>JAQQTP010000037.1:5000000-6250000 GCA_029884605.1 Ormosia emarginata
GGATGATCTCTACTACACCCCACAGAAGGATTCATTCCTATCCACTGCTCGAGCCTTTGCTCGAAATTCGATCGCCCCGATGATGATTTCATCTGACAAGGAAGACCCTGAGGAGGATCCTGCTACAGTTCCTTCTCGTTAGTCTTAGGGGCTGGTACTGTCGGTGGCTACTGATGGCTATCTGTATATCTTTTTGGGAAGCCTGATGTTTTACTATTTCGATGAGTTGTACATTCGTTATCATCTTGGGGTGGGTAAAGCCTTTTACTTTTTGTATATTTGATGATGTAATTAAACAGGCTGATGCAATTATATATATATATATAATATGGATGTACGATTTCCTTTCATGTTGATTTTGTTTACTGTAACTACGTTTTATTATTCTCTCACTTCCACAAATAAATAACAAAAAAAAAGTATAGTAAATAATATATACATATGTTTTAATATCCAATTAATACATAATTACTTAATGGAAGATGTTTATTTATATACTAAATGAACCGGGTCTTAATGTATGATTTTATTTATACTTTTCCGCATTTTGTTTCACTTTGTTATGGTGTGACGTACCTTCTGAAACGCCCTTTTTTCTTTGGGAAGAAGGAACGTCACACCATAATATAGTGATACAAAATGCGGTAAAACATAAATAAAATCATATATTAAGACCCGGTTCATTTTGTAGATAAATACTCATCTTTAATAAAAAATTTGTATGATAATCGGGTATTGAAAATGACGTGTATTATTACTTACTATTTTTTTTAAAAAATGAATAACGAATAAAATACAACAGAATTGATATGTGCAAAAATCATACATTTATATTATATATATAATTATATATGCATCAAGCCTGTTTAGTTGCATCATCAAAATATACAAAAAGTAAAAGGCTTTACCCACCTAAGATAGTTACACATTTACACCCCATCAAATTAGCAAAACATCAGGCTTCCCCAAAAAGATATGCGGTTAGCCATCAGTAGCCAATGATAGTATCAGCACCTAAGACTGACGAGAAGGGACCGTAGCAGGGTCTTCCTCAAGGTTCTCCTCATCCGATGATATCACCATCGGAGCGACTGAATTTCGGGCAGAAGCCCGAGCAGTAGAGAGAAATGAATCATCTCATAAGGTATAGTAAAGGTCGTCCCACAAATCCCTAACAGGCAGGTAAAACTCTAAATGAACGAAAGTAGTAAAATAAAAAACAAGAGAGTCATAGTGACCCCAGGCTAAAGACATAGTAAGCTCCCCATGATAAATGCATCGGTCCGTACACAAGTTGATGTGCAAACAGTCGGGACCACCATGAAAGGTCATCCTTGCGTAACCCAAGAATCGGCATGGACGTGAAGACATCTTCAATCAACACTACTCGTAATCGGGCTAGAAGTCAGGAAAATCAGGTGCTTCCTTCTCTTCCTCGCGAACGTCTTCTCAGGAGTACATAATTTAAAACAAGAAAATAGATATACAGAAAAGAGGTGAGACACCCAACATTCAATACCAAAATGGCAGTAAGAAAATAGAACGGCGTTGGGCACCCACATAACAATTCCACACATCTATTTATCAACAGTAGCAAATGAATTAACAGTAAGAGAAGAACAATAATAAATAACCATAAGAATTGACAATAACAGATAGACAATAATAATTTCTCAAATAGTCAACAGTTCAACCATTAAACAGTTATTGCAGTGTTAAAAGCAGTTAATTTGACAATCATAAGTACTCGTGCTCAATGAAATATGAGACTGACAATGCACAAGGTACCAAAAATCCTACTCCATGGAGCTAGACATCAACATTTCGGAGAGAATGATCAAGGAGTCATGTCAGTATCTCGTTAGCCTTAAAAATAAAGTGCTTCATCTCATAAAAATATTTGCGTAAGACATAGCACCTCAACAGTTGATCGCGATATAGGATGGCGTCTCGGTCCGGATTATCGGTGTGTTTGCATCGGTCTATCCCATGGCCCCAGTGGAGTTATCACTGTCTATTGTGAGACACCCACACCCCGACGCCCCCAAGGTCAACCACTATGACCCTACGCTTAGTCTACTCGCACCCACACTTAGGTGTTATTCAATCTCCTAGGCATACATCACCTTTCTCAATAAAGTCCAATGGACATCACATATGCCTGACGACTCAATTTACATCATGTATGTGTATCAATGATAGGTTCCTCATAAACAATGCATCACATGCATATTCATCAACAATGTATTTCTCTTGGAACACATTATAATGGTATATAAACAATTGTCAACAATATCATGTCACAATTTCATCAAGTACAAATCAACAAGTACTTAGTCCCACGTATGGACTTACAATAGCATAAAACCAATTCTCAATATTAATATATATATATATGTGTTGTGTGTGTGTGTGTGTGTGTGTCTGTGTGTGTGTGTGTCTGTGTGTCTGTGTATGGTTCAACATATACCACAATTTCACATTATGAATCCAACATTCCCAAGGTACTAAGTCTTGATCAATTATGAGAATTTTGGGCTAAAGAACCCTTCAAAACCGTGGCCTTCTTAATGTTCATCACTCAATCAATTTCTTCCATCTCATCATGAATTACTAATGTCTAAATCCTTAATTCCTAAAGATGCATCAAAGCATCACTTTGAACTCCAAAAATTCCTTTAGAGACCATGGCCTCCCTAAGTCATCAAGGTTCCAAATTTTTTTCTCCATTTTATGTATCAATCTTTCAATACTCAATTACCTAAGTCTTATTTTACACAAAATCAATTCCAACCCTTAAGATTCATGGCCAAAACCGTGGCCTCCCAATAGGGTAGTAAACTCTCAAAATTTTCATTTATTAAATCTAACATTATCAAGCATTCCAACATCTCTAATATATTCAAAATCATCATTCAATCATTAGTCTCAATCAAGAACACATAAACATGAAAAACCATCAAACAAAGTAAGCATTCAAATATGAATTTCTCCATCAACAATCACACAAAGGTCTTCTCACCACCTATAATGGTTGGAGTGAGTAAATCTCCCTCTTACCTAAGGGAAGAACATAAAATCACCTCCTTAGTGTGGTCTTGGTGGTTTTGGTTTTTGGCTCAAAAACCCTAAAAATCAAGTTCAAAGAATCAACAACCAAGCTTGGAAAAGATGAATCTTTGGTCACCAATGTGACCATGGAACATGAAAATGAAGAGAAGGAGAAAGAAAAATGGAAGCTTTACCTTAAAGCTTCAAGCTTTGTTCTTGGAAGAAAATGGTGAAGATGATGGATTTTGAAGAAAATCTTCAAATAGGAAATGTAGAGAATGATGAGAGGAATGTAGAAATGGTGTTGGTGAAGTGAGAAAATGAAAATGGTGATGGTCACCTATTGGGGCTACAAAAACCGTGAGGGTGAAGGAGAAGAAGAAGAGAGAAAATGGTGAAGAGTGAAAATGAAGATAGATAAAGTGATGGTAGAAAATGTGTGATATTTTGGAGTGAATAGTGATAAGTGTGGGAGCAAAATTTTGCTCCCCCAAGGGCTCTAGGTGCCACGGCAATATGAGAGAGAGGGAGGGGTTGACTGGTTTCTTCAACAAGCTTAGGATAGTTTAGTCATTTGGTAGGCAAAGCTTCTCAAAGAAACTTTGATTAAAATACAATATTTTTGAATTAAAGTGGATTTAATTTGACATAAAGTGGATTATATTAGGATAATGTGATAGGATTTCTAATACATGCTATTATCTAATGGACAATTGTTATAGTTGACAGAAGTCAGTATTAATTATCTAGTGGATAAAAATTACACAACGATTTATTATTTTATCAAATAAAATTTCTCAAAAATCATAAAATCTCGTAAACCGTGTCCAGTCTCGGGTTTCGTAAGATCCCCCGTTGACGTTTCCACAGATCAAGGTTCTCGAGAAAAATATCTCATTTTCCCAGCTCCGTTCAGTTTGTACACAAATGAGAAATAATATTAAAATATTCCGCGTTCTTAGAAAAATCCAGGAAAATTCTCAAAAATCATAAATATTTTAAAATGAATATTTATACTAAAATCAATAAATTTTAGGGTGTTACACCTTCTTCAACTAGAAAAAGGGATGTTACACTATCTTGGTATTAGAGCCTCAATTTGAGTTTTCTTTTGGGTATTGTGGTTTTGGACTGTCTAGTTTGTGCTGTGTGATTCTCTGTGTTTGGTATTCCAAAAGGATGCATCTGACTTTTCCCTGTGTTTTGTATAGTTTGGTTTGAAAAAGCGATATGGCTCGTAGAGGGGATATGACTGCAGCGATTGAGGCGATTCAAAGGATGGCTGAGGTAATGCTGCAACAGAACCAGCAGACTGGTCAACAGAAAGAGAGAGCTGCACAATAGTTAGAAGCTACTGTCATTGCTCAAAACTTAGCTAAATTTCGTCGCAATAACCCTCCACAATTCAAGGGAAAATTTGATCCTGAGAAGGCTACTCTTTGGATCAAGGAGCTGGAGAAGATATTCACGGGTATGAATTGTGCTAATGACAAGAAGGTGACTTATGCTGCGTTTATGTTGGTTGGAGACACGGAAGACTAGTGGACTGGAGAACAGAGACTACTAGAAACTAAAGGTCAAGCAATTACTTGGGAGGTATTCAAAGAGAAGTTTTTAGAGAAATATTTCCCTGCAAGTGCCAAACATGCTAAAGAGATGGAGTTTCTTAGTCTGAGACAAGGGAACATGACGGTTGGTGAATACGCCATGAAGTTTGAATGCTTGTCCAAATTCTTAACTTATTTCCAACACCAGCCAGATGAGGTGTTGAAATGTCGGAAGTTCGAAGAAAGGTTGAGGCATGACGTGAAGAAAGCTGTTATAACATTGAGGATTAACCAATTTTCAGAATTGTTTGATACGTGTCACCGGGTGGAAGACCTAGACTAAGCGTGGGACACGAGGAACCACAACTTTGGGCCTTTTCAGTCCCAAAGGGGAGGCAGCAGTAATACTAATCGTTATCAGAAAAAGCCTTACTCAAGACCACCTGGAAATTAGCAACAACGACCACAAGGTTGAAGTCCTGGTGGAAGTCCTAGTAGAACTGGTCAGACTATGGCGCCTACGCCAAAATGCTTGAAGTGCGGGAAAGAGCACTACACGAGAGATTGAACAATTAAAGGAATTATTTGCTTTAGATGCGGGAAGGCTGGATATGTTTCTCATGATTGCAATCAAGCTAAGTCTGAACCTTCAGTCAATGCTGCAAGAGCTGCGAAACCGCAAGCAGGAGGTAGAGTTTATACCCTGAGTGGTGTTGGGGCTTCTAAATTCAAAGATCTTATACAAGGAGAAGGTATCATAGAAGGTAATCCTTTGACTGTACTGTATGACTTTGGGGCAACCCATTCTTTCATTTCCTATGACTGTGTGAAAAGACTTGGTTTACCTGTATCTTCTTTACCTTTTGATTTGACTGTTTTAACCCCTACTGCTAAACTTGTTGTTGCCACTAAAGTCTGTTTAGATTGTCCTTTGATTGTTGAAGGTTGAGTCTTTTCTGTTGATTTGATCTGTTTACCTCTTTCCCAGTTAGACATAATCTTAGGAATGGATTGGTTGTCTTCTAACCATGTCCTGTTAGATTATTCTAGTAAAACCATAGTTTTCCCTTTGGATAAGAGTTCTAGATTTTTGATGACCAACTAAATGAAAGCTTTCTTGAAAGAAGGAGCTCAAGGATACATGCTATTGTCTTCTTTAAGAGTCGAGAATGAGGCTGATGTGAACACAATTCCAGTGGTTAGAGAGTTTCCCGAAGTCTTTCCTGAAGATGTACCTGGTTTACCACCGGAGCGGGAGATTGAGTTTACCATTGACCTTGTACCTGGATCTGATCCTATTTCTATAGCACCCTACAGAATGTCACCTGCAGAGCTAGTTGAACTCAAGAAGCAATTAGAAGAACTCTTGGAGAAACAATTTGTTAGACCCAGTGTATCCCTATAGGGAACGCCAGTATTGCTAGTCAAGAAGAAAGATGGTACTTCGCGATTGTGTGTGGACTATCGCCAATTGAACAAAGTTATGATCAAGAATAAGTATCCACTTCCAAGGATAGATGACTTGATGGATTAATTAAAGGGAGCAGTGGTGTTTTCCAAGATCGATTTGTGATCAAGTTACCATCATATCAGAGTAAAGGTGGAAGATATTTCCAAAATAGCTTTTCGTACTCGTTATGGACACTACGAGTACCTGGTGATGCCTTTTGGTGTGACAAATGCACCTGTTATATTCATGGATTATATGAATAGAATCTTTTGTCTTTATTTGGACAGGTTTGTTGTTGTCTTCATCGACGATATCCTGATTTACTCTCAAGATCATGAGGATCATGCTGAACACCTCAACATAGTTCTTCAGATTCTGAAGGAAAAGAGGTTGTATGCCAAATTGTCAAAGTGTGAGTTCTGGTTGGATGAGGCTAAGTTTTTAGGCCATGTGATCTCAAAGGAAGGAATTGCAGTAGACCCGTCAAAAGTGGAAGCTGTTCTGCAATGGGAAAGGCCGAAAACAGTGACAGAAATTCAAAGCTTTGTGGGATTAGCTGGATATTACTGGAGATTCATTGAAGGATTCTCTAAGATAGCTAGACCTCTCACTCAACTCATAAGGAAGAATCAAGCTTTTGAGTGGACGGATGCTTGCGAAGGAAGTTTTCAAGAGTTAAAGAGAAGACTAACTACTTCACCATTGTTAGTTCTACCTGATTCAAATGAACCCTTCAAAGTGTATTGCGATGCTTCATACCAAGGATTAAGGTGTGTGCTTATGCAAAGCGAAAATGTAGTGGCTTATGCTTCGAGACAATTACGAGTGCATGAGAAGAATTATCCAACACACGATTTAGAGTTAGCGACTGTTGTATTCGCTATGAAGATATGGAGACATTTTCTTTATGGAACGACATTCAACATCTTTGGCGACCACAAGAGCTTGAAGTATTTGTATGATTAGAAAGAGTTGAATATGAGATAGCGAAGGTGGTTGGAATTCCTAAAAGATTATGATTTCCAACTTCAATACCACCTTGGAAAGGCAAACGTTGTGGCAGATGCCTTAAGTCAAAAAGTGGTCAGTGTTTCTGCTTTGATGATCAAAGAAAAGGATTTGATAGAACAATTCAGAGATATATGGTCCTTTGTGGAGTTGGCACCTGGAAAGATCTATATGAACATGGTCACAATTTCAAATGACTTAATGGAAGATATTCGAGAGAAGCAAAAAGTTGACAAGTTCTTACAAGAAGAAAGGGAACTGATAAAACAAGGTGGTACAACAACATTGGAGGAAGGAAACGATGGAATCTTAAGGTTCAGAGGTAGAGTCTGTGTACCCAAGGATCAAAAACTCAGGAAGTATATACTCGAACATGCTCACACGAGTTAGTTGAGTATGCACCTAAGAATAACCAAGATGTACCAAGATTTGAAGAAGTTATTCTGGTGGCACAGAATGAATAGAGATATTACTAGATGTGTGTCCTCCTGTCTGGTTTTTCAGAAAGCAAAGGTTGAACATCAAAGACTGTCAGGAATGTTACAACCCTTAGCTATTCCTTAATGGAAATGGGATAGTATTGCAGTGGACTTTGTGGTTGGATTGCCAAAGACCAGAAATGGTTATGATTCAATATGGGTAATTGTGGATCAACTCACAAAGTCAGCACATTTCCAACTAATCAACATAAGGTATTCATTAGAGAAGCTAACCCAATTGTACATTGGTGAAATTGTTAGATTGCATGGTATGCCTACCAGTATCATTTCTGATAGAGATCCAAGATTTACGTCGAAGTTTTGGCAAAGTCTTCAAGAAGCGATGGGAACGAAGCCACATTTAAGTTCTGCATATCATCCTCAAACCAATGGTCAATCAGAGAGGACGATTCAATCATTGGAAGATTTACTCAGAGCTTGTGCTTTGGAGCAAACTAGAAGTTAGGATGAAGTTTTACCATTAGTAAAGTTCACCTACAACAACAGTTATCATTCGAGCATAGGGATGGCACCCTATGAGGCTCTATATGGGCGAAGGTGCAGAACACCTTTGTGTTGGTACCGAGACGGAGAGCAACTTATTGTCAGACCTGATCTCATACAACAAACGACTAAGAAAGTCAGATGATTCAAGAGAAGATGAGGACAACTCAAAGTCAACAAAAGAGCTATGCGGACAAAAGGAGAAAACCTCTTAAATTTGAAGAAGGAGAGCATATGTTTTTGAAAGTCACGCCTATGATTGGATTCGGCCAAGTTCTTAAGTCTAGAAAGCTTACTCCTAAATTCCTTGTACTTTACCAAATTCTTCGCCAGGTAGGTCCAGTTGCTTATCAAATAGCTTTACCACCTTTTCTTTCTAATCTTCACAATGTCTTTCATGTGTCACAACATCGAAAATATATTCCTAGCCCTGATCATGTCATAGCACTTAACACGGTACAATTAAAAGAGAACTTAACTTATGAGACAATTCCTGTAAGAATTGAGGATAGTCGGATAAAGCAACTCAGAGGAAAAGACATCCCATTAGTAAAAGTGAACTGGAACAAAACAATCGGAGATGCGACATGGGAGTTAGAAGACAAGATGAATGAGCAATACCCACAACTATTTTAAGGTATGAAAATTTCGAGGACAAAATTTCTATTTGAAAGGGAGAGTTGTAACACCCCAAAAATTTATAATTTTATGATAAATAGTCATTTTCTAATATATGTGATTTTTGTGAATTTTTTCAGATTTTTTTTAGAACATGGAATATTTTAATATTATTTCTCATTTTGCATGCACACTAAGCGGAGTCGGGGAAACGAGATATTTTCCTCGAGAACCTTGATATGTGGAAACGTTGACAGGGAATCTTACTAAACCCGAGGCTGAAACACGATTTACGAGATTTTATATTTTTTGATATTTTTATCTGATAAATAAAAATCACTGTGTATTTTATTATCTGTTAGACAATTAACACTGACTACTGTCAACTATAACAATTGTCCATTGGATAATAGCTTGTAGTAAAAATCCTATCTTATCCAAATGCAATCCACTTTATGTCTCATCCATCCACTTTAATTCAAAACAATGCTTATTTTAATCAAAGCTTCTCATGGAAGCTTTGACCAAAAATGACTAAAATGCCCAAAGTTTGTAGGAGAAGTCATTCTCCCTCTCCTTCTCTCCTCATTGTCGTGGCTAGGAGCCTATTTTGGGGGGTCAAAGTTAGGTTTTTACCTTCTCATTTTTACTTCAAAAATCAAATACACAAAAAGCCTCACACTTTTTCTCTTCATTTCCCCTTCTCACAATTTTCTTTCTTTCTTCTTCTTTTCCTTCACCCTCTCCACGGTTTGCAGCCCATTGATAACTATTTTTCATTTTCTTGTTTCACCATCACCATTTCTACACTTCTCTTCTCATTCTAAACATTTTCTCTTAGAGATCTTCTTCTAAATCCATCATCTTCTTCACATTTTCTCAAGAACAAAGCTTGAAACTTTGGAGGTAAATCTTTGATTCTTCACTTTCTCTTCCTATTTTTCGTTTCTATGGTCATATTCTTGGCCATGGACTCTTTCTTTTTCAAACCATTGGTGTTGATTCTTTAAGTTTGATTTCTTAGGGTTTGTTGGAGCTTTTGGCCGATAATCATAAGCACTTCAAGGAGGTGATTTTCGTGTTCTTCCTTTAGGTAAGAGGGAGATTTACTCACTTCAACCATTATTGATAGTGAGAGAACCTTTGAGTGATTTTTGATGGAGGAATCCATAAAGGATTGCTCTCTTTGTATGCTTATTTTTCATGAGATTGTGCCTATTTGATTTATATGGTAATGTTGGTTGTTTTGAATGCCTTGATGATGTTAGATTGCTTGGATTGGATGAA
This sequence comes from Ormosia emarginata, assembly GCA_029884605.1. NCBI lineage: Eukaryota > Viridiplantae > Streptophyta > Magnoliopsida > Fabales > Fabaceae > Ormosia > Ormosia emarginata. Next base: position 5,009,945 of record JAQQTP010000037.1, read on the forward strand.
TGGAAAATTTAGGGTTTCCTACCCGTTTGGGGAGGTCATGGTTTTGGACTATAAATTGGGGGTTTGGATTTGGTTTTTGTATGAAATGAAACTTATGTGATTAGGTATTAAAGGATTGATGCATGTGATGGAAAAATTGGATCTTTGATGCTCTAGGGAGGCTCACAGCCTCTAAGGGATTTTTGGGTCCAAGTGGTGCTTTTGTGTATCCTTATAAATTAAGTAATTTAGAGACATGTAATTAATAATGTAATGGAAGAAATTGATTGAGTATTGGTTCTTGAGAGGGACCATGGTTTTAAGGGTTTCTTTGACCCAAAATTTGTGTAATTAATCAAGACTTAGATAATTAGGAATGTTAGGTTCATAAAATGAAATTGTGGTTTGAGTTGAATTTTGGGAATGTGTGATGTTATTGAGAATTGATTTTATGCCATTATGGGTCCATGTGTGGGGCCAAATACTTGTTGATGCTTACTTGACCAAATTGTGGTATGATGTTATTGAGAATTGATTTTATATGCCATTATGGTATGTTTCATGAGAAGTATATTGTTGATAAATATACATTGTTACCCAAGTGGCTTTCAGTACTCAAGAGGGGGGTGAATTGAGTATTTAAAAACTTTTTCGCAAACCCTTTTTAACACAGATTTCTCGAAACTATATATTGAAAATATAAAGATGATTAAATGCCTTAGGAACAAAAAATAAATAATTAAACAATAATAAATAAATTACTGAAAATAAAGAGATAAAGAAGAGAAGAGCAGACACAATATTTATCCTGATTCGACCACCAACCACTTATGGCCTACGTCCAATCCCCGAAACACAGTTCGAGATTTTACACTAATCAATACAAGCTTAAAGCGGGTGCTTGCAACCTTTACAAACAAGAGCACTCCTCACACCTTGGGATACCTCACCCTTGTGCTTGAGTCTCAACAAACAGGGATACCTCACCCTATTTACTAGAGGGATACCTCACCCCCTTTGAAGGATACATCACCTTCTTTACAATAAGGGATACCTCACCCTTACAGAAGCAAAAAATAGATGAAATAGAAAACTCTCACCAAGAGTAAATAATACAACTTGAAGCACTATAGAGCTCTTTAAGGATATCTCAAGGTTTTGGCAAAAAGAGCACAAAAAAAATGTAAAATTGAAAACCACATTTTAGCACAAACAAAGAATAATTCAGATAGATGGGCAACCTTTAGAAGAGACCCAAGGTCTCTATTTATAGAGCCTTTGAGGAAAATAGCCGTTGGATATAATTAATATCACATTAAATGTAGAAAATGGCTATTTCCTTCCATATCAGGATCCCGTAGTTATTCGAATACCTTCCTGGTTATTCGAATACCACTGTTTAGTGAAAAACAATTCTGAAGGAGGTTATTCGAATACCTATAAGGTTATTCGAATACCTTTGTTTTAAAAAGGCTTGTGAAAATAGATTAGAAGATGGTTATTCGAATACCTCTCAATGTATTCGAATATTTTAGTCTAAAAACTTTTTTCTGAGATCAGGTGTATTCGAATACCAAAATGGTTATTCGAATACCTTACTTTCAAAAGCAATTTTGGATACGAGTATCAGGTATGTTATTTGAATACCTTATGGAGTATTCGAATACCCCTGATATAAAATCAATTTTAAATACTTTCAACTATCCAAAAAAATGGTTCTTTAAGTTTGGAAAAACAATTTTGAAAATATTTCTTTGTGTCCAAAGCCAATGAGATATCCAATAAGCCTCCTTACAAAGATCCTAGGTCCTAAAGTTATTCTTGAAGGCCTTGAACTTGGTCTTGCCATCATCTTCATTATGTTTGTTATCATCAAAACTATAATTAATGGCAGCTAGCCAATTACATACATGATAGGCAATGTTTATGAGAAACATATTATTGATGAATATACATGATGTACATTAAGTCATCATGCATTTGTGAATGTCCGTTGGACTTTGTTGTAAAAGCGATATAAGCCTAGGAGATTGAATTACACCTTAGTGCAGGTGCGAGTAGACTAAGCATACGTCATGTTGTTGGCCTTGGGGGCGTCTGGGTGCGGGTGTCTCACAATAGACAGTAGTAGCTCCACTGGGACCGTGGGATAGATCGATGCAAACACACTGACGATCCGGACCAAGACGCAGTCCTATATTGCGATCTTGTTGAGGTGTCATGTATTAGCCATGTTGCGCAAAATATTATTTTTTTGATAAAGCACTTTCTTTTGAGACTAATGAGATACTGACATGACTCCTCCATCATTATCTCCGAAATGTTTATGTCTACCTCCATGGAGTAGGATTTTGGTACCACTTGCATTATGCATTGTCAGTCTCATATTTCATTCGGCATGAGCAGTTATAACTGTCAAATTATCTTCTTTACTATTGTAATAATTACCTGATTGTTGAACTATTGACTGTTTGAGATATTATCTTCATATTATATTCGGCATGAGCACTTGCATTATGCATTGTCAAGCTCATATGTGTGTTGTGATGCTATGTGGGTGCCCGACGTCGTTCTATTTTCTTACTGCCGTATTGGTAATGAATGCTGGATGTTTCACCTCTTTTCCTGTATCTCTATATTTCTGTTCATTTATTTGCTTCTAAGAAGACGTTAGTGAAGAAAAGGAAGCGCATGAGTTTCCTGGCTTCTAGCCTGATCACAACTAGTGCTACTTGAAGATGTCATCACATCTGCGTAGATTTTTGGGATATGCGAGGATGACCTTTCGCTGAGATCCTGACTGTTGGCATATAAACTTGCGTACAGACCATTGCATCTACCACGGGGAGTTGACGGTGTCACTAGCTTGGGGTCGCTATGACCCTCCTGTTTTTTATTTTACTACTTTTGTCCACCTAGAGTTTTACCTACCTGTTCGAGATCTGTGGGATGATCTCTACTACACCCCACAGGAGGATTCATTCTTATCCACTGCTCGAGCCTCTACTCGAAATTCGTTCACTCCGATGATGATTTCATCTGATGAGGAAGACCCTGAGGAGGATCCTGCTACAATTCCTTCTCGTCAGTCTTAGGGGCTGGTACTGTCGGTGGCTACTGATGGCTATTCGTATATTTTTTTGGGAAGCATGATGTTTTGCTATTTCGATAGGCTGTACATTTGTAATCATCTTGGGGTGGGTAAAGCCTTTTTCATTTTGTATATTGGATGATGTAATTAAGTAGGCTGATGTAATTATATATATATAATATATGGATATACGATTTCCTTTCATGTTGATTTTGTTTACTGTAACTATGTTTTATTATTCTCTCACTTCCACAAATAAATAACAAAAAAAATGTATAGTAAATAATAATATACATGTGTTTTAATATCCAATTAATACATAATTACTTAATGGAAGATGTTTATTTATATACTAAATGAACCGGGTCTTAATGTATGATTTTATTTATATTTTTCCACATTTTGTTTCACTTTGTTATGGTGTGACGTACCTTCTTCTCCTAGAAAAAGGGGTGTTACACTGTCTTGGTATCAGAGCCCCGATTTGAGTTTTCTGTTGGGTCTTGTGGTTTTGGACTATCTTGTTTATGCTGTGTGATTCTCTGTGTTTGGTATTCCGAGAGGATGCATCTAATTTTTCCCTGTGTTTTGTATAGTTTGGTTTGAAAAAGCGATATGGGTCATAGAGGGGATATGACTATAGCGATTGAGGTGATTGAAAGGATGGCTAAGGCAATGCTGCAACAGAACCAGTAGACTGCTCAACAGCAAGAGAGAGCTGCACAACAGTTAGAAGCTACTGCTGATGCTCAAAACTTAGTTGAATTTCGTCGCAATAACCCTGCACAATTCAAGGGACAGTTTACGAAGTTTTCATTTTTCAAGATTTTATCGGATAAATAAAATCACGATACGATTTATTATCCATTAGGCGATGAATACTAGTTTTGTTAAATGTAACCTTTGTCCATTGGATAATAGCTTTTAGTAAAGTTCTAGTTATCTTTTCTAGAGTGTTCTCTTTATGTGACATCACCAATGTGACATCACACAAGTGACATCATCTTTGACTTTCCCAAAAGGTGAAACTAAGCTTCCTCAACAAGCTTTATATGAGACTTGTTGGAGAAGCCCCTTTTCTCTCTCTTTGGGAAGGCCCCACGGTTTTAGGGGAGAGGAAAAGATGACAAGGTTGTCATCTTTTCACTTAAGCTTTCATTTCACCTTTTCAATTCTAAAGTTTCTCTTTTCTCTCTCACTTTTTCTCTTCTCTCTTTTTCTCTCTATGCTCCACGGCCAAGCACCCCATTGCCACCCTCCATGTTTGGTTGCTCAAATCAATCCTTGTTCTTGAATATACTCATAATTTAGAAGCTTTTCTTTATTGTGATCACCATCTAGTTCTCTTATCTTCATCATTTTCTTTCAAGCCCTAACTTGAAACTCTTAAGGTAAGATTCTTGATCTTCATTTTTCTCTCATCTTTTTCATGTTGAAGACCATTATTTTGATCATTAGTCTTCTCTTTTCAAGCTTTAGGCGTTGATCTTGTGAGTTTGAAACTTCTAGGGTTTGGTTGAAGGTGTTGAACAAAAATTCTAAGAGGCATCAAGGAGCTTTCCTTTCTTGCCATCTCTTTAGGTAAGAGAAAGATTACTCTCATCAACCTTTCATGGTGGTGAGGAACAAAATTTGCATCTTGTGGTGAAGAATCCATGTGTGGGTTATTCACTTAATTGTATGTATTTTTGATGAGTTTGGTTGTATGTACTTTTTGTGATTTTTGTGGTTTTCGCCTTATATGATTTCATGGCTTAATGTTATGCATAATCTTGGTTGAGTAGAAATTTTGATGATTGAAGTATGTTTGAATCTTGTTGATGAGAATGAGAATTTTGAGGTCCAAGGACCCTTGTAACATCCCAGAAAAAAATATATTAGACTTTTATATGTGTACAAAGGTAGCATATAACTTGTTTGATATGTCAGTGAAGATTTGTGACAAACAGAGTTAGTTTAGGCACTTTGTTGTAACAGAGTGTGGAAAGTGGCCTAAAATGACTCAGAAAATAGCATAAACTGCTATTTAAAGGGAAACAAGTTTAGATAATTTGTTTCTAGGTCAAAAATAAGCTAAGTAAGGTGTAGTTAAAATTTCAAGACAATCAAAGTTAATTTGGTATTTTTAGGCACACTGGTTACGCATTTTAATACCGAATTTACCCCTAGTAGATATGAAAAAATAGAGAAAAAGTACAACATAATTTTTAATGAATCCTAGGATTTATTTTGAGTTTGTTGGAGGTTAGAAACTTAGATTTGAAAAAAATCTAAGTGTTCATAGCAGATAGGAAACTTTAATACTTATCTAGAAGAAGCAAAGTTGACTTTGCCTCTTCATTTATATCCCACGGTAGAATGGGAGAAAAAGAAGCAGAAAAAGAAAAGAAAGAAAGGAGAAAGCAGAAACCGAAGGTAGAAAGGAGAGAAAGATAAGAAGGAAAAGAAGGAAAGCTTGAAGATCATCATCCAAGACAAGAGGTAGGGGTGTTTAACTTCATCTTCTTCCTACTCATCTTCATCTTGTTCTTGGTTAATCTTGATGAGGAAAAATAGGTTTTTATTCAGGTTAGTGAAGGTTGAAGCTTGATTCTTTTTTCTATAGTTGAAGTGAGTTTGATGATTCTAGTATGTTGGAGATCATGGTTAGATTGAAAATCACTTAGAATCCATGTTTGAGGATTGAGATATGATAGGATAATTAATAGAACAAGAAACACGATTGTTTTCTACTCCAGGATTGTTGTTCTGTAATGCCGCATTCGAATACCAAGGTTGGTATTCGAATAAAGCATCACAGAGAGCTCCAGAAAGTGAAATTTCATGGGTGGTATTCAAATACCACCAGAGGTATTCGAATAGACCCGAAATAGAGAGAAAACTCATTTCTGACAGCCTGTGGTATTTTTATCATAACTCGATCTACCAATATCAAAATGAGTTGATTCTAAATCCATTTGAAAGCTAAGACATAAGGCTATTAGCCTATAAAATTTTAGAATCATTGAAGTTAGGATGTACCTCTGGTGCATTTATGAAAATTAGCCTTTTTAAGGGTCCAAAGCAAATTTCATCAAAGACGTTATTTTGATGATTTGAAATCCCTAGTTATTAGGATCCTTTGTTTATGCCTAGTAAAGATTGTTGAGACACTTGAGAGGTTATTTCTTTAAGAGAAAGACCTAGTAGCATACAAAGGGAGATAAAAGAATAGTGAGTGCATCCATTGTATATGGAGTGCCATAGACCAAGAGTTTAGCTTCTTAAGCAACTTAAAGTTGCACAGATGTCACAAGAGAGGTGATAAGAGATTTAAGAAGTAAGATGGCAATAGCAGAGTGCCATAGTGCCTAAGTGGCAAGAGTTAAGGGCCAAGGTGCCGAGATGACAATAGTAGAGTACCATAGTGCCTAAGTGGCAAGAGTTAAGGGCCAGGGTGCCGAGTTGGCAAAAGATAAGTGCCAAAGACCCTAGTTGGCAAGAGTAAATGCCATAGTGCATGAAGAGCTCTCAAAGAGTTAAAGAGAGTTAGTAATGCAAAGATAGCAGTGTACTAAGTCTAGTTGGCATTGGTTCAATGTCGTAGTGCATGAAATGCTCCCACAGAGAAGAGGTGGAGTTAGTAATGCAAGATGGACTTAGTTTGAGATCATGTGGTTTAGGACATAACTCCGCATTTACACCCATATCACACTTCACATATGCTTACTATCCCTAGAGAACAGGTAGTGGAGGCATCCACTCAGTGGTGTAGGAGGTCATGTGTTGTGATAATAGACTTCGTTCTTAAATAGTAGGCTATAAGGGGTCATATGTTGTCATGGCAGAATTCCTTTGCGCCTAGGGTGTAGGAGGTCACGTGTTATGGTGACAGACTTCATTCCTAAAAGTAGGCTATAAGGGGTCACACGTTACCATAGCAGAATTCCTCTGTGCCTAAGGGGAATAATTGAGTATTCATGACATTGCACCAACACTGTCATACACTTTTCTTTGAGCATAAATATACATCATTCTATCATTACATTATTTAATGTTTTGTTAGTTATGAATATATTTGTGTAATTGTTGTGTATGTGTTACTTTGTGTTATTGGTGACAGCTGTATGGGCGGTTGTCTGGCCGATTATTTCAAATAATTGTATGGGCAGTTGTTTGATATCATCGTGGTTTCGGTTATCAGAACAGAATTATAGTTCGCTTAAGAACATTACATAAAGAGAGAGTTGTAATTGTTTCTTATACAGGAAGTATTAGTTCAGTTGGATTTATTCATTTTGAATGTTTAAACTGCTAGTTTTGGTATACTTATACTGAGAAATGTGATTTCGCACCCCGTTTGTTGCCATGTAAATCCAGGTGAAGGTTCATCCAAAGGCAAGAAGAAGAAGTATGAAGACAAAGATAGTTTTTATACTTTCTAGTTTAAAGCTTGTATTTATCTACGTGCTTTTAGTTTGTACAAGAAGTTATGTATACAATGAGCCCTTTAGTGGCGATGTTATATGTATAACTTTTAGTTTTCCGCAAGGCTCTCCATTATTATTTGTTTAAATGATATGGATTAGTATTATGTTAAGTTAGAAGTAGCATAACTAATACTGCTTATCCAGGTATATTTGATATACTAGGTTACCGGTATTAGGGTGTTACATTATGGTATCAGAGCAGTTCCTCCTGTTGAGCCGGGGTATGGACTGACTAGGCTTAGACATGTTTAGTATTTTTCCGTTAAGTGCGAGGCATTTCTTGTCTCATATGTTTAATGTGATGCTTTAATTGCATGTTTTGCTTTGAGTTGGTGGTTATTCGCTACTTTACACGATTACATGATATTGAGACTGTAGCTCAATATTAATTCTGTCGGTGTGTGCAGGAAGCTATGGCACCAAAGAAGCGAACCAGAGCAGCAGGAATATAGCTCCTGAAGATCCCAACATGGCCAATGCGGCGGTGGCTATGACCAATGTGATGACCAAGATGTTAGAGAGGTTGGAAGCCAATCAACCTATACAGCCTGTGCAGCAAGAACCAGTCGGAAGGAATCAGAACTTCCAGGACTTGGTAGCATTCAGACAGATAAACCCTCCACCTTTTAATGGTGAGTTTGACCCAGTGAAAGCGGAAGGGTGGCTAAATGAGATAGAAAGGATTTTTCAGGTGATGGTCTGTACTGACGAGCAGAAAGTCTCTTTTGCCTCTTTTATGCTGAAGGGAGAGGCAGAGTATTGGTGGAAGAGTACCACAAGAGTGATGGCAGTTGCTGGAACTTAGATGACCTGGGAAATGTTTAAAACAACTTTCTTGGGAAAGTATTTTCCCCAAACTTTGCGTGAAGCAAAGGAGATGGAATTTATGAGGTTAGAACATGGGAGTATGTTAGTGGGCCAGTATGAGGCCAAGTTTGAGCAGCTATCAAAGTTTTCATATCATTTCAGACATGACCCGAATGAGAACTAGAGATGTGTGAAATTCAAGTCCGGTCTGAGAGCTGATATCAGAGATGCGATAGAGCCCTTGGAGATAAGAGATTTTTCTTCGTTGGTCAACAAGTGCCGGATAATAGAGAAACGTGAGAGGAGACCTATAGTGGGCCAAGAATCTCAAGGTTCTAAAAAAAAAGAAGCATAGTGAGTCAAAGTTCACAAGGGGTGAAAAAGGTAAAATAGAGCAGGTGGAGTCCAAGAAGGGTCAATGCCCTAAGTGTGGAAGGCAGCATGGTGATAGACCTTGTTTAGCAGGGCAGTCAGTATGCTATAATTATGGACAACCAGGACATTTTGCCAAGGAGTGTTCGCAAAGGGAAGGAGTGCAGCCCGATAGTAGACCCACAGCTCCGGGAAGGGTTTACATCGTGCAAGGCAAGGAGACAACGCAGCCTAAGGATTCAAAGAAAGGTAAGTGTTTGGTTTTGTTTCTTCAAGGTTTGGTTATACTTGTTTGAAGTGTGAGTTGTATGTGACTTCTTGCATGAGGTAAACCAAAATTTTGAGGACAAAATTTTTAAAAAGGAGGGGAGAATGTAACATCCCGAAAAAAAACATATTAGACTTTTATATGTGTATAAAGGTAGCATATAACTTGTTTGATATATCAGTGAAGATTTGTGACAAACAGAGTTAGTTTAGGCACTTTGCTGTAATACAGAGTGTGGAAAGTGGCCTAAAATGACTCAGAAAATAGCATAAACTGCTATTTAAAGGGAAACAAGTTTAGATAATTTGTTTCTAGGTCACAAATAAGCTAAGTAAGGTGTAGTTAAAATTTTAAGACAATCAAAGTTAATTTGATATTTTTAGGCACACTGGTTGTGCATTTTAATATCGGATTTACCCCTAGCAGATATGGAAAAGTAGAGAAAAAATACAACATGATTTTTAATGAATCCTAAGATTTATTTTGAGTTTGTTGGAGGTTAGAAACTTAGATTTGAAGAAAATCTAAGTGTTCATAGCAGATAGGGAACTTTAGTGCCTATCTAGAAGAAGCAAAGTTAGACTTTGCCTCTTCATTTATATGCCACGGTAGAATGGGAAAAAAAGAAGCAGAAAAAGAAAACAAAGAAAGGAGAAGGTAGAAACCGAAGGAAGAAAGGAGAGAAAGATAAGAAGGAAAAGAAGGAAAGCTTGAAGATCATCATCCAAGACAAGAGGTAGGGGTGTTTAACTTCATCTTCTTCCTACTCATCTTCATCTTGTTCTTGGTTAATCTTGATGAGAAAAAATAGGTTTTTATTGATGTTAGTGAAGGTTGACGCTTGATTCTTGTTTCTATAGTTGAAGTGGGTTTGATGATTCTAGTATGTTGGAGATCATGGTTAGATTGAAAATCACTTAGAATCCATGTTTAAGGATTGAAATATGATAGGATAATTAATAGAACAAGAAACACGGCTATTTTCTGCTCCAGGATTGCTATTCTGCAGTGTCGTATTCGAATACTAAGGTTGGTATTCGAATAAAGCATCACAGAGAGCTCCAGAAAGTGAAATTTCGTGGGTGGTATTCGAATACCACCAGAGGTATTCGAATAGACCCGAAACAGAAAGAAAACTCATTTCTGACAGCTTGTAGTGTTTTTATCATAACTCGAGCTACCAATATCGAAATGAGTTGATTCTAGAGCCATTTGAAAGCTAAGACATAAGGCTATTCGCCTATAAAGTTTTAGAATCATTGAAGTTAGGATGTACCTCTGGTGCATTTATGAAAACTAGCCTTTTTAAGGGTTCAAAGCAGATTTCATCAAAGATGTTATTTTGATGATTTGAAATCCCTAGTTGTGAGGATCCTTTGTTTATGCCTAGTAAAGATTGTTAAGACACTTGAGAGGTTATTTCTTTAAGAGAAAGACCTAGTAGCATACAAAGGGAGATAAAAGAAAAGTGAGTGCATCCATTGTATATGGAGTGCCATAGACCAAGAGTTTAGCTTCTTAAGCAACTTAAAGTTGCACAGATGTCACAAGAGAGGTGATAAGAGATTTAAGAAGCAAGATGACAATAGCAGAGTGCTATAGTGCCTAAGTGGCAAGAGTTAAGGGCCAAGGTGCCGAGATGACAATAGTAGAGTACCATAGTGCCTAAGTGGCAAGAGTTAAGAGCCAAGGTGCCGAGTTGGCAAAAGTTAAGTGCCAAAGACCCTAGTTGGCAAGAGTAAATGCCATAGTACATGAAGAGCTCTCAAAGAGTTAAAGAGAGTTAGTAATGCAAAGACAACAGTGTACTAAGTCTAGTTGGCATTGGTTCAATGTCGTAGTGCATGAAATGCTCCCACAGAGAAGAGGTGGAGTTAGTAATGTAAGATGGACTTACTATGAGATTATGTGGTGGTTATGTTAGAGTTAGGACATAACTCCGCATTTACACCCACATCACACTTCACATATGCTTGCTATCCCTAGAGAGGTAGTGGAAGTATCCACTCAGTGGTGTAGGAGGTCATGCATTGTGATAACAAACTTCGTTCCTAAACAGTAGGCTATAAGGGGTCATATGTTGTCATGGCAGAATTCCTCTACGCCTAGGGTGTAGGAGGTCAGGTGTTGTAGTGGCAGACTTCGTTCCTAAAAGTAGGCTATAAGGGGTCACACGTTACCATGGCAGAATTCCTCTGCGTCTAGGGGGAATAGCTGAGTATTCATGACATTGCACCAACACTATCATACACTTTTCTTTGAGCATAAACATACATCATTCTATCATTGCATTATTTAATATTTTGTTGGTTGTAAATATATTTGTGTAATTGTTATGTATGTGTTACTTTGTGTTATTGGTGACAACTGTATGGGCAGTTGTCTGGCTGATGATTTCAAATAATTGTATGGGCGGTTGTTTGATATCACCGTGGTTTCGGTTATCAGAACAGAATTATAGTTCGCTTAAGAACATTACATAAAGAGAGAGTTGTAATTGTTTCTTATGCAGGAAGTATCAGTTCAGTTGGGTTTATTCATTTTGAATGTTTAAACTACTGGTTTTGGTATACTTATATTGAGAAATGTGATTTCTCACCCCGTTTGTTGCCATGTAAATCCAGGTGAAGGTTCATCCAAAGGCAAGAAGAAGAAGTATGAAGACAAAGATAGTTTTTATACTTTCTAGTTTAAAGCTTTATTTATCTACGTGCTTTTACTTTGTACAAGAAGTTATGTATACAATGAGCCCTTTAGTGGTGATGTTATATGTATAACTTTTAGTTTTCCACAAGGCTCTCCATTATTATTTTTTTAAATGATATGGATTAGTATTATGTTAAGTTAGAAGTAGCATAACTAATACTGCTTATCCAGGTATATTCTAATATACTAGGTTACTGGTATTAGGGTGTTACAACCCTAGGGCTCACGGCCAAGTGGCCATAAATATGGTATCCAATACAAAATTTTTATGTTGATTCGGAACCTAGATGCTTAGGAAAAAAGGTATTAGATTAAGGATTCATAATAGTGAAGGAGAGATAGAACAATTTTTTTTTTCATTTAATAAGAGAAGGATTTAGGCTTTTGAGTGGAAAATAAGCTTGAAAGAGAAATTGAAAACTTATGGTATTTCTATTAAAGACAAAGGAAAGGAATTTATTAAATTAATATAATGTGGATTTTTTTTATATTCTTTTTGAAAAATATTAGGCATTATGACCTAGAGGAGCCTAGTTAGAAGAATATTGGAACTAAAGTTAATTTCTATATTAATCTTTGAAAGTTTCAAAATCTAGCTTAAAAGTGTGATAAAATTTTTATGTGATTGAAAAATAGTGATGATATCTTATGTAATTTGGGAATGATTTTTGATGCTTCGCGATTGAAAATAACAGCAGTGTGTTGTTGGGCTCTCAGATGGGACCTGGAGATGTTAATGACTATTTTGGCTAGAGAGTAGCTTATGTTTATGGAAAATCATGATATTGATATATGTGTATGCATTGAGTCATTGATCATGCATTATACCAGCGGTGTCGGTTGAGGTTATATGCCTAGAAGTTGAATTACACCTTAGTGCGGGTATGATGGGTGTGGTGTAGGTCACTTATTGACCTTGGGGGCGTCGGGGTGCGGGTTTTCCACAATGGTCATTTGGTAGCTCCACTATGCTGTTGATCAGACTGATGCAATGCGCTGATGATCCGGACCGAGACACTATTCCTAATCACGATCTGGTATAGACTGTCTTGTATAAAGCAATGATGCACAAATTGAGAAACTATAGCACTTGTCTTGAGGCTGATGAGATACAGACAATGTCTTCTAGATCATTCTCTCTAAAATTGTGTTTAGCTCTTTGGTGTAGGAAGTTGGTTTATTGGGCACATGCATAGTCTGTCTACATATCACTGTGTTAGTTTACATTTCCTAAATTATCTGATACTTGATGCTATGATTGCCATTGTTGTTTTCTGTATACAAATGGTATTACTGTTCTTTACTATTTCTATGCTACTATATTGGTATTGGTGTAGGGGATCTCACCTCTTCATTGTATTGTCTTGTTTTATGTTTATGCTTAATAAAGACTATGAAGGGGGATGACGTTGAATCACCTAATTTTTTTTAGGTTGACTTTCTGATTTCTATGATGGTGTCTGGACAGGGTTTCTTTGGTTATGTGCGGGAGCAGCTTCATGGGGGCATCGATAACTGGCGTGACAACCGAGTCGCCAATCTTTTTATATTTATAGGGGATGTGACTTTGTTCATTAGTAGTACCTATCCCGGGGTTACTACTTTCACCTTTAATGCGTTTGTACATGTCTTCTAAATTTTGGGTATGTAAGTATGATGCTTTATGTCAATAGTACCTTACATTATATATACATATATATATATATATATATGTGTATGTATATATATATATATATGTGTATGTATATGTATATATATGTGTATGTATATACATATATATGACATATATATATATATATATATATATATATATATATATATATAGAATGTATTTTATTTATATATATATATATATATATATATATATATACATAGAATGTATTTTCATTTTGGTGGATCTAATTTTGGAGTAGTGTATATATTTATATATTTCATCCGTGGCTCATATTTTCTATATACGCACAGTGGAAATATTTGGAAATGTGTTGTGCTTGGTAGCAGGCCTGAATTTAGTGACTATGGTATAATGATGATTATACTATAGTTATTAAATTTGGGATGTTACAGTGGAGGAATGCTAGAAGATTATTAGAAGCCGTAGTCACACAGATTACGTGGGAAGTAAACTAAAAACACTTTCTTAGAGAAGTACTACCCAAAGTCAGTGCGAGAAGAAAAAGAGGTAGAGTTCCTAAAGCGCGAGCAAGGAAAAATGACAGTGGGTGAGTATGAGACAAAATTTGATGAATTATCAAAATTTTCACCTCAATACCAGCTTAACCCAGATGAGAATTCTATGTGTGTCAAATTCAAATCCGGATTAAGAGAAGACATTAGAAGGAAGATACAACCCTTGGAGATCAGAGATTTTGTTTCTTTAGTGAACAAGTGCCGAATAGTGGAATGGGGTTGTCTTCAATTCCCACCAGAGCAGAAAATAGAAAGCTCCCTTAGGAGAAGTTTGATGAAAAGAAAAGTACTCCTAAACCGAGTTACCCCCAAGATAAAGGTATACAGGTTCAATGAAGAACGAGGGGACCTACATGTCTTAAGTGTGGGAGACATCATGGGAACAAGCCTTGCTTAGCAAGGCAATCAATTTGTTATACATGTGGTCAATTGGGGCATATGTCCAAGGAGTGTCCATAGAAGCAGAAGACAACATTCACCCCAAGACCGCAAGCTGCAAGAAGAGTTTATACTCTGAGTGGTAATAAGGTTACTCACTTTACTGATTTGATCCAAGGTAAATGCATAATCCATAATCACCTGTTAACTGTTTTATATAATTCGGGAGCGTCTCAGTCCTTTATTTCTTGTGATTGTGTGAAGATGTTGAATTTACCTATGACTGACCTTCCATATGACCATGTTGTTTCCACTCCCACTAATAAATCTGTTACAACTTCTAAAGTTTGTCTAGATTGTTGTATCAAGATAGAAGATAGGATTTTCTTTGTAAATCTTATTTGCTTACCTCTTGTAGATATTGATGTCATTCTTGGCATGAATTGGTTGTTCGCAAACCATGTGGTTTTAAATTGTGTAGATAAAACCCTTGCTTTTATGTTAGATATATCTACAAAAGTTACCTCTTCTGAGTCAGCATTTCTCGATGCTAACTAAGTGCATAGTTATTTGGAGGAAAGAGCTCAAGGATATGTTCTTCTTTTCTCTCTAACTTCAGAGGTTGAGTAGAGTTTGGAAAACATACCAATAGTAAGAGAGTAACCAGAAGTGTTCCTAAAGGATATAGTAGAGTTGCCATCTGTAACATCCCGAATTTAATAACCACAGTATACTACCACGGTCATTAGACTCGGACTTGCTACTTCACAGCTATATGATTTTTAATATAACATAACAACATTATATAGAAAATATAAGCCACGAATGAATATATATAAATATTACACCACAACTGTATTCCTTATTGTTGGGAATTACAGATACATCACGCAGGGGAAAAAGAATTCCCACCAAGGATCCATGCGAAAAAGCCATAATGCGAGTTTTTAAAATTGTTTACCTCTTGAAGCGTAATCAAAACAAGTGACGTGAATCACCAACATTGTAACAGTGATGATGTCTCTGCGATATTCACACAAACAGACTCACGAACGTCTAACGTCTGCAAAAAGGAGTTACGCCTGTTTCACATAGTGCTAGCTGTGAAGAGAATAGAAGAAACTTGTCACTCTCTCACTCAGTGTTTCTGTCAAGTGCAGCCAGGGTTTTTTATGTATGCCTTGACAGCCCCTTAGCAATGCCATTAATAATAGTTGGCTGCCTTAAGTGAGTGAAAGCAACAGCAAGGTAAGTTGTGCAACCCTTGACTCATCTGTTATGAGTTTGGCCCACAATTGAACCAAAGTCCAACTTGGATCCTAATTACTCCAATTTAGTCTGCTCTATGTGTGCGACCCTACTGGTTCTCATAACGTTAGTAGTAATATTAAAATCCTATTTTAATATTACAAGCAGTGAGCGGTATCTAGCAACACATCGCTGCCACCCAAGTAATGAGAATGTCAGTGATTTGACATAACCTTTCCATGACCAATGTTTCCGTGTAGTTTAGTCCCTTTGTCTAGATATCTAGATTGAACACAAGGCATGGAATGCGTCACCCTTGTATAGTTCAATCCTTTGTTTCCTGACACCTAAGTAGACTTAATAACAACAAATGAGATTGATATCTCATATCAACTTATTTGAGCATGGCCATGCATTTTGTAGTCTCACTCAATCAAGGGCCCCGAAGATATCGCTCTTGTTATGTAAGAGGGACAAATCTCATCTAGGTCACTCACATCCCTCCGTATGATTCGTGGTATGTCCAATAACTGACTTTATAATCATCTTGTTACAAATGACGTTTGATGGCATTAAAACACACAACTCCTCATGTAGGAATCGTAGTGATTTCAGGTCAAAGGACCACATGCACCATTGTTACTATGAGAATCGCTTACGACACTCACATAACAATCCATGTAGCGTTCTCATAGTGGGTCTGTCCAATACATTCTTACTCTATTATGTACCCATGTAAAGACTTGATATCTCATATCCATGACCCGTGAGACGTGGCCATTAGTCCAAGCACATATTAGTCTCAATGCATTATTGTTGTCTTAATTAACAATAATACTTGACCACAGATATTTAAGAATAGTGTTTTATGTAATAGGATCTAACGATCAAGTCATCCACTTAATGTCCTACGGCATCAAACTTACTATTCTAAGGACCTTATTCAGTTTATAAAAAAAGAACACAATAAATGAAATGCCTCAAATATTAAAATAGCATAATATAATGTATGTAAATATAGGCAAAATGTATCAGCCTCTAGGGCATGCACCAACACTCAAAAATATAATATGTACATCATTTTAAAAGAAACTACCTAGTTACACTAAGCTAAGCGCTCCAAGCTCTTGCTTCTCTTTTTGAAGAACTTATACCTGGATTTACATGGTAACATAATCAGGGTGAGAAATCACATCTCAGTATAAGTATTCCAAAATCAGTAGTTTATACATTCATAAATATTACACATTTACTGAATTAACACTTCAATAACAGAAACACACAAAAACATCTCCATCTCAGAGACACTCAATCGCCTATACAGTTGCAATATTATGAGTTCATGTCATGATAGCAACCACTCATACAATTACCATGCTATGCCAAATTATGTTTAGTGTTTATGTTTATGCAAATCCTAAGTATGAAATGAGTAACGTTTTGAAACCAAGTCCATGGTAATGTCATCAATGCATGAATCTTGAGAAAAACGAAGGAAGTCCATCCCAAGTCTCGAAAAAGCACTAGAAATCCATCCAGAAAAATGACATTTCGGGTAGAGAAATCCATCAACTATGCAGTCTCAACAAAGAAGAGGAAGTCCATCTTCAAAACATTATAATAGGAAGGTTACCATCTGTAACGCCCCCTTTTGGGAGGGAACGTCACATTGTCAAATAGAAGAAAATGCGGAACATAAAATTTTTCTAAATTAAGACCCGGTTCATTTAGTTTAAAGTTAACTTGTTCGATGCTTTAATACGTGAGTAAAATGGCGATATATTTTTTTTTTGTTAATCAATAAAACTAAGTGACGAAACTGGAATGGGCAAAAAGAGTAAGACGAGAAAATAAAATTCACATCCGAATGATACGCATATATATATATATATATATATATATATATATATATATATATATATATATATATATATATATATATATATATATATATATATATAGCAATTGTACTTTAAATACAAGCCTGGAAATTTTCAAAAAGCAAAACTCTACCTGCCTAAAGGATCATACATATACATCCCCAAGTATCAAAATATATAGCCCACCAAAATATAAAACATCAGGCCCCCAAAATAAAACACTGGCAGCCATCAGCAGCTACCAGCAAGGTCAGTCCCTCAGATGAGGAGGGACCGTATCAGGATCCTCAACGGGGTCCTCCTCATCCGAGGAAACCTCCATCGGAACCACGGAGCCATGGGCAGGAGCCCGAGCGATGGAATCAAAAGAGTCCTCCTGCGGGGTGTAGTAGCGGTCACCCCACATCTCCCGAATGGGCAGATAAAACTCCAAACGCAGGCTGATGTAGCAGGTAAGGATCGGCGTCTCATGACGTCTCCAGGCCAAAGAAATCGACACGTCCCCCAGATAGACACAGCGATCGGAACTCAAGTTGATGTGCTAACACTCTGGCCCCCCAAGGAAGGTCAGATGCACATCACCCAGAAATCCGCGCGTGCATGCCTCCATGCTCCACAGTAGGTGCTAGTCTTGATCAGGCCAGAAGCCGGGAAAATTGAGAGCTCCAACCTCCTTGTCGTCGCCTTCGATAGATACAACATACGCACAAGCAGCAACTAATAGAAATACAGGAAAGAGGTAAGACATCCTACCATCATTACCAATTATAGCAACCAGAAACAGGACGGCGCATAGCGCCCAGGTAGCATGTAGAAAAGATAGTCAACATACTAGGCATTTAAGTACAACAATAAACAGACAACAGCCTCAGGCAGATATTCATTACAATAATAACCAAACAATTCATATTTACAGAAAGTAAAAATTTACAATGACAGATTATTCCATGATGCACATGCATGTTTTTCCAAATTCCTACTCCATGGAGCTAGACACAAACAGTCGGAGAGAAAGATCAGGAGACATATCTATAACTCGGCTGCCGCGGCCAAAGTGCTATAAATCAATAATTCCCACGTACACATCCAGGCATTGTACAGACAGTCCACGCTAGATCACAATATAGGACAGTGTCTCGGTCCAGATCGTCGGTGCGTTTGCATCGGTTTGCCCCACGGGTAGGAGAGCTACCAACTACCCATTGTGAAGGACTCGCACCCCGACGCCCCCAAGGTCATAACATGACCTACACTAGTCTACTCGCACCCGCACTAAGGTGTGTTCAATCTCCTAGGCAACTTGGCCTTACAACAGTCCACAGGACATTCACAATGCATAAGACTCCATGCATGAACATGTATGATTCACAATTTCATACAATTCCATAATATGCCACAATTGGCCAAGAGAGCATCAATATACAAATGGTCACTCACATGGACCCATAGCATCATAATATTGAGATCAAATCACACGGTACATTCTTAGGTCCATTATGAATCCTAAGTTAAATTTTGTCTTTCCCATAAGGTTCATTTCCAATTAAATTCTCATAGTTAGCTTAATCTTCCTAATACCATTCATTCTCTTACATTAGTAAATTCTCATAGGCTCTCAAAGACTCACACTGTAACGCACCTCATATATACCAACTGCAGTGCAATCATCATTACACCACAGTTACTAAATCCAGGTGTGTCACAGTCATGATAACAGTAGTTTCCAAACTCATGAGTTTAATTTTTCTTTTCGCATTTATGCATAAGTAGAAAATACGAGCCATGAATGAAATATAAATGTATTCAACCCTTAATACAACCATTGACATGAAATCACGTTCCTTATACATATATATATATATATAGTTTATAGCCAATATACACGAATTACTGATAACATAGAATATAATAATTATAGAGTCAAATAAAATACAGCGGGAATAAAAACATTAAAGGGGAGGAGTAGTAACCCAGGGATGGGTACTACCAGCAGACAAGGCCGCAACCCCATATGCACATGACGCACGACGTCCCAGTTGACACGACAGGCATCAATACCACCATGCAGCTGCACTCTTATGTAGTCGACAAAATCTTGTCTAGATGCTCATGTTAATCAACCAAGGTATGGTCCCTCTTTATCTTCCTCACGACCTTTTATCAAATATAAATGTAAAACAGAAATGCACAAATATAGGAAAGAGGTGAGATTCCCAGCTTTTAGTACCAACATGGCAGCAAGAAAATAAATGGCGTCGAATGCCCACATAAGACACAGTTGATACATACAAGTACAGTAATACCCAAAAGCAATTAATGAGAGTAAAGCAGCAAAGAAACAATAGTTAACATTAACCATAGCCAACTAGCAAAATTAGCATTACCAAGAGTCAAATAAATATCACAGTCATAATAGTAAACACATTATCCAATCATAAATGCTCAATGGACCATGTGGCTGACAACTCACAATGCAACAAGGGTACCCAAGTTCCTACTCCATGGAGCTAGACATAAACATCTTCGGAGTGAATGATCAAGGAGTAATACCAGTATCTCAGTAGCCTTAAAATATAGTGTGCGTTCTTTCATAAAATTATTTGCGCAATGGCTTATACATGGTATCTCAACAGTTGATCGCGATATAGGACAGCGTCTCAGGTCAGATCGTTGGTGTGTTGCATTGGTCTATCCCACGGCCCCAGCGGAGCTACCACTGTCTATTGTGAGACACCCACACCCCAACGCCCCCAGGGTCAACAACATATGACACCTACGCTTAGTCTATTCGCACCCGCACATAGGTGTTATTCAAACTCCTAAGCAACATAGCCTTCTCAACAATGTCCAACGGACAACACGTATGCATGATGACACAATGTCCAATTATGTATGTTCATCAATGATGCATTCAACATAAGCATTGCCTCAATGGCACATAAGCATTATTCAATGATCAACATGACATATCAACAATACATCTATTAAAAACATTGCCTCAATGGCATATCATCATTTCTTATCTCATTGAATACTGAGTCAATAACTGCATAACCCACATAGGGAATCACACTTGCATCAATAATTCTCACTAGGAATATATGTTCCTACATACCACAATTTCCATGTCATGGATCCAAGAATTCCATTTTCAAAATCATTTCTTCTCTATTGGTATGAATACATATTCCTATCACATTTAAGTAAAGTAAAATCCTTGAATCCAGGGTTTTGAGGTTATGTTTGAGTTACAAAGGACAAAGAACCATAATTCCAATCATTTCCAGCTCAAAAATCTCATTTTTGGGTCTTGGTAATCGATTACATCACCCTGGTAATCAATTACAGCAGTAAATGAGAATCTCATGTAATCGATTACAATCTCATTGTAATCGATTACATGATTCCAGAACCACGATTCGTAACTTCAAGGCCCTGGTAATCGATTACACCGTGGTAATCGATTGCCAATTGACGAACCCCGTAATCGATTACCCACAAGTTGTAATCGATTACGTGATTCCCGTAAGCACCATTTCGTGACATCGAGGCTTGGTAATCGATTACACCACTCTTCTTGTAATCGATTACAAGCTAAACAGAATCTCTGTAATCGATTACACACAAGACGTAATCGATTACCAGATTTCCAGAATCACGATTTCATATCCTTAAGAGCTTGGTAATCAATTACAAGCCCCGTGTAATCGATTACCACGCGTAAACTTGCAGAAAACAAAGTCCTCCAGGTCCTTTAACTCAAACCAAACCAATCATTATCATATTTAATCAACAAGTTACTCAAATATACCTTCAAATCATGCAAGAGGCATCAATAAATCATACAAACCTAACAAAATGCACTATCATCAAGAACAACATAAAAATGAGAGAACTTTATACATGGATTCAGAAATCAATAACAACACACATACAAGACATTCCCTTACTACCAAGATTGGTTGAAGAGGATCATCTCCCTCTTACCTATTTGGAAGACAACACAAAGTGTTACCTCTTCTTGCCCTAGATTTTCGTTTTCCCCTTCAAGAAGAACACCAATGTGAGTGATTTCCATAATGTCCACTCAAACCATGGAAAAATGAGTTCTTGATCACATAGGTGACCAAGAAAAACGAAAATGAGAAGAAAGTGAAAGAAAGGTTAAGACTTTACCTCCAAGCTCAAAGCTTTAGCTTCAATGGTGAAAAATAGAGGAAGAAGAAGAAGAAGAAGAACCAAAAGATGGCAACAAAAGAGGATTTGGAATGGTGTAAGAAAGCAAGAATCTTTGATGATGAAGCAAGCAAAGGATGACTGCCTCCAGGAGTGGTTTCACGGTGGAGAAGAAAAGAAGAAGAGAGGAAATGGAGAAATGGGTATTTGGGGTTTAGAAAAATGAGAGTGTAATATTAGGAAGAGGAGAGGAATTACTTAGGCTTCCCCTATAGCTTCTGCCGTAGAAGAGTGGAGAAGGGAGAGAGAGAAAAATGTGTCAAATAGGAAGCTTCTTTGAAACTTCCTACAAGGGGTTTTAATTAACTAAATTCTCTTTTTCTTCTTTCTTGAAATAAGGCTAAAAAGGGGTTTGACACAAGGTAATTTTTGAATAATGCGATAAGATTTTTATTACATGTTATTATTTATTGGACAATAGTTATAGTTGGCAGAAGTCAGCATTAACAAATCTGACAGATTAATTCTTCGCATTGTTTTATTATTCCATTTGTTGAAATTTCTCGAGGGTCATGAAACCTTATAAACTGTGTCCGGCCTCGAGTTTAGTAAGATCCCCCGTCGACGTTTCCATAGTCCAAGGTTCTCGGGAAAAATATTTCATTTTCCCGACTCTGTTCAATACGCATGCAAAACGAGGAATATATTAAAATATTCGTCGTTTCTGAAAAATTCTGAAAGAATTCACATAAATCACAAACATTAGAAAATGACTATTCGTAATAAAATTTTCCAACTTTGGGAGCATGACAGTCGTTTTGCCAATTCTGCCCAATGTGCACGTGAAATGAGAAATAATATTAAAATATTCCACGTTCTCCGAAAAATCCAGAAAAATTCCTAAAAATTCCAAATATTGTAAAATGATCATTTATTCTAAAATTATAAATTTTTCGGGATGTTACACACACTCTCTTGTTCTTGCTCTCTTGAACCTATCCTAAGTCTTATGAAAGTTTCGCTCTTGGTTCCTTTAAAATTTATGAAATTTCTAATCATATTGAGTCCTTCCAACTTATTAATTACCTATCTCCTTACATAGATTTTTAATCACTTGATTACCTAAGCTTCTAAGTTACTAAAGTTGCATAATCAAGCCTCAAAAGGTCTTAGAGGCCGTGGCCTCTCTAAGGGTTCAATTCCCAAATCTTTTCAAGTCATCACATTACATGTTAAACTCTTGATTCACTTAATCTTTCACTTGTTAAATTAGTTCACCAAGAACCCCAATTTTGGGCTCAAAAATCGTAACCTCTCCTTAGGGCACTCTCCATGATTTTTCTTCAATTCCAAGTCATTCAATCTAATCCAATAATTCAAAATACATAACAAATCAATCCAATGTCACAAACATCACAAATTAAGCATGTAAACATTTAATTCATCAAATTAAAGAATAACCCTCATTAGGGTTTTTCCACAAACAACACAACCAAGGTTCCTAGATGCTAAAAGAGGTTGAAGAGGAGTGTCTTCCTCTTACCCAAGTGAAGAAATCAAGAGAAACCTCCAAGAACTCCCTTGAAATTTCGGATTGGTGCCACCCAAAACCCTAGAAATTTTAACTTGTTTAGAATAGCACAAAGGCTTGAAAAATGGAGTGTAGATGGTCATCAAAAGACCCTTGAAACCGAAAATGAAGAGAAGAGGAGAAGAGTCTTGAAGCTTACCCAAAAACCCTAATCTTGAAGCTTGAAGAAAGTGATGAAGATGGTGGATTTTCAAGAAGCTCCAAGCAACAAAAATGTTTAGGAGAGGGAGAGGATTAAGAAAATGTGGTTGGTTGAAAATTTTGTGAAGATTGAGTGGGGGAGAGAGGGCTGGCCGTAGCACTTCCTAGAGAGAAGGAGGAGGAAATGGTTTGAAGAAGAAAGAAAAAGAAAGGTAGAGAGAGAAAGGCTTTAGGTGAATTTTGAAATTATGTGATATAATGAATTAATAAAGCAAATCAATTTCCTCCCTTATTTTGGGTTGCTGTCGTGCATGAAGAGAGAGGTGAGGGAGAGTGTTTTGGCTTCCCTTGGAAGCTAAGGGCATTGTGGTCATTGTTTGGTCAAAGCTTCTCAAAGAAGCTTTGATTATTTTACATTAAATTTGAATTAAAGTAAATTGATTAGACATAAAGTAGATTACATTAGGATAATGTAATAGGATTTTTATTACATGCTATTATCCAATGGATAATAGTTACAGTTGACAGAAGTCAGTATTTAATTAATCTGACAGATAAATTCCACGCAGTATTATTTTATTTCATCTGTTAAAATTTCTCATAAATCGTGAAACCTCGTAAACTATGTCCAGCCTCGGGTTTAGTAAGATCCCCCATTGACGTGTCCATAGTGTTGGGAATTGCGAATGAAAAGTCTTGCAGCGGAATAATAGAATTCCCTCTCAAGATCCATGCGAAAAGGTCCATAATCTGAGTTTTTTTTTAAATTACCTCTTGAAGCGTGATAATCAGACTTGCAAAAGGGAGTCATGCCTCTGTTTTCGTAGTGCTAGCTGTGAAGAGAGGAGAAGAAGACATCACTATCTCTCGCTCACTTTCTGTAGGTGCGGCTAGGGTTGTGTTGTAACCTAGTAGCAGCCCCTTTAGCAGTACTATTTATAATAGTGGTTGCCTTAAGTGAGTGTGAGTAGTAGCAAGGTAAGTTGTGCAACCCTAAACCCATCTGTCATGAGTTAGGCCCACAATTGAATTCGAGTCCAACTTGGATCCTTATTGCTCCAATCTAGTCTGTTTTAAGTGTGCGACCTTGCAGGTTCTCATAATGTTAGTAGTAATATTAAAATCTCATTTTAATATTACAAACAGTGAACGGTATCTAGCAACACATCACTGCTACCCAAGTAATGAGAATGGCAGTGATTTGACATAACCTATCCGTGACCAATGTTTCTGTGTAGTTTAGTCCCTTTATCCAGATATCCAGATTGAACACAAGGCATGGAACGTGTCACCCTTGTTTAGTTCAATCTTCAGTTTCCTGATTCCCGAGTAGACATAGTAATAACAAATGAGATCAATATCTCATACTGACTTATTTGAGCATGGCCATGCATTTCATAGTCTCACTCAATCAGGGCCCCCGAAGATATCACTCCTGTTATGTAGGAGGGACAAATCCCATCTAGGTCACTCACATCCCTCCACATATATCACGGTATGTCTAATAACTAACTTTATAATCATCTTGTTACAGACGACGTTTGATGGCATTAAAACACACAACTCCTCATATAGGAATCGTAGTGATTTCAGGTTAAAGGACCACATACACCATTATCACTATGAGAATCGCTTATGACACTCACGTAATGATCCACGTAGCATTCTTATGGCGGGTCTGTCCAATACATCATTACTCTAATATGTATCCATGTGTTGTGAGATGTGGTCATCAGTCTACGCACGTACTAGTCTTAATGCATTATCGTTGTCCTATTTGATAATAATACTTGACTAGGGACATTTTAAGAATAGTGCTCTATCCAATAGGATCTCACGATCAAGTCATCCACTTGATGTCCTATGGTATCAAACTTACTATTCTAAGGACTATATTATGTCTACCAAAAATAACACAATAAATGAAATGCCTCATATATCAAAAAATAGCATAATATAATGTATGTAAATACAGACAAAATGTATTGGCCTCTAGGGCATACACCAACAATCTCTCACTAGCACTAGAGCCAATCAGGCATATTTCTAATGCCTAAAGACCTAGTGTGACCCTCATGCTTCTGTTGTGCAAGAGGCTTCGTCAGTGGATCAACAATGTTATCATCTGTCGGTACTTTTGCATATCTTCGGATCTCCTCTATCGATGATTTCTCGAATGAGATGGAAGCGCCTAAGTATATGTTTGGATCGCTTGTGAGATCTAGGCTCCTTAGCTTGTGCAATGGCTCCATTATTATCACAATAGAGGTCCACTGGGTCCACAATGCTAGGAACTACACCAAGCTCAATAATGAACTTTCTAATCCAAACGGCCTCCTTTGCTGCATTGGAGGCAGCAATATACTCAGCCTCTGTGGTAGAATCAGCGACTATCTCCTGCTTTGAACTCTTCCAGCTCACAGCCCCACCATTTAGGCAATAAACAAAACCCGATTGCGATCTGGAGTCGTCCTTATCGGTTTGGAAGCTAGCATCAGTGTAACCCTTTACAACTAGTTCCTCCTCAGCTCCATATACCAAGAACGAATCCTTAGTCCTTCTTAAGTACTTAAGGATGTTCTTGACAGCACTCCAGTGACTCTCACCGGGATCAGACTGGTACCTGCTCGTCATGCTCAAAGCATACGAGATATCTGGTCGAGTACATAACATGGCATACATGATAGATCCAATTGCAGATGCATATGGAATCTTACTCATGCGATCCCTCTCATTCTGGGTGGAAGGGGATTGAGCCTTAGATAGGCTTATACCATGCGACATAGGCAAGAGTCCTTTCTTGGATTCATGCATGTTAAATCATCTTAACACTTTGTCTATGTATGTACTCTGACTTAGGCCAAGCAATCTCTGCGATCTATCTCTATAGATCCTTATACCTAATACATAGGTGGCTTCGCCTAAGTCCTTTATAGAAAAGAACTTTCCTAACCAAGTCTTTACAGATTGTAGGGTAGGGATGTCATTTCCAATTAGTAGTATGTCATCTACATACAATGCTAAAAAGACAACTGTGCTCCCACTAACCTTCTTGTAGACACAAGATTCTTCTTCATTCTTGATGAAACCAAACTATTTGATTGTATCATCAAAATGAAGATTCCAGCTTCTGGAAGCTTGCTTCAATCCATAAATAGATCGTTGCAACTTGCATACCTTTCTAGCATCTTGTGGAGTGGCAAAACCCTCAGGTTGTGTCATGTACACATCCTCGAGAAGATTTCCATTAAGGAAAGCAGTTTTGACATCCATTTTCCAGATTTCATTATCATGGTATACTGCAATAGCAAGCAAGATCCGAACGGATTTAAGCATCGCAACTGGGGAAAAAGTTTCATCATAGTCTACACCATGAATTTGCTTGAAACCTTTAGCAACCAATCGCGCCTTAAAGGTATGCACATTACCATTCATGTCAGTTTTCTTTTTAAAAACCCACTTGCACCCAATGGGTTTTACCCCTTCAGGTGGGTCAACCAAGGTCCATACCTGGTTGGCATACATGGATTCCATTTCAGATCTCATGGCCTCAAGCCATTTTTCGATTCTCGGGCCAATAATGGCTTCCCGGTAAGTCACAGGCTCATCTTGATCCATGAGCAATACGTCACCTTGTTGAGTCATGAGAAATCCATATCTCTCGGTTGACGACGTATCCGTTAGACCCTACGCGGGTCTTGTGCTACTAGAGCAGATTGTGGTTCCACAACGACTTGTGGAGGCTGCTCTATTTCCACCATTGGTTCACTGCTACTTTGTGAACTTTGAATTTCTTCAAGTTCTACTTTCCTCCCACTGATTCCTTTGGAGATAAACTCTTTTTCTAGGAATACAGCAGTCCGTGCGACAAACACTTTGCCCTCAGTAGGATTATAGAAATAGTATCACTTGGTTTCCTTAGGATACCTCACAAAGAAGCATTTATCTGATTTTGGGCCAAGCTTGTTAGAAACTTGACGTTTCACATAAGCTTCGCAACCCCAAATCTTCATAAAAGATATATTGGGTCGTCTCCCAGTCCACATCTCATATGGTGTCTGTTGAACCATCTTAGATGGAACACGGTTAAGTATGAAAGCTGTTGTTAACAGAGCATGTCCCCAGAAGGAGGCTGGAAGGTCTGCTTGACTCATCATGGATCAGACCATGTCCAACAAGGTCCGGTTCCTCGTTTCAAAAACTCCATTCCATTGTGGTGTTCCAGGAGGAGTGAGTTGAGATATTATCCCACATTCTTTCAGATGATCATCAAACTGTTGGCTTAAGTATTCACCTCCTCGATCTGATCGAAGGATTTTAATACTCTTGCCAAGTTGGTTTTGTACTTCATTCTTGAACTCTTTGAACTTTTCAAAGGATTCTGATTTGTGCTTCATAAGATATACAAATCCATATCTACTGAAATCATCAGTAAATGTAATGAAATACTGAAAACTGCCTCTAGCTAGTGTGTTTAGTGGCCCACATACATCACTATGTATAAGGCCTAAAAGATCACTAGCCCTTTCACCTTGTGCAGTGAATGGGGCCTTAGTCATCTTTCCCAATAAACAAGATTCACATGTCTCATATGATTCGTAATCAAACGAGTCCAAGAATCCATCTTTATGGAGTTTGGAAATACGGTTCTCATTTATGTGGCCCAAACGACAATGCCAAAGATAAGTCGGGTTCATATCATTTGACTTGAACCTCTTTGTATTTACGTTATAAATGGGCGTTTCGAGATCAAGGACATAAAGTCCATTACTCAAATGTGCACTACCATAGAAAATATCATTAATATAAATAGAACAACATTTGTTCTTTATTATAAAAGTAAAACCTTTCTTGTCCAAACAAGAAACAGAAATGATATTCCTGCTAATAGCAGGCACAAAATAACAATTATCCAATTCAATTACAAGCCCAGTGGGCAAAGCTAATAAATAAGTCCCTACGGCTAATGCAGCAACCTTTGCTCCATTTCCCACTCGTAGGTCGACTTTGCCCTTAGTCAAAGGTCTACTGCTCTTTAGATCCTGCACATTTACACAAATGTGAGCTCCACATCCAGTATCTAATACCCATGATGCAGAAGTAGATAAATTGACTTCTATAACAAAAATACCTGAAGTGGAAGTCTCACTTCCCTTCTTCTTCTTGAGCTCCTCTAGGTACTTAGCACAGTTCCTCTTCCAATGTCTGGTCTGACCGCAATGGAAACATGTACCTTCCTTAGCCACTCCACCCACAGGTTTCAAGCTAGAAGTGCTAGGCTTTGACTTTTCCTTGCCCTTACCCTTACCCTTCCACTTGTACTGGGGCTTTTTCTGCTGTTTGTTGCCCTTATTCTTATGGACCATCATTATGGCCTTTCCTTTGCCTTTGTTTATGTTATGCTCAGTAGTTCTCAACATGCTTAGCAGCTTTGGTAGTGATTTGTCAATTTCATTCATGTTGTAGTTTATGACAAATTGACTAAAACTCTCCGGCAACGATTGCAGGACTAAGTCAGTGGCCAACTCTTGGCCCATAGGAAAACCGAGTCTCTCAAAGTTTTCAATGTACCCAATCATCTTGAGTACATGAGCACCAACAGGGCTTCCCTCTACCAGCTTGCACTGAAAAAGTGCTTTGGAGACCTCATATCTCTCATGTCTAGCCTGCTCTTGATAAAGCTTTTTAAGGTGTACGATCATATCGTAGGCTTCCATGTTCTCGTGTTGCTTTTGGAGCTCAGAGTTCATGGTGGCTAGCATTAGACATCCAATGTCCAAGGCATCATCTTGATGCTTCTTATAAGCATCTCTTTCAGCTCTAGGGGCATTAGCAGCAGGTGGCTCAAGAATAGGTTGTTCTAAAACATACAACTTTTTCTCTTGCTTGAGGACAATCCTCAAGTTCCTGTACCATTTAGGAAATTTTGTCCCGGACAACTTGTCCTTCTCAAGGACCGATCGCAATGATAAGTTACTTGATGTGTTTGTTGCCATGGTAATCTATCAACAGAAATATGCAAAATATAAGTATTATGCTATAAACATATTTAACAAGGTCTTTTAATTAAATACGCCTCCCACTATTTTATTCAAATCAATGACCCTCAGCATTGACTCGAAAAATCCCATTGAAAGATTTCCTAGTGGGCCAAGATCCATATTTCACCTAGTTTTGAGTCAGCTTTGGCTGATCGCCCAAAATTTAGTTATTTAGGTAGGAAACTCTTTCCAATTACATCACATGCAACTCTTGGATAGTTGGGTGAATAACACTTATTCTAATCCATCTAATGGACTAAAGCCCAACTTCATGCCTCTAAGCCTTCAATCCTATTGAAATGGCCTAGTTAAGTCAAACCCAATGGTTGACATTTGGATATTACTATTATCCTATCGCATCTTACTAATATAGATAAAGGCACCCTGCTTTGGCAGACCTACACTTGATCAATATTAGTCTTGACGAGTGCCACGCATTGGAAGGTATCACATAATGACTTAATATTTTCTTTGAGGGAATTTTATCATTAGATCTCACCATTTATTAAACTTGTTTAACACACAATAAACATCATCCATGCATCTCATACATATGAAGCATATAATAAATGTGACATGGTTATGGCCTCTAAGAGAGTAGCATTAATTAATGCCAGCTTCACCAAGCGTCTCCCACCAATGTCCTCACTTGAAGTCGTCTCCTTGTCTCCACATGAAGATTACATTATAGAAACATCTTTTACATTTGAGGGGAGTTAGATGAGAAGAGAATGTACAATCAGAATGTAGAGAGAAAGGCACGACACGCAGGTCGTATTTAAAATAACCAAAATAGTATAAAATAAAGACTAAGGCCATAACCATGCATCATGCATCTCTAAGAATACATAAACACAAAGCAATAACACATTATTATTTTTGTGAATTATAAAAACAGTTTTGAATATTGCACTTTCGAATATCACACACCACGAAACGGGGTTCGGGGCAGCACCCCGACGGGGATCCCGCTGCCCAATCAGCGGGTGGGGGTCAAGGGGAGGCCGCCCCTTGGCGGGTGCAGGGACAGCGCCCCGGTCCAAAAATTTTCATTCATATACCACCATTGGTTACTTGAACAAAAATTTGAGTCGGACCCCTTCTGCCTCTATGACGGCTAGGGCAACAACACTTGAACCCTAAGGCCCGTAAACACATGAACGCTTCATGTGCCGCAGGGGTTCCTCACAGCCGTCATCACCTATCCAGAAACAAGGTTTCCAGAATGCGTGAAGACATGAACACTTCATGTCATGAGGAAGCTTCATAGCCGCCACAAAACGGAAACAAGGTTTCCAAAACCTTGTGTCGTGCTGCTGTGTATATCACACATATACAGAAAATATGCAGAAACAGAAAGCATTCAAAATAGTTTTCGCAGAATCATACATATCACATATATATATATACTAGATAAACGCAAAACCAGAAAGCATTCAAAACAATTTTCATTCATACATATCACACATATATATAAGAAAAACGCAGAAATATATGAACATCTTCATGGTTTCAGAAACATCAACATGTTTCGTAAACAACAAATAAAACAGAACACGGTTTCATACATCATTATTTCGATTCAGAAAAAACATATAAAGATCATATCTTTTATCAAAAGAAAGCAACGAATCATGTTATCACATATAACAAGAAAAGCAGAAAATCGAATCATGGTTTCGCAAGTTGCTCTGATACCACTATTAGGAATTGCGGATCAAAAGTCTCGCAGCGGAATAATAGAATTCCCTCTCAGGATCCATGCGAAAAGGCCCATAATCTGAGTTTTTTTTTTTAAAATTACCTCTTGAAGCGTGATAATCACAAGCGAGTGAATCACCAACACCGTAATAGTGACGATGTCTCTGCGATATCCACACGAGCAGACTTGCAAAAGGGAGTCACGCCTCTATTTTCGTAGTGCTAGCTGTGAAGAGAGGAGAAGAAGACCTCACTATCTCTCGCTCACTTTCTGTAGGTGCGGCTAGGGTTGTGTTGTAACCTAGTAGCAGCCCCTTTAGCAGTACTATTTATAATAGTGGCTGCCTTAAGTGAGTGTGAGTAGTAGCAAGGTAAGCTGTGCAACCCTAAACCCATCTGTCATGAGTTAGGCCCACAATTGAATCCGAGTCCAACTTGGATCCTTATTGCTCCAATCTAGTCTGTTCTAAGTGTGCGACCCTGCAGGTTCTCATAATGTTGGTAGTAATATTAAAATCTCATTTTAATATTACAAACAGTGAGCGGTATCTAGCAACACATCACTGCTACCCAAGTAATGAGAATGTCAGTGATTTGACATAACCTATCCGTGACCAATGTTTTCGTGTAGTTTAACCCCTTTGTCCAGATATCCAAATTGAACACAAGGCATGGAACGTGTCACCCTTGTTTAGTTCATCTTTTGTTTCCTGATTCCCGAGTAGACATAGTAATAACAAATGAGATCAATATCTCATACTGTCTCATTTGAGCATGGCCATGCATTTCGTAGTCTCACTCAATCAGGGGGCCCGAAGATATCACTCCTGTTATGTAGGAAGGACAAATCCCATCTAGGTCACTCACATCCCTCCACATGTATCACGGTATGTCTAATAATTAACTTTATAATCATCTTGTTACAAATGATGTTTGATGGCATTAAAACACACAACTCCTTATGTAGGAATCGTAGTGATTTCAGGTCAAAGGACCACATACACCATTATCACTATGAGAATCACTTATGACACTCACGTAACAATCCACGTAGCATTCTCATGGCAGGCCTGTCCAAAACATCATTACTCTAATATGTATCCATGTGTAGACTTGATATCTCATATCCATGGCCTGTGAGATGTGGTCATCAGTCTACGCACGTACTAGTCTCAATGCATTATCGTTGTCCTATTTGACAATAATACTTGACTAGGGACATTTTAAGAATAGTGCTCTATCCAATAGGATCTCACGATCAAGTCATCCACTTGATGTCCTATGGTATCAAACTTACTATTCTAAGGACTTTATTATGTCTACCAAAAATAACACAATAAATGAAATGCCTCATATATCAAAAATAGCATAATATAATGTATGTAAATACAAACAAAATGTATTGGCCTCTAGGGCATACACCAACACATAGTCCAAGGTTCTCGGAGAAAACATCTCGTTTCTCCGGTTCCGCTCAGCGCGCACGTAAAATGAGGAATATATTAAAATATTCGACATTTCCGAAAAAATCCTGAAAAATTCTCAAAAATTACAAATATTATAAAACGACTATTTGTCTAATCATTTCCCAATTTTTGAAGTATTACAGTCATTTTCCCGACTGTGCTCAATATGCATGCAAAACGAGGAATATATTAAAATATTTATCATTTCCGAAAAATTCTGAAAGAATTCACATAAATCATAAATATTAGAAATTGACTATTTATGGTGAAATAAACGATTTCCAGAGGGTTACACTGACCTTCGTAGATTTCTGCTCAGTGTGCACGTAAAACGAGGAATATATTGAAATATTCGTCTTTCCGAAAAATTCTAGAAAAATGTCTAAAAATCAAGAATATTATAAGATGATTATTTATAATTAAACAAACACTTTTCGGGATGTTACAACACTCCGCTACTAAAAACAATTTCATCCTCGAATACCTTAGAATAGTTGTGGGTGTTGCTCCTTCATCTTGTCTTCCAGCTCCCAAGTTATGTCACTAGTCGTTTCATTCCAGATCACCTTCACCAATAGAATTTCCTTGCCTCTAAGTTGCTTTATCCGTCGATCCTCGATTCTCGCAGGAGGCACCTCATAGGTCAAGTTCTCTTTCAACTGTACTGTGTCCGGTGCTATGACATGACTTGGGTCAGGTAAATACTTACGCAGTTGCGACACATGGAAGACATCGTGTATGTTGGAAAGAAAAGGGGGTAAAGCTATCTGGTAAGCTACTGGACCTATCCGGCAAAGAATTTGGTAAGGTCCAAGAAATTTTGGAGTGAGTTTTCTAGATTTCAAAGCCCGGGTAACCCCAGTCGTGGGTGTGAATTTCAAGAACACATGCTCACCTTCCTCAGACTCAAGAGGCTTTCTCCTCTTATCCACATAACTCTTCTGCCAGCTCTGTGCAGTTCTCGTCTTCTCTTGAATCATTTTGACCTTCTCAGTCGTCTGCTGAATGATATCTGGTCCAATCGTGAGATGCTCACCGTCTTGGTACCAACACAATGGTGTCCGACACCGTCGTCCATAAAGAGCTTCGTAGGGTGCCATCCCTATACTTGAATGGCAACTGTTGTTGTAGGTGAATTCTATCAATGGCAAGATTTCATCCTAACTTCCAGTCTGTTCCATAGTACAAGCTCTAAGCAAATCTTCTAAAGATTGGATCGTTCTTTCCGATTGACCATCGGTTTGTGGGTGGTACGCCGAACTTAGACGTAATTTCGTTCCCAACGATGCCTGTAGACTCTACCAGAATTTTGAAGAAACCTCGGATCCCTATCGGAGACAATACTCATAGGCACACCATGCAGTCAAACGATCTCTCCAATATATAGTTGGGTCAACTTCTCTAGACTGTACTTTATGTTGATCGGGAGGAAATGAGCTAACTTCGTGAGTCGATCAACTATTACCCAAATCGAGTCGTGTCATCTTCTTGTTCTTGGCAAACCCATAACAAAATCCATTGCGATGCTGTTCCATTTCAATTCAGGAATAGACAATGGTTGTAGTAATCCTCCAGGTCTTTGATGTTCCACTTTAGCTTTTTGACAGACTAGACAAGTCGATACGCATCTAGTGACGTCACTCTTCATTCCGTGCCACCAGAACAACTTCTTCAGATCTTGGTATATCTTAGTTATGCCTGGGTGCATATTCAGCATGCTGGTGTGAGCATGTTCCACAATATACTGTTTAAGCTCTTGGTCGCGGGGGATACAGACTCTACCCCAAAATCTCAGAACTCCATCTGTTCCTTCCTTGAATTCTGTTTCCTTGCCTTGCCTCATCAGTTCTCTCACTTCTTGCAAGAATTCATTGACCTTCTGCTTTTCCCGTATGTCATCCATTAGTTCGTTTGAGATGGTGACCATGTTCATACAAATCCTTCTGGGTTCCAACTTAACAAATGACCAAACATCTCTAAACTGTTCTATGAGGTCTCTTTCCTTGATCATCAGGGCAGAAACACTGATAGTCTTTCTGCTCAAGGCATCTGCCACAACATTCACTTTGCCAGGGTGGTACAACAACTGAAAATCATAGTCCTTTAGGAATTCTAACTATCTTCGCTGCCTCTTGTTCAGTTCTTTCTGGTCATACAAATATTTCAAGCTTTTGTGATCACTGTAGATGTTGAATGTTGCTCCATAGAGGAAATGCCTCCATATCTTCAGAGCAAAACCACAGTTGCTAGCTCCAAATCATGTGTCGGGTAGTTCTTTTCATGTACTTGCAACTATCGTGAAGCATAAGCTACCACTATTCTATGTTGCATAAGAACAGACCCCAATCCTTGGTATGAAGCATCACAGTACACCTCGAATGGCTCATTCGGATCAGGTAGCACTAATACTGGTGAGGTGGTTAACCGGTTCTTCAACTCTTGGAAACTTTGCTCGCAACTATCGGTCCACTCAAAAGCTTGGTTCTTCTTTGTTAATTGAGTGAGCGGTCCAGCAATTTTGGAAAACCCTTCTATGAACCTTCTGTAATATCCAGCCAAACCCACGAAGCTACGAATCTCCGTTACTGACTTTGGTTGTTCCCATTGTAACACTGCCTCCACTTTTGATGGATCCATGGTGATCCCTTCCTGTGAGATCACATGGCCTAAAAACTTAACTTCATCTAACCAAAACTCACACTTCAACAGCTTGGCATATAATTCTTTCTCCTTCAGAATCTGAAGAACTATGCTGAGATGTTCCGCATTATCCTCCTGATTCTGGGAATATATCAAGATATCGTCGATGAAGACGACAACAAACTTGTCCAAATAAGGGCGAAAGATTCTGTTCATATAGTCCATGAAGATAGCAGGTGCATTCGTTACACCAAACGGCATCACAAGGTATTCGTAATGACTGTATCGGGTACGAAAAGCAGTCTTGGGTATGTCCTTCATTTTCACTCTTATCTGATGGTATCTAGATCTCAGATCGATCTTCGAAAACACCGCTGCTCCCTTCAGTTGGTCCATTAAGTCGTCAATTCTTGGGAATGGATACTTGTTCTTGATCGTCAGCTTGTTCAACTGCCTATAATCCACACACAATTGTGAGGTACCATCCTTCTTCCGAACTAACAACACTGGTGCTCCCCAGGGCGATACACTCGGTCTAACAAACTGTTTCTCCAAAAGCTCCTCTAGTTGTTTCTTAAGTTCTACCAATTCTGTTGGCGACATCCGGTAAGGTGCTATAGACACGGGACCAGCTCCCGATACAAGGTCAATAGCAAACTCTATCTCACACGTCAGTGGTGAACCAGGTACATCTTCGGGGAAGATTTCAGGAAACTCCTTCACCACAGGAATAGTACTCAAATTAGCCTTGCTCTCGATTTTCAAGGAAGATAGCAGCATGTATCCTTGAGCTCCTTCTTTCAAGAAAGCTCATACTTGGTTGGCCGTCAAGTATCCAAAATCTTTGTCCACAGGGAAAACTATGGTTTTTCTAGAGCAATCTAACAGAACATGGTTGGAAGATAACCAGTCCATCCCTAAGATTATATCTAGTTGTGAAAGAGGTAAACAAATCAAATCGACAAAAAAGATTCGACCTTCAACAATTAGGGGACATTTCAAACAAACTTTGGTATTAACTACTGGTTTGTCAGTAGAGGTTGAGACAGTCAAATCAAAAGGTAAGGTAGACACTGGTAAGTCAAGTCGTAGCACACAGTCATATGATATGAA
This sequence comes from Ormosia emarginata, assembly GCA_029884605.1. Taxonomy (NCBI): domain Eukaryota; kingdom Viridiplantae; phylum Streptophyta; class Magnoliopsida; order Fabales; family Fabaceae; genus Ormosia; species Ormosia emarginata. The sequence continues at coordinate 5,046,202 of JAQQTP010000037.1, forward strand.
AGAGTGGGTTGCCCTAGAGTCATACAGTACTTTTAAAAGATTACCTTCTATGGTGCCTTCTCCTTGAATCAAGTCCTCGGATTCGGAGGCTTCAGCTCCGTTCATGGTGTAGACTCGACCTCCGGCTTGCGGTTTCTTGGCTCGAGTTGCATTGACTGAAGGTTCAGCCTTTGCTTGGTTGCAGTCTCTAGACATGTGGCCCGGTTTGCCACATCTAAAGCAGATGAATCCCTTGATCGTGCAGTCTCTCGTGAGATGATCTTTCCCACACTTTAGGCATTTGGAGGGATATGCCACATTCTGATCAGTCCGGTTCCCAGTAGAACCTCCACCAGAACTTTCACCAGTTTGTTGCTGGCTTCCAGTTGGTCGGGAATAGGGCTTCTTTTAGAAATGGTTCGAACTATTGCCTCTACCTCTTTGGAACCTCGCAGGCCCAAGGTTCTTGCTCCTCGAATCTCTAGCTTGTTCCAAGGCCTCCACTTCAAAGCATGTGTCCAACAATTCTGAGAACACTTTAATTTTCAGAGTGATCACAGCCTTCTTCACTTCGTACCTCAGTCCCTCGATGAACTTCCAACACTTCCAAGCTTCATCTGTTTAATGCTGATAATGCGTTGAGAATTTCCCCAAGTTCTCAAATTTGGCCGCATAGTCACTCACGGTCATGTTCCCCTGCTTCAAGTTAAGGAACTCCATCTCTTTCGCATGCCTCGCGCTTGCAGGAAAGTATTTGTCCAAGAATTTGTCTTTGAACAAGTCCCATGTGTTGTCACGTCCCTCGGCCTCCATCACTCTCTGAGTTCCGTTCCACCAATCTTCGGCGTTGCCGACAAGCATGAAGGTAGCATAGTTCACCTTCTTATCTTCGGCACAGTTCATGCCACGGAAAACTTTCTCCAACTCTTTGATCCACAAACTAGCCTTGTTCGGATCAAATTCTCCCTTGAATTGTGGAGGGTTATGGCGACGAAACTCCGCCAAGTATTGTGCATCGGTTGTCGCTTCGAGCTGTTGAGCAGCTCTCTCTTGTTGCTAAGCAACACGTTCATTTTGTTGCGCGATGAATTCCGCCATCCTTTGCATTGCCTCTATAGCAGCTGTCATATCTCCGCCTCTTGCCATCTCGGTTTCTCTTAAATCAGATTAACTGAAAAACATAAGGAAGGTCAGATGCATTCATTCCGAACACTAATCACAGAGATTCACACAGCACAAACAAGACAGACTTACACACAAGACCCAATGAGACACAAATCAGGGCTCTGATACCAACTTAATGTAATGCCCCTTTTTGGGAGGGAACGTCACATTGTCAAATAGAAGAAAATGCGGAACATAAAATTTTTCTAAATTAAGACCCGATTCATTTAGTTTAAAGTTAACTTGTTCGATGCTTTAATACGTGAGTAAAATGGCGGTATATTTTTATTTTGTTAATCAACAAAACTAAGTGACGAAACTGGAATGACAGTAAAGAGTAAGACAGAAAATAAAATTCACATCTGAATGATACGCATTACACAACTCACAAGGAAGAATCAAGTTTTCATTTGGATAGATGAGTGCGAAGAGAATTTCCAAGAGCTAAAGAAAAGGCTGACTACTGCACCAGTGTTGATTCTACCAGATCTGAATGAGTCTTTTGATGTATATTGTGATGCCTCTTATCAAGCGTTAGGATGTGTATTGACGCAAAATAGAAAAGTGATAGCATATGCTTCAAGACAACTGAAGGTGCATGAAAGGAACTACCCAACGCATGACTTAAAACTAGCCGCAATTGTTTTTGCCTTAAAAATTTGGAGACACTTTCTATATGGAGCTATGTTCAACGTCTTCAGTGATCATAAAAGTTGAAGTATTTGTTTAATCAGAAGGAGTTGAACATGAGGCAGAGAAGATGGTTAGAATTCCTGAAGGATTACGACTTTCAGCTTCAATATCATCTTGGAAAGGCAAATATCGTGGCAGATGCTTTGAGTAGGAAGATGCTCAGTGTTTCTGCTATGATGATCAAAGAGGAACAATTGATAGAGCAGTTTAGAGATATGTGGTTATCGATAGAATTAGCGCCTGGAAGGATTTGTTTGAACATGGTCACTATTCTGAATGACTTGCTAGAAGAAATCTGAGAAAAGTAAGAAGATGACGAGTTTTGAAAAAAAAAGAGAGAACTATTGAAGCAAGGTCGTGTGGCAACGGTTGAGAAAGGATCTGATGGGGTCCTAAAGTTTAAAGGCAGAATTTGTATACCCAGTGATCCCGATCTTAAGAAGGTGATTCTCGATGAAGCTCATACCAGTAGGGAGTATACATCCTGGAATGACTAAAATGTATCAAGATCTCAAGCGATTATTTTGGTGGTCTGGGATGAAGAGAGATGTTGCTGAACATGTGTCATCTTGTCTTGTGTGTCAAAAGGTGAAGGTTGAACATCAGAGATCAGCAGGTATACTACAACCCCTAACTATTCCAGAACGAAAATGGTATAGTATTGCAATGGATTTTGTTACGGGATTGCCAAAGACTAGAAAAGGATATGATTCTATATAGGTCATTGTTGATAGGCTTATGAAGTCTGCTCACTTCTTGCCAATCAATATCAGGTATTCAATGGAGAAGTTGACCCAGGTGTACATTGGTGAAATCGTTAGACTTCACAGTGTGCCCACTAGTATTATTTTTAATAGAGATCCAAGGTTTACGTCAAGGTTTTGGCAAAGCCTACATAGAGCAATGGGGACTAAACTTCATTTGAGTTCTGTCTACCATCCGCAGACTGATGGTCAAACGGAGAAGATTATACAGTCACTGGAGGATCTGCTAAGGGCTTGCGTGTTAGAACAAAAAGAAGGTTGGGATGAATTCTTGCCTTTGGTAGAATTCACCTACAACAACAATTTTCACTCAAGTATAAGGATGGCACCCTATGAAGTACTGTATGGGTGATGATGCCGAATCCCTTTGTGTTGGTATCAAGATGGGAAAAGTATGACGATAGGACCATAGATGGTACAACAAACAACAAAGAAAGTAAAGATGATTCAGGAGAAAATGCGAACAACTCAGAGTCGGCAGAAAAGCTATATGGACAAGAGAAGGAGACCTCTTGAATTTGAAGAAGGTGAGCATGTGTTTTTGCGAGTCACACCCACGAAGGGAGTTGGAAGAGTTATAAAATCCAGAAAACTCACTCCTAAATTCATTGGACCTTATCAAATTTTTCGTCGGATAGGTCCAATAGCTTACCAAATAGCTTTATCGCCTTTTCTTTCCAATCTTCATAGTGTTTTTCATGTATTCCAGTTGAGAAAGTATATTTTGGATCCAACTCATGTCATTCAGCCCGATGAAGTACAATTGAAAGAAAATTTGATGTATGAGACACTTCTAGTTAAGATTGAAGATAAGAGGGTGAAGTAGCTCAGAGGGAAGGATATTCCATTAGTAAAAGTGATCTGGAATGAAACGGCAGAAGATGCTACATAGGAGTTGTTAGACAAGATAAGGGAACAATATCCTCAATTGTTCTAAGGTATGATAAATTTCGGGGATGAAATTCTTTTTAGTGGGGGAGAGTTGTAACACCCCAAAATTTGTTATTTTACAGTAATGACTGAAATGTACTGTTTTGTGATTTATGTGTGATGTAAATTTATTTTGATTGTTCTGTGACTGTTTTTGATCGTTGTGTGTGATTTACTAAACCCGAATTTGAGAGATATGTGTCTCGATCTTTTAATTTTTAGAATTTATCTATGAAATAAAAATATTCCATATTTTTATTTTCTATTGGACAATACCTACTGACTTGTGAGTAGTAGCTTCTGCTCATTGAGTAATAGACCTGGTATCTATTGTCCATTGGACAATATACTTGGAAAAGTCATTGTGACTCACAAAGTGGTGAACCAATAAGATTAAGTCAAGATAAATGGCTTTAATTCCTTAACCAATAGAAACTGGTCAACGAAAATGGCTAGACTAGTTAGCTAGGAAACTAGATGACTTAAACTAAGTTAGCCTAAAGCCTATGTAGTAACTAAATGGAGTAAACTTAGTTTGCTACTCATTAGAGCCCACAGTTACAAGGGTGTCCTAGCACCTTCTAGAATGTATGATTCATACCTAAGTAAGTAAATGGTTAGCAATGAAACTAAGTGATCTAACTAAGTTAGTTGAAGTTAGTTAGGAACTAATTGAATCAAAACCTAGTTACCTTTTCCTATTGAGTTCCACAACCAAGGATCTTCATGCACCTTCTAGGATGTGTGAATCACTTGCATGACTCTTAAGGTCTAAGCCAATAGAAAATTAAGTGATCAAAGCATGATAATGGTGTGACATAGGTCATGTGCTAATCATAATTGTTAGCAAAATTTTTTACTCTCCTTACTTTATGCACTTCCACGGCAATCACTAGAGGGGAGAGGAAATTCATTTCATTCCTATCACATTTTGAGACCAGAAGCTATTCTTTTCATTCTCTTTCTTCAAAACTCAAAGAAAAACTCCATACTTACTCTATCTTGAAGCTCTTAGCCAGCCACTGTCACACCCTAATAGGGATGTTACATTTTCCGAACAATAATAATAACCTCTACCCAAGTTATAAATTATTTCATAATATATAATAATATAGGTGGTAAAAATTTTTTTTTTTCTTAAACATTATATTATAAAATAAAATAAACAGAACATAAAATAAAACAAACTATTACATACACACCATAATTATACATATAATTTTGTTTTTAATAGGTACAAATAATTTACATATGACAAACTATTTAATTAAAACCGCAAACTGTCTGGTTTAAAGCAAACCATAAACTAGCCCAAGCATAACACTAAAAATTCTGATCCTCCGAAAAATCCTCCTCAGGAAGATTATCGGAAGACAGAAATACTCTGATAACACCATACCACGCTGAAATCAATCCATATGATATGGATGATCTCGAGGCTCGCCTTCCTCGAACTGGTCACTAAGTTGTTGCTCCTCGTTGTATTGACAATCCAGCGGCTGCTCCTCTACTTCCTCAACTACTTTACGGAACATAAATAATAATACAGAAAATATATACAAAGAGGTGAGACAATCTACATCATTACCAGCATAGCAGTAAGAAAACGACAATACAAACAAATATAACTATTCATATAACAATTCATATTATCACACATGCAAAATATCATAAATCAAATTATAACTATTCACACAGTAATGCAGATTAAATATGCCATGCACTCAGACTCGTTCCTACTCCATGGAGCTAAACACAACATCAGAGAGAATGATCCGGTAGACATGTCCGTACATCAGGCTGCCTCAACCAACTATTACACAGTCAAATACGTCGTGTAAATAGCACACAGTCAAATACGTCGTGTGAATGGTACATAGTCAAATACGTCGTGTAAATAGTACACAGTCAAATACGTCGTGTACGTCCAGGCATAGTACCAGACAGTCCCCAATAGATCCTGATTAAGAATAGTATTTGTCGAGATCGCTAGTGTGTGTTTTCAGTTACCACGGCCCAGAGGAGCTACCAACTGTCCACATGTGGAATCTACTGCACACTAACGCCTCCAAGTTCTCCACATGAACATACTACGCTTATCACACCCGCAACACGGTGTAATTCATCTCGTCAGTCAATCGTCAATTTCAACCAAATTGACATACCACTCTATGTATGTAATGATTCATAATTATAAAAATACCCTCAGTATCAATAATTCCAAAAATAGTATGTCTCCATTTGACAGTACTATTTCCTAACATGTCCGGGTCCACTACTTTGGCCCGACAGTAAAAACTTACTGTTTTCACAAGTTGCGTAAATATTTTATCGCATTTTTACAATTACGTCACATTTTACAAACATTTTTCAATCGCGTAAATATTTTTCAACGTTTTTCTCAATCGCGTAGTTTAAAAATTTTATTTTAAATACTCGTAAGCTATTTCTACTATTTTTCACTGTATAAAATATTTCTTGACGTTCCAAATTAAATTTTGAAACTTTCCAAACTAAAAATATTATTTGAACATTATATTCCATTTTTCTTACAAAAATTACTCTAAGTAATAATTTTTTACGTTTTTCCCAAAAATTTGATTTTAATAAATTCTTCTACAGTTAATTTTATTCTTTAACTACGTAAAATATTTCCTTGCTTTCTAAATGACATTTTGAAACATTCTTCAATACTTGCTCATTTATAATCAATTTTGACAGTATTTCATTTAGAAAATCCACTAAATGATATTTTCTACGTTTTCCTTTGAAAAATTCATTTATTTTATTATAACCATAAAATACACTTTGAAAATTGCTAACATATTTTAAAACTCAAAGGTAAGTATTTTTCAAGTATCTAAAATTTATTTCATTTTTATACTAGACTTCTAATAAAAATTTCTTTACTTATTTATTTCTTGAAAATCCATTGTAAATGAATTCTCTTTAGGTTAACTAACTAGTTTACACTTAGAAAATAATTTTTGGATCAATTAAACATTAAAAGTATATTGTGGCCGAAAATCACCATTTTTATACAAACCATATTTAAAATTATTTTTCATCCATTAAATCATTGAAAAATCCCTTAACTTAGTTAGATCAATTAGGTTATCCTTTTAGAAAATGGTTGAGAACATATTGGTTCTCTTTTCATAGTAAAAACCATAAGCTCTTCATCTTGTGTTCTTTGGAACACTTTTGCAATCTCAACATATTTGCACACCCAACAATAATTATCATAGATCCATGAACATATACATATATTTATGAACACATACCATATATTAAAGCAATAATAAAACACATACCAAATATCAAAGCTATAAACATGCTTGCATGCATAATAAATCACAAATAGAAAAGACAATAAACATGCACACAAAATTAATCACAACTAGAAAAGACAATAAACATGCACACAAAATTAATCACAAAACAAACAACCAAGTGAATGAATCCTTATGGATTCTTCACCACAATTACATCCATTTTCTCACCACCACACATGGTTGATGAGATTAAATCTCCTCTTACCTATAAGGAAGACAAGATCTCCTTGGACTCCTCCTTAGAAATTTTGTGTAGCTTCAACAAAAATCCTAACAAGCTTAAACAAATTATAAAGTCATAAATTATGGATGAAAAAGATAAACCATGGATCAATCATGGCTTAGAACATTTAAAATAAAATTAGAAACAAGAAACAAGAATTTTCACCTTATAGGAAAGAAACTTCAAAGTGATTTTCCAAGCTCCAAATGGATGATTTAGCAAAAACTCACAACTAGAGATGTTCTTAGAATATGGTTTAGGTTTAAGAAATGATGTTAGATAAAATTTTAAATGAGTGGAAGGGTTAGAAGTGGTGTTGGCCGAATGGTAGAGAAAATGGAAACTTAGGAAATTTTCTTGAGTTCTTTGGGTAGGAGAGAAAAGAGTGAATGATATAGAATGTTAGGAAATTTTAGATGATATGTCGTAGGACTTCAAGCAAAAAGCTATCCATTTTTTTTTTGTTTGACAAATTTGGCTTAATAATAGCCATAGGACACAAATTATGGAGCTTTGTCTCCTTTGTTGACAATTTGCTAACATTATTATTTGGATGGTGGATGACTAAGCATTTAGCAACTTCTTGGTTGCTTCCTTGTTGAATTTTGAGTGCATAATTCATGCATAAGGCTGAAAATGCTATAGGAGAATCAATCAATTTTGATTGATTTTTAATAACTTATTTATGCTTAAATCCTCCTAGTTATGTTTAATTAAAAATTAGGTAGGTTCCTTTATTATTTAGTTAATCATATATTTATTTAGAAACACTAATCTCCTTCTTAATTATACTAGACTATAACATGGTAAAAATTAATTAGGTTTTAGTCCGTTTAATTATCACTCAAACCCCTTTAGATTAACTTAATTAAGTTTTAGACTAATTATTCAATTAAGTTAGGTTTTAAACTAACTAATCTACTAAGTCTAATCATTTTTGTAGATTTTTAACCTTTTGGTTTAGAATTTTACAAGCCTTTTAAGTTAGTAAATTTTTCCTAAAAGTGGGTCCCACAAACCCAAACGTGGGTCCCACAATACAAATGTGGGTCCCACAAGCCAAACGTGGGTCCCACAGAATTTTCTGCATGGTAAATATTTTTTTTTATTATACAGAAAAATTCTAAAAATTAAAAGATTACTATATGTATTATTCGGATTGGGTTTTGCAAGATCGCCCAACTCCAAATAATCAAACAAGATTTTCCCCGGCCCGAAAATTATTATTTTCTTGACTCGGAGTAAATCACACGAAACAATCAAATACAGTTACGAAACAGTCAAATTAATTTTATAACACACAGAAATCAGAAAACAGTACAATAAGGGCAAAAATGTAATTAACCAAAAATTGGGGTGTTACAACTCTCCCCCACTAACAGAAATTTCGTCCCCGAAATTTATCGTACCTTAGAAAAGATGTGGGTACTGCTCCCTCATTTTGTCTTCTAGCTCCCAAGTAGCATCTCCCGTTATCTCATTCCATATAACCTTTACCAATACAATCATCTTCCCTCGAAGCTGCTTCACTCTCCTGTCTTCAATCTTAACAGGAAGTGTCTCATATGTCAAATTATCTTTCAGTTGTACTTCATCAGGCTGAATGACATGCGTTGGATCGGGGATATATTTCCTCAGTTGAGACACATGGAATACATTATGAAGATTGGATAGAAAAGGTGGTAAAGCTATCTGGTAGGCTACAGGACCTATCCGACGAATGATTTGATAAGGTCCAATGAATTTAGGAGTGAGTTTTCTAGATTTGATAACCCTTCCGACACCAGTCGTAGGTGTTACTCGCAAAAACACATGCTCACCTTCCTCAAATTCAAGAGGTCTCCTGCGCTTGTCAGCATAGCTTTTCTGTCGGCTCTGAGTCGCCCACATTTTCTCCTGAATCATCTTCACCTTCTCCGTAGTTTGTTGCACAAGATCAGGTCCAATGGTCATACTTTCCCCATCTTGATACCAACACAAAGGTGTTCTGCATCGTCGCCCATAAAGTGCTTCATAGGGTGCCATCCCTATACTTGAGTGAAAACTATTGTTGTAGGTGAATTCTATCAAAGACAGAAATTCATCCCAATTTCCTTATTGTTCCAACACACAAGCACGCAACAGATCTTCCAGCGATTGAATAGTCCTCTCCGTTTGACCATCAGTCTGCGGATGATAAGCAGAACTTAGATGTAACTTAGTCCCCATGGCTTCTTGTAGGCTTCGCCAAAACCTTGACGTAAACCTCGGGTCTCTATCAGAAACTATACTTGAGGGTACACCGTGAAGTCTAACGATTTCACTAATGTACACCTGGGTTAATCGTTCTAATGAATACTTGATATTGATTGGCAAGAAGTGCGCTGACTTCGTAAGCCTATCAACTATAACCCATATAGAATCATGACCCTTCTTAGTTCTTGGCAATCCGGTAACAAAATCCATTGAGATACTATCCCATTTCCATTCTGGAATAGTTAAAGGTTGTAACATACCGGCTGGTCTTTGATGTTCTACTTTTGCTTTTTGACAAACCAGACAAGACGCCACACGTTCCGCAACATCTCTCTTCATCCTTGGCCACCAAAACATCCGCTTTAAATCTTGATACATCTTTGTCATCCCCGGATGCATACTCAACCTACTAGCATGAGCTTCGTCCAAAATCGCTTGCTTCAGATCAAGATCATTAGGTATACAAATCCTTCCTTTAAACCTTAAAACTCCATCAGATCCTTCCTCAACTGTTGCCTTATGACCTTGCTTCAAAAATTCTTTCTCATTCAGCAAATATGGATCCTTATCCTGTTTTTCCTTGATTTCCTCTAGCAAGTCATTCAGAACAGTAACTCTTCTTAGACGAATTCTTCCTGGTGCCAATTCCACTGACAACCGTAAATCTCTAAACTGATTGATCAATTCTTCCTCCTTTATCATCATGGTAGAAACATTGATCACCTTTCTACTTAAAGCATCCGCCACCACATTCGCCTTTCCAGGATGGTATTGAAGTTGAAAATCATAGTCCTTCAAGAACTCTAACCATCGCCTCTGCCTCATGTTCAATTCCTTTTGATTGAACAGGTATTCTAAACTTTTGTGGTCACTGAAGACATTGAACACAGCTCCATACAGAAAATGTCTCCATACTTTCAACGCAAAAACCACTGCAGCGAGTTCCAAATCGTGCGTTGGATAGTTCCTCTCATGAACCTTCAGCTGTCTTGAAGCATAGGCTACCACATTTTTGTTCTGCATTAACACGCATCCTAACCCTTGATAAGAAGCGTCACAATACACCTCAAAAGCCTCGTTAGGATTTGGCAAAATCAGCACTAGTGTAGTAGTCAATCTCTTCTTCAATTCTTGAAAACTTGCCTCACATTCTTTCGTCCAATCAAAAGCTTGACTCTTCCTTGTGAGTTGCGTAAGAGGTCCAACTATCTTAGAAAAACCTTCAATGAACCTCCGATAATATCCGGCCAATCCAACAAAACTCCGAATCTCGGTTACCGTCTTCGGCCTCTCCCATTGCAAAATAGTTTCTATTTTCGATGGGTCCACCGCAATACCTTCCTTGGAAATCACGTGGCCCAGAAATTGAACTTCTTCCAACCAAAAGTCACACTTTGCCAACTTTGCATACAACTTCTTGTCCTTCAAAATTTGGAGAACTATACTGAGATGTTCAGCATGCTCTTCCTTATTTTGGGAATAGATCAGAATATCATCGATAAAAACAACTACAAATCTGTCCAGGTATGGACGAAAAATCCTATTCATATAGTCCATGAATATTGCAGGAGCATTCGCCACTCCGAACGGCATCACATGATACTCATAATGTCCGTAACGAGTTCGAAAAGCTGTTTTAGGTATATCATCAACCTTGACACGAATCTGATGATAACCTGATCGCAGATCTATTTTAGAGAAAATAGCTGCTCCTTTCAGCTGGTCCATCAAATCATCGATCCTTGGAAGTGGATATTTGTTCTTTATCGTGACCTTGTTCAGCTGACGATAATCTACGCAAAGACGAGAAGTTCCATCCTTCTTCTTGACTAGTAGCACTGGCGCTCCCCACAGTGAAACACTCGGTCGCACAAACTGCTTTTCTAACAATTCCTCCAGTTGCTTCTTCAACTCTACCAATTCCACTGGTGACATCCTATATGGTGCAATCGAAATAGGACCTACTCCTGGTACTAGATCAATAGCAAACTCGATTTCTCTTTCCGGTGGTAAGCCAGGTACATCATCAGGAAAAACTTCTGGAAACTCATTCATGATTGGAATAGCATTCACATCTTTTTCACTCTTGACTTCCAAAGAAGACAGTAGCATGTATCCTTGAGCTCCGTCCCTCAACAAAGATTTGACTTTGACGGCAGTTAAAAATCCAGAATCCTCATCCTTAGGAAAAACTAAGGTTTTATTGGCACAGTCTAATAGGATATGGTTAGAAGATAACCAATCCATTCCTAATATTATATCTATTTCAACAAGAGGTAAGCAAATTAAATTGACCGAAAAGACTCGATCATTTATGGTAATAGGACAGTTCAAACATACTTTAGATGTAACAACAAGCTTGGCAGTTGGTGTAGAAACAATCAATTGAAAACTCAAAGAAGACACAGGCAATTTCAACCGATCCACACAGTCATACGCAATAAATGAATGCGTCGCACTGAATCATATAGTACAATTAAAAGATTACCTGCTACGACACCTTCCCCCTGAATAAGATCTTCAGACTGAGAAGCCTCAGCCCCGCATATCGTGTACACTCGCCCTCCAGATCGCGGCTGAGTAGCACGAACATTGCTCACCACTGGCTTCCTTTCTGTCTGGTTACATTCCCTAGAAACATGTCCGGGCTTTCCACACTTGAAACAGATTGGCCCTTTAATTGAACAATCTCTAGATATGTGGCCACTCTTTCCACATTTAAAACATCTTGGCGTAAACGCCACATTCGTACCAACTTTGTTGCCACTAGAACTTTCGTCGATTGATGGACGTTGAGGTTGATTCCCCGGTGGTCTCGAATACGGCTTACGCTGAAACCGGTTGTTATTGTTGTTGTCGTTGCCTCCTCTTTGGAACCTCGTTGGTCCAAAGTTACGATTCCTTGGATCACGTGACGGCTCCAACTCTTCGAGTCGTACACATGTGTCCACCAAAGCATGAAACTGGTTCATCCTTAAAGGTAGCACTCCTCGCTTCAACTCTACCCTCAGCCCTTCTTCAAACTTACGGCATTTCCACGCATCATTCTGTCGAGTTTGAGCATAGTCTGAGAACTGAGACAAGCTCTCAAATTTAGAAGCATATTCATTGACAGTCATATTGCCCTGACGTAAACCAAGAAATTCCATCTCCTTGGCATGTTGAGCACTGGCAGGAAAGTACTTTTCTAAAAATACTTCACAGAATACCTCCCAGGTAATTTCAGTTCCCTCAGCTTGTAGTAAACGTCGGGTTCCTCTCCACCAGTTCTCACCATCCCCTCTCAGCATAAATGTAGCATACGTCACCTTTCGATCATCGGCGCACCCCATTCCTTCAAATATCTTCTCGAGATCTTGGATCCAAAGACTCGCCTTCTCTGGATTAAATTCACCTCTGAACTGCGGCGGGTTATTACGCCTAAACTCAGACAAGTTTAGAGCATCAGCAGTCGCATCTTGCTGTTGAGCTGCTCGTTCATTTTGTTGCGTAATCACCTCTGCCATACGCTGCATAGCCTCAGCAGCTGCAATCATTGGGTCAACATTGTGTTCCATGTTCGCACGTGTTCTTCTACTGTCAGACTTCTTCTTCAGTCAAACAAGACAAAACAAAGTCAAATGTACCCTTTCGGATACCAATCACAGAGAATCACACAACACAAGCAAAAACAGACACAACCCCAACCCCAAAAGACTCTAACTTGGGCTCTGATACCAACTAAAATGTCATACCCTAATAGGGATGTCACATTTTCCGAACAATAATAATAACCTCTACTCAAGTTATAAATTATTTCGTAATATATAATAATATAGGTGGTAAAAATATTTTTTTTCTTAAACATTATATTATAAAATAAAATAAACAGAACATAAAATAAAACAAACTATTACATACACACCATAATTATACATATAATTTTGTTTTTAATAGGTACAAATAATTTACATATGACAAACTATTTAATTAAAACCGCAAACTGTCTGGTTTAAAGCAAACCATAAACTAGCCCAAGCATAACACTAAAAATTTGATCCTCCGAAAAATCCTCCTCAGGAAGATTATCGGAAGACATAAATACTCTGATAACACCATACCACGCTGAAATCAATCCATATGATATGGATGATCTCGAGGCTCGCCTTCCTCGAATTGGTCCCTAAGTTGTTGCTCCTCGTTGTATTGACAATCCAGCAGCTGCTCCTCTACTTCCTCAACTACTTTACGGAACATAAATAATAATACAGAAAATATATACAAAGAGGTGAGACAATCTACATCATTACTAGCATAGCAGTAAGAAAACGACAATACAAACAAATATAACTATTCATATAACAATTCATATTATCACACATGCAAAATATCATAAATCAAATTATAATTATTCACACAGTAATGCAGATTAAATATGCCATGCACTTAGACTCGTTCCTACTCCATGGAGCTAAACACAACATCAGAGAGAATGATCCGGTAGACATGTCCATACATCAGGCTGCCTCAACCAACTATTACACAGTCAAATACGTCGTGTAAATAGCACACAGTCAAATACGTCGTGTGAATGGTACACAATCAAATACATCATGTAAATAGTACACAGTCAAATACGTCGTGTACGTCCAGACATAGTATCAGACAGTCCCCAATAGATCTTGATTAAGAATAGTATTTGTCGAGATCGCTAGTGTGTGTTTTCAGTTACCACGGCCCAGAGGAGCTACCAACTGTCCACATGTGGAATCTACTGCACACTAACGCCTCCAAGTTCTCCACATGAACACACTACGCCTATCACACATGCAACACGGTGTAATTCATCTCGTCAGTCAATCGTCAATTTCAACCAAATTGACATACCACTCTATGTATGTAATGATTCATAATTACAAAAATACCCTCAGTATCAATAATTCCAAAAATAGTATGTCTCCATTTGACAGTACTATTTCCTAACATGTCCGGGTCCACTACTTTGGCCCGACAGTAAAAACTTACTGTTTCCACAAGTTGCGTAAATATTTTATCGCATTTTTACAATTACGTCACATTTTACAAACATTTTTCAATCGCGTAAATATTTTTCAACGATTTTCTCAATCGCGTAGTTTAAAAATTATTATTTTAAATACGCATAAGCTATTTCTACTATTTTTCACTGTATAAAATATTTCTTGACGTTCCAAATTAAATTTTGAAACTTTCCAAACTAAAAATATTATTTGAACATTATATTCCATTTTTCTTACAAAAATTACTCTAAGTAATAATTTTTGACGTTTTTCCCAAAAATTTTATTTTAATAAATTCTTCTACAGTTAATTTTATTCTTTAACTACGTAAAATATTTCCTTGCTTTCTAAATGACATTTTGAAACATTCTTCAATACTTGCTCATTTTTAATCAATTTTGACAGTATTTCATTTAGAAAATCCACTAAATGATATTTTCTACGTTTTCCTTTTAAAAATTCATTTATTTTATTATAACCATAAAATACACTTTGAAAATTGCTAACATATTTTAAAACTCAAAGGTAAGTATTTTTCAAGTATCTAAAATTTATTTCTTTTCTATACTAGACTTCTAATAAAAATTTCTTCACTTATTTATTTCTTGAAAATCCATTGTAAATGAATTCTCTTTAGGTTCACTAACTAGTTTACACTTAGAAAATAATTTTTGGATCAATTAAACATTAAAAGTATATTGTGGCCGAAAATCACCATTTTTATACAAATCATATTTAAAATTACTTTTCATCCATTAAATCATTGAAAAATCCCTTAACTTAGTTAGATCAATTAGGTTATCCTTTTAGAAAATGGTTGAGAACATATTGGTTCTCTTTTCATAGTAAAAACCATAAGCTCTTCATCTTGTGTTCTTTGGAACACTTTTGCAATCTCAACATATTTGCACACCCAACAATAATTATTATAGATCCATGAACATATACATATATTTATGAACACATACCATATATTAAAGCAATAATAAAATACATACCAAATATCAAAGCTATAAACATGCTTGCATGCATAATAAATCACAAATAGAAAAGACAATAAACATGCACACAAAATTAATCACAACTAGAAAAGAAAATAAACATGTACACAAAATTAATCACAAAACAAACAACCAAGTGAATGAATCCTTATGGATTCTTCACCACAATTACATCCATTTTCTCACCACCACACATGGTTGATGAGATTAAATCTCCCTCTTACCTATAAGGAAGACAAGATCTCCTTGGACTCCTCCTTAGAAATTTTGTGTAGCTTCAACAAAAATCCTAACAAGCTTAAACAAATTATAAAG
This sequence comes from Ormosia emarginata, assembly GCA_029884605.1. Classification (NCBI taxonomy): domain Eukaryota; kingdom Viridiplantae; phylum Streptophyta; class Magnoliopsida; order Fabales; family Fabaceae; genus Ormosia; species Ormosia emarginata. Next base: position 5,061,859 of record JAQQTP010000037.1, read on the forward strand.
TCATAAATTATGGTTGAAAAAAGATAAACCATGGATCAATCATGGCTTAGAACATTTAAAATAAAATTAGAAACAAGAAACAAGAATTTTCACCTTATAGGAAAGAAACTTCAAAGTGATTTTCCAAGCTCCAAATGGATGATTTAGCAAAAACTCACAACTAGAGATGTTCTTAGAATATGGTTTAGGTTTAAGAAATGATGTTAGATAAAATTTTAAATGAGTGGAAGGGTTAGAAGTGGTGTTGGCGAATGGTAGAGAAAATGGAAACTTAGGAAATTTTCTTGAGTTCTTTGGGTAGGAGAGAAAAGAGTGAATGATATAGAATGTTAGGAAATTTTAGATGATATGCCGTAGGACTTCAAGCAAAAAGCTATCCATTTTTTTTTGTTTGACAAATTTGGCTTAATAATAGCCATAGGACACAAATTATGGAGCTTTGTCTCCTTTGTTGACAATTTGCTAACATTATTATTTGGATGGTGGATGACTAAGCATTTAGCAACTTCTTGGTTGCTTCCTTGTTGAATTTTGAGTGCATAATTCATGCATAAGGCCGAAAATGCTATAGGAGAATCAATCAATTTTGATTGATTTTTAATAACTTATTTATGCGTAAATCCTCCTAGTTATGTTTAATTAAAAATTAGCTAGGTTCCTTTATTATTTAGTTAATCATATATTTATTTAGAAACACTAATCTCCTCAAAGATAAAAAGATACAATAAGTCCCACCGGACAAATACTGTTCCAAAGCCTGTACGGGTTCACCTCATAGCCCGACAACAGAAAAATACAGAAAATACCGTTTTGGTCAATCGCGTAGAAATTTTATCGCGTTTTCACAATCTCGTCGTTTTTACAAATGTTTTAAAATCGCGTAAATCTATTTTTCTGATTTTAAAATCGCGTAGAGTTTTAAATACGTTTTCTCAATTGCGTAAGATTTTTAAATCATTTTATTGTCCAAATCCCTTCAAATTTACTGTTTAAATAAACAGAAATAATAAGTAATACGTTTAAACTACGTAAAATATTTTCCATACCGTATATTGTCTTTTGGACATCTTTTCTATCTTATTTGTCCGTTTTTAATAAAAATTGACGGTATTTTGTTTAGAAAATTATATTAATGATTTCCTAATTTTTCCATAAAAATTCTGTCTACTTAATTTTTAAACCATATAATTTAATCCTTTTGAAAATTACTAACATGCTTCAAAATACAGTATGAGCCATATGTTAGAAATTCTCAAAAGTTACTGTATTTCATTTCTAACAGTAAAATTATTAACTTTAATCCTTAAACTTAATTCTAATCAATTTGTTTCTTTAAAACTCATTGTAGAAAAATTCCTTTTTAACATATATTACATCTTTTTAATTTAAAATGGTTTGGAATTGATTTTAGAAATCTTGGATATTTTGTTTGGCATGTTGGCCGAAATATACATTTGTGTCATTTAATTTCTAAATTCATTTTCCTTGATCTAAACAATTCTATCTCTTGTTAATTTTCCTAGGTTAATTAAATTACACTTTAGGAAAATAATGAGAACATTTTGGTTCTCCTTTTAGTCATTGGCTGTGAGCCTTAGTGTGGTGTTCTTTGGAACACTCATGCATTCCTTAGCATGTTATTCACATCCTATACATTATCATGCATTTCTAACACATACAAATTATCAAAGCTTGTAGACATGCAACATCATACAAATTATTACAAACATCAAATAGGAAAGCTACTAACAAACACACAAATAAGCTACTAACAAACACACAAAGGAATCCTTATGGATTCTACAATCACAACAATCAATCTCCATCTTCTTACCACCACCCATGGATGATAAGATTTGTCTTCCTCTTACCTTAAATGAAGACAAAATATTCTTTCACACCTCCTCTAGGGTTTCGGTTTCACTCCACCAAGTCACCTAACAAACTTAAACAAAAATCTACAAGTTACTAACCATAAAAGAGAGCTTAAACCATGGAGAAATCATGGCCTAGAACTTTGAAAAAGAGTTTAGAAATGGAAAACAAGAAATTTCACCTTCTAGGTAAAATTTTCCAAATAGGTTTCCAAGCTTCAACTGAAGGATTTTGCAAGAACTCTCAACTAGAGATGTTCTTAGGATTGTGTTTAGGTTTAGAAAACTTGGTTGGATAAATTTTTGAGTGATTGGATGGTGTAGAATAGGGCTTGGCCGAATAGAGCTTCAAGAAAGCTTCAATGGAGTTTAGGGTTTTTGGAAGAGAGAGAAGAGAGAAAAGGCATGAAGAGTGAAATGAAATTTTGTCCTCCAAAGCCCAAATGGCCGTGGACTTCAAGCTTGCAAGGTGTAGCCTTGCTTGGCTTCATCCAAGCCTTAGGATGGATCAAAGGTCAAGATTAAAACTTGGTTAGCAAGCTTAACTCTCATTGGTTGATTTTAGCATTGTCATTAACCTAGTCACCATGCTTAGTCACTAATTAGCCTAGTCATTAAGTTTAGTCACCATGTTCTTGAAAGTTCTACTACTAATGATGCTTAATTAAGCTACTAAGTTAACTGTTTTAACTAAACGTGGGTCCCGCAAAACATTTCTGGCTCCACTGTCATCTAATTATCTTGACTAATAAAATAATATTATAATAATACAAAATTATTTTATTTGTGATTAAATCCTAAAAATTAAAAGATTAACAACAATGGTATCATTCAGAATCGGGTTAAGTAAGATCCCCAGTTCGAATAATTAAAATAAGATTTCCTACCGGAAAAATATTATTTTCCGTCCGAGCAAATCACACAAAAAGTCCAAATAAAATCACAGACAGTAATATTAAGCACTGTAACATATAGAAAAATTTAAAACAGTACAATCGGGACGTAATGGTCATTTTTTCATTTTTCCCCACGACGAAGCAAATCATCCAAAACGTTCAAATAAAATTACAGACAGTATTATATGTCAGTATATCTCACAGAAAAATTAAAATAGTAGCTTGAGAAAATTTTTATTTTACCGTCTCGAAGCAAATTACGTAAAACGACCAAATAAAATCTTAGCCTGTAAAAACGTATTTGTATTCCATACAGAAAACAAGAAACAGTAAAATAGGGACACAACAGTCATTTACACAAAAGTCTGAAAAACAGCAAACAGGACATTCGGGACATTTTTCTAAAAATTGGGGTGTTACAACTCTCCCCAACAAATAAAAATTTCGTCCTCGAAATTTGCTGCACATCAAAACAAATGAGGATATTGATCCCTCATTTTATCTTCCAGCTACCAGGTAGCATCACCCGTCACATCATTCCATATGACCTTCACTAGCTCGATCATTTTCCCTCGAAGCTGCTTTACCTTTCTGTCCTCTATTCTAACAGGTAAAGTCTCGTAAGTCAAATTTTCCTTCAATTGTACTTCATCCGGTTGTATAACATGCGTTGGATCCGGTATATATTTCCGTAACTAAGATACATGAAATACATCATGCAGATTGGATAGAAAAGGTGGCAAAGCAATCTGATATGCTACAGGACCTATACGTCGGATAATCTGATACGGTCCAATAAACTTAGGAGTAAGCTTCTTAGACTTAATAACTCTTCCGACACCGGTCGTAGGAGTAACTCTTAGAAACACATGCTGACCCTCCTCAAATTCAAGAGGTCGTCTTCGTTTATCCGCATAACTTTTCTGTCTGCTTTGCGTCGTCCTCATTTTCTCTTGTATCATCTTTACCTTCTCCGTAGTCTGTTGTACAAGATCTGGTCCAATAGTCATATTTTCCCCATCTTGATACCAACATAACGGTGTTCGACATCGCCTCCCATACAATGCCTCATAGGGTGTCATCCCTATGCTTGAGTGAAAACCATTGTTGTAGGTGAATTCTATCAAAGATAAAAATTCATCCCAACTTCCTCATTGCTCCAAAACACAAGCACGCAACAGATCCTCCAAAGACTGTATAGTTCTCTTTGTCTGACCATCAGTCTGCGGATGATACGCCGAACTCAGTCGCAACTTAGTTCCCATAGATTCTTGCAGACTTCGCCAAAACCTTGACGTAAACCTCGGATCTCTGTCAGAAACTATACATGTAGGTACACCATGTAATCTGACAATCTCACTGATGTACAACTGGGTTAATCTTTCCAATGAATACTTGATATTAATTGGTAAGAAATGAGTCGATTTAGTAAGCCTATCAACTATAACCCATATTGAATCATGACCTTTCCTCGTCTTTGGCAAACCAGTAACGAAATCCATAGAGATACTATCCTATTTCCACTCTGGAATAGATAACGGTTGCAACATTCTAGCTGGTCTCTGATGTTCCACTTTCGCTTTCTGACAAACCAGACAAGGCTCCACATATTCTACTACGTCTCTTTTCATCCTTGGCCACCAAAATAACCTTTTCAAGTCTTGGTACATCTTGGTCATCCCCGGATGTAAACTCAAATCACTAGTATGAGCTTCATCTAGGATCGACTTCTTCAATTCAGAATCATCAGGCATACAAATTCTTCCCTTAAACCTTAAGATTCCATCTGCTCCTTCCTTTACCGTCGCCTTATGACCTTGCTTTAACAATTCCCTCTCATTTTACAAAAACACGTCTTCCTTTTGTTTATCTCGGACTACATCAAGAAATTCATTTATGAGCACGACCTTATATAAACGAACTCTTTCAGGTAGAAACTCTACAGACAACCATAGATCTCGGAACTTGTTAATCAATTCCTCCTCCTTGATCATCATTGCCGAGACACTAAGCACCTTTCTACTCAAGGCATCAGCTACCACATTAGCCTTTCCTGGGTGGTATTGAAGTTGAAAATCATAATCCTTTAAGAATTCCAACCATCGCCTTTGCCTCATATTCAATTCTTTCTGATCAAACAAGTATTTTAGACTCTTGTGATCACTAAAGACATTGAACAGCGCTCCATACAGAAATGCCTCCACACTTTCAGAGCAAAAACCACCGCAGCCAATTCCAAATTGTGCGTTGGAAAATTCCTTTCATGAACCTTCAACTGACGAGAAGCATATGCCACCACATTTCGATTTTGCATCAATACGCATCCTAACCTTCGTAAGAAGCGTCACAATACACATCAAAAGTTCCCTTAGAATCTGGCAAGATCAACACAGGTGCAGTTGTTAACCTCCTCTTCAACTCTTGAAAACTGGCTTCACGTTCTTCCGTCCATTCAAAAGCTTGACTTTTCCTCGTAAGTTGTGTAAGCGGTCCAACAATCTTTGAAAAACCTTCGATAAACCTCTGGTAATAACCAGCAAGTCCAATGAAACTTCGAACTTCTGTCACCGTCTTAGGCCTTTCCCACTGTAAAATAGTCTCCACTTTTGATGGGTCCACCGCAATACCTTCTTTGGAAATTACGTGACCTAGAAACTGAACTTCTTCCAACCAGAATTCACATTTAGCCAACTTCGCATACAGCTGCTTTTCTCTCAAAATCTGAAGAACAACACCAAGATGTTCAGCATGTTCTTCCTTAGATTGAGAATAGATCAGAATGTCATCGATAAAGACAACGACAAATCTGTCTAGATACGGATGAAAAATCTTGTTCATATAATTCATAAATATGGCAGGAGCATTCGTCACCCTGAATGGCATTACCTGATACTCATAATGTCCATAACGAGTTCGAAAAGCTGTTTTCGGTACATCCTCCCCCTTAACACGAATCTGGTGATAACCCGATCTCAAATCTATCTTGGAAAATACCCTTAACTGATCCATCAAATCGTCAATTCTTGGAAGCGGATATTTATTCTTGATAGTCACCTTATTCAGCTGACGATAATCCACACAAAGCCGAGAAGTTCCGTCTTTTGTCTTGACCAAAAGCACTGGCGCACCCCATGGTGAAACACTAGGTCGTACAAACTGTTTCTCCAATAGTTCCACCAATTGCTCTTTCAGATCCACCAACTTTGCTGGCGACATACGATACGGTGCAATTGAGATAGGACCTGCTCCTGGTACTAAATCAATTGAAAACTCGATCTCCCTTTCAGATGGTAAACCAGGTACGTCATCAGGAAAAACCTCTGGAAACTCGTTGACAACAAGAATAGTATTCACATCCTTCTCATTCTTAACTTCTAGAGAAGACAATACCACATATCTCTGTGCTCCCTCTCTTAACAAAGACTTGACCTTAACAGCAGTCAAGAATCCAGACTTTTCTTCCTTAGGAAAAACTATGGTTTTGCTTGCACAATCTATAAGGATATGGTTAGAAGATAACCAATTCATCCCTAAGATTACATCTATCTCAACAAGAGGTAAACAAATCAAGTTGACCAAGAACTTACGGTCCTTCACAACAATAAGACAATCCAAGCATATCTTTGATGCAATTACAGGTTTAGCAGTTGGCGTAGAAACACTCAACTTAACATTCAAAGAATACACAGGCAACTTCAATCTTTCTACACAATCATATGCAATAAATGAATATGTTGCACCAGAGTCATATAACACAGTCAGAAGATTACCTCCAATGTCACCTTCTCCTTGTTTAAGATCATCAGATTGAGAAATTTCTGTTCCGGTCATAATATATACTCACCCTCCAAATCTCGGTTGAGTACTCCCTGACTTTTGCTAATTAGCACGAACATAACGAACAACAGGTTTCCTTTCCCGCTGAGTACAATCCTTCGACATGTGCCCAGGTTGTTTACAGTTAAAACAAATTGTCCCTTTAATTGTGCACTCTGGAGAGATATGGCCTTTCTTTCCGCACTTAAAACATGTCGGTGTAAACACCACTTTCTGTCCAGCTCCACTACCACTTGTACTTCCCCCAACTGGTGGTCGTTGAGATTGACTCCCTTGTGGTCTAGAATACGGCTTGCGTTGAAACCGATTCGTATTACTACCTCCACCTCTTTGAAACCTTGTCGGCCCAAAGTTACGACTCCTCTGATCTTGCGACGGCTCTAATTCCTTAAGTCGCGCACATGCATCAACCAAAGCATGAAACTGATTTATCCTCAAGGATATCACCCCTCGCTTCAGTTCCACTCTCAAGCCTGATTCAAACTTCCGACATCTCCATGTATCATCCAGTCGAGTTTGAGCATAATCCGAGAATTGAGACAAATTCTCAAATTTTGTAGCATACTCATTCACCGTCATATTTCCCTATCGCAAACCAAGAAATTCCATTTCCTTGGCATGCCTAGCACTTGCAGGTAAATACTTTCCCAGAAAAGCATCAGAAAATACTTCCCATGTAATTTCCGTTCCTTCAGCTTGTAAAACTCGGCGAGTTCCTCTCCACCAATGTTCTCCACCTCCCCTTAGCATAAAAACAGCATAAGTTACCTTCTTATCATCTGTGCATCTCATTCCTTCAAAAATTCTCTCCAAGTCTTGTATCCATTGACTTGCTTTCTCCGGATCAACCTCGCCTCTAAACTGTGGCGGATTGTGGCGCCTAAATTCAGATAAATTTAGGGCATCAGCAGTAGCATCTTGCTGTTGAGCTGCTCTCAAATTCTGCTGCGTAATTACTTCAGTCATCCGCTGCATAGCTTCAGCAGTCGCAATCATTGGGTCCACATCACAATTCACGTTCGCACGTCCTCTGCCTCGTCCAGACATCTTCTTTCTTCAAACAGAGCAAAACAAAATTAGATACATCCTTTCGGAAGTAAATCACAGAGAATCACACAGCACAAACAAAAACAGACCCAACCACAACCCCAAAAGACTCTAACTTGGGCTCTGATACCAACTAATGTAACACCCTTATGGGGATGTCACATATATAAAGAAAAATAAAAGAAAGATAAATAAAATCTACCCAAGTTGTAAAACATTTGTTATATACTACTACGGGTTGTAAAATAATTCCTGTTAAACAGAATATTATTAAATAAAAAATAACGCGGAAATATAAAATAAACAGAACAACATCACTCATAATATACATATGGTTCAAGTTATAAGTTATACAAATAATTTACAACTATATCTACAAATATTTAAACAGAAACAGTAAAGAGTCAATATATATATACGCAGACGCGCCCAAAATACACATCATAAACATTTAACCCTCTGATGGATCACTCTCAGGAAACTCATCAGAAGATAAATATCCAGGATGCCTCGACACTCGGCGGATACGAGACCGCGCAGTCGATACGAGACTCATCTCACTAGGCTCAGTGGACACACCACCCCAATAACACCTAAGAGATAAAGGCAACTCTAAGTGCAAAAACACAGTAGTCGTCATAACTGGCTCTCCATCAAACGTATGTCGTAGGGACACAGTCAACCGTCCTACGTAAGTCACTGAGTCTCTATCTCCCCGCAGATGCCAAGCTAACGATCCACCGTGAAACTCAAGTCGCACAAAACCCAAAAATCCTGGCACCGCCATACCCAAACAAATCAGTCCAATGGATATGGATGATCAGATGGTTCTTGGTCGTCGTACTGATCTTCGGCTTGCTGCTCTTCTTCCTCCTCAGGATACAAAATCTCAAGAGGCTGTTCCTCTTCCTCAAACTCTTTACCACATAAATAAATATACAGAAAACACATACAATAAAGAGGTAAGACAATCTAAAATCATCACAAACATGGCAAATAAGAAAACGACAAACAACAGATATACAGTTCATGCAATATGAAAAGCTATAACAGTAATTAGTAACAGAATAGTATCACAACAACACATAATATCACAGATAAAATAATATCACAGATAAGATAATATCACAGATAAAATAAAATCACAGATAAAATAAAATAAGAAATAGACAATTTATCATAATGATAACCAGATAAAAATAAACAGATAAAATAAAATAATGTATAAGATATAATCATATGCAATATGACACTATCCTACTCCATGGAGCTAAACACATACAGATATCAGAGAGAATGACCCGCAAAATCTATTAGTACCACGGCTGCCCAACCAAACTATCACTTGTTGTCACACGTTGCGTCTATAGCCCCACGTCACATGGAATCCACTATCCAAGGCGTGGTGTAGTTCACGGTCTCACGTTGTGGTACTACAGGCAATGTACTATTAGACTTTACAAGATCTCGATTAAATATAGTGCGTGTCGAGTCCATTAGTATGCTATCGGTTACCACGGCCCAGCGGAGCGACTGACTGTCCATATATGGGATCCTGTACACTAACGTCTCCAAGTTCATAAAGACAATGAACCACACTACGTTTATCGCATCAACAACACGATGTGATTCACCTCGTCAACCAATCTACCAAAAATTGGCATAAACTCAATATATAATCCAAAAACAAGAAATTACCTAAATACCCTCATTAAAATATATCCTCAAAGATAAAAAGATACAGTAAGTCCCACCGGACAAATACTGTTCCAAAGCCTGTACGGGTTCACCTCATAGCCCGACAGCAGAAAAATACAGAAAATACCGTTTTGGTCAATCGCGTAGAAATTTTATCGCGTTTTCACAATCTCATCGTTTTTACAAACGTTTTAAAATCGCGTAAATCTATTTTTCTGATTTTAAAATCGCGTAGAGTTTTAAATACATTTTCTCAATCGCGTAAGATTTTTAAATCATTTTATTGTCCAAATCCCTTAAAATTTACTGTTTAAATAAACAGAAATAATAAGTAATACGTTTAAACTACGTAAAATATTTTCCATACCGTATACTGTCTTTTGGACATCTTTTCTATCTTATTTGTCCGTTTTTAATAAAAATTGACAGTATTTTGATTAGAAAATTATATTAATAATTTCCTAATTTTTCCGTAAAAATTCTGTCTACTTAATTTTTAAACCATATAATTTAATCCTTTTGAAAATTACTAACATGCTTCAAAATACAGTATGAGCCATATGTTAGAAATTCTCAAAAGTTACTGTATTTCATTTCTAAGAGTAAAATTATTAACTTAAATCCTTAAACTTAATTCTAATTAATTTGTTTCTTTAAAACTCATTGTAGAAAAATTCCTTTTTAACATATATTACATCTTTTTAATTTAAAATGGTTTGGAATTGATTTTAGAAATCTTGGATATTTTGTTTGGCATGTTGGCCGAAATATACACTTGTGTCATTTAATTTCTAAATTCATTTTCCTTGATCTAAACAATTCTATCTCTTGTTAATTTTCCTAGGTTAATTAAATTACACTTTAGGAAAATAATGAGAACATTTTGGTTCTCCTTTTAGTCAATGGCCGTGAGCCTTAGTGTGGTGTTCTTTGGAACACTCATGCATTCCTTAGCTTGTTATTCACATCCTATACATTCTCATGCATCTCTAACACATACAAATTATCAAAGCTTGTAGACATGCAAATCAAAGCTTGTAGACATGCAACATCATACAAATTATTACAAACATCAAATAGGAAAGCTACTAACAAACACACAAAGGAATCCTTATGGATTCTACAATCACAACAATCAATCTCCATCTTCTTAGCACCACCCATGGATGATAAGATTTGTCTTCCTCTTACCTTAAATGAAGACAAAATATTCTTTCACACCTCCTCTAGGGTTTCGATTTCACTCCACCAAGTCACCTAACAAACTTAAACAAAAATCTACAAGTTACTAACCATAAAAGAGAGCTTAAACCATGGAGAAATCATGGCCTAGAACTTTGAAAAAGAGTTTAGAAATGGAAAACAAGAAATTTCACCTTCTAGGTAAAATTTTCCAAATAGGTTTCCAAGCTTCACATGAAGGATTTTGCAAGAACTCTCAACTAGAGATGTTCTTAGGATTGTGTTTAGGTTTAGAAAACTTGGTTGGATAAATTTTTGAGTGATTGGATGGTGTAGAATAGGGCTTGGCCGAATAGAGCTTCAAGAAAGCTTCAATGGAGTTTAGGGTTTTTGGAAGAGAGAGAAGAGAGAAAAGGCATGAAGAGTGAAATGAAATTTTGTCCTCCAAAGCCCAAATGGCCGTGGACTTCAAGCTTGCAAGGTGTAGCCTTGCTTGGCTTCATCCAAGCCATAGGATGGATCAAAGGTCAAGATTAAAACTTGGTTAGCAAGCTTAACTCTCATTGGTTGATTTTAGCATTGTCATTAACCTAGTCACCATGCTTAGTCACTAATTAGCCTAGTCATTAAGCTTAGTCACCATGTTCTTGAAAGTTCTACTACTAATGATGCTTAATTAAGCTACTATGTTAACTGTTTTAACTAAACGTGGGTCCCGCAAAACATTTTCGGGTCCACTATCATCTAATTATACTGACTAACAAAATAATATTATAATAACACAAAATTATTTTATTTGACAGTTAAATCCTAAAAATTAAAAGATTAACAACAGTATCATTCAGAATCGGGTTAAATAAGATCCCCCAGTTCTGAATAATTAAAATAAGATTTCCCCGGCCCGAAAAAATATTATTTTCCTGTCCCAGAGCAAATCACACAAAAAGTCCAAATAAAATCATAGACAGTAATATTAAGCACTGTAACATATAGAAAAATTAAAAACAGTACAATCGGGACGTAATGGTCATTTTTCCATTTTTCTCCACGACGAAGCAAATCATCCAAAACGTTCAAATAAAATTACAGACAATATTATATGTCTATATATCTCACAGAAAAATTAAAATAGTAGCTTGAGAAAATTTTTATTTTACCATCTCGAAGCAAATTACGTAAAATGACCAAATAAAATCTTAGCTTGTAAAAACGTATTTGTATTCCATACAGAAAATAAGAAACAGTAAAACAGGGACACAATAGTCATTTACACAAAAGTCTGAAAAACAGCAAACCGGACATTCGGGACATTTTTCTAAAAATTGGGGTGTTACATAGTTCATCCATCTAGTACTTGGAAATCAAGCTTTAGTTTTCTACTCTTAAAGGTAAAAGCCTTGTTTCTTGATTCAAAGTTTAGTTCTTGAGTTTCTAAGCCATGTTTGATCCATGGTTTCTCTTTGTCAAGCTTAGTTTATGACTTTGGGTTGGTTTAAGCTTGTTAGGGTTTTCTTTGGAGGCTACACGAAATCTTTGGAGAAAGCAACTAAGAGGATTTTGTCTTCCTTGAGGTAAGAGGGAGATTAACCTCATCAACCGAGTGTTGGTGGTGAGGGAATGACTCGTTTGTGATGAAATATCCATAAGGATTTATTCACTTGTGTGGTTTAAGCTTGTTTTGTTTGTGATGATTTTTGATTGGTATGCTTTATTGGCTTTGATAGTATGCTTGTTTATGTGATTATGGAAGCATGTTGAATATTGAATAAAATAGGACGTGATTCACATGATGAGGAAGTATATGAAGGCTCCAAAGAACCTAGAGGCTCAGGGCCTCAACATCCATTTTGGAAGCAAAGTGTTCTAAATTATATTACTAATATGGATTAAGTGGTTTAATAACAAGAAATTGGATAAAAGATTTTATTAAGAATAATGAGATAGAAAATAAATAAATATCATTTATGAAGCACAAATGGATTTTTGGCCAACATGCCAAGGTTTGGTGTTTTAGATCCAAAATTATTTTCCCAAGTGTATACTTAGGTAATTAATTAACAAGAACTCAATTTAATGGATTTTTAGAAGTAAAGAGAAAGTGGACTAAATGTTTAGAATTAAATTAGCATAATTAAGTTAGGATGAGAAATAAAAACTAAAACTTGAAATTTGCTAATGTATAGCTCACCCTTTGGGTTTTGAAGCGCGTTAGATGTAACGTGTAACACCCCAAACTTTCTATGTATTAAACAGTAATTTTGACCGTTAACAGAAATCTACTTTCTAGTGATTTCTGTGTGCTGTAAAACTATTTTGAATATTCTATCTGCATATTTGATCGTTTTGAGTAATTTGCTCTGTGTCAAGAAAATAATAATTTTCGGGCCGGAAAAATCTACGTTAATTAATTTTTACTGTTTAGTCTTAATTAATTTACGTAATCTGATTTGATATTTGTGAGTTTTGTAATTTTTGTGATTTTATGTGTGATTTTAGAATTTTCTTGTTTGTGGGCCCCACGAGGTGTATGTGGGCCCAAGTGGCCATACGTGGGCCCAGGTGGGTCCCGCAAAATGAAAAAATTTTCTACGTATAGAAAAATTTGTACTGTTTAGACGGAGACAGGGGATCTTACTAAACCTGAATCCGGAAACAGTTTTAGAAAATTTCTTTTACTGTATTTTGTACTGTATTTAATTATCAGACGATAAAAATACAGTAATTATATTTTTGTGAGGTTATAATGGATAAAAATAAAATTCTATATTATTAAAATATTATTAAGATAACATTAGTGGTTTGGATATCCACTATTAATTTAATTACAGTTAGAAATTTAATCTTGATTTAATTAACGGTGGAGATTTGATCTTAAAAGTAAATAGGATCAATTATAACCGTTGGATTGAAATTAAATCAAGGGTAGAGATTTAATCTTCTAAATGGCTATGACCATTATCAACCCTTGGATGTAAAATTAATCAATGGTGGAGATGGATCATTAATGACCATTGGATTTGGATTTAGATCAATGGTGGAGAATTGGTCATCAAAAATGATTACAACCATTTTGGACCCTTGGATGAAAAGTTTGAAGGTGTAATCTTGACCATTCATCTTTGGAGACACATCTAAGGGATGGGGTTTAAAGAGAGAAGATCCAATGGTCCATAATAAGTCTTCTACCTTTAATGCTTTTAATTAATACCTATTTTACCTATAATGTTTTAAATTAATATCTAAAATGACTAAAAACAAAATGGCTATCAAATTGTCATATTTTTGCATGCATGAAGAGGGGGGGACGGTTTGGAGAGCAAGGATGAAGGGAGACAAGATTAGTATAGGCTTTTTAGGCCAAAGAAAAAAAAAAAAATGAAGACAAGCCAAATGTCAAGACAATTTCCTATTGATCATTAATGCTTATGTCTTTCAAACTTCACTTTTTCTTCTCTCTAATTGCATGCTACGACAATGCACTCCTTTGAAGACTAAAAACACTCATTTCTATATTTCATAATATCATTTCTTCATTCTTCCACTTAAGTTTCAAGACCAAACCAAAGCAAACTCCATTTCTCTCCCAAAAACACACCATTCGGCCAAGCACTCCAACTCACTCCTCCATCGCTTTTTAATTTCATACAACCTAGTTTCTTGAATCCTTTCATCATTCTAAGAACCTTTGTAGTTCACACCAAGTTCTAATTCTTCCATCTTGAAGGACTTTTACTAAGATCAAGTTCTAGAGCTTTTGTTGGTGAAGTGTAAGAAAACTTCATTTATTCTTTTCTTTTTCATGTTCTAAACCATGTTTGATCCATGGTTCTTCTTATTCAAGCTTGATATACTAATTTTCTTGTATTTGTTTCATGTTTAAGAACTTGTATTGGTGGAGATCTTGCTCCAAAGACAAAGCAACAAGCTTTTTGGTGGTTCTTCAAGAGGTAAGAGGGAGATCCATCTCACCAACCAAGCATGGTGGTGAGAGATGGTTTATATTTGATGGATGGTGAATCCATGTGAGGATTCATATCCATGGTCATGTAATAATTTATGTGTGTTATGTGCTTTAATTTATTTTTGCCTATGCTTGATATGATTTGCATGATTTACTTGTGTATGCATGCTTAGTATAATTTTTATTTGTCTATATGGTATGTTTAAAATATGCATGATGATATATGTTGAATATATTATGATGATGTATGTTGAAATAAGCAAAATTTTGGCTCCAAAGGCCATGGAGGAGGTCACGGTTTTGAGCTTCCAAGTTTAAGGTTTTTATTGAAATTTTTCAAGAACAATGAAGTTGATTTTTAGTCCTTGAACTAAAATAAATTTCAGTCAAGACACCAATTAAATTAGTGTTCACAAAAATGATATTTTCATAAATGATAAAATTGAATGATTTGAGAAGTAAAAAAAAAAATTAAACAAGAGGGTTTGTCTTATAAAAAGAGTGTATACGGTTTTTAAATAGTAGTTTCATGAATTTATTTTGTGTAGAAACAAAAATGAAGTTTACTTAAGTTAGAAGAAAAATATTTCATGGTTCCAATGACCATCTATAAGGTTTTGATAATTTAAAAAAAAAATATTTTGATGCAATAAAATATAAGAATTTTCAAATAAGGATTTTGGAAAGGAATTTAAGTGTTGAACTTTAAATTATCTTAAGAAGAATTAATTTTTTAGAAGTGATTTAGAAATATAAAAGAAAACGTTTGTAACTTAAACGTAGAATTTGATTTAATGTTTAAAAGTGATTTAGAAATATAAAAGGAAACGTTTATAACTTAAAATTTCTAACGTAGAATTTAATGTGAATGCTTATGTCATGAAGCATATCAAATAAGTTTTTGATGATAACAAAGCCAAGAGAAGAAAACCAAGATCAAAAGAAAAGAGCAAGATCAAAAGAAAAGTTCAAGATCAAAAGAAAAGATCAAGACCAAGAGAAGAAGACCAAGATCAAAAGAGGTATATTAGATATAGGTCTTAGAACATCAATGTGAAATGCTCTCAAGGTATCTCAATTATATTCAAATGGTTTTTCAAAGATCTTATAAATCAACTTGTTTTCAAAGTTCATATTTTAAAGAAATGTTGATTTCAATCTTGGATTATGGTAAACATTTGTAAATCTTGTTTTGTCCAAGTACCCAAATGATAAAAATGGCCTAGAGACTTAATTGGGATTGAAAAATGTGTTCAAAATGGCAAGTAATCGATTACACACTCTTGGTAATCGATTACCAGCAAGTCAGAGGACTTGTAATCGATTACAGCATCCATGTAATCGATTACCATGTTCCCAGAAATCCAAGAACACGATCAAAAAGGCCATGTAATCGATTACATCAATATTGTAATCGATTACGTAAAGAAAAATCGAGGCGTGTAATCGATTACACAAGTCTTGTAATCGATTACCACAAACCCAGAAAGCCAAGAACACGTTTTAACTGTCATGTAATCGATTACCAGAACCCTGTAATCGATTACCAGCATTCTGACAAGCCCAACGGCTATATTATTTGGCTTTTAATGATGTCCATTAAAGCCCCCAACGGCTCTTTTGCTCCAACAACTTATAAATACTCATCTTGGGGCATCATTTGTGGTTGAACAACACTTGAGAAACATCTATCAATTGCTATAATCCGAGATTCATCCTTAAATCACTTTTGCTCTGTTTTTGCATATATTGTTGAGATATTCTTGAAGAGCATTATAGGGCTTCAATTTGTATCATCTACTCTTGTGAGAGTTTTCATTTCATAAACACTTTGATTCTTTGTAAAGGGGGTGAGGCATCCCTCTAGAGAAAAGAGAGTGAGGTATCTCTCTAGGTTTGTAAAGGGTGAGGTATCCCTTGTTGAAGGTGAGGCATCCTTCAAAGGTTGTAAAGAGGGTGAGGTATCCCTCTAGTGAAAAGGGTGAGGCATCCCTGGTTTAAGGCTCAAGCTCAAGGGTGAGGCATCCCAAGGAGTTGAGTGCTCTTTTGTGTAAAGGTTTTCAAGCACCCGTTCAAGCTTGAAGTTTAGTGGAAAATCTCGAGTGGTTTGCTTGAGAATTTGGACGTAGATCACAAGTGGATTGGTGATCGAACCAGGATAAATCTTGTGTTTGTTCCTCTCAACTCTATCTCTTTACTTTGTGCTTTAACTATATTTGCTTAAGTTGAGTTCGATATTTTGCTTTGCTTGAATTCTTTCTATCTTGAGTTGTTTATTTGTGAGTGAAGTATTCAATCTCGTTTATCTATTCACTTCAATCATCCAATAGCTTCAACGAAAATTGTTAATCAAACGTTTTGCGAAAGATTTACGAAAATATTTTACATACTCAATTCACCCCCTCTTGAGTATTGAGGCCACTTGGTAACAAGTGGTATCGAGCTAGGCTCTTGTGTAAAGAGCTTAGCAGCTTCAAGAAGAAAGTGATGGCCTCTTCAAATGATTTTTATGAAAGTTCTTCTCTTTATAGACCTCCCTTTTTCAATGGGATGGGTATGCTTATTGAAAAGAAAGAATGAGAATTTTTATTGAAGCTATTGACTTAGATGTGTGGGATGCTATTGAAAATGGTCCTTTTGTCCCCACACAAGTTATAAATGGTGTAAGGATTAATACACCAAGAAGTGAATGGACGAATGATGATAAAAAGAAGGTCCAATACAATTTGAGAGCCAAAAACATCATTACCACTGCTTTGGGGTATGATGAGTTTTTTAGAGTCTCAAATTGTAAATCTGCCCAAGAAATGTGGGACACCTTACAAGTAACTCATGAGGGTACTAGTGAAGTGAAAAGATCAAGGATAAATACGCTCACTCATGAGTATGAACTTTTTAGAATGAACCAACATGAAAGCATTCAAGAAATGCAAAAACGTTTCACACATATTATAAATCATCTTGCTTCATTGGGAAAGACTTTTCCTAATGAAGATCTTATTAACAAAGTGTTAAGATGTTTGAGCGAGGATTGGCAACCTAAAGTGACGGCTATTTCGGAATCAAGAAAACTAGCAACAATGACACTAGCCACACTTTTTGGCAAGCTTCAAGAACATGAATTGGAATTGAATAGACTCAACCAAAATGAGGAGCTTGACAAGAAAAAGAAGGGAATTGCTCTCAAGGCCACCTCCTCTTTGATCAATGATGATGATGATGATGATGGAGATGGCTTGGAAATTAGTGAACGAGAATCTTGGCCTACTAGTAAAGAAGTTTGGAAGATTCTTCAAAAAGAATAGAGCTCAAGGAAGACCTCCCTTTCCCTCAAAGAATGCCTATCACAAAGGGAAGAAACCTCAACCACTCCTAAATGCTATGAATGTGGAGAATTGGGACACATGAAGATGGAGTGCCCAATCTATCAAAGAAAAGTGGAGAAGTATGAAAAGAGGTACTCAAAGGAAAAGAAAGAAAGAAGAGCCTACATAGCTTGGGATGATAATGACATGGATTCAACCGATAGTTCGGACAATGAGGAAGCCAATCTATGTTTCATGGCTAGAGGAGAAGAGGAAGATGAAGACGACATGGAGGTAACATCCTCAAATTGTGAATCTAATTCCTCTCCTTCCTATGATGAATTGCAAGATGCATTTGAAGAATTGCATAATGAGTCTATGAGACTTGCAAAACTTGTTTCATCATCCAAGAAAACAATTTCCTCTTTTGAAAACAAAATCTCTATTTTAAACAAGGAAATTGAGGAACTTAAAATTGAAAATGAAACTCTTGGACTCATTGATGCAAATTCCTCATGCTCAACATGTTCCTTACTTGATAATGCATCTACATCCTTTTCTTGCTCATCATGCAAAACTTTTGAAAAGGAAATTGAAGATTTGAAAAATACTCTTTCAAAATTTACCCTTGGAAGAGATAATTTGAACATGTTGCTTGGGAATCAAAAATGTGTGTTTCAAAAGGTGGTTTAGGGTACAATCCCAAAAATCAACAAAAAGTGTACAAGAATTTCTTTGTTCCCTCAAGTTCATCAACAAGTCCTTTTATAAAATGTTTTCATTGTGGCAAGAAAGGACATAGTGCATCAACTTGTAATGTAAGGAAGAATATCAATAACAAGATTGGAACTAAAATGATTTGGGTTCCCAAAGGCACCTTGCCTAACACTAACACACAAGGACCCAAGAGAATTTGGGTACCAAAATCCAAAAATTGAAGTGTGTTGTAGGTGTGCTTGAAAGCCAAGAATGGACTTTGGAATATCAAAAGTGGTCACTTTGCAAGCACAAGATCAGAATTTACTCCAAGTTCTCTTCCTTGTCTCCAAGAAGCTTGGACTTGCAATCTTTGGATAAGTGGAGATATGTTCTTATGCTTTAACTTGTTTTTAAAAATTGTATTTCTCTAAGCTTTATATCTTGAAAATATCTTTATATGCAATAATATGCTTGATAGGTTCTTTTCTTGTTTGTAATTGCATATTTGATATAAAACATCTTTGAACTTCGCATATAGGATCAATCATGCATCTAAACTCTTGTAATACAATTTTGACGCATAAGTTTCTGCAAAACCATGCATAACTTGTCACTTGTATGGCACAATGTCACAATCTTCCGCATAATCTCATTTCTGCTGCATAATGAACTCAATTGCTGCATAAAATGCACCTTTTCTGCACAATGCATGATTTTAAATGTATAATCTGTTTCTTTTGCTGCATAATGTGCTATTGTGATGCATA
Source organism: Ormosia emarginata (assembly GCA_029884605.1). Classification (NCBI taxonomy): domain Eukaryota; kingdom Viridiplantae; phylum Streptophyta; class Magnoliopsida; order Fabales; family Fabaceae; genus Ormosia; species Ormosia emarginata. The sequence continues at coordinate 5,081,125 of JAQQTP010000037.1, forward strand.
ACATGCTACCTTGCTGTATAATCATGACACTCTTTGCTGCATATCATGATGGTTCTTGATCATATTTGAATCCAATACTGACTTGAGCGTTGGAGATTCCCCTTTAGCTATTTTGCAGGTACTACATTATGCCAAAGATCCTCAAAAAGCTCAAAAACTTCACCAATCCATCAAAATGATGTAATTCTTGGTAAAAATAACAAATTTACATAATTATGTGTTTTGGATCATAATCTAGTTGGATTATATGCCTACATGCTGTTTGAAATTGATTTGGAATGCTTTGGAACAAATTTGAAAGGTTTAAAATTGATCTTTTTCTGTTCAAAATGCAAAATCTGAGTTTTAGCAAATTGGTAATCGATTACAATACCTTTGTAATCGATTACAAAGGCTCTGCCAAGCATTCCAAGCCAAGTCAGAAAGCAGGTAATCGATTACACCTCCAATGTAATCGATTACAACAATTCCAGAAGGCATGTAATCGATTACACCACATATGTAATCGATTACCAGGAATCCAGAACATGCGTAATCGATTACACACACATTGTAATCGATTACACAGGCTTTAAAAATGAGTTTCAGTGCGCAAAAAGCCATATTTATTTTGTTACTCACATTTTCTCTTGGTATATGCTTAATGATCAATGAAATGAAATATCTTTTACCTTTGTGAACTAATTTATTTATTTTTAATGCTTATTTGCTCATAAGTTTGGTATAATGACTAACCTCTATGGATCCAAAATTGGTGGATACCAAAGAAAGTTCTTTGAATTATGTTGTAGGGTGACTATTTACTCAAGCATGCATTGAAGTGAAATACAACTACACCACTTGAGGTTAAAAAATTTTGAAATGGTCCAAGTTCTCCAAGAATGATGAAAATATAAAAAGAATGGCATGGAGAACCACAACATTCTCAAGAAGCCTTGAGGCATGGAAGTTGGAATCACCTACAAAAACTCAAAGAGTACACTTTTGGTGACATCAATTTCTTATCCTCATCTATGCTTTAAAATTGAATATCATGTGATATTTGGAGAAGTAGAGAGTTGTTTTTACATGCCTTACATGATCATTGTTTGCCCTAAAATGCTTATATATGTTTTGATGATGATCATGTCTTTCTTGACAAACTTGAATCTTGCTTTGAAAATGCTTAAACTAAGCTTTTGGATTCAAGTGCATATGTTCTTCCCTTATTCTTGTAAGAGCTGACATTGCATGGTTGATAATGTGGTACATGTTTTACATTATATATCAACCTAAATTATGCTTATAAATAAGTTTAAATGATATTTGATGCTAACCCATGTTTTAGAGAACTTTTGAAATATAGTCATCAAATATTGAAATATCAAGCACATGTGGATAAATGAGAAATGTTGAAGGAAGAGGAACATGAGGAGACTTTCTTCAAGTGAAATGGAATGAAATACTCAATGGAAGAAAGTACAAACTCAAAGAACCTATAAATGAAGAACATTCTAAAGGAGCATCACTTTCTATCTAACCCAATAAGTATCTCTATCCCTAAACTATTGTGGTATTCTATATGCTATGGATTGTATGATATTTGTTGATAAATTGATCTTAAATGATTTGATGTTTTCCTTACATGAGAAGTAAGCTTCGCATTGACAAAGTGCCTAATTGGATATTAACTTGCTATTTTTTTTGTCATTGCATATAGGGGATGATATTTGTACTATAGATACTTTGATCCCTATAGTATATTTCCTCAATGTGAATGTTTGATTTCTTAGTGGTATAAAACCTATGAGAATTTTGCTCTTGTATATGACTCTGAATTCTGTTGGCATAAATGATAATTATTATCTACGATTTCTTTTTCATATGCATTTGCTATTGGCATCCCAAATTGTTATGCTAAACCATTCATACTCTGATATTGATCTCATTTGGGCTGAAATGTTTATACAATGCTTTGAATGCTTATGTTGTTTTTGATAATGCCAACGGGGGAGAGATTAGTGAAATATGTTGCATGTGTACGGGGGAGCTTTGTGCTTTTACATGAAAATCATTTATCCTATCTCATGCATACATTACGGGGGAGAATTGCGCTTAATCTCTGATAGATAAATGAATGCAAATATTTCTCTATTTTTCAATGTTTATTTTGTCATCATCAAAAAGGGGGAGAATGTGAATGCTTATGTCATGAAGCATATCAAATAAGTTTTTGATGATAACAAAGCCAAGAGAAGAAAACCAAGATCAAAAGAAAAGACCAAGGTCAAAAGAAAAGTTCAAGATCAAAAGAAAAGATCAAGACCAAGAGAAGAAGACCAAGATCAAAAGAGGTATATTAGATATAGGTCTTAGAACATCAATGTGAAATGCTCTCAAGGTATCTCAATTATATTCAAATGGTTTTTCAAAGATCTTATAAATCAACTTGTTTTCAAAGTTCATATTTTAAAGAAATGTTGATTTCAATCTTGGATTATGGTAAACATTTGTAAATCTTGTTTTGTCCAAGTACCCAAATGATAAAAATGGCCTAGAGACTTAATTGGGATTGAAAAATGTGTTCAAAATGGCAAGTAATCGATTACACACTCTTGGTAATCGATTACCAGCAAGTCAGAGGACTTGTAATCGATTACAGCATCCATGTAATCGATTACCATGTTCCCAGAAATCCAAGAACACGATCAAAAAGGCCATGTAATCGATTACATCAATATTGTAATCGATTACCAGAAAGTCAGAGGGCGTGTAATCGATTACACAAGTCTTGTAATCGATTACCACAAACCCAGAAAGCCAAGAACACGTTTTAACTGTCATGTAATCGATTACCAGAACCCTGTAATCGATTACCAGCATTCTGACAAGCCCAACGGCTATATTATTTGGCTTTTAATGATGTCCATTAAAGCCCCCAACGGCTCTTTTGCTCCAACAACTTATAAATACTCATCTTGGGGCATCATTTGTGGTTGAACAACACTTGAGAAACATCTATCAATTGCTATAATCTGAGATTCATCCTTAAATCACTTTTGCTCTGTTTTTGCATATATTGTTGAGATATTCTTAAAGAGCATTATAGGGCTTCAATTTGTATCATCTACTCTTGTGAGAGTTTTCATTTCATAAACACTTTGATTCTTTGTAAAGGGGGTGAGGCATCCCTCTAGAGAAAAGAGAGTGAGGTATCTCTCTAGGTTTGTAAAGGGTGAGGTATCCCTTGTTGAAGGTGAGGCATCCTTCAAAGGTTGTAAAGAGGGTGAGGTATCCCTCTAGTGAAAAAGGGTGAGGCATCCCTGGTTTGAGGCTCAAGCTCAAGGGTGAGGCATCCCAAGGAGTTGAGTGCTCTTTTGTGTAAAGGTTTTCAAGCACCCGTTCAAGCTTGAAGTTTAGTGGAAAATCTCGAGTGGTTTGCTTGAGGATTTGGACGTAGATCACAAGTGGATTGGTGATCGAACAGGATAAATCTTGTGTTTGTTCCTCTCAACTCTATCTCTTTACTTTGTGCTTTAACTATATTTGCTTAAGTTGAGTTCGATATTTTGCTTTGCTTGAATTCTTTCTATCTTGAGTTGTTTATTTGTGAGTGAAGTATTCAATCTCGTTTATCTATTCACTTCAATCATCCAATAGCTTCAACGAAAATTGTTAATCAAACGTTTTGCGAAAGATTTACGAAAATATTTTACATACTCAATTCACCCCCCCTCTTGAGTATTGAGGCCACTTGGTAACATTTAAGTATTGGGTTTTGGAAAATGTTAGGAAATTTAAATTTTGAAATAGTAATTAAATCAATTAAATATGATTTGGTAAGATTAAATCAATAAAAAGTGATTTTGAGAAAATATAGTACGGAAGGGATTTTTGATTGAGAATAGAAAGAGAATAATGTAAGAAATTATATTTTTATAAAATGTTCAAAATAATATTTTTAAAGTTAAGAAATATTTTGTGAAGGGTAAAAACGGTGAAAAACGATTTACGTAACTCAAAAACGTAATTTTTAAGTTACGCGATTTGAAAAAAATGTTAAAATATTTCTACGCGATTTATAACGCGTTTAAATATTTTACACGATCAAAATGTTGTGGAAACATTGCTATGCGATTTAAAAATAAAAGATTATTTTTACGCAATTTAGAATACAGTAGAAAATAGTTTTGCGATTTTTAAACGTAACAGAAAATGTTACAAATCATTACTGTACGTAAAAACGTAACGAAAATATTTTGCGAATGGGAAAAAAACACAGTAATGTGATTTAACTGTTAATTATACAGTAAATCATACAGTTAAAAGTAGTATATGAATACTGTACAAGAAATTGAGAAGTTTGCCTGTAATTGGCATTAATCCATTTTACGAACGAAAAACAGTATCTGAATCTGGAATGAGAAATTATGTGATTTACCTTTGGTTGGTAATTGGTGCATTACACATGCATTGAAAATGGTCCAACGGACTGAATATGGCTAATTGCCTAGGAGAAACGTACACCTCTTGAGTGGGTGCGATATGCGTAGTGTAGGTCACTGGTTGACCTTGGGGGCATCGGGGTGCGGGTTGCTCGCAATGGACAGTTGGTAGCTCTTCTGCACCGTGAGTTAGACCGATGCAACACACCGATGATCCGGACCGAGACACTATTCTTAATCGAGATCGACAAAGACCGTCGTGTCGTGTATGTGCTAGATGTGTAAGATATAATTATAGCACTTGGTCTGAGGCACGAGATACCGGCAGATCTTTTCGATCAATTTCTCCGACTTGAGTATTAGCTCCATGGAGTAGGACATTGAGTCTATGTTCACATGCATGAATTTAACATATACATATGTGGTAGCATTACTGTAATTAATTGTGGTTTGAACAGTGATGATGGCATGATAGTAATTATTTTTACACTATGATGATGCCATAATTGTGATCATGATATGATATTTTTGCATAATATGCTGTCTGTATTATCTCTGTGCTATCATGCTGGAATTGGTGTACGTGATCTCACCTCTTTGTATGTATATCTGTTTGTTGTATTTTTATTGGGTGAAGACGTTGAGAAAGATACGGTATTAGAAGGAGAAGAGGAATTACTTCTCACATCAGGAACCGCAGAGTTCTAACAGTATGACGTCAAGAGCCATTTTCTTCGGATATGTACGTTTACAATTTCACGGAGGAGCTGGAGAATGGAGGACAAGTCCCGATAAGCGAGGACTTATTTACGAGGGGTACCTGATTGTTAGTATTAGTAGGCTATATCGTGGGGATCCATTTTTCTGTGTGACTATCTTTGTTCATGTTGAATTTCCGTTGCATATCAGGCGACATTGGGACACTAGAAATTATGTCCCAACGGAAATCAGCATAGTGTCGTCAGCCCGGACACCTGTTCGTAGGGCTAGTCGTCATAACGGATTCCTACCTGCTGAGGAACCCGAGGAGGACCCATCTGAGGGGTCTTCTGCTTAGTTAAACTTGGGCATGTTTGAACTTTGATATAAATAATGTCTGTAATTATTTAAGTGTGTTTGTTGTTTCAGGAAATGGTCTGTAATAAATAAACCTGACAGCACTTGTGTAATATGTATAATGATATAAATTACGTGTGATGACTATTATGTATAATGATGTATATTATGTGTGATGATGTATAATAGTTTTATTTTTCGCTAAGTTTATTTTATTGTTATAAAAAAAAATTTTACAACTCGTATTTTATTATAACATCATATTTTATAACTTGGGGTAATTTGGTAATAAAGTAACATAAATGTGGCACCCTACGGTGTGTGTTACATTAGTTGGTATCAGAGCCCAAGTTAGAGTCTTTTGGGGTTGTGGTTAGGTCTGTCTTGTTTGTGTTGTGTGATTCTCTGTTATTATTTTCTGAAAAGAAACAATATTATTTGAAGATTGACCTTGCTTTCCTTGTATTGTTCAGTTTGAGTAGAAAAAGTAATGACTGGACGAGGACGTGGACGTGGAAATACTAGCACAGATATGGAACTGAATGGGAATGATAATGTAAACATGGCTGCAGCTGTAGCAGCTATGCAAAGAATGGCGGAAGTGGTTGCACAACAAAATCAACGGGCTAATGAAAATGTGCACAGTTTATCGGAGTTTCGAAGGAATAATCCACCGAAATTTCATGGAGAGTTTGATCCAGGAGAAAGTGAACTTTAGATCCGAGAACTTGAAAAGATATTTAATGGTATGGGATGTCTTGATGAATGGAAGCTTACGTTGGCAACATTTATCTTTGGTAGGAGATGGTGAACGTTGGTGGGCGGGAGCTAGAAGACCGTTGGAAGCTGAAGGAAGGATGGTGACATGGCAACTTTTCAAGCAAAGATTTACGGAGAAATATTTTCCAAAGCAAGTGTGAGACATATGAAGAGATGGAGTTTTGGGTTTACGTCAAGGATTGATATCCGTCGGTGAGTATGCGGCAAAATTTGAAAGTCTGTCTCAATTTTCAAGATATTTGCGGATGAACCCAGATGAGATTTGGAAATGTAGGAAATTTGAAGGATTAAAGCTGGATATTAAGAGAGCTGTAACGATGTTGGAGATTAATCAATTTCCAACTTTGATTGAAAAATGTCGTAAAGTTGAAGAGATTGATCATCAACGTGCAGCAAGAAACAAGAATTTTGGACTGCAAGGTTCCAAAAAGGAAGAATAATCAAGCAAGTCGCTCTCAACAAAAGCCGTATGTGAAACCGGCAGGACCGTATGTGAAACCGGCAGGAGGTCAGACCAAGAAGCAATTTGTGGGAGGAAGTTCTAGCAACAATAAAGCAAGTCAAGCTGGGACTCCTATTCGATGTTTCAAATGTGGGAAGGATCATCTCACGAAGGATTGTCCACATAAGGAAGTTATTTGTTTTAAGTGTGGATGACTTGGACATTTCTCCAAAGGCGTGATCGGATAAAGAAGGAATCCTCTGTGGGAAACGTCCGTCTTGCAAGGCCACAGGCGGGTGGTCGTGTCTATACAATGAGCGGGGAGGAAGCCGCTAAATCTGGAGACTAGATAATGGAGGAGTGTGCAATTGAAGGTAATCCTTTAACTGTACTCTATGATTCGGGAGCAACACATTCTTTCATTGCATGTGATTGTGTTGAACGTTTGGGTTTGACTGTGACTGAATTGCCATATGATCTGAGTGTTGCTACTCCTACTGATAAGCCTGTAGTTACATCAACAGTATGCCTGAATTGTCCTATCTGTGTTAGGGATAGAATCTTTTATGTGGATTTGATCTGTTTGCCTCTTTCCAAGATTAATGTAATCTTGGGAATGGATTGGTTGTCTTCTAACCATATCCTAATTGATTGTTTGAATAAAACATTAGTATTTCCTGAGGCTAAGGATTCTAGATTCCTAACGGCTACTCAAGTGGAAGCTTGTATGAAAGAAGGAGATCGTGGGTATTTATTATTATCTTCTTTGGAAGTGCAATGTAAAGATGTTTTGAAGGATATTTTCGTGGTCAACGAATTTCCTGAAGTGTTTCCTGAAGATATACCTGGACTACCACCAGAAAGGGAAATCGAGTTTGCCATTAATCTTGTACCTGGAGCTGGACCGATATCTATAACGCCCTATCGGATATCGCCGGTAGAATTAGCTGAACTGAAGAAACAGCTGGAAGATTTATTGGAGAAGCAATTTGTAAGACCTAGTGTGTCACCTTGGGGAGCTCCAGTCTTATTGGTTAAGAAGAAGGATGGAACTTCACGTCTATGTGTAGACTATCGACAATTGAACAAGGTTACGATTAAGAATAAATATCCACTACCAATGATAGATGATCTAATGGATCAATTGCGAGGAGCCGCAATATTTTCCAAGATTGATCTACGTTCTGGGTATCACCAGATACGTGTGAAAGCGGAGAATATTCCCAAGACTGCATTCCGGACACGCTATGGGCATTACGAATATCTTGTGATGTCATTCGGTGTAACAAATGCACCAGCTATATTCATGGACTTCATGAATAGAATTTTTCGTTCCTACTTAGACAAGTTTGTTGTTGTCTTTATTGATGACATCTTGATCTATTCTCGAAATCAGGAGGAATATGTTGAACATCTCAGGGTGGTTCTTCAGATTCTAAAGGAGAATAAGTTATATGCCAAGTTATCCAAATGTGAATTTTGGTTGAGCGAAGTTCAATTTTTGGGACACGTAATATCGAAGGATGGAATTGAGGTTGATGCTTCCAAGGTGGAGACAGTTTTGGAGTGGGAAAGACCAAAGACTGTAACAGAAATCCATAGTTTTGTCGGATTAGCTGGTTACTATAGACAGTTCATTGAGGGGTTTTCGAAGATTGTAGGACCTCTTACCCAACTTACACGAAAGAATCAACCGTTCGTGTGGACTGATGCATGCGAAGAAAGTTTTCAAGAATTGAAAAGACGATTGACTACTTCACCGGTATTGATTCTACCTGATCCAAACGAACCTTTCGAAGTATATTGTGATGCTTCGTACCAAGGATTGAGTTGTGTACTTATGCAGAATCGTAAAGTGGTGGCTTATGCTTTAAGACAGTTAAAAAATCATGAGAGGAATTATCCAACTCATGACTTGGAGTTGGCGGCTGTGGTGTTTGCGTTGAAAGTATGGAGACATTTTCTCTATGGAGCTACGTTCACTGTTTTTAGTGATCATAAAAGTTTAAAATATCTGTTTGATCAGAAAGAGTTAAACATGAGGCAAAGGCATTGGTTAGAATTTCTGAAAGATTATGACTTTTAATTGCAGTATCATCCCGCAAAAGCGAATGTCGTAGCGGATGCGTTGAGTAGAAAAATACTTAGTGCTTCTGTTATGATGATCAAAGAGAAGGAGTTGATAGAAGAATTTCGGGATATGCGATTATCTGTGAAATTGACGCCAGGCAAGATGTGTTTAAATATGATCACCATTTCAAATGAATTGATGGATAGAATTCGTGAAGGACAAAACAGTGATCAGTATTTGCAAGAAGCAAAAGAAGCAAAGAGCCAAGGAGCAGTGTTAGAATTTAGCGAAGCTGTTAAGGGAATTCTGAAGTTTCAAGGAAGAGTTTGTGTACCTAATGATCCAGATCTTAGAAGATTGATTTTGGATGAAGCTCACAGGAGTAAACTGAGTATGCATCCAGGAGCCACAAAGATGTACCAGGATTTAAAACAATTATATTGGTGGCAAGGAATGAAGAAAGATGTTGCAGAGTATGTATCATCCTGTTTAGTTTGTCAGAAGGCTAAGGTGGAACATCAAAGACCTTCGGGAATGTTGCAACCTTTGCCTATTCCAGAATGGAAATGGGATGACATAGCAATGGATTTTGTGACGGGACTACCAAAGACTCGGAAAGGTCATGATGCCATTTGGGTAATTGTGGATCGGCTTACAAAGTCGGCGCACTTTTTGCCGATTAATCTTAAGTATTCAATGGAGAGGTTGACCCAATTGTACATCAGTGAAATTGTTAGGCTTCATGGTGTACCAACTAGTATTATTTCGGATCGAGATCCAAGGTTTACATCGAGATTTTGGACTAGTTTGCAAGAAGCAATGGGAACAAAACTACGTTTAAGTTCTGCTTACCATCCACAAACAGATGGTCAATCAGAAAGAACAATTCAATCTCTCGAAGATTTATTGAGAGCTTGTGTATTGGAGTAAACTGGAGGTTGGGATGAATTCTTACCATTGATAGAATTCACATATAACAACAGTTTCCATTCAAGTATAGGGATGGCACCCTATGAAGCATTATATGGGAGGCGATGCAGAACACCGTTATGTTGGTATCAAGATGGTGAGAGTGTTGTGTTAGGACCAGAAATTGTCCAACAGACAACTGAGAAAGTGAAGATGATACAAGACAAAATGAGAATGAGTCAAACTCGGCAAAAGAGTTATGCTGATAAAAGGAGAAAATCTCTTGAGTTTGAAGAAGGTGACCATGTATTTTTGCGAGTGATGCCTATGACGGGTGTTGGACGAGTGCTTAAGTCCAAGAAGCTCACTCCAAAGTTTATCGGACCATATCAGATTTTACGTCGGGTAGGTCCGGTGGCATATCAGATTGCATTACCACCTTTTCTATCAAATCTTCATAATGTATTTCACGTATCACAACTACGGAAATATATTTCTGATCCTACTCATGTTATCAAGCCAGACACAGTACAGCTGAAGGAGAATTTAACCTATGAAACGTTTCCAGTCAAGATTGAGGATCGAAAGACAAAGCAACTTCGAGGTAAGGAAATTTCATTGGTTAAAATTATTTGGGATGATTTAAGCGGGGAAGCTACATGGGAACTAGAAGAAAAGATAAAAGAACAGTATCCCTATTTATTCTGAGGGTGTGAAATCAAGTTCATCAAAGTTCGAGGACGAAACTTTTGTAGAGGGGGAGAGTTGTAATACCCCAAACTTTCTATGTATTAAACAGTAATTTTGACCGTTAACAGAAATCTACTTTCTAGTGATTTCTGTATGCTGTAAAACTATTTTGAATATTCTGTCTGCATATTTGATCGTTTTGAGTAATTTGCTCCGTGTCAAGAAAATAATAATTTTCGGGTCGGAAAAATCTACGTAAATTAATTTTTACTGTTTAGTCTTAATTAATTTACGTAATCTGATTTGATATTTGTGAGTTTTGTAACTTTTGTGATTTTATGTGTGATTTTAGAATTTTTACTGTTTGTGGGCCCCACGAGGTGTATGTGGACCCAGGTGGCCATACGTGGGCCCAGGTGGGTCCAGCAAAATGAAAAATTTTTCTACGTATAGAAAAATTTGTACTGTTTAGACGGAGACGGGGATCTTACTAAACCTGAATCCAGGAAACAGTTTTAGAAAATTTCTTTTACTGTATTTTGTACTGTATTTAATTATCAAACGATAAAAATACAGTAATTATATTTTTGTGAGGTTATAATGGATAAAAATAAAATTCTATATTATTAAAATATTATTAAGATAACATTAGTGGTTTGGATATCCACTATTAATTTAATTACAGTTAGAAATTTAATCTTGATTTAATTAACGGTAGAGATTTGATCTTAAAAGTAAATAGGATCAATTATAACCGTTGGATTAAAATTAAATCAAGGGTAGAGATTTAATCTTCTAAATGGCTATGACCATTATCAACCCTTGGATGTAAAATTAATCAATGGTGGAGATGGATCATTAATGACCATTGGATTTGGATTTAGATCAATGGTGGAGAATTGGTCATCAAAAATGATTACAACCATTTTGGACCCTTGGATGAAAAGTTTGAAGGTGTAATCTTGACCATTCATCTTTGGAGACACATCTAAGGGATGGGGTTTAAAGAGAGAAGATCCAATGGTCCATAATAAGTCTTCTACCTTTAATGCTTTTAATTAATACCTATTTTACCTATAATATTTTAAATTAATATCTAAAATGACTAAAAACAAAATGGCTATCAAATTGTCATATTTTTGCATGCATGAAGAGGGGGACGGTTTGGAGAGCAAGGATGAAGGGAGACAAGATTAGTATAGGCTTTTTAGGCCAAAGAAAAAAAAAATGAAGACAAGCCAAATGTCAAGACAATTTCCTATTGATCATTAATGCTTATGTCTTTCAAACTTCACTTTTTCTTCTCTCTAATTGCATGCTACGGCAATGCACTCCTTTGAAGACTAAAAACACTCATTTCTATATTTCATAATATCATTTCTTCATTCTTCCACTTAAGTTTCAAGACCAAACCAAAGCAAACTCCATTTCTCTCCCAAAAACACACCATTCGGCCAAGCACTCCAACTCACTCCTCCATCACTTTTTAATTTCATACAACCTAGTTTCTTGAATCCTTTCATCATTCTAAGAACCTTTGTAGTTCACACCAAGTTCTAATTCTTCCATCTTGAAGGACTTTTACTAAGATCAAGTTCTAGAGCTTTTGTTGGTGAAGTGTAAGAAAACTTCATTTATTCTTTTCTTTTTCATGTTCTAAACCATGTTTGATCCATGGTTCTTCTTATTCAAGCTTGATATACTAATTTTCTTGTATTTGTTTCATGTTTAAGAACTTGTATTGGTGGAGATCTTGCTCCAAAGACAAAGCAACAAGCTTTTTGGTGGTTCTTCAAGAGGTAAGAGGGAGATCCATCTCACCAACCAAGCATGGTGGTGAGAGATGGTTTATATTTGATGGATGGTGAATCCATGTGAGGATTCATATCCATGGTCATGTAATAATTTATGTGTGTTATGAGCTTTAATTTATTTTTGCCTATGCTTGATATGATTTGCATGATTTACTTGTGTATGCATGCTTAGTATAATTTTTATTTGTCTATATGGTATGTTTAAAATATGCATGATGATATATGTTGAATATATTATGATGATGTATGTTGAAATAAGCAAAATTTTGGCTCCAAAGGCCATGGAGGAGGTCACGGTTTTGAGCTTCCAAGTTTAAGGTTTTTATTGAAATTTTTCAAGAACAATGAAGTTGATTTTTAGTCCTTGAACTAAAATAAATTTCAGTCAAGACACCAATTAAATTAGTGTTCATAAAAATGATATTTTCATAAATGATAAAATTGAATGATTTGAGAAGTAAAAAAAAAATTAAACAAGAGGGTTTGTCTTATAAAAAGAGTGTATACGGTTTTTAAATAGTAGTTTCATGAATTTATTTTGTGTAGAAACAAAAATGAAGTTTACTTAAGTTAGAAGAAAAATATTTCATGGTTCCAATGACCATCTATAAGGTTTTGATAATTTAGAAAAAAATGTTTTGATGCAATAAAATATAAGAATTTTCAAATAAGGATTTTGGAAAGGAATTTAAGTGTTGAACTTTAAATTATCTTAAGAAGAATTAAATTTTTAGAAGTGATTTAGAAATATAAAAGAAAACGTTTGTAACTTAAACGTAGAATTTGATTTAATGTTTAGAAATGATTTAGAAATATAAAAGGAAACGCTTATAACTTAAAATTTCTAACGTAGAATTTAAGTATTGGGTTTTGGAAAATGTTAGGAAATTTAAATTTTGAAATAGTAATTAAATCAATTAAATATGATTTGGTAAGATTAAATCAATAAAAAGTGATTTTGAGAAAATATAGTACGGAAGGGATTTTTGATTGAGAATAGAAAGAGAATAATGTAAGAAATTATATTTTTATAAAATGTTCAAAATAATATTTTTAAAGTTAAGAAATATTTTGTGAAGGGTAAAAACGGTGAAAAACGATTTACGTAACTCAAAAACGTAATTTTTAAGTTACGCGATTTGAAAAAAACGTTAAAATATTTCTACGCGATTTATAACGCGTTTAAATATTTTACACGATCAAAATGTTGTGGAAACATTGCTATGCGATTTAAAAATAAAAGATTATTTTTACGCAATTTAGAATACAGTAGAAAATAGTTTTGTGATTTTTAAACGTAACAGAAAATGTTACAAATCATTACTGTACGTAAAAACGTAACGAAAATATTTTGCGAATGAGAAAAAAACACAGTAATGTGATTTAACTGTTAATTATACAGTAAATCATACAGTTAAAAGTAGTATATGAATACTGTACAAGAAATTGAGAAGTTTGCCTGTAATTGGCATTAATCCATTTTACGAACGAAAAACAGTATCTGAATCTGGAATGAGAAATTATGTGATTTACCTTTGGTTGGTAATTGGTGCATTACACATGCATTGAAAATGGTCCAACGGACTAAATATGGCTAATTGCCTAGGAGAAACGTACACCTCTTGAGTGGGTGCGATATGCGTAGTGTAGGTCACTGGTTGACCTTGAAGGCATCGGGGTACGGGTTGCTCGCAATGGACAGTTGGTAGCTCTTTTGCACCGTGAGTTAGACCGATGCAACACACCAATGATCCGGACCGAGACACTATTCTTAATCGAGATCTGACAAAGACTGTCGTGTATGTGCTAGATGTGTAAGATATAATTATAGCACTTGGTCTGAGGCACGAGATACCGGCAGATCTTTTCGATCAATTTCTCCGACTTGAGTATTAGCTCCATGGAGTAGGACATTGAGTCTATGTTCACATGCATGAATTTAACATATACATATGTGGTAGCATTACTGAAATTAATTGTGGTTTGAACAGTGATGATGGCATGATGGTAATTATTTTTACACTATGATGATGCCATAATTGTGATCATGATATGATATTTTTGCATAATATCTTTGTCTGTATTATCTCTGTGCTATCATCTTGGAATTGGTGTAGGTGATCTCACCTCTTTGTATGTATATCTGTTTGTTGTATTTTTATTGGGTGAAGACGTTGAGAAAGATACGGTATTAGAAGGAGAAGAGGAATTACTTCTCACATCAGGAACCGCAGAGTTCTAACAGTATGACGTCAAGAGCCAGTTTCTTCGGATATGTACGTTTACAATTTCACGGAGGAGCTAGAGAATGGAGGACAAGTCCCGATGAGCGAGGACTTATTTACGAGGGGTACCTGACTGTTAGTATTAGTAGGCTATATCGTGGGGATCCATTTTTCTGTGTGACTATCTTTGTTCATGTTGAATTTCCGTTGCATATCAGGCGACATTGGGACACTAGAAATTATGTCCCAACGGAAATCAGCATAGTGTCGTCAGCCCGGACACCTGTTCGTAGGGCTACTCGTCATAACGGATTCCTACCTGCTGAGGAACCCGAGGAGGACCCATCTGAGGGGTCTTCTGCTTAGTTAAACTTGGGCATGTTTGAACTCTGATATAAATAATGTCTGTAATTATTTAAGTGTGTTTGTTGTTTCAAGAAATGGTCTGTAATAAATAAACCTGACAACACTTGTGTAATATGTATAATGATATAAATTACGTGTGATGACTATTATGTATAATGATGTATATTATGTGTGATGATGTATAATAGTTTTATTTTCCGCTAAGTTTATTTTATTGTTATAAAAAAAAAAATTTACAACTCGTATTTTATTATAACATCATATTATATAACTTGGGGTAATTTGGTAATAAAGTAACATAAATGTGGCACCCTACGGTGGGTGTTACATAACGCCCCTTTTTGGGAGGGAACGTCACATTGTCAAATAGAAGAAAATGCGGAAATTAAAATTTTTCTAAATTAAGACCCGGTTCATTTTAGTCAAGATTAGTTTGTCCACTTTATCAGTACGTGAGTAAAATGATGGTATATTTTTTCCTTTTTTTTGTTAATTAATTAAAATGGAGTAACTGAAATATGAAGAACAGTAAGAATGAAATAATAAATAAACCTCGCACTTGAGTAACATGCATATATATATTTATATTGACATCAATTGTACTTAGGTACAAGCGTGGAAATTTCCAAAAAAAACAAAACTACATTTGCCTAAGGATTTTACATATACATCCCCCAGAATATATCAAAATATACAGCCCACCCAAAAGTAATACATTAGGCCCCCAAAACAAAACACTGTCAGCCATCAGCAACTACCAGTAAAATCAGTCTCTCAGAGGAGGAGGCACCGTATCAGGGTCCTCAGCAGGGTCTTCCTCATCCGAGGAAACCTCCATCGAAATCACAGAGCCACGAGCAGATGCCTGAGCGGTGGAATCAAAAGAGTCCTCCTGCGGGGTGTAGTAACGATCACCCCACATCTCCCGAATGGGCAAGTAAAACTCCAAGCGCAGGCTGACATAGCAAGTGAAAACCGGCGTCTCATGACATCTCCAGGCTAAAGGAATCGACACGTCTCCCAAATAGACACAGCGATCGGAACTCAAGTTGATGTGCCAATACTCTGCCCCCCCAAGGAAGGTCAGACGCATATCTCCCAGAAATTCGCGCATACATGCCGCCATGCTCCGCAATAGCTGTCAATCGAGATAAGGCCAGACGTCGAGGGAAACAGAAGCTCCAACTTCCTTGCCGTCGTCTTCGATGAACAAGGTACACATATAGAGGCAGATAACAGAAACGCAGAAAGAGGTAAGACATCCTACCATCATTACTAATTATAGCAGCCAGAAACCAATACGTCGCAACGTGCCCATATAGCATTCCAAAAATAATAACAATAATAATAGACAGTAAATACAGTAGTAAACAGATAAACAGTTCCAGGCAGGCATTTCAACATAATAATAATGCAAACAAGTCAGATTCACATAAGGCAGTAATTATCAACAATACAACGTCTCATGATGCACATGCACACAGTACTCAAAATCCTACTCCATGGAGCTAGACTCAAACAGTCGGAGAGAAAGATCAGGAGACATGTCTGTAACTTGGCTGTCGTGGCCAAAGTGCTGAAACCAATAATTCCCACGTGCACATCAGGCATTGTACAGACAATCCACGCTAGATCACGATATAGGACAGTGTCTCGGTCCGGATCGTCGGTGCCTTTGCATCGATTTGCCCCATGGGTAGGAGAGCTACCAACTACCCATTGTGAAGGACCCGCACCCCGACGCCCCCAACGTCATAACATGACCTACCCTAGTCTACTCGCACCCGCACTAAGGTGTGTTCAATCTCCTAGGCAACTTGGCCTTACAACAGTCCACAGGACATTCACAATGCATAAGACTCTATGCATGAACATGTATGATCATCAATTTCATACAATTCCATAATATGCCACAATTTGCCAAGAGAGCATCAATATACAAATGGTCACTCAAATGAACCCATAATATCACAATATTTAAATCAAATAAGGCAATACATTTTTAAGATCCGTTATGCATTCTTATTCAAGATTTGCCATTCTTACAAGAATCCATCGCTAAGTAAGTCTTCAAAATCAATTAAGTTTTTCTAAAGCAATCTATCCTCATACACTTAGAAGGTTATTCTAAGGTCTCAAGATCTCACACTCTCTTGTTCTTGCTCTTGTAAAATTTCTCAAGCTTCATGACAAGTTCCTTTCTTAGTTCTTTAAAATTTATGAATCTCCGATTTTATTTCATTCTTCCAAATTTACTAATTTACTAATCTATTATCTATGTTTTATCCATTTAATTTTCCCAATCTCCAAGATTACCAAAATTTACATATTTAAGTCCCAATTTGCCCTAGAGGCCGTGGCCTCCCTAAAGGGTTCAATCCTCAATTTTCCATTCCATTGATTTTATACTACACACTTGATTAATTTAACCATTCACTTGTTAAAATTTGTTCACAAAGAACACATCAATTTAAACCTCAAAACCGTGGCCACCCAAGAGCCATTCCAAATTCATTTTCTTCCATTTCAAGCCATCCAATATATCAATATACACAATCAATCCAATCAAGGTCATGAACTCCATAAAATCAACATATAAGCATACTAATCACAAAATCAAAGGATAACCCTCATTAGGTTTTTTCCACAAACAACACAATCAAGGTTCGTAAATGCTAATAGAGGTTGTGGAGGAGTATCTTCCTCTTACCTAAGTGTAGAAATCAAGAAGAACCACTAAGAAACTCCTTGCAAATTCGGATTGGGTGCCACCAAAACCCTAGAAATTTCAACTTGGTTAAAACAACACCAATGCTTGAAAAATAAAGCATGGATGGTCACCAAGAGGACCATGAACATGAAAATGAAGAGAGGGAAGGAAGAATCAAAAATCTTACCCAAGAACTCAAAGCTTGAAGCTTGAAGAAGATGGTGAAAATGGTGGAATTTCAAGATGCTCCAAGCAAAAGAAGTGTTTAGGAGATGGAGAGGATTAAGAAAATGTGGTTGGTTAGAATTTTTGTGATGGATGAGTGGGAAGGAAGAGGGCTGGCCATAGCTCTAGAGAGAAGGAGGAGAAGAGGAAAATGAAGAAAGGAGACGAAGAAGAAGAGAGAGAAGTGCTTTAGGTTAAATTTGAAATAAGGTAATGTAACTAATTAAATGAAAGCAAATTAATTCCCCCCTAAAATGGCTCCAGCCGTGCATGAAGGGAGAGAGAGGAGGGAGAGTGGGCTGCATTTTGCATGGGGAAAGGGAGAAGGAAATTTTGAAGAAGCTTCCTCCAAGCATGCATGAGAAGCTTCGCACGTTTCACGATAAAATGAAAGTAAGAATGCCTCCTAATTAAGCACACTAACATAGATGAATATTTACACTATCAGTATTTTTTTTCCCCCAGTGTAGGAGAGTCACAGATGATGAAAATAATATTTTATTATTCATCGGATGATTTTACAATTTCGCGATTTCATTTATCGGGTAAAAATCTCGTAAAACGTAAACCTCGTAAATTGTGCCTGGTCTCGAGGTTAGTAAGATCCCCCATCGACAAGTCCACAATTTTAGAGTTTACCAGACACAGGGAAGATATTGCGTCTTCTCGGGTCTGCTCAGCACGCACGCAAAACGAAAAATATATTAAAATATTCATCATTTTCGAAAAATTCTGAAAGAATTCACATAAATCACAAATAATAAAAAATGACCATTCATGACAAAATAAATGATTTCCGAAGCGTTACACTGACCTCAGCAGGTCTCTACTCAGTATGCACGCAAAACAAGGAATATATTAAAATAGTCGTCATTTTTGAAAAATTCCAAAAAAATTCATATAATTCACAAATATTTGAAAATGACCATTCATAATAAAATAATTGATTTCCGGAGCGTTACACTGACATCAACAGGTTTCTGCTACTGAGCGCACGTAAAACGAGAAATATATTAAAATATTCGTCATTTCTGAAAAATTCTAAAAAAATTCCTAAAAATCAAGAATATTATAAAATGATTATTGATGATTAAATAAACACTTTGTGGAGTGTTACAACACTCCCCCACTAAAAGGAATTTCATCCTCGAAATTTACGTACCTTAGAAAAGATATGGGTGTTGTTCTTTCATTTTGTCCTCCAGTTCCCAAGTTGCGTCACCAGTCGTCTCATTCCAAATCACCTTTACCAATGGAATCTCCTTGCTTCTAAGTTACTTTATCCGTCGATCCTCAATTCTCGCAGGAGGAGCCTCATAGGTCAAGTTCTCTTTTAACTGTACTGTGTCCGGTTCTATGACATGACTTGAGTCAGGTAAATATTTACGAAGTTGTGACACATGGAAGACATTGCGTATGTTGGAAAGAAGAGAGGGTAAAGCTATCTGGTAAGCTACTGGACCTATCTGACGAAGAATTTGGTAAGGTCCAAGAAATTTTGGAGTGAGTTTTCTAGATTTCAAAGCCCGGCCGACCCCAGTCGTGGGTGTGACTTTCAAGAATACATGCTCACCTTCCGCAAACTCAAGAGGCTTTCTCCTTTTATCCGCATAACTCTTTTGCCAGCTCTGAGCAGTCTTCATCTTCTCTTTGATCATTTTGACCTTCTAAGTTGTTTGTTGTATGATATCCGGTCCAATCGTGAGACGTTCACCGTTTTAATACCAACACAAGGGTGTCCAACACCGTCTTCCGTATAGAGCTTCATAAGGTGCCATCCCTATACTCGAATGGTAACTGTTGTTGTAGGTGAACTCTATCAATGGTAGAACTTCATCCTAACTTCCAGTCTGTTCTATAGTACAAGCTCTAAGCAAATCTTCTAGAGTTTGGATCGTTCTTTCAGATTGACCATCGGTTTGTGGGTGGTACGCCGAACTTAGACGTAACTTTGTTCCCAATGATGCCTGTAGACTCTGCCAAAATTTTGAAGTAAACCTCGGATCTCTATCCGAAATAATGCTTGTCGGTACACCAAGCAGCCTAACAATCTCTCTAATATAAAGCTGGGTCAGTTTCTCTAGACTGTACCTTATATTGATCGGGAGGAAATGAGTTGACTTTGTAAGTCGATTAACTATTACCCAAATCGAGTCGTGTCCAATTCTTGTCTTTGGCAAACCCGTAACAAAATCCATCGCAATGTTGTCCCATTTCCATTCAGTAATAGACAATGGTTGCAACAATCCTGTGGGTCTTTGATGTTCTACTTTGGCTTTCTGACAGACTAGACAAGTCGATACGCATATAGTGACGTCACTCTTCATTCCATGCCACTAGAACAACTTCCTCAAGTCTTGGTACATCTTCGTTATGCCCGGGTGCATATTCAGCTTACCTTTGTGAGCATGATCCACAATATACTGCCTAAGCTCTTGATCACGGGGAATACAGACTCTACCCTGAAATCTCAGAATTCCATTCGTTCCTTCTTCGAATTCCATTTCCTTGCCTTGCCTCATTTGTTTTCTTACTTCTTGCAAGAATTCATCGGCCATCTGCTTTTCCCGTATGTCCTCCATCAGCTCGCTTGAGATCGTGACCATGTTCATACAAATTCTTCCTGGTTTCAGCTCTACAAATGACCAAACATCTCTAAACTGTTCGATGAGTTCTCTTTCCTTGATCATCAGGGCAGAAGCACTGATAGTCTTTCTACTCAAGGCGTCAGCCATGACATTTGCTTTTCCAGGGTGGTACATCAGCTGAAAATCATAGTCCTTCAGGAATTCTAACCATCTTCGTTGCCTCATGTTCAGTTCCTTCTGATCATACAAGTACTTCAAGCTTTTGTGATCACTGAAGATGTTGAATGTTGCTCCATAGAGGAAATGTCTCTATATCTTCAGAGTAAAATCCACAGCTGCTAGCTCCAAATCGTGCGTCAAATAGTTCTTTTCATGCACTCGTAACTGTCGTGAAGCATAAGCTATCACTCTTCTGTGCTGCATAAGAACAGACCCCAATCCTTGGTATGAGGCGTCACAGTACACCTCGAATGGCTCATTCAGATCAGGTAGCACTAATACTGGTGAGGTAGTCAACCATTTTTTCAACTCTTGGAAACTCTGTTCACAGCTATCGGTCCATTGAAAGCTTGGTTCTTCTTTGTTAGTTGAGTGAGTGGTTCGGCAATTTTAGAAAATCCTTCTATAAGCCTCCTGTAATATCCGGCCAAACCCACGAAGCTACGAATCTTCGTCACTGACTTCGGCTGTTCCCACTGTAGCACTGCCTTCACTTTCGATAGATCCACTGCAATTCCTTCCTTTGAGATCTCATGGCCTAAGAACTTAACCTCATCTAGCCAAAATTCACACTTCGACAACTTGGCGTACAGTTCCTTTTCTTTTAGAATTTGAAGAACCATGTTGAGGTGCTCAGCGTGATCCTCCTGATTCTGAGAATATATCAAGATGTCATTGATAAAGACGACAACAAACTTCTCCAAATAAGGACGAAAGATCCTATTCATATAGTCCATGAAGATAGCAGGTGCATTCGTTACACCAAATGGCATCACAAGGTATTCGTAATGACCGTATCGGGTACGAAAAGTAGTCTTGGGTATGTCCTCCATTTTCACTCTTATCTGATGGTATCCAGATCTCAGATCAATCTTCGAAAACACCACTGCTCCCTTCAGTTGGTCCATTAGGTCATCAATTCTTGGGAGAGGATATTTGTTCTTGATTGTCAGCTTGTTCAACTGCCTATAGTCCACACACAATCGTGAGGTACCGTCCTTCTTCCGAACTAACAACACTGGTGCTCCCCACGGTGATACACTCGGCCTGACGAACTGTTTCTCCAAAAGCTCCTCTAGCTGCTTCTTAAGCTCTATCAATTCCGTCGGCGACATCCGGTAAGGCGCTATAGACACGGGACCAGCTCCCGGTACAAGGTCAATAGCAAACTCTATCTCATGCGTTGGTGGTAAACCAGGTACATCTTCGGGGAAGATTTTAGGAAACTCCTTCACCACTGGAATAGTGCTCAGATCAGCCTCACTCTTGATTTTCAAGGAAGATAGCAGCATGTATCCTTGAGCTCCTTCTTTCAAGAAAGCTCGTGCTTGGTTGGCCGTCAAGTATCTAGAATCTTCATCCACGGGAAAAACTATAGTTTTTCTAGAATAGTCTAATAGAACATGGTTGGAAGACAACCAGTCCATCTCTAAGATTATATCTAACTGTGAAAGAGGTAAACAGATCAAATCGACAGAAAAGATCCGACCTTCAACAATTAGGGGACACTTCAAACAGACTTTGGTAGTAACTACTAGTTTGTCAGTAGGGGTTGAGACAGTCAAATCAAAAGGTAGGGTAGAAATTAACAAGTCAAGTTGTAGCACACAGTCATATGATATGAAAGAATGGGTTGCCCCAGAGTCGTACAGTACTTTTAAAAGATTACCTTCTATGGTGCCTTCTCCTTGAATCAAGTCTTCGGATTCAGAGGCTTCAGCTCTGCTCATAGTATAGACTCGACCTCCGGCTTGCGGTTTCTTGGCTCGAGTTGCATTGACTGAAGGTTCAGCCTTTGTCTGGTTGCAGTCTCTGGATGTGTGACCCGATTTGCCACACCTGAAGCAGATGATTCCCTTAATCATGCAGTCCCTCGTGAGATGATCTTTCCCACACTTCAGGCATTTGGAGGGATATGCCACATTCTGACCAGTCCGGTTCCCAGCAGAACCTCCGCCAGAACTTCCACCAGTTTGTTGTTGGTTTCCCATTGGTCGGGAATAGGGCTTCTTCTGGAAGCGGTTTGAACCACTGCCTCCACCTCTTTGGAACCTTGCAGGCCCAAAGTTCTTACTCCTCGAGTCTCTAGCCTGTTCTAAGGCCTCGACCTCACAGCATGTGTCTAGCAGTTCTAAGAATACTTTCATTTTTAGAGTGATTACAGCCTTCTTCACCTCGTACCTCAGTCCTTCAGCGAACTTCCAACACTTCCAAGCTTTATCTGTTTGATGCTGATAATGCGTTGAGAACTTCTCCAGGTTTTCAAATCTGGCTGCATATTCACTGACGGTCATGTTCCCTTGTCTCAGATTGAGGAACTCCATCTCTTTCGTATGCCTCGCATTCGCAGGGAAGTATTTGTCCAAAAATTTGTTCTTGAACACGTCCCACGTGATGTCAGCTCCTTCGGCTTCTAGTGCTCTCTGAGCTCCATTCCACCAGTCTTCGGCATTGCCAACAAGCATGAAGATAGCATAGTTCACCTTCTTGTCTTCAGCGCAGTTCATGCCATGGAAGACTTTCTCCAGTTCCTTGATCCAAAAACTAGCCTTGTCCGGATCAAATTCCCCTTTGAATTGTGGAGGGTTGTGGCGACGAAACTCTGGTAAGTTCTGCGCATCGGCAGTCGTCTCGAGCTGTTGAGTAGCTCTCTCTTGTTGCTGAGCAGCACGTTCATTTTGCTGCGCGATGACTTTCGCCATCCTCTGCATTGCTTCTATAGCGGCTGTCATATCTCTGCCTCTTGCCATCTCGCTTTCCCTTAAATCAGATCAATTGAAAAACATAAGGAATGTCAGATGTATTCAGTCAGAATACCAATCACAGAGATTCACACAGCACAAATAAGACAGACTCGCACACAAGACCCAAAGAAACATAAACCGGGGCTCTAATACCAACTTAATGTAATGCCCCTTTTTGGGAGGGAACGTCACAATGTCAAATAGAAGAAAATGCGAAAATTAAAATTTTTATAAATTATGACCCGGTTCATTTTAGTTAAGATTAGTTTGTCCACTTTATCAGTACGTGAGTAAAATGACGGTATATTTTTTTCCTTTTTTTGTTAATTAATTAAAATGGAGTGACTGAAATATGAATAACAGTAAGAATGAAACAAGAAATAAACCTCGCACTTGAGTAACATGCATATATATATTTATATTGACATCAATTGTACTTAGGTACAAGCCTGGAAATTTCCAAAAGAAACAAAACTACATCTGCCTAAGGATTTTACAAATACATCCCCCAAAATATATCAAAATATACAGCCCACCCAAAAGTAATACATCAGGCCCCCAAAACAAAACACTGGCAGCCATCAGCAGTTACCAGTAAAATCAGTCTCTCAGAAGAGGAGGCACCGTATCAGGGTCCTCAGTAGGGTCTTCCTTGTCTGAGGAAACCTCCATTGGAATCACAGAGCCACGGAAAGATGCACGAGCGGTGGAATCAAAAGAGTCCTCCTGCGGGGTGTAGTAACGGTCACCCCACATCTCCCGAATGGGCAAGTAAAACTCCAGGCGCAGGTTGACATAGCAAGTGAAAACCGCCATCTCATGACGTCTCCAGGCTAAAGCAATCGACACGTCTCCCAAATAGACACAGCGGTCGGAACTTAAGTTGATGTGCCAACACTCTGGCCCCCCAAGGAAGGTCAGACGCACATCTCCCAGAAATATGCGCATACGTGCCGCCATGCTTTGCAACAGCTGTTAATCGAGATAAAGCCAAACGTCAGGGGAAACGGAAGCTCCAACTTCCTTGCCGTCGTCTTCGATGAACAAGGTACACATATAGAGGAAGATAATAGAAACGCAGAAAGAGGTAAGACATCCTATCATCATTACCAATTATAGCAGCTAGAAACCAATACGGCGCAATGCGCCCATATAGCATTCTAAAAATAATAACAATAATAATAGACAGTAATTACAGTAGTAAACAGATAAACAGTTCCAGGCAGGCATTTCATCATAATAATAATGCAAACAGGTCAGATTCACATAAGGTAGTAATTATCAACAATATAACATCTCATGATGCACATGCACACAATACTCAAAATCCTACTCCATGGAGCTAGACTCAAACAGTCGGAGAGAAAGATCAGGAGACATGTCTGTAACTCGGCTGCCGCGGCCAAAGTGCTGAAACCAATAATTCCCACGTGCACATTAGGCATTGTACAGACAATCCACGCTAGATCATGATATAGGACAGTGTCTCGGTCCGGATCGTCGGTGCCTTTGCATCGATTTGCCCCATGGGTAGGAGAGCTACCAACTACCCATTGTGAAGGACCCGCACCCCGACGCCCCCAACGTCATAACATGACCTACCCTACCTACCCTAGTCTACTCGGACCCGCACTAAGGTGTGTTCAATCTCCTAGGTAACTTGGCCTTACAACAGTCCACAGGACATTCACAATGCATAAGACTCTATGCATGAACATGTATGATCATCAATTTCATACAATTCCATAATATGCCACAATTTGCCAAGAGAGCATCAATATACAAATGGTCACTCAAATGAACCCATAATATCACAATATTTAAATCAAATAAGGCAATACATTTTTAAGATCCGTTATGCATTCTTATTCAAGATTTGCCATTCTTACAAGAATCCATCGCTAAGTAAGTCTTCAAAATCAATTAAGTTTTTCTAAAGCAATCTATCCTCATACACTTAGAAGGTTATTCTAAGGTCTCAAGATCTCACACTCTCTTGTTCTTGCTCTTGTAAAATTTCTCAAGCTTCATGACAAGTTCCTTTCTTGGTTCTTTAAAATTTATGAATCTCCGATTTTATTTCATTCTTCCAAATTTACTAATTTGCTAATCTATTATCTATGTTTTAACCATTTAATTTTTCTAATCTCCAAGATTACCAAAATTTACATATTTAAGTCCTAATTTTCCCTAGAGGCCGTGGCCTCCCTTAAAGGGTTCAATCCTCAATTTCCCATTTCATTGATTTTATACTACACACTTGATTAATTTAACCATTCACTTGTTAAAATTTGTTCACAAAGAACACATCAATTTAAACCTCAAAACCGTGGCCACCCAAGAGCCATTCCAAATTCATTTTCTTCCATTTCAAGCCATCCAATATATCAATATACACAATCAATCCAATCAAGGTCATGAACTCCATAAAATCAACATACAAGCATACTAATCACAAAATCAAAGGATAACCCTCACTAGGGTTTTTCCACAAACAACACAATCAAGGTTCCTAAATGCTAATAGAGGTTGAGGAGGAGTGTCTTCCTCTTACCTAAGTGTAGAAATCAAGAAGAACCACCAAGAAACTTCTTACAAATTCGGATTGGGTGCCACCAAAACCCTAGAAATTTCAACTTGGTTAAAACAACACCAATGCTTGAAAAATAAAGCATGGATGGTCACCATGAGGACCATGAACACGAAAATGAAGAGAGGGAAGGAAGAATAAAAAATCTTACCCAAGAACTCAATGCTTGAAGCTTTTAGAAGATGGAGAAAATGGTGGAATTTCAAGATGCTCCAAGAAAGAGAACTGTTTAGGAGGTGGAGAGGATTAAGAAAATGTGGTTGGTTGGAATTTTTGTGATGGATGAGTGGGGAGGAAGAGGGCTGGCCATAGCTCTAGAGAGAAGGAGGAGAAGAGGAAAATGAAGAAAGGAGAAGAAGAAGAAGAGAGAGAAGTGCTTTAGGTTAAATTTGAAATAAGGTAATGTAACTAATTAAATGAAAGCAAATTAATTCCCCCCCAAAATGGCTCTATCCGTGCATGAAGGGAGAGAGAGGAGGGAGAGTGGGCTGCATTTTGCATGGGGAAAGGGAGAAGGAAATTTCGAAGAAGCTTCCTCCAAGCTTGCATGAAAAGCTTCGCACGTTTCACGATAAAGTGAAAGTAAGATTGCCTCCTAATTAAGCACACTAACATAGATGAATATTTACACTGTCAGTATCATTTTTCCTCCCAGTGTAGGAGAGTCATAGATGATGAAAATAATATTTTATTGTTCATCGGATGATTTTACGGCTCCGCGATTTCATTTATCACCTCGTAAAATGTAAACCTCGTAAATTGTGCCTGGTCTCGAGTTTAGTAAGATCCCCCGTCGATAAGTCCACAATTTTAGAGTTTACCAGACACAGGGAAGATATTGCATCTTCCCGGGTCTGCTCAATGCGCCTGCTAAACGAGGAATATATTAAAATATTCATCATTTTCGAAAAATTCTGAAAGAATTCACATAAATCACAAATAATAAAAAATGACCATTGATGACAAAATAAATGATTTCCGAAGCGTTACACTGACCTCAGCAGGTCTCTGCTCAGTGTGCACGTAAAACGAAAAATATATTAAAATAGTCATCATTTCTAAAAAATTCCAGAAAATTCATATAATTCACAAATATTTGAAAATGACCATTCATAATAAAATAATTGATTTCCGGAGCATTGCACTAACATCAACAGGTTTCTGCTCAGTGTACACGCAAAACGAGAAATATATTAAAATATTCATCATTTCCGAAAAATTCCAGAAAAATTCCTAAATATCAAGAATATCATAAAATGATTATTGATGATTAAATAAACACTTTTTGGCGTGTTACATTAGAAATTTTTGAGCTGTAATATCTTATTAAATCAAAGAAGTGCAATTTTTGTAAGAAATAGTAAAAAATATTACTTTAAGAATTTTTAGTAGGAAAATATTCTAAATAAGGCCAAAATGCCTACATTATGTAAAGAATTTTATAAATAAGTTTAGAAAGCTAAGAAATATTTTATGTAAGTGAAAAATACTAGAAAAATCTTACGCGATTTAAAAATAGTGATTTCTAAGTTACGCGATTGAGAAAATGATTAAAAATCTCTATGCGATTTAGAAAACGTTTAAAAATATTTCTGAGATTGCAAAAACATTGGAAAATACTTACGCCATTTGAAAACGTAATAAAAATACTCCGCAATTGTGAAAACGTGATAAAATGTTTACGAGATTGGAAATAATAGCAGTTTGTGTCGGGCTGTTGTGGTGGGCTTGGTTATATTAGAAAGTGATATCGCCAAGAGATGGCGTGTGTATGTGAAATACTGTGAGCATGATGTTTGTATATGTTTTTGAATCATACATCATGCATAGAAAAGCATGTCAAGTTATTTGGTTAAGGCAATGTGGCTAGGAGATTGAATTTACACCTTTGTGTGGGTGAGAATTGCGTAGTTACGATCTTCAGTGATCTTGGAGACATTGAGGTGTGGAATGTCATATGTGGCTAGATGGTAGAACCTCTGTGCCATGGTATCCTATGCAAACACACCGACGGTCTTGACAAAGTTACTACTCTTTTCATGATTGGTTAAGAGTGTCTTATACGAGCCATGTTGCACAAATTGATATGATATATTGGCACATGAGTTGAGACTAATAATATACAGACATGTACTCCCTATCTTTCTCTCCGAAATTGTGATTAGCTCCATGGAGTAGGATTTAGTCTTTGTGCATATGCATAGTGGGTCAGCATATTGATATGATAATTATGCTTATCTAATATATTATCTGTGATGTGATAATATGACTGTATGTGATAATATTGTATCTATACCATTTACTATCATTTTCTGTAGTGCCATACTAGTATTGATGTAGGGGATCTCACCTCTTCGTTGTATTATTTCTGTCTTGATTGTATATGTCTGATGAAGACTGAGGAGATGAGAAAGCTAGACATTCTTTTTACCATCAGTGATATTTTGCTGTGTTTGTTTGTATGGCGGCGAGGCGCCAAGTGTTGGCTTTTGTCCAAGTTCAGTTTCACGCCGGAACTGACGCTTGGAGATTTTATTTTGATAATGAATGTTTTATTTACATCGGGGACTTAACTTTAAACCTTAGTGGTACTAGGGATGAGACTTTTGTTTTGACGCAACATGCGTCTGTGTCTTGAGTTCACTATGCCAATACGTGAGCTTTCGGGTGGTAGTATCTATACCCCATAAGAGGATTCAATGGTGTCATCTGCTAGGACACCAGCCCGACGTGTGATGTATCTGCCAGGGTTCTTTAGTGATGATACTGAGGAGGAGGATCCTTCCGAGGGCCCTAATCCTTAGTCTGGTTTTTTTTAGAGGTTATAGTTTGGTATTTTATGTTTTGTCGTGTGTATTGTATATCTTATCTTTTGGGAGTAAGTGTGTACTTATGTATATTATAGTGAGTTTATTCAGTCACAATATTGTACTCATATTTTATTTATTTTAGTTATCTGCAAATGAAATTTTAAAATTAGTGTTTTACAAGATTAATTCTTTTACAACTTGGGTAAGTTAAATTAGGATTAGTCTTAAATGTGATACCCTAAGGTGGGTGTTACGTTCTTCACCTAAGAAAATCTGTTTTACACAAAACACTTGGACTTCCTTGTCCATAATCCTAGCAAAACTTATCTAACAACCCTTTAACTAACCCATAGGCTCTACTCACACTAAAGGTACCATGTAACACCCAACTTTTGACTAAATTACGATTTTATCCTAATTATGCTATTTTATGTTTTCTGTGTGATATAAAATTAATTTGACTATTTTGTGATTGTATTTGACTGTTGTGTGTGATTTACTTCGAGTCAAGAAAATAATAATTTTCAAGCCAAAAAAAATCTGTATATGATTATTCGGAGCTGGGGGATCTTACCAAACTCAATTTCGAGTGATACGTGTATCAATCTTTTCACAGGTGTTGCGGAACGTGTGGCGTCTTGTCTGGTTTGTCAAAAGGCAAAAGTTGATCATCAAATACCTGTCGGTATGTTACAACCTTTAACTATTCCAGAATAGAAATGGGATAGTATCTCAATGGATTTTGTTATTGGATTGCCAAGTACTAGGAAGGGTCATGATTCTATATAGATTATAGTTGATAGGCTTACGAAGTCAACGCACTTCTTGCCGATCAATATCAAGTATTCGTTGGAACGATTAACCCAAGTGTACATTAGTGAAATTGTTAGACTTCACGGTGTACCCGTAAGTATAGTTTTTGATAGAGATCTGAGGTTTACGTCAAGGTTCTGGTGAAGTTTGCAAGAAACCATGAGGACTAAGTTACGTCTGAGTTTTGCTTATCATCCGCAGACTGATGGTCAGACTGAGAGGACTATCCAATCGTTGGAGGATCTATTGCGAGCTTGTGTGTTGGAACAACAAGGGAGTTGGGATGAATTCTTGTCTTTGATAGAATTCACCTACAGCAATAGTTGTCACTCAAGTATAGGGATGGCACCCTACGAAGCACTTTATATGGGCAACGATGTCGGACACCTTTGTGTTAGTATCAGGATAGGGAAAGTATAACCATTGGACTTGACCTTGTGCAACAAACTACGGAAAAAGTGAAAATGATTCAAGAGAAAATGAGGACGACTCAGAGTTGACAGAAAAGCTATGCAAACAAGCGGAGGAGGCCTCTTGAATTTGAGGAAGGTGAACATGTGTTCTTGCGAGTAACACCTATGACTGGAGTCGGAAGGGTTATGAAATCTAGAAAACTTACTCCTAAATTCATCGAACCTTACCAAATCATTCGTCTGATAGATCCCGTAGCTTACCAAATAGCTTTACCACCTTTTCTTTCTAATCTCCATAATTTATTCCATGTGTCTCAGTTGAGAAAATATATTCCGGATCCAACGCATGTCATTTAACTCGATGAAGTACAACTGAAAGATAATTTAATGTATGAGATGTTTCCTGTTAAGATTGAGGACAGGAGAGCAAAGCAGCTTAGAGGGAAGATGATTGTGTTAGTAAAGGTAAAATGGAATGAGGTAACGGGAGATGCTACGTGGGAGCTGGAGGATAAAATGAGGGAGCAACACCTACATTTTTTCTAAGGTACGATAAATTTCGAGGATGAAATTTCTATTAGTGGGGGAGAGTTGTAACACCCCAACTTTTGGCTAAATTATGATTTTATCCTAATTGTACTATTTTATGTTTTCTGTATAATATAAAATTGATTTGACTATTTCATGACTGTATTTGACTGTTGTGTGTGATTTACTTCGAGTCAAGAAAATAATAAATTTCGGACCGAAGAAAATCTGTATATGATTATTCGAAGCTGGGGGATCTTACTAAACCCAATTCCTAGTGATACGTGTATCAATCTTTTTATTTTTAGAATTTATCAGTAAAATAAAAATATGTTATATTATAATATTATTTTATTATCCAGTAGATAGTACCTACTGACTTAAGAGCAGTAGCTTATGCCAAGTAGACAATAGGAACCGAAAAAGTCTTTATGACTTATTATTTGGAGAACCAATAGAAATTAGTCAACGTTTTAGGCTTGAATTATTTCTAAGCCAATGAGAATCAGTCAACAAAAATGTCTTGAATTTCTAAACCAATAGGAGGGAAGTCCACAAAAATGGTTGGACTTATTAGATTATTAATTAGAAGACGTAACTAAGTTAGCTTAAAACCTAATTAAGTTAATCTAAAGTGCTTAAGTAGTAATTAAATGGAACAAACCTAGTTAGTTATTCATTAAAACTTTAGTTAGAGAATGTTCTAACATAATCAAGAAGATGGTTAGTTATCCTAAGTAATTAGATGATTAACTAAATAACTAAGAAACCTAACTAAATTTACCTAAACCTAATTAGGAAACAAAATGGATTAATACTTAATTAGCTCTCCCTAAGTGCATTTTGGCCAAGCTCTTTCAAGAAGGTTCAAGAACTTGGTGACTTGTCTCTCTAAGCCAAAAGGGAGCAAACTTGGAGACAAAGCATTGAAGATCCACCGTTGAACTCATCTAAGGCCATTAGGAGCCCTTAGAGGTCAACTAAGGAGGCCATCTCCTTGAGGGAGCCCCACGGCCAAGTGATTTAGGAGGAGGTAGGAAAGCATCTTGCTATGTTCATTTTCATCTTCATCCATTCTCCTAAGCAAACTAACCAAAAATTCTCTCCTTTCTTCTTTGTGAAGCTCACGGCCTCCACCCTACGACAATACTTCCACTCTTCTAAATTTTCATCCAACGCCATTTCCTAAACCTAAACACCATTCTAAGAATCTTTCATGTTGAGAGTTTCTTCAAAATCATCCATTTGGAGCTAGGAAAACAACCTTAAAGTTTCTTTCCTATAAGGCAAAAATCCTTGTTTCTTGTTTCTAAACTTATTCTTGAAGTTCTAAGCCATGATTGATCCATGGTTTTTCTTTTTCAACCATAGTTTGTGACTTTATAAATTGTTTAATCTTGTTAGGGTTTTCTTTGAGCCATACGAAATCCATAGGAGGAAATCCAAGAAGGTTTTGTCTTCCTTAAAGGTAAGAGGGAGATTTAATCTCATCAACCATGTATGGTGGTAAGAAAATGGATGTGTTTGTGGTGAAGAATTCCATAAAGATTCATTCACTTAGTTGATTTAAAGTTTTTCTTATTTGTGATTGATTTTATTTGCAAGCATGTCTATAGCTTTAATATATATTTGTATGTGTTTATGGATGCATGATAATAATTGTAGGATGTGAATAACATGTTGAGGATTTTCATGAATGTTCCAAAGAACACATGAAGCTCATGGCTCCACCACCACAAAGAGAACCAAAATGTTCTCAAATATTTTCTAAAGCATGGATTAATTAATTTAATTAGAGTGATAATTTTTTAAGGACTTAAATGGTAGAAAATGATTTAAAGATGATTTATAGAAGAATTTCGGCCAACATGCCTTTTGTGATACCTTTGATCTAAAATTATTTTCTAAGTATGGACAATGTAATGAAATTATAGAGAACTCAATTTGAATGAATTTTTGAGAATAAAATGAATAAAGTTATTTTAGAAACTTAATTAGAAAAATTAAGTATGGATGAGAAATAAAAGAAACACTTGAAAAGTACAAACGTAAAGCTTACCCTTTTATTTTTGAAGCGCGTTTGTAACACCCCAAAAATTTGTATTTTATTTATTTCGGGTGATTCTTAATTATTTTGAATAATCCAACTCGACTTCTGTGGATTTTATAATTTTTGTGATATTTAAAAATTTTGGGAGTTTTTACGTTTTTTATTATTTTAATATTATTTTGGGGTTGTATACAAGCCTTTGTATTTTATTTCTTTTTGAAAATCCTTAATGATTTTTACTAATCCGACTTAATTTTTTGTAAGTTTTATAATTTTTATGATTTTATGGATGATTATGAAATTTTTATATTTTTCTGATTGTTTTTGGGCTGTCTGTGGGCCTAGGTGGCCTTACGTGGGCCTAGGTGGGTCCCGCAAAGTGAAAATTTTTCTATGCATAGAAAAATTTGTATTGTTGAGACGAAGACAGGGGATCTTACTAAACCTGAATCTAGAAACAGTTTTTGAAATTTTCTTTTATTGTATTTTGTACTGTATTTAATTATCGGATGATAAAAATACAGTAAAAATATTATTCGAAGGGTAATAGCAGATAGAAAATAAATATTATACTACTTAAGTCAACATTGGTGATTTGGATATCCACCATGAATTTAATCAACGGTGGAGACTTCATCTTGACTTAATCAAGGGTGGAGATTTAGTCTTAAAATGTAACAAGGACCATTTATGACCATTGGATGTAAAGTTTGAAGGAGTGATCTTGACCCTTCATTTTAGAGATACATCTAATGGCTAGAATTTCAAGGAGGAAAGATCCAATGGCCCAGATTAAGTCTTTTATCTAAAAGCTAAATCTAGAATCTACCTTAATCCTAACCATTGATCTAATCAATGGCTAGGAATGCTTCAAATAATGGCTAGTAATAATGGTCACTTATTGAGTGCATATGGAAGGGGGGGAACGGTTTTGAGAAGCTTAAGAGCTTAGCAAAGTTGAAGACCATATTATTGTTATCATAATTCATCTTTGTCTTCTCCAAAAAGCCAAGACTTCATCAAACTTTTCTCTCCATCCCTTCTCCAAGCAAGTTTCGGCCATGACCCATAGATCCACCTTCTATCACTTTTTAATTTCATCTAACCATATTTCTTGAATCTATACCTTATTCTAAGACACTTTGTAGTTTGGAGCAAGTTCTAAATCTTTCATCTTCAAGGAGTTTTTCCAAGAGCAAGTTCTAAGGTTTTTGAGGTGAAGTGTAAGGAAAACTTCATTTCTTCTCTTCTTTTTCATGTTCTATGCCATGTTTGATCCATGGTTTTCTTTGTAATATGCTAATAAACTTGTGTTTTGTTTTGTATTTGAGAAGCCTTTGGTGGTGAAGGACTTGGAAAAAGAAGCAAAATAAGGAGTTTTTGAGGATCTTCAAGAGGTAAGAGGGAGATCTATCTCACCAACCAAGTATGGTGGTGAGAGATGGTTTGGTATTTGATGGATGGTGAATCCATGTGAGGATTCATATCCATGGTCATGTAATTATTTGTGAGTGTTTATGTGCTTTGATTATTTTATTTGTGATTTGTATGCTTTGCATGATTTTATTGCTTATATGGTATGCTTATAATATTGCTTGATGAGAATATGGTATGTTTATAATATACATGATGAGAATATGTGGAATATATTATGATGGATGTATAATGGAACAAGAAATTTTGGCTCCAATGGCCAAGGAAGGCTACGGTTTTGACACCCAAAAATTAGGGTTTCATGTTGAAATTTTTCAAGAACAAGGAAATTGATTGTTTAAAGAAATTATGAAGTGGAGAAATTATTTTGGTTCCAAAGACCAAGTGAGTTTTGGATTAGAAGGTTAAAATGAACAATTTTTGAATTAAAGTGTGGTTTATGAAAGGTAAATTAATTAATTAAATGTAAAGGAAATGATTTAAGGATTTATTAAAGGAAGAAGAAAAGAAAGGATTTATCATTTAGAAAAAGTGTGATTTCGGTTTTTGTTAAGGAATTTTAATGGTTTTGTTTGTGTAAAAACAAGAATGGTACTTAATTGATTTAGAAGGAAAAATATTTGATGTTTTCAATGGCCATGAACCACGGTTTTGGAAGGTTTGTAATGTTTTGGTTTTATGAAACAAAGTGATTTTCAAAGTGAAAATATAATTTGATTTAGTACAAGGATTTTGGAAATGGAATAAGAGTGTTTTATCACTTGAGAAATAGAAATTTTGGTTTTGAAAGGAAAATAAAGGTTGAAAGTGTTTGAACGTCAATTTATTTTAAAGAGTATTGATTTTAGAATTGATTTGAGAAAAATAGAGAATATAATAGTGATTTGATATTTTCTAACGTGTAACTCATCATTTGGGTTTTGGAGAGTGTTAGTAATTTTTAAAGTTAGAAACATTGATTTAATATAATGAAATCGTGAATTTGTGAAATATATTGCAAAAAGGATTTTCTTGAGTAAGAAAATGTGAAAAATAATGTGAGATGTCATATTATTTTGAGAAAAGGATTTTTTTAAAGGAGAAATGTGAAAAGTGATGTTGGAAATGATATTGCTTTGTTTGAAAATCCAAAATAATGTTTGGGATATTGAGGAATATTTTACGTGATTGTAAAATAGTGAGAAATAATTTACGTAACTTAAAGATGTGATTTTTAAGCTACACGATTTGAAAAAATGTTAAAATATTTTTACGCGATTTGGAAAGCGTTTAAATATTTCGAAAATGATGGAAATTGGTTTACGCGACTTAAAAGAATGATTTTTTTAAGTTACGCGATTGTGAAAATGGTGGAAAATCGCTACGTGATTTGAGAAACGTGTAAATATTTTTACGTGATTGAGTAGACATTGAAAAATCAATACGTGATTTGAAAATACAACAGAAGTGTTATGGAATTGTGAAAACATAACAGAAATGTTGCGCGATTGTGAAAAAACGATGAAAATGTTTTGTGACTATGAAAACATGATAATATGATTTCGCTGTTGAAAATACAGTATGATTACTATTGAACCAGTGTATGGACACTGTATGAGAAAAATGATGAATTTTGCCTGTGATTGGCATTTGGTGCATTATACATGCATTGGAAAGATATGCATTGAGGCATATGATAAAATTAAAAAATATGCATTGTGGCATATGATGAATTTGAACAAAATTGCATTGAGATATTTGTGCATTGAACAAAAATTAATAGCTGATAGCTATTGTGACCCTTGTGGTTGAAGAGGGAATGAGAATTGATAGTGAGGTCTATGATGGATCTTGGGGGCGTCAAGGCGTGGCGGTCGACCAGTGGACTGAGATTGGCAAAGACCATGTGCCACTTGGCGATGCAGTCTGTTGCAACGCATTGGCGATACCCGACAATAACACGATTCTTTTCAATGACTGGAAGATTGTCTTTGGGCTAAGGCTGACAATTAACCAGAGCATTCTTCTCGAAATTATGAAAACCTCCATGGAGTAGGACATTGAGTCTACATGCATAACATATGCATCATTATAGAGTATTGGTTATGATAATTGAACTGTTGAATACTTGAATAATAATTGAGGGCATTATCGTAAATATTGAATATTTATATCTGTGTGATATAATAATTGAGGAGTATTGGATGATGATGATGATAAATAATTTTGATGGCATTATTGTAATTATTGTTATTTTATACATTATGATGATGGCATAATTGTAATTATGGTATGATATATCTGTATGGTGTGCTATTTGTGTTATCTCTGTGCTACCATGTTAGTATTGGCGTAGGTGATCTCACCTCTTTGTTATATTGTTTTGCTGTGTTTGTATTATTAAAATTGGATAGTAGATGGAATGAGTTTCTTAGACGTGACTGGAAGCAAATAATCTGAGTTCAGTGACAACATCAAGGAGTGACCATCCCAGATTGCTTGGTGTGCGGTTTTGAGGAGGAACAGATATATGACGCATCAAGATGAATACAAGACGGAATAAGTATGTTGAGTTTTCCCGTTAGTGTTTTACCGTGCTATTGAGTAGGACCCGTCATGGGGTTTACTACTATTTAAATTTGAGTCTGTAAGTTTTATATTTCTTGAATAATTGTTAAATATTAAGTGATGTCTGTTATATGAGTTTTAATCAGTTTAAATCTATTTTTCGGTATTACTTATAAATATCAGTAAGTTTATGATTCCGCGAGAAGAAATTTTGAAACTCACCTTTTATAACTCAAACCTTTTATGAACTTCTTTACAGAGTATAAGTTGGTAGTCAGAAATGTGATGCCCTACGGAGGGTGTTACAGCGTTAGCAAGTTTCGAGGTATAAATATTGGTTGTAACTAAGAAAGAGAATTTTTAAAGGAAAACATAGAAAATACTATTTAATGGATTTTCTAGACGAAATGTTGTAAATAAAACTAGAAATAAATATATAATGGAGAAAATTTAAAAATCTAATTTAGAACGTAAAGAAATATTTTACGTAGTTAAAAAATATTAGAAATACTTTATGCGTATTTAAAATAATGATTTTTAAACTACGCGATTGAGAAAACGATTTAAAAATGTTACGCGATTGAGAAAACGATTTAAAAATATTACGCAATTGAGAAAATGATTTAAAAATACTACGCAATTTTAAAAATGTCAAAAAATATTTACGCTATTTGAAAACATTGGAAAAAGGTGACGTGATTGTGAAAATATGATAAAATATTTACTCGATTGAGAGTAACAGTAGTTTACTGTAGGGTTAAAGTGATGGATCCGAACATGTTGAAAAATGGTACTACCAAGTGGTGGCGTACTATTATGAGAAATAGGGATAATCTTGCTATTTGTGTATTTTGGTTCATGCATATGTGTCGAGAAATGTGTCAATTTGGTTGAAATTGGCAATTGGCTGACAAGATGAATTACACCATAATGTGGGTGTGATAGGCGTAGTGTGGTTCATTGAGTGAACTTGGAGGCCTTAGTGTGCGGAGGATTCCACATGTGGACAGTTGGTAGCTCCTCTAGGTCGTGGTAACGGGCAACACACTAGTGATCTCGACAAACACTATTCTTAATCAGGATCTAGTGGAGACTGTTTGGTACAATGCATATTGTGCACGACATTTTGACTGTGTACTATTTACATGACGTTTAACTGCGTAATAGTTGCCTAGGGCAGCCTGAGGTATGGACAGGTCTTCCGGATGATTCTCTCTGATGTTTGTGTTTAGCTCCATGGAGTAGGAATGAGTCTGTTTGCATTTGCATATATGGTCCGCATCATGATGTGGTTATTTTTATTTGATTCTAAGATATTATGAATGATGTGTTAATATGAATTGTGGTATAAATTGTTATAACTGTATGTGTTGTTGTTTTCTGTACTGCCATGCTGGCAGTGATGTAGATTGTCTCACCTCTTTGAATGCATTTTTTGTGTTATTATTTATGTTTCATAAAGACTTTGAGGAAGAGGAAGACGAGCAACCTCTGGGATGTGAGTACGAAGAGGAACAGCATCCAAGCGACTAGTGCGAGGAAGGCGAGCCTCTTGATCATTCATATCATTTGGATTGATCGACGTCTTGGGTTACTGTCTTCCGATGATCTCCTAGAGGAAGATCCTTTAGAGGATCAGAACTTTTAGTTTTGTACTTGGGCAAGTTTATGGTTTGCTTTAAACCAAACAGTTTACTGCTTTATTAAACATTTGTAGTGTGTAAATTATTTGTATCTTTAAAGACAAAATTATATGTATAATTATGGTGTGTATTTAGTAGTTTATTTCATTTCATGTTCTATTTATTTTATTTAATGAAATAATGTACAAAAAGAAAAATTTCACAACTTATATTATTATATATTAAGAAATGATTTATAACTTGGGTAAATGTTTATTATATTTATCGTAAATGTGACATCCCCAGTAGGGTGTTACATTAGTTGGTATCAGAGCCCAAGTTAGAGTCTTTTGGGGTTGTGTTTGGGTCTATTTTGCTTAGGTTGTGTGATTCTCTGTGATTTGTTTCTGAAAGGTTACATCTAACTTTGTTTTGTCTTGTTTGATTGGTTGAACAAAAAAATGTCTGGTGGTAGAAGAACGCATGCAAACGTGGAACGTAATGTTGATCCAATGACTGTAGCTGCTGAGGTTATGCAGCGTATGGTGGAAGTAATTATGCAACAAAATCAACAAGCAGCCCAGCAACATGAGGTAACTGCTGATGCTTTGAACTTCTTTGAGTTTAGACGCAATAACCCGCCGCAGTTTATAGGTGAATTTGATCCTGATAAAGCGAGTCTTTGGATCCAAGACCTGGAAAAGATTTTTGAAGGAATGGGGTGTGCAAATGATCGAAAGGTGACGTATGCTATTTTTATGTTGAGAGAGGATCGTGAGAACTGGTGGAGAGGAACTCGGCAATTACTACAAGCTGAGGGAACTAAAATTACCTGAGAGGTATTCTATGAAGTATTTCTGGAGAAGTACTTTCCTGCCAGTGCCCGACATGTCAAGGAAATGGAATTTCTTGGTTTACGACAAGGGAATATGACCGTTGGTGAGTATGCTTCTAAGTTTGAGAGCTTGTCACAGTTCTCAAGGTATTTCCAAATCCAGCCTGATGAGGAGTGGAAATGCCGCAAGTTTGAAGAGGGACTGAGGGTAGAGTTGAAAAGAGGAGTGCTACCATGAGGATGAATCAGTTTCCTGCTTTAATGGATATGTGTCGACGACTTGAGGAGCTGGAGCCGTCATGAGATCCAAGAAATCATAACTTTGGACCGATTAGGTTCCAAAGAAGAGGCAACAATAACAGTCGGTTTCAGCGTAAACCGTATTCAAGACCACCAGGGAATCAACCCCAACGTCCATCTATTAGGGGAAGTTCTAGTGGTAACAGAACTGGTCCAAATGTGGTGTTTACGCCGAAGAGCTTTAAATGTGGAAAGAATGGCCACATATCCATAGATTGTTCAATCAAGGGAACGATCTATTTTAAGTGTGGAAGACATGGACATGTTTCTAGGGAATGCAATCAGCCAGAAAAGAAGCCAACTGTGAGTATTGTTCGTGCAACTCAACCGTGATCTGGAGGGTGAGTATACATGATGACTGGAGTTGAAGCTTCTTAGTTTGAAGATCTTATTCAGGGGGAAGGTGTCATAGAAGGTAATCTTTTGGCTATACTATATGATTTGGGTGCAACACATTCATTTTTTGCATATGACTGTGTGGATCGGTTGAAATTGCTAGTGTCTTCTCTGAGTTTTCAATTGATTGTCTCTACACCAACTGCTAAGCCTATTGTTACATCTAAAGTATGTTTAGATTGTCCTATTACCATTCATAATCAAGTCTTTTCTGTTAATTTAATTTACTTACCACTTGTTGAAATAGATATAATCTTAGCAATGAATTAGTTATCTTCTAACCATATCCTATTAGACTGTGCTAATAAAACCTTAGTTTTTCCTAAGGATGAGAATTCTGGATTTTTAACTGTCGTCAAAGTCAAATCATTATTGAGGGATGCAGCTCAAGGATACATGTTGCTGTCTTCTTTGGAAGTCAAGAGTGAAAAAGATGTGAATGCTATTTCTGTTGTTAATGAGTTTCCAGAGGTTTTTCTTAATGATGTACCTAGTTTACCACCGGAAAGAGAGATAGAGTTTTCTATCGATCTTGTACTAGGAGCAGGTCCTATTTCGATTGCACCATATAGGATGTCGCCATCGGAATTATAGTGTTGAAGAAGCAATTAGTGGAACTGTTGGAAAAATAGTTTGTGCGACCGAGTGTTTCACCGTGGGGAGCACCAGTACTGCTAGTCAAGAAGAAAGATGGAACTTCTCGTCTTTTTGTGGATTATCGCCAACTGAACAAGGTCACGATAAAGAATAAGTATCCACTTCTAAGGATTGATGATTTGATGGACCAATTGAAAGGGGCGACTATTTTCTTTAAGATAGACCTACGATCAGGTTATCATCAAATTCATGTCAAGGTAGAGAATATACCTAAGACAACTTTTCGAACTTGTTACGGGCATTATGAGTATCAAGTGATGCCGTTCGGAGTGATGAATGCTCCTGCTATATTCATGGATTATATGAATAGGATTTTTCGTCCATACCTAGACAGATTTGTTATTGTGTTTATCGATGATGACATTTTGATCTACTCTCAAAATCAGAAAGAGCATGCTGAACATCTCAGTATAGTTCTCCAAATTTTGAAAGAAAAGAAGCTGTATGCAAAGTTGGCGAAGTGTGAGTTTTGGTTGGAAGAAGTTCAGTTTCTGGGTCACGTGATTTTGAAGGAAGGTATTGCGGTAGACCCATCAAAAGTGGAAACTATTCTGCAATAGGAAAGGCCAAAGACTGTGACAGAGATCCTGAGTTTTGTTAGAATGGCTAGATATTACCGAAGGTTTATTGAAGGTTTCTCTAAAATAACCAGACCTCTTACACAGCTCACGAGGAAGAGTCAAGCTTTTGATTGGACAGAAGAATATGAAGCGTGTTTCCAAGAGTTGAAAAAGAGATTGACAACTGAACCAATGTTGATTTTGTTGGATCCAAATGAAACTTTCGAGGTGCATTGTGATGCTTCTTACCCGGGGTTGGGATGTGTGTTGATGTGTAGGGTTATAGTGGTTGGCCCTGGGGGCGTCAGGGTGCGGGTTCCTCACATGGATAGTTATGAGCTCCTCTGTGCCGTGGGGTAGACCGATACAAACACACCGACGATCCGGACCGAGATGCTATCTTATATCATGATCAACTATTGAGGTGCCATGTATAAGCCATTATTGCGCAAATATTTTTATGAGATGAAGCACACTATTTGTAAGGCTAGCGAGATACTGGCATTATTCCTTGATCATTCACTCAGAAAATGTTGATGTTTAGCTCCATGGAATAGGATTTTGGTCCCATAATGCATTGTGCACTGTTCATTATCGGTTTCATAATTTGTTAAGCATGAATACTTGTGACTGTGAAAGTAACTGTTTTGTTTCTGTAATGATTATCTGATTATTATGCTGATTACTGGAAATATTGTTGTGATCTGCCTGTTATTATTGATTCTTACTATTGCTTACTACTGCTCTGCTTTTACTATAAATTCTACTGTTATTGTTAATGAATATATGAACTGTATTGCTATGTGGGTGCTCTACGCCGTGTTGTTTTCTTACTGCCATAATGGTAATGAAAGATGGGTGTCTCACCTCTTTATTTTATTACTCTATCTTATGTTGCATTGAATAAATACTGTGAAGAGCCCAAGTTGGATTTACTTAGTTTATTGTTGGAGAATCGACCTCTATTTCATTGTGATGGCGTCTGGACAAGCTCCCCTCATTCACACGTGGATACAGTTTTCATGGAGGCTTGGAAGCTTGGCATCTCGATCGTGATGCGGAGAGTGTTACTTACATTGGGGATGTAACCCTAGTTCAGTGTGGTAATGATCCTAGAGCTGGTACGAACATCTCTTATGTTCCTATTCGTGTGGAGTTCCCTATACCCATTAGGGAAATGTGGGATAACCGCCGCCTCTTCCCTAGAAAGGTTTTGGTTATAATGTATGTTCGTGCTCCCATCCATCTAGATGTGTTGCAAGGGCAAATATCATCTGTTGGGGATTCTGAGGAAGATCAGGTGCAAGACCATTCCCTCTATGTGTTGGACTTCGGGGAAGGTCGAACATTTATATGGCAGTTATGTTATGTTATGTAAAACTTATACTTTATATTGTTGTACGTTAATTTATGCAAGGACTATGGGTGTGTACTTTGTATTAAGCTAATGTTGTATTTTGGGTTGTGAGTCAACATAATTATATTTCATATCGTGGCTCGTATTTTCTATTTACGCATAATGGAAACAATTGAATTTTTAAAATACTGTTTAGGAAACTGTGACATGCCTAGATCTAGTGATTGTGGTGTAATGATGATTGTACTGCAGTTATTAGATCTAGGAGCGTTACACTAAACACAATTTCGGAGAGAATGATAGGGAGTACATGTCTACATATCATTAGCCTCAAATCATGTGCCAATATATCAAATAGTGCACAACATGGCCGATACAGACACTCTCAACAAATCACAAAAAGAATAGTAACTCCGTCGAGACCATTGGTGTGTTTGCAAAGGATACCACGATGCAGTGGTGCTACCAACTGGCCACATATGACATTCCACACCGTGACGTCTCCATGATCACTGAAGATCATAACTATGCAACACCCGGACAAAGGTGTAATTTCCATCTGCTAGGCCAATCGCCTTAATTGACATGCTTTTCCCTACATGATGTATGATTCAAAAATACATACAACCATTATTAACAGTATTTCACATATACGCATCATTTCTTAACAGAACCGCTTTTCAACATAACGGGGCCCACCACAATAGCCCGACAGCCAACTATTCTAATTTTCAATCGCGTAAATATTTTTCAACATTTTCGCAATCGCATAAATAATTTCAAACATTTTTTAAAATGCGTAGATATTTTCAAACGTTTTTAAATCACATAAATGTTTTTAAACGTTTTCTTAATCGCGTAACAACTTAAAATCATTTTCTCAATCATGTAGTATAAAAATCATTTGCGTAACTTAGAAATAATAATTTCTAGTATTTTCTACTTACGTAAAATATTTTCTACAACTTTTTAAATTTATTTTATAAAATCTTCAACATAATAGATGCATTTTGGCCTTCCTGAAAATATTATCTTTCTAAAAATCCTTTACGTATTATTTTCTATGGTTCTTTTCAAAAATTTGATTTCTTTAATTTAATTAAATATTATAGCGTTAACATACTAATTTAATTCCAACCATTAAATCTAGTTTCCTTTTTCTACTAAAAATTCATTAAATCAAATTCTTGTTAACTAATTTCCAAAGTCCACACTTAGTAATATAATCTAGGATTTAAAATACCATACTTTGGTGTGTTGGCCGAAAATTTGGTTTAGGTTTCTTATACAAACTTAATCATTTTTCATCACCCAAATCCTTTACAAAACCATTTTTCATTACCAAAATCCTTTACAAAACCTTTAATCAAATTTTTATCCTTAAATTCATTAATCTATAACTTAAGAAATAATTTGAAACATCTTGTTTCCTTGGTGATAGTCAAAACCGTGAGCCTCCCCTAAGTTCTTTAGAACCTTCATACAATTTTCTCATCATAATAATCATATCCTACTTCACACAAATACCATCATACTTATGGAAGCATATAATCAAGCATATAACCAAGTAAACCAACATATAATCAAATGAACAAGCATAAATCAAAGCTCTAAAAATAAACCAAGCATAAATCACCACAAACAAAGCAAGCTTAAAACCATACAAGTGAATAAATTCTTATGGATTTTCCACCGCAAACAAGGTCATCTCTTCACCACCAACATATGGTTGATGAGGTTAATCTCCCTCTTACCTCAAGGAAGACAAAAATCCTTCTTGCTTGATCTTCTATGGATTTCGAAAAGCTCCAAAG
Organism: Ormosia emarginata; assembly: GCA_029884605.1. Classification (NCBI taxonomy): domain Eukaryota; kingdom Viridiplantae; phylum Streptophyta; class Magnoliopsida; order Fabales; family Fabaceae; genus Ormosia; species Ormosia emarginata. The sequence goes on from JAQQTP010000037.1 coordinate 5,125,114, forward strand.
AAAACCCTATCAAACTTAAACCAAACCAAAGTCACAAACAAAGCTTGAAAAAGAGAAACCATGGAACAATCATGGTTTAGAAACTCAAGAATCAAACTTAGAAACAAAGAAGAAGAATTTTTTTACCTTAAAATCTAAAGAACCCTAACTTGTAGTAAAGGTAGAAGATAAAGGATTTTGGTTAAGTCTTCAACATAGAAGAGTCTTAGACTGTTGTTTAGGTGTAGGAAATAAGCTTGGATAAAATTTTAGAAGCTTGGAAGGTTGGTCTTTGGGTGATGGCCGAATGGTGCTTTGGAGAAGAGAAATGAAGTTTTGGCTAAGTGTAGAAATGAAGAGAATGGCTTAAGTGATGAAGTAAGATAGAAAGGTGATAGATAGTCTACCCTAAGCTTGTTGCCGTGGAGTTACTAGCATGTGAGGAATTAATTGCATGGTCATTCAAGGTCCAAATCAAGCACATAGTTCAAGTCATCACATAGTCATGCTTTAGTCATCCTTTGATGAATCACTTGATCTTGAATGTCCTAGAACACTCCTTCATGGCCGTGGAACTCCATGCATTTTACTAACCAAAATTAGTTTCAATTTGTGACCATTTAAGCTTAAGTTAGCTTACTAATTTACCTAGCTTAAAAACTAATCAGGCAAGCCACTTTTGTTGACTTATTACCATTGGTTAATTATCAAGACTAGCCACTAATGTTGACTTCTTATAACAAGTAGTACATGGCCATCACATGGCTAAAGCTACAAGAAATTATTACTCAGAATAAAATTACGGCTCACAAACTGGTAATTATTATACAGTAAATAATAAAATCACAGTATAAGAAAATTTAATAACTGTATCCGATTTCGAGTTTAGTAAGATCCCCCAGTCCCATATTAACAATACAAAATTTTCTGACTCATAAAAATTTTTAGTGTTTCCGGGCCCATAGTGGACCCACAGTCGGCCTAAAATATTACTAAAATATTTTTAATCTCAAAAAAATCCACAAAAATTCTCAAAAATCACAAAAATTAGAAAATTAATATTTATGTAGAAAAAATGAAATTCGGGGTGTTACAACTCTCCCCTACTAAAAAAATTTTTTGTTCTCAAAATTTACCTTACCTCAGAACAATTGAGGATATTGTTCTCTCATTTTGTCTTCTAGCTCCCATGTAGCATCTCCCGTCGTTTCATTCTAGATTACTTTAACTAATGAAATATCCTTCCCTCTGAGCTGTTTCATCCTCTTGTCTTCAATCTTAACAAGAAGTATCTCATATGTCAAATTTTCTTTCAATTGTACCTCATCGGCTGAATAACATGAGTTGGATCGGGAATATACTTTCTCAATTGACATACATGGAAAACATTGTGCAAATTGGAAAGAAAAGATGGCAAAGCAATTTGGTATGCGACTGGACCTATTCGACGAAGAATTTGATAAGGTCCAATAAACTTAGGAGTGAGTTTTCTAGATTTTATAACCCTTCCAACACCAGTCGTAGGTGTAACTCGTAAAAACACATGCTCACCTTCCTCAAATTTAAGAGGTCTTCTTCTTTTATCAACATAGCTTTTTTGTCTACTTTGAGTCACATTTATTTTCTCTTGGATCATCTTCACCTTTTCAGTTGTTTGTTATATCATCTCAGGTCCAATGGTCATACTTTCACCATCTTGATACCAACACAAAGGTGTTCAGCATCGCTGTCCATAAAGCACTTCATAGGGTGCCATCCCTATACTTGAGTGAAAACTGTTATTGTAGGTGAATTCTACCAAAGGTAAAAATTCATCCCAACTCTCTTTTTGTTCTAACACACAAGCTCTTAACAAATCTTCCAATGATTGTATCATTCTTTCTATCTGACCATCTATCTGCAGATGATAAGCATAACTCAAACGAAGTTTAGTCTCCATTGCTTCCCGTAAGCTTCACCAAAACCTTGACGTAAATCTTGGATCCCTATCAGAAATGATACTAGTGGGTACACCATGAAGTCTTACGATTTCACCAATGTACACCTAGGTCAACTTTTCCAACGAATACCTGATATTGATTAGCAAGAAGTGAGCAGACTTCGTAAGCCTATCAATAACGACCCATATAGAATCATATCCTTTTCTGGTCTTTGGTAAACCCGTAACAAAATCCATTGCTATACTATCCCATTTCCATTCTAGAATAGTTTGGGGTTGTAGCATACCCGCTGGTCTTTGATGTTCAACCTTCACTTTCTGGCACACGAGACATGATGACACATGTTCAGCAACATCTCTCTTCATCCCAGGCCACCAAAATAACCGCTTCAGATCGTGATACATTTTGGTCATTCCTGGATGTATACTCAATCTACTGGTATGAGCTTCATTAAGAATCGTCTTTCTAAGATCAGGATCATTAGGTATATAGATTCTGCCTTTAAATTTTAGGATCGCATCAGACTCTTCCTCAACTGTTGCCCCATGGCCTTGCTTCAATAGCTCTCTTTCTTCTTGTAAAAATTCATCATCATATTGCTTTTCTCTAATTTCCTCAAGCAAATCATTCAAAATAATGACCTTGTTCAAACGCGTCCTTCCAGGAGCTAACTCTACCGACAACCTCAAATCTCTGAACTGCTCTATCAGTTGTTCCTCTTTATCATTATAGCAGAAACACTGATCATCTTCCTACTCAAAGCATCTGCCACAACATTCGCTTTTCTAGGATGATATTGAAGTTAGAAATCATAATCCTTCAAGAATTCTAACCATCTTCTCTGCCTCATGTTCAACTCTTTCTGATCAAATAAATACTTCAAACTTTTATAATCACTGAAGACGTTGAACGTAGCTCTATATAGAAAATGTCTCCAAATTTTCAATGCGAAGACAACTACGGCTAATTCCAAATCATGTGCTGGATAATTCCTTTCATGTACCTTCAGTTGTCTTGAAGCATATGCTACCACTTTCCTATTTTGCATCAAAACACATCCTAACCCTTGATATGAAGCATCACAATATACTTCAAAAGATTCGTTCGGATCTGGTAGAATCAACACAGGTGCAGTAGTCAACCTTTTCTTTAGCTCTTGGAAACTTTCCTCGCACTCATCAGTCCAAACGAAAGCTTGATCCTTCCTTGTGAGTTGTGTAAAAGGTCCAGCTATCTTGGAAAAACCTTTAATAAACCTTCGATAATATCTAGCTAATCCAACAAAACTTCGGATCTCAGTCACTGTAGTTGGCCTTTCCCATTGAAGAATCATCTCCACCTTTGCTGGATCCACTGCAATTCTATCTTTAGAGATCACATGACCCAAAAACTGAACCTTGTCCAACCAAAATTCACACTTAGACAACTTTGCATATAACTTTTTCTCCTTTAAAATATGAAGAACTATACTAAGATGTTTAGCATGCTCTTCCTGATTTTGAGAATAAATCAGAATGTCATCAATGAAAATGACAACAAATTTGTCTAGATATGGATGAAAAATCCTATTCATGTAATCCATGAATATAGCAGGAGCATTCGTCACCCCAAACGGCCTTACAAGATACTCATAATGACCGTAACGCGTTCGAAAAGCTGTCTTAGGTATATCTTCTACCTTAACACGAATTTGATGATAACCTGATCGTAAATCTATCTTAGAAAAAACAGCTGCTCCTTTCAACTGGTCCATCAAATCATCAATCCTTGGAAGTGGATATTTGTTCTTGATTGTAACCTTGTTCAACTGGTGGTAGTCCACACATAAGTACGAAGATCCATCCTTCTTTTTGACTAGTAGCACTGGAGCTCCCCAAGGTTAAACACTAGGTCGCACAAACTGTTTTTCTAATAGTTCCTCTAATTGCTTCTTCAACTCTGCTAACTCAGATGGTGACATCCGGTATGGTGCAATTGAAATAGGACCCGCTCCTGGTACAAGATCGATAGAAAACTTTATCTCTCTTTCTGGTGGTAATCCAGGTACATCGTCAAGAAAAACTTCAGGAAACTCATTTATAACCGGAATAGCATTCACATCTTTTTCACTCTTGACTTCTAAAGAGGATAACAACATGTATCCTCGTACTCCATCCCTTAATAAAGATTCGACTTGATTAGCAGTCAAAATCCAGAAACCTCATCCTCAGGAAATACTAAGGTCTTTTTGGAACAATCTAACAGAATATGGTTAAAAGATAACCAATCCATTCCTAAGATTATATCTAGATCGGTAAGAGGGAAACAAATTAAATCAACAAAGAAGACTCGATTTTTTATAGTAACAGGACAATTCAGACAAACTTTAGAAGTACTAACAGGTTCGGCAGTAGGTGTAGAAACAATCAATTGAAAGTTCAAAGAAGACACAAGCAATTTCAACCGATCCACACAGTCATTTGTAATAAACGAATGAGTTGCACCCGAATCATATAGTACAGTTAAAAGATTACCTGATATGACACCTTCTCCCCTGATAAGATCATCAGACTGAGAAGCCTCGGCTCCACTCATCGTATAAACTCATCCTACAGCTTGAGACTTGTCAGCACGAACATTGCTTACTAAAGGCTCCACCTTCACTTGATTACAATCCCTTGCAAAATGACCAGGCTTTCCGCACCTAAAGCAAATAATTCCCTTGATTGTACAGTCTTTCGTCATATGGCCCTTTCCACACTTTCTACATCTCATTGGTAGTGCCACATTCTGACCAAAACGATTGTTATTGCTACCTCCTCCACGTGACTGTTGTTGTTGTTGCTGACTTCCTAATGGCCTTGAATATGGTTTGTGCTGAAAATGGTTAACTCTCCATGCGTCAATTCCACTGTGGAATTGAGCTGTGACAAACCGTAACACTTGACGCCTCACCGCCATATTAAACAAGCACAGAAAACTGTTACTAGTAGTAAAAAGACTTATCAGCCTCCTCGTCTCCTCGGTCTTCATCAAATACATACAATACACAAGTATAACATAATAAAGAGGTGAGATCCCCTTTCATCAATATCAATGAGGCAGTATAGAAAATGACAGTAAAAGATATAGGTACAATAGATCACATCAGTCATATCATCTCATATCATAGAAAACATATAAAATAGGCATAATTATCATACCAATATGCTGACCCGTTATGCATGTGTACAACGACCCAATTCCTACTCCATGGAGCTAAACACAATTTCGGAGAAAATGATAGGGAGTACATGTCTGCATATCGTTAGCCTCAAATCATGTGCCAATATATCAAATCATGGTGCGCAACATGGCCGATAGAGACACTCTCAACCAATCACGAAAAGAGTAGTAACTCCGCCGAGACCGTTAGTGTGTTTGCAAAGGATACCACGACGCAGTGGTGCTACCAACTGGCCAGATATGACATTCCACACCGCGATGTCTCCAAGATCACTAAAGATCATAACTACGCAATTCTCACCCACACAAAGGTGTAATTTCCATCTCCTAGGCCAATCGCCTTAATTGACATGCTTTTCCATGCATGATGTATGATTCAAAAATACATACAACCATTATTTACAGTATTTCACATATACGCATCATTTCTTAACAGAACCGCTTTTCAACATAACGGGGCCCACCACAACAGCCCGACAGCCAACTATTGTAATTTTCAATCGCGTAAATATTTTTCAACATTTTCACAATCGCATAAATAATTTCAAACATTTTTTAAAATGCGTAAATATTTTCAAACGTTTTTAAATCACATAAATGTTTTTAAATGTTTTCTTAATCGTGTAACAACTTAAAATCATTTTTCCAATCATGTAGTATAAAAAACATTTGCGTAACTTAGAAATAATAATTTCTAGTATTTTTTACTTACGTAAAATATTTTCTACAACTTTTTAAATTTATTTTATAAAATCCTCAAAACAATAGATGCATTTTGGCCTTCCTAAAAATATTATCTTTCTAAAAATCCTTTATGTATTATTTTCTATGGTTCTTTTCAAAAATTTGATTTCTTTAATTTAATTAAATATTATAGCGTTAACATACTAATTCAATTCCAACCATTAAATCTAGTTTCCTTTTTCTACTAAAAATTCATTAAATCAAATTCTTGTTAACTAATTTCCAAAGTCCACACTTAGTAATATAATCTAGGATTTAAAATACCACACTTTGGTGTGTTGGCCGAAAATTTGGTTTAGGTTTCTTATACAAACTTAATCATTTTTCATCACCCAAATCCTTTACAAAACCATTTTTCATTACCAAAATCCTTTACAAAACCTTTAATCAAATTTTTATCCTTAAATTCATTAATCTATAACTTAAGAAATATTTTGAAACATCTTGTTTCCTTGGTGATAGTCAAAACCGTGAGCCTCCCCTAAGTTCTTTGGAACCTTCATACAATTTTCTCATCATAATAATCATATCCTACTTCACACAAATACCATCATACTTATGGAAGCATATAATCAAGCATATAACCAAGTAAACTAACATATAATCAAATGAACAAGCATAAATCAAAGCTTTAAAAATAAACCAAGCATAAATCACCACAAACAAAGCAAGCTTAAAACCATACAAGTGAATAAATCCTTATGGATTTTCCACCATAAACAAGGTCATCTCCTCACCACCAACATATGGTTGATGAGGTTAATCTCCCTCTTACCTCAAGGAAGACAAAAATCCTTCTTGCTTGATCTTCTATGGATTTCGTAAAGCTCCAAAGAAAACCCTAACAAAATTAAACCAAACTAAAGTCATAAACAAAGCTTGAAAAAGAGAAACCATGGAACAATCATGGTTTAGAAACTCAAGAATCAAACTTAGAAACAAAGAAGAAGAATTTTGTTACTTGAAATCTAAAGAACCCTAACTTGCAGTAAAGGTAGAAGATGAAGGATTTTGCTTAAGTTTTCAACATGGAAGAGTCTTAGAATCATGTTTAGGTGTAGGAAATAAGCTTGGATAAAATTTTAGAAGCTTGGAAGGCTGATCTTTGGGTGATGGCCGAATGGTGCTTTGGAGAAGAGAAATGAAGTTTTGGCTAAGTGTAGAAATGAAGAGAATGGCTTAAGTGATGAAGTATGATAGAAAGGTGATAGATAGTCCACCCTAAGCTTGTTGCCATGGAGTTACTAGCATGTGGGGAATTAATTGCATGGTCATTCAAGGTGCAAATCAAGCACATGTTTCAAGTCATCACATACTCATGCTTTAGTCATCCTTTGATGAATCACTTGATCTTGAATGTCCTAGAACACTCCTTCATGGCCGTGGAACTCCATGCATTTTACTAACCAAAATTAGTTTCAATTTGTGATCATTTAAGCTTAAGTTAACTTACTAATTACCTAGCTTAATAACTAATCAAGTAAGCCACTTTTGTTGACTTATTACCATTGGTTAATTATCAAGACTAGCCACTAATGTTGACTTCTTATAACAAGTAGCACATGGCCATCACATGGCTAAAGCTACAAGAAATTATTACTCACAGAATAAAATTACGGCTCACAAACCGGTAATTATTATACAGTGAATAATAAAATCAGTGTAAGAAAATTTAGTAACTGTATCTGGTTTCGGGTTTAGTAAGATCTCTCGGCCCCGTATTAACAGTACAAAATTTTTTGGCCCAAAAAATTTTTTAGTGTTTCTGGGCCAACCGTTGGCCCACGACGGCCTAAAATATTACTAAAATATTTTTAATCTCAGAAAAATCCATAAAAATTTTCAAAAAGCAAAAAAATTAGAAAATTAATATTTATGCAGAAAAAATGAAATTCGGGGTGTTACAGTTTCTATCTTGCTAAACAAGCCTTAAGCTTCCTTTCCTATGCATCACACGGCTATAAACTTAAGAAAGAAGGCATTTCACTTCTTTTCTACACTTTATGACAAAAGAAAACTATCATCTTTCCTTTCTTTTTCAAGAACTCCAACAACAAACACCAAGAACTCCACCTTCTTCCTTCTTGGAGCATTCGGCCATCACTCTCAAAACCTACATCCAAACTTCTATAATTTTATCTAACTTCATATCTTGAATTTTCTCATCAATCCAAGACACTTTCATGTTGTGAACTTCTCAATATTCATTCATCTTCACCTTTCTATCAAACAAAGAATACAAAAGCTCTTACTTTTTTCTCCTTGTGTTGCTCGTGGTCTCACTCTCTAAAATTGCTTTCCAATCACTCATAATTCCATCTAATCACATCACTTGATCCTAAACTTCATTTTAAGCAACTTTCATGTTGTGATCAAGACCTAATTCTATCATCTTCAAGCTTGATTCTTGTATTTAAATTCTAGGGTTCCAAGGTAAAAATCTTGAAACTTGATTTCTTACTTGACTCTTGGAAATCCTAAGAACATGTTTGATCTATGGTCATCTTAATCAAGCATTGATACTAATTTGTATGTGTTTGTTTTGATTCCAAGATCTACTTGGTGATACAAAGAGAGTTCTACAACGAGCTAGGAGACATCAATCAAGGTAAGAGGGAGATTAACCTCATCGGCCAAATGTGGTGGTGAGGGAATGGATTTGTTTGTGTTTATGAGTGGAAAATCCATGTGAGGATTTATTCATTCGAATTGTGTGGTTATTGGTTTATGCATGTTTAATTGTAATAATTATATGATGTTGATTGTATGCATGAAATTGTCATGGTTGCTTTTTGATTATATGTGATTTTATTACTTTGATAATTAAGTATGATTTATATGTGAGATAGTATGATTTTGATTGGATTGGTATTGGATGCTTAATATGCTTACGTATGATCTAAAGCATGAATATGTGATAGTGGAAAATATCATATAACATGTGGCATATGATAAGAATCATGTGGAAAGGAAAACTATGTTGTTTTCTAAGAACTAAGGGGTACACAGCCTCCATGAGGATATTAGAACAAATCATTTGAAATATTTTACTAAGTGTGGATTTTAGATGATTAAGTAACAAGTAATTGGATTAAAGATTTTTATAAAGGAAAATGAGATAGGAAATGAATAAATATTTGGTTATGGAAAATAAATTGATTTTTGGCCAACATGCCTAGAATTGGTGTTTTAGATCAAAAATATTTTCTTAAGGGTAGTTTTGAAGGATTTATTAACAAGAACTTAATTTAGTGAATTTTGAGATGTAAAAAGAAAGTAAACAAATTGTTAGAATTAAAATTACTGTGATTAGAGTATTATGTGAGATAAAAGTGAAAACTTGAAATTTACTGACGTAAAGCTCGCCCTTTGGGTTTTGAAGCGCGTTAGGAAATTTTGAGCTGTAATATTCTAAGTTAATCAAAGAAATACAATTTTGTGAAGAAAATATTAGAAAATATTATTTAGAGAAGTTTTAGCAAGGAAATGATTTTGAGGATGGTTGGGAACTTAAAGTATTTTATTTAAAGTGTTATTGAGAGAAATGAACAAATGTTTTTGAGATATCTTGAATTAATTTAAATAAGTTAAGTTTTTATGGAAAATGTTTGAAAATATTTATTAAAGGAGGTTTAGTGAGAAAATGTTGGAAATATTAATTAATGATGATTTATTAAGGAAATATTGGAATTAAAGTCCAATTTTGATAATAAATGAGAAAAGTTTTAATTTAAGCTTAGAATATGATTAAAATATTTTACGCGATTAAAAATACGCAAGAAAACTCTTACGCGATTTAAAAACAGTGATTTTTAGTTACGCAATTGAGAGGAACAGCAAGTGGTGCTGTACAGTCGACATACAGTACTTAAGTAGTTGTGGTTTAGCATTGTGCTTGTGGGACTGAGGTTCTGGACCCGTGTGGATCTTTGGTATTATGTAGTTGTATGGGCGGTTATATAATACCATTGATACTAATGGTATTAGTCAATTGTATGGGTGATTGAATTAATATCATTGGGAACAGTTCAACGGTGGTTTGATTTCATTGAATATGCATTTGAACATTATACAGTTGATGGTTGTTGTGGCGTTTTATGCGTAAAGAGTGAACGAGAACTTAAAGGATAGTGGGATCTTTGATAGATCTTAGGGAACGTTAGGGCGCGGTGATTCACTTCATGATGATGTTATCACGAGTGATTATGTTATCGCTATATATATATATATACCCCTGGCTGTGATGAACCGATTGCAACACACTGACAGCCTGACAAATACTATTGCTTTTCATGATCCGGCATAGACTGTCTTTTAGGGGGGACAGATCTTTTGGAACATTCATCTCTGAATTTGAGTCTAGCTCCATGGAGTAGGAATTGGTCGCATTATGTATAAGGATGGTCAACATACACATCGTGCATATACATAATCAGTATTTACACTGTGGTGATGTAATATTATTGTGGAGTTATCATTATGCCTGATATTGTGATACAAGTTTAGCGAATTATTTACTTATTAAATATCATGAAAATATTTACTGATTTTATGTCATTGTATAGATTTTATGTTGAACTGTGTTGGCATGTTTGTCGTTGCCTTGCTGCTATATTGGTATGCGATGTAGGGGATCTCACCTCTTTGCTATATTGTTCTGTCTGTTTCTATTTTATGTCTATGTCGGTGAAGACTGCGATGACAGAAAGGAGGGATCAGCTAGGTTTCTTTAGACTACAGTTTCTTGTAGGAGTTGCTGCTTGGTATGTTCATTGGGACTCTGGGTATATAGAGTATTGTGGTGATATTACTCTATTTGTACGTAGGACCCGCCATGGGGTCATTACTTCTTACTTTATGACTGCATATGTAGAGTTCACTTTACCTATCAGGGAATTGCGGAACGATCTTCACTATACTCTTAGGGATGACTTCAAGATATCTTTTGCTCAAATTTCTATCCATCGAGACATTCCCGGCTAGGGAATCTGTCTTTTGAGAAGGACTTTTGTTTTTAGAGGTTATGAACTTGGGTCAGGTCGAGTTTTTATATGGCTTATGTAATAAAGATATTACGAATCCATGTTTATATGAGGATTATATTTCATCCAGTCTTTATATCTTGTGTTTTTCTAATTCAGTAAAGTTTATGTTATCCGCGAAAAAGAAAATTTGAAATCAGTATTACAATAATATTTAAACATTTTATAACTTGGGTAAAGAAAATAAAATGAGTTGGTATGAAATGTGATACCCTACGAAGGGTGTTACATTAGTTAGTATCAGAGCCCAAGTTAGAGTCTTTTGGGTTTGTGGGTAGGTTTGTCTTGTTTGTGCTGTGTGTTTCTCTGACACTGAACACAGAGATATATTGTTTGGTTTCTGAAAAGAGACAATATTGTTTGAAGTGGTTACGCTTGGTTTCAATGTGTTTTGGTTTGTTTGTCTTTGAAGAAAGACAATGGATCGTAGTAGACGTAAGAATATGGATGCGAGACGTGATGATGATTGTATGGTCGCAGCTAGAAGTATAATGTAGAGGATGATTGACATAATGGTACAACAGACTCAGAAGATCGCTCAGCAACAGGAACTGATAACCGAACTTCAGAACTTGTTAGAATCGAATCAGTCTTATGATGCAAGAAGCAGTGACTTTGGACCATCAATAATTCAATAGGGGAGGAAATGTAAGATCAATCAATTTCAACAAAAGTCGTATATACGACCACTGGGGAAGCAACAACGAACAAATGGAGGAAGTACTAGTGGCAACAGAATTAGTCAGACTGTAGCATCAGCATCGAAATGTTGGAAGTGTGGAGAGGCTCATTTGATTAAGGAATGTACGATCAAAGGAATTATTTGTTTCAGATGCGGGAAGCCCAAACATGTTTCTAGAGACTATACGCAACTGAAGACGGAACTTTCCGTTAGTAATGCACATGTTTCAAGATCTCACGTAGGAGAACAAGTTAATACAAAGAGTGGAATGAGAATGTTCAAATATAAAGATTTAAGAAACAAGGAAGCTGTGCCATAGAAAGTAATCTTAAAATTGTACTACATAATTCGCAAGGTAACCCATTCTTTTGTGGTCAATGACTGTGTAAACCATTTGGGTTATCTATGTCTTTGTTAACTTTTGATCTGGATATTTCTAATTTTCTTATTAAACTTATTAATTATACTCAAGTTTTCTAGCTCTATTCTATATTTATTAAAGATCAAATCTCTTCTGTTGATTTGAATTGCTTATCTAAAATCACATCTATTTAAGTTCATGAATGGATTGGTTATCTACCAACCATAACCTGTTATATTGTTATATTGTTTCCAATAAAACTTTAGTGTTTCCATAGCCTGAGATTTTTGGATTTGAATCCAGAAAGTTCATTTCTAAATTTATTAGACCATGTTCATTTCAAAATCTATTAAACCATATTAAATTCTTTGTTGGATAAATCTGGTAATCTACCGAATAGCCTTATCACTTTTCTTTCTAACCTTCATAGTGTCTTCCATGTATCTTAATCGAGAAGATATATTCTTGATTTAACCAATGTCATGGTACCAAATACAGTATAATTAGAAAGAGAACTTGATCTATGAGATATTTTTTGTTAAGATTAGGGATAGACAAGTGAAACGACTTACCTTGGTGAAGGTAATCTAGGATGATGTGGTGGAAGATACAACGTGGAAACTAGAAGACCAAATGAAGGGAGTCTTTGTTTTCTCCGAGATAAATTTATGTTCTAGGTATGATCAGATTCGCGTGAAAGTAGAAGATATTCCAAGATAGTTTTTCAGATGCATTATGTGCACTATGGGTATTTAGTAATACCATTCGGAGTAATGAATGTTTCTGTGATATTCTCAAATTATATAAATAGGATCTTTCTTTCCTATTTAGACAGATTTGTCATTGTCTTTATTGACGACATTCTAATTTATTCTCGAAGTCTAAAGGAACATGTTGAACATCTCTGTGCGGTTCTTTAATTTCTAAAGAAGGAGAAGAAATTATACGCGAAGCTATTCAAGTGCGAAATTTGGTTAGAGGAAGTTCAACTTTGGGGTATAGGTTGTGTGCTGATACAAAATAGAAAGGTTGTGATATGTGCTTTGAAGTAGTTAAAAATACATGTGAAGAATTGTCCGATGCACGTTTAGGCATTTTTACGATATTCGGTTTTACATTGAAAAATCTGGAGATGTTTTCTTTATGGATCAACTTACGATGTCTACAATGATTATAAGAGCTTGGAGTACCTGTTTGAACAAAAGGAGGTTGATAATAGGTAGAGACGATAGTTAGAATTTTCGAAGGATAATAATCTATAGTTAGAATTTTCGAAGGATAATAATCTTTAACATCGTATCATTTCGGGAAAGGCGAATGTCGTGGCGAAGGCATTAAGTAGAAATGTGCTTAGTATATCTGCTACGATGGGTAAGGAGATTGTTAGAGTATGATTACTGTTTCGAATAGTCTGATAAAGGAAATTCGAGAGAAGCAGAAAGTGATCTGGAATGAAATGACGGGAGATGCTACATGGGAGCTAGAAGACAAGATGAGGGAACAATATCCTCAATTGTTCTGAGGTATGGTAATCGAGGACAAAATTTTTTTTAGTAGGGGAGAGTTGTAACATCCCGAATTTCATTTTTTCTGCATAAATATGAATTTTATAATTTTTAGGATTTTTGAGAATTTTTGTGGATTTTTCTGAGATTGTGATTATTTTAATATTATTTCGGGATGTCTGTGGGCCCGAAAAAATAAAAAATTTTTAGGGCCAAAAAAGTTTATACTGTTAATGCGGGGTCGGGAGATCTTACTAAACTCGAAACCAAACACAGTTATCAAAATTTTCCTTTATTGTGATTTTACTATTCATTGGATAATAATTATTGGTTTGTAAGCAATAATTTCTATTCTATGAGTAATAAATTCATATAGCTTGTAGCCATGTGACACTAGCTTTATTAGAAGTCAAAATTAGTGGCTTGACATGAATATTAGCTAATAGCCTTAAGTCAACAAAAATGGCTTATTTAATTAGTCTTTAAACCAGATGAATTAACTAAGTTTAAGTGGTAATTAAATGAAACCAATTTTGGTTAGTTTTCTTCAAAGTGTTTCATGGCCATGTAGGAGTTTCTAGGAGTTTCAAGAGCTTATGAATCATCAAGGTGACTAAAGCATGACTACTTGATGACTTTAACCATGTGCTTGATTTCTATCTTGATTGATCAAGCATTAACTCCCTCACATGCATGCACTCCACGACTAGGAGCTTTAGTTATAGGAAATCCATTTGATTTCTATCACTCTTTATCACTTAAGTCATTCTCTCTATTTTCTTTTTTCTTCACTTAGCCAAAAAACTCCATTTCTCTCCTTTCTTTGAAGCATTCGGCCATCAACCAAAGACCAACCATCAAGCTTCTAAAATTTTATCCAACCTTATTTCCTAAGCCTATATATCTTTCTAAGACTCTTTTATGTTGAAGACCTAGGCTTTTCTAGCATGTTCTTGAATTCTCTAATGACTAAAGGATGACTACATGATGACTTAGGCCATGTGAGACCATGTGAAGCCATGTGCAATTGTTTCTATCTTGCTAAACAAGCCTTAAGATTCCTTTCCTATGCATCACACGGCTATACACTTGAGAAAGAAGGCATTTCACTTCATTTCTACACTTTGTGACAAAAGACTACTATCATCTTTCCTTTCTTTTTCAAGAACTCCAACAACAAGCACCAAGAACTCCATCTTCTTCCTTCTTGGAGCATTCGGCCATCACTCTCAAAACCTACATCCAATCTTCCATAATTTTATCTAACTTCATATCTTGAATCTTCTCATCAATCTAAAACACTTTCATGTTGTGAACTTCTCAAGATTCATTCATCTTCACCTTTCTATCAAACAAAGAATACAAAAGCTCTTAATTTTTTCTCCTTGTGTTGCTCACAGCCTCACTCTCTAAAATTGCCTTCCAATCACTCATAATTCCATCTAATCACATCACTTGATCCTAAACTTCATTCTAAGCAACTTTCATGTTGTGATCAAGGCCTAATTCTATCATCTTCAAGCTTGATTCTTGGATTTAAATTCTAGGGTTCCAAGGTAAAAATCTTGAAACTTGATTTCTTACTTGACTCTTGGAAATCCTAAGAACATGTTTGATCTATGGTCATCTTAATCAAGCCTTAGATACTAATTTGTATGTGTTTGTTTTGATTCTAAGATCTACTTGGTGATACAAAGAGAGTTCTACAATGAGCTAGGAGACATCAATCAAGGTAAGAGGGAGATTAACCTCATCGGCCATATGTGGTGGTGAGGGAATGGACTTATTTGTGTTTGTGAGTGGAAAATCCATGTGATGATTTATTCATTCGAATTGTGTGGTTATCGGTTTATGCATGTTTAATTGTGTATAATTATATGATGTTGATTGTATGCATGAAATTGTCATGGTTGCTTTTTGATTATATGTGATTTTATTACTTTGATAATTAAGTATGATTTATATGTGAGATAGTATGATTTTGATTGGATTGTTATTGGATGCTTAATATGCTTAAGTATGATCTAAAGCATGAATATGTGATGATTGAAAATATCATATACGATATGTGGCATATGATAAGAATCATGTAGAAAGGAAAACTATGTTGTTTTCTAAGAACTAAGGGGTACACGACCTCCATGAGGATTTTGGAATAAATCATTTGAAATATTTTACTAAGTGTAGATTTTAGATGATTAAGTAACAAGTAATTGGATTAAAGATTTTTATAAAGGAAAATGAGATAGGAAATGAATAAATATTTGGTTATGGAAAATAAATTGATTTTCGGCCAACATGCCTAGAATTGGTGTTTTAGATCAAAAATATTTTCTTAAGGGTAGTTTTAAAGGATTTATTAACAAGAACTTAATTTAGTGAATTTTGAGATGTAAAAAGAAAGTAAACAAATTTTTAGAATTAAAATTACTGTGATTAGAGTATTATGTGAGATAAAAAGTGAAAACTTGAAATTTATTGACGTAAAGCTCGCCCTTTGGGTTTTGAAGCGCGTTAGGAAATTTTGAGCTGTAATATTCTATGTTAATCAAAGAAATACAATTTTGTGAAGAAAATATTAGAAAATATTATTTAGAGAAGTTTTAGCAAGGAAATGATTTTGAGAATGGTTGGGAACTTAAAGTATTTTATTTAAAGTGTTATTGAGAGAAATGAACAAATGTTTTTAAGATATCTTGAATTAATTTAAATAAGTTAAGTTTTTATGGAAAATGTTTGAAAATATTTATTAAAGGAGGTTTAGTGAGAAAATGTTGGAAATATTAATTAATGATGATTTATTAAGGAAATATTGGAATTAAAGTCCAATTTTGATAATAAATAAGAAAAGTTTTAATTTAAGCTTAGAATATGATTAAAATATTTTACGCGATTAAAAATATGCAAAAAAACTCTTACGCGATTTAAAAACAGTGATTTTTAGTTACGCGATTGAGAGGAACAGCAAGTGGTGCTGTACAGCCGACATACAGTACTTAAGTAGTTGTGGTTTAGCATTGTGCTTGTGGGACCGAGGTTCTGGACCCGTGTGGATCTTTGGTATTATGTAGTTGTATAGGCGGTTATATAATACCATTGATACTAATGGTATTAGCCAATTGTATGGGCAACTGAATTAATATCATTGGGAACAGTTCAACGATGGTTTGATTTCATTGAATATGCATTTGGGCATTATACAGTTGATGGCTATTGTGGCGTTTTATGCCTTAAGAGTGAATGGGAACTTACAGGATAGTGGGATCTTTGATAGATCTTGGGGAACGTCAAGGCGCGGTGATTCACTTCTTGATGATGTTATCACGGGCGATTATGGTATCGCTATATATATTTATACCCTTGGCCGTGATGAACCGATTGCAACGCACTGACAGCCTGACAAACACTATTGCTTTTCATGATCTGGCATAGACACTCTTTTATGGGGGACAGATCTTTTGGAACGTTCATCTCTGAATTTGAGTCTAGCTCCATGGAGTAGGAACTAGTCGCATTATGTATAAGGATGGTCAACATACACATCGTGCATATACATAATCAGTATTTACACTGTGGTGATGTAATATTATTGTGGAGTTATCATTATGCCTGATATTGTGATACAAGTTTAGCGAATTATTTACTTATTAAATATCATGAAAATATTTACTGATTTTATGTTATTGTATAGATTTTATGTTGAACTGTGTTGGCATGTTTGTCGTTGCCTTACTGCTATATTGGTATGCGAAGTAGGGGATTTCACCTCTTTGCTGTATTGTTCTGTCTGTTTCTATTTTATGTCTATGTCGGTGAAGACTGTGATGACAGAAAGGAAGGATCAACTAGGTTTCTTTAGACTAGAGTTTCTTGAAGGCGTTGCTGCTTGGTATGTTCATTAGGACTCTGGGTATATAGAGTATTGTGGTGATATTACTCTATTTGTACATAGGATCCGCCATGGGGTCATTACTTCTTACTTTACAACTGCATATGTAGAGTTCGCTTTACTTATCAAGGAATTGTGGAACGATCTTCACTATACTCCTAGGGATGACTTCGAGATATCTTTTGCTCGAATTTCTATCCATCGAGACATTCCCGGCTAGGGAATCTATCTTTTGAGAAAGACTTTTGCTTTTAGAGGTTGTGAACTTGGGCCAGGTCGAGTTTTTATATAGCTTATATAATAAAGATATTACGAATCCATGTTTATATGAGGAATATATTTCATCCAGTCTTTATATCTTGTGTTTTTCTAATTCAATAAAGTTTATGTTATCCGTGAAAAAGAAATTTTGAAATCAGTATTGCAATAATATTTAAACATTTTATAACTTGGGTAAAGAAAATAAAAAGGAGTTAGTCTGAAATGTGATACCCTAAGATGGGTGTTACACATAGTGGATAGACTAACAAAGTCTGCCCACTTCTTACCTCTTAAGACTAACTACTCCTTAGATAAGTTAGCTTAATTGTATTTATAGGAGATAGTTAGATTGCATGGTATTCCCCTCAGTATAGTTTCAGATAGAGATCCTAGATTCATATCTAGATTTTGGGAAGCTTTGCAAAAGGCCTATTGAACTAGGCTAAGTTTTAGTACAACATACCATCTACAAACAGATAGGCAGTTAGAGAGGACTATTCAAATCTTAGAGGATATGCTCAGAGCATGTGTTTTAGATCAGCAAGGTAGTTGGGATAGACTCTTGCCTTTAGTGGAGTTTGCCTATAACAATAGTTATCATACCAGCATTGGAATAACACCTTATGAAGCCTTTTATGGTAGAAAGTGTAGATCACCATTATGTTGGTATGAGGTTGGAGAAAAAGCTATTCTAGGACCTGAGTTGGTACAACAAACATCAGAACAGATTAGAAAGATTATGGATAAAATGGTTATAGCTCAAAGTAGGGAAAATAGTTATACTGATAAAAGGAGAAGACCTCTAGAGTTTGAGGAAGAGGAATGTAAGACCCCAAATTTTTAGCTATTTGAGAGTAATAACAGAATTCTACTGTTTTGTGATTTTTATGTATTGTAAAATTATTTTGACTATTTCGTGATTGTATTTGATTATTTTGTGTGATTTATTTCGTGTCAGGAAAATAATAATTTTTCGGGCTGGAGGAAAATCTTACGTATTTTATTTATTTCTGTTGATTCTTAACTATTTTTATTAATTTGATTTGATTTTCATAAATTTTATAATTTTTATGATTTTTGTGGATGATTGTGAGATTTTATATTTTTTTATTATTTTAATATTATTCTTGGGCTATATGCGGGCCCAGGGCGGGCCTGGAAAAATAAATTTTTTCTGTGGACAAAAAATTTTGTATTGTTGAGACAGAGTCGGGGGATCTTACTAAATCCGAAATCGAAAATAATTTTTGAAATTTTCTTTTACTGTGTTTTGTACTATTTTATTTATCGGACAATAAAAATACAGTAAATATTATCCGTAGGGTAATAGCAGCTAAAAAAATATTATACTAGTTAGTCAAATTAGGTGGTTATGATAACTTTATGGAGGACCAATAGGAAGCATGCTTGGTGATGAAGGCT
This sequence comes from Ormosia emarginata, assembly GCA_029884605.1. NCBI lineage: Eukaryota > Viridiplantae > Streptophyta > Magnoliopsida > Fabales > Fabaceae > Ormosia > Ormosia emarginata. Next base: position 5,144,143 of record JAQQTP010000037.1, read on the forward strand.
TTGGATAACCACCATTGATTTAATCTATGGTGGAGATTGGTCTCACAAAGTGGCAAGGACCTTTTGTGACCCTTGGATGGAAAGTATGAAGAAAAGTTCTTGACCTTCCATTTTGGAGATGTATCTAATGACTAAGGTTTCATGGAGGAAGGATCCAATGATTCAAATTCAATCTTATCATTTAGAAACCTACACCAAAGATCAACCATTGATTCAATCAATGGCTCTTGAAGCCTCAAAAAATGGCTAGATGAATTTAGACATACCCTTAGTGTACAAGAAGGGGGGTCACGGTTTTGAAGGCTTAATGGCTATAGGAAAATTTCAATTCATTTCTATCACTCATCTTTATTATTTCCTAATGCCAAGCTTCACAAAACTTTTCTCTCCTTTTCTCTCAACTCAACCTCACGGCCAAGAGGCCAAGATCATACCTTCACTCTCCAAAAATTTCAACTAACCTTATTTCTTGAATCTTTACCTAAATCCAAGACACTTTGTAGTTAAGACCAAGTCCTTAATCATTCATCTTCAAGGACTTTCTTCAAGGTCAAGTTGTAACACTCCTTTGGGGATGCCACACATATAAAGAAAAATAAAATAAATAAATAAAATCTACCCAAGTTGTAAAACATTTGTTAAATAATATTACATATTGTAAGATAATTCCTGATAAACAGAATATTGTTAAATAAAATAATGCGGAAAAATAAAATAAACACCACAACATCACACATAATTTACATATGATTTACATTATGAGTGATATAAATAATTTACACCTAAAACTACCAATATTTAAACAAAAACAGTAAATAAAGCAATAAAAGAGTCAATATATACAGACATACGCAGACGCGCCCAAAAAAAACATCATGCATATTTAATCCTCTGAAGGATCACTCTCAACATGAAAATGATCATCAGGAGACAAATATCCCGGATGTCTCGACTCTTGGCGGACATGAGACCGCGCAGTCGATACGAGTGTCATCTCACTAGGCTCAGTGGATATCCCACCCCAATGACGCCTAATGGATAAGGGCAACTCTAAAGTGTAGAAATACTGTCGTAGTCATGATCGGCTCTCCATCAAACCGATGACGTAGAGTCACAGTCAGCCGTCCTACATATGTCACAGAATCTCGATCTCCTTGCAGATGCCAAGCCAATGAACCTCCATGAAACTCTAGCTGTACAAACCCCAAAAATCCTGGCACTGCCATCTCCCACAATCAATCCAAAGGATATGGATGATCGGATGGTTCTTGGTCGTCGAACTGATCTTCCTCTTGCTGTTCCTCTTCTTCCTCGGGGTACAGAATCTCTAGAGGCTGTTCCTCTTCCTCAAACTCTTTACCATATAAACAGGTATATACAGAAAACACATACAATAAAGAGGTAAGACAATCTAAAATCACCACAAACATGGCCAATAAGAAGACGACAAACAACAGATATACAGTTCATGCAATATGAAAAGCTATAACATTAATAAGTAACAGAGTAGTGTAAAGATTCAAAAAGATTTAAATATCCCAACAATATACCATCACAGATAAAATAAAACAAGAAACAAATGATACAATACAACAATAGATAAAACAAATACAAGAAACAAATAAATCAATATCAATATAATAAACAGATAAGACAAAAATAAATAGATAAGACGAAATAAATAAATAGATCCCAATAAATAAATATAAGACACACCCTACTCCATGGAGCTAAAAAAAAAACACACAAGTATCAGAGAGAATGACCCGCCAAATCTATTAGTACCACGACTGCCCAACCAAACCATTGCGCTATCTCACGTCGCGTCTATAGCCCCACGACACAGGAATCCATCATCCAGGCGTGGTGTAGTTCACGGTCTCACGTTGTGGCACTACAGGCAATGTACTATTAGATTTCACGAAATCTCGATTAAATATAGTGCGTGTCGAGTCCATTAGTGTGCTATCGGTTTACCACGGCCCAGCAGAGCTACCAACTGTCCACATATGGGATACCGTACACTAACGTCTCCAAGCCATTAGAACAATGAACCACACTACGTTTATCGCATCGACAACACGATGTGATTCGTCTCATCAACCAATCCACCAAAAATTTGGCATAAACTCAATACATAATTCCAAAAATATGAAATTACGAAAATGCCCTCAAGATAAAATATGCCCTCAATGGCAGAAATATAGAAAGCCTGTACGGGTTCACATTTTCCCGACAGCGAAAAATCCTCAAAAGCCTGTACGGGTTCACATTTTCCCGACAGCATAAAATAAATACATCAACGGTCAATCGCGTAGAAATTTTATCGCGTTTTCACAATTCCATCATTTTTACAAACGTTTATAAATCGCGTAAATATATTTTTCTATTTTTAAAATCGCGTAGAATTTTTAATACGTTTTCTCAATCGAGTAGGATTTTTAAATCATTTTCTTGTCCAAATCCCTTAAAAATCACTGTTTAAATAAACAGAAATAATAATTAGTACGTTTAAACTACGTGTAATAGTTTCCATACCGTATACTGTCTTTTGGACATCTTTTCTATCTTATTTGTCCGTTTTTACTAAAAATTGACAGTATTTTGTTTATAAAATTAATAAAAATGGTTTCCTAAATTTTTTCGTAAAAACTCTGTTTATTTAAATAAACCAGGTAATTTAATCTTTTAAAAACTCCTAACATGCTTCAAAATATAGTATGAGCCATATGTTAGAAATTCTTAAAGATTACTGTATTTCCTTTATAAAAATAAAATTATTGATTTTAATTCCTTAAATTAATTCTAATCTATTGATTTCTTAAAAACTCTTTTTAGAAAAAAAAATTCTTGTTAACATATAAAGCCTTCTTTATACTTGAAAATGGTTTGGAATTGATTTTTAGAAATCAAGAATATCTAGTTTGCCATGTTGGCCGAATTTCCTAAATCCTTTGAAATTGATTTCTAAAATATTTCTCATCTTCTAAATATATGACAAACTTATTGTATTGTCTAAATTCATTTAACCATTGTTTTAGAAAATGGCTTTTTTTGCAATCAACACATTCATTTTAGACATGTTGGCCGAAAATACTAAGTCTTACCATTTGATTTCTAAATTCATTTTCTTTGATCTAATCAACTTGAAACCTTCTTAATTCTCCTAGGTTAATTAAATTACCTTTTAAGAAAATTAAGAGAACATTTTGGTTCTCCATTTTGTTAGTGGCCGTGAGCCTTGGGGTGGTGTTCTTTGGAACACACATGCATTTCCTTGACATGTTATTCACATCCTATACATTATCATGCCATTCTATACTTTATCATGCAATTCTAACACATGCAATATTATCAAAGCTTATAGACATGCAACTTAAAGCTTGTAGACATGCAATTTATTACAAACAACAAATAGGAGGAAAGCTACTAACAAATACACAACCACATCAAATAAGCTACTAACAAGCACACACATGAATCCTTATGGATTCTACAATCACAAAATCAACTCCATCTTCTTACCACCATCCATAGGTGATAAGATTTGTCTTCCTCTTACCTTAATTGAAGACAAATGGATTCTTTCACTCCTCCTAGGGTCACGGTTTTCCTCCTCCAAAAACCTAGCAAGCTTAAACAAAAACTACAAATTACTAAACATTAAAAGAGAGCTTAAACCATGGATAAATCATGGCTTAGAACTTTGAAAAAGAATTTAGAAAAGAAAAACAAGAGATTTCACCTCCTTGGTACAAACTTCCAAGTAGGTTTTCAAGCTTCAAATGTAAGATTTTGAAAGAACTCTCAACTAGAGATGTTCTTAGGATTGTGTTTAGGTTTAGAAAACTTGGTTAGAAGAAATTTTAGGTGGTTGGATGGTAGGGTTATAGGTTTGGCCGAATAGAGCTCTAGGAAAGCTTCAATGGAGTTTTTAAATTTTAGAAGAGAGAGAAGAGAGAAAAATGCATGAAAGATGAAGTGATCTTTTGGTCTTCCAACCTCACTTGGCCGTAGCCTTCATTGCATGCAAGGTGTGCATGGGCTTGGCTTCATCCTAGCCTTAGAATGCATCAAAGGTCAAGATTAAGCCTTGATTAGCAAGCTTGTTTCCTATTGGTTGCTCCTAACCTAGTCATTAGCCTTAGTCACCATGCTTAGTCACTAATAACCTAGTCATCAAGCCTTATCATCATGTTCAAGAATGTTCATTCACTAATCATGTTTAATTAAGCTACTAAGTTAATTGGTTTAGCTAAACGTGGGTCCCGCAAAACATTTCCGGGTCCACTGTCACTAAATTATATTGACTAATAAAATAATATTATAATAATACAAAATTATTTTATTTGTGAGTTAAATCCTAAAAATTAAAAGATTAATTTTAGGCTCATTCAGAATTGGGTTTAGTAAGATCCCCCGCTCCGAATAATTAAAAACAGATTTTACCGGTTCGGAAAAATATTATTTTCCCGCCCATAGTAGCAAATCACACAAAAAGTCCATATAAAATCACAGACAGTTATATTGGACACTAAATCAAGTAGAAAACAATTAAAAACAGCAAAAACAGTACAAACAAAGACGTTCGGGACGTAATGGTCATTTTCTCATTTTTTCCCACAACGTAGCTAATCATCCAAAAAGTTCAAATAAAATTACAGACGGTATTAATTGTCTCGTATATCTTCGAGAAAAATTAAAACAAGAGGCTCGGAAAAACTTTTATTTTACCGTCTCGAAACAAATTACGTAAAAAGACCAAATAAAATTTGAGCCTGTATAAACGTATTTGTATTTCATGCAAAAATCGAGAAACAGTAAAATAGGGACACAACGGTCATTCACACGAAAGCTTGAAAAACAGCAAACTGTACATTCGGAACATTTTCTAAAAATTGGGGTGTTACAACTCTCCCCAACAAATAAAAATTTCGTCCTCGAAATTCGCTGTTCCTCAAAACAAATGAGGATACTGATCCTTCATTTTATCTTCCAGCTCCCAGGTAGCTTCACCCGTCACATCATTCCATATGACCTTCACTAGCTCAATCATTTTCCCTCGAAGCTGCTTTACCTTTCTGTCCTCAATTCTGACAGGTAAAGTCTCGTAAGTCAAATTCTCCTTCAACTGTACGTCATCTGGTTGTATAACATGCGTCGGATCTGGTATATACTTTCGTAACTGAGACACATGAAACACGTCATGCAGATTCGACAGAAACGGCGGCATAGCGATCTGATACGCTACAGGACCTATACATCGGATAATCTGATACGGTCCAATGAACTTAGGAGTAAGTTTCTTAGACTTAATAACTCTTCCGACACCAGTCGTAGGAGTAACTCTTAGAAACACATGCTCACCCTCCTCAAATTCAAGAGGTCGTCTTCGTTTATCCGCATAATTTTTTCTCCGCTTTGCGTCGTCTTCATCTTCTCTTATATCATCTTTACCTTTTTTGTATTCTGTTGTACAAGATCTGGTCCAACAGTCATGCTTTCCCCATCCTGATACCAACATAACAGTGTCCGACATCGTCTTCCATACAATGCTTCATAAGGTGCCATTCCGATGCTTGAATGAAAACTATTGTTGTAGGTGAATTCTATCAGAGATAAAAATTCATCCCAACTTCCTCGTTGTTCCAAAACACAAGCACGCAACAGATCCTCTAAAGACTGTATAGTTCTTTCTGTCTGACCATCCGTCTGCGGATGATACGCTGAACTCAGTCGTAACTTAGTTCCCATAGCTTCTTCTGAGACTCCGCCAAAACCTTGACGTAAACCTCGGATCTCGATCAGAAACTATACATGTAGGTACACCATGTAATCTGACAATTTCACTGATGTACAACTGGGTTAATCTTTCCAATGAATACTTAATATTAATTGGTAAGAAATGAGCCGATTTCGTAAGCCTATCGACTATAACCCATATCGAATCATGACCTTTCCTCGTCTTTGGTAAATCAGTAACGAAATCCATCGATATACTATCCCATTTCCATTCTGGAATAGAAAACGGTTGTAACATTCCAGCTGGTCTTTGATGTTCCACTTTCGCCTTTTGACAGACTAGACAAGTTGACATGCACCTAATAACATCACTCTTCAATCTATGCCACCAGAATAACTTCTTCAAGTCTTGGTACATCTTTGTTATGCCTGGATGCATACTCAATAGACTAGTATGGGTATGTTCCACAATATATCGCCTCAGCTCCCGGTCACGAGGAACACAGACTCTACCCCGAAACCTCAGAATTCCATCAGTTCCTTCTTTGAACTCTATTGTCTCGTCTTGCTTTATTTGTTCTCTTATTCCTTGCAAAAATTTATCGGCATTCTGTTTTTCCCTTATGTCTTCCATCAGCTCGCTCGAGATAGTAACCATGTTAATACAGATCTTCCCAGTTTCAACTCAACAAATGACCACACATCTCTAAACCTGTTCAATGAGCTCCTTTTCCTTGATCATCGAGCGTAAGCACTGATAATCTTTCTACTTAAGGCGTCACCACGACATTCGCCTTGCCAGGGTGGTACAACAGTTGAAAATCATAATCTTTCAGGAATTCTAACCATCTCCGCTGCCTCATGTTCAGCTCCTTCTGATCGTACAAGTACTTCAAGCTCTTGTGATCACTGAAAATGTTGAACGTTGCTCCATAGAGAAAATGTCTCCATATCTTTAGAGCAAAAACCACAGCGGCCAATTCCAAATCGTGCGTTGGATAATTCCTCTCATGAACCTTCAATTGTCGAGAAGCATATGCCACAACGTTCCGATCTTGCATCAACACGCATCCTAGCCCTTGATCAGAAGCGTTGCAATACACATCAAAAGATTTCGTCGAATCTGGTAGGATTAATACCGGTGCAGTTGTTAATCTCTTCTTCAACTCTTGAAAACTGGCTTCACGTTCTTCCGTCCATTCAAAAGCTTGACTTTTCCTCGTAAGTTGTGTAAGTGGTCTAGCAATCTTCAAAAAACCCTCGATAAACCTCCGGTAATATCCAGCAAGTCCAACAAAACTTTGAACTTCTGTTACCGTCTTAGGTCTTTCCCACTGTAAAACAGTCTCCACTTTTGATGGGTCCACCGCAATACCTTCTTTAGAAATTACGTGACCAAGAAATTGGACTTCTTCCAACCAGAACTCACACTTAGCCAATTTCGCATACAGCTGCTTCTCCCTCAAAATCCGAAGAACAACACCAAGATGTTCAGCATGCTCTTCCTTCGATTGAGAATAGATCAGAATGTCATCGATAAAGACAACAACAAATCTGTCTAAATAAGGACGAAAAATCCTGTTCATATAATCCATAAATATGGCAGGAGCATTCGTCACTCCGAATGGCATTACCTGATACTCATAATGTCCATAACGAGTTCGAAAAGCAATTTTCGGCACATCTTCCCCTTTTACATGAATTTGGTGATAACCAGACCTCAGATATATCTTGGAAAATACCACAGCTCCTCTTAACTGATCCATCAAATCGTCAATTCTTGAAAGTGGATATTTATTCTTGATAGTCACCTTGTTCAGCTGACGATAATCCACACAAAGCTGAGACGTTCCGTCCTTCTTCTTGACCAAAAGTACTGGCGCACCCCATGGGGAAACACTAGGTCGCACAAACTCTTTCTCCAACAGTTCCACCAATTGCTTTTTCAGCTCCTCCAATTCCACTGGCGACATACGATACGATGCAATTGAGATAGGACCTGTTCCTGGTACTAAATCAATTGAGAACTCGATCTCCCTCTCAGGTGGCAAACCAGGTACGTCATCAGGAAAAACATCAGGAAACTCGTTGACAACAGGAATAGTATTCACATCCTTCTTATTCTTAACTTCTAGAGAAGACAATACCATATATCCCTACGCTCCATCTCTTAACAAAGACTTGACCTTAACAGTAGTTAAGAACCTAGACTTTTCTTCCTTAGGAAAAACTATGGTTTTACTTGCACAATCTATAAGGATATGGTTAGAACATAACCAGTCCATCCCTAAAATTACATCTATCTCAACAAGAGGTAAACAAATCAAGTTGACCATAAACAAACAGCCCTTCACAACAATAGGACAATCCAAACAGATCCTAGATGTAATAACAGGTTTAGCAGTTGGCGTAGATATACTCAATTTAACATTCAGAGAAGACACAGGCAACTTCAGTCTTTCCACACAATCATAGGCAATAAACGAGTGTGTAGCACCAGAATCATACAACACAGTCAGAAGATTACCTCCAATGTCTCCTTCTCCCTGAATAAGGTCATCAGACTTAGAAATCTCAGATCCCATCATTGTATATACTCGTCCTCCTGACCTTGGTTGAGTACTTCCAGATTTTTGCTGATTAGCTCTAACATACCGAACAACAGGTTTCTTCTCTGGTCGAGTACAATCTTTCGACATATGCCCAGGCTGTCCACAGTTAAAACAGACTGTCCCCTTGATTGTACAATCTGGAGATATATGGCCCTTCTTACCGCACTTAAAACATGTTGGCGTAAACACCACCTTCTGCCCTGCTCCACTTCCGCGTACACTTCCTCCAACTGGCGGTCACTGAGATTGATTTCCTTGTGGTCTAGAGTACGGCTTACGCTGAAACCGATTTGTATTGTTACCTCCACCTCTTTGAAACCTTGTCGGTCCAAAGTTACGATTCCTCTGATCTCGTGACGGCTCAAGCTCCTCAAGTCGTGCACATGCATCCACCAAAGCATGAAACTGAGTTATTCCCAAGGATAGCACTCCTCGTTTCAGTTCCACCCTTAAACCTGATTCAAACTTCCTACATCTCCACACATCATCTTGCCGTGTCTGAGCATAATCTGAGAATTGAGACAAATTCTCAAATTTTGTGGCATACTCATTCACCGTCATATTTCCCTGTCGCAAACCAAGAAATTCCATCTATTTGGCATGCCTAGCACTCGCAGGAAAATACTTATCCAGAAAAGCATTAGAAAACACTTCCCATGTAATCTCAGTCCCTTCAGCTTGTAAAACTCGACGGGTTCCTCTCCACCAATGTTCTGCATCTCCTCTCAGCATAAAAACAACATAAGTCACCTTCTTATCATCTGCACATCTCATTCCTTCAAAGATCCTCTCCAAATCTTGCATCCACTGACTTGCTTTCTCCGGATCCACCTCGCCTCTAAACTGTGGCGGATTATGACGCCTAAACTCAGCCAAATTTAGGGCATCAGCAGTAGCATCTTGCTGTTGAGCTGCTCTCAGATTTTGCTGAGTAATCACTTCAGCCATCTGCCGCATAGCTTCAGCAGTAGCAATCATAGGGTCAACCTCACGATTCACGTTCGCACGTCCTCTGCCTCTACCAGCCATCTTTTTTCTTCAAACATAACAAAACAAAATCAGATACATCCTTTTAAATACTTCGAAAGGATATAAATCATGAGAGAATCACACAAAGACAAACAAAAACAGACTCCAACCACAACCCCAAAAGACTCTAACTTGGGCTCGATACCAACTAATGTAACACCCTTTGGGGATGCCACATATAAAGAAAAATAAAATAAATAAATAAAATCTACCCAAGTTGTAAAACATTTGTTAAATAATATTACATATTGTAAGATAATTCCTGATAAACAGAATATTGTTAAATAAAATAATGCGGAAAATAAAATAAACACCATAACATCACACATAATTTACATATGATTTACATTATGAGTGATATAAATAATTTACACCTAAAACTACCAATATTTAAACAAAAACAGTAAATAAAGCAATAAAAGAGTCAATATATACAGACATACGCAGATGCGCACAAAAAAAACATCATGCATATTTAATCCTCTGAAGGATCACTCTCAACATGAAAATGATCATCAGGAGACAAATATCCCGGATGTCTCGACTCTCGGCGGACATGAGACCGCGCAGTCGATACGAGTGTCATCTCACTAGGCTCAGTGGATATCCCACCCCAATGACGCCTAATGGATAAGGGCAACTCTAAGTGTAGAAATACTGTCGTAGTCATGATCGGCTCTCCATCAAACCGATGATGTAGAGTCACAGTCAGCCGTCCTACATATGTCACAGAATCTCGATCTCCTTGCAGATGCCAAGCCAATGAACCTCCATGAAACTCTAGCTGTACAAACCCCAAAAATCCTGGCACTGCCATCTCCCACAATCAATCTAAAGGATATGGATGATCGGATGGTTCTTGGTCGTCGAACTGATCTTCCTCTTCTTTGTTCCTCTTCTTCCTGGGTACGAGAATCTCTAGAGGCTGTTCCTCTTCCTCAAACTCTTTACCATATAAACAGTATATACAGGAAACACATACAATAAAGAGGTAAGACAATCTAAAATCACCACAAACATGGCCAATAAGAAGACGACAAACAACAACAGATATATACACTTCATGCAATATGAAAAGCTATAACATTAATAAGTAACAGAGTAGTGTAAAGATTCAAAAAGATTTAAATATCCCAACAATATACCATCACGTAGATAAAATAAAACAAGAAACAAATGATACAATACAACAATAGATAAAACAAATACGGATAAACAAATAAATCAATATCAATATAATAAATAAGATAAGACAAAAATAAATAGATAAGACAAAATAAATAAATAGATCCCAATAAATAAATATAAGACACACCCTACTCCATGGAGCTAAAAAAAAAAACACACAAGTATCGAGAGAATGACCCGCCAAATCTATTAGTACCACGACCGCCCAACCAAACTATTGCGCATTGTCTCACGTCGCGTCTATAGCCCCACGACACAGAATCCATCATCCGGGCGTGGTGTAGTTCACGGTCTCACGTTGTGGCACTACGGGCAATGTACTATTAGATTTCACGAAATCTCGATTAAATATAGTGTGTGTCGAGTCCATTAGTGTGCTATCGGTTACCACGGCCCACGGAGCTACCAACTGTCCACATATGGGATACCGTACACTAACGTCTCCAAGCCATTAGAACAATGAACCACACTACGTTTATCGCATCGACAACACGATGTGATTCGTCTCATCAACCAATCCACCAAAAATTTGGCATAAACTCAATACATAATTCCAAAAATATGAAATTATGAAAATGCCCTCAAGATAAAATATGCCCTCAATGGCAGAAATATAGAAAGCCTGTACGGGTTCACATTTTCCCGACAGCGAAAAATCCTCAAAAGCCTGTACGGGTTCACATTTTCCCGACAGCATAAAATAAATATATCAACGGTCAATCGCGTAGAAATTTTATCGCGTTTTCACAATTCCGTCATTTTTACAAACGTTTATAAATCGCGTAAATATATTTTTCTGTTTTTAAAATCGCGTAGAATTTTTAATACGTTTTCTCAATCGAGTAGGATTTTTAAATCATTTTCTTGTCCAAATCCCTTAAAAATCACTGTTTAAATAAACAGAAATAATAATTTGTACGTTTAAACTACGTGTAATAGTTTCCATACCGTATACTGTCTTTTGGACATCTTTTCTATCTTATTTGTCCGTTTTTACTAAAAATTGACAGTATTTTATTTATAAAATTAATAAAAATGGTTTCCTAAATTTTTTCATAAAAACTCTGTTTATTTAAATAAACTAGATAATTTAATCTTTTAAAAACTCCTAACATGCTTCAAAATATAGTATGAGCCATATGTTAGAAATTCTTAAAGATTCTTGTATTTCCTTTATAAAAATAAAATTATTGATTTTAATTCCTTAAATTAATTCTAATCTATTGATTTCTTAAAAACTCTTTTTAGAAAAAAAATTCTTGTTAACATATAAAGCCTTCTTTATACTTGAAAATGGTTTGGAATTGATTTTTAGAAATCAAGAATATCTAGTTTGCCATGTTGGCCGAATTTCCTAAATCCTTTGAAATTGATTTCTAAAATATTTCTCATCTTCTAAATATATGACAAACTTATTGTATTGTCTAAATTCATTTAACCATTGTTTTAGAAAATGGTTTTTTTTGAAATCAACACATTCATTTTAGACATGTTGGCCGAAAATACTAAGTCTTACCATTTGATTTCTAAATTCATTTTCTTTGATCTAATCAACTTGAAACCTTCTTAATTCTCCTAGGTTAATTAAATTACCTTTTAAGAAAATTAAGAGAACATTTTGGTTCTCCATTTTGTTAGTGGCCGTGAGCCTTGGGGTGGTGTTCTTTGGAACACACATGCATTTCCTTGACATGTTATTCACATCCTATACATTATCATGCCATTCTATACTTTATCATGCAATTCTAACACATGCAATATTATCAAAGCTTATAGACATGCAACTTAAAGCTTGTAGACATGCAATTTATTACAAACAACAAATAGGAAAGCTACTAACAAATACACAACCACATCAAATAAGCTACTAACAAGCACACACATGAATCCTTATGGATTCTACAATCACAAAATCAACTCCATCTTCTTACCACCATCCATAGGTGATAAGATTTGTCTTCCTCTTACCTTAATTGAAGACAAATGGATTCTTTCACTCCTCCTAGGGTCACGGTTTTCCTCCTCCAAAAACCTAGCAAGCTTAAACAAAAACTACAAATTACTAAACATTAAAAGAGAGCTTAAACCATGGATAAATCATGGCTTAGAACTTTGAAAAAGAATTTAGAAAAGAAAAACAAGAGATTTCACCTCCTTGGTACAAACTTCCAAGTAGGTTTTCAAGCTTCAAATGTAAGATTTTGAAAGAACTCTCAACTAGAGATGTTCTTAGGATTGTGTTTAGGTTTAGAAAACTTGGTTAGAAGAAATTTTAGGTGGTTGGATGGTAGGGTTATAGGTTTGGCCGAATAGAGCTCTAGGAAAGCTTCAATGGAGTTTTTAAATTTTGGAAGAGAGAGAAGAGAGAAAAATGCATGAAAGATGAAGTGATTTTTTGGTCTTCCAACCTCACTTGGCCGTAGCCTTCATTGCATGCAAGGTGTGCATGGGCTTGGCTTCATCCTAGCCTTAGAATGCATCAAAGGTCAAGATTAAGCCTTGATTAGCAAGCTTGTTTCCTATTGGTTGCTCCTAACCTAGTCATTAGCCTTAGTCACCATGCTTAGTCACTAATAACCTAGTCATCAAGCCTTATCATCATGTTCAAGAATGTTCCTTCACTAATCATGTTTAATTAAGCTACTAAGTTAATTGGTTTAGCTAAACGTGAGTCCCGCAAAACATTTTCGGGTCCACTGTCACTAAATTATACTAACTAATAAAATAATATTATAATAATACAAAATTATTTTATTTGACAGTTAAATCCTAAAAATTAAAAGATTAATTTTAGGCTCATTCAGAATTGGGTTTAGTAAGATCCCCCGCCTCTGAATAATTAAAAAGAGATTTTACCGGTCCGAAAAAATAATATTTTCCTGCCCCGTAGCAAATCACACAAAAAGTCCATATAAAATCACAGACAGTAATATTGGACACTAAATCAAGTAGAAAACAATTAAAAACAACAAAAACAAGACAAACAAAGACGTTCGGGACGTAATGGTCATTTTCCCATTTTTCCCACAACGTAGCTAATCATCCAAAAAGTTCAAATAAAATTACAACAGTATTAATTATCTCGTATATCTTCCAGAAAAATTAAAACAGTAGCTCGAAAAAACTTTTATTTTACCGTCTCGAAACAAATTACGTAAAAAGACTAAATAAAATTTGAGCCTGTATAAACATATTTGTATTTCATGCAGAAATCGAGAAACAGTAAAATAGGGACACAACGGTCATTCACACGAAAGCTTGAAAAACAGCAAACAGTACATTCAGAACATTTTCTAAAAATTGGGCTGTTACACAAGTTCTAGGGTTTTTAAGGTGGAGTTTATGGAAACTTCACTACTTGACTCATTTTCATGTTCTAGGCCATGTTTTGATCCGTGGTCTTTCTTGTTCAAGCTTTAAATGCTAATAAACTTGTGTTTGTTTTATGTTTAAGAAGCTCTTGGTGGTGAAGGACTTGTACAAGAAGCAAAACAAGGAGCTTTGGAGGTTTCTCCAAGAGGTAAGAGGGAGATCCATCTCACCAACCAAGTATGGTGGTGAGAGATGAACTTGTATTTGATGGATGGTGAATCCATGTGAGGATTCATATCCATGGTTGTGAAATTTATTTGTGGTGTTTATGTGCTTTAAATTTATTTGTTTATGCTTTTTTGCTTTACATAATTTTATTGCTTTCATGATATGCTTGATGTATGTTGTAGTATAATATATGATTATATGTCATAATATATGTTGGAAAGGAAAATTATTTTGGGTTCCAAAGACCATGAGGCTCACGGCCTCAACACCTCAAAATAGGTGTTTCCAAGTTAATATTTTCATCAATGGTAAAATTGGATGTTTAGAAGAGCAAGGAAAATGAACAAATGTTTTGGTTTCAAATACCAAGTATCTCACGACCATGGAGGCTTTAATGGTTTTGTTTGTGTAAAAAAATTTGATTTGTAAATGGCAACTTAGTTGATTAGAAGAAATAAGAAATTAAAATGGAAGCAAAACAATTTGTTATTTAGAAAGGAGATTTCGTTTTATGAAAAGAAAAGTGAGGTTGAAAGTGTTTGAACCTCAAATTATTTATACAGTAAACAAATACTTTAGAATTAATACAGTTATGATAAGAAATATATTGATGACTTGAAATTTACTAACATATAGCTCACTCTTTGGGTTTTGGAGCGCATTAGGAAATTTTAAGCTAGAAGCATTGATTTAAATAAATAAAAAGGTGATTTTGTGGAATATATTGCGAAAATGATTTCGTAAATAAGAAAATGTGGAAAAATGAAGTAGAAGTCATGTAAATTTTTAGAAAGGCCAAAATGATGTTTAAAATATTGAGAATTATTTTACGCAGTTGAAAAACGGTGAAAAATGTGTTTCGCTTCTTAAAAATGTGATTTTTAAGCTACACGATTTCAAAAACGTTGAAAAATCGCTACGTGATTTGGAAAACGTTTAAATTTTTTTTGCGGGATTGAGATAGTGTTGAAAAATCAATACGCGATTTGAGAATGCGACAAAAATATTGTGCGATTGTGAAAACGTAGTAAAATGTTTACACAAATGAAAATACAATAAAGATACTGTTGGGCCAGTGTGTGGACCTTGTATATGAGATTATGACTTTAGACTGTGACTAGCTTGTTTACATTGAACATGCATTGGAAAAAGTCCGATGGACTATGTTAAGGCTAATGGCCTAGGAGAGACTTACACCTCTTGAGTGGGTATGATATACGTAGTGTAGGTCACTCGTTGACCTTGGGGGTGTCAGGGTGCAGGTTTTCCATAATGGACAGTTGGTAGCTCTTCTGTACTGTGGATTGGACTGATGCAACACACCGATGATCCGGACCGAGACACTATTCTTAATCAAGATCTGGTAAAGGTTGTCGTGTATATGCTAGATGTGCAAAAACTTATGAGAGTTATGGCACGTGGTCTGAGGCATGTTGGTACAGATAGATCTTTTAGATCAATCTCTCCGACTTGAGTTAGCTCCATGGAGTAGGAAATTGAGTCTATGTGCACATGCATAATCTGAACATTTATATCTATGTGATATTTGAATTGTCAAATAATTAGATAATGCTGAGGGCATGATTATAATTATTATTTTGTATATCTGTACCATTATTTGCTATATCTGTATTATTGTTTATTATATATGTATGACATTACTATCATCCCTATCTTTTACTGCCATGTTGGTATTGGTGTTTGGTAATCTCACCTCTTTGTATGTTGTTTTTGTATTGTAATTGTAAATGGTAAAGAAGGTGAGCAAGGATTTGAGCAAGAAGGTGAGGAGCTGATTCCTACTGAGGAGGCTGAGTTATGATTTGATGGCAACCAGATCTAGTTTCTTTGGGTATGTGAGATTGCAGTTTCATGGAGGAGCTGGTGTTTGGCGTATTAGTCCCAATGAGGAGGGACTTATCTATCAGGGACATGTGATAGTTAATATGAGTAGGATCTTTCATGGAGATCCTTTCTTTTCTATTACTATATATGTACATGTAGAATTTTCATTATCTATTAGGCAACATTGGGGCAGTCGTTACCATGTCCCATCTGAGATCAGCATTGTATCGTCTACTTGGACACTTGTCCGTAGAACGACACGTCAACCAGGATTCCTACCTTCTGAGGAATCTGAGGCTGATCCCGAGGAGGACCCATCTGAGGGTTCTGCTGTCTAGGTGTACTTGGGCCAGTATGATAATGTCGTAATGTTTAACTACTTTTAAGAACTAGGTTTGTATATATATAAGTTTGACAGTACTTATGTGATGTATATGATGTAAATAATTTGTGATGATGTTTAATATTTTTATTTTGTGCTAAGTTTATCTTATCGATATCAAGAAAATTTACAACCCACATTTATATTATACAATATTATTTTATAACTTGGGCTAATTTGGTAATAATAACATTAAAATATGATACCCTACGGTAGGTGTTACAAGGAACATGTTTTCTTGAAAGTCACTCCTAAAACTGGAATTGGTAGAGCATTGAGAACAAAGAAATTAAACCCTCGTTTCATTGGTCCTTATCAGATCCTTAAAAGAGTTAGACATGTAGCCTACCAGATAACTCTTCCTCCCTGTTTGTCAAACCTTCACGATGTGTTTCATATGTCTAAGCTCAGAAAATACAATCTGGACCCTTCACACATCATAAGAAATGAATCTATACAGTTAAGAGATGATTTGTTTTACGTAGTGAGACCAATAAGGATTGTAGATAGAGGAGTCAATGAGCTCAGAGGTAAACAAATTCCTCTAGTGAATGTGTTATGGGGTGAAGTGCAATGCCCTTTTTCTATAGGGAGAAGAGGGAACATCGCACCATAATAAAATAAAACAAAAGGCGAAAAAATAAGTAAATCGTAAATTTAAGACCCGGTTCATTTAATATATAATTAAGCCTCTTCAATCATAAATGTATAATAATAATTTTTTTGTAGTGAGAAAATAATAAATTATAGTCACAGTAAAAATCGGCATGAAAATAAACCATACTACCACATCCTATATATAATTGCATTAAGCTTGTTTAGTTACATCATCAAGTATACAAAAAGCAAAAGCTTTACCCACCCCCAAGATGTTTACAAATGTACAGCCCATCAAAATAGCAAAACATCAGGCTTCCCAAAAAGATATACAAATAGCCATCAGTAGCCACCGACAGTACTAGCCCCCCTAAGACTGACGAGAAGGAACCGTAGTAGGATCCTCTTCTGAGTCTTCCTCATCAGATGAAATCATCATCAGAGTGACCAAATTACGAGCAGAGGCTCTTGCAGTAGATAAGAATGAATCCTCTTGTGGGGTGTAATAGAGATCGTCCCACAAATCATGGACAGGTAGGTAAAACTCTAAATGGACAAAAGAAGTAAAGTTAAAAACAGGCGGGTCATAGTGACCCCAAGCTAGTGACACCGACAAGTCCCAATGATAAATACAGCGGTCCATGCACAAGTTTATATGCGAACAATCAGGACCTCCGTGGAAAGTCATCCTTGCATATCCCAAAAATCTATGTGGACGAGACGACATCTTCGAACAAGCGCTAATCGTAGTCAGGCCAGAAACTAGGGAACTCAGGCACTTCCCCTTCCTATTGAACGTCTTCTCAGAAGCACATAAATAAAACAGAAAAACAGGTATATAGGAAAGAGGTGAGACACCCATCATTCAATACCAACGCGGAAGTAAGAAAACAGAACGGCGCAAGACGCCCATATAATATCCCAACATATATATATATATATATATATATATATATATATATATATATATATATATATATATATCAGCAGTAATAATAAAAATAAGCAATAAAAGGGAAAAAACAATAATGTCTCAGGCAGTAAGCAGTTCATCAATCAGATAATTATTACAACATTAAAAGAGATAATTTAATAGTTATGGACACTCATGCCAAAAGAAATATGAGACTGACAATGCATAATGCATGAGGTACCAAAAATCCTGCACCTTGACGCCCCCAAGGTCAATAATATGACCTACACTTAGTCTACTCGCACTCGCACTAAGGTGTAATTCAATCTCCTACGCATGCACCACCTTTACAACAGAGTCCAACGAACTTTCACAAATGTATGATGACTCAATACATATCATGTATATTCATCAATAACATAGTTCTCATAAAACATACCACAATTTGGTCAAATTAAGCGTCAACAAGTCTTTAGTCCCACACATAGACCCACAATGGCATATAATCAATCCTCAATAATAATCATACATTTATAAGGTTCAACTCAAACTACAATTTCATTTCATGAATCCATAATTCCTAATTACCTAAGTCTTGATTAATTACACAAATTTTGGGTCAAAGAAACCCTTGAAGTCATGGCCTCTCAAGAACCAATATTCAATCAATTTCTTCCATCACATTATTAATTTCATGACACCAAATCATTTAACTCACAAGGTTGTACAAAAGCACAACTTGGACCCCAAAAACTCCCTAGAGGCCGTGAGTCTCCCAAGAGTGTGAAAACCTAATTTTTCCATTACATGCATCAAATCCTTTAACACCGAATTGCCTAAATTCTAATTCATAGAAAAATTAAACTCAAACCCTCAAATATGGTCCAAAACCGTGACCTCCCCTAAATGGGTAGGAAACCCTACATTTTTCCATTCATCCAATCCAAGCAATCCAACATCATCAAGGCATTCAAAACAACTAACATTTTCATATAAATCAAATATACACAAAAGCATGAAAAACAAGCATACAAAGTGAGCAATCCATTATGGATTCCTCCATCAACAACCACTCAAAAGTTCCCTCACCACCAATAAAGGTTGTAGTGAGTAAATCTCCCTCTTACCTAAAGGAAGAACACGAAAATCACTCCCTGATGTGCTTGTGAGATTTTGGCCAAGAGCTCACCAAAACCCTAGGAAATCGAACTCAAAGAATCAACACCAATGGCTTGAAAAGAAAGGATCCATAGCCATGAAAATGACCATAGAAATGAAAAAGAAGAAAAGAATGTAAGAAATCAATAGTTTACCTCAAAAGTTTCAAGCTTTGTTCTTGAAGAAAAGAGATGAAGATGATGGATTTAGAAGATAATCACCAAAGAAGAAAGGTTTAGAATGGTGAGGGTAAGTGAGAAATGGAAGTGTTTAAGAAAGCCAATGGAGATGGTCTCCAATGGGGCTGCAACCGTGGAGAGGAAGAGGGAAAGAAGAAGAGAGAAAAAGATGAAGAGGAAAATGAAGAGAAAAAGTTAATAGCTTTTATGTGTTTTAGGATTTTGGAGTAAAGAATAATAAGATGAAAAACCAAATTTTTGGCTCCTCCAAGGCTCCAAAGTCGCGGCACACAAGAGAGAAGGAGAGGGAGAGATTAGCTTCTCATGTAAGTTTTGGGCATTTTGGTCATTTTTGGTCAAAGCTTCCTTGAGAAGCTTTGATTAAAATATCCTTATTTTTGAAATAAAGGTGATTTGATTTGACATAAAGTAGATTTTTGGATAAGGTGATAGGATTTCTACTATAAGCTATTATCCAATGGACAATGGTTACAGTTGATAGAAGTTAGTGTTAATTATCCAACAGATAATAAAATACACAGCGTTTTTTATTTATCAGATAAAAATCTCAAAAAACATGAAACCTCGTAAACCATGTCCAGCCTTGGGTTTAGTAAAATTTCCCATCGACGTTTCCACAGATCAAGGTCCTCAGAGAAAATATGTCATTTCTCCGGCTTTGCTTAATGTGCACGTAAAATGAGAAATAATATTAAAATATTCTGTGTTCTCAGAAAATTCTAGAAAAATTCACAAAAATGACAAATATTATAAAATGACTATTTATCATGAAATTATAAATTTTTGGGGTGTTACAACTCTCCCCTTCAAATAGAAATTTCGTCCTCAAAATTTTTATACCTTAGAATAATTGTGGGTATTACTCCTTTATTTTGTCTTCTAACTCCCAGGTTGCATCTCCGGTTATTTTATTCCAGATTACTTTTACTAATGGGATGTCTTTCCCTTTGAGTTGCTTCACCTTCCTATCCTCAATCCTTACAGGAGTTGTCTCATAAGTTATGTTCTTTTTTAATTATATCGTGTCAGGAGCTATGACATGATCAGGGTTAGGAATATATTTTTGAAGTTGTGACACATGAAAGACATTGTGGAGATTAGAAAGAAATGGTGGTAAGGCTATTTGGTAAGCAACTGGACCTAGTGAAGAATTTGGTAAGGTCCAAGAAATTTAGGAGTAAGTTTTCTAGACTTAAGAACTCGACCGACCCCAGTTGTAGGTGTGACTTTCAAAAACACATATTCGTTTTCTTCAAACTCAAGAGGTTTTCTCCTTTTGTCCGCATAGCTCTTTTGTCGACTTTGAGCCATCCTCATCTTCTCCTGAATCATCTTGACTTTCTCAGTCGTTTGTTGTATTAGATCAAGTCCGACAGTAAGTCGCTCTCCATCCTGGTACCAACACAAAGGTGTTCTGCACCTTCGCCCATATAGAGCCTCATACGGTGCCATCCCTATACTTGAATGATAACTGTTGTTGTAGGTGAACTCTACCAATGGTAAAACTTCATCCCAACTTCTAGTTTGTTCTAAAGCACAAGCTCTAAGTAAATCTTCCAATGATTGCATCGTCTTCTCTAATTGACCATCGGTTTAAGGATGATAAGTAGAACTTAAACGTAGTTTTGTTCCCATCGCTTTTTGAAGACTTTCCTAAAATTTTGATGTAAACCTTGGATCTCTATTAGAAATGATACTAGTAGGCACACCATGTAGTCTAACAATTTTACTAATGTATAGTTAGGTTAGCTTCTCCAATAAATACCTTATTTTGATTGGTAAGAAATATGCTGATTTTGTGAGCCTATCAACAATTACCCATATGGAATCATAACCTCTTCTGGCCTTTGGCAATCCAACAACAATGTCCATTGCAATACTATCCCACTTCTATTCAAGAATAGCTAGAGGTTACAACATTCTTGACGGTCTTTGATGTTCAACTTTTGCTTTCTAACAAACCAGACAGGAAGATACACATCTGGCAATATCTCTCTTCATTCCATGCCACCAAAATAGCTTCTTTAAATCTTCATACCTCTTGGTTATTACTGGGTGGATACTCAACTGACTCGTGTGAGCATGTTCGAGTATATACTTCCTGAGTTATTGATCCTTGGGTACACAGACTCTACCTCTGAATCTTAAAATTCCATCGTTTCCTTCCTCTAAGGTTGTCGCACCACATTGCTTCATCAGCTCCCTTTCTTCTTGTAAAAATTTGTTAACTTTTTGTTTCTCTCGAATATCTTCCATTAAGTCATTTGAGATTATGACCATGTTCATACAAATTTTTCTTGGCATCAACTCTACAAAAGACCATGTATCTCTGAATTGTTCTATCAAATCCTTTTCCTTGATCATCAGAGCAGAAACACTGATCATTTTCCTACTTAAGGCATCTGCCACGACATTTGCCTTCCCAGGGTGATACAGAAGTTGAAAATCATAATCTTTTAGAAATTCCAACCACCTTGGCTGTCTCATATTCAACTCTTTCTGATTATACAAATACTTCAAGCTCTTGTGGTCGCTAAAGACGTTAAACGTCGCTCCATAAAGATAATGCCTCCATATCTTCAAAGCGAATACAACAGCTGCTAACTCCAAGTCATGTATTGGGTAGTTCTTCTCATGCACTCATAACTGCCTCGAAGCATAAGCCACCACTTTTCCACTTTGCATAAGCACACACCCTAATCCTTGGTAGGAAGCATCGCAATACACTTCGAAGGGTTCACTTGGGTCAAGTAGAACTAACACCGGTGAAGTAGTTAGTCCCCTCTTCAGTTCTTAAAAGCTTTCTTCACTAGCATTCGTCCACTCAAAGGCTTGATGCTTCCTTGTGAGCTGAGTGAGAGGTCTAGCAATCTTAGAGAATCCTTCAATGAATCTCCGATAATATCCAACTGGTCCCACAAAGCTCCAAATCTCTGTCACTGTCATCGGCCTTTCCCATTGTAGAACAACATCCACTTTTGATGTGTCTATTACAATTCCTTCCTTCTATAACATCCTGAAAATTAATAATTTCATGACAAATAAACGTTTTATAATATTTGGAAATTTTGGAAATTTTTCTAGATTTTTCTGAGAACGCAGAATATTTTGATATTATTCCTCGTTTTACGTACAAACTGAGTGGGCCCGGGAAAATGAGATATTTTTTCTCAGAACCTTGAACTGTGAAAACATCAACGGGGGATCTTACTAAACCTGAGGCCAAACACGATTTACAAGGTTTCATATTTTTTGAGAAATTCTATCTGATAGAATAATAAATCGCAACGTAATTCTATCCGTTGGACAATTAATACTGACTTCCGTCAGCTGTAACAATTGCCCATTGGATAATAGTATGTATTAGAAACCCTATCACCTTATCCTAATGTAATCTACTTTATGTCCAATCAAATACACTTTAATTCAAATTTGGTGTACTTTAGCCAAAGCTTCTTTGAGAAGCTTTGACCACCAATGACCAAGCTACCCTTGGCTTGTAGGGGAAGCCAAAATTCTCCCCCCTTCTCCCTCTCAATGCCGTGGCAATGCTTGCCCTTGGGAGGCAAAATTTTGCCTCTTCACCTAATACACATCACTCAAAATATCTCTCAATTTTCATAACACTTTCTCTCTCTAGTTTCTTCTTTAAGATTTTTCTCCTCCTTCTCTCTTCTTCTTCTCCCTCAACCACGAAATTGCAGCCCCATTACCAACCATTTCTCTTCACTTTTCTCTTCATAAACACCATTTCTACACTTCCCTCAACCTCCTCTATAACTTCTATTTGAAGGGTTTTCTTCAAAAATCAACTTTTCCTCCATTGTCATCCAAGACAAAGCTTCAAGCTTTAAGGTAAAGTTCTCTTTTTTCTTCCTTATTCTCTTCATTTTCATGTTCTATGGTCTCATTGGAGACCAAAGATCCATCCTTTACTAAGCTTGATGTTGATTCTTTGTGTTGGAGATTTTAGGGTTCTTGGAGACCCCAAAACTGAAATCTTCAAGAAGCAACAAGGAGACTTTTGTGTGTTTGTTGATGGAGGAATCCATCTTGGTATGCTTACTTTGTATGATGATTTTACATATTCATGTATTCTTAATTGAGATTGATACTTGGATAATGATCTTGAATGGGTTTGATGTGTTAAAAATGCTTGATCATGTTAAGGTTGCTAAATAAAAATTTGGAGTTTCCTACCCTAATATGGTGCCATAGTTTTGGCTTAAATTTTGAGGGATTAAATTGATTTTTGGTGAACTAAAATTTAAATGAATTGATATTAAGAGACTAGTGCATAAAAAGGAATTAAATTGGAACTTTGAAGACTTGAGGGGCCACGGTTTTGACCTAAAATAATAAGAGTTTGGATTGAGTTAGTAAGTAGTAAAACTTATGTAATTGGACATTAAAGAGTTAATGATCTTAATGGAATTGATTATGAAAAATTTAAGTTTTTCCAAACACCTATGGAGGCTATGGTTTTGATAAGAACTTTGGGATGTGAATTTGATTTGGTATAAGAATCAAGTGAAACTTAAATGGTTAAGTATTGGAGGATAATGTTAGATGTAAATAAAAGAATAATTTGGGATTTCACCACACTAATGAGGAGCCACGGTTTTGGCTCTAGGTTTCAAGAGATTGGATTAATTTTGTATGAGATGCGATTTGTGTGAATTGGTATTAAATGACTAATACATAAGTGGAAGGAAATTAATTGATTAGTAACTCTTAAGAGAGTCACAGATTTTAAGGGTTATTTAACCCAATGAATTTCATAATTGATCAAGACTTAAGTTACTGGAAAACCACGGTTTTGAAGGCTATTGAACCTAGAAATTGTCATAAATGATTAAGACATAAAACATTGGAAAGGTTGAATTCCATAATATGAAATGGTGATAATTGATAAATCATAAACATATATTGATATTAGAAATTGGTTCTATGTTATTATGGGCTCCTATGTAGGGCTAAGCATTTGTTAATTGAGTACTTGATGAGATATGATATGTTGGTGATAAGAAATGATGATATGCCATTGAGGCAATACTTTTGATAAATGTATTATTGATATGATATGTTGATATTGAGGAATGCTCATATGCCATTGAGGCAATGCATATGATAAATGTATCATTGATATGATTTATTGACATTGAGAATGAATATATATGCCATTGTGGTATGCTTATGATGAACGCATCATTGATAAATATATATGATTGGACATTGTATCGTCATGTATATGTGTTATCCGTTGGACATTGTTGAGAAAGGCGATGTATGCCTAGGAGTTTGAATAACACCTATGTGCGGGTGCGAATAGACTAAGCGTAGGGTCATAGTGGTTGGCCATGGGGGCGTCGGGGTGTTGTAACACCCCAATTTTTGGTTAATTACGTTTTTGCCCTTATTGTACTGTTTTCTGATTTCTGTGTGTTATAAAATTAATTTGACTGCTTCGTAACTGTATTTGATTGCTTCGTGTGATTTACTCCGAGTCAAGAAAATAATAATTTTTGGGCCGGGGAAAATCTTGTTTGATTATTTGGAGCTGGGCGATCTTACTAAACCCAATCCGAATAATACATATAGTAATCTTTTAATTTTTAGAATTTTTCTGTATAATAAAAAAAAATATTTACCATGCAGAAAATTCTGTGGGACCCACGTTTGGCTTGTGGGACCCACGTTTGGGTTTGTGGGACCCATTTTTAGAAAAAATTTACCAACGTAAAAGGCTTGTAAAATTCTAAACCAAAAGGTTAAAAATCTACAAAAATGATTAGACTTAGTAGATTAGTTAGTTTAAAACCTAACTTAATTGAATAATTAGTCTAAAACTTAATTAAGTTAATCTAAAGGGGTTTGAGTGATAATTAAACGGACTAAAACCTAATTAATTTTTACCATATTATAGTCTAGTATAATTAAGAAGGAGATTAGTGTTTCTAAATAAATATATGATTAACTAAATAATAAAGGAACCTAGCTAATTTTTAATTAAACATAACTAGGAGGATTTAAGCATAAATAAGTTATTAAAAATCAATCAAAATTGATTGATTCTCCTATAGCATTTTCGGCCTTTTGCATGAATTATGCACTCAAAATTCAACAAGGAAGCAACCAAGAAGTTGCTAAATGCTTAGTCATCCACCATCCAAATAATAATGTTAGCAAATTGTCAACAAAGGAGACAAAGCTCCATAATTTGTGTCCTATGGCTATTATTAAGCCAAATTTGTCAAACAAAAAAAAATGGATAGCTTTTTGCTTGAAGTCCTACGGCATATCATCTAAAATTTCCTAACATTCTATATCATTCACTCTTTTCTCTCTGACCCAAAGAACTCAAGAAAATTTCCTAAGTTTCCATTTTCTCTACCATTCGGCCAACACCACTTCTAACCCTTCCACTCATTTAAAATTTTATCTAACATCATTTCTTAAACCTAAACCATATTCTAAGAACATCTCTAGTTGTGAGTTTTTGCTAAATCATCCATTTGGAGCTTGGAAAATCACTTTGAAGTTTCTTTCCTATAAGGTGAAAATTCTTGTTTCTTGTTTCTAATTTTATTTTAAATGTTCTAAGCCATGATTGATCCATGGTTTATATTTTTTTTTCAACCATAATTTATGACTTTATAATTTGTTTAAGCTTGTTAGGATTTTTGTTGAAGCTACACAAAATTTCTAAGGAGGAGTCCAAGGAGATCTTGTCTTCCTTATAGGTAAGAGGAGATAATCTCATCAACCATGTGTGGTGGTGAGAAAATGGATGTAATTGTGGTGAAGAATCCATAAAGATTCATTCACTTGGTTGTTTGTTTTGTGATTAATTTTGTGTGCATGTTTATTGTCTTTTCTAGTTGTGATTAATTTTGTGTGCATGTTTATTGTCTTTTCTATTTGTGATTTATTATGCATGCAAGCAAGTTTATAGCTTTGATATTTGGTAAGTGTTTTATTATTGCTTTAATATATGGTATGTGTTCATAAATATATGTATATGTTCATGGATCTATGATAATTATTGTTGGGTGTGCAAATATGTTGAGATTGCAAAAGTGTTCCAAAGAACACAAGATGAAGAGCTTATGGTTTTTACTATGAAGAGAGAACCAATATGTTCTCAACCATTTTCAAAAAGGATAACTTAGTTGATCTAATTAAGTTAAAGGATTTTTCAATGATTTAATGGATGAAAAATAATTTTAAACATGGTTTGTATAAAAATGGTGAGTTTTGGCCAAAAATATATTTTAATGTTTAATTGATCCAAAATTTATTTTCTAAGTGTAAACTAGTTTATTGACCTAAAAAGAATTTATTTACAATGGATTTTCAAGAACCAAATAAGTAAACAAATTTTTATTAGAAGTCTAGTGTATGAAAGAAATAAATTTTTGACACTTGAAAATACTTATCTTTGAGTTTTAAAGTATGTTAGCAATTTTTTTAAAGTAGATTTTATGGTTATGATTAAATAAAGGAATTTTTAAAAGGAAAACGTAGAAAATATCACTTAGTGGATTTTCTAAACTAAATGTTGTCAAAATTGATTAAAAATGAGTAAGTGTTGAAGAACGTTTCAAAATGGCATTTAGAAAGCAAGAAAATATTTTACGTAGTTAAAGAATAAAATTATCGGTAGAAGAATTTATTAAATTTGATTTTTTGGGAAAAATGTCAAAAATTATTACTTAGAGTAATTTTTGTAAGAAAAATAGAAAATAATGTCTAAATAATATTTTTAGTTTGGAATGTTTCAAAAATTTAATTTGGAACATCAAGAAATATTTTATACAGTGAAAATAGTAGAAATAGCTTATGCGTATTTAAAATGATGATTTTTAAACTACGCGATTGAGAAAATGATTTAAAAATGTTACGTGATTGAGAAAACGTTGAAAATATTTACGCGATTGAAAAACGTTTGTAAAGTGTGACGTAATTGTGAAAATGGGATAAAATATTTACGCGACTTATGGAAACAGTAAGTTTTTACTGTCGGGTCAAAGCGGTGGACCCGGACATGTTGGGAAATAGTACTGTCAAGTGGAGACATACTATTTTTGGAATTATTAATACTAAGGGTATTTTTGTAATGATGGTGACAATGAGGATATTTATGTAATTATGATTTATGGTGATACTGAGGGTATTTTTGTAATTATGGATCATTACATACATAGAGTGGTATGTCAATTTGGTTGAAATTGACAATTGACTGACGAGATGAATTACACCGTGTTATGGGTGTGATAGGCGTAGTGTGTTCAGGTGGAGAACTTGGAGGCATTAGTGTGCAGTAGATTCCACATGTGGACAGTTGGTAGCTCCTTTGGGCCGTGGTAACTGAAAAACACACACTAGCGATCTCGACAAATACTATTCTTAATCATGATCTATTGGGGACTGTCTGGTACTATGCCTGGACGTACACGACGTATTTGACTGTGTACTATTTACACGACGTATTTGACTATGTACCATTCACACGACGTATTTGACTGTGTGCTATTTACACGACGTATTTGACTGTGTAATAGTTGGTTGAGGCAACCTGATGTACGGACATGTCTACGGGATCATTTCTCTGATGTTGTGTTTAGCTCCATGGAGTAGGAACGAGTCCGAGTGCATGGCATATTTAATCTGCATTCTTGTGTGAATAGTTATAATTTGATTTATGATATTTTGCATGTGTGATAATATGAATTGTTATATGAATAGTTATATTGTTTGTATTGTCGCGTTTTATCGCTATCTTTGGTAATGATGTAGATTGTCTCACCTCTTTGTATATATTTTCTGTATTATTATTTATGTTCCGTAAAGTAGTTGAGGAAGTAGAGGAGCACCCGCTGGATTGTCAATACAACGAGGAGCAACAACTTAGGGACCAGTTCGAGGAAGGCGAGCCTCGAGATCATCCATATCATATGGATTGATTTCAGCGTGGTATGGTGTTATCAGAGTATTTCTGTCTTCCGATAATCTTCCTGAGGAGGATTTTTCGGAGGATCAGAATTTTTAGTGTTATGCTTGGGCTAGTTTATGGTTTGCTTTAAACCAGACAGTTTGCGGTTTTAATTAAATAGTTTGTCATATGTAAATTATTTGTACCTATTAAAAACAAAATTATATGTATAATTATGGTGTGTATGTAATAGTTTGTTTTATTTTATGTTCTGTTTATTTTATTTTATAATATAATGTTTAAGAAAAAAAATATTTTTACCACCTATATTATTATATATTACAAAATAATTTATAACTTGGGTAGAGGTTATTATTATTGTTCGGAAAATGTGACATCCCTATTAGGGTGTGACATTTTAGTTGGTATCAGAGCCCAAGTTAGAGTCTTTTGGGGTTGTGGTTGGGTCTGTTTTTGCTTGTGTTGTGTGATTCTCTGTGATTGGTGTCCGAAAGGATACATCTGACTTTGTTTTGTCTTGTTTGATTAAAGAAGAAGATGTCTGGCAGAAGAGGAACGCGTGCAAACATAAACCGTAATGTTGACCCAATGATTGCAAAATTTGAGGCTATGCGGCGTATGGCGAGAGGTGATTACGCAACAAAATGAACGAATTTGACTCAATTGAAGAAGATGCGACTGCTGATGCTCTAAACTTGTCTGAGTTTAGGCGTAATAACCCGCCGCAGTTCATAGGTGAA
Source organism: Ormosia emarginata (assembly GCA_029884605.1). Classification (NCBI taxonomy): domain Eukaryota; kingdom Viridiplantae; phylum Streptophyta; class Magnoliopsida; order Fabales; family Fabaceae; genus Ormosia; species Ormosia emarginata. The sequence continues at coordinate 5,173,045 of JAQQTP010000037.1, forward strand.
TTTAATCCCGAGAAGGTGAGTCTTTGGATCCAAGATCTCGAGAAGATATTTGAAGGAATGGGGTGTGCCGATGATCGAAAGGTGACGTATGCTACATTTATGCTGAGAGGGGATGGTAAGAACTGGTGGAGAGGAACCCGACGTTTACTACAAGCTGAGGGAACTGAAATTACATGGGAGGTATTCTGTGAAGTATTTTTGGAAAAGTACTTTCCTGCCAGTGCTCAACATGCCAAGGAGATGGAATTTCTTAGTTTACGTCAGGGCAATATGACTGTCAATGAATATGCTTCTAAATTTGAGAGCTTGTCTCAGTTCTCAGACTATGCTCAAACTCGACAGAATGATGCGTGGAAATGCCGTAAGTTTGAAGAAGGGCTGAGGGTAGAGTTGAAGCGAGGAGTGCTACCTTTAAGGATGAACCAGTTTCATGCTTTGGTGGACACATGTGTACGACTCGATGAGTTGGAGCCATCACGTGATCCAAGGAATCGTAACTTTGGACCAACGAGGTTCCAAAGAGGAGGCAACAACAACAACAATAACAACTGGTTTCAGCGTAAGCCGTATTCGAGACCACCGGGGAATCAACCTCAACGTCCATCTATCGGCGGAAGTTCTAGTGGCAACAAAGTTGGTACGAATGTGGCGTTTACGCCAAGATGTTTTAAATGTGGAAAGAGTGGCCACATATCTAGAGATTGTTCAATTAAAGGGCCAATCTGTTTCAAGTGTGGAAAGCCCGGACATGTTTCTAGGGAATGTAACCAAACAGAAAGGAAGCTAGTGGTGAGCAATGTTCGTGCTACTCAGCGAGGCTGAGGCTTCTCAGTCTGAAGATCTTATTCAGGGGGAAGATGTCGTAGCAGATGATTCAGGTGCGACACATTCATTTATTGCGTATGACTGTGTGGATCAGTTGAAATTGCCTGTGTCTTCTTTGAGTTTTCAATTGATTGTTTCTACACCAACTGCCAAGCCTGTTGTTACATCTAAAGTATGTTTGAACTGTCCTATTACCATAAATGATCGAGTCTTTTTGGTCAATTTAATTTGCTTACCTCTTGTTGAAATAGATATAATATTAGGAATGGATTGGTTATCTTCTAACCATATCTTATTAGACTGTGCCAATAAAACCTTAGTTTTTCCTAAGGATGACGATTTTGGATTTTTAACTGCCATCAAAGTCAAATCTTTGTTGAGGGACGGAGCTCAAGGATACATGCTACTGTCTTCTTTGGAAGTCAAGAGTGAAAAAGATATGAATGCTATTCCAATCGTGAATGAGTTTCCAGAAGTTTTTCCTGATGATGTACCTGGCTTACCACCGGAAAGAGAAATTGAGTTTGCTATTGATCTAGTACCAGGAGCAGGTCCTATTTCGATTGCACCATATAGGATGTCACCAGCGGAATTGGTAGAGTTGAAGAAGCAACTGGAGGAATTGTTGAAAAAGCAGTTTGTGCGACCGAGTGTTTCACCGTGGGGAGCGCCAATGCTACTAGTCAAGAAGAAGGATGGAACTTCTCGTCTTTGCATAGATTATCGTCAGCTGAACAAGGTCACGATAAAGAACAAATATCCACTTCCAAGGATCGATGATTTGATGGACCAGCTGAAAGGAGCAGCTATTTTCTCTAAAATAGATCTGCGATCAGGTTATCATCAGATTCGTGTCAAGGTTGATGATATACCTAAAACAGCTTTTCGAACTCGTTACGGACATTATGAGTATCAGGTGATGCCGTTCGGAGTGACGAATGCTCCTACAATATTCATGGACTATATGAATAGGATTTTTCGTCCATACCTAGACAGATTTGTAGTTGTTTTTATCGATGATATTCTGATCTATTCCCAAAATAAGGAAGAGCATGCTGAACATCTCAGTATAGTTCTCCAAATTTTGAAGGACAAGAAGTTGTATGCAAAGTTGGCAAAGTGTGAATTTTGGTTGGAAGAAGTTCAATTTCTGGGCCACGTGATTTCCAAGGAAGGTATTGCGGTGGACCCATCGAAAATAGAAACTATTTTGCAATGGGAGAGGCCGAAGACGGTAACCGAAATCCGAAGTTTTGTTGGAATGGCCGGATATTATCGAAGGTTCATTGAAGGTTTTTCTAAGATAGCTGGACCTCTTACGCAACTCACAAGGAAGAGTCAGGCTTTTGATTGGACGAAAGAATGTGAGGCAAGTTTTCAAGAGTTGAAGAAGAGATTGACGACCGCACCAGTGCTGATTTTCCCAGATCCTAACGAGGCTTTTGAGGTGTATTGTGACGCTTCTTACCAAGGGTTAGGATGCGTGTTGATGCGAACGTAAATGTGGTAGCCTATGCTTCCCAGACAACTGAAGGTTCATGAGAGGAACTATCCAACGCACGATTTGGAGCTCGCGGTGGTTTTTGCGTTGAAAATGTGGAGACATTTTCGTATGGAGTTGTGTTCAATGTCTTCGGTGATCACAAGAGTTTAAAATACATTCAATCAAAAGGAATTGAACATGAGGCGAGGCGATGGTTGGAGTTCTTGAAGGACTATGATTTCCAACTTCAATACCATCGGGAAAGGCGAATGTGGTGGCGGATGCTTTAAGTAGAAAGGTGATCGTGCTTCTACCATGATGATAAAGGAGGAAGAATTGATCAATCGGTTTAGAGATTTACGGTTGTCGGTGGAATTGGCACCGGGAAGAATTCGTCTAAGTAGTTTCTTATTTTCGAATGACTTCTTTGGAAGAAATCAAGGAAAAACAGGATAAGGATCCATATTTGTTGAATGAGTAATAATTTTTGATGCAAGGTCATAAGGCAACGGTTGAGGAAGGATCAGATGGAATCTTAAGATTTAAAGGAAGGATTTGTATACCTAATGATCCCGAGCTGAAGCAAGCGATTTTGGACGAAGCTCATGCTAGTAGGTTGAGTATGCATCCGGGGATGACAAAGATGTATCAAGATTTAAAGCAGATGTTTTGGTGGCCAAGGATGAAGAGAGATGTTGCGAAACGTGTGGCGTCTTGTCTGGTTTGTCAAAAAGCAAAAGTAGAACATCAAAGACTAGCCGGTATGTTACAACCTTTAACTATTCCAGAATGGAAATGGGATAGTATCTCAATGGATTTTGTTACCGGATTGCCAAGAACTAAGAAGGGTCATGATTCTATATGGGTTATAGTTGACAGGCTTACGAAGTTAGCGCACTTCTTGCTAATCAATATCAAGTATTCATTAGAACGATTAACCCAGGTGTACATTAGTGAAATTGTTAGACTTCACGGTATACCCTCAAGTATAGTTTCCGATAGAGACCCGAGGTTTACGTCAAGGTTTTGGCGAAGCCTACAAGAAGCCATGGGGACGAAGTTACGTCTGAGTTCTGCTTATCATCCGCAGACTGATGGTCAAACGGAGAGGACTATTCAATCGCTGGAAGATCTGTTGCGTGCTTGTGTGTTGGAACAACAAGGGAGTTGGGATGAATTTTTGTCTTTGATAGAATTCACCTACAATAATAGTTTTCACTCAAGTATAGGGATGGCACCCTATGAAGCACTATATGGGCGACGATGCCGAACACCTTTGTGTTGGTATCAAGATGGGGAAAGTATGACCATTGGACCTGATCTTGTGCAACAAACTACGGAGAAGGTGAAGATAATTCAGGAGAAAATGCGGGCGACTCAGAGTCGACAGAAAAGCAATGCTGACAAGCGCAGGAGACCTTTTGAATTTGAGGAAGGTGAGCATGTGTTTTTGCTAGTAACACCTACGACTGGTGTCGGAACGGTTATCAAATCTAGAAAACTCACTCCTAAATTCATTGGACCTTATCAAATCATTCGTCGGATAGGTCCTGTAGCCTACCAGATAGCTTTACCACCTTTTCTATCCAATCTTCATAATGTATTCCATGTGTCTCAACTGAGTAAATATATCCCGATCCAACGCATGTCATTCAGCCTGATGAAGTACAACTGAAAGATAATTTGACATATGAGACACTTCCTGTTAAGATTGAAGACAGGAGAGTGAAGCAGCTTTGAGGGAAGATGATTGTATTGGTAAAGGTTATATAGAATGAGATAATGGGAGATGCTACTTGGGAGTTAGAAGACAAAATGAGGGAGCAATACCCACATCTTTTCTAAGGTACGATAAATTTCGGGGACGAAATTTTTGTTAGTGGGGGAGAGTTGTAACACCCCAATTTTTGGTTAATTACGTTTTTGCCCTTATTGTACTGTTTTCTGATTTCTGTGTGTTATAAAATTAATTTGACTGTTTCGTAACTGTATTTGATTGCTTCGTGTGATTTACTCCGAGTCAAGAAAATAATAATTTTTGGATCGGGAAAAATCTTGTTTGATTATTTGGAGCTGGGCGATCTTACTAAACCCAATCCGAATAATACATATAGTAATCTTTTAATTGTTAAAATTTTTCTGTATAATAAAAAAAAATATTTACCATGCAGAAAATTCTGTGGGACCCACGTTTGCCTTGTGGGACCCACATTTGTCTTGTGGGACCCACGTTTGGGTTTGTGAGACCCACTTTTAGGAAAAATTTACCAACGTAAAAGGCTTGTAAAATTCTAAACCAAAAGGTTAAAAATCTACAAAAAATGATTAGACTTAGTAGATTAGTTAGTTTAAAACCTAACTTAATTGAATAATTAGTCTAAAACTTAATTAAGTTAATCTAAAGGGGTTTGAGTGATAATTAAACGGACTAAAACCTAATTAATTTTTACCATATTATAGTCTAGTATAATTAAGAAGGAGATTAGTGTTTCTAAATAAATATATGATTAACTAAATAATAAAGGAACCTAGCTATTTTTTAATTAAACATAACTAGGAGGATTTAAGCATAAATAAGTTATTAAAAATCAATCAAAATTGATTGATTCTCCTATAGCATTTTCGGCCTTATGCATGAATTATGCACTCAAAATTCAACAAGGAAGCAACCAAGAAGTTGCTAAATGCTTAGTCATCCACCATCCAAATAATAATGTTAGCAAATTGTCAACAAAGGAGACAAAGCTCCATAATTTGTGTCCTATGGCTATTATTAAGCCAAATTTGTCAAACAAAAAAAAATGGATAGCTTTTTGCTTGAAGTCCTACGGCATATCATCTAAAATTTCCTAACATTCTATATCATTCACTCTTTTCTCTCCTACCCAAAGAACTTAAGAAAATTTCCTAAGTTTCCATTTTCTCTACCATTCGGCCAACACGACTTCTAACCCTTCCACTCATTTAAAATTTTATCTAACATCATTTCTTAAACCTAAACCATATTCTAAGAACATCTCTAGTTGTGAGTTTTTGCTAAATCATCCATTTGGAGCTTGGAAAATCACTTTGAAGTTTCTTTCCTATAAGGTGAAAATTCTTGTTTCTTGTTTCTAATTTTATTTTAAATGTTCTAAGCCATGATTGATCCATGGTTTATCTTTTTTAAACCATAATTTATGACTTTATAATTTGTTTAAGCTTGTTAGGATTTTTGTTGAAGCTACACAAAATTTCTAAGGAGGAGTCCAAGGAGATCTTGTCTTCCTTATAGGTAAGAGGGAGATTTAATCTCATCAACCAAGTGTGGTGGTGAGAAAATGGATGTAATTGTGGTGAAGAATCCATAAGGATTCATTCACTTGGTTGTTTGTTTTGTGATTAATTTTGTGTGCATGTTTATTGTCTTTTCTAGTTGTGATTAATTTTGTGTGCATGTTTATTGTCTTTTCTATTTGTGATTTATTATGCATGCAAGCATGTTTATAGCTTTGATATTTGGTATGTGTTTTATTATTGCTTTAATATATGGTATGTGTTCATAAATATATGTAAATGTTCATGGATCTATGATAATTATTGTTGGGTGTGCAAATATGTTGAGATTGCAAAAGTGTTCCAAAGAACACAAGATGAAGAGCTTATGGTTTTTACTATGAAGAGAGAACCAATATGTTCTCAACCATTTTCTAAAAGGATAACTTAGTTGATCTAATTAAGTTAAAGGATTTTTCAATGATTTAATGGATGAAAAATAATTTTAAACATGGTTTGTATAAAAATGGTGATTTTTGGCCAAAAATATATTTTAATGTTTAATTGATCCAAAATTTATTTTCTAAGTGTAAACTAGTTTATTGACCTAAAAAGAATTTATTTACAATGGATTTTCAAGAACCAAATAAGTAAACAAATTTTTATTAGAAGTCTAGTGTATGAAAGAAATAAATTTTTGACACTTGAAAATACTTATCTTTGAGTTTTAAAGTATGTTAGCAATTTTTTAAAGTAGATTTTATGGTTATGATTAAATAAAGGAATTTTTAAAAAGAAAACGTAGAAAATATCACTTAGTGGATTTTCTAAACTAAATGTTGTCAAAATTGATTAAAAATGAGTAAGTGTTGAAGAACGTTTCAAAATGGCATTTAGAAAGCAAGAAAATATTTTACGTGGTTAAAGAATAAAATTATCGGTAGAAGAATTTATTAAATTTGATTTTTTGGGAAAAACGTTAAAAATTATTACTTAGCGTAATTTTTGTAAGAAAAATAGAAAATAATGTCTAAATAATATTTTTAGTTTGGAATGTTTCAAAAATTTAATTTGGAACGTCAAGAAATATTTTATACAGCGAAAATAGTAGAAATAGCTTATGCGTATTTAAAATGATGATTTTTAAACTACGCGATTGAGAAAATGATTTAAAAATGTTACGCGATTGAGAAAACGGTGAAAAATATTTACGCGATTGAAAAACGTTTGTAAAGTGTGACGTAATTGTGAAAATGGGATAAAATATTTACGCGACTTATGGAAACAGTAAGTTTTTACTGTCGGTCAAAGCGGTGGACCCGGACATGTTGGGAAATAGTACTGTCAAGTGGAGACATACTATTTTTGGAATTATTAATACTAAGGGTATTTTTGTAATGATGGTGACAATGAGGATATTTATGTAATTGATTTATGGTGATACCGAGGGTATTTTTGTAATTATGGATCATTACATACATAGAGTGGTATGTCAATTTGGTTGAAATTGACAATTGACTGACGAGATGAATTACACCGTGTTATGGGTGTGATAGGCGTAGTGTGTTCAGGTGGAGAACTTGGAGGCATTAGTGTGCAGTAGATTCCACATGTGGACAGTTGGTAGCTCCTTTGGGCCGTGGTAACTGAAAAACACACACTAGCGATCTCGACAAATACTATTCTTAATCATGATCTATTGGGGACTGTCTGGTACTATGCCTGGACGTACACGACGTATTTGACTATGTACTATTTACACGACGTATTTGACTATGTACCATTCACACGACGTATTTGATTGTGTGCTATTTACACGACGTATTTGTTGTGTAATAGTTGGTTGAGCGCACTGATGTACGGACATGTCTCTGGGATCATTCTCTCGATGTTGTGTTTAGCTCCATGGAGTAGGAACAGTCGAGTGTGCATGGCATATTTAATCTGCATTACTGTGTGAATAGTTATAATTTGATTTATGATATTTTGCATGTGTGATAATATGAATTGTTATATGAATAGTTATATTTGTTTGTATTGTCGTTTTCTTACTGCTATGCTGGTAATGATGTAGATTGTCTCACCTCTTTGTATATATTTTCTGTATTATTATTTATGTTCCGTAAAGTAGTTGAGGAAGTAGAGGAGCACCCGCTGGATTGTCAATACAACGAGGAGCAACAACTTAGGGACCAGTTCGAGGAAGGCGAGCCTCGAGATCATCCATATCATATGGATTGATTTCAGCGTGGTATGGTGTTATCAGAGTATTTCTGTCTTCCGATAATCTTCCTGAGGAGGATTTTTCGGAGGATCAGAATTTTTAGTGTTATGCTTGGGCTAGTTTATGGTTTGCTTTAAACCGTATTAGTTTTATGTGTTTTAATTAAATAGTTTGTCATATGTAAATTATTTGTACCTATTAAACAAAAACAAAATTATATGTATAATTATGGTGTGTATGTAATAGTTTGTTTTATTTTATGTTTGTTTATTTTATTTTATAATATAATGTTTAAGAAAAAAATATTTTTACCACCTATATTATTATATATTACAAAATAATTTATAACTTGGGTAGAGGTTATTATTATTGTTCGGAAAATGTGACATCCCTATTAGGGTGTGACATTTTAGTTGGTATCAGAGCCCAAGTTAGAGTCTTTTGGGGTTGTGGTTGGGTCTGTTTTTGCTTGTGTTGTGTGATTCTCTGTGATTGGTGTCCGAAAGGATACATCTGACTTTGTTTTGTCTTGTTTGATTAAAGAAGAAGATGTCTGGCAGAAGAGGAACGCGTGCAAACATGAACCGTAATGTTGACCCAATGATTGCAGCTGCTGAGGCTATGCAGCGTATGGCAGAGATGATTACGCAACAAAATGAACGAGCAGCTCAATAGCAAGATGCGACTGCTGATGCTCTAAACTTGTCTGAGTTTAGGCATAATAACCCGCCGCAGTTCAGAGGTGAATTTAATCCCGAGAAGGCGAGTCTTTGGATCCAAGATCTCGAGAAGATATTTGAAGGAATGGGGTGCGCCGATGATCGAAAGGTGACGTATGCTACATTTATGCTGAGAGGGGATGGTGAGAACTGGTGGAGAGGAACCCGACGTTTACTACAAGCTGAGGGAACTGAAATTACATGGGAGCTATTCTGTGAAGTATTTTTGGAAAAGTACTTTCCTGCCAGTGCTCAACATGCCAAGGAGATGGAATTTCTTAGTTTACGTCAGGGCAATATGACTGTCAATGAATATGCTTCTAAATTTGAGAGCTTGTCTCAGTTCTCAGACTATGCTCAAACTCGACAGAATGATGCGTGGAAATGCCGTAAGTTTGAAGAAGGGCTGAGGGTAGAGTTGAAGCGAGGAGTGCTACCTTTAAGGATGAACCAGTTTCATGCTTTGGTGGACACATGTGCACGACTCGAAGAGTTGGAGCCGTCACGTGATCCAAGGAATCGTAACTTTGGACCAACGAGGTTCCAAAGAGGAGGCAACAACAACAACAATAACAACCGGTTTCGGCGTGAAATTCGTGATTCGAGACCTTGGGAATCAACCTCAACGTCCATCTATCGGCGGAAGTTCTAGTGGCAACAAAGTTGGTATGAATGTGGCGTTTATGCCAAGATGTTTTAAATGTGGAAAGAGTGGCCACATATCTAGAGATTGTTCAATTAAAGGGCCAATCTGTTTCAAGTGTGGAAAGCCCGGACATGTTTCTAGGGAATGTAACCAGACAGAAAGGAAGCCAGTGGTGAGCAATGTTCGTTCTACTCAGGGTGAGTAATGTTTAAGAAAAAAAAAATATTTTTACCACCTATATTATTATATATTACGAAATAATTTATAACTTGGGTAGAGGTTATTATTATTGTTCGGAAAATGTGACATCCCTATTAGGGTGTGACAGGTGTGGCTTCCTCACATGGAAAGTTAAGAGCTCCTCTGTGCCGTGGGATAAACCGATGCAAACACACAGACGATCTGGACTAAGACGCTGTCCTATATTGCGATCAACTGTTAAGGTGCTATGTATAAGCCATTGTTGCGCAAATATTTTTATGAGATGAAGCACACTATTTTTAAAGGTTAACGATATACTGGCATTACTCCTTGATCATTCACTCCGAAAATGTTGATGTCTAGCTCCATGGAGTAGGATTTGTGGTACCATAATGCATTATGCATTGTTCATTGTCGATCTCATAAATTGTTGAGCATGAATAATTGTGAATGTGAAAATATCTGTTCTATTTCTATAATAATTGTCTGGATATTGTACTGATTGCTTGAGATATTATTGCGACCTGCTTGTTGTTATTGATTCTTACTATTGCTTATAATTGTACTGCTTTGCTATAAATTCTACTGTTACTGTTAATGAATATATGAACTGTATTACTATGTAGGCGCTCTGAGCCATGTTGTCTTCTTACTGCTGTAATGGTAATGAAAGTTGGGTGTCTCACCTCTTTATTTCATTACTCTGTCTTATGTTGTGTTGAATAAAGACCATGAAGAGCCCAAGTTGGATTTACTTAGCTTATTGTTGGAGAATCGACCTCTGTTTCATTGTAATGGCATCTGGACAAGCTCCCCTCATTCCCACATGGATACAGTTTCATGAAGGCTCGGAAGCTTGGCATTTCGACCGTGACACGGGGCGTGTTACCTACATTGGGGACGTAACCCTAGTTCAGAGTGGTAATGATCCTGGAGCTGGTACGAACATCTCGTATGTTCCTATGCGTGTGGAGTTCCCTATACCCATTGGGGAGATGTGGAGTAATCACCACCTCTTCCCTAGAGAGGTTTCGGTTATGACACATGTTCGTGCTCCAATCCATTGGGACATGTCGCAGGTACGAGTATCACCTACCGGAAATGAAGAGGAAGATCAGGTGCAGGACCATTCCCTCTATGTGTTAGATTTCAGGGAAGGTCAAACTTTTATATGGTAGTTATGTAAAACCGAAGTTTAAATATTGTTGTAAGCTTTTTTATGCATGTATTCTGGATATGTATTTTATATTAAACTGATGTTGTATTTGGATTGTAAGTCAATATAACTATATTTCATATCGTGGCTCGTAATTACCATTTATGCATAATGGAAATAACTTTAAATTTTGAAAAATTTCTGTTATTGAGGTTGTGATACGCCTGGGTTTAGTGACTGTGGTGTAATGACGATTGTGCTGTGGTTATTAGATCTAGGTGCGTTACACTTAGGTGGTATCAGAGCAGTTCATCCTGTTGAGCCGAGGTGTGGACTTGCTATGTTTAGGCATATTAGAATTTTGTCTGTTATACACTTCCTTGTCTCTTGATTGAGATAATGGGAAAGGAATGCATGGCTTGCCGGAGGTTGAATGTTAGTAGCTACTGTTATACAGTTGCATGATATTGAGGATTGGCCTACTCAATATATAATGTTCTATGTATACAGGAAACTATGACTTCACCTAGGCGTATTGTATTAGGAGAATAGGAATTCTTTTGTGAGGAGATCAAGAGGTTTTGGAAAATCGATCTTCTGGAGAAAGGAATGACTAGTGTAAGTTTGGTTTGAGAAGCTGTTTGGGGGTTGACGACTTACAAGAGATTACGCCATGGAAGGCAGAACGAAGAGACTCGAGTTGGAGACTGTTAGGATTCGTGGATTTGACTTGTCTTGTTTAAATTGTGTGACTCTTTGCGTTTGGTTTCTGAGGGGAGACAACGTTGTTTGAAATAATTACATTTGTTTTGTTGTGTTATGTGTTGTCCATCTTTGAAGAAAGTCGATGGCTCGCGGTAGACATACGAGGGCAATGGCTCGTGATAGGCATACGTGTGTGAGTGTAGGATGAGATAATGAAAGCTTGGCTGTGACTACGGAAGAAAGACAAAGGATAGCTGATGTGACAACTCACCAAGATCAGAGGACCGCACAACAGTGAGAACTGGAGGTTAAGGTCCTAAATTTGTTGGAGCAAAGTCGAACTTGGGATAACCTTAGACTGCCTAGATTCCAAAGGCAGAATAATAAAAAAGTTAATCGGTTTAAGCAGAAACCATATTCTCGATTGTCAAGGAAACAACAACAACATCCAATTCATGGAGAAAGTGCTAGTGGCAATGGATCCAGTCAAACCTCAACATTTTTATCAAGATGTAAGAAGTGTGGAAAGGACCACTCAACGAAGGAATGTAAGACCAAGAGGATAGTTTGTCTCAAGTGTGGAAAGGAGTACCTAACGAGGGATTGCACAATTGCAGGAATCATCTGCTTTAAATGTGGAAAAGCCTGGACACGTTTCCCGCAACTGCAATCAAGCGAAGGTAAATTCTTCAGTCAATGCTGCAGGGCTGAGAAATCGCAAGCAAAAGGTAGAATTTATACCCTGGGTGGTGCTGAGGACCTCTAAAACTGAAGATCTAAACAATGGAGATTGTGCCTTAAATGACGATCCCGTAACTGTGCCGTATAATTATGGGGGCAACCCTTCTTTTTACAGTTTGTAACTGTATGGATCATTTGGATTCATCTGTGTTTTCATTAGCTTTGATCCAGTTACTTTTATTTCTATTGTCAAAATTTGTCATTGACACTCAAGTTTGTTTAATCCATCCTGTTTCTACTAAAGATTGAATTTTTTGTTAATTTGACTTGCATATCAAAAATCACTCCTATTAGGGTCCATGATTTTAGAGATAGATTGGCCATTTCTCTAGTTATATCTTGTGAGACCATTTCAACAAAGACCTTAGTGACTTTTGAAACTAAGACTTTTGAGTTCGTCACGACTAACGAAGTTAGAGCCTTGTAAGGGAAAAGGAACCTGAGGATACATGTTAATGTCTTCCTTAGAGGACAAAAGCAAGGAGAATATAAATGTCACTCTTGTAGTCAAAAAGTTCTGCATGATGAGCTACGATGTTATCAATTAAGGAGAAGAATAGAACTTCTCGGTGAGACGAGGACTGTCGCTGATTGGACAAGGTTACAATTAAGGATGAGTGTCCTTGGAGGAAAAATGAACAATTCGATGGATCAGCGAGAAAGGAGTTATTGTTCTCTCCAAGATAGATGTATGATCTAGTCATCATTAAATTCGTGGGAAATTGAGAATATTCCCAAAACAATCTTCGGACGCGCTATGGGCGTTATGAGTATCTTGTGACGCCATTCGGAGTGACAAATGCTCTTGTCATATTCATGAGCTGCATGAATCAAATCTTTCGTCCTTGCCTAGACAGAATTGTTGTTGTCTTTATCAATGACATTCTAATCTATTCTTGAAAACGTGGAGAGACATGTTGGACATTTCGATCCAATTTTCCAGACTTTAAAAGAGAAGGGGTGAATGCCTAAGTATTAGAGTACGAATTCTCGTTTAAGGAGGTTCAGTTTTGAGTTATGGGACTTCAAATGAAGGGATTGTTGTGAGTCCGTCAAAAGTTGAAGCAGTTTCGCAATAAGAAAGAATGAAGACCATGATACCCTCGTAACTTACAAGGTTAGCTGGTTTCTATCGAAGGAGCGTCGATGAGTTCTCCAAGATAGTAGAATCTCTTATGTAGTTTACGAGAAGACAATTAAAACTTTTATGGACTAACACATGTGAAGAAAGTTTTCCCAGGATTGAGGAAACATTCGGATACTCTCCAGTTTTGGTCCTACCCGATCCTAGTGAAACATTTGAAGTGTTTCGTGATGCTTCACATCAAGGTCTAGGATGTGTACTTATGCAAAGTTGGGAAGTTATGACTTACACCTCGAGATAGTTGAGGGTGCATGAGGAGAATTACCCAACGCATGGCTTGAAGTTAACCGCAGTTATAATTACTATGAAAATATAAAGATGCTTTTCGCATGGAGCAACATCCAACGCCTTTAGTAATCTCAAGAGCGCGAAGTATTCATTCGACAAAAGGGAGCTGAACACAAGACAGAGAAGGCGATTAGAATTTTTGAAGGAGTATGACCTCTAGTTTTAGTGTCGTCCTAGAAAGGCGAACGTCATGGCGGACGTTTTGAACCAGAAACTACCTAATATCTTCATTATGGTAGCCAAGGAGAAGAAATTGGTAGAGTAATTCAAGGACATGTGGTTGTCATTGGAAATGACACCGGATGAGGTATGTTTGGGTATGATTACTATTCCAAACAATCTGTTGGGAGAAATTCCAGAGAAGCAGAAGAGTGACCAAGATGCATCAAGACCCAAAACAGAAGTAGTGATGGTAAGAAAAGAAGAGAGACGTTATGAAATATGTGTTGTCTTGTCTGAGTTGCCAGTAAACTCACTCCTAAATTCTTTGGACTATATCAAATTCCACTTCGGATTGGTCTGATAACCTACCAACAGATTTCGTCATCCTTTCTTTCTAAATCTTCATGATACCTTCTGTATGTCATAATTGCGAAAGTGTATCCCCGATCCAGCTATGTCATCAGAATGAACACGATACAATTAAGAGAGAGTTTGATCTATGAAATGCTTTTTGTGAAGATCAAGAATAGGGGAGCAAAGCAACATAGAAACAAAAGGATCACATTAGTAAGGGTGATCTGAATTGACGTAACTAGAGACGTGACGTGAGAGTTAGAAAATAAGATGAAAAAACAACGTCAATATTTATTCTAAGGAATGAAAATTTTGAGGATGAAATTTCTATTTGAAGGGGAGAGTTGTAACATCCCGAAAATTAATAATTTCATGACAAATAAACGTTTTATAATATTTGGGAATTTTGGGAATTTTTCTAGATTTTTATGAGAACGCGAAATATTTTAATATTATTCCTCGTTTTGCATGCAAACTAAGCGGGCCCGGGAAAATGAGATATTTTTCCTGAGAACTTTGAACTATGAAAATGTTGATGGGGGATCTTACTAAACCAAAGGCCAAACACGGTTTACTAGGTTTTACATTTTTTGAGAAATTCTATGTGACAGAATAATAAATTACAGCGTAATTCTATCCGCTGGACAATTAATACTGACTTCTGTCAACTGTAACAATTGCCCATTGGATAATAGTATGTATTAGAAGCCCTATCACCTTATCCTAATGCAATCCATTTTATTTCCAATTAAATCCCCTTTAATTCAAATTTGGTGTACTTTAGCCAAAGCTTCTTTGAGAAGCTTTGACCACAAATGACCAAGCTACCCTTGGCTTGTTGGGGAAGCCAAAATTCTCCCCCCTTCTCCCTCTCAATGCCGCGGCAATGCTTGCCCTTGGGAGGAAAAATTTTGCCTCCTCACCTAATACACATCGCTCAAAATATCTCTCACTTTTCATAACACTTTCTCTCTCTAGTTTCTTCTTCAATATTTTTCTCCTCCTTCTCTCTTCTTCTTCTCCCTCAACCATGAAATTGTAGCCCCATTACCAACCATTTCTCTTCACTTTTCTCTTCATAAACACCATTTCTACACTTCCCTCAACCTCCTCTACAACTTCTATTTGAAGTGTTTTCTTCGAAAACTAACTTTTCCTCCATTGTCATCCAAGACAAAGGTTCAAGCTTTAAGGTAAAGTTCTCTTTTTTCTTCCTTCTTCTCTTCATTTTCATATTCTATGGTCTCATTGGAGACCAAACATCCATCCTTTACTAAGCTTGATGTTGATTCTTTGTGTTGGAGATTTTAGGGTTCTTGGAAACCCCAAAACTGAAATCTTCAAGAAGCAACAAGGAGACCATTTTCGTGTTCTTCCTTAAGGTAAGAGGGAGATTACTCACTTCAACCTTTATTGGTGGTGAGAAGACTTTTGTGTGTTTGTTGATGGAGGAATCCATCTTGGTATGCTTACTTTGTATGATGATTTTACATATTCATGTGTTCTTAATTGAGATTGATACTTGGATAATGATCTTGAATGGATTTGATGTGTTAAAAATGCTTCCTCATGTTAGGGTTGCTAAATGGAAAATTTAGAGTTTCTTACCCTAATATGGTGCCATGGTTTTGGCTTAAATTTTGAGGGATTAAATTGATTTTTGGTGAACTAAAAATTTAAGTGAATTGATATCAAGAGACTAGTGCATAAAAAGGAATTAAATTGGAACTTTGAAGACTTGAGGGGCCACGGTTTTGACCTAAAATAATAAGAGTTTAGATTAAGTTAGTAAGTGGTAAAACTTATGTAATTGGACATTAAAGAGTTAATGATCATAATGGAATTGATTATGAAAAATTTAAGTTTTTCCAAACACCTATAGAGGTTATGGTTTTGATAAGAACTTTGGGATGTAAATTTGATTTGGTATAACAATCAAGTGAAACTTCAATGGTTAAGTATTGGAGGATAATGTTAGATGTAAAGAAAAGAATAATTTTGGATTTCACCACACTAATGAGGAGCCACGGTTTTGGCTCTAGGTTTTAAGAGATTGGATTAATTTTGTGTGAGATACGATTTGTGTGAATTGGTATTAAATGACTAATACATAAGTGGAAGGAAATTAATTGATTAGTAACTCTTAAGAGAGTCATAGATTTTACGGGTTATTTAACCCAATGAATTTCATAATTGATCAAGACTTAAGTTATTGGAAAGCCACAATTTTGAGGGATATTGAACCTAAAAATTGTCATAATTGATTAAGACATAAAACATTGGAAATGTTGAATTCCATAATATGAAATAGTGATAATTGATAAATCATAAACATATATTGATGTTAGAAATTGGTTCTATGTTGTTATGGGCTCCTATGTAGGGCTAAGCATTTGTTAATTGAGTACTTGATGAGATATGATATGTTGGTGATAAGAAATGATGATATGCCATTGAGGCAATACTTTTGATAAATGTATTATTGATATGATATGTTGATATTGAGGAATGCTCATATGCCATTGAGGCAATGCATATGATAAATGTATCATTGATATGATTTATTGACATTGAGAATGAATATATATGCCGTTGTGGTATGCTTATGATGAACGCATCATTGATAAACATACATGATTGGACATTATGTTGTCATGCATATGTGTTGTCCATTGGACATTGTTGAGAAAGGCGATGTATGCCTAGGAGTTTGAATAACACCTATGTGCAGGTGCGAATAGACTAAGCATAGGGTCATAGTGGTTGGCCCTGGGGGCGTCGGGGTGCGGGTTCCTCACATGGACAGTTAAGAGCTCCTCTGTGCCGTGGGGTAGACCGATGCAAACACACCGACGATCCGAACTAAGACGATATCCTATATCGCGATCAACTGTTGAGGTGCCATGTATAAGCCATTATTGCGTAAATATTTTTATGAGATAAAGCACACTATTTTTAAAGGCTAACGATATACTGGCATTACTCCTTGATTATTCACTCTGAAAATGTTGATGTCTAGCTCCATGGAGTAGGATTTATGGTACCATAATGCATTGTGCACTATTTATTGTCGGTCTCATAAATTGTTGAGCATGAACACTTGTGACTATGAAAATATCTATTCTATTTCTATAATAATTGTCTGGATATTGTACTGATTGCTTGAGATATTATTGCGACCTACCTATTGTTATTGATTCTTACTATTGCTTATAATTGTACTGCTTTGCTATAAATTCTACTATTACTATTAATGAATATATGAACTGTATTGCTATGTGGGTGGTCTGCGCCGTGTTGTCTTCTTACTGCTGTAATAGTAATGAAAGTTGGGTGTCTCACCTCTTTATTTCATTACTCTGTCTTATGTTGCATTGAATAAAGACCGTGAAGAGCCCAAGTTGGATTTACTTAGCTTATTGTTGGAGAATCGACCTTTGTTTCATTGTGATGGCATCTGGACATGCTCCCCTCATTCGCACGTGGATATAGTTTCATGAAGGCTCGGAAGCTTGGCATTTCGACTGTGACGCAGAGCGTGTTACCTACATTGGGGACGTAACCCTAGTTCAGAGTGGTAATGATCCTTGAACTGGTACGAACATCTCGTATGTTCCTATACATGTGGAGCTCCCTATACCCATTGGGGAGATGTGGAGTAACCACCGCCTCTTCCCTAAAGAGGTTTCGGTTATGACACATGTTCGTGCTCCTATCCATTTGGACGTGTCACAGGGACGAGTATCACTTATCGGAAATGAAGAGGAAGATCAGGTGCAGGACTATTCCCTCCATGTGTTAGATTTCGAGGAAGGTCAAACTTTTATATGATAGCTATGTAAAATCGGAGTTTAAATATTGTTGTAAGCTTATTTATGGTTATATTCCGGATATGTATTTTATATTAAACTGATGTTGTATTTGGATTGTAAGTTAATATAACTATATTTCATATTGTGGCTCATAATTACCATTTATGCATAATGGAAATAACTTTAAATTTTAAAAAATTTCTATTATTGAGGTTGTGACATGCTTGGGTTTAGTGATTGTGGTGTAATGACGATTGTGCTGCGATTATTAGATCTAGGTGCATTACACCTTCGAGATCACATGGCCTAAAAACTTGACCTCTTCTAGCCAGAATTCACACTTTGTCAATTTGGTGTATAACTTCTGTTCTTTCAGAATCTGAACAACTATGCTGAGGTGTTCAACATGATCCTCCTGATTTTGAGAGTAGATTAGGATATCGTCGATAAAGACAACCACAAACCTATCCAAGTAAGAACGAAAGATCCTATTCACATAATCCATGAAAATGGCAGGTGCATTCGCCACACCAAAAGGCATTACTAGGTACTCGTAGTGACCATAACAAGTACGAAAAGTTGTTTTGGGAATATCCTCCACCTTTACTCTAATATGATAATAGCCCGATCACAGATCGATCTTAGAAAACCCCATTGCTCCCCTCAGTTGATCCATTAAGTCATCTATCCTTGGAAATGGATACTTATTCTTGATCATGACTTTATTCAACTGGCGATAGTCCACACACAATCGCGAAGTACCATCTTTCTTCTTGACTAGTAATACTGGCGCTCCCTATGGCGATACACTAGGTCTAACAAATTGCTTCTCTAAGAGTTCTTCCAATTGCTTCTTGAGTTCAACTAGCTTTGCTGGTGACATTATGTAAGGTACAATAGAAACAGGGCCAGATCCAGGTACAGGGTCAATGGTAAACTCTATCTCCCGTTCCGGCAGTAAACCAGGTACATCTTCAGGAAAGACTTCGGGAAACTCTCTAACCACTGGAATTGCGTTCACATCTACCTCGTTCTCGACTTTTAAAGAAGACAATAGCATGTATCCCTGAGCTCCTTCTTTCAAGAAAGCTTGAACTTGGTTGGCCGTTAAAAATCTAGAATTCTCATCCACAGGGAAAACTATGGTTTTACTAGAACAGCCTAACAGGACATGGTTAGAAGATAACCAATCCATCCCTAGGATTATGTCTAATTAGGAAAGAGGTAAACAAATTAAATCAACAGAAAAGATTCGACCTTCAACGATTAAAGGACAATTTAAATAGACTTTGGTGGTAACAACAGGTTTAGCAGTAGGGGTTGAAATAGACAAGTCAAAAGGCAAAGAAGACACAGGCAAACCAAGTCGTTTCACACAGTCATAGGAAATGAAAGAATGGGTTGCCCTAGAGTCATACAGTACAGTCAAAAGATTATATTCTATGATACCTTCGCCTCGTATTAGATCTTCAGATTTAGAGGCCTCAGCACCACTCAGAGTATAAACTCTACCTCATACTTGCGATTTCACAGCTCTTGCAGCATTGACTGAAAGCTCTACCTTAGCTTGGTTGCAATCGCGACAAACATGCCCAGGCTTCCCACATCTAAAGCAAATGACTCCTTTAATTGTGCAATCCCTTATGAAGTGCTCCTTCCCATACTTCAAACATCTT
This sequence comes from Ormosia emarginata, assembly GCA_029884605.1. Lineage (NCBI taxonomy): Eukaryota > Viridiplantae > Streptophyta > Magnoliopsida > Fabales > Fabaceae > Ormosia > Ormosia emarginata. The sequence continues at coordinate 5,192,436 of JAQQTP010000037.1, forward strand.
GGCATAGGAGCCATAGTCTGACCAGTCCTACCAGGACTCCCACCAAGACTTCCACCTTGTGATCGTTGTTGCTGATTTCCAGGTGGTCTTGAGTAAGGCTTTCTTTGATAGCGATTAGCACTACTATTTCCTCCTTTCTAGGACCGAAAAGGCCCAAAGTTACGGTTCCTCGTGTCCCGCGCTTAATCTAGGTCTTCTACTCGGCGACAAATATCTAGCAGCTCCGAAAATTGGTTGATCCTCAAAGTTATAACTGCCCTCTTCACGCCGTGCCTTAAACCTTCTTCAAATTTTCAACATTTCCATACCTCGTTCGGCTGGTGTTGGAAATAGGTTGAGAATTTGGACAAGCTTTCAAACTTCACAGTGTACTCACCGACAGTCATGTTCCCTTGTCTCAGACTAAGGAACTTCATCTCTTTAGCATGTCTGGCACTTGCAGGAAAATATTTCTCCAAGAATTTCTCCTTGAATACCTCCCAAGTAATCACTTGACTTTCAGTTTCCAATAATCTGTGTTCTCCAGTCCATATTCTTCTACGTCTCCAACCAACATAAATGCAGCATAAGTCACCTTCTTATCTTTGGTACACTTCATGCCTCTGAAGACTTTCTCCATCTCCTTAATCCAAAGAGTAGCCTTCTCTGGATCAAATTCTCTCTTGAATTGAGGAGGGTTGTTGCGATGAAATTCTGCCAAGTTTTGAGCATCCGTAGTAGCTTCTAACTGTTGTGCAGCTCTCTCTTGCTGTTGAGCAGTCTACTGGTTCTGTTGCAGCATGGCCTCAGCCATCCTTTGAATTGCCTCGATCGCTACAGTCATATCCCCTCTACGAGCCATAACTCTTTTCAAGTCAAACTATACAAAATATAGAGAAAAGTCAGATGCATCCTTTCGGAATACCAAAAATAGAGAATCACACAGCACAAACAAGACAGTCCAAACCATAAGACCCAAAAGAAAACTCAAACCGGGGCTCTGATACCAAACTAGTGCAATGCCCCTTTTTCTATAAGGAGAAGAGGGAACGTCGCACCATAAATAAAAAAAAGGCGAAAAAATAAGTAAATCGTAAATTTAAGACCCGGTTCATTTAATATATAATTAAGCCTCTTCAATCGTAAATGTATAATAATTTTTTTTATAGTGAGAGAATAATAAATTATAGTCACAGTAAAAATCGGCATAAAAATAAACCATACATCCACATCCTATATATAATTGCATTAAGCCTGTTTAGTTACATCATCAAGTATACAAAAAGCAAAAGCTTTACCCACCCCCAAGATGTTTACAAATGTACAGCCCATCAAAATAGCAAAACATCAGGCTTTCCAAAAAGATATACGTATAGCCATCAGTAGCCACCGATAGTACCAGTCCCCCTATGACTGACGAGAAGGAACCATAGCAGGATCCTCTGCTGGGTCTTCCTCGTCAGATGAAATCAACATCGGAGCGACCGAATTACGAGTAGAGGCTCGTGCAATAGATAGGAATGAATCCTCTTTTGGGGTGTAATAGAGATCATCCCACAAATCATAGACAGGTAGATAAAACTCTAAATGGGCAAAAGCAGTAAAGTTAAAAACAGGCGGGTCATAGCGACCCTAAGCTAGTGACACCGTCAAGTCCTCATGATAAATACAACGGTCCATGCGCTGCCAAAAATCAAGACCTCCATGGAAAGTCATCCTCGCATATCCCAAAAATCTACATGGATGAGACGACATCTTCGAATAAGCGCTAATCGTAGTCAGGCCAGAAACCAAGGAACTCAGGCACTTCCCCTTCTTCGCGAACGTCTTCTCAGAAGCAGATAAATAAAACAGAAAAATAGGTATATAGGAAAGAGATGAGACACCCAATATTCAAGACCAATACGGAAGTAAAAAAACAGAATGGTGTAGGACGCCCACATAATATCGCAACATATATGTATATATATATGTATATATATATGTATATATGTATATATATATGTATATATGTATATATATATATGTATATATGTATATATATATATATATAATAATTATAATAATAATAATAAAAATAAGCAATAAAAAGGAAACAACAATAATGTCTCAGGCAGTAAGCAGTTTATCAATCAGATAATTATTACAACATTAAAAGAGATAATTTAATAGTTATGGACACTCATGCTAAAAGAAATATCAGACCGACAATGCATAATGCATGAGGTACCAAAAATCTTACTAAATGGAGCTACACATAAACATTTGGAGAGAATGATCAAGGAGTCATGCTAGTATCTCATTAGCCTTAAAAAAAGTGCTTATTAGAAAAATAATCTTTTGCGCAACATGGCTTATACATGGCACTCTCAATAAGATCGCGATATAGGATAGTGTCTCGGTCCGGATCGTTAGTGTATTTGCATCAGTCTATCCCACGGCCCCAGTGGAGCTACCACTGTAACACCCTCCGTAGGGCATCACATTTTCGACTAAAATTTAAAACCTTAAAACCATTTAACAAAAGACTGAGTTATAAAATATGGATTCTTAAAATTTCTTTTTGCTGACAATATAAACTTACCGAAAATATAACTAATACAGGAATTAGACTAAACTAATTAATACACATGTTTATTATACTATAAAATATTCGACAACATTAAAACATAATTTGATGACTCAAGAAACAGTAGCAAACCCAATGACGGGTCCTACTTGATAGCACGGTAACAACACTAATAAGAAAATTTAACATACATGTTTCGTTTCTCCACCAAACTGCACACTGTTGAAACTGAGAAGATTCCTCCTTGATGCCGTCACCGAACTCAGAACATTGCCTCCAGTTGAGTCTAAGAAACTTCATTCGCCTACTATACAAATTTAAACAATACAAACACAACAAATAATGCAGCAAAGAGCTGAGATCCCCTTTCACCAATACCAGGATGGTAGCAAAGAATGATACGAATGACAAAGTCATTTCATACACACAAATATCACAAGTATAATCATGTTATCAATTTACAAATAATTCTAAAAAACATATATTGTAATAAAATGAACAGCCATAATATTACCATAACAGATAAAACAATTGATACAATAAACTATAATATACATATATATTGATTATGTCACCATAAAATGTATCCCGACAATGCTACCACAATAGGTACACACACTATGTATATGCACAATGCCTCATATTCCTACTCCATGGAGCTAAATAGTTTCGGATGTGAATTGTCCAGAAGATCTACCACCCATAATGACAGTCTAAGCTAGACGCGAGACATAAATAGTGTTTGTCGGGACAATACGCTAGTGCGTTGCAATGGTACATCGTGGCCAGGCATAGAATGTGACAAATAGGTCTCTATGAATAACCGCGCCCTGACGTCCCCAGTAGATCACCCACTTGGATCACACTATCCAGCACTCATTCATTTCTAAACAACAAAAGTCATCACAGCCATCGACTATGCATACCAACTCAATGCATATTTATGAACCATAATTACATAAATACCCATAACCTCAAAATTCCAACATATAGTACATCCCACTTAACAATATCATATTTTCACATGTTTGGGTCCACCACTTTGGCCCAACAGCAAAACTCATTGTTTTCATCAATCGCGTAGAAATTTTATCGCGTTTTCACAATTTTATTGTTTTTACAAATGTTTTCAAATAACGTAAATATATTTTGCTGTTTTTAAAATAACGTACTGTTTTAAAATCGTTTTCTCAATCGCGTAAGATTTTTAAATCGTTTTCTTTACCGAATAGTCTTAAAATCTCTGTTTTAAAACTACGTAAGCTATTTTCACTACTTTAAAACTACGTAAAATAATTTTCCTTACGCCTTGAATTTATTGCAAAACATTTTCTTTTATTTGTCTATTTTTAATAAAATCTGACAGTATTTTGTCTATAAAATCTACTAAAATTATATTTTCTACGTTTTCTCTCTAAAAATTCATTTACTTGGTTTATTATTCCTAAATTCACTTTAGAAATTTCTACTATACTTTAAAATTCAAAAGCAAGTATTTTTCAAAGGTTTTGTTCATTTTGTTACTATATCACCTTTCTAATAGAATTTGGTTTACTTCTTTAATTCTTGAAAATTCATTACAAATGCATTTTTATTATATAAAACATCAATTCTACACTTAGAAAAATAAATTTTGGATTGATTACACTTTTATTAGGCATGTTGGCCGAATTCCATAAAATGTTGGTATTTGATCTTTGGATCATTTTTCTTCTTCGAAATCATTTTGTAATTCGTTCATTAACCTAATTCCATTAGATCCTTTCTTTACAAAATGGTTGAGAACATTTTGGTTCTCTTTTATTGGATGAGGCCGTGAGCCTTTATTGTGTTCTTTGGAACACTCACGCAATCCTTTACATGTTAATCACATCCTAAGTAATAAGCATGCATATATCACACATGCAAAATATTTTAAAACTTGTAGACATGCATACAATAATTTTTAAAGCTTGTAGACATGCATAAAGTAATATCAAACACAAGTAAGAAAGCTTTTAAACAATCAACACAAGTGAATCCTTATGGATTCTTCACACACATACAAGTCCACTCCTCACCACCAACATATGGTTGATGAGGGTAATCTCCCTCTTACCTTAGATGTAGTCCACAAGTTCCTTGTATGCCTCCTTCAAGTAAACTTTCTCCACCAAGAGTTTCTTGAAAATCAAAGAAAACATGCAATATTAATACCTAAGGCTCTAAACTAAAATAATCATGGATTAAAATCATGATTAGAACTTTGAATTGGATAGAAACATGAAGATTAAAGAACCCTACCTTCAAGGCTTCAAACTTGAGCTTTGAAGAACAAGATAGAAAATGGATGATTCAAGCTTAAATTTCAACTACAAAGTATCTTGAGATGAAGTAAGGAAGCAAGATATAAGGTAGTTTAGAATTATAGAAGAGTGAATAAGGAGATTGGGTGGGGAGGCCGTGAGGTTGAAGAAGAAAAGGAGAAGGAAAATTTGAGAGCTTTGCTTGTTTGATAGTTTTGGAGAAAAGTGAAGACTTTGATTAAATAAAAACAAATCTTCCTTTTTGTTATGCATGACCGTGAATCACTTTGAGAGAAGGTGAGAAATACTTTTGGTTTTGTTTCCTCCAAATGCATGGTCGTAAATGCATAGAGAAATGAGAATGAATTGAAGTGTAGAAATTTGCCTTCCTAAAGGCATGCATTGCCGTAAATGCACATGAAGAGAAGCCACCAAAATTGACTTTGTCTTACTTGTTTAATTAATGAAAGATAATAAGAATTAAATTGTGATATTTTGCCTTACAAAAATTCGCTTGGTCGTAGAATACAACAAAGAAAAGCCATCAATATTGACTAGTCTTCATTTTGTTCAACTTAGGCTTTTCTACGTGAATTTCACAAAGTGAATTGGTCATTTAGAGCAATTTGCTCTTCTCCTTCACCGTAGAATCAATAAATTTCAAGAAGTCCAAATTTGTTTAATAGCTTGTTTCCTATTGGTCCTTAAAGAGTCAAGCCATTATTCTTGACCAATTTCTATTGGTTGAATATTTACTAACTTGATTCCTATTAGTTGCTATTTTTGTTGACTAATTTCTATTAGTGCACACTGTATATTTTCTAGTATACTTTAACCAATGAACAATAATTACTGTTTATAAAGTTAGTGTCTATTGTCCAATAGATAATAAAATATACATAGATTTTTCTCTTGCTCCAGTTGGGTAGCAACTATTGTTGATCATTTTCTACTGATTGCCCTTGATGAGTCACAAAGCGAGTCATCAAAGAGAAATTTCTAGAATATGTGACTCACTACGATGAGTCAGTATGATGAGTCACCGTGGAGCTTTCTAGAACAGGTGAGTCAGCATGACGAGTCATCAGCTGAGTCACCAATGGTGAGTCATGATGCTGAGTCAGCATAGTGAGTCGTCAGAGAAGCTTCTGGAATAGGTGACTCACTGCGGTGAGTCACAGGGCGAGTTACCACTTCTGGAACCTTCTAGAATCTGCTGAGTCACAAGTGCTGAGGTGTCACGCCACGTGTTGAGTTTCTATTGACCCTTCGTGAAGAGTCACAACCACCAATATTGACCAGCTCCTCATTGGTCTACATGTAAAGCATTCGATGACTAGGCGCGTTGACGAGGCATCTTCCAGAGTTTTCTAGAACAGTCTGGAACATGTGAGTCACTAGGCTAGTCACCAAACGATGAGTCATCGTCTAGAACATTTTAGAGTGGGTGACTAGGCTTGCGTCTAGAATCATCCACTAGATATTTTTCAAGAAAAATATCATCCAATGGATAATAAAACATACTCCGATTTTATTTATCAGATAAAATCGAAGGAAAATAAAACTTCAAAAACTGTTTCCGGTTTCGGGTTTAGTAAGATTCTCCGGCTCCGAATCAACAGTACAAGGCTTTCTGGCCAATAAAAATTTTTACTTTTTTGGGCCCGCCCCGGGCCCGCATACAGCCCCAAAATATCAGAAAGATATTAAATATTATACCAAAATATAAAAAATATAATATAATATTCTCAAAATATCTCAAAATATCTCAAACTATCTTAAAATATCTTAAATATAATAAAATATTCAAAATATCTTAAATATTTAAAATATATTATAATATTCAAAATATCGAAATATCACAAAAATTCAAAAAAATCATATTAATTGTGAAACTCATGAAAATCAAATCAGATTAGTAAAAATAATTAAGGATTGAGAGAAAGAAATAAAATATGAAGGCTTATATATATACCGCCGAAAATAATATGAAAATAATCAAAAACGTAAAAACTCCTAAAAATTCCTAAAAATCATAAAATTCACAGAAGTCGAGTTGGATTACTCAAAATAATTCGGTATCGACGAAAACAAATAAAATACGTATTTTTGGGGTGTTACAACACTCCCCTCCTAAAAAGAATTTCGCCCCCGAAATTCGTAGTTGTCTTAGAACAATCATGGATACTACTCTTTCATCTTGTCTTCTAGTTCTCATGTTGCATATCCGTTTACGCCATTCCAGATTACCTTGACTGACGAAAACTCCTTGTATGCATCAGTCCATGCAAACTATTGATTCTTTCTTGATAAACTGGGTGAGAGGTCCTGCGATCTTGAGAAAATCTCTCAATAACTTTTTGATAGTAACCAGTCAATCCTACTAAGCCATGAATTTCCAATGCAGCGTTCAATCTTCCTCATTCAAGAACTATTTCAACTTTTGACGCATCCACTTCAATTCTTTCCTCTGAATCACGTGGCCCAAAAACAGCACTTCATCCAACTAGAATTCACATTTCGATAACTTTAGCATATAACTGCTCCTCCTTTAGACTTGGTGAACCACACAGAAATGTTTAGCATGTTCCTCATGATTTCAAGAATAAATCAGAATGTCGTAAATAAAGATATTGACAATTCTGTCTAGATAAGAATAAAAGATACTATTCATATAATCTATGAATATTACGGGAGCATTCGCCACTCCGAATAGCATCACTTGAAATTTCCTTTCCTTCGTACCACTTCACTCTCCTGTCCTTGCCTTTAACAAAAAGTGTCTCACAAATCAAGTTCACTTTCTCAACAGTACTGTATCTGATACTATGACATGAATTGGACTAGGAACATCCTTTCTTGCAATTGCAATATATAAAAGGACATTATAAAGGTTAGAAAGAAAAGATAGTGAAACTATCTGATGTGTTACCGAACATATCTAACAAAGAATTTGATGTTGCCCAATTCTTAAGAATGAGTTTTTTGGGACACTAAAATTTTACTGAAACAACTTATAAGATATGGTTGGAAGATAACCAATCCATTCTTAAGATCATGTCTATCTCGTGAAAGAGGTAGACAATTTAGATTAACAGAAAAGATTGTTTAAGGAACTGGATGGTAACAATAGGTTTGGTAATAAAAGTAGAAATAGATAAATCAAAAGGTAACAAAGATGCTAATAGCTCTAATCAACCCACACAGTCAATCAGATATCAAAGAATGGGTTAGACCAAGAGTATATTTTCGTAATTGCGACATATGAAAGATATCATGAAGACGTAGAAAGAAAAAATGATAGAGTCATCTAGAATATTATCAGACCTATCCAACAAAGAAATTGATGTGGTCCATTGAATTTAGAAATGAGCTTTTCAAGTTAAACAATTCAACCGACAAGTCTAACAGAGCAGGAAGGGTTGGAAAAATGCCAAATCCATATTTTTAGATTGCGTCTGTTTTGAGAAAAAGGTACATAATTGAATCAACAGAAAAGATTCAGTCATTTAACAAGCTTAGGATAGTTTAAACAACTCAAGTTATCAAACACAAGTTTTAGTAATAGAAGTATAAATAACCAGGTCAAAAGATAATGAAGACACAGATAACTCAAATTGACCCACACGATCATATGTCATAGAGGAATGGATTACCTCCAGAATTATACAGTACAATCAAAGGATCACTTCCTGTGACACAACCTTCTTTGCTTAGATCTTCAGTCTGGGGTGCTTTTGCTCCACTTGGAGAATTAACGCTCCATCTAACTTAAGGTGTCGAAGCACGTTCATCATTAACAGATGGCGTTGTCTTTGGTGGAATACACTTTCCAGCAAGATGTCCGGGCATCCCACACTCATAGCAGATGATTCTTTTGATTGTATCGTCCTTTGCCAGATGATCTTTCCTACGCTTCCAACATTTCGGTGCAGATGTCACGGTCAGACCAAACCCGCTACCACTAGTACTTTCTCCACAAGATTGTTGCTGTTGTTGATTTCCCGGTGATTGTGAATACGTTTTCCGTTGAAATTGCATGACCTTATGATTTCTCCTTCTTCGTAACCAATATGGTCCAACGTTATCGGGTCTCACATCCTGAGTCTGATTCAAATCTAACAAAATCTTAGCTTCAACTATTAATTCTTGCTACTGAACAATCTTCTGAGTTTGCTGTATAATTACATCGGCCGTTTTTCATATTACTTCCAGAGTTGCAACCCTATCACCATCATCACGTGTCGCTTCCATACCCACACGTCTATCACGAACCATCGTCTTTCTTTGTCTATCACGAGTCATGGTCCTCTCTTCAAAGACAGACGAATCAAAATACAATGGAAACCAGATGTAACCATTTCAAACAAACATTATCTCATTTCGGAGCCCAAACACAGAGAGTCACACAGCACAAACAAGACAGACCTAACCCCAAAACCCCAAAACCCCAAAAGACTCTAACCGTGCTCTGATACCAACTAATGTAACACCCTCCGTAGGGCATCACATTTTCGACTAAAATTTAAAACCTGAAAACCATTTAACAAAAGACTTTGAATTATAAAATATGGATTCTTAAAATTTCTTTTTGCTGACAATATAAACTTATCGAAAATATAACTAATACAGGAATTAGACTAAACTAATTAATACACATGTTTATTATACCATAAAATATTCGACAACATTAAAACATAATTTGAAGACTCAAGAAACAGTAGCAAACCCAATGACGGGTCCTACTTGATAGCACGGTAACAACACTAATAAGAAAATTTAACATACATGTTCCGTTTCTCCACCAAACTGCACACTGTTGAAATTGAGAAGATTCCTCCTTGATGCCGTCACCGAACTCAGAACATTGCCTCCAGTTGAGTCTAAGAAACTTCATTCGCCTACTATACAAATTTAAACAATATAAACACAACAAACAATGTAGCAAAGAGGTGAGATCCCCTTTCACCAATACCAGGATGGTAGCAAAGAATGATACGAATGACAAAGTCATTCCATACACACAAATATCACAAGTATAATCATGTTATCAATTTACAAATAATTCTAAAAAACATATATTGTAACAAAATGAACAGCCATAATATTACCATAATAGATAAAATAATTGATACAATAAACCATAATATACATATATAATGATTATGTCACCATAAAATGTATCCCGACAATGCTACCACAATAGGTACACAGACTATGTATATGCACAATGCCTCATATTCCAACTCTATGAAGCTAAATAGTTTCGGATGTGAATGGTCCAGAAGATCTGCCACCTATAATGACAGTCTAAGCTAGACGCGAGACATAAATAGCGTTTGTCGGGACAATACGCTAGTGCGTTGTAACGGTACATCATGGCCAGGCATATAATGTGACAAATAGGTCATTATGAATAACCGCGCCCTGACGTCCCCAGTACATCACCCACTTTGATCACACTATCTAGCTCTCATTCATTCCTAAACAACAAAAGCCATCACAACCATCGACTATGCACACCAACTCAATGCATATTTATGAACCATAATTACTTAAATACCGATAACCTCAAAATTCCAACATATAGTACGTCACACTTGACAGTATCATATTTCCATATGTCCGGGTCCACCACTTTGGCCCGACATCAAAACTCGTTGTTTTAATCAATCGCGTAGAAATTTTATCGCGTTTTCACAATTTTGTCATTTTTACAAATGTTTTCAAATCGCGTAAATATATTTTGCTGTTTTTAAAATCGCGTACTGTTTTAAAATCGTTTTCTCAATCGCGTAAGATTTTTAAATCGTTTTCTTTACCGAATAGTCTTAAAATCTCTGTTTTAAAACTACGTAAGCTATTTTCACTACTTTAAAACTACGTAAAATAATTTTCCTTACGTCTTGAATTTATTGCAGAACGTTTTCTTTTATTTGTCTATTTTTAATAAAATCTGACAGTATTTTGTCTATAAAATCTACTAAAATTATATTTTCTACGTTTTCTCTCTAAAAATTCATTTACTTGGTTTATTATTCCTAAATTCACATTAGAAATTTCTACTATACTTTAAAATTCAAAAGCAATTATTTTTCAAAGGTTTTGTTCATTTTTTTACTATATCACCTTTCTAATAGAATTTGGTTTACTTCTTTAATTCTTGAAAATTCATTACAAATGCATTCTTATTATATAAAACATCAATTCTACACTTAGAAAAATAAATTTTGGATTGATTACACTTTTATTAGGCATGTTGGCCGAATTCCATAAAATGTTGGCATTTGATCTTTGGATCATTTTCTTCTTCTAAATCATTTTGTAATTCATTCATTAACCTAATTCCATTAGATCTTTTCTTTAGAAAATGGTTGAGAACATTTTGGTTCTCTTTTATTGGATGAGGCCGTGAGCCTCTATTGTGTTCTTTGGAACACTCATGCAATCCTTTACATGTTAATCACATCCTAAGTAATAAACATGCATATATCACACATGCAAAATATTTTAAAACTTATAGACATGCATACAATAATTTTTAAAGCTTGTAGACATGCATAAAGTAATATCAAACACAAGTAAGAAAGCTTTTAAACAATCAACACAAGTGAATCCTTATGAATTCTTCACACACATACAAGTCCACTCCTCACCACCAACACATGGCTGATGAGGGTAATCTCCCTCTTACCTTAGATGTAGTCCACAAGTTCCTTGTATGCCTCCTTCAAGTAAACTTTCTCCACCAAGAGTTTCTTGAAAATCAAAGAAAACATGCAATATTAATACCTAAGGCTCTAAACTAAAATAATCATGGATTAAAATCATGATTAGAACTTTGAATTGGATAGAAACATGAAGATTAAAGAACCCTACCTTCAAGGCTTCAAACTTGAGCTTTGAAGAACAAGATAGAAAATGGATGATTCAAGCTTAAATTTCAACTACAAAGTATCTTGAGATGAAGTAAGGAAGCAAGATATAAGGTAGTTTAGAATTATAGAAGAGTGAATAAGGAGATTGGGTGGGGAGGCCGTGAGGTTGAAGAAGAAAAGGAGAAGGAAAATTTGAGAACTTTGCTTGTTTGATAGTTTTGGAGAAAAGTGAAGACTTTGATTAAATAAAAACAAATCTTCCTTTTTGTTATGCATGGCCGTGAATCACTTTGAGAGAAGGTGAGAAATACTTTTGGTTTTGTTTCCTCCAAATGCATGGCCGTAAATGCATAGAGAAATGAGAATGAATTGAAGTGTAGAAATTTGCCTTCCTAAAGGCATGTATTGCCGTAAATGCACATGAAGAGAAGCCACCAAAATTGACTTTGTCTTACTTGTTTAATTAATGAAAGATAATAAGAATTAAATTGTGATATTTTGCCTTACAAAAATTTGCTTGGCCGTAGAATACAACAAAGAAAAGCCATCATTATTGACTAGTCTTCATTTTGTTCAACTTAGGCTTTTCTACATGAATTTCACAAAGTGAATTGGTCATTTAGAGCAATTTGCTCTTCTCCTTCACCGTAGAATCAATAAATTTCAAGAAGTCCAAATTCGTTTAATAGCTTGTTTCCTATTGGTCCTTAAAGAGTCAAGCCATTATTCTTGACCAATTTCTATTGGTTGAATATTTACTAACTTGATTCTTATTGGTTGCTATTTTTGTTGACCTATTTCTATTGGTGCATACTGTATATTTTCTAGTATACTTTAACCAATGAACAATAATTGCTATTTATAAAGTCAGTGTCTAATGTCCAATAGGTAATAAAATATACATAGATTTTTCTCTTGCTCCAGTTGGGTAGCAACTATTGTTGATCATTTTCTACTGATTGCCCTTGATGAGTCACAAAGCGAGTCATCAAAGAGAAATTTCTAGAATATGTGACTCACTACGATGAGTCAGTATGATGAGTCACCGTGGAGCTTTCTAGAACGGGTGAGTCAGCATGGCGAGTCATCAGCTAAGTCACCAATGGTGAGTCATGATGCTGAGTCAGCATGGTGAGTCGTCACAGAAGCTTCTGGAACAGGTGACTCACTGCGGTGAGTCACAGGGTGAGTCACCGCTTCTGGAACCTTCTAGAATCTACTGAGTCATAGGTGCTGAGGTGTCTCGCCATGTGTCGGCCCTTCGTGATGAGTCACAGCCACCAATATTGACCAGCTCCTCATTGGTCCACGTGTAAAGCATTCGATGACTAGGCACGTTGACGAGGCGTCTTCCAGAGTTTTCTAGAACAGTCTGGAACATCTGAGTCACTAGGCTAGTCACCAAACGATGAGTCATCATCTAGAACATTCTAGAGTGGGTGACTAGGCTTGCGTCTAGAATCATCCACTAGATATTTTTCAAGAAAAATATCATCCAATGGATAATAAAACATACTCCGATTTTATTTGTCAGATAAAATCGTTGGAAAATAAAACTTCAAAAACTATTTCCGATTTTGGGTTTAGTAAGATCCCCTAGCTCCGAATCAACAGTACAAAGCTTTTTGGCCAATAAAAATTTTTACTTTTTCGGGCCAGCCCCGGGCCTGCATACAGTCCCAAAATATCAGAAAGATATTAAATATTCAAAATATACCAAAATATCAAAAAAATAATATATTATTCTCAAAATATCTCAAAATATCTTAAAATATCTTAAAATATCTTAAATATAATAAAATATTCAAAATATCTTAAAATATCTTAAATATATTATAATATTCAAAATATCGAAATATCACAAAAATTCACAAAAATCATATTAATTGTGAAACTCATGAAAATCAAATCAAATTAGTAAAAATAATTAAGGATTGAGAGAAAGAAATAAAATACGAAGGCTTATATATATACTGCCCAAAATAATATTAAAATAATAAAAAAGGTAAAAACTCCCAAAAATTCCTAAAAATCACAAAAATCATAAAATTCACAGAAGTTGAGTCGGATTACTCAAAATAATTCGGAATCGACGAAAATAAATAAAATACGTATTTTCAAGGTGTTACAACCACTATCTATTTTGAGACACCCACACCTCGATGCCCCAAAGGTCAACAATATGACCTACACTTAGTCTACTTGCACCCGCACTAAGGTCAACAAGACGCCCACATAATATCACAACATATATATATATATATATATATATATATATATATATATATATATATATATATATATATGCAGATAATAATAAAAATAAGCAATAAAAGGGAAACAACAATAATGTCTCAGGTAGTAAGTAGTTCATCAATCAGATAATTATTACAACATTAAAAGAGATAATGCATGATGACTCAATGCATATCATGTATATTCATCAATAACATACTTCTCATAAAACATACCACAATTTGGTCAAATTAAGCATCAACAAGTCTTTAGTCCCACACATAGACCCACAATGGCATATAATCAATCCTTAATAACAATCATACATTTATAAGGTTCAACTCAAACCACAATTTCATTTCATGAATCCATAATTCCTAATTACCTAAGTCTTGATTAATTACACAAATTTTGGGTCAAAAAAACCCTTGAAGTCGTGGCCTCTCAAGAACCAATATTCAATCAATTTCTTCCATCGCATTATTAATTTCATGACACCAAATCATTTAACTCACAAAGGTTGTACAAAAGCACAACTTGGACCCCAAAAACTCCCTAGAGGCCGTGAGTCTCCCAAGAGTGTGAAAACCCAATTTTTCCATTACATGCATCAAATCCTTTAACACCTAATTGCCTAAATTCTAATTCATACAAAAATTAAACTCAAACCCTCAAATATGGTCCAAAATCGTGACCTCCCTAAATGGGTAGGAAACCCTACATTTTTCCATTCATCTAATCCAAGCAATCCAACATCATCAAGGTATTCAAAACAACCAACATTTTCATATAAATCAAATATACACAAAAGCATGAAAAACAAGCATACAAAGTTAGCAATCCATTATGGATTCCACCATCAACAACCACTCAAAAGTTCCCTCACCACCAATAAAGGTTGAAGTGAGTAAATCTCCCTCTTACCTAAAGAAGAACACGAAAATCACTCCTTGATGTGTAACACGCCAACTTTTGGATAAATGATGATATTGTCCTAAATGTACTATTTTATGTTTTTTGTAAGTTATAAATTGAATTTGACTGTTTCGTTATTGTATTTGATCATTGTGTGTGATTTACTCTGAGTCAAGAAAATAATAATTTTCTGGCCGAAAAAATGTTATTTTAATCAATCGGAGCTGGGGGATCTTACTAAACTAAATTCCGAGTGATATGTATATTAATCTTTTAATTTTTAGGATTTAACTGTGTAATAAAATAATTTTACATTATTATAATATTATTTTATTTGACAGTATCTACTGTCTCAAAAATAGTAGAAATTTGCTCCAAAATGACCATGGACCAGGAAAAGTCTGTGGGATTCGCGTTTAGAGAAGCAGTCAATGTTTCTGGCTAGATTAAATCTTAAGCCAATAGGAACTAGTCAACAATAGTGGCTTGAAAACTTTGGACCAATAAGAAGCAAGTCCACAAAAGTGGTTAGACTTGTTAAGATTAGACTAGGAAGCTTAACCCAGTGAGCTTAAACCTAACTAAGTTAGCATAGGAAGCTTATGTAGTAACTAAGTGAAGTAAACCTAGTTAGCTATCTATTTAAGTGCTAGTTAGAGAAGGTTCTAGAAGGATCAAGAAAATAGTTAGTCATCCTAGCTAACTAAATGGCTAACTAAGTAACTAAGCAAACTAACTAAATGCACCTAAGTGTAACTAGATTGCATGGATGAAGCATAAACTTGGTTTGCTCTCCGTTAGGGCCATTTGGCCAAGAACATGCAAGTAGGTGCAAGAAGGTGCTAGATACTTGATGACTAGATTTTCTACACCAATTAGGAACAAGCTTGGAGCCAAAGCCTTTGATATCCACCCTTGATCACATCTATGGTTGTTAGGAGTTAAGAGAAGTCAACAAAGGAGGCCACCTCCTTTGGAGCTCCATGGCCAAGTAGAGTTTAGGAGAGCTCTTCACTTCATTTTACTTCATCTAGTAAATCACTTAAGCTTACACTTTTCTCTCTTCAGAACACCAAGAACAAAAATCATCATTGTTGCTCTTTGAGAGCCATTCGGCCAACACCCTAAACACACACCTCCACCCTTCTAAATTTACATCTAACCCAACTTATCAAATCCAAACACCATTCTAAGAACATCTCTAGTTGAGAGTTCTTCCAAAAAAATTCATCTTGGGCTTGGAAAATCACTTTGGAGATTTTTCCTACAAGGTGAACATTCTTGTTTCTTACTTCTAACTTTATTTCTTAGGTTCTAAGCCATGAGTGATCCATGGTTTATGTTTTTTTCCTCTAGTTATGACTCTTTAAAATTTGTTTGAGCATGTTAGGTTTCTCTTGGAGGTCACACGAAAATCATAAGAGGAGAGTTAGAAGAAGTTGTTTTCCTTTAAGGTAAGAGGGAGATTTGATCTCATCAATCATGTGTGGTGATGAGAAAGTGGTTGTATTTGTGCTGAAGAATCCATAAGGATTCCTTCACTTGTTTGTTTAAATACTTTCCTTATTTGTGATTGATTATGCTTGTATGTATGTTTATAGCTTTAAAATATATGACATGTATTTATATGATTATGATTCTTATTCATGCATTGAGAGTTATGTCAATTTGGTGGAAAATTGGTGATTGATTGACGAGATGAATTACACCGTGTTGCGAGTGTGATAGGCATAGTGTGGTTCATTTATTAAATCTTGGAGGTGTTAGTGTGCGAAGGATTCCACATGTAGACAGTTGGTAGCTCCTCTGGGCTGTGGTAATGGGCAACACACTAATGATCTCGATAAGCACTATTCTTAATCAAGATCTTATGGAGACTATCTGGTATAATGCCTGTAATGCATGACGTATTTGAACTGTGTACTACTATACGACGTTTTGAAATGTGGGCTATAGACACGACGATGGACAGTGCAATAGTTTGGTTGGGCATCCTGAGGTACTGGTAGTTCTTTTCGGATCATTCTCTCTGATGTTTGTGTTTAGCTCCATGGAGTAAGTCTGAGTCGGTGTGCATTTCATATGTGGTCTGCATTTTTATGTAATTATTTCATGTAATTTAATATATTCTGTGCGAAGTGATGATGTGCATTACTGTATCAATTTGCGATATTGTATGATGTGATGATATGCATTTCTGTATTTATTTGTGATATCTGTGTATGTTTTCATTTTCTTTATTGCCATGCTGGTAATGATGTAGGTCGTCTCACCTCTTTATTTGTATGTGTTTCTGTATTATTGTTATATTCTGTAAAGAGTTTGAGGATGAGGAAGAGGAAGAGGAGCAGCCTCTTGATATTTAGTACCCTGAGGAGCAACAGCCGGGCGACCAGTTCGAGGAAGGCAAGCCTTTAGACCACCCATACCATTTGGATTGACCTTGTGGTTATGGCGTTGCCTGGATTCCTTGGTTTTGTGAGACTTGAGTTTCACGGAGGCTCTGAGGCCTAGCGATTGCGTGAGGATAGAGGATCGGTAGTCTACATGGGGCGTCTGACTGTGTCCTTGCATGGAGAGTTTGACGAGGAGCCTGTTTTTACTACCACTTTGTATTTACATCTTGAGTTGCCGCTGACTCTTAGGCGTTATTGGGGAGGACTTTTTCATGCGTCTAGTGAGATTAGTAGTGTGTCGACGGCACGGATTCCTGTCTGTAGAACTGCGAGACATCCTGAATTTTTGTCATCCGATGATCCACCTGAGAGTGATCCTTCAGAGGGTTAGAAATCTTTGATGTGCACTTAGGCACTTTATGTTTTAGTATTATGCTGACTCTTTTACTGCTTTACTAAATATTTGTAGTTGTAAATTATTTGTACAACTTAAAACAAAATCATATGTATATTATAGCGTGTGCTAATGGTTTGTTTTATTTTATGTTCTGTGTTATTTTATTTAACGTTATTATGTATAAAAGGAAAAATTTTACAACCCATATTATTTATGTACCAAACATTTTATTACTTCGGTAAGGTTTTATTTTATTGCATCAGAAATGTGACATCCCCACAAGGGTGTTACATGATGTGCTTGTGAGATTTCGGCCAAGAGCTCATTAAAACCCTAGGAAATCAAACTCAAAGAATCAACACCAATGGCTTGAAAAGAAAGGATCCATGGCCTTGAAAATGACCATAGAAACGAAAAAGAAGAAAAGAAAGTAAGAAATCAATAGTTTACCTCAAAAGTTTCAAGTTTTGTTCTTGAAGAAAAGAGATGAAGATGATGGATTTGGAAGATAATCACCAAAGAAGAAAGGTTTAGAATGGTGAGGGGAAGTGAGAAATGGAAGTGTTTTAGCAAGCCAATGGAGATGGTCTCTAATGGGGCTGCAACCGTGGAGAGGAAGAGGGGAAGAAGAAGAGAAAAAAAGATAAAGAGGAAAAAGAAGAGAAAAAGGTAATAGCTTTTCTGTGTTTTAGGATTTTGGAGTAAAGAATAATAAGATGAAAAACCAAATTTTTGGCTCCTCCAAGGCTCCAAAGTCATGGCACACAAGAGAGAAGGAGAGGGAGAGATTAGCTTCTCATGTAAATTTTAAGCATTTTGGTCATTTTTGGTCAAAGCTTCCTTGAGAAGCTTTGATTAAAATATCCTTATTTTTTAAATAAAGGTGATTCGATTTAACATAAAGTGGATTTTTGGATAAGGTGATAGGATTTCTACTACAAGCTATTATCTAATGGACAATGGTTACAGTTAACAAAAGTTAGTGTTAATTGTCCAACAGATAATAAAATACACAACAATTTTTATTTATCAGATAAAAATATCAAAAAACATAAACCTCGTAAATCGTGTCTAGCCTCAGGTTAAGTAAGATTCCCCATTGACATTTCCACAGATCAAGGTCCTCGAGGAGAATATGTTATTTTCTTGGCTCTGCTCAGTATGCACGCAAAATGAAGAATATTTTTAAAATATTCTACGTTCTCGAAAAATTCCAAAAAAATTCACAAAATTCATAAATATTATAAAACGATTATTTATCATGAAATTATAAATTTTTGGTGTGTTACATGAAGCAAGTGCAGAGGAGGCTACATGGGAGTTAGAGTCTTAGATGCAACAAGATTACCCAGAAATGTTTATATAAGGTAAGCAAATTCGAGGTCAAAATATTTTAAAAAGAGGGGAGAAATGTAATATCCCGAGAAACATGTTAGGCTTGTATATGGCTTTAGAGGTACAATTATACTTGAATAACATGTCAATTAAGTTTTGTGAGAACTGAGTTTATTAAGGCACTTTGTTGCTACCCATAATGCAAAAAGTAGCTTAAAATGACCCAGATAGTAACATAAATAGTTAATTTGAGAGCAATTAGAGTTTGTTTGGCATTTTTTTAAGTACACCGATTGTGTGTTTTAATGCTGGATTGATCTCCAGTAGATATAAAAATTTGAGAAAATAATGAAACAATAATTTTGATGAATCCTAGTATTTATTTCAAAGTTGTTGCAAGTTGGAAAACTTAAATTGGTAAAATATAAGTGTTCATAGTAGATATAATTTTTCCTGTGCATAATTAAGTGACTTGTGGATTATATCTATTGTCTTGTTTTTCTTCCTCTCCCATATGTTTCCTCAGCTAGAAACAGAAGAAGGAAAAACAAAACAGAAAAGGAGAGAAAGAGGGAGGGAAGAAGAGGAGCAAGGGGAGAAATCCAAATAGAAATCCATCATCATCCAAGTAATAAGAGGTAGGGGTGTTTGATTTCATCCTTCTCCTTCTTATCTTCATCTTGTTTCCTAGTTTAGCTTGATGAGGAAAAATGAGATTGGGTGAGAATAATGAGTTTATATGTTAATTTCTTGCTTCTAAGAATGAAGTAAGTGTAGTTAAAGCTTATTTGATGTATAAAGTTTAGTTGTGGTTCTTGGAACCCATAGATGATGCTTGAGTTATAAGAAGGAAAAATGGGTTTCATACCTATAGTAAAGTTAGTTGTTTTATATGTGATTTGGATGCATACTCTAGATTATTTGATGTTTAAGACAATGTTTATTAGTTTTGTTTGAGTTAAAATGGTTTAGGAACTCTATTTTCTGCAAATTTGTATGATGTAATCGATTACATAGGCTATGTAATCAATTACCAAGCTTCTATAGCTACAAAGTTATGCTTTTGGGTAGCTTGTAATCGATTACATCCTACTTATAATCGATTACAAGGTTTCTGGGTTAGTTGGTAATCGATTACATCCTACTTATAATCGATTACAGAGGTTCTACCAAGCTAGTAATCGATTACCAGAGTCATGTAATCGATTACCAGACCCTTAAAATGAGGTTTTTGAGCTAAAAATGATGGAAACATGGTTCTTTATTTCTTGTAACCAAAACATAAACCTTAAATGCTAAAATTAAAGATTATGATTCACTTAAATATGATAGAATTATGCATCGAAGCCAAAATAAGAAATGACTTTAAGATGAAATGGAGTGTTTAGCAAAAGTGATTCCTTTGTTTATCGAAGTTGAACCCTAGTATTGGCTCCCTTATATAATAAGGTTGAATCCTAGTATTGACTCCCTTATATAGTAAGGTTGTTGAACCCTAGTATTGGCTCCATTATATAATAAGGTTGAACCCTAGTATTGGCTCCCTTATATTATAATGTTGAACCATATTCAGACTATTCCTTTATTAATTGCATATTTCTTATATTTGAATCAATGCCATAAGATGTATATTATTATTGAGAATATTATGTTCTCACCCCATTTTATTTTTCATAAATAGCAGGACAAGATTCAACCATGGAATTCAAGAAAAATAGAGGGAAAAAGAAGAAAAAATCTATAGATTAAATAGTTTTAGTTTTATATCTTTTTTATAACAACTCTTGTAATTAGTTACTTTGAGTTATATTATATGTATTTATTACCTTTTCCCTTAAGGATTTTGTATGTAAATATGTATGACTTTCGTTTAATGCGACTCTCCATATTTATTTGTATAAATGATATGGAATAGTTTATTAAATAGTCAAATAGTAATATGCCTAATACTAATTATTTTAATATATGTTTATATTTTGAAATAATCATATTAGGGTGTTACAAGCATGTTAGTGTTACATGATACATCTGGAGAAAATTTTCTCCAATATGCATCGGTAAGGATTGAAAAACTCGTTGGTTAGTATTATGATATTATTGTTTAATCTATAATGTGTTTATGTACATGCATATGTAAAAGTTCAAGGCATTAACTCTATGCTTGTACAGATTAAATAGTCATCCATAATCCATATCTTCTCATGTGTGAATATCTTAGCACTAAAACTTCATGATTAGCTTAAGCAAGTTCAGGGAAATCTGTACAGGCCTCCACTCTTAAGCTTTTCTTTATTTTATTGGGGTCAATAAGCTAATAGAGTTTAAAGTTTAAACTAAAGGCTATTGAATCAACAATCACATAGCAATTGCTTTCCTGGCTCAAGTGGACTTTCGTCACAAGAGAGGTTCATGTTGATATAAAGTGAGAGGAAAGGAGAAAAGGGGATACACATTTATATTAGTCTGTACTCTTTAGCATCTCTCCTTTTATGCATGATATTGACATAAAATTGCTTGCAACAAACTGATAATTAGTTGTAGCAGAATGGACCCATGACCTACCAGAGTAAGTGTGTGTTGTGCTCTGCCTCTGCTTGACAACTAACAAAGTATGTATGTAAGGGCATTGCTCAAACTAGATACTAGAGAGTATTGTACATTTTGTTCCTATGTTTTGAATCATAAGTGAGCTTTGTTTGCAGGGAATCATTATGGTAACCTTATGTGTTTGACATGAGTTGTTAATCATTTATTAATTGATAATTTACTATGTTGTGTGTTTTATAATTACCTATCGTGTCTTGGTTTGCTTGTTCTGATTTTTTATATATATATTTTTGTTTGTTTCAATGTTTAGGACATGTTTGTAGTTTGACATGGTTGTAAAGTTTTGTGACAAACTGAGTTCATTTAAACACTTTATTGCAACCCAGAGTGTAAAAAATAGCTTAAATGACTCAAAGAGTAGCATAGATGGCTAATTTAAGGGAAATAAACTTTGAGAGTTTATTTCTAAGTCACAAATAAGGGAAAGAGGATGCAGTTAAAATTTGAGAGCAATTGGAGTTCGTTTGGCATTTTTTTAGCATACCGATTATATGTTTTAATGCTGAATTGACCTCCAATAAATATAAAAAATTTGAGAAAATACTGAAATAATAATTTTGATGAATCTTAGTAGTTATTTTAAAGTTGATGGAAGTTGAAAAACTTGAATTAGCAAAATATAAGTGTTTATAACAGATAGGAAATTATCAATGTATGGCTTAAGTGACCAAAGCTTTATCTTTTG
Organism: Ormosia emarginata; assembly: GCA_029884605.1. Taxonomy (NCBI): domain Eukaryota; kingdom Viridiplantae; phylum Streptophyta; class Magnoliopsida; order Fabales; family Fabaceae; genus Ormosia; species Ormosia emarginata. The sequence continues at coordinate 5,214,717 of JAQQTP010000037.1, forward strand.
ACTTATTTTACTTCTCCCTCACACGTTTTCTCAGTGGGAAACTAGAAGATAGAAAAACAGAATAGAAAAGGAGAGAAAGAGAGAGGGAATAAGAGGAGCAAATGGAGAAATCCAAAGAGAAGGCAAAATCCATCATCATCCAAGCAACAAGAGGTAGGGGTGTTTGATTTCATCCTTCTCCATCTTATCTTCATTTTGTTTCCTAGTTTAGCTTGTTGAGGAAAAATGGGATTGGGTGAGAATAGTGAGTTTATATGCTAATTTTTTGCTTCTATGAATGAAGTAAGTGTAATTAAAGCTTATTTGATGCATAAAGTTTAGTTGTGGTTCTTGGAACCCATAGATGATGCTTGATTATAAGAAGGAAAAATGGGTTTCATACCTATAGTGAAGTTTGTTGTTTTATACATGATTTGGATCCATACTTAAGTTTATTTGATGTTAAAGATGATGTTTATTAGTTTTGTTTGAGTTTAAATGGTTTAGGAACTTTGTGTTTTGCAAATTTGTATGATGTAATCGATTACATAGGCTATGTAATTGATTACCAAGCTTCTGCAGCTATGAAGTTATGCTTCTAAGTAACTTGTAATCGATTACATCCTGCTTATAATCGAAAGATTACATCCTGCTTATAATCGATTGATTACATCTTGCTTGTAATCGATTACAAAGGTTTTGCCAAGCTGGTAATCGATTACCAGAGTCATGTAATCGATTACCAGACCCCTAAAATGAGGTTTTGAGTTGAAAATGATGGAAACTTGGTTCTTTATTTCTTGTAACCCAAACATAAACCTTAAACCCTAAAATAAAAGATTATGATTCACTTAAATGTGATAGAATTATGCATCCAAGCTAAATTGAGAAATGACTTTAAGATGAAATGAAGTGTTTAGCAAGAGTGATTCATTTGTTTATCGAAGTGGAACCCTAGTAATTGGCTCCCTTATATTGTAACAACCCAAAAATTGTTTATTTTATTATCAATATTCATTTTATAATATTTATGATTTTTTAGAAATTTTTCTGGATTTTTCTGAGAACTCAAAATATTTTAATATTATTTCTCATTTTACGTGCAAACTGAGCGGAGCCAGGAAAATAAGATATTTTTCCCAAGAACCTTGATCTGTGAAAATGTCGACGAGGGATCTTACTAAACCTGAGGCTGGACACAATTTACGAGGTTTTACATTTTTCAAGAAATTTTATCAGATAAAATAATAATCGTTGTGTATTTTATTATCTGCTGGACAATTAATACTGACTTCTGTCAACTGTAACCATTGTCCATTGGATAATAACATGTGTTAGAAATCCTATCACATTATCCTAATGTAATCCACTTTATTTCTAATCAAATCCTCTTTAATTCAAAAATACTATATTTTAATCAAGCTTCTCATAGAAGCTTAGTCCACAAATGACCAAATTACCCTAAGCTTGAAGGAGAAGCCACTCAACCTCTCCTTCTCTCTCTCATTGCCATGGCTAGGGTCCTTGGGGGAATTAAATTTTTGCTTCCCACCCTTATTACCTTTCACCCAAATATCACTAATTTATACTATCACTTTCTCTCTCTTCAACTTTCATTTCCATTTTCTTCAACTTCTCTCTTCTTCCTCTTCCATTTCTCTCCACAGTTTGCAGCCCCAAGTGGTGACCATCACAATTTTTCATTTTCTTGTTTCATCATCACCATTCCTACACTTCTCTTTCCATTCTCAACACATTCTCTTCGAAGATTTTCTCTCAAATCCATCATCTTCATCATCTTCTCCCAAGAGCAAAGCTTGAAGCTTTAAGGTAAAGCTTCTATTTTTGTTTCTTCTTCTCTTCATTTTTGTGTTCATTGGCCACTTTGGTGACCAAGGATTCATGTTTTTCAAGACTTGGTTGTTGATCTCACAAGCTTGATTTTCTAAGGTTTTTGGAGAGCCAAAATCGAACCACCAAGAAGCACACCAAGGAGGTGATTTTCGTGTTCTTCCTTTAGGTAACAGGGAAATTTGCTCACTTCAACCATTATTGGTGGTGAGAAGACCTTTGTGTGGTTGTTGATGGAGAAATCCATAATGGATGCTTACTTTGTTTGATGATTTTTCATGTTTTTTTGTGTTCTTGATTGAGATTAAAGTTTCATTGCTATAAAGGCCTTTATAATGTTGGATGTGATGAAAGGAAAATTTGAGGGTTTACTACCCCTATTAAGGAGGACACAATTTTGGCCAAAAAAAAATCTTAAGCGTTTGAATTGATTTTTGTGTAAAATGAAATCTATGTAATTAGTTATTAAAGGACGAATGGAAGGAATGGAAAAATTGGAACCTTGATGTCCTAGGGAGGCTCACGGCCTCTAAGGGATTTTTGGAATCTAAGTGGTGCTTTGTGCATCCTTGGAAATTAATAAATTTACACATATCTAATTTATAATGTGATGGAAGAATTTGATTGAGTAATGGTTCTTGAGAGGGCCACAACTTTTAAGGGTTCTTTTATCCTAAATTTGCATAATTGATCAAGACTTAGGAAATTAGGGATGTTGGATTCATAATGTGGAATTATGGTATGTGTTGAACCATTTATATGAAATGTTGATATTGAGAATGGATTGTATGATATTGTGAGTCCATGTGTGGGACTAAGTACTTGTTGATATATACATGATTAAATTGAAGCATGAAGTTATTGAGGATTGATGTTATGCTATTGTGGTATGTTCCATGAGAAATATATATTGTTTATAAATATGCATGATATCCATTGGATTATGAGGAACATACAATTGATGAACATACATGATGTACATTGAGTCGTCATGCATATGTGATGTTCGTTGGACTTTGTTGGAAAGGCTATGTATGCCTAGGAGATTGAATTACACCTTAGTGCGGATGCGAGTAGACTAAGCGTGGGTCATAGTGGTTGACCTTAGGGGCGTCGGGGTATGGGTGTCTCACAATAGACAGTGGTAGCTCCACTGGGGCCGTGGGATAGACTGATGCAAACACACCAACGATCTGGACTGAGACGCTATCCTATATCGTGATCAATTGTTGAGGTGCCATGTATAAGCCAAGTTGCGCAAAATATTATTTTTATGAGAAAGCACTTTATTTTAAGGCTAACGAGATGCTGGCATGACTCCTTGATCATTCTCTCCGAATGTTGATGTCTAGCTCCATGGAGTAGGATTTTGGTACCATATGTATTGTGCATTGTCAATCTTATATTTCATCTAACATGAGTATTGACACTATTAAATCATCTTCTGATTTATTGAAATAATCACCTGATTGATAAACTGTTATTGCCTGAGATTCTATTGTAATATTATGTGGGCACCCAACGTTGTGCTGTTTTCTTATTGCCATATTGGTATTGAATGCTGAGTGTCTCACCTCTTTTCAGTATATCTATATTTCTATCTTAAATTATGTACTTCTGAGAAGACGATTGCAAGGAAGAACAGGAAGCACCTGAATTTCCTGGTTTCTGGCCCAATTATGATTAGTGTTGTTTGAAGATGTCTTCACGTCTTGGGTTACGCGAGGATGACCTTTCATGGAGGTCTCGACTGTTGGCACATTAACTTGCGCATGGACCGATGCATCTATCATGGGGAGCTGATTGTGTCATTGGCTTAGGTTCACTATGACCCGCCTGTTTTTTATTTTACTGTTTTTGTCCATTTAGAGTTTTACCTACCCGTTAGGGATTTGTGGGATGACCTTTATTATATCCCACGAGATGATTCATTCTCTCCACTACTCGAGCTTCTGCTCGAAATTCGGTCGCTCAGATGGTGATTTCATCTGATGAGGAGGACCCTGAGAAGGATCCTACTACGGTTCCTTCTCGTCAGTCTTAGGGGTTGATACTGTCGGTAGCTACTGATGGTTATCCGTATATCTTTTTGGAAAGCCTGATGTTTTACTATTTTGATGGGCTGTATATTTTGTAAACACTCTTGGGGTGGGTAAAGCCTTTTTACTTTTGTATACTTTATGATGTAATTAAACAGGTTTGATGCTATTATATATATGTATATATATATGCATATATATATATATATATATATATATTGAATGTATGATTTCCTCTCATATTAACTCCTGTTGAATTATATTTGATATTCATTTTTAACAAAAAAAAAATAGCAACTGAGAATATACATATATTATTAGTGCACGATTGATACGCACTACAATTTAAGACGTTTAATTATATATTAAATGAACCGGGTCTTAATTTATGAATTTTTAACTTATTTTTTGCATTTTTATTTCATTTCACCTTATTATGGTGTGACATTTCTTCTTCGTGAGATAAGAAAAAAGGGGCGTTACATTGTCTTGGTATTAGAGCCCTGGTTTAAGTTTTCTTTTGGGTCTTGTGGTTTTGGACTATCTTGTTTGTGCTGTGTGATTCTCTGTGTTTGGTATTCCGAAAGGAAACATCTCACTTTTCCTTGTGTTTTGTATAGTTTGACTTGAAAGAGAGTATGGCTCATAGAGGGGATATGACTACAGCAAAAGAGGCAATTCAAAAGATGGCTGAGACAATGTTGCAACAGAACCAACAGACTGCTCAATAACTAAAGAGAACTGCACAATAGTTGGAAGCTACTGCCGATGCTCAAAACTTGGCTGAATTTCATCGCACTAACCCTCCACAATTCAAAGGAGAATTTGATCTGGAGAAGGCTAGTCTTTGGATCAAGGAGCTGGAGAAGATATTCACGAGTATGAACTGTGCTAATGATAAGAAGGTGACTTATGCTGCGTTTATATTGGTTGGAGATGTAGAAGATTGGTGGACTGGAGAACAAAGACTACTGGAGACTGAAGGTCAAGCAATTACTTGGGAGGTATTCAAAGAGAAATTTCTAGAGAAATATTTCCCTACAAGTGCTAGACATGCTAAAGAGATGGAGTTTCTTAGTCTGAGACAAGGGAATATGACTATAAGTGAATACGCTGCAAAGTTTGAAAGCTTGTCCAAATTTTCAACTTATTTTGAACACCAGCCGAATGAGGTATGGAAATGTCAAAAGTTCGAAGAAGGTTTGAGACATGATGTGAAGAGAGCTGTTATAACACTGAGGATTAATCAATTGTCAGAGCTGCTTGATACGTGTCGCCAGGTGGAAGACCTAGACCGAGCACGGGACACGAGCAACCGCAACTTTGGACCTTTTCGGTCTCATAGGGGTGGAAGCAACAGTGCTAGTCGTTATCAGAAAAAGCCTTATTCAAGACCACTTGGAAATTAGCAACAACAACCACAAGGTGGAAGTCCTCCTGGTAGAATTGGTCAAACTATAACTTTTACGTCCAGATGCATGAAGTGCGGGAAGGAGCACTACACGAGGGATTGCACTATTATAGGAATCATTTGCTTTAGGTGCCGGAAGCCTGGACACATTTCTCGCGACTACAAACAGACTAAGGCTGAACCTACAGTCAATGCTGCAAGAACTGCGAAACCGCAGGCATGAGGTAGAGTTTACACCTTGAGTGGAGCTAAAGCCTCTAAATCCAAAGATCTTATACAAGGAGAAAGTCTTATAGAGGATAATCTTTTAACTGTACTGTATGACTCTAGGGCAAACCATTCTTTTATTTTCTATATCTGTGTGAAAAGACTTGGTTTACCTGTGTCTTCTTTGCCTTTTGACTTGACTGTTTCAACCCCTACTGCTAAACCTATTGTTACCACCAAAGTCTGTTTAGGTTGTCTATTGATTGTTGAAGGTCAAATCTTTTTTGTTGATTTGATTTGTTTACCTCTTTCCCAGTTAGACATAATCTTAGGAATGGATTAGTTATCTTCTAACTATGTTTTGTTAGATTGTTCTAGTAAAACCATAGTTTTCCCTTTGAATGAGAATTCTAAATTTTTGACAGCCAACCAAGTGCAAGCTTTCTTGAAAGAAGGAGCTCAAGGATACATGCTACTGTTTTCTTTAAAAGTCAAGAACGAGGCAGATGTGAACGCAATTCCAGTGGTTAGTAAGTTTCCTGAAGTTTTTCCTGAAGATGTACCTGATTTACTGCCGGAACAGGAGATAGAGTTTGCCACTGACCTTGTGTCGGGAGCTGGTCCTATTTCTATAGCACCTTACCGAATGTCACCAGCCGAGCTAGCCGAACTCAAGGAGTAATTGGAAGAGCTTTTGGAAAAGCAATTTGTTAGACCTAGCGTATCCCCATGGGGAGTGCTGGTACTGCTAGTCAAGAATAAGGATGGTACTTCGTGATTGTGCATGGACTATCACCAGTTGAATAAAGTTACGATTAAGAACAAGTATCCACTACCAATGATAGATGACCTAATGGATCAACTGAGGGGAGCGGTGATGTTTTCTAAGATCGATCTGCGATCGGGCTACCATCAAATCAGAGTAAAAGTGGAAGACATTCCCAAAACAACTTTTCGTACTCGTTATGGACACTATGAGTACTTGATGATGCCTTTTGGTGTGACGAATGCACCTGCTATTTCATGGACTATATGAATAGGATTTTTCATCCCTATTTGGACAAGTTTGTCATTGTCTTCATCGATGATATCCTAATCTATTCTCAAAATCAGGAGGATCATGTTGAACACCTTAGCATAATCCTTCAGATTCTGAAAGAAAAGGAGTTGTACATCAAATTGTCAAAGTGTGAATTCTGGCTGGATGAGGTTAAATTTTTAGGTCATGTGATCTTGAGGGAAGGACTTGCAATAAACCCGTCAAAAGTGGAAGCTGTTTTGCAATGGGAAAGACCGAAAACAGTGATAGAGATTCGAAGCTTTGTGGGATTAGCTGGATATTATCGGAGGTTCATTGAAGGATTCTCTAAGATAGCTGGACCTCTCACTCAACTCACAAGAAAGAATCAAACCTTTGAGTGGACGGATGCTTGTGAAAAGAGTTTTCAAGAGCTGAAAAGGAGACTAACTACCTCACCAGTGTTAGTTATGCCTGATCCAAGTGAACCATTCGAAGTGTATTATGATGCTTCATACCAAAGATTAGGGTGTGTGTTTATGCAAAACGGAAAAGTGGTGGCTTATGCTTCGAGACAGTAGCGAGTGCATGAGAAGAACTACCCAACACACGACTTAGAATTAGCTGTTGTTGTATTTGCTTTGAAGATATGGAGACATTTTCTTTATGGACCAACGTTCAACGTCTTTAGCGATCACAAGAGCTTGAAGTATTTGTATGATAAAAAAAGAGTTAAATATGAGACAATGAAGGTAGTTGGAATTCCTAAAAGATTATCATTTCCAACTTCAGTATCACCTTGGGAAGGCAAATGTTGTGGCCAATGCCTTAAGTAGGAAAACAATAAGTGTTTTTGCTATTATGATCAGAGAAAAGGATTTGATAGAACAATTCAGAGATATATGGTCTTTTGTGGAGTTGACACCTGGAAAAATTTTTATGAACATGGTCACAATCTCAAATGATTTAATGGAAGATATTCGAGAGAAACAGAAAGTTGATAAGTTCTTACAAGAAGAAAGGGAGCTGATAAAGCAAGGCGGTGCAACAACCTTAGAGGAAGAAAACGATGGAATCTTAAGGTTCAGAGGTAGAGTATGTGTGCTTAAGGATTAAGAACTCATGAAGTATATACTTGAACATGCTCACACAAGCCAGTTGAGTATGCACCCAGGAATAACCAAAATGTACCAAGATCTGATAAAGCTATTCTGGTGGCATGGAATGAAAAGAGATATTGCCAGATGTGTGTCTTCCTGTTTAGTTTGCCAGAAAACGAAGATTGAACATCAGAGACTGTCTGGAATGTTACAATCTCTAGTTATTCCCGAATGGAAGTAGGATAGTATTGCAATGGACTTTGTGGTTGGATTGCCAAAGACCAGGAAAGGATATAATTCCATACGGGTGATTGTTGATAGGCTCACGAAGTCAACCTATTTCTTGCCAATCAACATAAGGTATTCACTGGATAAGCTAACGCAACTGTACATTGGCTAAATCGTCAGACTACATGGTGTGCCTACTAGTATCATTTCGGATAGAGATCCAAGATTTATATCGAAGTTTTGGCAAAGTCTTCAAGAAGCAATGGGAAAGAAGTTACGTTTAAGTTCTGCATATCATCCTCAAACTGGTGGTCAATCAGAGAGGCCAATTCAATCATTAGAAGATTTGCTTAGAGCTTGTGCTTTGGAACAAATTGGAAGTTAGGATGAAGTCTTACCATTGGTAGAGTTCACCTACAACAACAGTTATCATTCGAGCATAGGGATGGCGCCCTATGAGGCTCTATATTGGCGAAGGTGCAGAACACCTTTATGTTGGTACCAGGATGGAGAGCGACTTACTGTCGAACCTGATCTTATACAACAAACAACTGAGAAAGTCAAGATGATTCAGGAGAAGATGAGGACGACTCAAAGTCGACAAAAGAGCTATGTTGACAAAAGGAGAAAACCTCTTGAATTTGAAGAAGGAGAGCATGTGTTTTTGAAAGTCACGCCTACGACTGGGGTCAGTCGAGTTCTTAAGTCTAGAAAGCTTACTCCAAAATTCCTTGGACCTTACCAAATTCTTCGTCGGATAGGTCCAGTTGTTTATCAAATAGCTTTTCCACCATTTCTTTCAAATCTCCACAATGTCTTTCATGTGTCACAACTTCAGAAATATATTCCTAGCCTTGATCATGTCATAGCACCTGACTTAGTACAATTAAAGGAAAACTTGACTTATAAAACAACTCCTGTAAGGATTGAGGATAAGAGAATGAAGCAACTCAGGGAAAAGACATCCCATTAGTGAAAGTAATCTGGAACGAAACGACCGGAGATGCAACGTGGGAATTGGAAGACAAGATGAAGGAGCAATATCCACAACTTTTCTAAGGTATGAAAATTTCAAGGATGAAATTTCTATTTGAAAGGGAGAGTTGTAACACCCCAAAATTTGTTTATTTTAATATAAATATTCATTTTATAATATTTGTGATTTTTGAGAATTTTTTTGGATTTTTTTTAGAACGCGAAATATTTTAATATTATTCATCGTTTTGCATACAAACAAAGGGGAGCCTGGAAAATGAGATATTTTTTCCGAGAACCTTGATCTGTGGAAATGCCGACAGGAGATCTTACTAAATCCGAGGTTGGACACGATTTATGAGGAGATTTCACATTTTTTCAAGAAATTTTATCAGATAAAGTAATAATCACTGTGCATTTTATTATCTGCTGGACAATTAATACTGACTTCTGTCAACTGTAACCATTGTCCATTGGATAATAGCATGTGTTAGAAATCCTATCACATTATCCTAATGTAATCTACTTTATTTCTAATCTGATCCTCTTTAATTCAAAAATACTACATTTTAATCAAGCTTCTCATGGAAGCATGGTCCACAAATGACCAAATTACCCTAAGCTTGAAAGAGAAGCCACTCAACCTCTCCTTCTCTCTCTCATTGCCGTGACTAGGGTCCTTGGGGGGAAGCAAATTTTTGCTTGCCACACTTATTACCTTTCACCCAAAATATCACTAATTTCTACTATCACTTTATCTCTTTTCAACTTTCATTTCCATTTTCTCCAACTTTGCTCTTCTTCCTCTTCCATTTCTCTCCATGGTTTGTAGCCCCAAGTGGTGACCGTCACCATTTTTCATTTTCTTGTTTCATCATCACCATTCCTACACTTCTCTTTCCATTCTCAACACATTCTCTTCAAAGATTTTCTCTCAAATCCATCATCTTCATCGTCTTCTCCTAAGAGCAAAGCTTGAAGCTTTAAGGTAAAGCTTCCATTTTTGTTTCTTCTTCTCTTCATTTTTTGTGTTCATTGGCCACTTTGGTGACCAAGGATTCATGTTTTTCAAGACTTGGTTGTTGATTTCACAAGCTTGATTTTCTAGGGTTTTTGGAGAGCCAAAACCGAACCACCAAGAAGCACACCCAGAAGGTGATTTTTGTGTTCTTCCTTTAGGTAAGAGGGAGATTTACTCACTTCAACTATTATTGGTGGTGAGAAGACCTTTGTGTGGTTGTTGATGGAGAAATCCATAATGGATGCTTACTTTGTTTGATGGTTTTTCGTGTTTTTGTGTGTACTTGATTGAGATTAAAGTTTAGTTACTATAAATGCCTTGATAATTTTGGATGTGATGAAAGGAAAATTTGAGGGTTTACTACCCTATTAAGGAGGCCACGGTTTTGGCCAAAAAAAAATCTTAAGGGTTTGAATTGATTTTTGTGTAAAATGAAATCTATGTAATTAGTTATTAAAGGATGGGTGGAAGGAATGAAAAAATTGGAACCTTGATGTCCTAGGGAGTCTCACAACCTCTAAGGGATTTTTGGAATCCAAGTGGTGCTTTATGCATCCTTGGAAATTAATAAATTTACACATATCTAATTTATATTGTGATGGAAGAATTTGATTGAGTAATGGTTCTTAAGAGGGCCACAGTTTTTAAGGGTTCTTTGACCCTAAATTTGCATAATTGATCAAGACTTAAGAAATTAGGGATGTTGGATTCATAATGTGGAATTATAGTATGTGTTGAACCATTTATATGAAATGTTGATATTGAGAATGGATTGTATGATATTGTGAGTCCATATGTAGGACTAAGTACTTGTTGATGTGTACTTGATTAAATTGAAGCACGAATTTATTAAGGATTGATGTTATGCCGTTGTGGTATGTTCCATGAGAAATATATATTGTTTATAAATATGCATGATATGCATTGGATTATGAGGAACATACAATTGATGAACATACATGATGTACATTGAGTCGTCATGCATATATGATGTCCGTTGGACTTTTTTGGAAAGGTTGTGTATGCTTAGAAGATTGAATAACACCTTAGTGCGGGTGCGAGTAGACTAAGCGTGGGTCATAGTGGTTGACCTTGGGGGCATCGGGGTGCGGGTGTCTCACAAAAGACAGTGGTAGCTCCACTAGGGCCATGGGATAGACCGATGCAAACACACCGACGATCCAGACTGAGACGTTGTCCTATATTGCGATCAATTGTTGAGGTGCCATATATAAGCCAAGTTGCGCAAAATATTATTTTATGAGAAAGCACTTTATTTTAAGGCTAACGAAATACTGGCATAACCCCTTGATCATTCTCTCTGAATGTTGATGTCTAGCTCCATGGAGTAAGATTTTGGTACCATATGCATTGTGCATTATCAGTCTCATATTTCATCTGACATGAGTATTTTCACTATTAAATCATCTTCTAATTTGTTGAAATAATCACCTGATTGATAAATTGTTTACTGCTTGAGATTCTGTTATTATTTCTCTTTTATTGCTTACTTGATTATTACTGTTGACAACAATATGTGTTGTAATATTATGTGAGCGCCCAACGCCGTTTTGTTTTCTTGTTGCCATATTGGTATTAAATGTTGGGTGTCTCACCTCTTTTATATATATTTGTATTTCTGTTTTAAATTATATACTTCTGAGAAGATGATTGCAAGGAAGAACAGGAAGCACCTGAATTTCCTGATTTCTGGCCTGATTACGATTAGTGTTGTTTGAAGATGTCTTCACATCCGCGCCAATTTTTGGGTTATGCGAGGATGACCTTTCGTAGAGGTCCTGATTGTTGGCACATTAACTTGCGCACGGACTGATGCATCTATCATGGGGAGCTGACTGTGTCATTGGCTTAGGGTCGCTATGACCCGCCTATTTTTAATTTTTCTGCTTTTGTCCATTTAGAGTTTTACCTACCCGTTAGGGATTTGTGGGATGACCTTTATTATACCCCACGAGATGATTCATTTTTCTCCTGTACTTGAGATTCTGCTCGAAATTCGGTCGCTCCGATGGTGATTTCATAGGATGAGGAGGACCCTGAGGAGGATCCTGCTACGGTTCCTTCTCATCAGTCTTAGGGGCTGATACTGTTGGTGGCTACTGATGGCTATCCGTATATCTTTTTGGAAAGCCTGATGTTTTGCTATTTTGATAGGCTGTATATTTTGTAAACACTCTTGGGGTGGGTAAAGCCTTTTTACTTTTGTATATTTTATGATGTAATTAAATAGGCTTGATGCTATATATATATATATATATATATGTATGTATGTATGATTTCCTCTCATATTAACTCCTGTTGTATTATATTTGACATTCATTCTTAACACAAAAAAATAAAAATAATAGCAACTGAGAATATACATATATTATCAATGCTCGATTGATACGCACTATGATTTAAGACTTTAATTATATATTAAATGAACTAGGTCTTAATTTACGATTTATCAACTTTTTTTTCACAATTTTATTTCATTTCACTCTATTATGGTATGATGTTCCTTCTTCTTGAGATAGGAAAAAAAGGGCGTTACATTTACAATAAGGTTAAACCCTAGTAATTGTCTCCCTTATACAATAAGATTGAACCATATCTTGATTATTCTTTTATTAATTAAAGTTGAAGTAGAAATATATGCAAGTGAAATTTATATTTTACAATTGGAAAGTCATTTGTTAGATATCAATAGTGATTTTATGAGTTATAGTTTTTAGTTGTACATTTCTTATACTTGAATAAATGTCATGAGATGTATATTATTACTGAGAATATTATGTTCTCACCCTATTTTATGTTTAATGAATAACATGACAAGACTCAACTATGGAAATTAAGAAAAATAGGGAGAAAAAGAAGAAAAAGTATATAGAATAAGTGGTTTTAGTTTTACATTTTTTTTATAGCAACTCTTGTAATTAATTACTATGAGTTGTGTTATGTTATATTTATTACCTTAGTCTTTGAGTTTTTTTTTTATGTAAATATGTATAACTTTTGTTTAACGTGGCTTTCTCATGTTCATTTGTATAAATGATATGAGACTAGTTTATTAAATGAGTTAGTACTAGCATAACTAATAGAAATTATCTTTGTATATTGACTAAATATCAAGATAATTATATTAAGATGTTATATTATGGTATAAGAGCAATTCATCGTGTGAGCTGGGGTATGGACTGACTAGGCTTAGGTCATTTTAGTGTTTTTCCGCTAAGAGTTATGCATTCCTTATCACATATGTGAGATGTGTTGATAGAATTGCATGACAGGCCTTATGTTTGAATGTTAATGGTTACTATCACATGTAGTATGTATAGGAAACTATTACTTCACCAAAGCGAACTAGGAGAATTAAAGATTCTTCTAGTGAAGGTTCAACTATTATGGCTGAAGTGTTCTTAGAGATGCCAACTGCTAAAAGGAAGTAGATTGTTATCCCAAGCAAAGTTTGAGAAGAGATGGAAGTAATTTCATCTCAGCAGCTAGTACCACTAGTACAATCAGTGTACAGAGTAGTGGTAGTAGTAAAAGACCTGAACTCCCCAAATCTCTCAAAGTTTAGAAAGGCCAATCCTATATCCTATAAGGGAAAGTAAGACCCATTTGGAGTACGTAAAGTGGCGTAAGACCCATTCAAAGCTTATGTATTAATTTATATTTGCTTTGAAAATATAAAAGTTGTATGTATAAAGTTTATATATATAACTTTAGTTATGGCTCTCCATAATTATTTGTTTTAATATTATCGATTAGTTGAAGATTAAGTTAGAAGTAGCATGATTGATATTGTTTATTCAGTTATTTGTCAGATATACTAGGGTACCAATATTAGGATGTTACATATTTGATGTTTGAAAGTGCAATCAAATATGAAAAAGCATTTGATATTCTCCAGGTGGTAGATACCAATTACAAATATTGTCCATTAGATGAAGAATAGAGGAGGAGAGAGAAAATGTGTGAATTCTTAGAACCATTTTATAAGACTACAAACATGATCTCTGGTTCATCTTACCCGACCTCGAACTTGTATTTTATGTAAGTTTGGAAGATTGGGTGCATGTTAGAAGAAAACTTGTCTAATGATGATCAGGAAATAAGGGACATGTCTATGAGGATGAGGGAAATTTTGACAAATATTGGAAGGAGTATAGTGTAGTATTAGCTTTTGGAGCTATTCTTGACTCGCACTTGAAGTTTGATTTCTTAAACTTTTGTTACACAAAGCTGGATCCTTCAACCTCTGAAGACAAGGTTAAACATGTGAAGTCAAAGTTTGAGAAGCTTTATGGAGAATATGAAAGTAATTTCAACACATCAAGTGTTTCTCAATCTCAATCATCCAATGAATTCGGTATGTTGCATAAGTCAAGTGTAGAAAGAAGTAAGCCCAAGAGATCAAAATTATTCAGTGTATGTTTTTTAATGCTAACTTAGTCATTGTTATACTTTCATTCTTGTTTTGCTAAAAATGATTAATATATTATATCTTGCAAGAGTTTAAAATGTTTCAGAATGAAATTAAATCCAACACTGGCAAGAGTGAATTAGATCTTTATTTGGATGAACCACAAGTTGGTTATGATGACAATGATGATTTTGATGTGCTTAACTATTGGAAGATTAATGAAAAAAGATTTCCCACACTTTCTATCATGGCACGTGATGTGCTAAGCATTCTGATTACTACAGTGGCATCAGAATATGCTTTTAGTATTAGTGGACGTGTTCTTACTGAATACAGAAGTTCAACTCTTCCCAAACATGTCCAAATGCTTATTTGCATTAGAAATTGGTTTCATGGTTTTGTTCAAAACCTTGATGGTAATGTTGTGTTAATGTGTATCATTTTTTTATAACCATATGCAATATTGGTTGATTATGTTTGCATTGATTGTCTAATTGTTTCTCAATTGTTTTAGATGAAGATGATTGTAAAGCTTTTGGTTACGAGGCATTAACAGCCGAGTCAAATGTGCATCAAGAAGATGAAATTGAAAATTAGTGAGGAATTGAGTGGGTTAATTATGACTTGCACATATTCTTCTCTAATCACATTGATAAAATTCTTAGTTAAGTGTGTTAATCATGTTACTTTGTTTATTGAAATTTATTGATACTATAGTTATGATGCAAGCAATATGGAATTAAAGCGTATGGTTAAAGAAGGGAAATGTCTTGAACTGTTTCATTCCAATTTATGAAATCAACAAGGGAGCACTTTAGTTTGAATGATTACTTGATAATGAGTTACTAATATATATGGTTTACAGTTCTATTTTTTCAGTGGGTTGGCCCATAGGGTGGGTTAGGGCCAGCCATTAAATAGGAGGGTAAAAAAAAATTATTAGTGGGTTAGCCCATGGGCTAGCCCTAGCCCACTTGGCCCTATGGTCTTTTTTGTCTTGTGGACTTTTTGGTCCTAGCTTATGTGGGCTAGGGCTTGATGGGCTGGGCTAGGCCTTTTTGATAGCTCTAGATCTAGGAAGCCCTTCCAAGAAAACCTTTGTTCTAGGAAGTCCTTTTAATCCTTGTATATCCTTAAGAAGGAAAGGGTAGGAAAATCTTTGTTTCTTGTCCACCTTGCGTTACCTTGGTATAAGTGGTAACAGTGAGGTTACCTTTTACCACCCTTAATACAATACTAGGTATTTCCTCTCTAAGTAGTAGGGCATTAACCACTTAACACTACTTAGTATGAGTAGGCTACTTGCCTCACATCCCTTAATACCTAGAACCCTGGGCACTAGGAGACCTTTGCTCGAGCCGTAGGGTCATTCATGCGAGGAAATAATAAGTAACAAGTTTGAAAACAAAACTTGCAATAGTATTTTAAAACCTTTCCTTCATTCACATTTCACATAACCTTGCTTTTATTTGCATAATAAAGAGGCATAACCTTAGTCATCAAGCTTTTCATTCATATAATTCATTGTATATAACATTATTCAATCCTTTCATTTTCATTTAAGTAGAGAGGGAGTAACTCACTCAACCTCAATCTACCCTTATCTTTTCATTTTTATGCCTCTAAATACTATACTTGTCAACCTTATTCATTAATATGCATATATCATTATGCTTCTCAACATCATTTACATCCAAGCTCATTCCAAAACCAATATTTTCAATCATCAATTTAACTTCAAATCAAATATAATTAAGAAGTATCATAGTCTCAAATATATACAACAACAAGTGTATAGTTTCACTTCATTCATCATGTTCTATGGACTCACAATACACTTTTATTCAAATACACTATAATTATATTCATCAATTATACATCATTTCCTTAATCAACTTGATTATCAAACGGATATAAAAACATGGTAAAAGTAACACCCCAAACTTCCTAACTATTTGACAGTAATTTTGACAGTTAACAAATTCTACTGTTTAGTGATTTCTGTGTACTGTAAAATTATTTTAAGTATTCCGTGAATACATTTGATCATTTTGTGTGATTTATTCCGTGTCAAGAAAATAATAATTTTTGGGCCAAGGAAAATCTTACGTATTTTAATTATTATTGTTAAGTCTTAATTATTTTACGTAATCTGATTTAATTTTCGTAAGTTTTATAATTTTTATGATTTTGTGGATGATTATGAAATTTTTATATTTCTCTGATTATTTTCATATTATCCATGGGCCGTCTATGGGCCCAGGGGGGTTGTATGTGGGCTTAGGTGGGTCCCAAAAAGTGAAAATTTTTCTATAGCCAAAAAATTTTGTACTGTTAAGACAGAGATGGGGGATCTTACTAAACCTGAATCCAGAAATAGTTTTTGAAATTTTCTTTTACTGTGTTTTGTACTGTATTTAATTATCGGGGAATAAAAATACAGTAAAAGTACTGTTCGTAGGGTTGTAGCAGATAAAAATAAATATTGTACTGCTTAGTCAACATTGGTGGTTTGGATATCCACTATTGATTTTAATCAAGGGTGGAGATTTGGTCTTACAAAGTGGCTAGGACCATTTATGACCAATGGATGTAAAGTATGAAGGAGTGATTGTAATGCCCCTCTTTCTTAATACCGCGAAGAAGGAACGTCACACCATAATACTAAAAACACAAAAAAAAAAATTTGTGGAGAATAATAGTTACAGCGATTGATTTAGACTCGATTCATTATTAACACAAGATTAAATAGTTTATATTCTTGGATGATAAAATAATCGCGCATTGAAATGTCTGTACACATTTTTTTTTGTAAAAGAAATAATCATGATGAGATGATAATAGTTACAGATGCGATAAAATCGACACAGAATTGAAATTCATACATCCATACTATATATTATATGCATCAGCCTGTTTTAGTTACATCACAGAATATACAAAAGTAAAGGCTTTATCCACCCAAGATAGTTACAAATTTACACCCATGAACTAGAAAAACATCAAGCTTCCCCAAAAAGATAACGGTTAGCCATCAGTAGCCACCTATAGTATCAACCCCTTAAGACTGACGAGAAGGGACCGTAGCCGGGTCCTCCTTAGGGTCCTCATCCTCCAATGAAATAGCCATCGGGGTGACCGAATTTCAGGCAGAAGCCCGATCAGTGGAGAGGAAAGAATCCTCTGGAGGGGTGTAGAACATATCCGTCCACATATCCCTCACGGGTAGATGAAACTCTAAAATAACAAAAGCAGAAAAATTAAAGACAGGGGCATCATAACGACCCCAAGATAAGGACACTGTTAGCTCCCCGCGGTAGACGCATTGGTCCATCTCCACATGCAAGTGCCAGCAATCTGGTCCCCTATGGAAGGTCAACTTCATGTACCCCAAAAAGTGGCGCGAGAGTGACAACATCCTCAACAGCTCTAGTCCAGATATGGCTAGAAACCCGGAAACTCAGGTGTTTGCTTCTCTTCCTCATGAACATCTTCTTAGAAGTACATCGTCGACAGAAATGCAGAAAACATAGAAATGCAAGAAATACAAAAAAGAGGTAAGACACCCAGCTTCAGTACCAAAATGGTAGTAAGAAAACTGAACGGCGCTGGACGCCCACACATCAACACAGTTCATACAATAATTAAATTTGATAGTAAAGTAGATCAATAATAAACAGTAGCAACAACCATCAATAATAAGCAGATAATAGCCATATTCCCAACAGTCAACAGTTCAACAATTAACAAAGCATTACGGTAATGGAAACAAATAACTTCTACAGTTATAAATGCTCAGGTTTAATGCATTATGAGACTGACAGTTCACAATGCGAAAAAGTACCAAAATTCCTACTCCATGGAGCTA
Source organism: Ormosia emarginata (assembly GCA_029884605.1). Classification (NCBI taxonomy): domain Eukaryota; kingdom Viridiplantae; phylum Streptophyta; class Magnoliopsida; order Fabales; family Fabaceae; genus Ormosia; species Ormosia emarginata. The sequence continues at coordinate 5,232,846 of JAQQTP010000037.1, forward strand.
GACATAAGCATTTTCGGAGAGAATGATCAAGAAGTTATGTCAGTATATCGTTAGTCAAAATAATTAGTGTGCTCATCTCATAAAAACATTTGCGCAATACGGCTTATACATGGCACCTCAACAGTTGATCGCGATATAAGACAACGTCTCTGTCCGGATCATCGATATATCGCATCGGTCTATCCCACGACCCCAGTGGAGCTACCACTATCTATTGTGAGACACCCGCACCCCGACGCCCCCAAGGCTAACCACTATGACCCTACGCATAGTCTACTCGCACCCGCACATAGGTGTTATTCAAACCTAGGCATACATAGCCTTTCCAACAATGTCCAAAGGACAACACATATGTATGACGACATAATGTACATCATGTATGTTTATCAATAATACAATAATCATACAATATACCACAATGGCATATCTAAATATGCACGGTTCAATATCAACATGTCATAGTATCAATTTCCGACGTCAATATGTCTTTAGGGTTCATCCCCTATCATAAGTCCACATTATGTACTCATATTTTCAAAGTTTTATGCTTTGGTCAATTATGAAAATTTTAGATTAAATGGCCCTTCAAAACTGTGTCCTTCTTGAGTGTTGTTATTCAATCAAATCCTTCCACTTTATTATGGATTATGAATGTCTCTAAATTTCTAATTCCCAAAGATGTATCAAGGCATCATTCAACCCCTAATTTTCTCTAAAAACCGTGGCCTCTTTAGGTTATCAAGGTTCCAATTTCTTTCCATTTCATGCATCAATTACTTAGTATCTAATCATTTAAATTTTATTTTACACAAAACCAATCCAATCCCCTAACTTTCAAGATCAAAACCGTAGCTTCACCCTAGGGTATTAAACCCTTAAAATTTTCCATTTATCAATTGTAATATTATCCTTTAACATGTAATCAATTAAGCTTCATTGTATTGTACATAAAAACCAATTTACATCCCTAATTTCTAGTCAAAACTGTGGCACCATATTAGGGTAGGAAACTCCAAATTTTCCATTTAATAACCCTAACATGATCAAGCATTTTCAACACATCAAATACATTCATATCCACCATTCAAACATCAATCCAATTCAAGAATATATAAACATATAAAATCACCAAAATAAAGTAAGCATACAAAGGTTCCCTCACTACCAAAATGGTTGAAGTGAGTAGTCTCCCTCTTACCTAAAGGAGAATAATGAAAATGGCTTCTTATTACTCCTTAGTAATTTCGGTTTTGGGCTTCCAAAACCCTAAAAATTTCAAGACAAAGAACCAACATTAATTCTTGGAAAAGAAGAGATCCATGGTCATCAAAGAGGCCATGGAGCACGAAAATGAAGAGAAAGAAGAAGAAAAATGAAAACTTTACCTCAAAGCTTATAGCTTTGTCTTAGATGACAATGGAGGAAAGGTTGAATTTTGAAGAAAATTTCTAAAGAGGAAGTGTAGAGGGGGTTAAGGTGAGTAGAGAAATGGTTTTGGTGAAGAGAAAACTGAAGAAAATGCTTGGTTTAGGGGCTGCAATTTTTATGTGAAGAGAGGAGAAGAAGAGAGAAGGAAGAGAGAAATGAAGAAGATGAAGTTAGAGAGAGAAAGTGTTTTGGTGAAATGAGTAAAATTGATTAAGTGTATTAAGTGGGAGAGCAAAATTTTACCCCCCAAAGAACATGCATTGCCGCGGCAATGGGAGAGAGAAGGAGGGGGAAATTGGCTTCCCCAACAAGCCAAGGGTAGCTTGGTCATTTGGTGGTCAAAACTTCTCAAAGAAGCTTTGATTAAAATACATTAAATTTGAATTAAAGTGGGTTTGATTAGACTTAAAGTAGATTACATTATAATAATGTGATAGGATTTTTAATACATGTTATTATCTAATGGACAATTACTACAGTCGACAGAAGTCAGTATTAATTTATCTGACAGATAAAATTTACACAGCGTTTTATTATTTTATCTGTTAAAATTTCTCAAAAAAGTGAAACCTCGTAAACTGTGTCCTGTCTCGAGTTTAGTAAGATCCCCCGTCGACGTTTCCACTGATCAAGATTCTTGGGAAAAATATCTCATTTTCCCGGCTTCGCTCAATTTGCATGTAAAACGAGGAATAATATTAAAATATTTCGCGTTCTCAGAAAAATCCAGAAAAATTTCCAAAAATCACAAATATTAGAAAATGAACATTTATCATGAAATAAATAAAATTTGGGGTGTTACAACTCTCCCAAACAAATAGGAATTTTGTCCTCGAAATTTTTATACCTTAAAATAGTTCTGGATATTGCTCCTTTATCTTGTCTTCCAGCTCCCATGTCGCATCTCTTGTTGCTTCGTTCTAGATCACTTTCACCAATGAGATGTCTTTCCCTTTAAGTTACTTTATTCTCCTATCCTCAATCCTCACAGGAGTTGTTTCATAAGTCAAGTTCTCCTTTAATTGTACTGAATCAGGTGCCATGACATAATCAGGACTCGGAATGTATTTTCGAAGTTGTGACACATGAAAGACATTATGAAGATTTGAAAGAAAAGGTGGTAAGGCTATTTGGTAAGCAACAGGACCTATCCGACGAAGAATTTGATAAGGCCCAAGGAATTTTGGAGTGAACTTTATAGATTTGAGAACATGACCGACCCCAGTCGTAGGCGTGACTTTCAAGAACACATGCTCTCCTTCCTCGAATTCGAGAGGCTTCCTCCTTTTATCCGCATAGCTCTTTTGTCGACTCTAAGCCGTTCTCATCTTTTCTTGAATCATCTTGACTTTCTCAGTTGTCTGCTGAATAAGATCAAGTCCGACCATAAGTCGTTCTCCATCTTGATACCAACATAAAGGCGTTCGACATCTTTGTCCATACAGAGCCTCATAGGGTGCCATCCCTATGCTCGAATGGTAACTGTTATTATAAATAAATTCTACCAATGGTAAAATTTCGTCCCAACCTCCAGTCTGCTCTATGGCACAAGCTCGCAATAAATCTTCCAATGATTGTATCGTTCTTTCTGATTGGCCATCAGTCTGCGGATGGTATGCAGAACTCAATCGTAGCTTTGTTCCCATTGCTTCTTGAAGACTTTGCCAAAATTTCGATGTAAATCTCGGGTCTCGGTCAGAGATGATACTTACAGGTACACCATGTAATCTGACAATTTCACCGATATACAACTGAGTCAACTTTTTCAACGGATACCTTATGTTGATTGGCAAAAAGCGTGCTGACTTTGTAAGTCGATCCACAATTACCCATATTGAATCGTGACCTCTTTTCATTCTTGGCAATCCAACAACAAAGTCCATGGCAATACTATCTCATTTCCATTCGGGAATAGTCAAGGGTTGCAAATATCCTGACGGTCTTTGATGTTCAATCTTTGTCTTCTAACAAACCAAATAGGATGATACGCATCTAGTGATATCTCTTTTCATCCCATGCCACCAAAACAACTTCTTCAAATCTTGATACATTTTGGTCATTCCAGGATGCATACTCAACTGACTCATATGAGCATGTCCAAGTATATACTTCCTGAGTTCCTCATCTTTAGGCACACAGATTCTACCGTGGAATCTCAAAAATCCATCGCTTCCTTCTTCTAGTGTTGATACAACACCCTGCTTTATCTGTTCTCTTTCTCCTTGTAGGAACTTGTCAACTTTCTACTTTTTTTCGGATGTCTTCCAGTAAGTCATTCGAAATAGTGACCATGTTCATGCAGATTTTTCCTAGCATTAGCTCCACAAAAGACCATACGTCTCTAAATTGTTCTATCAAATCTTTCTCCCTAATCATCATGGTAGAAACACTGATCGTTTTCTTACTCAAGGCATCGGCCACAACATTCGCCTTCCTAGGGTGATACTGAAGTTGGAAATCGTAATCTTTCAAGAACTCTAACCATCTTCACTGCCTCATGTTTAACTCTTTTTTATTGTACAAATACTTCAAGCTCTTATGATCAATAAAGACGTTGAACGTTGCTTCGTAGAGGTAATATCTCCATATCTTCAAAGCAAACACTACAACAACTAGTTCCAAATCATGCGTTGGGTAGTTTTTCTCATGCACACGTAATTGTCTTAAGGCATAAGCCTCCACTTTTCCACCTTGCATAAGGACACAGCCCAATCCTTAGTACGAAGCGTCACAATACACCTCAAATGGTTCATTTGGATTTAGTAGAACCAACACTGGTGAAGTAGTTAGCCTCTTCTTCAATTCTTGAAAACTTTCTTTGCAAGCATCCGTCCATTCAAAAGCTTGGTTCTTCCTTGTGAGTTGAGTGAGAGGTCCAGCAATCTTAGAAAATCCTTCAATGAACCTTCTATAATATTCGGCTAATCCAACGAAGCTTCGGATTTCTGTTACCGTCTTTGGCCTTTCCCATTGTAGTACTGCTTCAACCTTTGATGGTTCTATAACAATTCCTTCCTTTGAAATCACATGGCCCAAAAATTTAACTTCGTCCAACCAAAACTCACACTTCGACAACTTGGCATACAGCTTTTTCTCCTTCAAAGTCTGAAGAACTATACTGAGATGCTCGGCATGATGCTCCTGGTTTTTCGAATAGATCAAGATATTGTCGATGAAAACAATGATGAATCTGTCCAAATAAGGACAAAAGATTCAATTCATATAATTCATAAAAATAGTAGGTACATTGGTCACACCAAAAGGCATCACCAAGTACTCGTAATGCCCATAACGAGTACGAAAAGCCATTTTAGGAATGTCTTCAACTTTCACTCTGATCTGATGGTAGCCTGATCGCAAGTCGATCTTAGAAAATATTGTCGCTCCCTTTAATTGATCCATCAGGTTGTCTATCCTCGGCAATGGATACTTGTTCTTGATCGTGACCTTGTTCAATTGACGATAATCGACGCATAATCTCGAAGTACCATCTTTCTTCCTAGCTAGTAATACTGGTGTTCCCCATGACAATACACTAGGTGTCACGAATTGCTTCTCCAAAAGCTCTTTCAGTTGCTTCTTGAGCTTAATTAGCTTTGCAGGTGACATTCGATAAGGCGCTATGGAAATAGGGCCAGCTCCAGGAACAAGATCAATGGTAAATTCGATCTCCCGCTCTAGTGGTAAACCAGGTATATCTTCAGGAAATTCTCAAACTACCGAGATTGCGTTCACGTCCACCTTATTCTCGACCTTCAAAGAAGACAACAGCATGTGTCCCTAAGCTCCTTCTTTCAAGAAAGCTTTCACTTGGTTGACAGTTTAAAATCTAGAATTCTTATCCAAAGGGAAAACTACGGTTTTTCTAGAACAATCTAATAAGACATGGTTAGAGGATAACTAATCCATTCCTAGGATCACATCTAATTGAGATAATGGCAAACAGATCAAATCAACAGAAAAGATTTGACCTTCAACAATCAATGAACATTCTTAATAGACTTTGGTGCTAAGAACAGGTTTAGTTGTGGGAGTTGAAATAGTCAAATCAAAAGGTAAAGAAGACACAGATAAACTAAGTCTTTTCATACAGTCATAGGAAATGAAAGAATGCGTTGCACCTGAGTCATACAGTACAGTCAAAAGATTACCTTCTATGAGACCTTCCCCTTATATAAGATCTTTGAATTCGGAGGCTTCAGCACCACTCAGAGTGTAAACCCGACTTCCAGCCTGTGGTTTAGTGGTTCTAGCAGCATTGACGGAAGGCTCCGCCTTAGGTTGATTACAATCACGAGAAACATGTCCAGGTTTCCCGCATCTGAAACAGATGATCCCCTTGATAGTGCAGTCCCTCGTGTAGTGCTCCTTTCTGCACTTCATGCACCTTGGCGTAGACGTTGTTGTTTGACCAGTCCTTCTAGGGCTTTCACTAGGACTTCCTCCTTGTGGTTTCTATTGCTGACTTCCAGGCGGTCTGGAATAAGGCTTCTTCTGATGACGGTTGGCATTACCACTTCCTCCTCTTTAGGACTGAAAGGGCCCAAAGTTTCTGTTCCTTGCCTTACGTGCCTGGTCCTAGTCTTCCACCTGACGACATGTATCAAGCAATTCCGAGAACTGGGTGATCTTCAAAGTTATGATGGCCCTCTTCACGTCATGTGTGAGACCTTCTTCAAACTTTCGACACTTCCATGCCTCGTTTGGTTGATGTTGAAAGTAGGTTGAGAATTTGGATAAACTCTCAAACTTGGCAGCATATTCACTCATAGTCATATTTCCCTGCCTCAAACCAAGGAATTCCATCTCCTTAGCATGCCTAGCACTTTCTGGGAAATACTTGCTCAAGAATCTTTCCTTAAATAATTCCCAATTAATCGCTCGATTTTCAGCCTCCAATACCCTCTGTTCTCTGGTCCACCAATCCTCTGCATCCCCAGTCAGCATGAATGCAGCATAAGTCACTTTCCTATCGTTGGCACAGTTCATGCCCGTGAAAATCTTTTCCAGCTCTTTGATCCACAGAGTAGCTTTCTCAGGATCAAACTCTCCCTTAAATTGTGGAGGGTTAGTGTGATGAAACTCTGCCAGATTCTGGGTATCAGCAGTAGCCTCCAATTGTTGTGTAGTCCTCGCTTGTTGTTATGTCGTTTACTGATTTTGCTGCAGCATTGCTTCAGCCATCTTCTGGATTGCTTCGATTGTAGCAGTCATGTCTTCCCTACAAGCCATAATCCTTAAATCAAACTATACAAAATACAAAGAAAATTCAAATGTATCCTCATGGAATACCAAACACAAAGAATTACACAACACAAACAAGACAGTCCAACACCACATGACCTAAAAGAAAACCTAAACCGGGAGCTCTGATACCAAGACAGTATAACGCCCCTTTTTCTTAACACCGCGAAGAAGGAACATCACACCATAATACTAAAACACAAAATTTTTTTTGCGAAGAATAATAGTTACAGCAGTTGATTTAGACCCGATTCATTATTAATACAAGATTAAATAGTTTATATTCTTGGATGATAAAATAATCGCATATTGAAATGTCTGTACGCAATTTTTTTTTGTAAAAGAAATAATAATGATGAGATGACAATAGTTACAGATGTGATAAAATCGACACAGAATTAAAATTCATACATCCATAATAGATATTATATGTATCAGCTTGTTTTAGTTACATCACAGAATATACAAAAGTAAAGGCTTTATCCACCCAAGATAGTTACAAATTTACACCCATGAACTAGCAAAACATCAGGCTTCCCTAAAAAGATAACGGTTATACATCAGTAGCCATCTATAGTATCAGCCCCCTAAGACTGACGAGAAGGGACCGTAGCCGAGTCCTCCTCAGGGTCCTCATCCTCCGATGAAATAGCATCGGGCGACCGACTTTCGGGCAGAAGCCCGAGCAGTGGAGAGGAAAGAATCCTCTTGAGGGGTGTAGAACATATCTGTCCACATATCCCTCACGGGTAGATGAAACTCTAAAATAACAAAAGCTGAAAAATTAAAGACAGGGGCATCATAATGACACCAAGATAAGGACACCGTCAGCTCCCCGCGGTAGACACATCGGTCCATCTCTATATGCAAGTGCCTGCAATCTGGTCTCTTATGGAAGGTCAACTTCGCGTACCCCAAAAAGCAGCGCGGGCGTGACAAAATCCTCAACAACTCTAGTCTAGATATGGCCAGAAACCCGAAAACTCAGGTGTTTCCTTCTCTTCCTCACGAACGTCTTCTCAAAAGTACACCGTCGACAGAAATATAGAAGACACAGAAATGCAGGAGATACAAAAAAGAGGTGAGACAACCATCTTTCAGTACCAAAATGGCAGTAAGAAAACAAAACGACGCTGGACGCCCGCACATCAACATAGTTCATACAATAATTAAAATTGACAGTAAAGCATATCAACAATAAATAGTAGCAACAACCATCAATAATAAGCAGATAATAGTCGTATTCCCAATAGTCAATAGTTCAACAGTTAACTAAGCATTACGGTAATGAAAACAAATTACTTCCACAATTATAAATGCTCAGGTTTAATGCATTATGAGTCTGACAGTTCGCAATGTGAAAAGGTACCAAAATTCCTACTCTGTGGAGCTAGACATAAACATTTTCGGGGTGAATGATCAAGGAATTATGCCATTATATCATTAGCCAAAATAATTAGTGTGCTTATCTCATAAAAACATTTACGCAATACAACTTATACATGGCACCTCAATAATTGATCGTCATATAGGACAGCGTCTCAATTCGGATCATCAGTGCGTCACATCGGTCTATCCCACGACCCCAGTGGAGTTACCACTGTCTATTGTGAGACACCTGCACCCCGACGCCCCCAAGGCCAACCACTATGACCTTACGCTTAGTCTACTCGCACCCGCACATAGGTGTTATTCAAACTCCTAGGCATACATAGCCTTTCCAACAATGTACAATAGACAACACATATGCATGACGACATAATGTACATCATGTATGTTTATCAATGATACAATAATCATACAATATACCACAATGGCATATCTAAATATACATGGTTCAATATCAACATGTCATAGTATCAATTTCCGACGTCAATATGTCTTTAGGGTTCATCCCCTATCATAAGTCCACATTATGTACTCATATTTTCAAAGTTTTATGCTTTGGTCAATTATGAAAATTTTAGATTAAATGGCCCTTCAAAATCGTGTCCTTCTTGAGTGTTGTTATTCAATCAAATCCTTCCACTTTATTATGGATTATGAATGTCTATAAATTTCTAATTCCCAAAGATGTATCAAGGCATCATTCAACCCCTAATTTTCTCTAAAAACCGTGGTCTCTCTAGGTTATCAAGGTTCCAATTTCTTTCTATTTCATGCATCAATTACTTAGTATCTACTCATTTAAATTTTATTTTACACAAAACCAATCCAATCGCCTATCTTTCAAGATCAATAAACCCTTAAAATTTTCCATTCATTAATTGTAATATTATCCTTTAACATGCAATCATTTAAGCTTCATTGTATTACACATAAAAACAAATTTACATCCCTAATTTCTAGTCAAAACTGTGGCACCATATTAGGGTAGGAAACTCCAAATTTTCCATTTAATAACCCTAACATGATCAAGCATTTTCAACACATCAAATACATTCATATCCACCATTCAAACATCAATCCAATTCAAGAATATATAAACATATAAAATCACCAAAATAAAGTAAGCATACAAAGGTTCCCTCACTACCAAAATGGTTGAAGTAAGTAGTCTCCCTCTTACCTAAAGGAGAATCATGAAAATGGCTTCCTATTACTCCTTGGTAATTTCAGTTTTGGGCTTCCAAAACCCTAAAAATTTCAAGACAAAGAACTAACATTTATTCTTGGAAAAGAAGAGATCCATGGTCATCAAAGAGGCCATGGAGCACGAAAATGAAGAGAAATAAGAAGAAAAATGAAAACTTTACCTCAAAGCTTAAAGCTTTGTCTTGGATGATAATGGTGGAAAGGTCAGATTTTGAAGAAAATTTCTAAAGAAGAAGTGTAGAGGGGGTTAAGGTGAGTAGAGAAATGGTTTTGGTGAAGAGAAAAGTGAAAAAAAAATGCTTGGTTTAGGGGCTACAATTTTCATATGAAGAGAGGAGAAGAAGAGAGAAGGAAGAGAGAAATGAAAAAGATGAAGTTAGAGAGAGAGAAAGTGTTTTGGTGAAATGAGTAAAATTGATTAAGTGTATTAAGTGGGAGAGCAAAATTTTGCCCCCCAAAGAGCATGCATTACCGCAGCAATAGGAGACAGAAGGAGGGGGAAATTGGCTTCCCCAACAAGCCAAGGGTAACTTGGCCATTTGGTGGTCAAAGCTTCTCAAAGAAGCTTTGATTAAAATACATTAAATTTGAATTAAAGTAGGTTTGATTAGACTTAAAGTAGATTACATAGGATAATGTGATAGGATTTTTAATATATGTTATCATCTAATGGACAATTACTATAGTCAACAGAAGTCAGTATTAATTTATTTGATAGATACAATTTACACAGTATTTTATTATTTTATTTGTTAAAATTTCTTGAAAAACATGAAATCTCGTAAATCGTGTCCAGTCTCGGGTTTAGTAAGATCCCCCGTCGACGTTTTCACAGATCAAGGTTCTCAAGAAAAATATCTCATTTTCCCGACTCCACTCAATTTGCACGCAAAATAAAAAATAATATTAAAATATTCTACGTTCTCAGAAAAATCCAGAAAATTTTTCAAAAATCATAAATATTAGAAAATGAACATTTATCATGAAATAATTAAAATTTGGGGTGTTACAGTGATCTTGATCCTTCATTTTGGAAATACATCTAATGACTAGGATTTCAAGGAGGAAAGATCTAATGGCCTAGATTAAGTCTTACATCTAAGGCTATACCTAGAATCTACATTAATCCTAACCATTGATCTAATCAATGGCAAAGAATGCTTAAAATGGTGGCTAGTGAAATTGGTTACTCAAGGAGTGTACAAGGAAGGGGGGACGGTTTTGGTGATGGTTTAATGCATAGCAAAGTTTGAAGACACCATTATCGCTCATCTTGATCATTATTGATCATTCCAAAATCCTAAGCTCTTCAAACTTTTCTCTCCACTTCTTTTCAAGCAAGCTCACGGCCATAGCACCCAAATCCACCTTCCATCACTTAAAAATTTCAAACAATCTTACATCTTGAATCTATACCTCAATCCAAGACACTTTGTAGTTTAGGTCAAGTTCTCAATCCATCATCTTCAAGGACTTTCTTCAAAAGCAAAGTTCTAGGGTTTTTGAGGTGAAGTTTAAGGAAACTTTACTACTTATCTCTTTTTCATGTTTTAACCTATGTTTGATCCATGGTTTATCTTGTTCAAGCTTAATATGCTAATAAATTTGTGTTTGTTTTGTATTTGAGAAGCTCTTGGTGGTGAAGGACTTGGAAAAGGAAGCAAAACAAAGAACTTTTGAGGTTCTTCAAGAGGTAAGAGGGAGATCCATCTCACCAACCAAGTATGGTGGTGAAAGATGGTTTTGTATTTGATGGATGGTGAATCCATGTGAGGATTCATATCCATGGTCATGTAATTATTGTGGGTGTTTATGTGTTTTGATTATTTGCTTATGCTTGATATGATTTGCATGATTTATTGCTTTTGTTTATGGCAAGCTTGTGATATATATGATGAATATGTATATGTATGCCATGATTTGATGATGGAAAGGAAAACAATTTTTGGTTTCAAAGACCAAGGGGAATTTCGGCCAAGACACCTCAAATAGGTGTTTACAAATTAATATTTTCATGAATCGTAAAATTAGAGGATTTGAAGAGCAAGGAAAATGAACAACTGAATTGGTTTTAAAGACTATGAGTTTCACGATTTTTTTGAAGGAAATTTTAATCGTTTTGTTTGTGTAAAAATAAGAATGGTACTTAATTGATTTAGAAGGAAAAATATTTAATGGTTTCAATGGCCAAGTACCACAGTTTTTGAAGGCTTGTAAATGCCTTGATTTTATGAAATAAAGTGATTTCAAAGTGGGAAAAAATAATTGATGAAGTACAAGGATTAAAGAAATGGAAACAAAGTGTTTTGACACTTGAAAAATGGAATTTTCATATATGAATGGAAAAGAGAGGTTGAAAGTGTTTGAACCTCAATTTATTTTAAAGAGATTGAGTTTTAGAATTGATTCATGAATTATGGAAAATACATTGGTAACTTGAAAATTTCTAACGTATAACTCATCCTTTGGGTTTTGGAAAGCGTTAGGAAATTTTAAGATTTGAAACATTGATTTTATTCAATGAAAAGGTGATTTTGTGGAATTTATTGTGAAAAGGACTTTCTTGAGTAAGAAAATGTGGAAAATAATGTGAGAAGTCATATTATTTTGAGAAAGGTTGAATTGAGATTTTGAAGGTTGAGAAATATTTACGACATTGAAAATGGAGAAAAATGATTTACGTAACTTAAAAGCGTGATTTTTAAGCTACGCGATTTGAAAAATGTTAAAATATTTCTACGCGATTTGGAAAGCATTTAAATATTTCTATGTGATTGAAATATTGTTGAAAAATCACTACGTGATTGAAAAATGATGTATTATTTTTACGTGATTGAGAAAACGATGGAAAATCGCTACGCGATTTGAAAACACGACAAAAATGTCGCAAAATTGTTAAAACGTAACATAAATGTTGCGCGATTGTGAAAAACATGACAAAAGTGTTGCGTGACTATGAAAACGTGATAATGTGATTTCACGATTGAATATACAGTATGATTACTATTGGACCAGTGTATGCACACTGTATGAGAAAATGATCAGTTTTGCCTGTGATTGGCATTGGTGCATTTTACATGCATGGATCAGTGTATGGACACTGTATGAGAAACTGATGAGATTTGCATGTGATTGGCCTTGGTGCATTTTATATGCATTGGAAAGGTCCGATGGACTGGATAAGGCTATTTGCCTAGGAGAGACGTACACCTCTTAAGTGGGTGCGATATGCGTAGTGTAAGTCACTCGTTGACTTTGGGCCCATCGGGGTACAGGTTGCCTACAGTGGGCAGTTGGTAGCTCTTCTGTACCGTGGGTTAGACCGATGCAACACACTGATAATCCTGACCGAGACATTATTCTTAATCAAGATCTAGTAAAGACTATCGTGTATATGCTAGTAGTGCAAACACATGTGTGAATTGTGGCACGTGGTCTGAGGCATGTTAGTACAGACAGATCTTTCAGATCAACTTTTCCGACTTGAGTGTTAGCTCCATGGAGTAGAAAATTGAGTCTATATGCACATGCATAATTATTGAGTATTGGTTATAATAATTGAACTGTTGAATACTTGGATAATATTGAGGGCATTATCGTAAATAATAAATATTTATATCTATGTGATATAATTGAGGAATATTGAATGATGATGATGATAAATAATGTTGATGGCATTATTATAATTATCGTGTGATTTGAATAATGTTAATGACATGATGGTAATTATTATTTATTATATTTGTTGTGATAAATAATAATTGAGGGCATGATTGTAATTATTGTATCTGTTATGATAAATAATGTTGAGGGCATTATTATAATTACGGTGTGATATATCTGTATGGTATGCTGTTTGTGTTATCTCTATGCTACCATATTGGTAACGGTGTAGGTGATCTCACATCTTTATATGCCTATTTTGTACTGTATTTTTATTTGTAAAGACGCTGAGCAAGGAATTGAACAAGAGGGTGAAGAAGAGCAGATTCCTCCAGAGGAAGCAGAGTTTTGATAGGATGACATCAAGACCTAGTTTCTTTGGATACGTGAGACTACAGTTCCATGGTGGAGTTGGAGCGTGGAGGACTAGTCCCAATGAGAGGGGACTAATATATCAGGGAAATCTGATGGTCAACATGAGCAGGGAATTTCATGGAGATCCATTTCTTTCCGTAACTATTTATGTACATGTCAAATTTCCGCTGTCAATCAGGCAGTATTGGGATACTGTGTATTATGTCCCAATGGAGATTAGTATCATGTCGTCTACTCAGACACCTGTCCGTAGGACTTCGCATCGAGCTAGATTCCTACCTGCTGAGGAATCTAAGGAGGACCCGTCTGAGGGTTCTGCTGTCTAGTTTATACTTGGGCAGTATGTGAGTTTTAAATTATGTTTAAATACTTTGAGGACTATATCTGTATATAAATAATTGTGATAGTACTTTTGTAATGTATATATGACGTAAATTTTTTGTGATAATGTTGTAATATTTTATTTTCTGCTAAGTTTATTTTATCGACATTAAGAAATTTTACAACTCGTTTTTTTAATATAACATCACAATTTATGAACGTGGGGGTAATTCGATAATAATAACATTTAAATGTGGCACCCTACAGTTGGTGTTACATTAGTTGGTATCAGAGCCCAAGTTAGAGTCTTTTGGGTTTGTGGTTAGGTCTGTCTTGTTTAAGTTGCGTGATTCTCTAGGACTAGTTTGTTTGTTTGAAGATTGACCTTACTTTCCTTGTGTTGTCCAGTTTGATTTAGAGAGAACATAATGGCTGGACAAGGAAGAGGACGTGTCAATACTAGAGCAGGATTTGGAGATGTTGGCAATGACAACCAGAACATGGCTGCAGCTGTAGCAGCAATGCAACTGATGGTTGATGTAGTGGTACAACAAAACCAAAGGGCAACTGAGGATGCTCACAGTTTGTCGGAATTTCGTAAAAACAATCCACCAAAGTTTCGTGGAGAATTTGACCCAGAGAAAGTTGATCTATGGATCAAAGAGTTAGAGAAGATATTTGAAGGTATGGGATATACTGATGAGTGGAAGCTTACTTTTGCGACTTTTATGTTAGTGGGAAATGGTGAAGGCTGGTGGGCAGGAGCCCAAAGATTGTTACAAGCTGAGGGAAGAGTTGTGACATGGCAGCTCTTTAGGAAGAAATTTCTGGGAAAGTATTTTCCAGCAAGTGTTCATCATGCTAAGGAGATAGAATTCCTTAGTTTAAGGCAAGGGGTGATGTCTATAAGTGAATATGCGGCAAAGTTTGAAAGCTTGTATAAGTTTTCGAGGTATTTTCAGATGCACCCGGACGAGGATTAGAAGTGCAAAAAATTTGAAGAAGGATTGAAGCTTGACATTAAGCAAGCTGTAGCAACCTTGGGAATTGAACAGTTTCCAGAATTGTTGGACAAGTGTCGTAAGGTTGAAGAGATTGATCAGCAGCGTGCGGTGAGAAAGAAGGAGATTGTTCGAATAAGATGCTAGTATTTCCTGAGGCTAAGGATCCTAGATTCCTAACGGCTACTCAAGTAGAAGCTTGTTTGAAGGAAGGAGATCAGGGGTATTTATTGATATCTTCTTTGGAGGTTCAATGTGAAGATGTCTTGAAAGATATTTTGATGGTTAATGAATTTCCTGAAGAAATACATGGACTACCGCCATTGTAACACCCCAAATTTTCTAACTATTTGACAGTAATTACAGAATTATATTGTTTAGTGATTTCTGTGTACTATAAAATTATTTTGAGTATTCCGTGAGTACATTTGATCGTTTTGTGTGATTTACTTTGTGTCAAGAACAATAATTTTCGGACCGGGAAAAATCTTACATACTTTAATTATTACTGTTAAGTCTTAATTTTTTTATGCAATCTGATTTGATTTTCGTAGGTTTTATAATTTTTATGATTTTGTGGATGATTATGAAATTTTTATATTTCTCTGATTATTTTAATATTATCCATGGGTTGTATGTGGGCCCAGGTGGGTCTGGAAAAGTGAAAATTTTTCTGCAGCCAGAAAATTTTGTACTGTTGAGATGGGGATGGGGGATCTTACTAAACCTGAAACCGAAAATAGTTTTTGAAATTTTCTTTTACTGTGTTTTGTACTGTATTTAATTAACGAGCGATAAAAATATAGTAAAAATATTATTTGAAGGGTTATAGCAGATAAAAATAAATATTGTACTGCATAGTCAACATTAGTGGTTATGACAACTTTATGACGGACTAATAGGAAGCAAGCTTAATGTTGAAGCCTTTGAATATCAACCAACGATTTAATCAATGGTGGAAAATTGGTCTTATAAAATGGCTAGGACTATTTGTGACCCTTGGATATAAAATATGAAGGAGTGATCTTGACCCTTCATTTTGGAGATACATCTAATGGCTAGGATTTCAAGGAGGAAAGATCTAATGGCCTAGATTAAGTCTAAAGGCTATACCTAGAATCTACATTAATCCTAACCATTGAACTAATCAATGGCTAAGAATGCTCAAAATGGTGGCTAGTGACATTGGTCACTCTTTGAGTGTACAAGGAGGGGGGGACAATTTTGTGATGACCTTAAGGCTATAGCAAGGTTTGAAGACCATTATTGATCATTCTTGATCATTCCAAAAGCTTAAGCTCTTCAAACTTTTCTCTCCATTTCTCTTCTTCTCCAGTTTCGGCCAAGACATCTACAACCACCTTCCATCACTAAAAAATTTCAAACAACCTTATTTCTTGAATCTATACCTCAATCCAAGAACCTTTATAGTTTAGGCCAAGTTCTAAATTCATCATCTTCAAGGACTTTCTTCAAGAGCAAAGTTATAGGGTTTTTGAGGTGAAGTGTAAGAAAACTTCACTACTTATCTCTTTTTCATGTTCTAAGCCATGTTTGATTCATGGT
The DNA here is from genome assembly GCA_029884605.1 of Ormosia emarginata. Lineage (NCBI taxonomy): Eukaryota > Viridiplantae > Streptophyta > Magnoliopsida > Fabales > Fabaceae > Ormosia > Ormosia emarginata. The sequence continues at coordinate 5,249,039 of JAQQTP010000037.1, forward strand.
TTACCTTGTTCAAGCTTAATATGCTAATAAATTTGTGTTTTGTTTTGTGTTTGAGAAGCTTTTGGTGATGAATCACTTGTTCAAGGACCAAACCAAGGCGCTTTGGAGGTTCTTCAAGAGGTAAGAGGGAGATCCATCTCACCAACCAAGTATGGTGGTGAGAGATGAATTTGTATTTGATGGATGATGAATCCATGTGAGGATTCATCTCCATGGTTATGTAATTTATTTTTGAGTGTTATGTGTTTGATTTTTTTGTTCATGCTTTGTATGATTTGCATGATTTAGTGCTTTATTATGGCATGCTTGTGATATAGATGATATGAATATATTGTGTTTGCCATGATGTGATGATGGAAAGGAAAAGAAATTTTGGTTACAAAGAACCATAGAGGCATCACGGCCTCAAATTATTAATTTTTGGGAGCAAGAGATTCTAAGTATTTTACTAATTATGAGTTTTAGATAAAAAGGGTAATACATTGATAATTTTAAGGATTTGCAAAGAAAGTGGACATGAAAATGAATAAAGATTTTATGATGAAGTTATTTATGATTTTCGGCTAATATGCCAAGGATTGGTGAATTAAGATTGTTATGAATGGTAACATTGAATGATTAGAAAGGAAAGGAAAAAGGAAAGATGGATTGGTTTCAATGACCAAGTGTTCACGGTTTTTGGAGGAATTTTAATGGTTTTGTTTGTGAAAAACAAACATGAATGGAACTTAGTTGATTTAGAAGGAAAAATATATGATGGTTTCAATGACCATGTACCACGGTTTTTGAAGGCTTGTAATGCCTTGATTTTATGAAATAAAGTGATTTCAAAGTAGAAAAATAATTGATGAAGTGCAAGGATTGAAGAAAATGGAAACAAAGTGTTTTGTCACTTGAAAAATGGAATTTTCATATATGAATGGAAAAGAGAGGTTGAAAGTATTTAAACCTCAATTTATTTTAAAGAGAACTGAGTTTTAGAATTAATTCATGAATTATGGAAAATACGTTGGTAACTTGAAATTTACTAACGTATAACTCATTCTTTGGATTTTGGAGTGCGTTAGGAAATTTTAAGTTAGAAACATTGATTTAATTCAATGAGATGGTGAATTTGTGGAGATTATTGTGAAAAGGATTTCTTGAGTAAGAAAATGTGGAAACTGACGTGAGAAGTCATATTATTTTGAGAAAGGTTGAATTGAAATTTAGAATGTTGAGAAATATTTTAAGTAGTGGAAAAATGGTGAAAAATTATTTACGTAACTTAAAAACGTGATTTTTAAGCTATGCGATTTGAAAAATGTTTAAATATTTCCACGCGAATTGAAAAACTTTGAAATATTTCTACGCAATTTGGAAAGCATTTAAATATCTCTACGTGATTGAGATATTGTTGAAAAATCACTACACGATTGAAAAATGATGAAATATTTTTACGTGATTGAGAAAATGATGAAAAATCACTACGCTATTTGAAAACGCAACAGAAATGTTGTAGAATTGTTAAAACGTAACAGAAATGTTGCACGATTGTGAAAATGCGACGAAAGTGTTTCGCGACTATGAAAACGCGATAATATGATTTCGCTATTGAATATATAGTATGATTACTGTTGAACTAGTATATGGACACTGTATGAGAAAATTATGAGATTAGCCTGTGATTGGCATTTGGTGCATTATACATGCATTGGAAAGATATGCATTGAGGCATATGATGAAATTAAAAAATATGCATTGAGGCATATGATGAAAATGAACAGAATTGCATTGAAATATTCGTGCATTGAATGAAAATATAGCTGATAGCTGTTATGGCCTTTATGGTCGAAGAGAGAATGAGAATTGAAAAGTGAGGTCTATGATGGATCTTGGCGGCGTCAAGGCGCGGTGGTCGATCTAGTGGGCAGTGGCAAGTACCCTGTGCCACGTGGCGACGCAGTCCGTTGCAACGCATTGACAATACTCGACAAGAACACGATTCTTTTCGAAGACTGGAGATGGTCTGTGGGCTAAGGCTGGACAATTAACTAGAGCATTCTTCTCGAAATTGTGAAAACCTCCATGGAGTAGGAAATTGAGTCTATGTGCATATGCATAATCTGAATATTTACATCTATGTGATATATTGATGGAGGAATATTGGATGATGATGATGATACATAATGTTGATGGCATTATTGTAATTATCATGTGATTTGAATAATATTGATGGCATGATGGTAATTATTATTTATTATATTTGTTATGATAAATAATGATTGAGGGCATTATCATAATTATTGTTTATGATAATTGAATTGATGAATACTTGGATAATGTTGAGGGCATTATCGTAATTACTATTTTATTACGTCTGTGTGATGACAATAATGTTGAGGGCATTATTATAATTATGGTATGATATACCTGTATTATATGTTGTATATATTATCTCTATGCTACCATGTTGGTATTGGCATAGGAGATCTCACCTCTTTGCTGTATTGTTTTATTGTGTTTGTATTGTTAAAATTTGTATAATAGATGCAATGAATTTCTTAGACTTGACTAGAAGCAAATATTCTAAGTTCGGTGACAACATCAAGGAGTGACCATCCCGGACTGGTTATGTGAATGCTTATGTCTTGAAGCATATCAAATGAGTTTTTGATGATAACAAAGTCAAAGATGAAGACCAAGATCAAAAGAAAAGACCAAGATCAAAAGAGGTATATTAGATATAGGTCTTAGAACATCAATGAGAAATGCTCTCAAGGTATCTCAATTATATCTCAAATGGTTTCCTAAAGATGTTTTCAATCAACTTGTATTTCAAAGTTCATATTCTAAAAAGATGTTGTTTTTAATCTTGGATCATGATAAACATATACCAATATTAATCAATCCAAGTTTCTTAATGTTAGAAATGGCATGGATCCTCATTTAGGCTTGAAAAATGTGTTCAAAATGGAAAGTAATCGATTACACACTCTTGGTAATCGATTACCAGCAAGTCAGAGGATGTGTAATCAATTACACACAATATTGTAATCGATTACCATATGCCCAGAAAGGGAAGAACACGTTCGAAGGGCCATGTAATCGATTACATGAATATTGTAATCGATTACCATCAAGTCAGAGGGCGTGTAATCGATTACACAAGTATTGTAATCGATTACCACAAACCCAGAAAGCCAAGAACACGTTCTATCTGCCATGTAATCGATTACCAAAACCCTGTAATCGATTACCAGTGTTCTGACATGCCCAACGACTATATTTTCTTGGCATTTAATGTTGCCACAAAAGCCCCCAACGGCTCTATTGTTCTAAAAACTTATAAATACACTTCTTGGGGCATCATTTGTGGCTAATCAACAATTGAGAAACATCATTCAATCACTTTAATCCGAGAATCATCATTAAATCTCTTTTGCTCTGTTTTTGTATATATTTGAGATATTCTTGAAGAGCATCATAGGACTTCAATTTGTGTAATCTACTCTTGTGAGAGTTTCATCTTGTAAACACTTTGATTCCTTATAAAGGGGGTGAGGTATCCCTCTAGAGAAAAGAGAGTGAGGCATCTCTCAAAGATTGTAAAGGGTGAGGTATCCCTTGTTAAAAGTGAGGTATCCTTCAAAGGTTGTAAAGGGGGTGAGGTATCCCTCTAGTGAAAAAGGGTGAGGTATCCCTGTTTTGAGGCTCAAGCACAAAGGGTGAGGTATCCCAAGGTTTGATGAGTGCTTTATTGTGTAAAGGTTTTCAAGCACCCGTTCAAGCTTGAAGTTTAGTGGAAAATCTCGAGTTGTTTGCTTGAGGACTGGACATAGGTCACAAAGGGTGGCTGAAATAGGATAAATCCTTGTGTTTGTTCTTCTAAACCCTATCTCTTTACTTTGTTCTTTAATTATATATGCTTGAGTTGAGTTTGTTATTTAGCCTTGTTTGAATTCTTTCTATCTTGGGTTGTTTATTTGTAAGTGTTTCATTTGATCGTATTTATCTATTCACTTCAATTAAACAATAGTTTCAACGAAAATTTGATTATCAAGTGCTTTGCGAAAGATTTGCGAAAATATTTCATAAACTCAATTCACTCTCCCTCTTGAGTTTGAGGCCACTTCGTAACAAGTGGTATCAGAGCTAGGCTCTTGTGTAAAGAGCTTAGCAGCTTCAAGAGAAAGTGATGGCCTCTTCAAATAGTTTTTCTGATAGTTCTTCTCTTTATAGACCTCCCTTTTTCAATGGGGATGGGTATGCTTATTGAAAAGAAAGAATGAAAATTTTTATTGAAACTATTGACATAGATGTGTGGGATGCTGTTGAAAATGGTCCTTTTGTCCCCACACAAGTTGTAAATGGTGTTAGAATCAATACACCAAGAAGTGAATGGACGGATGATGATAAAAAGAAGGTCCAATATAATTTGAGAGCCAAAAACATCATTACCACTGCTTTGGGGTATGATGAGTTCTTTAGAGTCTCAAATTGTAAATCTACCCAAGAAATATAGGACACCTTACAAGTAACTCATGAGGGTACTAGTGAAGTGAAAAGATCAAGGATAAATACTCTCACTCATGAGTATGAACTTTTTAGAATGAACCAAGGTGAAAGTATTCAAGAAATGCAAAAACGATTTACACATATTACAAATCATCTTGCTTCATTGGGAAAGACTTTTCCTAATGAAGATCTTATTAACAAAGTGTTAAGATGTTTGAGTAAGGATTGGCAACCTAAAGTGACAGCTATCTCGGAATCAAGAAATCTAGCAACTATGACCTTAACCACACTTTTTGGAAAGCTACAAGAGCATAAGTTGGAGCTGAATAGGCTCAATCAAAATGAGAAGCATGGCAAGAAGGAAAAGAAAGGAATTGCTCTAAAGGCCACCTCCTCCATGATTAATGATAATGATGATAAAGATGATGGAGATGACTTGGAGATTAATGAGGAGAATCTTAGCCTTCTAGTAAAGAATTTTGAAAGATTCTTCAAAAAGAATGGAGCTCAAAGAAGACCTCCCTTACCCTCAAAGAATGCCTATCACAAAGGGGAAGGAACCTCAACCACTTCAAAATGCTATAAATGTGGAGAATTGGGACACATGAAGATGGAGTGCCCAATCTATCAAAGGAAAGTGGAGAAGTATGAGAAGAGGTACTTAAAGGAAAAGAAAGAAAGAAGAGCCTACATAGCTTGGGATGATAATGACATGGATTCAACCGATAGTTCGGACAATGAGAAAACCAATCTATGTTTCATGGCTAGAGGAGAAGAGGAAGATAAAGATGACATGGGGGTAACATCCTCAAATTTTGAATCAAATTCTTCTCCTTCCTATGATGAATTGCAAGATGCATTTGAAGAGTTGCATAATGAATCTATGAGACTTGCAAAACTTGTTTCATCATCCAAGAAAACAATTTCCTCTTTTGAAAACAAAATCTCTATTTTAAACAAGGAAATTAAGGAACTTAAAATTGAAAATGAAACTCTTGGACTCATTGATGCAAATTCCTCATGCATGACATGTTCTTTACTTGATAATGCATCTACATCCTTTTCTTGCTCATCATGCAAAACTTTTGAAAAAGAAATTGAAGACTTGAAAAATACTCTTTCAAAATTTACCCTTGGAAGAGATAATTTGAACATATTACTTGGGAATCAAAAATGTGTGTTTCAAAAGGATGGTTTAGGGTATAATCCCAAAAATCAACAAAAACTTTACAAGAATTTCTTTGTTCCCTCAAGTACATCAACAAGTCCTTTTATAAAGTGTTTTCATTGTGGCAAGAAAGGACATAGTGCATCAACTTGTAATGTGAGGAAGAATATCAATAATAAGAATGGAACTAAAATGGTTTGGGTTCCCAAAAGCACTTTGCCAAAAGCTAACACACAAGGACTCAAGAAAACTTGGGTACCAAAAGCCAAAAATTGAAATGTGTTGTAGGTGTGCTTGAAGGCCAAGAATGGACTTTGGAATATCAAAAGTGGCTGCTGCAAGCACAAGATCAGAAAATACTTCAAGTCCTATCCATTGTCTCCAAGAAGCTTGGACTTGCAACATTTGGATAAGTGGAGACTTGTTCTATACTTTAACTTGCTTTAAAGATGTTCTTTTCTAGCTTTATATCTTGAAATTATCTTTACATGTGCTAGATAAGTACACTTCTTGTTTAAAATGGTATGTTTGATGATAATATCTTTGTTCTTGACATAACATTCCTAATATGATCATTGGTTGCCCTAAAGTGCATATATAAGAGGAGAATTAGGAATAATTGATCAATCATGCATTTAAATGAATGCATGTGTTAGATACTTTTATCTTGGAATTTTGGATCAATCTTGCATTGATATTTGAAATATAACCTTGCTGCATAATTTGGCCTTTGCTGCATAATCTGCAAAATTGCTGCATAATCTACTATATTACATGATATTCTTGCTTAAAAATTGTTTTTGAATCCAATACTGGCTTGAGCGTCGGAGGTTCTCCTTTAGCTGTTTTGCAGGTGCTTCCTCATGTCAAAGACCCTCAAAAAGCTCAAAAACTTCACCAATCCATCAAAAGGGTGTAATTCTTGGTAAACGTGATATTTTTGCATAAATATGGGTTTTGGATCATAGTTTGATCAATTTCTATGCTTGCATGATGTTTGGAATTGATTTGGAATGCTTTGAAACAAATTTGAAAGGTTTAAAATTGGTCATTTACTATTTAAAGTGCAAAAACTGAGTTTTAGTAATCTGGTAATCGATTATAAGAACTTTGTAATCGATTACAAAGGCTCTGCCAAGCGTTCTAAGCCAAGTCAGAAAGCAGGTAATCGATTACAAGGAAAACAAAACACGTGTAATAGATTACAATAAAAGGGTAATCGATTACAAAGCTTTTTTTTAATCATGCTTAATCTTGATGTTCTATTCTTTCATGATGCTTTCCTTATGCTTAATTTTTATCTAACCCCATTTGCTCTTGTATATGGCTTTGAATTCTTTTGGCATAAATGATAAAAACTATCTACGATATCTTTTTCATATGCATTTGCTTTGGTATCACATATTGATGTGCTAAACTGCTTATACTCTGATATTGATCCTGCTGGGCTGAAATGATTATACAATGCTGAATGCTTATGTTGTTTTTGATAATGCCAATGGGGGAGAGATTAGTGAAATATGTTGCATGTGTACGAGGGAGCTTTGTGCTTTTACATGAAAACCATTTATCCTATCTCATGCATACATTACAGGGGAGAGTTGCACTTAATCTCTGATAGATAAATAAATGCAAATATTTCTCTCTTTTCAATGTTTATTTTGTCATCATTAAAAAGGGGGAGAATGTGAATGCTTATGTCTTGAAGCATATCAAATGAGTTTTTGATGATAACAAAGTCAAAGATGAAGACCAAGATCAAAAGAAAAGACCAAGACCAAAAGAAGAAGACCAAGATCAAAAGAGGTATATTAGATATAGGTCTTAGAACATAAATGAGAAATGCTCTCAAGGTATCTCAATTATATCTCAAATGGTTTTCTAAAGATGTTTTCAATCAACTTGTATTTCAAAGTTCATATTCTAAAAAGATGTTGTTTTTAATCTTGGATCATGCTAAACATATACCAATATTAATCAATCTAAGCTTCTTAATGTTACAAATGGCATGGATCCTCATTTAGGCTTGAAAAATGTGTTCAAAATGGAAAGTAATCGATTACACACTCTTGATAATCGATTACCAGCAAGTCAGAGGACGTGTAATCGATTACACACAATATTGTAATCGATTACCATATACCCAGAAAGGGAAGAACACGTTCGAAGGGCCATGTAATCGATTACATGAATATTGTAATCGATTACTATAAAGTCAGAGGACGTGTAATCGATTACATAAGTTATGTAATTGATTACCACAAACCCAAAAAGCCAATAACACATTCTATCTGCCATGTAATCGATTACCAGAATCTTGTAATCAATTACCAGTGTTCTGACATGCCCAACGGCTATATTTTCTTGGCATTTAATGTTGCCACAAAAGCCCCCAACGGCTCTATTGTTCTAAAAACTTATAAATACACTTCTTGGGGCATCATTTGTGGCTAACCAACAATTGAGAAACATCATTCAATCACTTTAATCCGAGAATCATCATTAAATCTCTTTTGCTCTATTTTTGTATATATTTGAGATATTCTTGAAGAGCATCATAGGGCTTCAATTTGTGTAATCTACTCTTGTGAGAGTTTCATCTTGTAAACACTTTGATTCCTTGTAAAGGGGGTGAGGTATCCCTCTAGAGAAAAGAGAGTGAGGCATCTCTCAAAGATTGTAAAGGGTGAGGTATCCCTTGTTAAAAATGAGGTATCCTTCAAAGGTTGTAAAGGGGGTGAGGTATCCTTCTAGTGAAAAAGGGTGAGGTATCCCTGTTTTGAGGCTCAAGCACAAAAGGTGAGGTATCCCAAGGTGTGGTGAGTGCTCTATTGTGTAAAGGTTTTCAAGCACTCGTTCAAGCTTGAAATTTAGTGGAAAATCTCGAGTTATTTGCTTGAGGACTAGATGTAGGTCACAAGGGGTGGCTAAACCAGGATAAATCCTTGTGTTTGTTCTTCTAAACTCTATCTCTTTACTTTATGCTTTAACTATATAAGCTTGAGTTGAGTTTGTTATTTAGCCTTGCTTGAATTCTTTCTATCTTAGGTTGTTTATTTGTAAGTGTTTCATTTGATCGTATTTATCTATTCACTTCAATTAAACAATAGTTTTGATTATCAAGTGCTTTGCGAAAGATTTGCGAAAATATTTCATAAACTCAATTCATCCCCCTCTTGAGTTTGAGGCCACTTGGTAACAGGTTAGTGTACAGATTTGAGGTGGAACAACTGCATGACGCATCAAGATGGATACAAGGCAGAATAAGTATGTTGAGTTTTATCGATAGTGTTTTACCGTGAGATTAAGTAGGACCCGTTGTGGGGTTTGCTACTGTTTGAAATTGATTCTGTAAGTGTTATGTTTCTTAAATAATTGTTAAATGTTATGTGGTGTCAATAATATATATTAATCAGTTTAAATCTATTTTTTGGTAATATTTATAAATTTCAGTAAGTTTATATTTCTGAGAAAAGAAATTTTGAAACCCACCTTTTATAACTCAAACCTTTTATGAAATCATTTTTAGATTATAAGTTGGTAGTCGGAAATATGATGCCCTAAGAAGGGTGTTACATTAGTTGGTATTAGAGCACGGTTTGAGTCTTTTAGGGTTTGTGGTTAGGTCTATTTTGCTTGTGTTGTGTTCTCTGTGTTTTTGATTTTCGAAAGGAAACAATGTTGTTTGAAATGGTTACATTTGGTTTCCGTTGTATTTTGATTCATCCGTCTTTGAAGAAAGGAAATGTTTCGTGGTAGACGTACACGTGTGAAAACGGAACGTGACACTAATAATATGGTTGCAACTATTAGAGCAATGCAGAGGATAACTGACATGATAGTACAATAGGAACAGAGGATCGCTGAACAGTAGGAACAGGAAGTTGAGGTTCAGGATCTGATAAAAGAGAATCAATCTTGGAATACAAGATTTCGTAATTTTGGAACCTAGGTATTCTAAAGGAGGAATAATAGGAAGGTAAATTGATTTCATCGAAAAATATATTTACGATCATTGGGAAATCAGCAGCAGCAACAAATGTGTGGAGGAAGTGCTTGTAGCAGTAAACCCAGTTGGACCATGACGTCTTTACTGTTATGTAAGAAATGTGGAAGGGGGCACTTAACGAAGGATTGTACGTCCAAGGAAATAATTTGTTTCAAGTGTGGAAAGCTTGGATACATTTCCAAAGATTGTGTTCCACCGAAAAACGAAGTCTTCTATTAATAACAGGTAGTAGGGAGTGTTCTGAGCTGAAGACCTAAACAAGGGAGACTATGCCGCAGAAGGTGATTCTTTAATTATACTGTATATTTCTAGGGGCAACCAATTCTTTATGGCATATGATTGTGTGGATCAATTATATGTTAGAGTTATCTGTGTCTTCGTTATCTTCTGACTTGTTTATTTCTGTTTTTATTACTAGCCTATCGTGCTACTCAAGTTATTCAAATTATCCTATTGTTGTTACAGATCAAATTTTTGTGTTAGTTTGATCTGTTTATTTCTTTCATAAATAGAAGTGATCTTTGAAATGAATTGGTTATCTTTCAACCATATCCTGTAGATTATTTCAGCACAATTTTTGTATTCCAAAAAAACCTATTCTTGAAAATCAGGCAACATCAAATTCTTTATTGGATATGTTCAGTAAGACATCAGATAGTTTTGCTATCTTCCATAATGTTTTTCTCATATCCCAAATTACAAGAAAGGATATTTCTATTTAAATCCATGTCATAATATCAGACACAGTGCTGTTGAAAGAGGATGCAATGTGTGAGACACTTCCTGTTAAGAGCAAAGGCAGGAGAATGAAGCGATACGAGGACAAGGAAATTTTAAGTGATGTCGTGCGGAGTGACAGATGCTCTTGTAATATTTATAAATTATAGGAGTAGAATCTTTTGTTCTTATCTAGACAGAATTGTCATTATCTTTGTTAACGACATTCTGATCTGTTCTTAAAATCATGAGGAACATGTTGAACATCTTAGTGTGGATCTCCAAATTCTAAAGGAGAAGCAGTTATATGCTAAGTTGTTGAAATGCAAGTTCTGGTTGAATGTAGTGCAGTTGTTGGATCATGTGATTCTAAAGAAGGGATTGTAGTGGATCCTTCAAAGGTTGAAACAGTTTTTCAGTGGGAAAAGTAAAAAATGGCCATGGAAATCCGTAGAAAATTTATTGAGAAATTTTCCAAGATCGCAGGACTTCTCACCTAACTTACCAGAAAGAATTAAGCATTTCCATGGACTGATGCATACAAGGAGAATTTTCAGGAGTTGAAAATGTGTTTGACTACTTCTCTGGTATTAGTTCTGTCTAATCCCAGTGAACCATTGGAGGTGTACTGTGATGCGTCACATCGGAGTTTAAGATGTGTGCTTATGCAAAATAGAAGAATTGTAGTGTATGTTTCAAGGAAATTGAAGTTACATGAGAAAAACTATTCTACACATGAATGGGGGTTGGTAGCCATTGTGTTTGCATTAGAAGTATGGAGACACTTTCTTTATGGAGTAATATTCAACATCTTCAGTAATTATAGGAGTCTGAGATATCTGTTTGATCAGAAGAAGTTGAATGTGAGGCAAAGAGATTTCATTGGTTAAAATAGTCTGGAATGATGTAAGCAGTGAAGCTACATAGGAACTGGAAGAAAAGATAAAAGAGCAATATCCATATTTATTCTGAGGGTATGAAATTAAGTTTATCAAGTTTCGAGGACGAAACCTTTTTTTAGAGGGGGAGTATTGTAACACCGCAAAGTTTCTAACTATTTGACAGTAATAACAGAATTCTACTGTTTAGTGATTTCTGTGTACAGTAAAATTATTTTGAGTATTCCATGAGTACATTTGATCGTTTTGTGTGATTTACTCCGTGTCAAGAAAATAATAATTTTCAGGCCAGGGAAAATCTTACGTATTTTAATTATTACTGTTAAGTCTTAATTATTTTACGTAATCTGATTTCGTTTTCGTAAGTTTTATAATTTTTATGATTTTGCGGATGATTATAAAATTTTTAAATTTCTCTGATTATTTTAATATTATTCATGGGCTGTCTGTGGGCCCAGGGGGCTGTATGTGGGCCCAGGTGAGTCTAGAAAAGTGAAAATTTTTCTACAGCAAGAAAATTTTGTACTATTGAGATGGGGATGGGGGATCTTACAAACCCGAAATCGGAAATAGTTTTTGAAATTTTCTTTTACTGTGTTTTGTACTGTATTTAATTATCGGGTGATAAAAATATAGTAAAAATATTATTCGTAGGGTTATAACAGATAAAAATAAATATTGTACTTCGTAGTCAACATTAGTTGTTATGACAGCTTTATGACGGACTAATAGGAAGCAAGCTTAATGTTGAAGCCTTTGAATATCAACCATCAATTTAATCAACGGTAGAGAATTGGTCTTATAAAATGGCTAGGACTATTTGTGACCATTGGATGTAAAGTATGAAGGAGTGATCTTGACCCTTCATTTTGGAGATACATCTAATGGCTAGGATTTCAAGGAGGAAATATCTAATGGCCTAGATTAAGTCTTACATATAAAGGCTATACCGAGAATGTACATTAATCATAACCATTGAACTAATCAATGGCTAAGAATGCTCAAAATGGTGGCTAGTGAGATTGGTCACTCTTTGAGTGTACAAGGAGGGGGGACGGTTTTGTGATGACCTTAAGGCTATAGCAAGGTTTGAAGACCATTATTGATCATTCTTGATCATTCCAAAAGCTTAAGCTCTTCAAACTTTTCTCTCCATTTCTCTTCTTCTCTAGTTTCAGCTAAGACATCTACAACCACCTTCCATCACTAAAAAATTTCAAACAACCTTATTTCCTAAATCTATACCACAATCCAAGAACCTTTGTAGTTTAGGCCAAGTTCTAAATCAATCATCTTCAAGGACTTTCTTCAAGAGCAAAGTTATAGGGTTTTTGAGGTCAAGTGTAAGGAAACTTCACTGCTTATCTCTTTTTCATGTTTTAAGCCATGTTTGATCCATGGTTTACCTTGTTCAAGCTTAATATGCTAATAAATTTGTGTTTTGTTTTGTGTTTGAGAAGCTTTTGGTGCTGAATCACTTGTTCAAGGACCAAACCAAGGAGCTTTGGAGGTTCTTCAAGAGGTAAGAGGGAGATTCATCTCACCAATTAAGTATGCTTGGTGAGAGATGAATTTGTATTTGATGGATGGTGAATCCATATGAGGATTTATATCCATGATTGTGTAATTTATTTGAGTGTTATGAGTTTGATTTATTTGTTCATGCTTTGTATGATTTGCATGATTTAGTGCTTTATTATGGCATGCTTGTGATATAGATGATATGAATATATTATGTTTGCCATGATGTGATGATGGAAAGGAAAAGAAATTTTCGTTACAAAGAAGCATAGAGGCATCACGGCCTCAAATTAATTTTTGGGAGCAAGAGATTCTAAGTATTTTACTAATTATGAGTTTTAGATGAAAATGGTAATACGTTGATAATTTTAAGAATTTGTAAAGAAAGAGGACATGAAAATGAATAAAGATTTTATGATGAAGTTATTTATGATTTTCGGCTAATATGCCAAGGATTGGTGAATTAAGATTTTCATGAATGGTAACATTGAATGATTAGAAAGGAAAGGAAAAAGGAAAGATTGATTGGTTTCAATGACCAAGTGTTCACAGTTTTTGGAGGAATTTTAATGGTTTTGTTTGTGTAAAACAAACATGAATGGTACTTAGTTGATTTAGAATAAAAAATATATGGTGGTTTCGATGAGCATGTACCACGGTGTTTGAAGGCTTGTAATGCCTTGATTTTATGAAATAAAGTGGTTTCAAAGTAGAAAAATAATTGATAAAGTGCAAGGATTAAAGAAAATGGAAACAAAGTGTTTTGTCACTTGAAAAATGGAATTTTCATATATGAATGGAAAAGAGAGACTGAAAGGTTTAAACCTCAATTTATTTTAAAGAGAACTAAGTTTTTGAATTGATTCATGAATTATGGAAAATACGTTTGTAACTTGAAATTTACTAACGTATAACTCATCCTTTGGGTTTTGGAGTGCGTTAGGAAATTTTAAGTTAGAAATATTGATTTAATTCAATGAGATGGTGAATTTGTGAAGATTATTGTGAAAAGGATTTCTTGAGTAAGAAAATATGGAAACTAACGTGAGAAGTCATATTATTTTGAGAAAGGTTGAATTGAAATTTAGAATGTTGAGAAATATTTTACGTAGTGGAAAAATGGTGAAAAATTCTTTACATAACTTAAAAACGTGATTTTTAAGCTATGTGATTTGAAAAACATTTAAATATTTCCATACGATTTGAAAAACGTTTAAATATTTCTACACGATTTGAAAAACGTTGAAATATTTCTACACAATTTGGTGCATGTGGTCTCCTGGGGCCGACGAGGGCGAGGAGTGGACGCCGGTGCAAGAGAAGCACGGACAAGGAGCGGCTCCTGACAGGCTTGTAAGCGAAGGGTCCCATGAATGAACTAAATACGCACTGGAATAAGAGGGATTCAGAGACTGTGCAGGTATGGGACTGCATAGTTGAGGATGACTTAAAGGAATTGATTAGGCGTAACCATATCAACAAGTTGCAACTTCTTTTCAGGAGCCTAGAACATAAGAACTCCATGGTTAAGCGTGCTTGACCTAGAGCAATTGTGGGGTGGGTGACCTCCTGGGAAGTTTCTTAGGATGCGTGTGAGTGAGGACAAAGTACGCTGAAAAGACTCGTGTTGGTTTGTGAAGACACTCGTCAATCCTGCAGGCAGTCTCGGGACGTTACAAATGGTATCAGAGCCGGGACCTCTCCCAGTACGGTGTGGTTCGGGGACGAACCAAGCGGAAGTTGGTGGGCATGTGGTGTCCCGGGGCTAACAAAGGCGGGGAGTGGATGCTAGTGCAAGAGAAGCACGGACAAGGAGTAGCTCCTGGCAGGCTTCTAGACGAAGGGTCCTGTAATTGGCTAGCTATCATGAACAATAGTTTTGATGATAACAAACGTGAAGACAAACATGAAGATGAGAAGACCAAGTCCAAGATCTTCAAGAATAGCTTTAGGACTTAGGATCTTTGTAAAGAGCCTTTTGGATATCTCATTATTTGGCGTTGCAAAGAAATGTTTTCAAAATTGTTTTTCCAAACTTAAACAATCATTTTCTGGACATTTAAAAGCATTTAAAACTGATTTTATATAAGAGGTATTCGAATTCCCCATAAGGTATTCGAATAGCACGTTAAGCATTCGAATAACTTGCTTTTGCAGAAAACCTGTTTTATTATAGGTATTCGAATACACCATATGGTATTCGAATAACCATGTTTTAAAGTTTGTACATTTTCTGTTTTTCAAAGTGGTATTCGAATAACCACACTTGGTATTCGAATAACCTGTGTCTGAACTGTTTCTCAAAATCAATTTAAATCAGTGGTATTCGAATAACCTATTAAGGTATTTGAATAACCCTCCTCAGAACTGGTTTTCACGGAGCTTTTCAAAATGAGGCATTCGAATACCTCATAAGGCATTCGAATACCGTATTCCAGAATTGAATTTCACGAAGCTTTCGAAAATGGCAGCAACGGCCATAATTTCAATAATTACTTGCTTTTAATTGCTCCAACGGCTATATCTCTTCATTGCTCTATAAATAGAGACCTTGGGTCTCTTCTGAAATAGCCCCAACCATTTTTGAATTATTTGCTTGTGTTAAAACGTGATTCTTTCATATTTTCTGTGCTCTTTTCGCCAAAACCTTGAGATATCCTAAGAGAGCTTATTAGCACTTCAATTTGTAATATCTGCTCTAAGTGAGAGTTCATTTTTCATCTATTCTCTGATTCTGTAAAAGGGTGAGGAATCCCTTAGTGATTTTGTGAGGGTGAGGTATCCCTCTAGTAAAAGGGTGAGGTATCCCTTATTGTGAAGAAAGTGAGGTATCCTTCTAAGGGGGTGAGGTATCCCTCTAGTAAATAGGGTGAGGTATCCCTGTTATGTAAAGGTTGCAAGCACCTGTTTTAAGCTTGTGTTGAATAGTAAAAAATCTCGAACTGTGTTTCGGGGACTGGACGTAGGCCACAAGTGGTTAGTGGTCGAACCAGGATAAATATTGTGCCTGCTTTTCTACCCTTAATCTTTTATCTTTATGCACTTTATTTATTCTTGCAATTTAATTATTAATTGTTCTTCTTATCTTCATCTTATTCACGACTTTTAATAATTAAATTCAGTATAGTTTATTTGTTTAAGGCTTTTGCGAAAAATCTTTAATTACTCAATTCACCCCCCCTCTTGAGTACTGAAGCCACTTGGGTAACAAGTGGTATCAGAGCTAGACTCTTGTATAAAGAGCTTAGCCGCTTCAAGAGTACATGGCTTCATCAAATGTTTTATCAGAAGCAACTTCCATAAATCGACCACCCTTTTTCAATGGGGATGGTTATGCATATTGGAAGGAAAGAATGAAAATCTTTATCGAGGCTATTGATCTAGACGTGTGGGATGCTGTCGAAAATGGCGCATTTATACCTACACGCGTTGTCAATGGTGTAAAAACCGAGACACCTAGAAGTGATTGGTCTGATATGGATAAAAGAAAAGTTCAATATAATTTAAAAGCCAAAAATATTATTACTACTGCTTTGGGGTATGATGAATTTTTTAGAATTTCAAATTGCAAAACCGCTAAAGAAATGTGGGACACTTTACAAGTTACCCATGAGGGTACTAGTGAAGTTAAGAGGTCGAGAATCAATTCTCTAACTCGAGAATATGAATTGTTTAGAATGAACCAAGGAGAAAGCATTCAAGAAATGCAAAAGAGGTTCACCCACATTGTTAATCATCTTGCATCATTAGGAAAGAATTTTACTAACGAAGATTTGATTAACAAAGTGTTGAGATGTCTTAGCAGGATTTGGCAACCCAAAGTAACAGCAATTTCAGAATCAAGGGACTTGACAACCATGTCATTAGCTACCCTTTTTGGCAAACTTCACGAGCACGAATTGGAACTAAACAGACTAAGTCAAAGTGAAGAAAATGACAAGAAGAAAAAGGGAATAGCCCTCAAAGCCACCACCTCAGTAAATGATGACCATAATGACGAGGATGAAGAAGGCACTGAAAACAATGAGATTAATGAAGAAAATTTCGGCCTTCTTGTAAGAAAATTTGGTAAGTACCTAAAGAAAAAGGGGACACAAAGAAGACCGCCTTTTCCCCCAAAGAAAGTTAAAAAGAAACCCTCCAAAGAAAGAAGAGTCTACATAGCATGGGATGACAACGACATGGACTTCACTGATAGCTCAGATAGTGAAGAAGCCCATCTATGTTTTATGGCCAAAGGAGAAGAAAAAGAAGAAAGCGACAACGAGGTAAATTCTGAATTATCTCCTTCTTATGATGAGTTACAAGATGCCTTTGAAGAATTGCATGACGAAACAATTAGGCTTACAAAATTAATTTCTTCATCTAAGAAAACTATCTCTTCTTTAGAAAATCAAATTCTAATTTTGAATAAAGAAATTGAAGAATTAAAAATTGAAAATGAGACATTAGGATTAATTGATGCATGCTCATATCATTCTTCACATGCTTCTACCTCTTCGTCCTGTTCTTCATGTCATATACTTGAAAAAGAAATTGAAGATTTAAAGAACACTCTTTCTAAATTCTCATGTGGAAGAGATAATTTAAATATTTTATTAGGAAAACAAAGAGTTGTTTTTCAAAAGGCTGGAATAGGATATAACACGAATAATCAACACAAATCCTATAAAAATTTCTTTGTTAAATCTAGCATTTCATGTAGCCCATTTGTTAAATGTTTCTATTGTGGAAAGAAGGGTCATAGTGCATCAACATGTAATTTAAGGAAAAACATTAATACAAAAATTGGAACTAAAATGGTATGGGTTCCTAAGGGTACTATACCCAAAACTGACATTCAAGGACCCAAGAAAATTTGGGTACCAAAAATCAAAAATTAAATTGTGTTGCAGGTGTGCTTGAAAGCCAAGAGCTAACTTCGGCATTTTTGAAAGTGGTTGCTGCAAGCACAAGACTATAATGAATTCCAAGCTCTCCTTCTTGTCTCTATCAAGCTTGGACTTGCATTTATTTTATATAGGAGTATTTCCATCAAAAGGTAAGTTTTCATATCTCAAATATACCTTCTGGACGTAAAATATATGTTTTTATGTTTGAGTTATTCGAATACCTCCCTGTGGTATTCGAATACCATTGCCTTGTACGTGAAAATCCATGTTTTTCTGATAGGTCTATTCGAATACCCTCCCATGGTATTCGAATACCATACATCAGTACAGAATTCTTATGGTTTTATAAGCTGGTGCATTCGAATACCCAAATATGTATTCGAATAATCTGAGAAATCTTTATCAGTACTTGTTACATGCTATCTGGAGTATTCGAATACCTTCCAAGGCATTCGAATACGTGCTCCTTCTGGAGTTTATAAATTGTGGTGGGTATTCGAATACAGCAAGAGGTATTCGAATACCACATGGCTGAAAGCAAGTTTTACGACATATTCTCTGTTTCGTTTCTATTCCTTTTCTTATACATATGCAATGAAAATATATTCCAACTATGAATAACATGCTTTAGATAAAATACATCTTAGTTCTTGAAACTATGTTTTGTACCTTAAATAGAAATTACATGATGTTCTTAAATGCATATTTTTGCTTGCTCTTTCACCTCTTTTTTCTAGAATATGCTGTATATTTAAATTCTTTGTACGGTAAATGCTCAATGCAATTGACTACTATTTTAATAAATATACGAACAAGTGCAATAAGTGGTATATGAAATATTTAATATCTATGTTTTTTTTTATATATGGCAGATTTATAAGAAATTGATAACAAGTGGTAAATGCTTTACTTTTTTGACAACAAGTGGTATCACACAAAGTGGTATGAACGTAATAACAAGTAATAACAAATGATAACAAATGATATCAAACAAGTGGTTACTTGGCCAAATTAATCGATAAATATATTTTTGCCCTTGAGAATCATTTGCTGCTTTTGCCTCATTGTTTTAAATGCTTATTGGCTTACGAGTTTGACTAACCCCTATGGATCCAACATTAATGGATACCAATGAAAGCACTCTAAATTTTGTTATAGGGAGAACACTACCTCAAGCACAAATTTAAATGGACAAAATTCATTCAACTTGAGGACATGCATATATTGTTTTAATATGATAAAAGGGGGAGAAAAATACTTGCCCCATCTTTTTGATCATGACAAAAGGGGGAGAAGAAGTTTAAATGTCTTCGTTTGAGAAAAGTTAGGGAGAAAAAGTCAAAACAAAAATAGAAATTGAATTCCAAAAGTAAGGGGGAGCTGCTGTGCATATCTCTGATATAAATCACCTCTTACGAAAAAGAGGAGGAGTAAGTTTCTCATACTAACTTTGTGAATTCCAATTTATATGAACTAATGCTTTTCTCAAATGCTAGTTTGTCATCATCAAAAAGGGGGAGAATGTAATTGGCTAGCTATCATGAGCAATAGTTTTGATGATAACAAACGTGAAGACAAACATGAAGATGAGAAGACCAAGTCCAAGATCTTCAAGAATAGCTTTAGGACTTAGGATCTTTGTAAAGAGCCTTTTGGATATCTCATTATTTGGCGTTGCAAAGAAATATTTTCAAAATTGTTTTTCCAAACTTAAACAATCATTTTCTGGACATTTAAAAGCATTTAAAACTGATTTTATATCAGAGGTATTCGAATTCCCCATAAGGTATTCGAATAGCACATTAAGCATTCGAATAACTTGCTTTTGCTGAAAACCTGCTTTATTATAGGTATTCGAATACACCATATGGTATTCGAATAACCATGTTTTAAAGTTTGTACGTTTTCTATTTTTCAAAGTGGTATTCGAATAACCACACTTGGTATTCGAATAACCTGTGTTTGAACTGTTTCTCAAAATCAATTTAAATCAGTGGTATTCGAATAACCTATTAAGGTATTCGAATAACCCTCCTCAGAACTGGTTTTCACGAAGCTTTTCAAAATGAGGCATTCGAATACCTCATAAGGCATTCGAATACCGTATTCCAGAATTGAATTTCATGAAGCTTTCGAAAATGGCAGCAACGGCCATAATTTCAATAATTACTTGCTTTTAATTGTTTCAACGGCTATGTTTCTTCATTGCTCTATAAATAGAGACCTTGGGTCTCTTCTGAAATAGCCCCAACCATTTTTGAATTATTTGCTTGTGTTAAAACGTGATTCTTTCATATTTTCTGTGCTCTTTTCGCTAAAACCTTGAGATATCCTAAGAGAGCTTATTAGCACTTCAATTTGTAATATCTGCTCTAAGTGAGAGTTCATTTTTCATCTATTCTCTGATTCTGTAAAAGGGTGAGGAATCCCTTAGTGATTTTGTGAGGGTGAGGTATCCCTCTAGTAAAAGGGTGAGATATCCCTTATTGTGAAGAAGGTGAGGTATCCTTCTAAGGGGGTGAGGTATCCCTCTAGTAAATAGGGTGAGGTATCCCTGTTATGTAAAGGTTGCAAACACCTGTTTTAAGCTTGTGTTGAATAGTGAAAAATCTCGAACTGTGTTTCGGGGACTGGACGTAGGCCACAAGTGGTTAGTGGTCGAACCAGGATAAATATTGTGCCTGCTTTTCTACCCTTAATCTTTTATCTTTATGCACTTTATTTATTCTTGCAATTTAATTATTAATTGTTCTTCTTATCTTCATCTTATTCACGACTTTTAATAATTAAATTCAGTATAGTTTATTTGTTTAAGGCTTTTGCGAAAAATCTTTAATTACTCAATTCACCCCCCCTGTTGAGTACTGAAGCCACTTGGGTAACAGGTCCCATGAATGAACTGAATACGCACCGGAATGAGAGGGATTCAGAGACTATGCAGGTATGGGATTGCATAGTTGAGGATGACTTAAAGGAATTGATTAGGCGTAACCATATCAACAAGTTACAACTTCTTTTCGGGAGCCTAGAACATAAGAACTCCATGGTTAAGTGTGCTCGACCTGGAGCAATTGTAGGGTGGGTGACCTCCTAGGAAGTTTCCTAGGATGCATGTGAGTGAGGACAAAGCACGCTGAAAAGACTCGTGTTGGTTTGTGGAGACACTCGTCAATCCTGCAGGCAGTTCTGGGAGCTGGACCTATATCTATAGCGCCCTATCGGATATCACCAGTTGAATTGGCAGAGCTTAAGAAACAGTTGGAGGATTTATTGAAGAAACAATTCGTGAGACCAAGTGTGTCACCTTGGGGAGCTCTGGTATTATTGGTTAAAAAGAAGGATGGAACTTCTCGTCTATGTGTAGACTACCGACAGTTGAATAAGATTACGATTAAGAATAAATATCCACTTCCAAGAATTGATGATCTGATGGATTAATTGCGAGGAGCCGTAATATTTTCCAAGATTGATTTACAATCTGGTTATCACCAGATTCGTGTGAAAGCGGAGGATATTCCGAAAACTGCATTTCAGACACGTTATGGGCATTATGAATATCTAGTGATGCCGTTTGGTGTGACGAATGCACTTGCCATATTCATGGACTTCATGAACAGAATTTTTCGTTCATACTTGGATAAGTTTGTTGTTGTCTTTATAGATGACATTTTGATTTATTCTCAAAGTCAGGAGGAACATGCTGAACATCTCAAAGTGGTTCTCCAGATTTTGAAGGAGAATAAGTTGTATGTCAAGTTGTCCAAATGTGAATTTTGGCTAAGCGAAGTTAAATTTTTGGGACACGTGATATTGCAGGAAGGAATTGAAGTTGATGATTCTTGAATGGGAAAGACCAAAGACAGTATCAGAAATTCGTAGTTATGCCGGATTAGCTAGTTACTATTGATGGTTTATTGAGGGGTTTTCTAAGATAGCAGGACCTTTTACCCAACTTACACGGAAGAATCAACCGTTCATATGGACTGATACATGCGAAGAAAGTTTTCAGGAGTTGAAAAGATGACTGACTACTTCACCAGTATTGATTCTACCTGATCCGAATGAACCTTTTGAAGTGTATTGCGATGCTTCGTATCAAGGATTAGGTTGTGTACTTATGCAAAACCGTAAGGTGGTGGCTTATGCTTCAAGGAAGTTGAAAGTGCATGAGAGGAATTATCTGACTCATGATTTGGAATTGGCAGCAGTGGTGTTTGTGTTGAAAGTGTGGAGACATTTTCTCTATAGAGCAACGTTCACTGTTTTTAGCGATCATAAAAGCTTGAAGTATCTGTTTGACCAAAAAGAGTTGAACATGAGGCAGAGGCATTGGTTAGAATTTCTAAAGGATTATGACTTTCAGTTACAATATCATCCCGGAAAGGCGAATGTTGTAGCAGATGCTTTAAGTAGGAAAATGCTTAGTGCTTCTGTTATGTTGATTAAGGAGAAGGAATTAATAGAAGAATTTCGGGATATGCGTTTGTCTGTGAAATTGATGCCAAGGAAAATGCGTTTAAACATGATCACCATTTCAAATGATTTGATGGATAAAATATGAGAAGGAAAGAATAGTGACCATTATTTGCAAGAAGCAAGGAGCCAAGGAGCGGTGTTGGAATTTAGCGAAGGAGCTGATGGAATTTTGAAGTTTAAAGGAAGGGTTTGTGTGCCTAATGATCAAGGACTTAGGAAATTGATTTTGGATGAAGCTCACAGGAGTAAATTGAGTATGCATCCAGGAGCCACAAAGATGTATCAAGATTTGAAGCAGTTATATTGGTGGCAAGGAATGAAGAAAGATGTCACTGAATATGTATCATCCTGTTTAGTTTGTCAGAAGGCTAAAGTGGAACATCAAAGTCCTTTGGGAATATTGCAACCTTTGCCTATTCCTGAATGGAAATAGGATGATATTGCAATGGATTTTGTGACAAGACTACCAAAGACTCAGAAAAGTCATGATTCTATTTAGGTAATTGTTGATCGGCTTACAAAGTCGACGCACTTTTTACCTATTAATATTAAGTACTCAATGGAAAAGTTAGCCCATGTGTACATTGGTGAAATTGTTAGACTTCATGGTGTACCATCCAGTATTATTTTGGATCAAGATCTAAGGTTTACGTCGAGATTTTGGAATAGTTTGCAAGAAGTGATAGGAACAAAGTTACATTTGAGTTCTGCTTACCATCCACAGACTAATGGTCAGTCAGAAAGGACGATTCAGTTATTAGAAGATTTGTTAAGAGCTTGTGTTCTAGAACAAACTGGAGGATGGGATGAGTTCTTACCATTGATAGAATTCACGTATGACAACAGTTTTCATTCGAGCATAGGGATGGCACCCTATGAGGCATTGTATGGGAGACGATGCAGAACACCATTATGTTGGTATTAGGACGGTGAAAGTGTTATATTAGGACCAGAGATTGTTCAACAGACAACTCAAACTCGGTAAAAGAACTATGCTGATAAAAGGAGAAAACCGCTTGAGTTTGAAGAAGTTGACCATGTATTTCTGCGAGTGATGTAATATCCCGGAAAAACATATTAGACTTTTATATGTGTACAAAGGTAGCATATAAGTTGTTTGATATATCAGTGAAGATTTGTGACAAACAGAGTTAGTTTAGGTACTTTGCTGCAACACAGAGTGTGGAAAGTGGCATATAATGACTCAGTAAATAGCATAAATTGCAATTTGAAGGGAAACAAGTTTAAATAATTTGTTTCTAGGTCACAAATAAGTTAAATAAGGTGTGGTTAAAGTTTCAAGAGAATCAGAGTCAGCTTGGTATTTTTTAGGCATACTGGTTGTGCATTTTAATACCGAATGACTAGCAGCAGATATAGAAAATGATGAGAATTGTGAAACAATAATTTGGATGAATCATATGATTTATTCTAAAGTTGTTGGAAGCTGGAAAACTTGAATTAGCATAATTCGGGTGTCCTTAGCAGATATAAGTTTCAGTGTAAAAACTTAAGTTAATCTTTTCTCTTAATTCCATCCATGTCCCACCCTCTATATCTCTCTTCTCTCTCGGCAGAATGAAGAAAAACATAGAAAGAAAGAAAAGGGAGAAAGGAGAAAGGGGAAGAAGGGAAGAAGGGAAGAAGGAGAGGAAGAAGATCAAGGATTAAACTTCAAGATCAAGAGTCTTCAAGAGGTAAGGGGTTTTCTACTCATCTTTTCCCTTTAATTCTCATTTGATGGGGTTAGGGATTTTGAGTAGAAATAAGGGTTTGGATGGCCAAATCCTAATTTTTAGCTTGGTTCTTGATTCCAAGAACTAGGTTAGGATAATTTAAGCTTAGAGAATGCTAGATAGTTATTTATGGCTCAAAGACAACCATTAGAATCCATAGGAAATGGATTTGGAAAATGGTTGGGGTTAGGTGATTTTGGACCTAGATCTATGCCCTAAGAGAATTTATAGGTTGTAAAAGAGTCACAACAAGTTTAAGGGTCTAGATTAATGTTAAAAATCACTTAGAATCCATGAGGAAAGGTTTGGAAATTGGTTTTTCAACCAATTATGCAGAATTCGCATTATGCAGAATTTTATGCAGAATGGTCATGCCTAGGCATGATATTTCCAAGCCTAGGCGTGGGTTGATCAGGTTTCAGCCCTGCGAGACAGAGAGAACCACGCCTAGGCGTGGTAAAACCAAGCCTAGGCGTGGACAGGGCAACATTCAGACAACTTGCATTGTTTGTTACATAACTTGAGTTGTAGATATCAGAATGACCTGATTCCGGAGCCATTTGAAAGCTAAGACATAAGGCTATTTGCCTATAAAATTTTAGAATCATTAAAGTTAGCATGTAGCTCTGGTGCATTTATGGAAATTAGCCTTTTAAAGGGTCCAGAGCAGATTTCATCAAAGATGTTTTTTTGATGATTTTGAAATCCCTTGTTGTTAAGATCCTTTGTTTATGCTTAGTAAAGATTGTTGAGACACTTGAGAGGTTATTTCTTTAAGAGAAAGACCTAGTGGCATACAAAGGAAGATAAAAGAAAAGTAGTGCATCCATTAGACATGGATTGTTAGAGATCAAGAGCTTAGCTTCTTAAGCAACTTAAAGTTGCAGAGATGTCACAAGAGAGGTGATAAGAGATTTAAGAAGCGAGATGGCATTAGTAGAGTGCCATAGTGCCTAAGTGGCAAGAGTTAAGAGCCAAGGTGCCGAGTTGGCAAAAGTTAAGTACCACAGACCCTAGCTGGCAAGGGTGAATGTCATAGTGCATGAAGAGCTCTCAAAGAGTTAAAGAGAGTTAGTAATTCAAAGACAACAGTATACTAAGTCTAGTTGGCATTGGTTCAATGTCATAGTGCATGAAATACTCCCACAGAGAAGAGGTGGAGTTAGTAATGCAAGATGGACTTAGTATGAGATCATATGGTGGTTATGTTAGAGTTAGGACATAACTCCACATTACACACACTTCACATTTCACATATGCTTGCTATTCC
Organism: Ormosia emarginata; assembly: GCA_029884605.1. Taxonomy (NCBI): domain Eukaryota; kingdom Viridiplantae; phylum Streptophyta; class Magnoliopsida; order Fabales; family Fabaceae; genus Ormosia; species Ormosia emarginata. The sequence continues at coordinate 5,274,224 of JAQQTP010000037.1, forward strand.
TAGAGAGCAGATGGTAGAGGCATCCACTCAGTTTATGGTAGGTTATAGGAAGTTACATGATATGATTGCATACTCCCTCCCTACTTGGTAGGTTATAGGAGGTTACTTGTTATCATATCAGATTCCCTCCCTACCTAAGGGTGTAGGAGGTCATGTGTTGTGATGACAGACTTCGTTCCTAAAAGTAGGTTATAAGGGGTCACACGTTATCATGGCAGAATTCCTCTGCGCCTAGGGGAATAGTTAAGTATTCATGACATTGCACCAACACTATCATACACTTTTCTTTGAGCATAAACACACATCATTCCATCATTGCATTATGTAATATTTTGTTTGGTGAATATATTTGTGTAATTATTGTGTATTGTTACTCTGTGTTATTGGTGACAGCTGTATGGGCGGTTGTCTAGCCGATGATTTCAAATAATTGTATGGGCAGTTGTTTGATATCATCGTGCTTTCGGTTATCAGAACAAAATTATAGTTCGCTTAAGAACGTTACATAAAGAGAGAGTTGTAATTGTTTCTTATATAGGAAATATTAGTTCAGTTGGGTTTATTCAGTTTGAATGTTTAAACTGCTGGTTTTGGTATACTTATGTTGAGAAATGTGATTTCTCACCCTGTTGTTGCCATGTAAATCCAGGTGGAAGTTCATCCAAAGGCAAGAAGAAGAAGTATGAAGACAAAGATAGTTTTTATACTTTCTAGTTTAAAGCTTGTATTTAGTTACGTGCTTTTAGTTTGTACAAGAAGTTATGTATACAATGAGCCCTTTAGTGGCGATGTTATATGTATAACTTTTAGTTTTCCGCAAGGCTGTTTATTATTATTTGTTTAAATGATATGGATTAGTGTTATGTTAAGTTAGAAGTAGCAAAACTAATACTGCTTATCCAGGTATATTCTGATATACTAGGTTACCGGTATTAGGGTGTTACAAGTGACTCCTATGACTGGAGTTGGACGAGTGCTTAAGTCAAGAAAGCTCACTCCAAAGTTTATCGGGCCATATTAGATACTTCATCGGATAGGTCCGATAGCTTACCAAATTGCATTACCACCTTTACTATCGAATCTTCATAATGTCTTTCATGTATTGCAACTACGGAAATATATTTCTAATCTTACCCATGTTATCGAGCCAGATACAGTACAGCTGAAGGAAAACTTAACCTATGAAATGTTTCCAATCAAGATTGAGGATCGAAGGACAAAACAACTTTGAGGTAAGGAAATTTCATTAGTTAAAATAGTTTGGAACGACGTAAGCGGTGAAGCTACATGGGAACTAGAAGAAAAGATAAAAGAGCAATATCCATATTTATTCTAAGGTTGTGGAATCAAGTTTATCAAGTTTCCAGGACGAAACTTCTTTTTAGAGGGGGAGAGTTGTAACACCCCAAACTTCCTAACTATTGGACAGTAATTTTGACAGTTAACAGAATTCTATTGTTTAGTGATTTTTGTATACTGTAAAATTATTTTTGAATATTCCGTGAATACATTTGATCATTTTATGTGATTTATTCCGTGTCAAGAAAATAATAATTTTCGGGCTGGGAAAAATCTTACGTATTTTAATTATTACTGTTAAGTCTTAATTATTTTACATAATCTGATTTGATTTTCGTAAGTTTTATAATTTTTATGATTTTGTGGATGATTATGAAATTTTTATATTTATTTGATTATTTTAATATTATCCATGCGCTGTTTGTGGGCCCAAGGGGGCTGTATGTGGGCCCAGGTGGGTCTCGAAAAGTGAAAATTTTTCTGCAGCTAGAAAATTTTGTATTGTTAAGACGGAGACAGGTGATCTTACTAAACCTGAATCCAGAAACAGTTTTTGAAATTTTCTTTTACTGTGTTTTGTATTGTATTTAATTATTAGGCAATAAAAATACAGTAAAAATATTATTCGTAGGGTTATAGCAGATAAAAATAATTATTGTACTGCTTAGTCAACATTGGTGGTTTGGATATCCACCATTGATTTAATCAAGGGTAGAGATTTGGTCTTACAAAGTGGCTAGTACCATTTATGACCATTGGATGTAAAGTATGAAGGAGTGATCTTGACCATTCATTTTAGAGATACATCTAATGGCTAGGATTTCAAGGAGGAAAGATCTAATGGCCTAGATTAAGTCTTACATCTAAGGCTATACCTAGAATCTACATTAATCCTAACCATTGATCTAATCAATGGCTAAGAATGCTTAAAATGGTGGCTAGTGAAATTGGTCACTCAAGGAGTGTACAAGGAGGGGGGGATGGTTTTGGTGATGGCCTAATGCATAGCAAAGTTTGAAGACACCATTATTGCTCATCTTGATCATTCCAAAATCCTAACCTCTTCAAACTTTTCTCTCCACTTCTCTTCAAGCAAGCTCATGGCCATAGCACCCAAATCCACCTTCCATCACTTAAAAATTTCAAACAACCTTACTTCTTGAATCTATACCTCAATCCAAGACACTTTGTAGTTTAGGTCAAGTTCTAAATCCATCATCTTCAAGGACTTTCTTCAAGAGCAAAGTTCTAGGGTTTTTGAGGTGAAGTGTAAGGAAACTTCACTACTTATCTCTTTTTCATGTTCTAAGTCATATTTGATCCATGGTTTATCTTGTTCAAGCTTAATATGCTAATAAATTTGTGCTTGTTTTGTATTTGAGAAGCTCTTGGTGGTGAAGGACTTGGAAAAAGAAGCAAAACAAGGAGCTTTTGAGGTTCTTCAAGAGGTAAGAGGGAGATTCATCTCACCAACCAAGTATGGTGGTGAGAGATGGCTTTGTATTTGATGGATGATGAATCCATATGAGGATTCATATCCATGGTCATGTAATTATTTGTAGGTGTTTATGTGTTTTGATTATTAGCTTATGCTTGATATGATTTGTATGATTTATTGCTTTGTTTATGGCATGCTTGTGATATATATGATGAATATGTATATGTATGCCATGATTTGATGATGGAAAGGAAAACAATTTTTGGTTCCAAAGACCAAGAGGAATTTCAGCCAAGACACCTCAAATAGGTGTTTACAAATTAATATTTTCATGAATGGTAAAATTAGAGGATTTGAAGAGTAAGGAAAATGAACAATTGAATTGGTTTTAAAGACCATGAGTCTCACGGTTTTTTTGAAGGAAATTTTAACAAGAATAATACTTAATTGATTTAGAAGGAAAAATATTTGATTGTTTCAATGGCCAAGTACCACAGTTTTTGAAGGCTTGTAAATGCCTTGATTTTATGAAATAAAGTGATTTCAAAGTGGAAAAAAATAATTGATGAAGTACAAGGATTAAAGAAATGGAAACAAAGTGTTTTGACACTTGAAAAATAGAATTTTCATATATGAATGGAAAAGAGAGGTTGAAAGTTTTTGAACCTCAATTTATTTTAAAGAGAACTGAGTTTTAGAATTGATTCATAAATTATGGAAAATACATTGGTAACTTGAAATTTTCTAACGTATAACTCATCCTTTGGGTTTTGGAAAGCGTTATGAAATTTTAAGATTTGAAACATTGATTTTATTCAATGAAAAGGTGATTTTATGGAATTTATTGTGAAAAGGATTTTCTTGAGTAAGAAAATGTGGAAAATAATGTGAGAAGTCATATTATTTTGAGAAAGGTTGAATTGAGATTTTGAAGGTTGAGAAATATTTTATGAAATTGAAAATGGAGAAAAATGATTTACATAACTTAAAAACGTGATTTTTAAGCTACGCAATTTGAAAAACGTTAAAATATTTCTATGCAATTTGGAAAGCGTTTAAATATTTCTACGTGATTGAAATATTGTTGAAAAATCACTACGTGATTGAAAAATGATGAAATATTTTTACGTAATTAAGAAAACGATGGAAAATCGCTACGCAATTTGAAAACACTACAAAAATGTCACGAAATTGTGAAAACGTAACAGAAATGTTGCATGATTATGAAAAACGTGACAAAAGTGTTGCGCGACTATGAAAATGCAATAATGTGATTTCGCGATTGAATATACAGTATGATTACTGTTGGACCAGTGTATGGACACAGTATGAGAAAATGATAAGTTTTGCCTATAATTGGCATTGATGCATTTTACATGCATGGATCAATGTATGGACACTGTATAAGAAAATGATGAGATTTGCCTGTGATTGGCATTGGTGCATTTGACATGCATTAGAAAGGTCCGATGGACTGGATAAGGCTATTTGCCTAGGAGAGACGTACACCTCTTGAGTGGGTGCGATATGTGTAGTGTAAGTCACTTGTTGACTTTGGGGGCATCGGGGTGCGAGTTGCCTATAGTGGGCATTTGGTAGCTCTTCTGTACCGTGGGTTAGACCGATGCAACACACTGATGATCCTGACTAAGACACTATTCTAAATCAAGATCAAGTAAAGACTGTCGTGTATATGCTAGATGTGTAAACACATATATGAATTGTGGCACGTGGTCTGAGGCATGTTAGTACAGACAGATCTTTCAGATCAACTTCTCTGACTTGAGTATTAGTTCCATGGAGTAGGAAATTGAGTTTATGTGCACATGCATAATTATTGAGTATTGGTTATGATAATTGAACTGTTGAATACTTAGATAATATTGAGGACATTATCGTAAATATGTAATATTTATATCTGTGTGATATAATTGAGGAATATTGGATGATGATGATGATAAATAATGTTGATGGCATTATTGTAATTATCGTGTGATTTGAATAATGTTAATGGCATGATGGTAATTATTATTTATTATATTTGCTGTGATAAATAATAATTGAGGGCATGATTGTAATTATTGTATCTGTTATGATAAATAATGTTGAGGGTATTATTGTAATTATAGTGTGATATATCTGTATGGTATGTTGTTTGTATTATCTCTGTGCTACCTTATTGGTAATGGCATATGTGATCTCACCTCTTTGTATGCCTATTTTGTACTGTATTTATATTTGTAAAGACGCTGAGCAAGGAATTGAACAAGAGGCTGAAGAAGAGCAGATTCCTCCAGAGGAAGCAGAGTTTTGATAGGATGGCATCAAGACCTAGTTTCTTTGGTTACGTTAGACTACAGTTCCACGGTAGAGCTGGAGCATGGAGGACTAGTCCCAATAGGAGGGGATTAATATTTCAGGGAAATTTGATGGTCAACATGAGCAGGGAATTTCGTAGAGATTTGTTTCTTTCTGTAACTATTTATGTACATGTCGAATTTCTACTGTCAATCAGGCAGTATTGCGATACTATGTATTATGTCCCAACGAAGATTAGTATCGTGTCGTCTGCTCGGACACCTGTCCGTAAGACTTCGCATCGAGCTAGATTCCTCCCTGCTGAGGAATCTAAGGAGGACTCATTTGAGTGATCTGCTATCTAGTTTATACTTAGGCAATATGTGATATGTTTAAATACTTTGAAGACTATGTCTGTATATAAATAATCGTGACAGTACTTTTGTAATGTATATATGATGTAAATTATTTGTGATGATGTTGTAATATTTTATTTTCTGCTAAGTTTATTTTATCGACATCAAGAAATTTTACAGCTCGTATTTTTAATATAACATCACAATTTATGAACTTGGGGGTAATTTGATAATAATAACGTTTAAATGTGGCACCATATGGTGGGTGTTACAGTAAATTTCATAATTTAACCAAAAACCATTTTCTTTAAGTATGGTCGTAACATACATAATTCAATCATGTTCCTTATTTTAATACACTTGACCATGACCACTATTTAGTCCATATCTCACAATTTCAATCAAAACCTAACTTCAATGCATAACAAAATGCACTCAACTTAAAGTCATAATATGATAGTATTCAACTTTGTGTTCAATCACATTTCAAGTCATAATAACATGCACAAACATGCCAAAATTTTAGTCTCAAAGGGTAGCATTCTTCCATGACATTTCATCAACATTTTAGTCACACTTTCAAGCATATAAACAAGTAAAATCTTGGTTACAAAATAGGGCAGCAGCTGCCTGGAACTTTCAACCCTAAAGATACAATAAAATCTCAATTTTCTTATCATTTTTAACATCATAAATTCAACCCACCAAACTTGGCATTAATCTTCAACAAAACGTTAGTCAGATATTGGTCATTGACCCTTGCATGAGTCATGCACTGAGTAATGATTCCATGGACCATAAATATTATAGTAAAAAAATAGACAGAGAAGGAATTGAGAAACCTCAGGAAGTTTAAATTGGGTGCTCTTAAAAATTTTCTCCACTCCAACCATAGGTGGATTACACTTTTTGAACTAAAAAAGGTTATGGAATTTTCAGTACCTTGTAACTGTTACCTCATTTTCTTATTACGGATATGGTTTATTTCCCATTCGTTCCAACATCTTAGTCGTTGTCGCATTTTGTTTCCTCATGATCACGGACATTTCTCTTTACTTTCTCTTAGATATTGTCAACTCTCTAAACATCTCTCGTGTTTTCATTGGCAGCTGTTTTACCTCTACGCGTACGCCTGGTCAATGTCATAGTCTATTGTACACTCCGCACTATATATTGAGTTGACCAGACTCAATATTGTGTAGTAGTGATAGTTAACTATAGACATACAAACTCAAGACAATTATGTAACTCTACCTATGCATCTTATCATCAAGATAAGACATTTGCATAACAAGCATAGCTAGTCCATACCCTGTCTCAATAGGATGAACTACTCTGATACCATAATGCAACATCCCAAATTACTAACATTAATGACTTATCCGGTTTACGCATCAGTAATTAAAAGTTTTGTATATTACTTATGAATATAAAAAAATTTAATTAAATTAATTTGATATAAAAAATGAGCTTTTAGCATAAGCATTTAATACATATAGCATGAAAAAACTTATATACAATTATACATCACTGAATATTACATAATATACCATTTCATTAAACAAAACCTAAACCAAAGAAATTGACTATTTCTCATAAACATAGATGCTCCATTTATCATCATCTTGCTTATCAGCCACTAGTCTTTCTTGGAATCATTGCGGAAAACATAGATGCAGGGGGTGAGAATTATAAAAATTTTCATTAGTTTAATTAAAAACGTATTGTAACATCCCAATTCTGATATCTCGTTAGACTTGATCTACACAAGAATATTCAGTATTAAAAATGTTACCACTAACAACTAAGCTTATAATATTCACATAAATAAATAATTATGGAGAGCCACGTTATCAACAGTTATATATATACATCACAGCCACAAAAGGGCATACTGTTATACATAACTCAAAACAAACTAAGCAAATATAAACTATATTCAAGCTCTATCCAAAACAACATCTAAGTTATGCTAGTCCTCATACATCTTCTTCTTCCTTTTTGAAGTATCTAGATTTATATGGCAACACAAACAGGGTGAGAAATCACAATTCTCAATAAAAGTATTCTAATACCACCATTTTATACAATCATACAGATTACACAATGATTAAGTTAATACTTCAATCACAGAAGTACACAATTACCCATACAATTGTAATGTCATGAGGTCATGTCATGGCGACAACCGCCCATACAATGGTCATGCTATGCCTAACTATGTCTAATGTTCATGTCTATGCAAGTCCTAAGAGTGAATGCAATTCAAAGATGTCATGAGCCCTCAGACATATTGAGGATATTACGCACCTCAACTACTCTAGGATATGTCATGGTATGTCATGAATTATTAGGCATAGTGAGGATATGACTCACCTACACTACTCATCAACACATACAGAGGATATTACTCACCTCACTATTCTAAAAATTATAGGGAGGATATTACTCACCTCCGCTAATCAATAATCATGATGAGGAATTACTTACCTCAACATAAAGAGGAATTACTTACCTCATTATTCAACCAATATAAAGAAAATATTACTCATCTCTTTACTCAACAACATAGAGAGGATATTACTCACCTCAATATGATTCAATAAACATAAAAAAGATATTACTCACCTCAAAATGTTTCACAAAAACTCATGAAACACAATTACTAATTACCTACAATAATTAGCATCACAATTGATTTACATGTAACTCAAAATTTACTTCATCCAATACTCTTGAAAGAGTCTCATTACTCATAAAGAAGCATAAAAGAAGAATCTCCTCCATTAAAAGGATCCATTGCATCAAACAACATTAATAATTGCTTCCAGGAAGCCATGCTACGGCGCATCACTTCCACGCCACAGGGCATAGCTATCTGGTTCATCCATGCCTTAGGCCATGCCTCGAGCCACATCACGGCGTGAGCCTGTGACATCAACTTCTGCAGAATTCTGCAGAAGCGTGTTACTATTCCATTGGAACAAAACCTTCCTCCAATCACTCAAAACTCAATTCTAAGTGATATCCAACATCAAATAAGATCCATTAACACATTTAAACTCTTAAACCACTTTAATTTCACTCAATCATACCATTTTGTGAATCAAAATTCATATTTAACCTAAACCCCCATATTTGGCCTAAATGGGATTTAAGGCATCCAAGTAATGAAAAATTCATCCTAACACATCCACAAATTAGTTTCTTACTCAACCAAACTATCCTTATCAAGATTCAACTCAAGAATCACAAAATCACTTTTCAAACCTCCATGTCCTCATCAAGCCCCTTAAGAACCAAAATGAAAGAAATGAATACAAGCAGTCCAAACAAAGCTTCCCCCTACCTCAATGGCCAGAAATGAAGTCTGAGAGCAGTTCCTCTCCACCACTAAGCTCTTCCTCCTCTATGGTTAAAGATGGACCTCCTTTGGAACCTTTGTTGATTCTCCTTTGGTGCTCCCCTGCTGCAGCCATTAGAGATATGTGAGAAATGAGAAAATATCCCACTTTGATGGCTTATAAAAGCTAAGGCAGAAACATGACCAGCTGTGTGATCACTTGGTCACTTAAATGACTACACTACTAAACCTCGATCTGCTAAGAACACTCATATTTCACCAAATCCAGTTTTCTAACTTCCAATAAGTTTCAAATAAATCCTAAGATTCATAAAAAATATTGTTTCACCATTTCCATAATTTTTCATATCTGCTGGGGGTCAATCCAGTATTAAAACACACAACCAATATGCTTAAAAATGTCAAACTAACTCCGATTAATCTCAAACTTTAACCATAACTTCTTCAACACATTTGTGACCTAGAAACAAGTTCTCCACACTTTTTCCCATTAACTAAGCAATTTAAGTCAAATCTGGGGCTAAAAACAACTATATTTCACACATAGAGCTATAACACAATGACTAAATGTGCTCAAAAGGCCACAAAATTTTACAGGCATGACAAACTAGCATTTGGCTACCTCCGTAACCATTTACAAGTCTATCATGGTTATCCAGGGGGTTACATGTTTCATCACAACAATTCTAGCTATTTCAGGAAAAAATCCATTACAAAACATTTATTATTTTTCTAAGAAGGTGACATGAAGCCAAAACAAGTCATTCCTCTTCCCGAAATAGTTAATTCATTTTTTCTTTAAGAAAATTATTCATGTTGTGAAAATTTACTTTATAAATCAGATCTTTAAGTTTCATCTCGTACGATTGTAAATCATGTTATCAAATATTCAAAATATCATTAACGTAAAAATCTTAACAATAAATATCGTTTCTGAAAACTCTTCAAATTATAAATCAATTTATTCAATCCCAATTCATCAATCAATCTCAATTGATTCAATATCATCATGGAAATCCTTTCTCAAATTTAACAATCAAGTATCATTCTATTAATTCAATAATGTGCATGATAATCAATATGTGTATCATTATCTCATCGTTTAATTTCAAATTACAGTATAATATATAAACCTCTCCTTAATCAATCTCAGATGCACAAATAAATATCTAATCTCCTTTTTACTCACCGTAGTCAACAAATTCTCAATAAGTAAACCACACTAAGAACATCCAATTCTTAATTAAATATTAAATGAATATAATCACGATTATTTGCCCTTCGATCAATTAAACGCTTCAAAATATCATATATGCAACAAAATGCATAAATTCATCATCCCCATCATTATGGGTAATTAATTAATCATTATTTAATAATATCCCAAAATCCTCATAAACATTTCAATTCTTATTTCTATAAACGTTATTCATTCAATAAGATATTCTAGCTCAACCAAGGCAATACATAAGCTCAACTTGAATAATCAAGTAGCAATATAATCTTTGACGTATAACAAGTATACAATTTAGTTCCATTCTTCACATTTCACAAGTTCACACAAGTGAACCATACCAATTGTATATCAAATAAATACAACTAATCAAGAATGTGTCACAATGTCCAATACAATTGAATAAGAAGGTGACACGACTAAGATCCGTATTAAGAACCATATTTACAACTCCATCAAATAATCATCATTTCATTAATCCACTTAGTTAGAAAATAAGTATAGAAACATAAAAAGTCACAAAATTATTCAAAAGCCCTTCTCTCTAAGACATGGCCAAGACATTCATGTTTAAAAAACATAACAATTTCACCTTTTTCGTCAAAATCAAGATCATAGATTCATGACAAGAATTTATTGGAGCAAAAGAACAATTTAAACAAAGAATCTTCTTTAATCCTAGCCTTATCCAACCAGCACATAAAGTCCAAAAAATTAACAACTAGAAGCACACACATTCAAACTCATTCCAACTCCCAAACTAGTATATATCAATTTTATAACATCAGAATCATATCAAACAAGCATCCTAATTTCTTTTTTTAAAACAAGGCAGCCACTTGTTCAAAGAAATTAGTCCATTGTTACTTGGAAATCTCATTGTTTTCATCATTTTTCAACATTCTAATTTAAATGTTAAATCAAGTATAAACATGAGTACAAATCTAGTCTCAAGAAGAGCATTCAGCTGAGACATTCAAACAAGTAATAGTTGGCCATACATATCACAAAAACCATTACAACTCCAACATAAATCTCATTAGAGTTTAAATAACCATTCAAATTTAACTCTTAACCAAGTCAGCCGTGAACATCGGAGCCTCAACATTAACCAATTTCACAAGTTTTCAATCAAAATCTCAAGGGAACAAAATTTAATATCAAAGCAAGATAAAATAAAAACAAGCACAACAAAAAAATAAAAACCCCTATTCTGGTATAGTTCTGGTCATGAGCTTGTGTAGCTCCATAGGCAAAATTTTAACTCAAAATCAATAGAAAAAGATGAATAAGAGATGGCAAAGAACCCCCTACCTTGTCGTCTATGGCATTACTTCTTTCTTGGTTCCCTTCTTTACCCCTTTCACATCCCCTCTTTCCCTCTTTTCTCTCATGCTTATGTTTCTTTTATTTCTCCATTTCTATCTTTGTTCTCTCTGTTCTAGCACCCACAAAACGAAAGAGAACAAATGAGTGAAAATTAAAGAAACAAAAAAGAAAGAAAATGGTCAGAACAAACCAGATCGAGCAACAATGAGATGAACCTGTGAGAGAGGACAATATAAGTGAATGCATAAGAGAGAAAATAGCTGGAGTGAACGGCTGAGCAAACGGCAGCGAGAACGGATGACCGATTAGAAATAGCAAGAGTAGACGGCCAACGAGAGAGATACGATGAGCATGGGAGAAAACAAAGAGCATACGAGCGAGAGAGTGAGTGGTAAAACGGGAGGGACAGTGAAATGAGAGAAAGAAAAACAGGTGGATGAGAAGTGGATGAATGTGAGAGAGAAAAAGGAAAGGATAAAATGAAATTTGGTAAAGGTAAAATTAATGGGATAAAAATAAAAGAGTTAGTGATAAAAGAATATAGGAGAATATATCATAAAACTTTATATTTATAATGATATTTCTATATTCTTTTAACAAATTTTCCAACCCTCTTTGATGATATGGAAAATTCAAAAATTTCATTTATGTTCCAAATATAATTTTTTACACCTTTACCAATCACTAAACTTCACTATTCATCTATGGGTTAAGTTAACCCTTATGGAATTGAATTAAGAAACTTTCATGTACTATTCTAATTTGTTCCCACTCTCTAATTAATTATTCATCCTCTATTTGACAATTGCTCATAATCTTATAATTTTATAAATTATTTTAATTTATTTCTCACGGTCAGTGTTATAAATTTTCACTCAACTTAACTCGAATCATTGTCACAATTATCAGGCAACTTCCACCAATTTTATTGAGCTACTATAACTCTAATCAGGACTAGATTAAGACTATTAGGTTAGGAAGAATGTTACACAACTCATAGAGTATAGAATTCCGAGGAACTTCAAATTCTCGGCCAAAGTGGAACTCTATGAAGGGACTACGGACCCCTAGGAGCACATAGACATTTATGTCCATTCTATGTTCTTCCATAGGAGATCTCCTTAGTTATTATGTCGTGCCTTTCCTCTCTCCCTAAGATGGTGGCTCTCAGATGGTTCATTACTCTAACACAAGGATTTGTCACCGATTGGCCAAACCTTAGATAGTGTTTCTTGCTCCAATATATTACTAGTAAGGAATAACCCAAGTCGATTAAATCTTTGTCTAAAATTCACCAAGGGCATGAAGAGCCCCTTCGTGAATACATGAAAAGATTCAACAAGGCTTGCATTAACGTGGAAAACTTTGATGATAAAATTACCCTTCATTATGCTAAGAGTGGCCTCCGAGCCGGTTCTGAGTTCTTCGTGTCTTTAGCAAAGAAAAGACTAGAGACCATTCAAGAATTTCAACAGCAGTCTCAAAAATATATATGCCTTGAAGAAGCGATCGAGGAGCAGAGGAGATTGGAGAAAGGAGAGCCCTCCCGCCATAAATCCAACCATGATTCCTCACAATCACAGAACTCCAAGGATAATCCACTTGGGGAAAGTACTCCAATTACACTACTTTGAACACCCCACGTTAGACAATATTGAATGAAGTGCTACAAATAGAGTTTCAAGACATTGAGAGGCCATGTAACGCCCATTTTTCTTACCTCACGAAGAAAGAACATCACACCATAATAATAATTCAAAAACATAAAACAGAATAAATTACAAAAAATAATTATTATTTTAAACCTCATAGACCCTGTTCATTTTATAGATGTATAAGTTCCTTTCAAAATAGCATTACATTTTTTTGTTTAAATTATATTATTAACAGGTAGTGTCAAAAGAATAAATTTAGAGATTCTCTTCGTAGCGAGATAATGTTTGAACGGTTGTAATAAAAACCAACGTGAAATAAACCATACATCCATACATAACATATTTATATATATATGCAACAACCTGTTTAACTACATCATGATTTATAGAAAAAAGTAAAAGATGTACCCACCTGAGATGATACAAATATACACCCATCAATTACAGTAAAACGTCAGGCTTCCTAAAAAGATAAACGGTTAGCCATTAGTAACCACCGATAGTATCAGCCCCTACGACTGACGAGAAGGGACCGTAGTTGGGTCCTCCTCAGGGTCCTCCTCATCCAATGAAATTGCCATCGGAGCGACCAAATTTCAGGGGGAAGCCCAAGCAGTGGAGAGGAAAGAATCCTCTTGTGGGGTGTAGTAAAGGTCATCCCATAGATCTCTAACAGGCAGGTAAAATTCTAAATAAACAAAAGTGGTAAAGTCAAAAATAAGTGGGTCGTAGCGGCCCCACACCAAAGACACAGTCAGCTCCTCGTGATAGATGCAACGATCCATGCTCAAGTTAATGCGCCAGCAATTGGATCCCCCATGAAAGGTCATCCTAGCATACCCCAAAAATCGGTGCGGATGCGAAGACATCTTCAGCAACTCTAGTCGTAGTATGGCCAAAAACCCAAAAACTCAAGTATTTCCTTTTCTTCCTCACGAACGTTTTCTCAGAAGTATATGAATAAATAGAAATATCGAAATACAGAAAGAGGTGAGACACCCAACTTTCATTACCAAAATGGCAGCAAGAAAACAGAACGGCGCTAGATGCCCACATTGCATTACAACATATATATTCATACACAGTAATAATAAAATTGATAGTAAAACAAAACAACAATAAATAATATTAAGAATTAATAATAACAGACAGATAACAGTAATATCTTCAGCAATCAATAGTCCAATAGTCAGATAATAATTGCAATAATAAGAACAAATATTTTCACAGTTATAAATATTCATGCTCAATGAATTAAGAGACTGACAGTTCACAATGCAGATGGTACCAAGTTCCTACTCCATGGAGCTAGACACCAATATTTCGGAGAGAATGATCAAGGAGTCATGCCAGTATCTCATTGGCCTTAAAAATAGTGTGCTTCTTCTCATAAAAATATTTGCGCAATAAGGCTTATACATGGCACCTCAATAGTTGATTGCGATATAGGACAGTGTAACACCCTAATACAGATATCAAGATATATCCTAGATAGACAGAGATATATAAAGATAACCAGTACTAAAGACGTCACTTCTATACTACCTACTAACATATATCTATAATCACAGCTGAGTAATTATAGAAAGCCTTGAGAGATTGCGGAAAAACTTAAACTCATACATATATATATACAAACTTAGCCACAAGAGGGCTCATTGTAATACATATAACATAAAACTTACAGAACAAATATAAACTAATTACATAAGTTCTGTCTACTTAAAGCAATAAAACTAATTTAATCTTCATGCTTTATCTTCTCACCCTTAGCAGGGTTTATACCTCTGTATATGTGCCTTTGCCTGCATCTGAGCCTGCATCTATGTCTGCATCTATGCCTGCATCTGTGCCTGCATCTGGATTTACATAGAATAGCAACTGGGGTGAGAATTAACATTCTCAGCAAAAGCAATTCCAATACCATCTAACTATAACATTGTATATACCACATATATAACAAATGTTATAATTCTAACTTAGGAGTTTCCCCCTCTTTTCTCATCACTTAGGAGTTTCCTCCTCTTTTCTCATAACTGCACACTTTCTTTATAGTGTGATATTAACCATTAGCCTACACATTGTTAATATATACAACGCCCACACAACTGTACATACCAACAGTGACGGACAATGCCCATACAACTGTCCATGAATGCAATGATAATGATATGTAATATGAATATGCCTAAGGAATCCTAAGAGTATATGAATGAAATGCAAATGTAGGGTTTTGTTTTGAAATACATGTAAAAGTTTATTTTGAAAACAAGGAAGTTTGCTAGGAACTAGTCAGTATATCATCTAGTGGTAATGAGAGGAAAAGCTCATCCTCACATTACACATATCCTGGCACGCTGAGAAATTCGGGCTTCATCCTTGCTCAAAGAGCGTCTTTAGATTTCCCACTTATCTCCTTTGGCCTTGGCACTATCGAGACATCAGGGTTACGTCCTTCTTAAAAGTCCTTCGAACACCCATCTATCTCTTTTTGCCTCTAAGAATGAACATCAAAGGATACTTACCAGATCGATACTACTTTACTAATTCTTAGACTTTCATCCGTACTTATATACTTAGTTCCTCTATGACCTAAGCATATTCTACTAGTAACTTTGGGTTCTTATGTTTACCCTTTGTAATGAGGAGAATCTGTAACCTCATACTACATGTAACCTTAGCACTTGGTTAGGAATACTTGTCCCCTTAGGAACTTCTCTGATTCCTTACCTTCTGGCGAAATGACCTCGCGTCATATAACGTTACATTCTCAGGTAAACATTACCAAACTACTTCTCATACTTGTACCCAAACACCACCTCATCACTCGTATCTTTTAAGTGATTTCTAACGCAACACTATGTTGCTGAAGTGCAAGGTGCTTACCTATGGCAAACCATTAATCTTGGTTGCACTAAGGTTCTTTCTCTTCACATACATACTAGATTAACTAACTAGTGTGTGAAAAGCTTAGTGTTATGCTTATCTCTTACATAAACACCATCTTACTCTCTTATAGACTCCACTCATCCTAGTGAAAGAGTCTATCTTAACTAATGCCTCATCTACCCTTGCTTAAGGAAATAAATGAGCATTTCTCTAAAACTTTGCATAATTAACTCAACTTTATCTAAAGGGAGTAATTTATGCGTCTAAATAAGTATAACATACTTATTCTGGTTGTATCTAACTTTCCCTTCTATCACACTTCTGGTAGTAGCTTATACTACAGTTGTGTGTTAACATACGTATTCTGGTTGTATCTAGCTTTCCCTTCTATCACACTTCTGGTAGTAACTTATACTACACTTGTGTGCTTAAGGTTCCAGATACCTCTTTAACTATTCCAACTCATGGAATACTTAAGAACTTAACTTCCATACTTTCGTTAGTATCTAGGGAAGTAAATTCCCTTTATCTTGCACTTCTAACTCATCTTTGCTAATACATGAGTTATTGCACATTTCTACTATACTTTATGATTATGACATCTTCTTAGTCACAATTCATCTTATTGTGTATTTAGCAATGCACAAAGTCTCACTTAACTAGAGACTTAGTACCTAAACGTTCCCTACTGGGAACTAATACACAATCTTGTCTCCACTCAAGTGAATCTAATGCAAGAGTGGTTCTTACTTGCAACTCTTTGTTGCCTAAGGTTCTAGGTACCTTCCTAAGGTAATCCACTTCTCTTGGATCTCTTAAGGTTCATACCTTTCTCATTCTCTACTAGAGTGAATACTATTATTCATCCTAGTATACTTATCTCCATTGCACTATCTAATCACATCTTGAGTGATATCTATTGCAACGTTAAGTTGCCTAAGGTGCAATGTCATTACCTAAAGCAAACCTTTCCTTTAGGGTGCTTAAAAGCCTATGCTTTTTCATACTCGATAGGTAAATATTTTCCACTTGAAAATATCTCCATTTGTGCCTTAACACACTTTAGGAAACATATATAAATGATTCCCTTTACTTTAGAACTTCAAAATATCCAAAAATAATATTTTGGATCTTCAGGGTCTCACGCCGTGGTACAGCGTCTGCACGCCACGGCGCCCTATTCTCGGGTGCTTATACTAGGCTGATTTGTGGTCTCACGCGTGGCACTACCATGAGCAAAATAGCCGATTAGCTGCACCGCGGCGCCCTCGCGGGCGTGGTTTACTGTTTTCTTGGTGATTTTCTTGGATTCTGGCCATTTCTATCCAAATTTTAAGTGATTCTAATTTCCTAACTAGTTCCTTTCTACTATGGAAACATCAATCACTATCTTAAATCTCTTAATTTAGATTATGGATCAAAATCCTTCATTCTTTGAGCTAAGGTTCACTTTGTGAATCAAGGGTCTAAATGAGTTGTTCTAAGTTTCTAACTTACACTTATGCTATGAACAAGTCATAAATGACCAAAGAAACATGTCTATGCAAGCCAAACACATCAAACTCATCTAAAACCCAATTTAGTGTATTAGGTTATTTATATGCATACATAAATAATCTAAAGAGAATAGATGAGTAGAAATCTTAAACCCCTACCTCTTGAAGACTCTTGATCTTGATCTTCTTCCTCTTCTTCTTCCCTTCTTCCCCTTTCTCCTTCTTCTTCTCCTATTTCTCCCTTTTTTTCTTTTCTTTCTTCTTTTGTCTGTTTTTAGTTCTGCCGAGGGAGAAGAGAGAAATAAGGGGGTGGGATGTGGAGGTAATTATGGAAAAAGATTAACTTAAGTTTCTACTCTAAAACTTATATATGCTAAGAACACCCGAATTATGCTAATTCAAGTTCCCCAGCTTCCAACAACTTTAGAATAAATCATAGGATTCATCTAAATTGTTGTCTCACCATTTTCATCATTTTCTATATCTGTTGCTAGTCATTCGGTATTAAAACGCACAACCAGTATGCCTAAAAATACCAAACTGACTCTGATTCTGTTGAAACTTTTACCACATCTTACTTGGCTTATTTGTGACCTAGAAATAAACTCTCTATGCTTATATCCCTTAACTTAGCAACTTATGCTATTATCAGAGTCATTTTAAGCCACTTTACAACTTCTGTGTTGCAACTAAGTGCCTAAATGAACTCAATTTGTCACAAAACTTTGCTGAAATGCTAAACAAGTCAAATGCTACCTTTGGTAACCATTTACCCATCTAACATGTGCTTAAGGATATTATATTTCTCCCCTCTTTTTTAAAAATTTTGTCCCCAAAATTGCTACCTCAAGCAAACAATTCTGGTTAAACAAAACTCTACATGGAACTTCTGCTTCCATGCATTCCTTTTTCAATACCAGCTTCTCCTAACCATCTTCTCTTGAGGAGACCTACCCATCTTAAAGCTCTTGATCTCTATGCTTTTGGATAGTAAGATGTACTAAAACATAACTTAGTTTTGAACTCCTTCTTATAAGGTTTCCAAAACCAAGTGTGAATCTAGTATCTCTCTCAGACACTATATTCACTGTAACTCTATGAATCCTAACTATTTCTTTCAAAAGTAGTTGAACTACCTTATGTAGAAAATAGCTATCTTTACTTAGCGAAAGATGGGTAGATTACTTAATCTTACCACCTTTATCTACAGCTCAACATATTCTATTATGTTCTTTAACATACTATGCCACTATACATCTTCCTTACTCTTGGAAAACCTTAGTAGCCTCTTAATAGATAGTATACTTTCTCTGGTGAGCTTCCTCGGGAATCCTTTTCTTGATTTTTGACCCTCTTGGAAAATAAAGTTATCTCTAAACTTCGTCATTCCCTCTTAGTCATTACAAAATCCTTAAGGGTTCCTTAGAAGATCTGCTCACACTTATCTCTTAGAGCTTCATTCTCCTTCTGAGCTTCAAAGAAATCTGAGTCTTTAGGCCTCTTACTATGTCCACCTTGCTCACTGAGAGGCTATCTGGAAGCATAGTCACCGTTAGACTCAAATTCTCGAAAACTCTTAAGAAATTCACTCTCTCTTGGACTATCATCTAGGATAACCACTACACTGGCATTACCCAAATGATATCTCAACTCAAGGTTATGAGCCTTGAAAAACTCTATCCATCTATTCTGCTTCATGTCCAGCTTCCTCTGATCAACAAGCATCTTGAGCCATCATGATCGCTGAGCATCTCAAACTAAACTCCTTATGAATTATGTCTCCAAAACTATAAGGTAATCACTACTGTGGCTAATTCCAAATCATACCTAGGGTAGTCTTCTCTTGCCGACTTAACTGCCTTGATGCTTAGGCATTTACCTATCTCTATTGCATCAAACACACCCTAGTCCCATCTTCAAAGTATAATTGTCTACCTCAAAGTTCTCACAGGAATTTGGAATTACCAAAACTAACGTAGTAATCAACCTTCTCTTCTACTCTTGGAAAACAAACTCACTATCTAGAGTCCACTGCTGAGTACTACTTTCCTTAACTGGCCTAAACTAGGTAGCACTAACTGAGAAAATCTACTGATAGATTCTTTGCTCTTGGATACAATGGCTACTCTACCCATTGTACCTCTATTTAAACTCTACTAGAATTCTCTGCAATTTCTGTCTTGAGAAATTACATAGCTCTTAAACTGTACCACTTGTAATCCAAAACTGACTTTCGGCTTACTTGGCACTTAACCACTTCTTTTCCAAGAGTTTCCAAAACTACCTTTGACATACTCTTTATGTCCTTTCGTAATCCTGGAAGACTCTCGAAGATCTGCTCTTCTTTACTCTGTTTCTATGACAACCAAGTCTTAGATCATCTCCTGAGAAAATTCAAAGCTTCTCTTAACTGATCTACCTGATCATCCTTCTCTCTAAAACAACCAAACCATACTAACAAGGTACGTATACTAGATTCACAAAGTAAATCAACATGATCTACAAAGTAAATCTATACTCTTCTTATACACACCTTAAAAGATTTCTCTTTACATATGTTCTCATCTCATACCAAGTTGGAAGATTTCGTCGTTTTCTTTGTCCAAGAATCATCTCCCTTATGATGTCCTGGTTACTCACTTATGCAGCACATGGATTACCCGTAAAACAGGGTCTACATCCCTGTATCTTACCACATCTAGCACATCTTAGTGACTTGAAGCTTGATTTACCTTTTTCCTTAGAGTTGCTCATCTACAAGCACTCTACTTATACTTATCATCACTCCAAGCTTCCACTGTGCAACTCTGAAACAAATTGAGATCAAAAGGCACCCTTATTGATCTCAACATCTGATCTTTTCCTCTTTAGGAACCTTCTAACTCTTGTTCCATAGAGGCTCTGAGATTATCTACTTCTACAACTCTGCATTTACTGACTAGAGCGAAGAAGTCCATAACCTCCTTTTGCATCGTAATTCTTCTAATGCCCTTTCCAAGTTCTACTTCAAATTTTACTCACTTCTAGTCTTTATCTGGATTGGACGTAAAATAAGAAAAGAACTCCTGACATTCTTTGAATTGCTTCATATACTGATCTTCAGTAATATCCCCTTGCACCAACTTTAGGAATTTCTTTTCCTTTGCTTTCTATAACTCAAGGGAATAATACTTATCTAGGAAAGTAACTCTAAACACCTCTCAGGTGGTTCGAGTACTAACCACCTCTAGTAACCTCTTTGCTTCATCTCATCAGCTTTCGGCTTCACCTACTAACCCTTATGAAGCAAGGTCACCTTCTGTTCATCAGCGCACAACATGATCTCAAGAATCTCTTCCATCACATGAAACCCCCTTTCGGCTCTGACTGAACTAAACGCTCCCTTCAAGAACAAAGGAGTAACTTTCCTGAACTCTGAGAAATACTGATCTCTCATAAGTTCCTTCTCGTTCCCGCAGCTAACTATACGAGTCTTATTCTATCACTACTGATAGATTTCTACTAATGGCAGTCTGCTCTCTCAACACAACAACCACTTCTCTAAGAGCTCTGGTTTTCTCCTCCTTACCAGACTCCTAGTCTCATAGGGTCGCCTGGTAGTTGCCATAGTTTCCTGTACACATAGCACAATACATACTGAGTTAGCTAAGCTCAATATCATGTAACTGTGTGACAATAGCTATTAGCACACATACCTGAGGCTAGTCATGCAATTCCATCAGCATATCTCAAAAAGAGATAAAAGAATGCATAACTTTCTACTAAACTGCTACTTATGCCTAAGCATAGTCAGTCCATACCCTGGCTCAACAGGATGAACGGCTCTGATACCAAAATGTAACACCCTAATACAGATATCTAGATATATCCTAGATAGACAGAGATATATAAAGATAACCAGTACTAGAGACATCACTTCTATACTACCTACTAACATATATCTATAATCACAACTGACTAATTATAGAAAGCCTTGAGAGATTGCGGAAAAACTTAAACTCATACATATATATATATACAAACTTAGCCACAAGAGGGCTCATTGTAATACATATAACATAAAACTTACAGAACAAATATAAACTAATTACATAAGTTTTGTCTACTTAAAATAATAAAACTAATCTAGTCTTCATGCTTTATCTTCTCACCCTTAGCAGGGTTTGTACCTCTGTATCTGTCTGCATCTATGCCTACATCTGTGCCAGCATCTGGATTTATATGGAATAGCAACTGGGGTGGGAATTACCATTCTCAGTAAAAGCAATTCTAATACCATCTAACTATAACATTATATATACCACATATATAACAAATGCTATAATTCTAACTTAGGAGCTTCCCCCTCTTTTCTCATAACTTAGGAGTTTCCTCCTCTTTTCTCATAACTGCACACTTTCCTTATAGTGTGATATTAACCGATAGCCTACACACTGTTAATATATACAACGCCTATACAGCTGTACATACCAACAGTGACGGATAATGCCCATACAACTGTCCGTGAATGCAATGAGAATGATATGTAATATGAATATGCCTAAGGAATCCTAAGAGTATATGAATGAAATACAAATGCAGGGTTTTGTTTTGAAATAAATGTAAAAGTTTATTTTGAAAACAAGGAAGTTTACTAGGAACTAGTCAGTATATCATCTAGTGGTAATGAGAGGAAAAGCTCATCCTCACATTACACATATCCTGGCACGCTGAGAAATTCGGGCTTCATCCTTGCTCAAAGAGCATCTTTGGATTTCCCACTTATCTCCTTTGGCCTTGGCACTATCGAGACATCAGGGTTATGTCCTTTTCAAAAGTCCTTCGGACACCCATCTATCTCTTTTTGCCTCTATGAATGAACATCAAAGGATACTTACCAGATCGATACTACTTGACTAATTCTTAGACTTTCATCCGTACTTATATACTTAGTTCCTCTATGACCTAAGCATATTCTACTAGTAACTTTGGCTTCGTATGTTTACCCTTTGTAATGAGGAGAATCTGTAACCTCATACTACATGTAACCTTAGCACTTGGTTAGGAATACTTGTCCCCTAGGAACTTCTCTGATTCCATACCTTCTGGCTAAATGACCTCACGTCATATAACATTACATTCTCAGGTAAACATTACTAAACTACTTCTCATACTTGTACCCAAACACCACCTCATCATTCGTATCTCTTAAGTGATTTCTAACGCAACACTATGTTGCTGAGGTATAAGGTACTTACCTATGGCAAACCATTAATCATGGTTGCACTAAGGTTCTTTCTCTTCACATACATACTAGATTAACTAACTAGTGTGTGAAAAGCTTAGTGTTATGCTTATCTCTTACATAAACACCATCTTACTCTCTTATAGACTCCACTCATCCTAGTGAAAGAGTCTATCTTAACTAATGCCTCATCTACCCTTGCTTAAGGAAATAAATGAGCATTTCTCTAAAACTTTGCATAATTAACTCAACTTTATCTAAAGGGAGTAAGTTATGCGTCTAAATAAGTATAACATACTTATTCTGGTTGTATCTAACTTTCCCTTCTATCACACTTACGGTAGTAGCTTATACTACAAGATTGATTGTGTTAACATACGTATTCTGGTTGTATCTAGCTTTCCCTTCTATCACACTTCTGATAGTAACTTATACTACACTTGTGTGCTTAAGGTTCCAGATACCTCTTTAACTATTCCAACTCATGGAATACTTAAGAACTTAACTTCCATACTTTCGTTAGTATCTAGGAAGTAAATTCCCTTTATCTTGCACTTCTAACTCATCTTTGCTAATACATGAGTTATTGCACATTTCTACTATACTTTATGATTATGACATCTTCTTAGTCACAATTCATCTTATTGTGTATTTAGCAATGCACAAAGTCTCACTTAACTAGAGACTTAGTACCTAAACGTTCCTTACTGGGAACTAATACACAATCTTGTCTCCACTCAAGTGAATCTAATGCAAGAGTGGTTCTTACTTGCAACTCTTTGTTGCCTAAGGTTCTAGGTACCTTCCTAAGGTAATCCACTTCTCTTGGATCTGCTAAGGTTCATACTTTTCTCATTCTCTACTAGAGTGAATACTATTATTCATCCTAGCATACTTATCTCCATTGCACTATCTAATCACATCTTGAGTGATATCTATTGCAACGTTAAGTTGCCTAAGGTGCAATGTCATTACCTAAAGCAAACCTTTCATTTAGGGTGCTTAAAAGCCTATGCTTTTTCATACTTGATAGGTAAATATTTTCTACTTGAAAATATCTCCATTTGTGCCTTAACACACTTTAGGAAATATATATAAATGATTCTCTTTACTTTAGAACTTCAAAATATCCAAAAATAACATTTTGGATCTTCAGGGTCTCACGTCGTGGCACGGCGTTTGCACGCCGCGGCGCCCTGTTCTCAGGTGCTTATACTAGGCTGATTTGTGTTCTCACGCCGCGGTGCCCATGACAGAACTGTAGTTCTGCATAATTCTGCAAAGCGTGGTTTACTATTTTCTTGGTGATTTTCTTAGATTCTGGTCATTTCAATCCAAATTCTAAGTGATTCTAAGTTCCTAACTAGTTCCTTACTACTTAGGAAACATTAATCACTGTCTTAAATCTCTTAATTTGGATTATGGATCAAAATCCTTCATTCTTTGGCCTAAGGCTCACTTTGTGAATCAAGGGTCTAAATGAGTTGTTCTAAGTTTCTAACTTACACTTATGCTATGAACAAGTCATAAATGACCAAAGAAACTCGTCTATGCAAGCCAAATACATCAAACTCATCTAAAACTCAATTTAGTATATTAGGTTGTTTATATACATATGTAAAGAATCTAGAGAGAATAGATGAGTAGAAATCTTAAACCTCTACCTCTTGAAGACTCTTGATCTTGATCTTCTTCCTCTTCTTCTTCCCTTTCTTCCCTTCTTCCCTTTCTCCTCCTTCTTCTTCTCCCCTTTCTCCCTTTTCTTTCTTTTCTTTTCTTTCTCTTTTCTGTTTCTGCATATATTAACAAAGTGTGTAGGCTATCGCCGAGGAGAAGAGAGAAATAAGGGGTAGGATGTGGAGGTAATTACGGGAAAAGATTAACTTAAGTTTCTACACCTGAAACTTATATAGCTAAGAACACCGAATTATGCTAATTCAAGAGGAGAAAGCTTCCAACAACTTTAGAATAAATCATAGGATTCATCTAAATTATTGTTTCACCATTTTCATCATTTTCTATATCTGCTGCTAGTCATTCGGTATTAAAACGCACAACCAGTATGCCTAAAAATACCAAACTGACTCTGATTCTCTTGAAATTTTTACCACATCTTACTTGGCTTATTTGTGACCTAAAAATAAACTCTCTATGTTTATTTTCCTTAACTTAGCAACTTATTCTATTATCTGAGTCGTTTTAAGCCACTTTACAACTTCTGTATTACAACTAAGTGCCTAAATGAACTCAGTTTGTCACAAAACTTTACTGACATGCTAAACAAGTCAAATGCTACCTTTGGTAACCATTTACCCGTCTAACATATGCTGAAGCGTATTACAGACAGCGTCTCAGTCCGCATCGTTAGTGTGTTTGCATCGGTCTATCCCACGGCCCCAATGGAGCCACTACTGTCTATTGTGAGACACTCGTACCCTGACACCCCCAGGGCCAACCACTATGACCCTACGCTTAGTCTACTCGTGTAACACCCTCCTTAGGGCACCACATTTCGGACTACCAACTCCCAATCTGAAAATAAGTTCATAAAAGGTTTAAGTTATAAAAGATGGGTTTCAAAATTTCTTTTCGCTAAAGACAGAAACATAAACTTACTGAAATCCATAAGTATTACTAAAAATATATTTAAACTGATTAATATACAATATTGAGACTAATTAATATTTAACAATTTGAAGAGAAATATAAAACTAATAGACTCTTTTTTTTTAACAGTAGCAAACCCCATCATATGCCTTACTTAATAGCACGGTACAACACTAATGAGAAAACTTAACATACTTATTCCTTCTTGCATCCATCTTGATGTATCAGACATTTGTTCCTTGTCAACACTGCACACCAACGAGTCCTGAATGATCCCTCATCCATGTTGTCACCAATCTCAAAATATCTACCACCCGTCATGTCTTAGACAACTCGTTCCATCTACTATTTAATTTTAATAATACAAACACAGCAAAACAATATAACAAAGAGGTGAGATCACCTACGCTAATACCAACATGGTGGCACAGAGATAACACAAACAACATATCATACAGGTATATCATACTAGAATTCAAATAATACCTTCAACATTAATCAACTATCATCATCCAACCACTTATCAGTTCAAAAATCATTCAATATACACGATAATGCCCTCAGCATTATTTATCATCATCATCATCCAGGATTATTCAATGAATTTATTCAATTATCATAACCAATACTCCTCAATTAATATATCACATAGATATAAATGCTCATTAAAACGGTTGGAATAAAAATTGACATAAAATAAACCATGCTACATCCATTCATAACATTCTTGCATACACACATAGACTCAATGTCCTACTCCATGGAGCTAATACTTAGTTCGGAGAAGTTGATCCGAAAGATCTGTCTGTACCAAAATGCCTTAGACCAAGTGCTATAATCCTCAGTTTGATTTTGCACATTTAGCATATACACGACAGTCTTTACGAGATCTCGATTAAGAATAGTGTCTCGGTCAGGATCATCGGTGCGTTGCATCAGTCTAACTTACGGGAAGAAGCGCGACCAACCACCAATGTAAGCAACCCGCACCCCGTTGCCCCCAAGGTCAACAAGTGACTTACACTACGCATATCGCACCCACTCAAGAGGTGTACGTCTCTCCTAGGCAAATAGCCTTATACAGTCCATCAGACCTTTCTAATGCATGTTCAATGCACCAATGCCAATCATAGGTAAAATTTATCATTTTCTCATACAGTGTCCATATACTAGTTCATGCATATAAAATGCACCAATGCCAATCACAGGCAAAATTCACCATTTCATATTCAAGGTCCACACATTGGCCCATTCTCAGTTTAATTTCATAATCTCATAATCAGGGTCCACATACTGGCCCAATAGTAATCATACTGTATTTTCAACAGTAAAATCATATTATCACATTTTTATAGTCACAAAACAATCGCGCACATTTCTGTTACGTTTTCACAATTTTGCAACACTTCTGTTTCGTTTTCAAATTTCGTATTGATTTTTCAACGTTTTCATCAATTACGTAAAAATATTCCACCATTTTTAAATCGCATAGTGATTTTTCCACAATATCTCAAACGCGTAAAATATTTAAACGCTTTCTAAATTGCGTAGAAATATTTCAATGTTCCTCAAATCGTGTAGAAATATTTAAACGTTTTTCAAATTGCATAGCTTAAAAATCACATTTTTAAGTTACGTAAATCATTTTTCACCATAATTTCATTACAAAAAATATTTCTCAACCTTCAAAAACTCCATTTCAACCTTTCTCAAAATAATATGACTACTCACATTATTTTCCACATTTTCTTACACAAGAAAATCCTTTTTGCAACAAATTCCACAAATTCACAATTTCATTGAATTAAATCATTGTTTCTCACTGAAAAAACATTACTAACGCTCTCCAAAACCCAAAGGATGAGTTACACGTTAGAAAATGTCAAATCACTCTTATATTCTCCATTTTTTCTTAAATCAATCCTAAAATCAATTCTCTTCAAAATAAATTGAGGTTCAAACACTTTCAACCTCTCTTTTCCATTTTCATACGAAAATCCCATTTTCTCAAGTGTTAAAACACTCTGATTCCCTTTCCAATTTCCTTGTACTAAATCAAACTATATTTCCACTTTGTTTCCAAAAAATCAAGGCATTACAAGCCTTAAAAAACGTGGACATGACTATTGAAATCATCAAAACATTTTTCCTTCTAGGTCAATATGGTTTTACACAAACAAAACCATTAAAAATTCTTCACAAAAATCGTGAGCATTTGGTCTTTGAAATCAAATCATTTGATCATTTTCATTTTTCACTTTCTTTGCAAATCCTTAAAATCATCAACTCATTGTTCTTTTCATTTAAAACTCATGATTTGTAAAATACTTAGAATCTTTTGATTCAAAACATCCTTCAAAAACCGTGAACACTTATTCTTTGAAAACAAACCCTTTGTTTATTTTCCTTGCTTTTCTAAACATTCAATTTTACCATTCATGAAAATATTAATTGGTGAACACCTATTTTGAGGTGTCTTGGCTGAAATTCCTCTTGGTCTTTAGAACCAAAAATCAATTTCCTTTCCATCATCAAATCATGACATACATATACATATTCAAATATATATCACAAGCATGCCATAATCAAAAGCAATAAATCATGCAAATCATACCAAGCATAGGCAAATAATTAAAGCACATAAACACCCACAAATAATTACATGACCATGGATATGAATCCTCACATGGATTCATCATCTATCAAATACACAACCATCTCTCAACACCATACTTGGTTGGTGAGATGAATCTCCCTCTTACCTCTTGAAGATCCTCAAAAGCTCCTTGTTTTGCTTCTTTTTCCAAGTCCTTCACCACCAAGGGTTTCTCAAATACAAAACAAAATATATATTTATTAGTAAATCAAGCTTGAACATGATAAACCATGGATCAAACATGGCTTGGAACCTTGAAAATCAAAAGAAAAGTGAAGATTAATAAACTTCACCAATAAAGCTTCAATCTTTAGCTTGAAGAACAAGTTTGAAGATGAATGATTTAGAGAAAGTCTCCAACATGAAAGTTGCTTAGAATATCATGTAGATTCAAGATCTATGGTTGGATGAAATTAAAAGAGATTGGATGGTGATTTTGGGTGGTATGGCCGAAATTCCTCTTGAAGAACAAGTTTGAAGTTTTTGATTTTTGTGAAAGGAAAGCTTCTTAGACTTAGTTAAGATAAAGAATGAAGTGAATACACTTAGTTTTCCTTCCACCAATTTCGTAGAGCTCCTTGGAAAAATCCCTAAAAATCATAAACAAATGTTACAATCAATAACAAGTAAAAGATTAGGTAAACCATGATTCAAGCATGGCTTAGAAAATCAAAACTAAAAGATTGGGTGAAGAAATATGAACTTTACCCTTTTTTGCTAGAAACTTGAAGCTTGGATTTGAAGCTCAAGATGAATGATTTCATGAAAACTCATAACTAGAGATGTTCTTAGAATGAGGTAAGGATTCAAGAAATAAGATTGGATAAAATTTTTGAGTGATGGAGGGTAGATCTAGGGGTCTTGGCCGAAACCTCCATGAAAGGAAAGTGCAGAGAAAAGCTTGATAACTTAGCTTCTTGAAAATGAATCAATGATGACCAAGAATAGCAATAATGGACATGAAACACTTTGTTATGGTCTTAAGCCTCCAAAAACCCCTATTCTTCATAATGCATTCAATAAGTGACCATCATAATTAGCCACCATTTAGAGCATTTCTAGCCATTGATTAGATCAATGGTTAGGATTAAGGTAGACTTTTGATTAGAAGACTTAATTTAGGCCATTAGATCACTCTCCTTGAAATCCTAGCCATTAGATGCATCTCCAAAAATAAAGGGTCAAGATTACTCCTTCTTACTTTTAATCCAAGGGTCATAATTAGTCATAGCCATTTTAGAAGACCAAATCTCCACCATTGATTAAATCTAAATCTAACGGTTATAAATGATCCATCTCTATCATTGATTAAATCCAAATCCAACGGTCGCAAATGGTCCTAGCCACTTTATAAGATCAAATCTCCACCCTTGATCTAAATCTAAATCTAATGGTTATAAATGGTCATAGCCATTTTCTTAGACTAATCCTACACCGTTGATTAAATCGACGGTTGATATCAAAGTCTTCAATATTAGACTTGCTTCCTATTGGTCCGTCAAAAGAATTAAACTTGTTTTCTATTGGTCTGTCAAAAGTTGTCATAACCACTATTGTTGACTTAAGCAGTATAATTTTTATTTTTATCTACTATAATCCCACGAAAGAATATATTTACTGTATTTTTATCGCCTGATAATTAAATACAGTACAAAACACAGAAAAAGAAAATTTCTAAAATTGTTTCCAGATTCAAGTTTAGTAAGATCCCTTGTCTCCGTCTAAACAGTACAAATTTTTCTATGCGTAGAAAAATTTTCACTTTGTGGCACCCACTTGGCCCCACGTAAGGCCACCTGGCCCCACAAACAGCCCAAAAATAATCAGAGAAAAATATAAAAATTTATAATTATCCACAAAAATCACAAATATTAGAAAACGTATGAAAATCAAGTCAGATTATTAAAAATAATTAACAATCAAGAGAAATAA
The DNA here is from genome assembly GCA_029884605.1 of Ormosia emarginata. NCBI lineage: Eukaryota > Viridiplantae > Streptophyta > Magnoliopsida > Fabales > Fabaceae > Ormosia > Ormosia emarginata. The sequence continues at coordinate 5,304,001 of JAQQTP010000037.1, forward strand.
ATACATAAAGATTTTCCCCTGGCCCAAAAATTATTATTTTCTTGACACGGAGTAAATCACACAAAACGATCAAATATGCTGACGGAATACTCAAAATAATTTTACAGTAAACAAAAATCACTAAACAATAGAATTCTGTTAACTATCAAAATTACTGTAAACTATTTAAGAAATTTGGGGTGTTACAATACTCCCCGTAACACGCCAAATTTCGTACGAAGTGAAAATTTTTCTACTCATAGAAAAATTTGTACTGTTTAGACAGAGACGGGGGGTCTTACTAAACCTGAATCCAGAAATAGTTTTTAAAATTTTATTGTACTGTGTTTTGTACTATATTTAATTATCGGGCAATAAAAATACAGTAAATATATTCTTTCATGGGGTTATAGCAGATAAAAATAGAAATTATACTGCTTAAGTCAACAATAGTGGTTATGACAACTTTTGACGGACCAATAGGAAACAAGTTTAATACTTTTGATGGACCAATAGGAAGCAAGTCTAATATTGAAGACTTTGATATCAACCATCGATTTAATCAACGGTGTAGAATTAGTCTAAGAAAATGGCTAGGACAATTTATAACCATTGGATTTAGATTTAAATCAAGGGTAGAGATTTGATCTTATAAAGTGGCTAGGACTTTTTGTGACCGTTGGATTCAGATTAAATCAACGGTGGAGATGGATCATTTGTGACCATTGGATTTGGATTTAATCAATGGTGGAGATTTGGTCTTCTAAAATGGCTATGACTAATTATGACCCTTGGATTGAAAGTAAGAAGGAGTAATCTTAACCCTTCATTTTGGAGATACATCTAATGGCTAGGATTTCAAGGAGAAAGATCTAATGGCCTAGATTAAGTCTTCTAATAAAAAATCTACCTTAATCCTAACCATTGAATTAATCAATGGCCTAGAATGCTCTAAATGGTGGCTTGAAAAGATGATCACTTATTGATCACTTATTGCATGCATTATGAAGGGGGGACAGTTTTTGAAGCTTAAGGCCATAGCAAAAAGTCTATAACCATTATTACACATTATTGATCATTCTTGATCATTCCAAAAAGCCTAAGCTCTTAGAAAAATTTCTCTCCTTCTCCTCCAAGCTAGCTAACGGTCATAACCCTCAAATCTACGCTCCATCACTCAAAAATTTTATCCAACCTTATTTCTTGAATCCTTACCTCATTCTAAGAACATCTTTAGTTATGAGTTTTCACAAAATCATTCATCTTGAGCTTCAAATCCAAGCTTCAAGTTTCTATCAAAAAGGGTAAAGTTCATATTTCTTCACCCAATCTTTTAGTTTTGATTTTCTAAGCCATGCTTGAACCATGGTTTACCTATTCTTTTATTTGTTATTGATTTTCACATTTGTTTATGATTTTTAGGGATTTTTCCAAGGAGCTCTACGAAATTGGTGGAAGGAAAACTAAGTGTTTTCACTTCATTCTTTACCTTAACCAAGTCTAAGAAGCTTTCTTTCACAAAAAAATCAAAAACTTCATCCTTGTTCTTCAAGAGGAATTTTGGCCATTCACCTAAAATCACCATCCAATCTCTTTTAATTTCATCCAACCATAGATCTTGAATCTACATGATATTCTAAGCAACTTTCATGTTGGAGACTTTCTCTAAATCATTCATCTTCAAACTTGTTCTTAAGCTAAAGATTGAACCTTTATTGGTGAAGTTCATTAATCTTCACTTTTCTTTTGATTTTCAAGGTTCCAAGCCATGTTTGATCCATGGTTTATCTTGTTCAAGCTTGATTTACTAATAAATATATGTTTTGTTTTGTATTTGAGAAGCCTTTGGTGGTGAAGGACTTAGAAAAAGAAGCAAAGCAAGGAGCTTTTGAGGATCTTCAAGAGGTAAGAGGGAGATTCATCTCACCAACCAAGTATGATGGTGAGAGATGGTTGTGTATTTGATGGATGGTGAATCCATGTGAGGATTCATATCCATGGTCATGTAATTATTTGTGGGTGCTTATGTGTTTATGTGGTTTATATGCTTAGCATGGTTTATTTGTGCTTGCATGCTTAGTATGATGTTTATTTGCTTTTATGATATGCTTGTGATATATATGTTAATTATATGCGTTGTATGCCATAAAAATTGATGGAAAAGAAAATAATTTTTGGTTCCAAAGACCATGAGGATTTCGGCCTTAACACCTCAAAATAGGTGTTCACAAATTAATATTTTCATGAATGGAAAAATTGGATGTTTAGAAAAGCAAGGAAAATAAACAAAGAGTTTGTTTTCAAAGAATAAGTGTTCACGGTTTTTGAAGGATGTTTTGAATCAAAAGATTCTAAGTATTTTACAAATCACGAGTTTTAAATGAAAAGAGCAATGAGTTGATGATTTTAAGGATTTGCAAAGAAAGTGAAAAATGAAAATGATCAAATGATTTGATTTCAAAGACCAAGTGCTCACGGTTTTGTTAAGGAATTTTTAATGGTTTTGTTTGTGTAAAACCATATCAACTTAGAAGGAAAAATACTTGATGGCCATTGAAATCAAGTACCATGGTTTTGAAGGCTTGTGAATGCCTTGATTTTAAGAAACAAAGTGATTTGCAAAGTAGAAATACAATTTGATTTAGTACAAGGAATTTGGAAAGGGAATCAGAGTGTTTTATCACTTGAGAAATGGAATTTTCGTATGTGAATAGAAAAGAGAGGTTGAAAGTGTTTGAACCTCAATTGATTTTGAAGAGAATTGTTTTTGGAATTAATTTGAGAAAAATGGAGAATATAATGGTGATTTAAAATTTACTAACGTAAAACTCATCCTTTGGGTTTTGGAGTGCGTTAGGAAATTTTAAATGAGAAACATTGATTTCATTCCATGAAATGATGAATTTGTGGAATAAATTGTGAAAAAGGATTTTCTTGAGTAAGAAAATGTGGAAAATAATGTGAGTAGACATATTATTTTGAGAAAGGTTGAAATAGAATTTTTGAAGGTTGAGAAATATTTTTTGTAATAGAATTATGGTGAAAAATGATGTACGTAGCTTAAAAACGTGATTTTTAAGCTACACGATTTGAAAAACGTTTAAATATTTCCACGCATTTTGAAAAATGTTGAAATATTTCTATTTAATTTGGAAAGCATTTAAATATTTTACGCGTTTGAGATATTGTGGAAAAATCGCTACGCGATTTAAAAATGGTGGAGTATTTTTATGTGATTGATGAAAATGTTGAAAAATCAATGTGATTTGAAAACGTAACAAAATTGTGAAAAAGTAACAGAAATGTTACGCGATTGTGAAAACATGACGAAAGTGTTTTGTGACTATGAAAACACAATAATATGATTTCGCAATGAAAAATACAGTAAAGATATTGTTGGGCCAGTGTGTGGACCCTGATTATGAGATTATGAAATTAAACTTAGAATGAGCATATGTGTGGACCCTGAATATAAAATGTTGAATTTTGCCTGTGATTGGCATTGGTGCATTTTATATGCATGAACTAGTGTATGGACACTGTATAGGAAAATGATAAATTTTGCCTATGATTGGCATTGGTGCATTAAACATGCATTGGAAAGGTCCGATGAACTGTATGAGGCTATTTTCCTAGGAGAGACGTACACCTCTTGAGTGGGTGCGATATGCGTAGTGTAAGTCACTTGTTGATCTTGGGGGCATTGGGGTGCGGGTTGCTTACATGGGTGGTTGGTCACGCTTCTTCCCGTAGGTTAGACCGATGCAACGCACCGATGATCCTGATCGAGACACTATTCTTAATTGAGATCTCGTAAAGACTGTCGTGTATATGCTAGATGTGCAAAAATCAAAATGAGGATTATAGCACTTGGTCTGAGGCATTTTGGTACAGACAGATCTTTCGGATCAACTTCTCCGATTTGAGTATTAGCTCCATGGAGTAGGACATTGAGTCTATGTGCGCATGCATGAAACTGAGCATTTATATCTATGTGATGTAACACCCTAAACTTTTGGGTGAATTACCGTTGTGTCCCGAATGTACTGTTTGATGTTTTTCAACTTTAGGATAAATGATCGTTATGTCCTTTTTGTACTGTTTCTTGTTTTTCTGGATGAAGTACTGTTTTATTTTACTGTCTGTGATTTTATTTGGACTTTTTGTGTGATTTGCTTCGGGATAGGAAAATAATATTTTTCGGGCCGGGGAAATCTTAATTTTAATTATTTGGAGCTGGGGGATCTTACTAAACCCAATTCTGAATGATACGGTTAGTAATCTTTTAATTTTTAGGATTTAACTGCAAAATAAAATAATTTTATATTATTATAATATTATTTTATTAGTTAGTACAAATAAGCGGTAATGGACCCGGAAATGTTTTGCGGGACCCACGTTTAGTAAAAAATTAATAGGATTAGTAGCTTAATTAAGCATCATTAGTGGTGGAACATTCAAGAGCATGTGACTAAGCATGTGACAAGGCTTAATTAGTGACAAGGCTTAGTGACTAGGCTTAGGTTAGCCAATGAGAGCTAAGCTTGGTGATCAAGTTTTAATCCTCACCATTGATCATTCCTAAGGCTTGGATGGAGCCAACCAAATGGACACCTCCTTGTGTATTGAAGTCTACGGCCATTCACTCTTGGAAGGCCATTCTTCACTTGATTTTCTAACACTTTCTCTCTTCTCTCTCTTCCAAAAATACCAAACTCCATTGTTGTTTTCTTGAAGGTCCATTCGGCCAAACACCATTCCTCACCATCCATCCACCTAAAATTTTATCCAACCAACTTTTCTAAACCTAAACACAATTCTAAGAACATCTCTAGTTGAGAGTTCTTGCAAAATCCTTCATCTTGGGCTTGAAAACCTACTTGGGAGATTTTACCTAGAAGGTGAAATTTCTTGTTTTTCATTTCTAAATTTTTTTCCAAGTTCTAAACCATGATTGATCCATGGTTTAAGCTTTCTTTAATGTTAATAACTTGTAGAAATTATTTAAGCTTGATAGGTGTCTTGGAAGGGTGAAAATCGAAACCCTAGAAAGGAGTGAAATAGTGTTTGTCTTCACTTAAGGTAAGAGGAAGACTTAGATCTTATCATCCTTGGGTGGTGGTAAGAAGATGGAGATTGTTTGTGATTGTAGAATCCATAAGGATTCATTTATGTGTTTGTTATTAGCTTTTCTATTTGTGATTTGTATTAATTTGCATGTCTACAAGCTTTGAAATATTGTATGTGTTAGTAGATGCATGTATAAATATTAGGATGTGAACAACATGTCAAGGATTGCATGAGTGTTCTAAAGAACACACCACCAAGGCTTACGGCCTCAACCAAAAAGGAGAACCAAAATGTTCTTATCAATTTTCTAAGAGTGTGATTTAATTAACCTAGGAAAATTAACAAGATGCAAAATTGTTTAGAGCAAGAAAAATGAATGTAGTGATGAAATGGAAATTTTAAGTATTTCGGCCAACATGCCAAAGTCAAGGATTTATGATTTCTAAAATCATTTCTAAACCATTTTCAATAAAAAAGAAGCAATATATGTTAAAAGAAATTTTTCTACAATGAGTTTTGAAGAAATAAATTAATTAGAATTAAATTTAAGAAGTTAAAACTAATGATTTTACTGTTAGAAGAAAATACAGTAGCTTTTGTAAATTTCTAACATATAGCTCATATGATATTTTGAAGCATGTTAGTGGTTTTCAAAAGTTAAATTATACGGTAAAAAAATTAAGTAAAAGGAATTTTTATAGAAAAGTTAGGAAACCATTATTATAAGTTTTCTAAGCAAAATACTGTCAAATTTTTATTAAAAACGGACAAATAAGATAGAAAAGATGTCCAATAGACAGTATACGGTATGAAAAATATTCTACGTACTTCAAACGTATTAAATATTATTTCTGTTTATTTAAACAGTAATTTTTAAGGAATTCAAACAAGAAACTGATTTAAAAATCTTACGCGATTGAGAAAACGTGTTAAAAATTCTACGTGATTTTAAAAACAGAAAAATATATTTACGCGATTTAAAAACGTTTGTAAAACGATAGAATTGTGAAAATGCAATAAACTTTCTACGCGATTGATGAAAACAGTGAATTTTTACTGTCGGGCTAAGTGGTGAACCCGGACAGGTTGTGAAACAGTATTTGTCTGGTGGGACATACTGTATTTATTTCTGCCATGATGGCGTGAGTTTCTGCCATGAGGGCATGAGTTTCTGCCATTGAGGGCATTTGCGTAAATATGCATATTTATACCATTGAGGGTATTTTGGTAATTTTTCTATCATGCATTGAGTTAATGCCAATTTTTGGTGGATTAATTGACGAGGTGAATCACATCGTATTGTCGGTGCGATAAACGTAGTGTGGTTCATTTTCTTTATGGACTTGGAGACGTTAGTGTGCGGTATCCCATATGTGGATAGTTGGTCGCTCCTCTGGGCCGTGGTAACTGGCAACACACTAATGGACTCGACACGCACTATATTTAATTGAGATCTTGTAAAGTCTAATAGTACATTGCCTGTAGTGACACGACGTTAGACAGTGTGCTACACCACGCCATGTGACTGTGGGCTATAGATGCAACGTGAGACCGCGCAATAGTTTGGTTGGACAGCCGTGGTACTAATAGATTTTGCGGGTCATTCTCTCTGATGTCTGTATGTGTTTAGCTCTATGGAGTAGGATCGTGTCATATTGCATATGTATCTGTGTCGTACATTACTATATTTTTTTATCTGTGATATCGTATATATTTAATTCTTATGTTATATCTATGTTATACTGTATTTATGTTTATATTGTTTTGTATTATACTATATTTATGTTTATGTTGTTATGGTATTCTGTTATCGCATTCTATATTGTATGAATTGTTTTATCTGATGTATTGTGTAACACCCTCCGTAGGGCGTCACATTTTAAAATAATAAATAAATCTTAAAACTAATTAAAATCATTTTATAAAAGCTTTGAGTTTTAAAATATGGATTTTAAAATTTCTTATTGCGGAAATACAAACTTATCGGAAATTTTAAGTAAAATGGAAATTAAATTTAACAGATTAACATACACATCACCAATCATTTCATATAAGTTAAAACGTAATATTTGAGACTCGGAGAAACAAGTAGTAAACCCAAAGACGGGTACTACTAATAGCACAGTAACAACACTAACGAGAAAAATTCAACCTACATAGTCTGTGCATCTTGTTGAAACTTGTAAGACCACTCAATGACGTCGCCACCATCTTGAGAATATTGTCTCCCCTAGGGTTAAGAATGTGCTTCCGCCTACTATCGAATGGTCGAAGAATACAAACCAAACAAAACAACACGGGAAAGAGGTGAGATCCCCTTTCACCAATACCGACGGTAGTAAAGAATAATACGAATGACAAAGTCATTCCATACATATGAGATAATCACAATTATAGTCATGTTATCAAATATTTCTAATATGCATACAACCTAATAAAATAAACAGTAATAACATTATCAGGATAGATATAACAATTCATACCATATAAAATATCATAACAAGTACAATAAAAATAAAGATTAAATTCAATAACAACAAATTTCATAGAGAACAAAAATACAATAATGCACAGACAAAATACAACATATAAACAATTAATATCGGATATGAAAGATCACAAATAAAAATATCACAGATATAACACAAATAAAGAAAACCACATAGATAAATCAATCTCACGAGATAAAATAAGATAAGAAATGGACAACTAACATAAAAATTATCGGATAAATATAAATAGAGAAAATGTAAAAACATCCAAGATATTACGGATAAAGATAAATAGAGAAAATGGAATATTATCCAAGATATAATCAAATACACCAAAACACAACCCTACTCCATGGAGCTAAACCCAAAAGAGATATCGAGAGAATGACTTGCAAAATCTATTAGTACCACGGCTGCCCAACCAACTATTACGCGATCACACGTTGCGTCAATAGCCTACGACACTGGAATCCACCATCCAAGCGTAGTATAGTTTACGGTCTCCCGTTGTGGCACTATAGGCAATGTACTACTAGACTTTACAAACCTCGATTAAATATAGTGAATGTCGAGTACATTAGTGTGCTATCGGTTTACCACGGCCCTGGAGCTACCTACTGTCCACATGTGGGATCCCGTACACTAAAGTCTCCAAGTTCATTAGAACAATGAACCACACTACATTTATCGCATCGACAACACGATGTGATTCGTCTCGTCAACCAAAACACCAAAAATTGGTATAAAGACAAAACATAATTCCAAATATATGAAATTACAAAAATGCCCTCAAGATAAAAATATACCCTCAATAGCAGAAAGCCTGTACGGGTTCACATTTTCCCGACAGCGAAAAATAAATATAGTAACGGTCAATCGCGTAGAAATTTTATCGCGTTTTTGAAATCTCGTCGTTTTTACAAACGTTTAAAAATCGCGTAAAGATATTTTTCTGTTTTTAAAATCGCGTAGCATTTTTAATACGTTTTCTCAATCGCGTAGGATTTTTAAATCGTTTTCTTGTCCAACTTCCTTAAATAACTGATTAAAAGCAGCATTTAAATAATATTTAGTACTTTCAAACTACGTAGAATATTTTTCATAGCGTATCTTGTCTTTTGGACATCTTTTCTATCTTATTTATCCGTTTTTACTAAAAATTGATGATATTTTGTTTAATAAATTATAATAATGGTTTCCTAAATTTACCATTTAAAAGTCCTTTTCATTTTTATTAATACCAAATAATTATACTTTTGAAAATTCCTAACGTGCTTCAAAAACACGATGAGCTATACGTTAGAAATTTTATAAAGCTACTTGTATTTCTTCTTACGGTAAAAACCATTAGTATTAACCTCTTAAACTTAATTCTAACTATTTTATTTCTTTAAAACTCATTGTAGAAAATTTACTTTAACTTGTATTGCTTCTTCTTGATTGAAAATAGCTTGGAATTAATTTTTAGAAATCATGAATGTATAATTTGGCATGTTGGCGAATTTGATAAAAACTTTGCATTTGATTTCGAATTATTTTTCACCTTTTAAATACATGTTTAATCTCTTGTATTGTCTACATTGATTTAATCCTTACCCTAGAAAAGAGTTTTAGAAATCAAAGTGTTGAAGTTAGACATGTTGGATGAAAATGTAAGGTTATGCCATTTAATTTCCAAATTCATTTTTCTTAATCTAAACAAATGGATATCTTACCAATTCTCTTAGGTTATTTAGGTCACCTTTTAAGAAAATTAAGAGAACATTTTGGTTCCCCATTTAAATCATGGCCGTGAGCCTTGTTAATGTATTCTTTGGAACACTCATGCAATCCTTGACATATTATTTGCATCCTATATATTATCATGCATTTCTAACACATGCCATATTATCAAAGCTTGTAGACATGCAAATTAAAGCTTGTAGACATGCAATTTATTACAAATATCACATAAGAAGACTACTAACAAATACACAACAACCTACTAGTAAGCACCAAATTATCAAACACACAAATAACAAACACACAAATAATTAACACATCAAAACAAGCACACCACCGAATCCTTATGGATTCTACAAGCACAACCACATATATTCCTCACCACCAACACTTGGTTGATGAGGGTAATCTCCCTCTTACCTCTTGAAGAACCTCCAAGTCCTTTGTATGTCTCCTTCAAGCAAGCTTCCTCCTCCAAGAGCTCCTTGAAAACAAAGAAAACATACAATATTAATACCTAAGGCTCTAAACTAGAATAATCATGGATTAAAATCATGATTAAAACTTTAAAATGGATAGAAACATGAAGATTAAAGAATTTCACCTTCATGGTTTCAAACTTGAGCTTTGAAGAACAAGGTAGAAAATGGAAGATTTAGGAAAAACTTCCAACATGAAAGTTCCTTAGAATGGTATGGAGATTCAAGATCTATGGTCATTTAGAATTTTAGAAGCTTGGAAGGTGATTTTTGAGGGTTGGCCGTGAGCTTGAAGAAAGGGAGAGATATGAGCTTTTGTGATTTTTGCTTGATAGGAAGATGAAGATGAAGGAATCTTGAGAAATTCCTAACATGAAAGTGTCTTGGATTGATGAGAGGATTCAAGAAATGATATTGGTAGGAATTATAGAAATTTGGAGAAGTGTTCTTGGTGCTTTGGCCGAATCAAGGGGGAGAGAAAATGAGAGAGAATTTTGGTTGCTTGGTCTTGGTTCTTTGGAGAAAAGGATGTGTAGAAGAGTAAGTGAGGTGAATGGGTGGAGATTGTCTCCATTTGGGAGCCATGGCCGTGGAGCACATGGAGAGAAAAGGAAGGTGAGAGCTTCTTGCCAAAGTTGAAAATGAGCTAAGGCTCTCCTATTTATAGACTCCAAAAAAAAAAGATGAAGGCTTAGGATATTTTTCGGTTTATCATAAGCAATGAACAATAATTATTGCTTATAAAGTCAATGTCTATTGTCTAATGGGTAATAAAATATACATAGATTTTTATTTTAAACTAACAGAATAGTAATTATTATTAATCATTTTTCTTCTACTGATTGCTCTTGATGAGTCATAAAGCGAGTCATCAAAGAGAAATTTCTAGAACATGTGACTCACTACGATGAGTCAGTATGATGAGTCATCGTGGAACTGTCTAGAACGGGTGAGTCAGCATGGCGAGTCAGCGTAGATATTTTCCAAAGCAGGTGAGTCAGCGTAGATATTTTCCAAAGCAGGTGAGTCAGCATGGCGAGTCAGCGTAGATATTTTCCAAAGCAGGTGAGTCAGCATGGTGAGTCACTGACTGCATCACAACTGCATCATTAGCTGCATCATCAATGGTGAGTCACGGCCGAGTCATCGAGAAGCTTCGGGCGGCGAGTCACTTTGCGGTGAGTCACGGGCCGAGTCGACTGCGGAACCTTCTAGAAGCTGCCGAGTCATGATCTTGAGGTGTCACGCCACGTGTCATCGTCCTATTGGCTCGTTGCGATGAGTCATAGCCACCAATTTTGACCAGGCTCCTCATTGGTTCACGTGTAAGACACTTAATGACTAAACGTGGGTCCCGCATAAAATATTTCCGGTTCCGTTTGTCACTTATTTATCTTGACTAATAAAATAATATTATAATAATATAAAATTATTTTATTTGTGATTAAATCTAAAAATTAAAAGATTAATTTTAGGTTCATTCAATGGGTTTAGTAAGATTCCCCGATTCTAAATAATAAAATAAGTACAGGAAAATATTATTTTCCTACCGAGCAAATCACACAAAAAGTCCATATAAAATCACGAGAGACGGTATTATCGGACATTAAATCAAGAAGAAAACAATTAAAAACAAAAAAGCAAAAAGCGATGACGTTCGGGACGTAACGGTCATTTTTCCATTTTTTCCCACAACGTAGGTGTCGTCCAAAACGTTCAAATAAAATATCCAGCAGTATTATATAGTTGTATATCTTTCAGAAAAATTAAAACAGTAGCTCAGAAAAATTTTTATTTCATTCATGCGGAAGAAAAATACGTAAAACGATTATATAAAATACTAGACAAGTATTATACATCTGTTTTTGATACAGAAAAATTTAAAACAGTAATTCAATAAAATTTTTATTTTACTGTATCGAAACAAATCATGTAAAACTATCAAATAAAATAACAAACAGTATTGTTTTTCTGTATTTCATACAGAAAAACAAGAAACAGTAAAATAGGGACACAACGGTCTTTTACCCAAAAGTTGGGATGTTACATATTGTCATTTTCTTATTTACCATGTTTGTGATGATTTAGATTGTCTTACCTCTTTCTTGTATGTGTTATCTGTATATTTTAAATTATGTGATAAAGAGTTTGAGGAAGAGGAACAGCCTCTTGAGTGTGAGTATCCAGAGGAGGAGGAAGAGCAGCAAGCCGAAGATCAATTCTACGAGCAAGAACCATTCGATCATCCATATCCATTGGATTGATTGCGGGAGTATGACATTACCAAGATTCTTTGGATTCGTGCAACTTGAGTTTCACGGAGGCTCTGAAGCCTGGCGTCTGCGAGAGGATAGAGACTCGGTGACGTACGTAGGGCGTCTGACTGTGACCATATGTACGGAGTTTGATGGAGTGCCGATCTTTTCTACTTTGTTGTATTTATATGTGGAGTTGCCGCTATCTCTTAGGTGTCATTGGGGTGGTATGTCCGATGCACCTAGCGAGATCAGCAGCGTATCGACTGCACGGACTCGTGTCCGTAGAGGGTCGAGGCATCCTGCATATCTATCACCTGAAGTTTCATCTTAGAGTGATCCTTCATAGGGATAGATGTTTATGATGTGTACTTGAGCGCGTCTGCGTTTGTATATATTGACCTTTTACTGCTTTGTTTACTGTTTTGGTTTTTAAATAATTGTAGTTGTAAATTATTTGTATAACTTATAACTAGAACCATATGTATATTATGTGTGATGTTGGTTTATTTATTTTGTGTTTCCGCGTTATTTTATTTAATACTATTCCGTTTAACAAGAAGAATTTTTTTTTTATAACCCGCAATATTATGTTACAAATGTTTTACAACTTGGGTAGATTTTATTTATCTTTATGTTATTTTATTTATAAATGTGACATCCCCACCAGGGTGTTACATTAGTTGGTATCAGAGCCCAAGTTAGAGTCTTTTGGGGTTGTGGTTGGGTCTGTTTTTGTTTGTGCTGTGTGATTCTCTGTGATTTATTTCCGAAAGGATGTATCTAACTTTGTTTGGTTATGTTTGAAGAAAGAAGATGTCTGGTAGAGGACGAGGACGTGCGAACGTAAATCGGGAAGTGGACCCAATGATTGCGACTACTGAAGCTATGCAGCGAATGGCTGAAGTAATTACTCAGCAGAATCTGAGAGCAGCTCAACAGCAAGATGCTACTGCTGATGCCCTAAATTTATCTGAATTTAGGCGTAACAATCCGCCACAGTTTAGAGGCAAGGTTGATCCTGAGAAAGCGAGTCAATGGATACAAGACTTGGAGAGAATCTTTGAAGGAATGAGATGTTCCAACGAGAAGAAGGTGACGTATGCAGCCTTTATGTTAAGGGGAGACGGAGAACATTGGTGGAGAGGAACCCGCCAATTATTGCAGACTGAAGGAACAGAAATTACATGGGAGGTATTTTCTAATGCATTTCTGGAAAAATATTTTCCTGCGAGTGCTAGACATGCCAAGGAGATGGAATTTCTTGGTTTACGTCAAGGTAATATGACAGTGAATGAGTATGCTACTAGATTTGAGAGCTTGTCGCAGTTCTCAGATTATGCTCAAACTCGACCGGATGATGTGTGGAGATGTCGGAAGTTTGAGGCAGGGCTGAGGGTGGAACTGAAACGAGGAGTGATATCTTTGAGGATGACTCAATTTCATGCTTTAGTTGATGCGTGTGCACGACTCGAGGACTTAGAGCCGTCACGAGATCAAAGAAACTGTAACTTTGGACCAGCAAGGTTTCAGAGGGGTGGTAGCAGTAATACTAATCGGTTTCAGCGCAAGCTGTATTCTAGACCACCAGGGAATCAATCTCAACGACCACCAGTTAGGGGAAGTACTAGTGGTAGTGGAGCTGGTCAGAGAGTGGCATTTATGCCAACATGTTTTAAGTGCGGAAAGAAAGGCCATATCTCTCCGAGGTGCACAATTAGAGGGACAGTTTGCTTTAACTGTAAACAACTTGGGCACATGTCTAAGGATTGTACTTTGCCGGAAAGGAAACCTGCTGTTCGTTATGTTCGAGCTAATCAGCAAAAGTTAGGAGGTACTCAACCGAGGTCAGGAGGACGAGTATATACTATGACGGGAACTGAAGTTTCTAAGTCTGATGACCTTATTCAGGGAGAAGGAGTCATTGAAGGTAATCTTTTGACTGTGTTATATGACTCTGGTGCGACACATTCATTTATTGCATATGCTTGTGTGGAAAGATTGAAGTTGTCTGTGTCTTCTCTGAATGTTAAATTGAGTGTATCTACGCCAACTGCTAAACCTGTATTTACATCTAAGATATGTTTGGATTGTCCTGTTGTTATCAAGGACCGTATGTTTTCAGTCAACTTGATTTGTTTGCCTCTTGTTGAGATAGATATAATATTAGGGATGGACTAGTTATCTTCTAACCATATCCTTATAGACTGTGCGAGCAAAACCATAGTTTTTCCTAAGGAAGAAGAGTCTGCATTCTTGACTGCTGTTAAAGTCAAGTCGTTGTTGAGAGAGGGAGCACAGGGATATTGTAACGCACCTAGATCTAACAACCGCGGCACAATCGTCATTACACCACAGTTACTAAATCCAGGTGTGTCACAGTCATGATAACAGTAGTTTCCAAAATTGACGAGTTTATTTTTTTTTTCCTTTTTCGCATTTATGCGTAAGTAGAAAATACGAGCCATGAATGAAATATAAAGGTATTCAATCCTTAATACAACCATTGGCATGAAATCACATTCCTTATATATATATATATAGTTTATAGCCAATTTACACGAATCACTGATAACATAGAATATAATAATTACAGAGTCAAATAAAATACAGCGGGAATAAAATATTAAAGGGGAGGAGTAGTAACCCAGGGATGGGTACTACCAGCAGACAAGGCCGCAACCCCATATGCACATGACGCACGGCGTCCTAATTGACACGACAGGCATCAATGCCACCACGCAGCTGCACTCTTACGTAGCTGACGAAATCTTGCCTAGATGCTCAAGTCAATCAACCAATGGTATGGTCCCTCTTTATCTTCCTCACGATCTTTTATCAAATATAAATGTAAAACAGAAATGCACAAATATAGGAAAGAGGTGAGATTCCCAGCTTTCAGTACCAATATGGCAGCAAGAAAATAAACGGCGTCGAACGCCCACATAAGACACAGTTAATACATACAAGTACAGTAATACATGAAAGCAATTAACGAGAGTAAAGCAGCAAAGAACAATAGTTAACATTATCCATAGCCAGCTAGCAACATTAGCATTACCAAGAGTCAAATAAATATCGCAGTCATAATAGTAAACACATTATCCAATTATAAATGCTCTATGGACCATGTGACTGACAACTCACAATGTAACAAGGGTACCAAAGTTCCTACTCCATGGAGCTAGACATAAACATCTTCAGAGTGAATGATCAAGGAGTAATGCAGTGTATCGTTAGCCTTAAAAATATAGTGTGCTTATCTCATAAAAACATTTGCGCAAAATGGCTCACACATGGCACCTCAACAGTGGATCGCGACATAGGACAACGTCTCAGGCCGGATCGTTGGTGTGTTGCATTGGTCTATCCCGCGGCCCCAGCGGAGCTACCACTGCCTATCATTGTGAGACACCCACACCCTAACGCCCCCAGGGTCAACAACATATGACACCTACGCTTAGTCTATTCGCACCCGCACATAGGTGTTATTCAAACTCCTAGGCAACATAGCCTTCTCAACAATGTCCCACGGACGACGCGCATGCATGATGACACAATGTCCAATCGTGTATGTTCATCAATGATGCATTCAGCATAAGCATTGCCTTAATGGCACATAAGCATTATTCAATGATCAACATGACATATCAACAATACATCTATTAAAGCATTGCCTTAATGGCATATCATCATTTCTTATCTCATTGAATATTGAATCAATAACTGCGTAACCCACATATTGAAATCACACTTGCATCAATAATTCTCACTAGGAATATATGTTCCTACATACCGCAATTTCCATGTCATGGATCCAAGAATTTCATTTTCAAAATTGTTTCTTCTCTATTGGTATGAATACACATTCCTATCGCATTTAAGCAAAGTAAAATCCTTGAATCTAGGGTTTTTAGGTTATGTTTGAGTTACAAAGGACAAGGAACCATAATTCCAATCATTTCCAGCTCAAAAATCTCATTTTTGGGTCTTGGTAATCGATTACATCACCCTGGTAATCGATTACCAACATAACAGAATCTCTGTAATCGATTACAATCTCATTGTAATCGATTACACAATTCCCAGAACCACGATTCGTAACTTCAAGGCCCTGGTAATCGATTACACTGCCGTGGTAATCGATTACCAATTGGACAGAACCCCCGTAATCGATTACCCACAAGTTGTAATCGATTACGTGATTCCCAGAAGCACCATTTCGTAACATCATAGGCTTGGTAATCGATTACACCATTCTTGTAATCGATTACAAGCTAAAGAATCTTCAATCGATTACACACAAGATGTAATCGATTGCAGATTTTAATCATGATTTCGTACCCTTAATGACTTGGTAATCGATTACAAGCCCCGTGTAATCGATTACCACGCGTAAACTTGCAGAAAACAGAGTTCTCCAGGTCCTTTAACTCAAACCAAACCAATCATTATCATATTTAATCAACAAGTTACTCAAATACACCTTCAAATCATACAAGAGGCATCAATAAATCAAACAAACCCAACAAAATGCACTATCATGAAGAACAACATAAAAATGAGAGAACTTTATACATGGATTCAGAAATCAATAATAACACACATACAAGACATTCCCTTACTACCAATATTGGTTGAAGAGGATCATCTTCCTCTTACCTATTTGGAAGACAACACAAGGTGTTACCTCTTCTTGCCCTAGATTTTCGTTTTCCCTTCAAGAAGAACATCAATGTGAGTGATTTCCATAATGTTCACTCAAACCATGGAAAATAGGTTCTTGGTCACCAAGGTGGCCAAGAGAAACGAAAATAGCAAGAAAGATGGAAGAAAGTTGAAGGCTTTACCTTAAAGCTCCAAGCTTTATCTTCAATGGTGAAAAAAAATGGATGAAGAAGAAGAAGAACCAAGGATGGCCACAAGGAAAATGGTCTTAGAATGATGGAAGAAAGCTAGATGTGGAAGTGGGGAAGGAAAGAAATGAAGATGGTTAATGGTGAGGGTGTACGGTGGAGGAGGAAGAAGAAGAAGAGAAGAAGAAGAAGAAGAAAATGTGATTATTGGCTCCCAAAAAGGGCCTCTGCCGTGTAGAAGAATAGAGAGAGAGAAGAGAGAGAAATGGGAAATGGGTGGAAACTTCCTGGAAGCTTCCCAATGAGTTTTTGAATTAATTTAACTTCTATTTTGAAAATAAGGCTAAAGGAGCTTGACACAAGGTAGATTTTTGAATAGTGCGATAAGATTTTTATTACATGTTATTATTTATTGGACAATAGTTATAGTTGGCAGAAGTCAGCATTAATTAATCTGACAGATTAATTCTTCGCATTGTTTTATTATTCCATCTGTTAAAATTTCTCGAAGGACGTGAAACCTTGTAAACTGTGTCCGGCCTTGGGTTTAGTAAGATCCCCCGTCGACGTTTCCATAGTTCAAGGTTCTCGAGAAAAATATTTCATTTTCCCGACTCTGCTCAATACGCACGCAAAACGAGGAATATATTAAAATATTCATCATTTCTGAAAAATTCTGAAAGAATTCACATAAATCACAAACATTAAAAAATGACTATTTGTAATAAAATTTTCCAACTTTGGGAGCGTTACAGTCTTTTTGCCAATTCTGTCCAATGTGCATGCGAAACAAGAAATAATATTAAAATATTCCGCGTTCTCCGAAAAATCCAGAAAAATTCCTAAAATTCCTAAATATTGTAAAATGATCATTTATTCTAAAATTATAAATTTTCGGGATGTTACAACTCTCCCCTTCAAATAGAAATTTCGTCCTCGAAATTTTCATTCCTTAGGATAAATATCGACGTTGTTTCTTCACCTTATCTCTTGACCTCCATATCGCGCTTCTAATCACGTCAATTCAATTTGTTATTACCAATGTGATCTCCCTGCCTCCATGTGGTTTTGCTCTATCGCACAAGCTCTCAGCAGATCCTCTAATGACTGAATCGTCCTCTCTGATTGGCCATCAGTCTGTGGATGGTATGCCGAACTCAATCGCAACTTCGTTCCCATAACTTCTTGAAGACTCTTCCAAAACTTAGATGTAAATCTTAGATCTCTATCGAAAATGATACTTGTGGGCACACCACGAAGTTTGACAATTTCACCAATGTATATCCGACTCAACTTTTCCAATGGATATCTTATGTTGATTGGCAAAAAGTGGGCTTATTTTGTAAGCCGATCCACAATTAACCATATTGAGTCATTTCCTTTCTTAGTCCTTGGCAACCCGACAACAAAGTCCATGGCAATACTATCCCATTTTCATTCGGGGATAGTCAAGGGTTTTAACAGTCCAGCTAGTCTTTGATGTTCAATTTTCATTTTCTGGCAGACCAAACAAGATGACATGCATTCAGCAACGTCTTTCTTCATCCATTGTTACCATCACTTCTGTTTTAGATTTTGATATACCTTGATCACTTTGGTGTGTAAACTCGCTTTACTCTTGTGGGTTTCATTGGGAATAAACTCCTTAAGTTCTGAATCATCTGGTATTGCAACCTTCACATGTGAACATAAAGATTCTATCGAGTTCCTTCTCCGTATTCTGACACCATGCTTCGTCTTAATAGCTTCTTCTTGTCTTATAGAAATTAGTCACTATTCTACTTCTCTTGAATCCTTCCCAATATATCATTCGAAATAGCGACTATATCTAGACATACCCCATCCAGTGTCATTTCTAATGACAGCCACCTGTCCTCGAAATACTCTACTAATTCCTTCTTCTCAACCATCATAATGAAGGCATTTAGGCAGTTTCCGGTTCAAAGCGTCCACCATGGCATTTTCTTTTCCAAGATGACTCTAAAGTTAGAGATCATGTTCCTTCAAAATCTTTGGTCACTTCTCTGCCTCATGTTTGGTTCCTTCTCATCGAATAAATACGTCAGATTCTTGTGACAGCGAAGGGCATTGAATATTGCTCCATATAGAAAGTGTCTCTATACTCTTAGAGCCGATATAGCCGCAGCTAACACCCGTTCGTGAGTCGGCAATTCCCACGCACCTTCAACAACCCCAAGGCATAAGTTATAACTTCTCAACTTTGCATGAACACTCATCCTAAACCTTGATGTGAAGCATTCCAAAAACACTTCGAATGTTTCACTGGGATCGGGCAGTATCGAAATCGGAATATTTTCTCAATCTTTGAAAGACTTTCTCCGCCTGTGATGGTCCGTAAAAGTTTTGATTCTCTTTTTGTAATCGGAGCAGGTTGTTCTACTATCTTCGAGAATTTGTCGATACTCCTTCGATAAAACCAACTGATCCCACTAGCTATGAATCTCCCTCACGGTTTCCGATTTTTCCTTTTGAGGAACTGTTTCAACCTTTTTGTGAATCCACACGATTCCTCCATTTGGAATTTCATGATCCAAAACGGAACTTCCTTAAACGAGAATCAGCACTCTAATACTTTGGCACTTAATCCCCCTTCTTTAAGGTCAGGAAAACCATATCGAGATGTCCAACGTATCTCCCCATATCTTCGTGAATAGGTCAGAACGTCATCATTAATGACAATGACGATTCTGTTATAGGTAAGGATAGAAAATACAATTCATGTTGTCCAAGAATACGACAGGAGCGTTTGTCACTCTGGTTGACATCACGGGATACCCATAATGTCGAAAGCACGCTTGAAAAATCATCTTGGGGACATTCTCTATTTCCATGAATCCATCGGTGACCAGGACATACATCTATCTTGGAGAGAACAATGATTTCCCCCTCGCTGATCCATCAAATCATTCACCTTCCTCCGAGAATACTCGTCTTTGATCATAATCTTGTTTAATTGGCGATAGTCCTTGTATCACCAAGAAATTTTATTCTTCTCCTTAACCGACAGCATCTTAGGTCAACATGCGGAAATCTTTGGCTATTAGAGTGGCATTTATATTCCCTTTACTTTTGGTCCTCTACGGAGAACATTACATGTACCCTCAGGCTCCTTTCCTTTATGAGGCTTAGGCCATGTTGGCCGTTACGAGTTTAAAAGTGTTAGTTTCAAAAATCTCTAAGGTTGTTATCGGAATGACCTAGCCGACAATAATCAGAAAACTACCAATCAATTTCTAAAATCATGAACTCGAATAGATATGACTCGAGGTAAGCAAGATAGGTTAACAAAAGACTCGATCTTTAGTAGAAATAGGATAGATTACACAACTTAGGTGTCAACGACAGGTCTTAACAACAGAAATGGAAACAACTAAGCCGAAGATAATAAAGATAAGGATGAATCCAAGTGATCCATACAGTCACAAATTGTAAAAGGAGGGGTTACCCCCAGAATTATACAGCACGATTATGGGATCATCATTTGAGGTATAACTTCCACGGTTTAGATCTCCAAATTTTGAAGTCTCAGCACCTCCCAGGGTATAAGTTCTGGCTTCTGCTTGTGGTTCTACAGCCCTTACAGCATTGACTGAAGAATTTGCCTTTGCTTGGTCGCAGTTGCGGGAGACGTGTCCAGGCTTTCCACATTTAAAACAGATTATCCCTTTGATTTTACACTCCCTCGTAAAGTGTTCCTTTCCGCATTTCATACATCTTGGCGAAGATGTCGGGGTCTGACTGGATACTCTACCACTGGTACTTTGTCCAGGAGTTAGTTGTTGTTGTTGTTTCCCTGATACCCGTGCGTATGGTTTCCGCTTAAACTGGTTAACTTTTCTATTATTCCTCTTTTGGAATCTAGGTAGTCCAAGTTTGCCCCAAAGCCGACATTCCTCCAACAGATTCTGGACCTCAACTTCCAATTCTCGTTGTTGCGTGGCCCTGCGATCCTGGCGAGTTATCACCTCAGCTATCATTTGCCTTTCTTCTGCAGTCGTAGCCATACTCCTATTGTCTTATCCCGCGCTCACATGTATACGTCTGTCACGAGCCATTGCCCTTGCATGTCTACTGCAAGCCATTGAATCTCTCTGAAGATGGACATAAATATAACAAACACAAAATTACTTCAAACAGCGTTATCTCCCTATGAAAATCAAATACAGAGAGTCATACAATTCATACAATTCAAGCAAGACAAGTTCAATTCCATACATCCTAACAATCTCCAGCTCGAACTTCTTCATTCTGCTTCCACAGCGTAATCCTTCGTAAGCCGTCAACTTCCAAACTACTTCTCGAATCTAATTTACACCAACTATTTCTTTCTCCAGAAGATCGGTTTTCCAAAACCTTTTGATCTCCTCACAAGAGAAATCCTATTTTCCTAACACAGTACGCCTAGGTGAAGTCATAGTTTCTTGTACACACAGAACATTACATATTAAGTAGGCCAATCCTCAATATCATGCAACTGTATAACAGTAGCCATCAACATTCAACCTACGACAAGCCATGCCTTCCTTTCCCATCATCTCAATCAAGAGACAAGGAAGTGCACAACAGACCAAATTCTAATATGCCTAAACATAGCAAGTCCATACCCCGGCTCAACAGGATGAACTGCTCTGATACCACCCTAGTGTAACGCACCTAGATCTAACAATCGCGGCACAATCGTCATTACACCACAGTTACTAAATCCAGGTGTGTCACAGTCATGATAACAGTAGTTTCCAAAATTGACGAGTTTATTTTTTTTTCCTTTTTTGCATTTATGCGTAAGTAGAAAATACGAGCCATGAATGAAATATAAAGGTATTCAATCCTTAATACAACCATTGGCATGAAATCACATTCCTTATATATATATAGTTTATAGCCAATTTACACGAATCACTGATAACATAGAATATAATAATTACAGAGTCAAATAAAATACAACGGGAATAAAATATTAAAGGGGAGGAGTAGTAACCCAGGGATGGGTATTACTAGCAGACAAGGCCGCAACCCCATATGCACATGACGCACGGCGTCCTTATTGACACGACAGGCATCAATGCCACCACGCGGTTGCACTCTTTTGTAGCTGACGAAATCTTGCCCAGATGCTCAAGTCAATCAACCAATGGTATGGTCCCTCTTTATCTTCCTCACGATCTTTTATCAAATATAAATGTAAAACAGAAATGCACAAATATAGGAAAGAGGTGAGATTCCCAGCTTTCAGTACCAACATGGCAGCAAGAAAATAAACGGCATCGAACGCCCACATAAGACACAGTTAATACATACAAGTACAGTAATACATGAAAGTAATTAACGAGAGTAAAGCAGCAAAGAACAATAGTTAACATTATCCATAGCCAGCTAGCAACATTAGCATTACCAAGAGTCAAATAAATATCGCAGTCATAATAGTAAACACATTATCCAATTATAAATGCTCTATGGACCATGTGACTGACAACTCACAATGCAACAAGGGTACCAAAGTTCCTACTCCATGGAGCTAGACATAAACATCTTTGGAGTGAATGATCAAGGAGTAATGCCAGTGTATCATTAGCCTTAAAAATATAATGTGCTCATCTCATAAAAACATTTGCGCAAAATGGCTTACACATGGCACCTCAACAGTTGATCGCGACATAGGATAGCGTCTCAGGCCGGATCGTTAGTGTGTTGCATTGGTCTATCCCACGGCCCCAGCAGAGCTACCACTGTCTATTGTGAGACACCCACACCCCAACGCCCCCAAGGTCAACAACATATGACACCTACACTTAGTCTATTCGCACCCGCACATAGGTGTTATTCAAACTCCTAGGCAACATAGCCTTCTCAACAATGTCCCACGGACGACGCGCATGCATGATGACACAATGTCCAATCATGTATGTTCATCAATGATGCATTTAGCATAAGCATTGCCTCAATGGCACATAAGCATTATTCAATGATCAACATGACATATCAACAATACATCTATTAAAACATTGCCTCAATGGCATATCATCATTTCTTATCTCATTGAATACTGCATCAATAACTGCGTGACCCACATATGGAAATCATACTTGCATCAATAATTCTCACTAGGAATATATGTTCCTACATACCGCAATTTCCATGTCATGGATCCAAGAATTTCATTTTCAAAATCGTTTCTTCTCTATTAGTATGAATACACATTCCTATCGCATTTAAGCAAAGTAAAATCCTTGAATCCAGGGTTTTTAGGTTATGTTTGAGTTACAAAGGACAAGGAACCATAATTCCAATCATTTCCAGCTTAAAAATCTCATTTTTGGGTCTTGGTAATCGATTACATCACCCTGGTAATCGATTACCAACGTAACAGAATCTCTGTAATCGATTACAATCTCATTGTAATTGATTACATGATTCCCAGAACCACGATTCGTAACTTCAAGGCCCTAGTAATCGATTACACTGCCGTGGTAATCGATTACCAATTGGACAGAATGTAACATCCCAAAAATTTATAATTTTAAGATAAATGGTCATTTTACAATATTTAGGATTTTTAGGAATTTTTCTGGGAACGCGAAATATTTTAATATTATTCCTCGTTTTGCGTACACATTGGACAGAATTGGCAGAACGACTGTAACGCTTCCAAAGTTGGAAAATTTTATTACGAATAGTCATTTTCTAATATTCGTGATTTATGTGAATTCTTTCAAAATTTTTCAGAAATGATGAATATTTTAATATATTCTTCGTTTTGTGTGCACACTGAGCCGAACCGGGGAAATGAAATATTTTTTCCGAGAACCTTGAACTATGGAAACGTCGACGGGGGATCTTACTAAACCCGAGGCCGGACACAGTTTACAAGGTTTCACATTTTTCGAGAAGATTCAACAGATGAAATAATAAAATGTTGTACAAATTTTATCTGTCAGATAAATTAATACTGACTTCGGTCAACTGTAACTATTGTCCAATAAATAATAACATGTAATAAAAATCCTATCACATTATTCAAAATTTACCTTGTGTCAAATCCATTAGCTTTATTTTCAAAATAAAGATTAAATTAATTTAAGCTTGCCAAGGAAAGCTTCCTAGAAATTTCCTAACTAATCACATTTCTCTCTCTTCCCTCCTCACTTTTCTCCACGGCAGAGACCACGTTGGAAGCCAAATAATTACTTTCATCTTCCTAATATTTCCTCTCTTCTCATTCTCATTCTCTTCTCTTTCGTCTTCTTCTCCTCTTTCTCTTCTTCTCTTCTACATTTTTTTTCTTCTTCTTTTCTTCTTCTTCCTCCTCCACCGTCCACCCTCACCATTCACCATTTTCATTCCTTACTTCACCACTTCCATATCTAGCTCCTTCCATCATTCCAAGACCATTTTTTTCTGGTGGCCATCCTTGGTTCTTCTTCTTCTTCTTCTTCTTCCTCCATTTTTCACCATTGAAGCTAAAGCTTGGAGCTTTTGAGGTAAAGTCTTCAACTTTCTTTTATCTTCTTCTTCTTTTTCGTTTTATTGGTCACCTATGTGGCCAAGGAGCCATTTTTCTATGATTGGAGTGAACACATTGGGAATTTTTCACCCTAGGGTTTTTCTTGAAGGGGAAAACGAAAATCAAGAGCAAAAAGGGGAAAGCATTCTTGTGATTGCCTTCATTTAGGTAAGAGGGAGACAATCCTCTTCAACCAATCTTGGTAGTAAGGAAATGTCTTGTGTGTTGTTGTTGATGAGGGAATCCATGTTGGATTTCTCTCTTTGTTATATTGAGTCATTTCCATAATGTTGTAGTTGTTTGATTTGTATGAACGTATGGATGTATATTGTGTGCTTTGATGATCATGAACTTATATATATTGTTATTTTGTATGTAGAGGACATGAATCATAATTTGGATTGTGGAAAATAAATGAGAAACTTGATAAAGGATGGGCCAGGGCTCTGCAGAAACGAATTCTGCAGGACCCCTGTTAATGCACTAGCGCCCAGGCGCTGTGCATAGAGCGCCTAGGCGCTCTGTGCCCAGAGAAGTTTTCCCTGTGACGCGGCCTGGTGAGCGCTCAGGCGCTTCGTGGTCAGCGTCCAGGCGCTCCACCAGCGCTCAGGCGCTACAGATATGGCGCCTAGGCGCCCATGACAGAACCAGTAGGGAACTGTGAGATGAAGCCTATGTAATTGGAAATATAAATGTTAATGTTGGGATGTGAGATGGAGAGCTTTAAGGGTTATTTAACTCAATTTGAAGCCAGGATAATAGATTAAAACTATAAGGGATTAGAATGAACTTGGTGAACAAAAACTTAAGTAAAGGATATCAAGAAATCAATGCATAAAATGGGAGAAATTGATGTTAGCAGTGGACTTTGGGAAGCCACGATTTTGATCATGGATTTTAGGAATGGGATTGACCCCATGAAGAATAAAAACTAAATGATTGGTATCGAGAGACTTGAGCATAACGCGAGATGGAAACTTACTTAGTGATGGATTCTTGTAAGAATGGAAAATATTGAATAAGAACGCATAATGGACCCTAAAAGTATATTACCTTATTTGATTTCAATATTATGATATTGTGGGTTCATATGAGTGACCAATGTTGTAATAATGCTTATTTGAGCCAATTGTGATATATTATGAAATAGTATGTGATGTTGATCATACATATTCATGCATAGGGTCTTATGCATTGTGAATGTCTTGTGGACTGTTGTAAGGCCGAGTTGCCTAGGAGATTGAACACACCCTGGGTGCGGGTGCGAATAGACAAGTGTAGGTCGTGTGATGACCTTGGGGGCGTCGGGGTACGGGTTCCTCGCAATGGGAGGTTGGTAGCTCTCCTGCCCGTCGGGTAGACCGATGCAAACGCACCGACGATCCGGACCGAGACACTGTCCTATGTCGTGATCAAGCATGGACTGTATGTACAATGCCTGATGTGCACGTAGAAAACTGTTGAGTTTTAGCACCTGGTCGCGGCAGCCGAGTTGCAAACACGTCTCCTGATCTTTCTCTCTGCTTGTTTGAGTCTAGCTCCATGGAGTAGGAATTGGGAAAGCATGCATTGTGCATTGTTCATTATTGGTCTTATAAATTGTTGAGCATGAACACCGGTGAATGTGAAGATAACTGTTGTACTTTTATAAATGGTTATCTGATTATTGTGCTGATTCTTGGAAAAACTATTGTGATCTGCCTGCTATTGCTTACTGTTGTTCTACCTTTACTATAAATATCACTGTTATTATTGACTCTGATTATTGCTTAGAATTGAATTGCTCTTATTATAAATTCCGCTGTTGCTATTGATGCATATATGAACTGTATTGCTCAGTGGGCGCTTTGCGCCGTGCTATTTTCTTACTGCCAATAGTGGTAATGAATGACGGGTGTCTCACCTCTTTCCTATATTTCTGCGTTCTCTGTTTTATATTCATATTTGATAAAAGATCGTGAAGAAGATGATGAGGAATCACACCTTGCCGATGGGGTTGGGAACCTGGACAATATTTCTTCGATTTTCCTAGGAGTGCATCAGCATGGAGGCATTGATGTCTGTTGTATCAACCGGGACGCTGAATGTCATGCGCATATGGGGTTGCGGACTTGTCTGCTGGTAGTACCCATCCCTGGGTCACTACTTCTCCCCTTTTATGTTTTTTTTATTCTTGCTGTATTTTACTTGACTGTGTAATTATTATATTCTATGTTATCAGTGATTGTGTAAGTTGGCTATAAAATATATATGTATAAAGAATGTGATTTCATTTCAATGGTTGTATTAAGAGTTGAATACATCTATAATTCATTCATGGCTCGTATTTTCTACTTATGCATAAATGCAAAGAAATAAACTTGTTAATTTTTGAAACTACTGTTATCATCACTGTGACACGCCCGGATTTAGTAACTGTGGTGTAATGACGATTGCACTGCAGTTGGTATATTTAGGTGCGTTACACAGAACCCCCGTAATCGATTACCCACAAGTTGTAATCGATTATGTGATTCCCAGAAGCACCATTTCGTAACATCATAGGCTTGGTAAACGATTGCACCATTCTTGTAATCGATTACAAGCTAGACAGAATCTCTGTAATCGATTACACACAAGATGTAATCGATTGATTTCCGAGAATCACGATTTCGCCCTTAGCACTTGGTAATCGATTACAAGCCCCGTGTAATCGATTACCACGCGTAAACTTGCAGAAAACAGAATTCTCCAGGTCCTTTAACTCAAACCAAACCAATCATTATCATATTTAATCAACAAGTTACTCAAATACACCTTCAAATCATGCAAGAGGCATCAAAAAATCATACAAACCCAACAAAATGCACTATCATGAAGAACAACATAAAAATGAGAGAACTTATACATGGATTCAGAAATCAATAATAACACACATACAAGACATTCCCTTACTACCAAGATTGGTTGAAGAGGATCATCTCCCTCTTACCTATTTGGAAGACAACACAAGGTGTTACCTCTTCTTGCCCTAGATTTTCGTTTTCCCTTCAAGAAGAACACCAATGTGAGTGATTTCCATAATGTTCACTCAAACCATGGAAAATAGGTTCTTGGTCACCAAGGTGGCCAAGAGAAACGAAAATAGCAAGAAAGATGGAAGAAAGTTGAAGGCTTTACCTTAAAGCTCCAAGCTTTAGCTTCAATGGTGAAAAAAAATGGAGGAAGAAGAAGAAGAACCAAGGATGGCCACAAGGAAAATGGTCTTAGAATGATGGAAGAAAGCTAGATGTGGAAGTGGGGAAGAAAAGAAATGAAGATGGTGAATGGTGAGGGTGTACGGTGGAGGAGGAAGAAGAAGAAGAGAAGAAGAAGAAGAAAATGTGATTATTGGCTCCCAAAAAGGGCCTCTGCCATGTAGAAGAATAGAGAGAGAGAGAAGAAAGAGAAATGGGAAATGGGTGGAAACTTCTTGGAAGCTTCCCAATGAGTTTTTGAATTAATTTAACTTCTATTTTGAAAATAAGGCTAAAGGAGCTTGACACAAGGTAGATTTTTGAATAGTGCGATAAGATTTTTATTACATGTTATTATTTATTGGACAATAGTTATAGTTGGTAGAAGTCAGCATTAATTAATCTGACAGATTAATTCTTCGCATTGTTTTATTATTCCATCTGTTAAAATTTCTCGAAGGACGTGAAACCTTGTAAACTGTGTCCGGCCTCGGGTTTAGTAAGATCCCCCGTCGACGTTTCCATAGTTCAAGGTTCTCGGGAAAAATATTTCATTTTCTCGACTCTGCTCAATACGCACGCAAAACGAGAAATATATTAAAATATTCACATAAATCACAAACATTAGAAAATGACTATTTGTAATAAAATTTTCCAACTTTGGGAGCGTTACAGTCTTTTTGCCAATTCTGTCCAATGTGCACGTGAAACGAGAAAGAATATTAAAATATTCCACGTTCTCCGAAAAATCCAAAAAAATTCCTAAAAATCCCAAATATTATAAAATGATCATTTATTCTAAAATTATGAATTTTCGGGATGTTACAGATATATGTTATTGTCTTCTCTAGAAGTCAAGAATGAGAAAGATGTGAATACAATTCCTGTTGTCAATAAGTTTCCAGAAATTTTTCCTGATGACGTACCTGGTTTGCCACCTGAGAGGGAGATTGAGTTTTCAATTGATTTAGTACCAGGAACAGGTCCTATCTCAATTGCGCCATACCGAATGTCGCCAGTAGAATTGGTGGAGCTGAAACAACAGTTGGTGGAACTGTTGGAGAAACAGTTTGTGCGACCTAGTGTTTCACCGTGGGGAGCACCAGTGCTTTTGGTCAAGAAGAAAGACGAAACTTCTCGACTTTGCGTGGATTATCGTCAGTTAAACAAGGTGACTATCAAGAATAAATATCTGCTTCCAAGAATTGACGATTTGATGGATCAGTTGAAGGGAGCAGTGGTATTTTCTAAAATAGATATGAGATCGGGTTATCATCAGATTCAGGTTAAGGGGGAGGATATACCCAAAACAGCTTTTCGAACTCGTTATGGACATTATGAGTATCAAGTAATACCATTCGGGGTGACGAATGCTCCTGCCATATTCATGGACTATATGAACAAGATTTTTCGTCCGTATCTAGATAGATTTGTCGTTGTTTTTATTGATGACATTTTGGTCTATTCTCAATCTAAGGAAGAGCATGCTGAACATCTCGGTATTGTTCTTCAGATTTTAAAGGAAAAACAGTTGTATGCAAAATTGGCGAAGTGTGAGTTCTGGTTAGAGGAAGTTCAATTTCTAGGTCACGTGATTTCCAAGGAAGGTATTGCGGTAGACCCATCGAAAGTGGAGACTGTTTTACAGTGGGAAAGACCTAAGACGGTGATGGAAGTTCGAAGTTTTGTTGAACTTGCTGGATATTACCGAAGATTTATCGAGGGTTTTTCTAAGATTGCTGGATCACTTACGCAGCTTACGAGGAAAAGTCAAACTTTTGAGTGGACAGAAGAATGTGAAGCCAGTTTCCAAGAATTGAAGAAGAGGTTAACAACTGCACTAGTGTTAATTTTATCGGATTCTAAGGGAACTTTTGATGTGTATTGTGACGCTTCTTACCAAGGGTTAGGATGTGTATTGATGCAAAATTGGAATGTTGTGGCATATGCTTCTCGACAGTTGAAGGTTCATGAGAGGAATTATCCAACACACGATTTGGAGTTGGCCGCAGTAGTTTTTGCTCTGAAGGTGTGGAGGCATTTTCTGTATGGAGCGATGTTCAATGTCTTTAGTGATCACAAGAGTTTAAAGTACTTGTTTGATTAGAAAGAATTGAATATGAGGCAAAGGCGATGGTTGGAATTTTTAAAGGATTATGATTTTCAACTTCAATACCATCCAGGAAAAGCTAATGTGGTAGCTGATGCCTTAAGTAGAAAGGTGCTTAGTGTTTCGGCAATGATGATAAAGGAGGAAGAATTGATTAATAAATTCCGAGATCTATGGTTGTCAGTGGAGTTTCTGCCTGGAAGAGTTTGCCTATGTAAGGTCGTGATCATAAATGAATTTCTTGATGTAGTCTGAGATAAACAGAAGGAGGACCCGTTTTTACAAAATGAGAGGGAATTGTTAAAACAAGGTCATAAGTCGATAGTAGAGGAAGTAGCAGACGAAATTTTAAGGTTCAAAGGAAGAATCTGTATGCCTGATGATTCTGAACTGAAGAAAGGAATTCTAGATGAAGCTCATACTAGTGATTTGAGTTTGCATCCAAGAATGACCAAGATGTACCAAGACTTAAAGAAATTGTTTTGGTGGCCAAGAATGAAGAGAGATGTAGCGGAACATGTGGAGTCTTGTCTGGTTTGTCAAAAGGCGAAAGTGGAACATCAGTTACCAGCTGGTATGTTGTAACCGTTAGCTATTCCAGAGTGGAAGTGGGATATTATTTCAATGGATTTCATTACTAGATTGCCGAAGACGAGGAAAGGTCATGATTCGATATGAGTTATAGTCGATAGGCTTATGAAGTCGGCTCATTTCTTGCCAATTAATATTAAGTATTCACTAGAAAGATTAACCCAGTTATACATCAGTGAGATTATGAGGTTACATGGTGTGCCTGCATGTATAGTTTTTGACAGAGATCTGAGGTTTACATCGAGGTTCTGGCAAAGTTTACAAGCAGCCATGGGAACTAAGTTGCGGTTGAGTTCAGCTTATCATCCGCAAACTGATGGTCAAACAGAGAGAACTATACAGTCTTTGGAAGATTTGTTGTGTGCTTGTGTTTTGGAACGACGAGGAAGTTGGAATGAATTTTTATCTTTGATAGAATTCACCTACAACAACAGTTTTCACGCAAGTATAGGGATGGCACCCTATGAGGCGTTGTATGGAAGGCGTTGTCGAACACCGTTGTGTTGGTATCAAGATGGGGAAAGTATGACTATTGGACCAGATCTTGTACAACAGACTACGGAGAAGGTAAAGATGATACAAGAGAAGATGAAGACGACGCAAAGCAGACAAAAGAGTTATGCGGATAAACGAAGACGACCTCTTGAATTTGAGGAGGGTGAGCATGTGTTTCTAAGAATGACTTCTACGACCAGTGTTGGAAAAGTTATTAAATCTAAGAAGCTTACTCCTATGTTCATTGGACCGTATCAGATTATCCGTCGAATAGGTCCTGTAGCATATCAGATTGCTTTGCCGCCTTTTCTATCCAATCTGCATGATGTATTTCATGTATCCCAGCTAAGAAAATATGTTCCGGATTCGACACATGTTATACAACCAGATGAAGTACAGCTGAAGGAGAATTTGACCTACGAGACTTTACCTGTTAGAATAGAGGACAGAAAGGTGAAGCAGCTTCAAGGGAAGATGATCGAGTTAGTGAAAGTTATATAGAATGATGTGACAGGTGATGCTACCTGGGAGCTAGAAGACAAAATAAGGGAGCACTATCCTCATTTGTTCTGAGGAATAACGAATTTCGAGGATGAAATTTTTGTTTGTTGGGGAGAGTTGTAACACCCTAAACTTTTGGGTGAATTACCGTTGTGTCTCGAATGTACTGTTTGATGTTTTTCAACTTTAGGATAAATGACCGTTATGTCCTTTTTGTACTGTTTCTTGTTTTTTTGTATGAAGTATTGTTTTATTATACTGTCTATGATTTTATTTAGACTTTTTGTGTGATTTGCTCCGGGATAGGAAAATAATATTTTTCGGGCTGGGAAAATCTTAATTTTAATTATTCGGAGCTGGGGGATCTTACTAAACTCAATTCTGAATGATACGGTTAGTAATCTTTTAATTTTTAGGATTTAACTGTAAAATAAAATAATTTTATATTATTATAATATTATTTTATTAGTCAGTACAAATAAGCGGTAATGGACCTGAAAATGTTTTGCGGGACCCACGTTTAGTAAAAACTTAATAGGATTAGTAGCTTAATTAAGCATCATTAGTGGTGGAACATTCAAGAGCATGTGACTAAGCATGTGACAAGGCTTAATTAGTGACAAGGCTTAATGACAAGGCTTAGGTTAGCCAATGAGAGCTAAGCTTGGTGATCAAGTTTTAATCCTCACCATTGATCATTCCTAAGGCTTGGATGGAGCCAACCAAATGGACACCTCCTTGTGCATTGAAGTCTATGACCATTCACTCTTGGAAGGCCATTCTTCACTTGATTTTCTAACACTTTCTCTCTTCTCTCTCTTCCAAAAATACCAAACTCCATTGTTGTTTTCTTGAAGGTCCATTCGGCCAAACACCATTCCTCACCATCCATCCACCTAAAATTTTATCCAACCAACTTTTCTAAACCTAAACACAATTCTAAGAACATCTCTAGTTGAGAGTTCTTACAAAATCCTTCATCTTGGGCTTGAAAACCTACTTGGGAGATTTTACCTAGAAGGTGAAATTTCTTGTTTTTCATTTCTAAATTTTTTTCCAAGTTCTAAACCATGATTGATCCATGGTTTAAGCTTTCTTTCATGTTAATAACTTGTAGAAATTGTTTAAGCTTGATAGGTGTCTTGGAAGGGTGACAACTGAAACCCTAGAAAGGAGTGAAAGAGTGTTTGTCTTCACTTAAGGTAAGAGGAAAACTTAAATCTTATCATCCTTGGGTGGTGGTAAGAAGATGGAGATTGTTTGTGATTGTAGAATCCATAAGGATTCATTTGTGTGTTTGTTATTAGCTTTTCTATTTGTGATTTGTATTAATTTGCATGTCTACAAGCTTTGAAATATTGTATGTGTTAGTAGATGCATGTATAAATATTAGGATGTGAACAACATGTTAAGGATTGCATGAGTGTTCCAAAGAACACACCACCAAGGCTTACGACCTCAACCAAAAAGGAGAACCAAAATGTTCTTATCAATTTTCTAAGAGTGTGATTTAATTAGCCTAAGAAAATTAACAAGATGCAAAATTGTTTAGAGCAAGAAAAATGAATGTAGTGATCAAATGGAAATTTTAAGCATTTCGGCCAACATGCCAAAGTCAAGGATTTATGATTTCTAAAATCATTTCTAAACCATTTTCAATCAAAAAGAAGCAATATATGTTAAAAGAAATTTTTCTACAATGAGTTTTGAAGAAATAAATTAATTAGAATTAAATTTAAGAAGTTAAAACTAATGATTTTACTGTTAGAAGAAAATACAGTAGCTTTTGTAAATTTCTAACATATAGCTCATATGATATTTTGAAGCATGTTAGTGGTTTTCAAAAGTTAAATTATACGGTAAAAAAATTAAGTAAAAGGAATTTTTACAGAAAAGTTAGGAAACCATTATTGTAAGTTTTCTAAGCAAAATACTGTCAAATTTTTATTAAAAACGGACAAAAAAGATAAAAAAGATGTCCAATAGACAATATACGGTATGAAAAATATTCTACGTACTTCAAACGTATTAAATATTATTTTTGTTTATTTAAACAGTAATTTTTAAGGAATTCGGACAAGAAACTAATTTAAAAAACTTACGCGATTGAGAAAACGTGTTAAAAATTCTACGCGATTTTAAAAACAAAAAAAATATATTTACGCAATTTAAAAATATTTGTAAAACGACAGAATTATGAAAATGCGATAAAATTTCTACGCGATTGACGAAAACAGTGAATTTTTACTGTCGGGCTAAATGGTGAACCTGAACAGGTTGTGAAACAGTATTTGTCTGGTGGGACTTACTGTATTTATTTCGGCCATGATGGCATGAGTTTCTGCTATGAGGGCATGAGTTTTTGCCATTGAGGGCATTTGCGTAAATACGTATATTATACCATTGAGGGTATTCTGGTAATTTTTCTATCATGCATTGAGTTAATGCCAATTTTTGGTGGATTGATTGACGAGGTGAATCACATCGTATTGTCGGTGCGATAAACATAGTGTGGTTCATTTTCTTTATGGACTTGGAGACGTTAGTGTGCGGTATCCCATATGTGGACAGTTGGTCACTCCTCTGAGCCGTGGTAACTGGAAACACACTAATGGACTCGACACACACTATATTTAATCGAGATCTTGTAAAGTCTAATAGTACATTGCCTGTAGTGACACAACGTTAGACAGTGTGCTACACCACGCCATGTGACTGTGGGCTATAGACGCAACGTGAGACCGCGGAATAGTTTGGTTGGGCAGCCGTGGTACTAATAGATTTTGCGGGTCATTCTCTCTGATGTCTGTATGTGTTTAGCTCCATGGAGTAGGATCGTGTCATATTGCATATGTATCGTGTCGTACATTATTATATTTTTTTTATACGTGATATCGTATATATTTAATTCTTATGTTATATTATGTTATCTTGTATTTATGTTTATATTGTTTTGTATTATACTGTATTTATGTTTATGTTGTTATGGTATTCTGTTATAGCATTCTATATTGTATGAATTGTTTTATCTGATGTATTGTTGTTTTCTTATTTACCATGTTTGTGATGATTTAGATTGTCTTACCTCTTTCTTGTATGTGTTATCTGTATATTTTAAATTATGTGATAAAGAGTTTGAGGAAGAGGAACAACCTCTTGAGTGTGAGTACCCAGAGGAGGAGGAAGAGCAGCAAGCCGAAGATCAGTTCTACGAGCATGAACCATCCGATCATCCATATCCATTGGATTGATTGCGGGAGTATGACACTACCAGGATTCTTTGGATTCGTGCAACTTGAGTTTCACGGAGGCTCTGAAGCCTGGCGTCTGCGAGAGGATAGAGACTCGGTGACGTACGCAGGGCGTCTGACTATGACCATACGTACGAAGTTTGATGGAGTGCCGATCTTTTCTACTTTGTTGTATATACATGTGGAGTTGCCGCTATCTCTTAGGCATCATTGGAGTGGTATGTTCGATGCGCCTAGCGAGATCAGCAGCGTACCGACTGCATGGACTCGTGTCCGTAGAGGGTCGAGGCATCCTGGATATCTATCACCTGAAGTTTCATCTGAGAGTGATCCTTCAGAGGGATAGATGTTTATGATGTGTACTTGGGCGCGTCTGCGTTTGTATATATTGACCTTTTACTGCTTTGTTTACTGTTTTGGTTTTTAAATAATTGTAGTTGTAAATTATTTGTATAACTTATAATTAGAACCATATGTATATTATGTGTGATGTTGGTTTGTTTATTTTGTGTTTCCGCGTTATTTTATTTAATACTATTCTGTTTAACAAGAAGAATTTTTTTTTTATAACCCGCAATATTATGTTACAAATGTTTTACAACTTGGGTAGATTTTATTTATCTTTCTGTTATTTTATTTATAAATGTGATATCCCCACAAGGGTGTTACATGTGATATATTAATTGAGGAGTTTTTGTTATGATAATTGAACTGCTGAATAATACTAGATGATGATGATGATAAATAATGTTGAGGGCATTATCGTGTATATTGAATGATATTTGAACTGATAAATGATTGGATGAGGATAGTTGATTAATGTTGAAGGCATTATTGGAATTCTAGTATGATATACCTATATGATATGTTGTTTATGTTATCTCTATGCTACCATGTTGGTATTGGCGTAGGTGATCTCACCTCTTTGTTATATTGTTTTGCTGTGTTTGTATTATTAAAATTAAATAGTAGATGGAACGAGTTGTCTTAGACATGACGGGTGGTAGATATTCTGAGATTGGTGACAACATGGATGAGGGATCATTCAGGACTCGTTGGTGTGCAGTGTTGACAAGGAACAGATGTCTGATGCATCAAGATGGATACAAGAAGGAATAAGTATGTTAAGTTTTCTCATTAGTGTTGTACCATGCTATTAAGTAGGACCCGTGATGGGGTTTGCTACTGTTAAAAAGAGAGTCTGTTAGTTTTATATTTCTCTTTAAATTGTTAAATATTAATTGGTGTCAATATTGTAGATTAATCAGTTTAAATATATTTTCAGTAATACTTATGGATTTCAGTAAGTTTATGTTTCTGTCTCTGTAATAAGAAATTTGTAAAACCCATCTTTTATAACTCAAACCTTGTTTATGAACTTCTTTACAGATTATGAGTTGGGAGTCGGAAATGTGATACCCTGAGGGGGGTGTTACACTCCTCCTCTAAAAAGAAATTTCGTCCTCGAAATTAAATAAACCTGATTTCACATCCTCAGAATAAATATGGATAATGCTCTTTATCTTATTTTCCAGTTCCCATATTACATCTTTACTTATATCGTTCCAAACGATTTTAACCAATGAAATCTCTTTGTCTCTCATTCAACTTCTCCTGATCAAACAGACATCTCAGATTCCTATAATTACTGAAGATGTTAAATTTTACTCCATAAAGAAAGTATATCCATACTTTTAATACAAACACAACATCTACTAACTTCCATTCATGCGTAGAATAGTTTTTTCTTAAGTGACTTCAATTTCCTAAAATCATACCCTACAACTCTTCTATTCTGCATAAGCACATATCTTAAACTCCGATGTAATACATCATAGTACACCTTCAATGGTTTACTGAGATTAGACAAAACTAATACCAGAAAATTACTCAAACATATTTCAACTCCTAAAAATTCTCCTTGTATGCATTAGTCCATACAAACACTTAATTCTTTCTAGTAAGCTAGGTAAGAAGTCCTACGATCTTAGAAAATATCTCAATAAATTTTCTACGAATTTTCGTTACCGTTTTTAACTTTTAAAGAATCCACCATGTTTTCGCTGCGTCACTCTGATACTATGACATGGATATAAACAAGAATATCCTTTCTTGCAATTTCAATATATGAAAGAAAACTATGGAGATTTAGAAAGAAGAAAGTAGCGAAGCTATCTAATATGTTACCAGACATATCTAATAAGAATTTGATGTTGCCTGATTTTCAAGAATGCATTTTTCTGGACCATTAACACTTTATTGAGACAATCTTATAGGATATGGTTGGAAAATAACCAATCCATTTCAAAAATCAAATCTATTTATGAAAGAAATAAACAGATCAAACTAACACAAAAATTTGATTATAACAATGATTTAAATAACTCAAGTAACACAATAGGCTAGCAATGGAAACAGAAATAAACAAATCAGAACATCACGAAGACATAGATAACACCAATATATAATTGATCTACTCAATCATATGCTATAAAGAATAGGTAAAGAATTACCTTCTACAATACAATCTCCCTTATTTATGTCTTCAACTCAGAACACTCCCGTTCCATTTGACGTATCGACTCTCCTACTACCTGAGATTTTACTAACAGAAAACTTTGTTTTCAATGGAACACAATCTTTAGAAATGTGTCCAAACTTTCTGCACTTGAAACAAATTATTTTCTTGGACGTACAATCCTTCGTTAAGTGCCCTCTTTTTTTTCCACATCTCTTACATAACAATAAATACATCACGGTCCAACTAGGTTTACTGCTACAAGCACTTTCTCCACACATTTGCTGCTGCTACTACTTTCATGGTGATCGTAACTACGTTTTTCACAAAAATCAATTACTTTCCCATTATTCCTAAGGAGAATACCAGGTTCCAAAATTACGAAATCTTATATTCCAAGACTGATTCTCTTTTATCAAATCCTAAACCTCAACTTCCAATTCATGCTGTTCAGCGATCCTCTGTTCTTGTTGTACTGTCACGTCAGTTATCCTCCGCATTGCTCCTATAGTTGCAACTGTATTATTAATGTCACGTTCCACTTCCACACACGTACGTCTACCACGAGCCATTTCCTTTCTTCAAAGACGGACAAATCAAAATAAAATGGATCTGGTATCCATTTCAAACAAACATTATTTCCTTTGGGAAATCAAAAACACAGAGAACGCAACACAAGCAAAATGGACCTAACCACAAACCCCAAAAGACTCAAACCGTGCTCTAATACCAACTAATGTAACACCCTCCTTAGGGCATCACATTTCTGACTACCAACTGCCAATCTGAAAATAAGTTCATAAAAGGTTTAAGTTATAAAAGATGGGTTTCAAAATTTCTTTTCGCCAAAGACAGAAACATAAACTTACTGAAATCCATAAGTATTACCGAAAATATATTTAAACTGATTAATATACAATATTGACACCAATTAATATTTAATAATTTAAAGAGAAATATAAAACTAACAGATTCTCTTTTTTTTTAACAGTAGCAAACCCCATCACGGGGCCTACTTAATAGCACGGTACAACACTAATGAGAAAACTTAACATACTTATTCCTTCTTGTATCCATCTTGATGCATCAGGCATCTGTTCCTTGTCAACACTGCACACCAACGAGTCTTGAATGATCCCTCATCCATGTTGTCACTAATCTCAGAATATCTACCACCCGTCATGTCTAAGACAACTTGTTCCATCTACTATTTAATTTTAATAATATAAACACAGTAAAACAATATAACAAAGAGGTGAGATCACCTACGCCAATACCAACATGGTAGCACAGAGATAACACAAACAACATATCATACAGGTATATCATACCAGAATTCCAATATTGCCTTCAATATTAATCAACTATCATTATCCAATCACTTATCAGTTCAAATATCATTCAATATACATGATAATGCCCTGCCCTCAACATTATTTATCATCATCATCATCCAGTATTATTCAACAGTTTAATTATCATAACCAATACTCCTCAATTAATATATCACATACATATAAATGCTCAGTTTTGTGGTGTCCCAGGGTTGATGAGGACGGGGAGTGGACGCCGGTGCATGAGAGGCTCGTACAAGGAGC
Organism: Ormosia emarginata; assembly: GCA_029884605.1. Lineage (NCBI taxonomy): Eukaryota > Viridiplantae > Streptophyta > Magnoliopsida > Fabales > Fabaceae > Ormosia > Ormosia emarginata. Next base: position 5,342,655 of record JAQQTP010000037.1, read on the forward strand.
GGCTCCTGGCATGCTTCTAGGCGAAGGGTCCCATGAATGAACTGAATATGCACTGGAATGAGAGGGATTCAAAGACTGTGCAAGTATGAGACTGCATAGTTGAGGATGGCTTAAAGGAATTGATTAAGCGTAGCCATATCAATAAGTTGCAACTTCTTTTTAGGAGCCTAGAACATAAGAACTCCATTGTTAAGCGTGCTTGACTTGGAGCAATTGTGGGATGGGTTGTAACACCCCAAATTTCTGTATCTCTTAAACAGTAATTTTGACAGTTAACAAAATTTTACTATTTAGTAATTTCTATATACTGTAAAATTATTTTGTTTATTCCGTCAGCGTATTTGATCATTTTGAGTGATTTACTCCGTGTCAGGAAAATAAAAATTTTTGGGCCGGGGAAAACTTTACGTAATTTAATTTTTATCGTTAGGTAATTATTTTATGTAATCTGATTTGATATTTGTGTGTTTTCTAATATTTGTAATTTTTGTGGATGATTATGTAATTTTTTTACTGTATGTGGGCTCAGGTGGTCCTATGTGGGCCCAGGTGGCCAAACGTGGGCGCAGGTGGGTCCCGCAAAGCAAAAATTTTTCTACGCATAAAAAAATTTGTACTGTTTAGACGGAGACATGGGATCTTACTAAACCTAAATCCGGAGACAGTTTTAGAAAATTTATTGTACTATGTTTTGTACTGTATTTATTTATCGGACGATAAAAATACAATAAATATATTCTTTCGTGGGGTTTTAGCAGATAGAAAAATAAATATTATACTACGTAATCAACAATAGTGGCTTGGACATCCATTATTGATTTAATCAACGGTGAAGACTTGATCTTGATTTAATCAACGGTTGAGAAATAAACTTAATGAAGAAGCATTGGATGTTAACCATTGATCTAATCAATGGTGGAGATTTAATCTAGACAAGCTTAATAAGGAAGGCTTCAATATCAACCGTAGATTTAATCAACGGTGTAGAATTGGTCATATAAAGTGGCTATGACCATTTATAACCATTGGATTTAGATTAAATCAAGGGTGGAGATTTAGTCTTAAAAAGTAACAAAGACCATTTATGACCATTAGATGAAGAATTAATCAAGGGTGGAGATTTAGTCTTCTAAAATGGTTAAGACTAATTAGGACCCTTGGATTAAAAGTTTGAAGGAGTAATCTTGACCCTTTATTTTGGAGACACATCTAATGACTTAGATTTAAAGGAGAAAGATCCAATCGCCTAGATTAAGTCTTCTAACCTACCTAAGTCTACCTAAATTCTAACCATTGATCTAATCAATGGCTTAAATGGCTCTAAATGATGGCTTGAAATTATTGAATGCATTATGAAGAGGAAGGGGACGGTTTTGGCTTGTTTAGAAGACAAAGAAAAAAAGCTTTATGTCCATTATTTGATGCTTTATGTCAATTATGATTTGCTTTAGTCAATTGGGTTTCATTATTACTTTGTTTGCTTCCTTAGGAGAATGCTTGGAGGGGGGCACTGTTTTGAGAAGCTCTAGGACCATAGGAACGTGTTTCATTCCATTATTACTCATTCTTGGTCATTATTGATCAATTTCAAGAAGCTAAACTTAGAAAATTTCCTCTCCATCTCTTCTCCAAGTAGGTTTCGGCCAAGCACTTCAAATCCATCCTCCATCACTCTTTAATTTCACCCAACCTAGTTTCTTGAATCCTTACATCATTCTAAGAACATCTCTAGTTATGAATTTTTCCAAAATCATTCATCTTGATCTTCAAATCCAAGCTTCAAGTTTCTATCAAAAATCAAAAATTTCATCTTTGTTCTTCAAGATACACCATTCGGCCATACCACCTAAAACCACTCTCCAATTTTTTTAATTTCATCCAACCATTGATCTTGAATCTACATGATATTCTAAGCAACTTTCATGTTGTAGACTTTCTCTAAATCATTCATCTTCAAGGAGTTTCTTCAAGATCCATGTTATTGGGTTTTTGAGGTGAAGTATAAGGAAACTTCATTTCTTCTCTCTTTTTCATGATCTAAACCATGTTTGATCCATGGTTTTCTTAATCAAGCTTAGTATACTAATTTTTATGTATTTTGTTTTGTATTTGAGAAGCCCTTGGTGGTGAAGGACTTGGAAAAAGAAGCAAATCAAGAAGCTTTTGAGGATCTTCAAGAGGTAAGAGGGAGATTCATCTCACCAACCAAGCATGGTGGTGAGAGATGGTCTTATATTTGATGGATGTTGAATCCATGTGAGGATTCATATCCATGGTCATGTAATAATTTATGTGTGTTTATAAGCTTTGATTTATTTGCTTATGCTTGATATGCTATGCATGATTTTATGGCTTTGATGGTATGCTTATATTATGCATGATGAGTATATGGCATGCTTATAGTATTTATGATGAAATATGTATGTGTATGCCATGATGTATTGATGGAAAAGAAATCAATTTTTGGCTCCAAAAGCCAAGGAAGAGCTACGGTTTTGATGCCCTTGATTAGGGTTCATATTGAAATTTTTCAAGAACAAGGGAATTAATTTTTGATCCCTAGAAACATGGTGAATTTCGGTTAAGACACCTCAAAATAGGTGTTCACAAATTAATATTTTCATGAATGATGAAATTGGATGTTTAGAAAAACAAGAAAAATAAACAAAGAGCTTATTTTTCAAATAGTACAAGAACACGGTTTTTGAGGAATTTTTATTGATTTATTTTGTGTAAAAAGTTTCTAAGTGTTTTTACTAAACATGAGATTTAAATGAAAATAGCAATGATGATTTTAAGGATTTGCAAAGAAAGTGAAAAATGGAAATGAACAAATGATTTGATTTTCAAAGACTATGAGTCTTACGTTTTTGTAAAGGATTTTTAATAGTTTTGTTTGTGTAAAACCATATCAATTTAAAAGGAAAAAAATATTTGATGGTTTCAATAGTCATGTCCACATTTTTTTAAAGGCTTGTAATGTCTTGATTTTTGTGAACAAGTGATTTTCAAAGTGAAAACGTAACTTGATTTAATACAAGGAATTTGGAAAGGGAAACAGAGTATTTTTATCACTTGAGAGAATTTTGTAAACGAAAGACAAAGAGAGGTTGAACATGTTTGAACTCTAATTTATTTTGAAGAATGATTTTGCAAGTGATTTGAGAAAAATGAAGAATATAATGGTGATTTGAAAAGTTACTAGCGTATAACTTATTTTTGAGTTTTGAAAGTACGTTAGAAAATGTTAAGTTTTGAAAACGTTGATTTATATCAATGGAAAAGTGATTTTATGAATTATATTTTGGAAAAGGATTTCTTGAGTAAGAAATATATTACATGAAGTATAAAGTTATATTATTTTAAGAAAAGTTGAAAAAAAAATATTTGAAGGTTGAGAAATATTTTCTGTAATGAATTGTGGTAAAAAAATTATTTACGCATCTTAAAAAATGTAATTTTAAAGTACATGATTTGAAATACTGATAAAATATTTCTAAGTGTTTGAAAATATAGTAAAATATTTCTACGCAATTTTAAATACGTTGAAATATTTCTACGCAATTTGAGATACGTTTAAATATTTTACGTAATTTGAATTACTATTGAAAAATCACTACATGATGGAAAAGTGATGAATTATTTTTACGTGATTGTGAAAATAGCAGAAAATCATTATATGATTTGAAAAGTGTTTTAAATATTTTAAAAATGAAAGAAAATGATTTACGCGACTTAAAAGGATGATTTTTAAGTTACGCAATTTTGAAACAGTGAAAAAATATTATGGGATTTGAGAAACGTATATTTTTACGCGATTGAGAAAAACGTTAAAAAATTTGTACGTGGTTTAAAAGTGCAACAGAAGAGTTGCGGTATTTTGAAAATGTAACAGAAATGTTACAAAATTCTGTAAACGTAACATTAATGTTACGGTATTGTGAAAACGTAATAAAAATGTTTTGGAATTTTAAAAATGTAAGAAAAGTGTTACGGTATTTTGAAAACGCAACAGAAGTGTTGTGGAATTATGAAAACGTAACAGGAATGTTGCGCAATTTTGTGAAAACACGACAACAGTATTTTATAACTATGAAAACATGATAAGATGATTTTGTTATTGAAAATTACAGTATGATTACTGTTGAACCAGTGTCCATTCACTGTTTGTGAAAACAACGAGTTTTGCCTGTTATTGGCACGTGGTGCATTTTAGATGCATTGGAAAAAAAATATATGCATTAAGGCATATGATTTAATTAAACAAACAAATTTGAACAGAATGGCCCTTGTGGTTGGACTTGCACTGATATATTAGTACATTGTATAAACTATATCTGAGAAATTATGAGATATACCTGTGATTGGTATTTGGTGCATTATACATGCATTGGAATGGTCCGATGAGGACTGGATATGGCTGATTGCCTAGGAGAACACACCTCTTGAGTGGGTGCGATATGCGTAGTATAAGTCACTTGTTGACCTTGGGGGCATCGGCGTGCGGGTTGCCTATACGGGTGGTTGGTCGCGCTTCTTCCTGTAGGTTAGACCGATGCAACACACCGATGATGCTGACCGAGACACTATTCTTAATCAAGATCTGATAAAGACTGTCGTGTATGTGCTAGATGTGCAAAAATTGAAATGAGAATTAAAGCACGTGGTACCTGTAGGTCTTTTCAATCATTTCTCCGACCTGAGTTTAGCTCCATGGAGTAGGAAATCGAGTCTTGTGTACATGCATAATCTGAACATTTATATCTGTATGATATATTAATTGAGGAATATTGGCTATGACAACTGTTTTAAATACTTGGATTGATGTATGATTGGATGATGATAGTTGATTAATATTGAATATATTATTAGAAGTCTGGTATGATATCTTTTTATGATATCGCTATTTGTGTTATCTCTGTGCTGCCATGTTGGTATTGGTGTAGGTGATCTCACCTCTTTGTTATGTTGTTTTGCTATGTCTGTACTATTAAAATCAAATAATAGAAGGATCGAGTTGTCTTAGACATAACGGGCGATGGATACTCTGAGATTGGTGACAACAATAAGGAGTGGACATTCAGGACTCGAAGGTGTATAGTGTTGACAAAGAACAGATGTAGAACAGATGTCTGATGCAACAAGATGGATACATAACAGAATAAGTATGTTCAGTTTTAACGTTAGTGTTGTACCGTGCTATTAAGTAGGACCCGTCATGGGGTTTGCTACTGTTAAAAAAAAAAGAGTCTGTTAATTTTATATTTCTCTTTAAATTGTGAAATATTAATTGGTGTCAATATTGTATATTAATCAGTTTAAATATATTTTCAGTAATACTTATGAATTTCAGTAAGTTTATGTTTCAGTAAAGAAAGAAATTTTAAAACCCATCTTTTTATAACTCAAACCTTGTGTGAACTTCTTTACAGATTTTGAGTCGGGAGTCAGACATGTGATACCCTAGGGAGGGTGTTACATGGGTGACCTCCTGGGAAGTTTCCTAGGATGTGTGTGAGTGAGGACAAAGCACGCTGAAAAGACTCGTGTTGGTTTGTGGAGACACTCATCAATCTTGCAGGCAGCCCCGAGATGTTACAAATGGTATCAGAGACGGGACCTCTCCCAGTACGGTGTGGTTCAGGGACGAACCAGGCGGAAGCTGGTGGGCATGTGGTGTCCCGGAGTTGATGAGGGCGGGGAGTGGACGCCGGTGCATGAGAGGCACATACAAGGAGCGGCTCCTGGCATGCTTCTAGGCGAAGGGTCCCATGAATGAACTGAATACGTACCGGAATGAGAGGGATTCAAAGACTGTGCAGGCATGAGACTGCATAATTGAGGATGGCTTAAAGGAATTGATTAGGCCTAGCCATATCAACAAGTTGCAACTTCTTTTCGAGAGCTTAGAACATAAGAACTCCATTGTTAAGCATGCTTGACTTGGAGCAATTGTAGGATGGGTGACCTCTTGAGAAGTTTCCTAGGATGTGTGTGAATGAGGACAAAGCACGCTGAAAAGACTCATGTTGGTTTGTGGAGACACTCAACAATCCTGCAGGCAGTCCCGAGATGTTACGAGTTTCATGCATGAGCACATAGACTCAATGTCCTACTCCATGGAGCTAATACTCAGTTCGGAGAAGTTGATCCGAAAGATCTGTCTGTACCAAAATGCCTCAGACCAAGTGCTATAATCCTCATTTTGATTTTGCACATCTAGCATATACACGACAGTCTTTATGAGATCTCGATTAAGAATAGTGTCTCGATCAGGATCATCGGTGCGTTGCATCGGTCTAACCTACGGGAAGAAGCGTGACCAACCACCCATGTAAGCAACCCGCACCCTGATGCCCCCAAGGTCAACAAGTGACTTACACTACGCATATCGCACCCACTCAAGAGGTGTACGTCTCTCCTAGGCAAATAGCCTCATACAGTCCATCGGACCTTTCCAATGCATATTCAATGCACCAATGCCAATCATAGGCAAAATTTATCATTTTCTCATACAGTGTCCATACACTAGTTCATGCATATAAAATACACCAATGTCAATCACAAGCAAAATTCACCATTTCCAATGCATGTTCAATGCACCAATGCCAATCACAGGCAAAATTCACCATTTCATATTCAGGGTCCACACATTGGCCCATTCTCAGTTTAATTTCATAATCTCATAATCAGAGTCCACACATTAGCCCAACAGTAATCATACTGTATTTTCAACAGCAAAATCATATTATCGCACGTTTTTATAGTCACAAAACAATCGTGTAACATCTCTGCTACGTTTTCACAATTTCGCAACACTTCTGTTACGTTTTCAAATTTTGTATTGATTTTTCAATATTTTCATCAATCACATAAAAATATTCCACCATTTTTAAATCGCGTAGCGATTTTTCCACAATATCTCAAACGCATAAAATATTTAAACGCTTTCTAAATTGCGTAGAAATATTTCAACGTTCCTCAAATTGCGTAGAAATATTTAAATATTTTTCAAATTACGTAGCTTAAAAATCACATTTTTAAGTTACGTAAATCATTTTTCACCATAATTTCATTACGAAAAATATTTCTCAACCTTCAAAAACTCCATTTCAACCTTTCTCAAAATAATATGACTACTCACATTATTTTTCACATTTTCTTACTCAAGAAAATCCTTTTTGCAACAAATTCCACAAATTCACAATTCCATTGGATTAAATCATTGTTTCTCACTGAAAAAAAATTACTAACGCTCTCTAAAGCCCAAAAGATGAGTTACACGTTAGAAAATATCAAATCAATCTTATATTCTCCATTTTTCTCAAATCAATCCTAAAATCAATTCTCTTCAAAATAAATTGGGGTTCAAACACTTTCAACCTCTCTTTTCCATTTTCATACGAAAATCTCATTTTCTCAAGTGTTAAAACACTCTGATTCCCTTTCCAATTTCCTTGTACTAAATCAAACTATATTTCCACTTTGTTTCCATAAAATCAAGGCATTACAAGCCTTCAAAAATGTGGACATGACTATTGAAATCATCAAAACATTTTTCCTTCTAAGTTAATATGGTTTTACACAAACAAAACCATTAAAAATTCTTCACAAAAACCATGAGCACTTGGTCTTTGAAATCAAATCATTTTCATTTTTCACTTTCTTTGCAAATCCTTAAAATCATCAACCCATTGCTCTTTTCATTTAAAACTCATGATTTGTAAAATACTTAGAATCTTTTGATTCAAAACATCCTTCAAAAACCGTGAACACTTATTCTTTGAAAACAAACCCTTTGTTTATTTTTCTTGCTTTTCTAAACATCCAATTTTACCATTCATGAAAATATTAATTTGTGAACACCTATTTTGAGGTGTGTTGGCCGAAATTCCTCTTGGTCTTTGGAACCAAAAATCAATTTCCTTTCCATCATCAAATCATGACATACATATACATATTTAAATATATATCACAAGCATGCCATAATCAAAAGCAATAAATCATGCAAATCATACCAAGTATAGGCAAATAATTAAAGCACATAAACACCCACAAATAATTACATGACCATGGATATGAATCCTCACATAGATTCACAATCCATCAAATACACAACCATCTCTCACCACCATACTTGGTTGGCGGGATGAATCTCCCTCTTACCTCTTGAAGATCCTCAAAAGCTCCTTGTTTTGCTTCTTTTTCTAAGTCCTTCACCACCAAGGGCTTCTCAAATACAAAATAAAACATATATTTATTAGTAAATCAAGCTTGAACAAGATAAACCATGGATCAAACATGGCTTGGAACCTTGAAAATCAAAAGAAAAGTGAAGATTAATAAACTTCACCAATAAAGCTTCAATCTTTAGCTTGAAGAACAAGTTTGAAGATGAATGATTTAGAGAAAGTCTCCAACATGAAAGTTGCTTAGAATATCATGTAGATTCAAGATCTATGGTTGGATGAAATTAAAAGAGATTGGATGGTGATTTTGGGTGGTATGGCCGAAATTCCTCTTGAAGAACAAGTTTGAAGTTTTTGATTTTTGTGAAAGGAAAGCTTCTTAGACTTGGTTAAGATAAAGAATTAAGTGAAAACACTTAGTTTTCCTTCCACCAATTTCGTAGAGCTCCTTGAAAAAATCCCTAAAAATCATAAACAAATGTTACAATCAATAACAAGTAAAAGAATAGGTAAACCATGATTCAAGCATGGCTTAGAAAATCAAAACTAAAAGATTGGGTGAAGAAATATGAACTTTACCCTTTTTGCTAGAAACTTAAACCTTGGATTTGAAGCTCAAGATGAATGATTTTGTGAAAACTCATAACTAGAGATGTTCTTAGAATGAGGTAAGGATTCAAGAAATAAGATTGAATAAAATTTTTGAGTGATGGAGGGTAGATCTAGGGGTCTTGGCCGAAACATCCATAAAAGAAAAGTGGAGAGAAAAACTTGATAACTTAGCTTCTTGAAAATGAAACAATGATGACCAAGAATAGCAATAATGGTCATGAAACACTTTGTTATGGTCTTAAGCCTCCAAAAACCGTCCCCCCCTCTTCATAATGCATTCAATAAGTGACCATCATAATTAGCCACCATTTAGAGCATTTCTAGCCATTGATTAGATCAATGGTTAGGATTAAGGTAGACTTTTGATTAGAAGACTTAATCTAGGCCATTAGATCGTTCTCCTTGAAATCCTAGCCATTAGATGCATCTCCAAAAATAAAGGGTCAAGATTACTCCTTCTTACTTTTAATCCAAGAATCATAATTAGTCATAGCCATTTTAGAAGACCAAATCTCCACCATTGATTAAATCCAAATCCAACGGTTATAAATGATCCATCTCCACCGTTGATTAAATCCAAATCCAACGGTCACAAATGGTCCTAGCCACTTTATAAGATCAAATCTCCACCCTTGATCTAAATCTAAATCCAATGGTTATAAATGGTCATAGCCATTTTCTTAGACTAATCCTACACCGTTGATTAAATCGACGGTTGATATCAAAGTCTTCAATATTAGACTTGCTTCCTATTGGTTCGTCAAAAGAATTAAACTTGTTTCCTATTGGTCCGTCAAAAGTTGTCATAACCACTATTGTTGACTTAAGCAGTATAATTTCTATTTTTATCTGCTATAACCCCACGAAAGAATATATTTGCTATATTTTTATCGCCTGATAATTAAATACAGTACAAAACACAGAAAAAGAAAATTTCTAAAACTGTTTCCGGATTCAGGTTTAGTAAGATCCCATGTCTCCATCTAAACAGTACTAATTTTTCTATGCGTAGAAAAATTTTCACTTTGCGGGACCCACCTGGGCCCACAAACAGCCCAAAAACAATCAGAGAAAAATATAAAAATTTATAATTATCGACAAAAATCACAAATATTAGAAAATGTATGAAAATCAAGTCAGATTGTTAAAAATAATTAACAATCAAAAGAAATAAATACATAAAGATTTTCCCCCGGCTTGAAAATTATTATTTTCTTGACACGGAGTAAATCACACAAAACGATCAAATACGCTGATGGAATACTCAAAATAATTTTACAGTTCACAGAAATCACTAAACAGTAGAATTCTGTTAACTGTCAAAATTACTGTTAACTATTTAGGAAATTTGGGGTGTTACAACCTGCACATAGGTGTTATTCAATTTCCTAGGCATACATCGCCTTTCTAATAATGTCCAATGGACAACACATATGCATGATGACGCAATGTATATCATGTATGTTTATCAATGATACATTTATCATAAGGCATACCTCAATGACATATGATCATTTCTCAATATCAACATGTCATAATTTTATCAAGTACTTAGTCGCACATAGGAACTCACAATAACATAGAATCAATTCTCAACATCAACATATATATATATATATATATATATATATATATATATATATATATATATATATATATATATGGTTCATCAATTGTCACAAATCCATATTATGGATCCACATTTCCAATGTCTTAAGCTTTGACCAATTATGAGAATTTTAGGTTAATTAATCCTTAGAAACCATGGCCTCCCTAGGTCTTCAAGGTTCCAATTTCTTTCCATTTTATACATTAGTCATTTGATATCTAATCACTTAAATCTTATTTCACACAAAATCAATCCAATCCCTCAAATTCCAAGGCCAAAATTGTGGCCTCACATTAGGGTAGGAAACCCTCAAAAATTTCATTTCATGCCTTAATCATCTCATAATTAATCACATAAATTTTATTTTACACAAATCAATTCCAACCCTAGGAATTTCAAGCCAAAACCGTGGCCTCCAATGGGGTAGCAAACCCTCAAAATTTCCATTCATTAATTCTAACATTTCCAAACATTTCAACACCACCAATGCATTTAAAATCATTATTCAATCATTAACCTCAATTAAAAACACATACACATGCAAAATCATCAAACAAAGTAAGCATATAAATATGGATTTCTCCATCAAACAATCACACAAGGTCTCCTCACCACCAATAGTGGTTGAAGTGAGTAAATCTCCCTTTTACCTAAAGGAATAACACGAAAATGACATCTTATTTGCTCCTTGATGGTTTCGATTTTGGGGTCCAAAAACCCTAAAAATTTCAACCACAAAGAATCAACATCAAGCTTGGTAAAAGATGGTTCTTTGGTCTCCAATGAAACCATAGAACATGAAAATGAAGAAAAAGAAAAGAAAAAAATGGAAACTTTACCTTAAAGTTTGAAGCTTGGTCTCGGAAGACAATGGAGGTGATGATGGATTTTGGAGAAACTCTCAAAATAGGAAGTGTAAAGGAGGTTGAGGGGAGTGTAGAAATAGTGTTAATGAAGAGAACAAATGAAAAGAAGTGGTCACTAATGGGGCTGCAAACCGTGGTGAAGGAGGAGAAGAAGAGAGAAAATGGAGAGAAATGGAAGATTAAATTTGAAGAGAGAGAAAGTGTTGATGAAAAATGAGAAAATTTTGATGTAATGGTTTAAGTGTGGGAAAGCAAATTTTTGCTTCCCATAGGCCACATTGCCGCGGAAATAGGAGGGAGAGAGGGAGAAAATTTGGCTTCCCCAACAAGCCAAGGGTAACTTAGTCTTTTGGTGGTCAAAGCTTCTCAAAGAAGCTTTGATTAAAATACAATAGATTTGAATTAAAGTGGATTTGATTAGACATAAAGTAGATTACATTAGGATAATGTGATAGGATTTTTAATTCATGCTATTATCCAATGGATAATTGTTACAGTTGACAGAAGTTAGCATGAATTATCTGACAGATAAAATTTACACAGCGATTATTATTTTATCTGATAAAATTCTCAAAAAATGTGAAACTTGTAAACGGTGTCCAGCCTCGGGTTTAGTAAGATCCCTCGTCGACGTTTCCACAGATCAAGGTTCTCGAAAAAAATATGTTATTTTCTCGGTTCAGCTCAGTTTGCACATAAAATGAGGAATAATATTAAAATATTCTGCGTTCTCAGAAAAATCCAGAAAAATTTCCCAAAATCACAAATATTGTAAAATGAATATTTATAATGAAATAAATAAATTTTGGGGTGTTACAAGCCACCCCTTTGAAGAAAAGTAAGCAGAAGGATCGTTCTAAACATTGTTCGTGGCACAAAAGTTATGGACATGAAACTGAGGATTGCTATCAACTCTGCGATGCTATTGAATTCTTGATCAGAGCAGGATGATTGGAGCAATACATCATCTGTGCTCAAGACAAGGAACGTCGCGGTAGGAAAAAAAGAAGGGAAGCATAGCCCATGTTGAAGCCCGTCTCCATGCCAAAGAAAGAGGACGCAAAGCCCTAGCAGAAGATCCCAGAATCCACCTTGCTGTGATACAAATGACTAGCAGTATTGGAACAAAGATGCTCCACCTGATGGAAATGATGACCAACACCCCTAGTGCAACAAAACCATCAATGCTATCGCTGGTGGGTTTGCTAGTGGTTGTTCATCCAATGGCACCTAGAAGAAAGCCGTCAAGATGGAATTGTTGAGTGTCTCCCACTATGGGCCTAAATTGCAGACCGGAGAAAAGAAGATGCCCCTCATCACCTTTTTCAGACAAGGATTATAGCGAAATAATCTCGCACCATGATGACCCACTGGTCATCTCAAGAATAATTTCCAATGCCGAAGTTTGACGTATCTTTGTGGACTAAGGGAGTTTAGCAGATATCTTGTTCATGGACATCTATCAAAAACTTGAGCTTCCACAATCAGAGCTAACTCCCTACGATGGAGAGCTTACAGGATTCACTAGTGAGAAGATCACCCTGGCAGGATACTATGAAACCCACCTGACCCTAAGGACTCCTGAACTCTTTAGGAAAGTTAAGGTCAGGTTTCTAGTCGTGGACTACCCCTCGACTTACAACATCATTCTAGGCCGCCCTACTTTAAATGAAGTTGGCATTGTGGTTTCCATGGCCCATCTGGTCATGAAGTTTTCCAGCAAACATGACGAAGTGGTCATAGTAAAAAACAACTAAATTGCAGCTCAAAAATGCTATAATGAGATTTAGAATTTGCAAGGTCCCCAAGAAAGCAAAAGCAGACAAATCTAATCTGGTCCTAGATTAGGTTAACATCCTTATGACCGAGTTAGATGTTCGAGAAGAGATCTGGGGTACCAGACCCCAGCTGGAAGGTGAACTACGACTTATCCAACTTAGTACTAAGCTAGACCAAGTCACCAAGATTGGAATGAACCTAGAAGATAAAGAGAGATGTCAAGTAATTAAGCTCTTTCTAAAAAAAAAAGACCTCTTCGCCTAGTTGTCCTCAGACATGCCTAGGCTTGATCCCGCCTTCATATGCCATTGTAACGCCCCTTTTTGGGAGGGAACGTCACATTGTCAAATAAGATAAAATACAGAAATTAAATAAACAAACGATTAAGACCCGGTTCATTTTGTTTAATTGATGTTCAACCATGTGAGCAAAATTGGCAATATATATATATATATATATATATATATATATATATATATATATATATATATATATATATATATATATATATATATATATATATATTTAATAATAACGATAATGCGGAATGTGAATAAAAGTAACGAATAAAACAATACATTTAATTTGCACTCGAATAGCATACATATATATATATATAACTTAATACAACTGTTTTGTAGATACAAGCACGGCCATCACCAAAAAGCAAAACTATACCCGCCCCTAAGGGAAAAATCATGCATATGTAACCATCATGCATATACAAAATATACAGCCCCACCCAAAAATAAAAATACATCAAGCCCCCAAAAATAAAAACACTGGCAGCCATCAGCAGCCACCAATGATCATCGACCCCTCAGATAAAAAGGGACCGATTCAGGATCCTCAGGAGGACCCTCATTAGGATCTTCCTCATCCGAGGTAACCTCCATCGGAACCACAGAAGCACGGGTCGGGGCCCGAGCGGTGGAATCAAAGGAATCCTCCTGCGGGGTGTAATAACGGGCACCCCACATCTCCCTAATGGGCAGGTAAAACTCCAGACGCAAGCTGAGGTGGCAGGTGAGGACAGGTGCCTCATGACGTCTCCAGGGCAAGTGCTATCGACACGTCTCCCAAGTACACGCAGCGGTCGGAGTTCGGGTTGATGTGCCAAAGCACTCGGCCCCCAAGGAAGGTCGACGCACATCTCCCAGAACCCACGCATACGTGCGTACATCGTCGCAAGAGAAGTCAATCTTGTACAGCCGAAGCTGGGGAAGGCAGGATCTTCTCGTCTCCTTACCGTCGTCTTCGATCAGTACAGGTACACATAAACAGCAAATAATAGAAGCACAGGGAAAGAGGTAAGACATCCTACATCATTACCAGTTATAGCATGCTAGAAACAAAACGGCGCCACGCGCCCAAATAGCAATCCAACACATCATATTCAATTAATGAGCAGTAATCTCAACAGTAAGTAATTAAACAGTTCCAGGCATATAATTATTATAATGACAGTTAAATCAAGTATAGTTACAGAAATAAGAACTAATGATGACAGTGTATGTCATGACTCGTATGCATGCTTTCCCAAATTCCTACTCCATGGAGCTAGACTCAATCAGTCGGAGAGCAGTAATCTCACACTCTCATGTTCTTCACTCACCTAGAATCTCCTTAATTCTTATCACACTTTCACTCTTGGTTCTTTGAAAATTTATGAAGTCTTAGCTTTAATAAATTCTTCTAATTTCTTAATCATCCATTTCATTACTTAGGTTTACAATTACCTAATTAATTATGCTTCTAATTCATTAAAATCACATTTTCCACCTAAAATTGCCCTAGAGGCCGTGGCCTCCCTATAAATTCAATTTCAAATCTTTTCAAGTCATAATCATGTACATCATTCCCTTAATTATTTAAGTTGTTCACTTGTCCAATTAACTCACCAAAAACCCTAGGTTCTTGGCTCCAAAACCGTAGCCACCATAAGAATTCCAACTTCAAATTTTTCTTCCATTACATTCCATTTCATACCTTGATAATTTAAGTCTTATGCCAATTACAATTTCAACACAAACTCCTCTAATTTTCTAACCTAAAACCGTGGCACTCTTGAAGGGTGTTCAATCAATTTTTCATCCATTTAAATCACTAAATCCATTCCAACATTCCATTATATACAACCAATCAAACCAATAGCATAAATTAATTAAAATCAACACATAACATAATTAATCATTAAAATCAAGAACAACCCTCATTAGGGTTCTTCCACAAATTAAACAATCAAGGTTCCTAGATGCTAAAAATGGTTGAAGAGGAGTGTCTTCCTCTTACTTGAGTGTAGAAATCAAATGAACTCCAAGAAAGCTCCTTGGATTTTCGGATTTGGCCACCAAAACCCTAAGAAAATGGTGATTTGTTAGAATCAATATCAAGGCTTGAAAAATCAACCATGGATGACCATTAAAGGAACCAAAATCACGAAATCAAGAGAAGAGAATGAGTGGTCTTGAAACTTACCCAAAATGCTCAAAGTTGGAGCTTGGAAAAAATGGTGAAAATGGAGGATTTTCAAGAAGCTCCAAGAAGAAATGATGCTTAGAATGGTGTAAGGATTCAAGAAATGTATTTAGTTTAAAATTTTGTGAAGATTAGGAGGGAGAAGGAGGGCTGGCCGTGGAAGTGCTAGAGAGAAGGAGGAGAGAAAGTTTGAAGAAGGAAGAAGAAGAAGTGATGAGAGAGAAAGTGTTTTTGGAAATTAATGAATTTTGGTGTAAATGAATTAATGAAAGGAAATGAATTTTCCTTGCTTGGAGGCTGCATTCCAGCCGTGTGGGGAGAGAGAGAAGAGAGAGAGGGAAATGGCTTCCAAGAGAAGCTAAAGCACATGGGTCAAAGGTAAGGTCAAAGCTTCTTAAGGAAGCTTTGATTATTTAATCAATAAATTTGAATTAAAGTAGATAGATTTGACATAAAGTAGATTACATTAGGATAATGTGATAAGATTTTTATTACACACTATTATCCAATAGATAATAGTTACAGTTGACAGAAGTCAGTATTTAATTAATCTGACAGATGAATTTTTCGCTGTATTGATTTAATTGTATCTGTTAAAATTTCTCGAAAATTGTGAAACCTCGTAAACTATGTCAAGTCTCGGGTTTAGTAAGATCCCCCGTCGACATGTCCATAGTCCAAGGTTCTCAGAGAAAACATCGCGTTTCTCTGGTTCTGCTCAGTGCGCACGCAAAACGAAGAATATATTAAAATATTCGACGGTTCCGGAAAATTCCCAGAAAATTCTCAAAAATTGCAAATATTATAAAACGACTATCCGTCATATAAATTTCCAATTTTTAAAGCATTACAGTCATTTTCACGACTCTGCTCAATGTTCGCGCAAAACGAGGAATATATTAAAATATTCATCGTTCCCGAATAATTCCGAAAAAATTCACATAAATCACAAATATTGGAAAATGACTATTCATGGTGAAATAATCAATTTCCGGAGTGTTACACTAGTCTCAGCAATTCTCAGCCCAGTGTGTACGCAAAACGAGAAATATATTAAAATATTTGTCATTTCCGAAAAATTCCAGAAAAATTTCCTAAAAATCAAGAATATTATAAAATGATGATTTATGATCAAATATGTATTTTTCGGGATGTTACAGCCATCACCTATCTATTAGGGAGTATGTGAGGCTAATCTCCCAGAGGAAAAGGAAAGTTGGCCCAGAAAGGCTGTAGGTTACTGATGAACAAGAGAATGAGTTGCTCAGTGTCAGCTTCATTAGTGAAGTACCATATACCATATAGCTATCCAACTTGGTCTTGGTAAAAAAGTCAAATGGAAAATTGAGGATGTGTGTGGACTATACAGACTTAAACAAAGCCTGCCTAAAAGATTCATACCCACTTCCCAATACGGACAAGCTAGTAGATAGCTCCTCAAGTTTTCGTCTACTATCGTTCATGGATGCATACTCTGGGTACAACTAAATTTCAATATACCACAGAGACGAAGACAAAAATACCTTCATCATTGAAAAGGTGAGCTACTACTACAAGGTTTTGCCCTTTGACTTGAAAAATGTAGGAGTTACTTATTAAAGAATAATGAACAAGGTCTTTAAAGATCAAATAGGGAAGATGCTAGAGGTCTACATTGATGATATGATAGTAAAAATCCCACAAGATGGATCACATATTGCATACCTTGAAGAAGTGTTTACACAACTCCAGAAGTACAATATGAGACTTAACCCGAAAAAGTGCACTTTTGGAGTCCAGGCAAGCAAGTTCTTGTGTTTTATGCTGACCCACCATGGAATTGAGGCTAATCTAGATAAATGCCAAGTGGTGCTCAATATACGAAGCCCTCAGAATGTTAAAGAAGTACAACAACTAGCTGGCTGGATTGTAGTCGTCACATAATTTTTGGCCAAAGTTGTTCATAAATCCCTCCCTTTATTCAAACTGCTCAAGAAAGTGAAGGATTGTGAGTGGAATCAGGAGTGTGAAGATGTATTTTTTCCTTGAAGAGCCTTCTATCCTCTCCCCTTATACTTACAAGATTGAAATTCAAAGAACGTTGTATTTATACCTCTCAGTTCATAAAGAGGCTATAAGTTCAGTGTTAATCCGGGAGATGGAAGAGGGACAAAAGCTGGTCTACTTCATTAGAAAAGTCTTGCAAGGCCTTGAACTTCGTTATCAGAAAATTGAAACAGTCACATTTGCACTTGTCATCATGGCCAGAAGACTTAAGCATTACTTCCAATGCCACCCCGTGGTAGTAAGGACGGATTAACCTATATGCTACATGCTGCACAAGCCAGACCTAGTGGGAAGAATGATTGCATGATCCATTGAACTTTCTGAGTTTGGAATTGCATATGAACCTCAATTTGTAATAAAAGCTTAGGCGCTATCCGACTTCTTGGCTAAACTCACATTAGTGCCCAGCAATCCTGCAGGAATTTCTTAGACCATATTTATTGATGGATCCTCAAATCCCAAGGGAAGTGGTACTAGGATAATCTTGGAAAATCGTGACAGAGTGATTTTGGAAAATTACCTGAAGTTCGAGTTCCCAACCTCAAATAATTAGGCGGAGTATGAGACATGTATTGTCAAATTGGTAATGGCCAAGGACATGAGAGCCACTAAGATCACACTTTGCAGTGACTCCTAACTTGTGACTTCCCAAATCTGAGGTGAATATCAAGCCAAGGAGCCATCCTCTAGAGATATTTGGCCAAGGTACAAGAGCTCCTCAAAAGCTTCCAGGAAGCTAAGATAAAGCATATACCTAAGGAGCAGAACTCTAGAGCGGACCTCCTATCTAAGCTTTCCAGTACTAAAAGTCCTGACAACAACCATTTTGTGATCCAAGAGACCCTCTCTTGGCCCTCCATCATGGATCACGTTGTTTCTCAAGTAGAAGGGGAAGAGCGTACTTGGATCACCCTTATCTTGGAGTATTTGCAATATGGAACCATGCCCTCTGATCCTAAGGAAGCCTCTAAGCTAGTTAAGATAGCAGTCAGGTACACCATCTATGATAGGTAATATATCAGCGTGGGTTCTCCTCACTTCTTCTTAAATGCCTCACGCCCAAAGAAGTAGAATATGTACTGGCTAAGGTTCACGAAGGGAGTTGTGGACACTCCAACAGTTCTCACCTGACAATAACCCATATTGATCAGGGAAGATCTAGATCTTCTAGAAGAAATAAGGAGTGTTACTCATATACACAACGCTGCCATCAAACAGAGGATGACAGATGGTACAATTTGAAAGTTATTCCAAGAAAGTTCCATCAAGGAGACTTAGTACTCTGGAGAGCGGACATTAGGGGTAAAAATGCCTCCCAGGGATAATTAGCCCTTAATTAGGAAGACCCCTACCGCATTGTAACAAGCACTGTCAAAGGAGCTTACACTCTGGAAACACTAATGGGCAAGCTGATCAAGAATTATTAGAATGCAGACAAACTTAGAAAGTATTACAGCTAAGTGCCCTTTAAGGCAAAGTCTTATTTTACTTCATGTTTGATCTTCCCTAATTTCGGCAAATATACACTCTGTACGGACTTTTGTCCCTTAAATTACTCAATAAAATGGAGTTATTTAGATACCATTATGCATATTTAAAGTCTCAAGGTCCTCAAGCCAAAAAATGACTTAAGAACGCCTTGAACTTGTCCCCATAGGACTTAATAGTCCAAGTTAAGAGGATTAATAACCCACCAAACCCGTTGGAGTGTTTTGGTCATGTGTTATGGGTCCACACCCAATCCCCAACACTTGGCCATAACTATTCTGTGCTTATGAAATAAAGTGGCAGTGCAGATTACGACATTCGTGGTCCACCATTAGGTATCCAATGAAAAAGTTTTATGTCATACAGGTTCTAAGGTCGAAAATTCCTAAGGTAATTTTCTGTTGTAAACCACAAACATTAAAGACCATGATTATGGATCACCTTAAATTATACCTGAAGTTGAGTGGGATCCAAAGTTCCAAAACATTGTAGGTGTTGGACCCCAGACTAAGGTCTTGATTTCAAATTATACCCATGGTATAACACCCTTCTTAGGGAATTACATTTCGGACCAAATATTTTAAAACTAAAACCAATTCATGAATAATTTAATACCGAATTATACGAGTTATAAAATTTATTTTCACGGATAATATAAACTTAACAGAATATAGAGAACACAAGACATAAAAAACTAAATAACATACATGTCATATATATTACATAGTTTAGTGACAACATAAATACATAAAACTTATGTACTCAAAAGAATATGTACAACTAAAATAACAAAAACCTAATCTGGCTCAAGTCCAATCATCTAGAGGGTAGGGTCCTCCACTGGATCCTTCTTCGAATCCTCAACGGACAAATTCCCCAGTTGGGGCATGTCTCAATGGATGGGAGTCCGAGCGGATGATACCTCAAAATTCTCGCTAGGAGTGTAATGAAGATCACCTCATAACTCCCTTACAGGCATATAAAACTCCAA
This sequence comes from Ormosia emarginata, assembly GCA_029884605.1. NCBI lineage: Eukaryota > Viridiplantae > Streptophyta > Magnoliopsida > Fabales > Fabaceae > Ormosia > Ormosia emarginata. The sequence continues at coordinate 5,362,713 of JAQQTP010000037.1, forward strand.
ATATACAGTAGTATCAAAGGAAAAAAAAAGTGACCCTATGACGGGTCCTACTCAAAGACAAGGTAACATCCCCATGACACTCAATGTGCTTAGTGCCCAGATGGATGCGCCATGCGTCAGTACCTCTATGAAACTGCACCCTAACGAAACCTAGAAGATCCCGCCCAGCCACCATCACAGTCTTCATAGAACATAAACACAAAATATAATAGACAAGACAATATAATAAAGAGATAAGATCCCCTACATCACATACCAATATGGCAATAAAGAAACAGTAAATACAATAATATCATTCAATATAGAATCAATAATTTCAATCATGATATCAATTAATAGATAATTCAATAAATGTATATCACAACAACATGTCTACTGACTATACATATGCACAATGGACAGACCCCAACTCCATGGAGCTAAAACCAACATCGGAGAGAATTGATCAGGAGACATGTCCATATAGTTAGCCTCTGTTGGGAATTTGCGGATCAAAAGTCTCGGAGCGGAATAACAGAATTCCCTCTCAGGATCCATGCGAAAAATCCATAATCCGAGTTTTTAAATTTTTTTACCTCTTGAAGCGTGATAGACACAAGCGAGGTGAATCACCAACATCGTAATAGCGACGATGTTTCTGCGGTATCCACACGAACAGACTTGCAAAAGGAGTCACGCCTCTGTTTTCGTAGTGCTAGCTGCGAAGAGAGGAGAAGAAGACCTCACTATCTCTCACTCACTTTCGTAGGTGCGGCTAGGGTTGTGATGTAACCTAGTAGTAGCCCCCTTAGCAAGTATTATTTATAACAAAGGCTGCCTTAAGTGAGTGTAAGCAAGTAGCAAGGTAAGTGGTGCAACCCTAAACCCATCCGTCATGAGTTAGGCCCACAGTTGAATCGAGTCCAACTTGGATTCGATTACTCCAATTTAGTCTGCTGTTCTAACTATGCGACCCTGCAGGTTCTCATGACGTTGGTAGTAATATTAAAATCTCATTTTAATATTACAAACAGTGAGCGGTATCTAGCAACACATCACTGCTACCCAAGTAATGAGAATGTCAGTGATTTGACATAACCTATTTGTGACCAATGTTTCCGTGTAGTTTAGTCCCTTTGTCCAGATATCCAGATTGAACACAAGGCATGGAATGTGTCACCCTTGTTTAGTTCAATCTTCAGTTTCCTGATTCCCGAGTAGACATAGTAATAGCAAATAAGATCAATATCTCATATTGACTTATTTGAGCATGGCCATGCATTTCGTAGTCTCACTCAATCAGGGGGCCCAAAGATATCGCTCCTGTTATATAGGAGGGACAAATCCCATCTAGGTCACTCACATTCTTCCACATGTATTGCGGCATGTCTAATAACCAACGTTATGATCATCTTGTTACAGATGACGTTTGATGGCATTAAAACACACAACTCCTCATGTAGGAATCGTAGTGATTTCAGGTCAAAGGACCACATACACCATTATCACTATGAGAATCGCTTATGACACTCACGTAACGATCCACGTAGCGTTCTCATGGCGGGTCTGTCCAATACATCATTACTCTAATATGTATCCATGTGTAGACTTGATATCTCATATCCATGACCCGTGAGATGTGGTCATCAGTCTACGCACATACTAGCCTCAATGTATTATTGTTGTCCTAATTAACAATAATACTTGACTAGGGACATTTAAGAATAGTATTTTATCCAATAGGATCTCACGATCAAGTCATCCACTTGATGTCCTATGGTATCAAACTTACTATTCTAAGGACTTTATTATGTCTACCAAAAAGAACACAATAAATGAAATGCCTCATATAAAATAACATAATATAATGTATGTAAATACAAACAAAATGTATTGGCCACTAGGGCATACACCAACAATCTCCCACTTGCACTAGAGCCAATCAAGCATATTTCTAATGCCTAAAGACCTAGTGTGACCCTCATGCTTACGTTGTGCAAGAGGCTTCGTCGTGGATCAGCATTGTTATCATCTGTTGGTACTCGCATATCTTCACATCTCCTCTATCGATGATTTCTCGAATGAGATGGAAGCGCCTAAGTATATGTTTGGATCGCCGGTGAGATCCGGGCTCCTTAGCTTGTGCAATGGCTCCATTATTATCACAATAGAGGTCCACCGGGTCCACAATGCTAGGAACTACACCAAGCTCAATAATGAACTTTCTAATCCAAACCGCCTCCTTTTTGCGCATTGGAGGTAGCAATATACTCGGCCTACGTGGTAGAATCGATCGTCTCCCGCTTTGAACTCTTCCACTCACGGCCCCACCATTCGTGCAATAAACAAAACCCGATTGCGATCGGAGTCGTCCTTATCGGTTTGGAAGCTAGCATCGGTGTAACCCTTTACTACTAGTTCCTCTTCGGCTCCATATACCAAAAACGAATCCTTAGTTCTTCTCAAGTACTTAAGGATGTTCTTGACAGCACTCCAGTGACTCTCACCTGGATCAGACTGGTACCTGCTCGTCATGCTCAAAGCATACGAGATATCTGGTCGAGTACATAACATGGCATATATGATAGATCCAATTGCAGATGCATATGGAATCTTACTCATGCGATCCCTCTCATCCTGGGTGGAAGGGGATTGAGCCTTAGATAGGCTTATACCATGCGACATAGGCAAGAGTCCTTTCTTGGATTCATGCATGTTAAAACGTCTTAACACTTTGTCTATGTATGTACTCTGACTTAGGCCAAGCAATCTTTGCGACCTATCTCTATAGATCCTGATACCTAATACATAGGTGGCTTCGCCTAAGTCCTTCATAGAAAAGCACTTCCCTAACCAAGTCTTTACGGACTGTAGGGTAGGGATGTCATTTCCAATTAGTAGTATGTCATCTACATACAATACTAGAAAGACAACTGTGCTCCCACTAACCTTCTTGTAGACACAAGATTCTTCTTCATTTTTTATAAAACCAAACTGTTTGATTGTATCATCAAAACGAAGATTCCAGCTTCTGGAAGCTTGCTTCAATCCATAAATAGATCGTTGCAACTTGCATACCTTTGTAGCATCCTGTGGAGTGGCAAAACCCTCAGGTTGTGTCATGTACACATCCTCGAGAAGATTTCCATTAAGGAAAGCGTTTTGACATCCATTTGCCGATTTAATAATCATGGTATTTCGCAATAGCAAGCAAGATCCGAATGCATTTAAGCATCGCAACCGGGAAAAAGTTTCATCATAGTCTACACCATGAATTTGCTTGAAACCTTTAGTCACCAATCGCGCCTTAAAGGTATGCACATTACCATCCATGTCGGTTTTCTTCTTAAAAACCCACTTGCACCCAATGGGTTTTATCCCTTCAGGTGGGTCAACTAAGGTCCATACCTGGTTGGTATACATGGATTCCATTTCAGATCTCATGGCCTCAAGCCATTTTTCAGATTCTGGGCCAATAATGGCTTCCTGGTAAGTCACAGGCTCATCTTGATCCATGAGTAATACGTCACCTTGTTGAGTCATGAGAAATCCATATCTCTCTGGTTGACGACGTATCCTGTTAGACCTACGCGGGTCTTGTGCTACTAGAGCAGATTATGGTTCCACAACGATTTGTGGAGGCTGCTCTATTTCCACCATTGGTTCGTTGCTACTTTGTGAACTTTGAATTTCTTCAAGTTCTACATTCCTCCCACTGATTCCTTTGGAGATAGAATACAGCAGTCCGTGCGACAAACACTTTGCCGTCGGTAGGATTATAGAAATAGTATCCCTTGGTTTCCTTAGGATACCCCACAAAGAAGCATTTATCTGATTTTGGGCCAAGCTTATCAGAAACTTGACGTTTCATATAAGCTTCGCAACCCCAAATCTTCATAAAAGACATCTTGGGTCTTCTCCCAGTCCACATCTCATATGGTGTCGTTGAACCGTCTTAGATGGAACACGGTTAAGTGTGAAAGCCGCCGTTGCAGAGCATGTCCACGAAGGAGCCTGGAAGGTCCGCATGACTCATCATGGATCGGACCATGTCCAACAAGGTCCGGTTCCTCCTTTCGAAACACCATTCCATTGTGGTGTTCCGGGAGGAGTGAGTTGAGATATTATCCCACACTCTTTCGATGATCATCAAACCGTTGGCTTAAGTATTCACCTCCTCGATCCGATCGAAGGATTTTAATACTCTTGCCAAGTTGGTTTTGTACTTCATTCTTGAACTCTTTGAACTTTTCAAAGGATTCGATTTGTGCTTCATAAGATATACAAATCCATATCTACTGAAATCATCGTAAATGTAATGAAGTACTGAAAACCGCCTCTAGCTAGTGTGTTTAGTGGCCCACATACATCACTATGTATGAGGCCCAAAAGATCACTAGCCCTTTCACCTTGTCCAGTGAATGGGGCCTTAGTCATCTTTCCCAATAAACAAGATTCACATGTCTCATATGATTCGTAATCAAACGAGTCCAAGAATCCATCTTTATAGAGTTTGGAAATGCATTTCTCATTTATATGGCCCAAACGACAATGCCAGAGATAAGTCGGGTTCATATCATTTGACTTGAACCTCTTTGTATTTACGTTATAAATGGGCGTTTCGAGATCAAGGACATAAAGTCCATTACTCAAATGTGCACTACCATAGAAAATATCATTCAAATAAAGAGAACAACTTTTGTTCTTAATTATAAAAGTAAAACCCTTCTTGTCCAAACAAGAAAACAGAAATGATATTCCCGCTAATAGCAAGCACAAAATAACAATTATCCAATTCAATTACAAGCCCGGTTGGCAAAGCTAATAAATAAGTCCCTACGGCTAGTGCAAAGCAACCTTTGCTCCATTTCCCACTCGTAGGTCGACTTCGCCCTTAGTCAATGGTCTCTCGCTCTTTAGATCCTGCACATTTACACAAATGTGAGATCCACATCCAGTATCTAATACCCATGATGCAGAAGTAGATAAATTGACTTCTATAACAAAAATACCTGAAGTGGAAGTCTCACTTCCCTTCTTCTTCTTGAGCTCTTCTAGGTACTTGGCACAGTTCCTCTTCCAATGTCCGGTCTGACCGCAGTGGAAGCATGTACCTTCCTTAGCCACTCCACCCACTGGTTTCAAGCTAGAAGTGCTAGGCTTGGACTTTTCCTTGCCCTTACCCTTCCACTTGTCCTGGGGCTTTTTTTGCTGTTTCTTGCCCTTATTCTTATGGACCATCATTATGGCCTTTCCTTTGCCTTTGTTTATGTTATGCTCACAGATTTCTCAACATGCTTAGCAACTCTGGTAGTGGTTTGTCAATTTCATTCATGTTGTAGTTCATGACAAATTGACTAAAACTATCCGGCAACGATTGCAGGACTAAGTCAGTGGCCAACTCTTGGCCCATAGGAAAATCGAGTCTCTCAAGGTTTTTAATGTACCCAATCATCTTGAGTACATGAGCACCAACAGGGCTTCCCTCTACCAGCTTACACTAAAAGAGTGCTTTGGAGACCTCATATCTCTCATGTCTAGCCTGCTCTTGATAAAGCTTTTTGAAGTGTACGATCATATCGTATGCTTCCATGTTCTCGTGTTGCTTTTGGAGCTCAGAGTTCATGGTGGCTAGCATTAGACATCCAATGTCCAAGGCATCATCTTGATGCTTCTTATAAGCATCTCTTTCAACTCTAGGGCATTAGCAAAGCAGTGGTTCAGAATAGGTTGTTCTAAAACATACACCTTTTTCTCTTGCTTGAGGACAATCCTCAAGTTCCCGTACTCAGTCTAGGAAATTTGTCCCTGCACAACTTGTCCTTCTCAAGGACCGATCGCAATGATAAGTTACTTGATGTGTTTGTTGCCATGGTAATCTATCAACAGAAATATGCAAAATATAAGTATTATGCTATAAACATATTTAACAAGGTCTTTTAATTAAATACGTCTCCCACTATTTTATTCAAATCAATGACCCTCAGCATTGACTTGGAAAATCCCATTGGAAGATTTTCTAGTGGGCCAAGATCCATATTTCACCTAGTTTTGAGTCAGCTTTGGCTGATCGCCCAAAATTCAGTTATTTAGGTAGGAAACTCTTTCCAATTACATCACATGCAACTCTTGGATAGTTGGGTGAATAACACTTATTCTAATCCATCTAATGGACTAAAGCCCAACTTCATGCCTCTAAGCCTTCAATCCTATTGAAATGGCCTAGTTAAGTCAAACCCAATGGTTGACAATTGGATATTACTATTATCCTATCGCATCTTACTAATATAGATAAAGGCACCCCTGCTTTGGCAGACCTACACTCGATCGATATTAGTCTTGACGAGTGTCACGCATTGGAAGGCATCACATAATGACTTAATATTTTCTTTGAGGGAATTTTATTATTAGATCTCACCATTTATTAAACTTGTTTAACATACCATAAACATAATCCATGCATCTCATACATATAAAGCATATAATAAATGTGACATGGTTATGGCCTCTAAGAGAGTAGCATTAATTAATGCGGCTTCACCAAGCGTCTCCCACCAACGTCCTCACTTGATGTCGTCTCCTTGTCTCCACATGAAGATTACATTATAGAAACCTCTTTTACATTCGAGGGAGTTAGATGAGAAGAGAATGTACAATCGAATGTAGAGAGAAAGGCACGACACGCAGTCGTATTTAAAATAACCAAAAAGCATAAAATAAAGACTAAGGCCATAACCATGCACCATGCATCTCTAAGAATACATAAACACAAAGCAATAACACATTATTATTTTGCGAATTATAAAAACAGTTTTGAATATTGCACTTTCGAATATCACACACCACGAAACGGGGTTCGGGGCAGCGCCCCGACGGAGGTCCCGCTGCCCGGTCATATATATTACATAGTTTAGTGACAACATAAATACATAAAACTTATGTACTCAAAAGAATATGTACAACTAAAATAACAAAAACCTAATCTGGCTCAAGTCCAATCATCTAGAGGGTAGGGTCCTCCACTGGATCCTTCTTCGAATCCTCAACGGACAAATTCCCCAGTTGGGCCATGTCTCAATGGATGGGAGTCCGAGCGGATGATACCTCAGTGTAATGAAGATCACCTCATAACTCCCTTACAGGCATATAAAACTCCAAATATACAGTAGTATCAAAAGAAAAAGTAGTGACCCTATGACGGGTCCTACTCAAAGACAAGGTAACATCCCCATGACACTCAATGTGCTTAGTGCCCAGATGGATGCGCCACGCGTCAGTACCTCTATGAAACTGCACCCTAACGAAACCTAGAAGATCCCGCCCAGCCACCATCACAGTCTTCATAGAACATAAACACAAAATATAATAGACAAGACAATATAATAAAGAGATAAGATCCCCTACATCACATACCAATATGGCAATAAAGAAACAGTAAATACAATAATATCATTCAATATAGAATCAATAATTTCAATCATGATATCAATTAATAGATAATTTAATAAATGTATATCACAACAACATGTCTACTGACTATGCATATGCACAATGGACCGACCCCAACTCCATGGAGCTAAAACCAACATCGGAGAGAATTGATCAGGAGACATGTCCGTATAGTTAGCCTCTGTTGGGAATTTGCGGATCAAAAGTCTCGCAGCGGAATAACAGAATTCCCTCTCAGGATCCATGCGAAAAATCCATAATCCGAGTTTTTAAATTTTTTTACCTCTTGAAGCGTGATAGACACAAGCGAGGTGAATCACCAACACCGTAATAGCGACGATGTTTCTGCGGTATCCACATGAACAGACTTGCAAAAGGAGTCATGCCTCTGTTTTCGTAGTGCTAGCTGTGAAGAGAGGAGAAGAAGACCTCACTATCTCTCACTCACTTTTCGTAGGTGCGGCTAGGGTTGTGATGTAACCTAGTAGCAGCCCCTTAGCAAGTATTATTTATAACAAAGGCTGCCTTAAGTGAGTATGAGCAGTAGCAAGGTAAGTGGTGCAACCCTAAACCCATCTGTCATGAGTTAGGCCCACAGTTGAATCCGAGTCCAACTTGGATTACGATTACTCCAATTTAGTCTGTTTCTAAGCGTGCGACCTGCAGGTTCTCATGACGTTGGTAGTAATATTAAAATCTCATTTTAATATTACAAACAAGTGAGCGGTATCTAGCAACACATCACCGCTACCCAAGTAATGAGAATGTCGGTGATTTGACATAACCTATCTGTGACCAATGTTTCCGTGTAGTTTAGTCCCTTTGTCCGGATATCCAGATTGAACACAAGGCATGGAATGTGTCACCCTTGTTTAGTTCAATCTTCGGTTTCGACTCCCGAGTAGACATAGTAATAGCAAATAAGATCAATATCTCATATTGACTTATTTGAGCATGGCCATGCATTTCGTAGTCTCACTCAATCGGGGGCCCAAAGATATCGCTCTGTTATGTAGGAGGACAAATCCCATCTAGGTCACTCACATTCCTCCACATGTATTGCGGCATGTCTAATAACCAACGTTATGATCATCTTGTTACAGATGACGTTTGATGGCATTAAAACACACAACTCCTCATGTAGGAATCGTAGTGATTTCAGGTCAAAGGACCACATACACCATTATCACTATGGGAATCGTTTATGACACTCACGTAACGATCCACGTAGCTTTCTCATGGCGGGTCTGTCCAATACATCATTACTCTAATATGTATCCATGTGTAGACTTGATATCTCATATCCATGACCCGTGAGATGTGGTCATCAGTCTACGCACATACTAGCCTCAATGTATTATTGTTGTCCTAATTAACAATAATACTTGACTAGGGACATTTAAGAATAGTATTTTATCCAATAGGATCTCACGATCAAGTCATCCACTTGATGTCCTATGGTATCAAACTTACTATTCTAAGGACTTTATTATGTCTACCAAAAAGAACACAATAAATGAAATGCCTCATATAAAATAACATAATATAATGTATGTAAATACAAACAAAATGTATTGGCCACTAGGGCATACACCAACAGCCTCAAATCAAGTGCTACAACTTTTTTAGCTTGCACATCATGGCTTATACAAGACATTCTACACCAGATCTTGAATAGGAATAGTGTCTCATCGAGATCGTCGGTGCGTTTGCATTAGTTACCATGATACAGTAGAGCTATTAACTTGCCACTTGTGGAATTACCGCACCCTGACACCCCTAAGATCAGTCATTTACCTTCACTACGCAATTTGTACCTGCACTAAGGTGTAAATTCAATCTCTTAGGCATACAACCTTAACAAACAAAGTCCTCACGACTTTCACAATCCATGATCAAATAACTCAAAAATCAATAATTATTAACAACATGATTTCGACAAAATCAAACCACCACTAGGCTAAAACCGTTTATGGATGTCTCCGGGTCCAGTACATCGGCCTAACAACAATCTGTTGTTTTTCTTAATCGTGAAACATTTTTATTGCATTTTCACTATTGCATAACACTTTTGTTACATTTTCCAAATTGCGTAACATTTTTACGCCATTTTTTCATTGCGTAAAAATTTTCAAACGTTTTCTAAATCACATAGTTCAAAAATCATCGTTTTTAAATCGCCTAAGGTTTTATCAATATTTTTCAATTGCGTAAAATGTTTATTGACATTCTAAGCTTAATTTTGAGACTTCCATGTTTATTTAAAAGATAAATCATAATTTCAAATGTTTTTTTACCAAATCTCCTTTAAGTAATATTTTTTAACGTTTTTCACAAAATCTATATTATTTTTTATTTGATCAAAACATTTCAAAAATCTCTTTCCATTACCTTTATTAAATATTCTCTTAAATGAAATACTTTAAATTTCAAACCATCTTTCAAACTTATTTCCATTCTCATGACCAAAAAACAATTCTTTTTCAAATGATAAAATTTTGTTCCTTTCCTTTTTCAACTTGTAAGTCCTTAAATCATATTCTTGTCACCTAATTATCTAAGTTCATAATCAATAAAATATTTTTGCTTTGGATACCCCATTTTGGGCTAAATGGTGGTGAGCCATGTATGGTTAGTGGGACCAAAATTTTTGCCATTCCCACATGATTCAAAGCATATAAAGCATTCCAATCATCAATTCTTACCATAGCAATTTTATGCATACTATCAAAGCCATATAATCATACATAACCAGACAAGCATAAGCCATAATCATACATAACCAAACAAGTATAACCCATTAAATTTATACAATCAAGTGAATAAATCCTCATATAGATTTTTCACTAACAAACCACAAATTCCATTTCTCACCACCAAGTTGGTTGATGAGGTTATTCTCCCTCTTACCTTAGATGATGATCAAGAAGCTCCTTAGTTACCTCCTTAGAAAACTTCTACCACCAAAAAGATCCTTAAAACAAAGTAAGCATACAATTATTAAAATCTAAGGTTTGAAATAAGATGACCATGGACCAATATTATGCTCTAGAACTATGAAAATAAAACTAGAAGTGAAGATCAAGAACTTCACCTAAAACCCTTCAAACTTAAGCTTAGAGAAAGTGATTGAAGATGGATTAATTTGAAGAAGACCACAACATGAAAGTGACTTCAAATGGTGTATAGATTCAAGATATATGGTTGGATTGAATTGAACAAGATTGGAGAGCATTTTTTTGGTGTGTTGGCCGAAACTTTCTTAAGAAAGAAAATGAGAGAGTTTTGGTATTTTGCTTCTTAAAAAGATGATAAGATGAACATAAAAGAGATTGAGTAGCCATTTTGTCTTCTAAGCTTGTCCTAGAAGCTCCTTGGTCATGTACACCTAGGGTGATGAGTGACCAGACTTCTCCTCTAAGCTTGCCTTGGAAGCTTGTTTCTCATTGGTTCAAAGATGTGAGTCATAGCCACAAAGCTTGACTTCCTTCAAACTTAGCTTGTAAGCTTGCTTTCCATTGGTCCAAAACAAGGTGAGTCGTAAGACGTGATGACTAGGTTTATGATTAAGCGTATGACTAATCACCTAACTAGATATTTATTGGTAGTTATTAACTAATGGACAAAGGTTACTGCTAGCAAAACTAGTGTTTATTATTCAATGGATAATAGAATGTACCTAGATTTCATCTGACGAATAAAATCTTAGAAAAAGAAAAATTTTGAAATATGTTTTCAGTTTCAGGTTTAGTAAGCTCCCCCGGCCCAAAGTTAATAGTTACAATTTTTTCAACCTCGAAAATATTTTATTTTTCTAGCACCACCGCAAACACACATAAAGTCCAAAAATAATAAAATAATCAAAATAAATTAAATAATTCACTAAAATCATAAAAATCATAAAAAAGAAATTTCGTGGTGTTACAACTCTCCCCCTCTAAAAAGAATTTCGTCCTCGAAATTATCGTACCCTCCAATAGATGCGGGTATTGCTCTTTCATTCTATCTTTTAGTTCCCAAGTTGCATCTCTAGTCACATCATTCCAGATTACTTTTACTAAGGCAATTTCTTTTCCTCTGAATCGCTTCACTCTCCTGTCCTCAATCTTAATAGGAAGTGTCTCATAGGTCAAGTTCTCTTTTAATTGTATTGTATCTAGTGCTATGACATGGTTTGGGTTAGGAATATATTTTCGCAATTGCGATACATGGAATACAATATGGAATTTAGAAAGAAAAGGTGGTAAAGCTATTTGATATGCTACCGAACCTATCCGACAAAGAATTTGATATGGTCTGATGAATTTGGGAGTGAGCTTTCTGGATTTAATAACCCGACTGATCCTAGTCGTGGGCATAACTCTTAAAAACACATGCTCTCCTTCCTCAAACTTAAGAGGTCTCCTTCTCTTGTCAGCATAACTCTTCTGTCGACTTTGAGTTATCCGCATCTTTTTCTGGATCACCTTAACTTTTTCCATTATTTGTTGTACAAGTTCAGGTCCTAACGCAAGCTTTTCCCCATCTTAGTACTAGCACAAAGGCGTTCTACACTATCGTCCATATAATGCCTCAAAGGGTGCCATCCCTATTCTTAAGTGGAAACTATTATTATAGGTGAATTCTATTAGAGGTAAGAATTCATCCCAACTTCCAGTCTGTTCCAAAACACAAGCTCTTAGCAAATCTTCCAACGATTGAATTGTTCTCTCTAATTAGCAATCTATTTGCGGATGATAGGCATAACTTAAATGAAGTTTTGTCCCCATTATTTCTTGCAGACTCTGCTAAAACCTTGACATAAACCTTGGGTCTCTATCACAAATAATACTAGAGGGTACACCTTGAAATCTAACAATCTCACAAATATACACCCGGGTCAATCTCTCCATTGAATACCTTATGTTAATAGGCAAGAAGTGTGCTGACTTCGTAACCCGATCAACAATCACCCGTATAGAATCATAACTCTTTCGAGTCTTTGGCAGTCCAACAACAAAGTCCATTGCATTGTCATCCCATTTCCATTCGGGAATAATCTAAGGTTGTAACATTCCTGAAGGTTTTTAATGCTCAACTTTAGCTTTCTAACAAACTAGACATGATGCTACATACTTGGCAACGTCCCTCTTAATCCCTTACCACCAATATAACCGTTTGAAATCTTGATACATCTTGGTTGCTCCTAGATGCATACTCAATTTGCTCTGTGGGCTTCGTCAAGAATCAGTCTCCTAAGCTCCGAATCACATGGTAAAAAAATCATATCTCTGAACCTTATAATTCCATCCAGTCCTTTCTCAAATTCTGGCATGATGCTTTGCTTCATTAGCTCCTTCTCATCTTGTAAATATTGATCACTTCCTTGTTTATCTTGAATTTCTTCCATAAATCCATTCAAAATAGTAATCATGTTCAAGCAAAGTCTTCTTGGTGTTAATTCTACAGACAACCGCATATTGTCACACCCTAATAGGGATGTCACATTTTCGAACAATAATAATAACCTCTACCCAAGTTATAAACTATTACGTAATATATAATAATATAAGTTGTAAAAATATTTTTTTTTTAACATTATATTATAAAATAAACAGAACATAAAATAAAACAAACTATTACATACACACCATAATTATACATATGATTTTGTTTTTAATAGGTACAAATAATTTACATATTACAAACTAGTTAATTAAAACAAGAACCGTCTCGGTTTAAAGCAAACCATAAACTAGCCCAAGCATAACACTAGAAGTTCTGATCCTCCGAAGAATCCTCCTCGGGAAGATTATCGGAAGACAGAAATACTCTGGTAACATCATACCACGCTGCAATCAATCCATATGATATGGATGATCTCGAGGTTCACCTTCCTCGAACTGGTCACTCGGTTGCTGCTCCTCGTTGTATTGACAATCCAACAGTTGCTCCTCTTCCACTTCCTCAACGACTTTACGGAACATAAATAATAATACAGAAAATATATGCAAAGAGGTGAGACAATCTACATCATTACCAGCATAGCAGTAAGAAAACGACAAAACATACAGATATAGCAGTTAAAGCAACAAAATCATGTTAGCACAACATATATCATATCTCAATCAAGTATAAATGTCACAGATGCAAAATATCATAAATCAAATTATAATTATTCACACAGTGATGCAGATTAAATATGTCATGTACTCAGACTCATTCCTACTCCATGGAGCTAAACACAAACATCAGAGAGAATGATCCGGTAGACATGTCCGCACATCAGGCTGCCTCAACCAGCTATTACACAGTCAAATACGTCGTGTAAATAGCACACAGTCAAATACGTCGTGTGAATGACACACAGTCAAATACGTCGTGTGAATAGTACACAGTCAAACACGTCGTGTACATCCAGGCATAGTACCAGACAGTCCCCAATAGATCCTGATTAAGAATAGTATTTGTCGAGATCGCTAGTGTGTGTTTTTCGGTTACCACGGCCCATAGGAGCTACCAAAGCGTCCACATGTGGAATCTACCGCACACTAACGCCTCCAAGTTCTCCACATGAACACACTACGCCTATCACACCCGCAATACGGTGTAATTCATCTCGTCATCAATCGTCAATTTCAACCAAATTGACATACCACTCTATGTATGTAATGATCCATAATTACAAAAATACCCTCGTATCACCATGAATCATAATTACATAAATATCCTCATTGTCATCATAATTACGTAAATACCCTTCGTATAAAAAAAAAAGTATGTCTCCACTTGACAATACTATTTCCTAACGTGTCCGGGTCCACCACTTTGACCCGACAAGAAAATTTATTGTTTCCATAAGTCGCGTAAATATTTTATCCCATTTTCACAATTACGTCACATTTTACAGACGTTTTTCAATCACGTAAATATTTTTCAATGTTTTCTCAATCGCATAACATTTTTAAATCATTTTCTCAATCGCGTAGTTTAAAAATCACCATTTTAAATACACGTAAGCTATTTCTACTATTTTTCACTGTATAAAATATTTCTTGACATTCCAAATTAAATTTTTTAAACTTTCCAAACTAAAAACATTATTTGAATATTATATTCTATTTTTCTTACAAAAATTACTCTAAATAATAATTTCTGACGTTTTTCCCAAAAATTTGATTTTAATAAATTCTTCTATAGTTAATTTTATTCTTTAACTACGTAAAATATTTCCTTGCTTTCTAAATGACATTTTGAAACATTCTTCAATACTTGCTCATTTTTAATCAATTTTGACAGCATTTCGTTTAGAAAATCCACTAAATGATATTTTCTACGTTTTCTTTTTAAAAATTCATTTATTTTATTATAACCATAAAATACACTTTGAAAATTGCTAACATATTTTAAAACTCAAAGGTAAGTATTTTTCAAGTATCTAAAATTTATTTCTTTTCTATACTAGACTTCTAATAAAAATTTGTTTACTTATTTATTTCTTGAAAATCCATTGTAAATGAATTCTTTTTAGGTTAACTAACTAGTTTACACTTAGAAAATAATTTTTGGCTCAATTAAACATTAAAAGTGTATTTTGGCCGAAAATCACCACTTTTATACAAACCATATTTAAAATTATTTTTCATCCATTAAATCATTGAAAAATCCTTTAACTTAATTAAATCAATTAGGTTATTCTTTTAGAAAATGGTTGAGAACATATTGGTTCTCTTTTCATAGTCAAAACCATAAGCTCTTCATCTTGTGTTCTTTGGAACACTTTTGCAAATCTCAATATATTTGCACATCCAACAATAATTATCATAGATCTATGAACATATACATATATTTATGAACACATACCATATATTAAAGCAATAATAAAACACATACCAAATATCAAAGCTATAAACATGCTTGCATGCATAATAAATCACAAATAGAAAAGACAATAAACATGCACACAAAATTAATCACAACTAGAAAAGACAATAAACATGCACACAAAATTAATCACAAAACAAACAACCAAGTGAATGAATCCTTATGGATTCTTCACCACAATTACATCCATTTTCTCACCACCACACATGGTTGATGAGATTAAATCTCCCTCTTACCTATAAGGAAGACAAGATCTCCTTGGACTCCTCCTTAGAAATTTTTGTGTAGCTTCAAGAAAAATCCTAACAAGCTTAAACAAATTATAAAGTCATAAACTATGGATGAAAAAGATAAACCATGGATCAATCATGGCTTAGAACATCAAAAATAAAATTAGAAACAAGAAACAAGAATTTTCACCTTATAGGAAAGAAACTTCAAAGTGATTTTCCAAGCTCCAAATGGATGATTTAGCAAAAACTCACAACTAGAGATGTTCTTAGAATATGGTTTAGATTTAGAAAATGAAGTTGGATGCAATTTTTGATGGATGGAAGTGTATTGAAGAGGCTTGACCGAATGGTAGAGAAAATGGGAACTTAGAAATTTTCTTTGGTGTTCTTTGGGTAGGAGAGAAAAGAGTGAGAGATAAGAAAGATAGAATGATTGAAATGAAGATGATAAAGTGAATAATTCCCTCCCCAAAAATGCATGGTCGTAGAGCATCAAACAAAAGCTAACCACCTTTTTGACAATTTTGGCTTAATTATTAGCCTTTGATGACTTGGATTGAATGACTAAGCTTTTAGCAACTTCTTGGTTGCTTCCTTGTTGAATTTTGAGTGCATAATTCATGCATAAGGCCGAAAATGCTATAGGAGAATCAATCAATTTTGATTGATTTTTAATAACATATTTATGCTTAAATCCTCCTAGTTATGTTTAATTAAAAATTAGCTAGGTTCCTTTATTATTTAGTTAATCATCTATTTATTTAGAAACACTAATCTCCTTCTTAATTATACTAGACTATAATATGGTAAAAATTAATTAGGTTTTAGTCCATTTAATTATCACTCAAACCCCTTTTAGATTAACTTAATTAAGTTTTAGACTAATTATTCAATTAAGTTAGGTTTTAAACTAACTAATCTACTAAGTCTAATCATTTTTGTAGATTTTTAACCTTTTGGTTTAGAATTTTACAAGCCTTTTATGTTAGTAAATTTTTCCTAAAAGTGGGGCCCACAAACCCAAACGTGGGTCCCACAAAGCAAATGTGGGTCCCACAGATTTTTCTGCATGATAAATATTTTTATTATACAGAAAAATTCTAAAAATTAAAAGATTGATATGTGTATTATTCGGGTTGGGTTTAGTAAGATCGCCCAGCTCCAAATAATCAAACAAGATTTTCTCCGGCCCGAAAATTATTATTTTCTTAACTCAGAGCAAATCACACGAAACAATCAAATACAGTTACGAAACAGTCAAATTAATTTTATAACACACAGAAATCAGAAAACAGTACAATAAGGGCAAAATCGTAATTAACCAAAAATTGGGGTGTTACACATATCTTTGAATTGTTCTATCAATTCTCTTTCCTTGATCATCATAGCAGAGACACTAAGTATCTTCTTACTCAAAGCATTTGCCATGACGTTTTCCTTTCCAGGATGATATTGAAGTTATAAATCATAATCTTTCAAAAATTCTAACCACCTCCTTTGCCTCATATTCAGCTCCTTTTGGTCAAACAGGTATTTCAGACTCTTATGGTCACTGCAGACGTTGAATGTTACCCCATACAGAAAATGTCTCTAGATCTTCAATGCAAACCCAATAGTAGCTAACTCCAAATCATGAGTAGGGTAGTTCTTCTCATGCACTTTCAATTGCCTTGAAGCATATGCCACTACTTTTTTGTTCTGCGTAAGCACACAACCTAAACCCTGATACGATGCATCACATTAAACTTCAAAAGGTTCATTGGGATCAGGTAGAATCAGTATTAGTGAAGTAGTCAATCGTCTTTTCAACTCTTGAAAATTGTCCTCACATGCATCAATCCATGCAAAAGTTTGATTCTTTCGTGTGAGCTGGGTAAGAGGTCTTGTTATCTTGGAAAATCCTTCGATGAATCTTTGGTAATAATCGGCTAAACCCACAAAACAGTGGATCTCCATTATGGTCTTCGGTCTTTCCTATTGAAGTACTGTTTCAACTTTCAATGGATCCACCACAATTCCTTCCTTTGAAATTACGTGACCTAAAAATTGAACTTCCTCAAACCAAAACTTGCACTTTGATAGCTTAGCGTACAACTGCTTCTCCTTTAGAATCTGGAGGACTACACTGAGATGTTCAGCGTGTTCCTCCTGACTTCAAGAATATATCAAAATGTCATCCATAAAGACAATGACAAATCTGTCTAGATAAGGATAAAAGATCCTATTCATGCAATCTATGAATATTGCAGGACTCCGAATGGCATCACTTGATACTCATAATGCCCATAATGCATTCGGAACACCGTCTTGGGGATATCTTCTACTTTTACGAGAATCTGATGATAACCATAACGTAAATCAATCTTAGAGAAAATAGCTGCTCCCTTCAAGTATCCATAAAATCGTCTATCCTCGAAAGTGGATATTTATTCTTGATCGTGATCTTGTTCAACTGGTGATAACCCATACATAGGCAAGAAGTTTCATCTTTCTTCTTAACTAACAGCACTGGAGCTCTCCATGGTGATACACTAGGTCCCACAAACTGCTTTCCTAATAGTTCCACTAACTGCTTCTTGAGTTCAACTAATTCTGATGGTGACATCCAGCATGGTGCCACGGAGATAGGACCAGATCCTAATACAAAATTGATAGAAAATTCTATCTCTCGCTCTAGTGGTAGTCTGGGTACATCATCAGGAAAACTTCAGGAAACTCATTGATAACAGGAATAATATGCATATTCATCTTACTTTTGACCTCCAAGGAAAACAGTAACATGTATCCTTGAGCTCCTTCCCTCAAGGAAGCCTTAACTTGGTTGGCCATCAAAAATCTAAAAATCTCAATCTCAGGGAACACTAAAGTTTTATTGGAACAATCTAATAGGATATAGTTAGAAGATAACTAATCCATTCCTAAAATCATGTTTATTTGTGAAAGAGGTAAACAAATTAAATTAACAAAAAAGTTTCGGTCTCTAACAATAATAGGACAATTTAAGCAAACTTGAGTAGTAATAGCAAGCTTAGTAGTGGGAGTAGAAATAATCAAGTCAAATGGTAATGAAGACACAGACAACCCTAATCGATTCACATAGTCATAGGCAATAAAAAATATGTTGCTCGAGAGTCATACAGTACAGTTAAAGACTTACCTCCTATGGCACAATCTCCATTGATTAGATCTTCGGATTGGGAGGCTTCTGCTCCACTCATGATATAAACTCTCCCTCTTGTTTGAGGTCTTGAAGCACGTACATTACTAACGGAATGCTCCGTCTTTGGTTGAGTACAATCTCTAGAAATGTGTTTGGGCTTCCCGCACTTGAAACAGATTATTCCCTTGATCGTACACTCCTTTGTTAAGTGACCTTTTCCACACATCATACATTTTGGTAAAGATGTCAGGTCTGACTTGTAATGCCCTAGGACAAATATCTTGATATATTTGATTATATCAAGATAAACAGTACTAGCCATGTCACTTCTACATAAATAACTACTAATATATCTATAACAACATTATAAGTCATTATAGAAAGCCTAGAGAAAATGCGAAAAAACTTAAATTTATACATACATATATATATAACCTTAGCCATAGAAGGGCTTATTGCAATACATGTCTCTGAATATAACTACAAAGCAAATATAACAATATACATAAGCTTTGTCTAAGAGAAGAAACAAAAAAAATAAAACTATACTACACCAGTTCTTCTGTTTCTTGAACTTCTTACTCTATGTCAATCCTTGACCTTTTTCTACCATAAAAACACAAAAAAGGGGTGAGAACATGAAAATTTTCAGCAATAAACATATAATTCATGGCATAATAACTATGTAAAATGCATACATAATTAAACTAAACTCAATATTATACGATCGCCCATACAATCGTATGACATTACTTATAATTACTATTATAGGAGTTTCCTCCTCTATAATTGATAATTTCTTAATACCTCATAGTATAGCCAAGCCGATAGATTATATACCGTTAACATAAGCAACTGCCCACACAATTACTTATGTCAAGAGCCACAAACAATTGCCTATACAACTGAACTGTAACTACAAAGCTGACGATTTAACCCTACCTTGACTTGTCCATCCTAGGAAACTTTGGTTCCACGAACACTTGCTAAGATAGGGAGTGAACTTATCACATACTAGTCCTACCTGAGAAAAGGAAAATTGTATTTCTTACTAATTGTACTTATCTCATTTGTATCCGGCTTTCCTTACTATTGCACTACCTGTAGTGACCTGTGCCACACTTGAGTGCTCAAGGTTCCAAATACCTGTTTTAGGTAACTCATAACTATTGGAATTCCTAGCTACTTGATCTTCCAAACTCACCTAGTATTCAAGGAAGTAACTTTCTTCCCATATACATCTTTAACTCATCTATACTGTTAGAAGAGTTACACATGTTTCTACTATACCTAATGAATATGACAAGCTTTCGAGTTATAGTTCATCCTATTGTGTATTAAACAATGCACAAGATCTCACTTAACTAAAGAACTTAGTACATAATCATCCCCGCTTGGGAACTAAACTCATACCTTAACTCCACTCAAGTGAAACTAATACAAGAGTGGTTAGTACTTGCAACACTTTGTTGCTTAATATTTTAGGTACTCTACCAGGGTAATCCACTATTCTTGGATATCCTAAGGTTCATACCTTTACCAACTCATTGAAGTGAATGCTACTAATTCATTCTAGTATACTTGTATCTATTACACCAACTCATCATATATTGTGTGATATCTAATACAATAGTAAATGGCTAGGGTGTTAGATACCTACCTATAACAATCCTTAACTATTGGATGCACAAAGGTCTAAGACTTATCATCTATACTAAGGCTTGTTTCCTCTTTGAAACATCCTTAAAAGTATCTTCATACACTTAAGAAAACATATAAGAATGATCCCAACTAGCAGGGAACTTCAAAACATCAAGAATAGCATTCTTGAAAAATCCTAGAACTCACGCCTAGGCATGGATGATGTCTTGTCTCATGCCTAGGCTTGGTTTTACCACGCCTAAGCGTGGTGCTCTCTGCCTCGCCTAGACCAAAACCTGATCAGTCCATGCTTAGGTGTGGAAAAGCTGTGCCTAGGCATGGTCAATTCTATAGAAAGTTATGCAGAATCGAGCCACTGTTCTATTGGCTCCAAATCTGTTTTTAACCTTCCAATCTTGGATTCTAAGTGTTTTGCAACCCTAATCATGGGTCCTAATCATGTTAGAATCATTAAATACTAAAATCAACTCATCAATTCACTTAATCATGGATTAATACTCAAAATCATAACCCAGGTTCTATATTCCAACTATGGAACTTCTTAATTGATTTAAGCACAAATTCAACCAATTTGCATTCAAAGCAACAAAACTAACTCAATTTCATCAAAGGAAGCAAAACTAACAAAGAAAGTGGATTCTTGCATCTCAAACCCATTTTCTCCATCTATGTGACCTAACTTTAAAGAATAGAAAAGATGAAGAGAAAGATGAGATTGAAGGTTAGAATCCCCTACTTCTTGAAGACATGAAGATGAACTCCTAAGCTCCAACCTTGCTCTTGATTCTTCTTGACTACTCTTGCTCCCTTTTCCATTTCCCCTTTTTCCCTCTTCATGATTGCTCCTCTTTCTTTCTCTTTTGTTTTTTTGTTTTCAGCAGCAAAATGCTGCTCTTAATCGTGTGAGGGAGAGAAAATTGAGAGACTAAAATACCCATGGATATTTTAATGGAACTTCCTTATCTGCTAAGGACACTTGAATTTAACTAAATCAAGTTTTTCAACTTCCAACAACTTTGAAATAAATACTAGGATTCATCAAAATTATTGTTTCACGATATCTTATTTTTCCATATCTGTTGGTGGTCAATCGGGCGTTAAAAGCACAACTAGTATGCCTAAAAATACCAAACTAACTCCGATTGTTCTCAAACTTTAACTACACCTTAATTAACTTATTTGTGACTTAGAAACAAACTCTCTAGGTTTATTTCCCTCAACTTAGCAATTTATGCTACTATCTGAGTCATTTTAAGCTATTTTTAAACTTTTGGATTGCAACTAAGTGCCTAAACGAACTCAGTTTGTCACAAAACTTAACTGACATGTTATACAAGTATAATAGTACCTTTGAGACCATATACAAGCTTAACATGTTTTCTCAGGATGTTACATGACTGGATCTACTACTACTAGTACTTCCTCCATATGTTTGTTGTTGCTGTTGATTCCCTTGTGGCCGTGAATACGATTTCCGCTAGAATCGATTGACATTACTATTACTCCCCCTTTGGAACCAAGATGGTCCAAAGTTAAGGGGTCTCATATCCTAAGAGTGATCAACTCCTCAGTTCGGTGGCACTTGTCCAACAAAGCTGGGAATTGGTCTATCCCCAAAGGTAGTACTGCTCGCTTCAGATCATGCCTCAAACCTTATTCAAATTTCTGACACTTCCATTCCTCATTGAGCTGGAGTTGAAAATATTGTGAGAATTTTGATAGGCTTTTAAACCTAGCAGCATAATCACTAACGGTCATTCCCCCTTGCTTTAATCCAAGGAACTCTATCTCCTTTGCATGCCTCGTGCTAGCTGGAAAATACTTCTCCAGAAATTTGTTCCAGAAGACTTCCCATGTGATAATTCTTCCTTCAGCTTTCAACAACCGTTGAGTTCCTGCCCACCAGTCCTCACCGTCTCCAATGAGGATGAAAGTAGCATAGGTTACCTTCATTTCGTCTGTGCATCCCATTCCTCTAAAGATTTTCTCCAATTCCTTGATCCAAAGGTTTACCTTCTCTGGATCAAATTCGGCTTTAAACTGTGGTGGATTATTGCGGTGAAACTCTGATAGATTCTGAGCCTCGGCTGTTGCTTCCTGCTGTTGAGCAACCCTCTGATTTTGTTATACTATTGCATTAGTCATTCTTTGCATTGTTGTTGCAGCCACAACCATATTATTATTGTCACGTCTCGTGTCCACATGCTCACCTCTACCATGAGCCATTGCCTTTCTTCAAAGTCAAACTAAAATACACTGAAAACTAAATGTAACTATTTTAAACAATATTGCCTCTTTTTGGAAACCAAAACAAAGAGAAATGCACAACATAAATAAGATAGACCAAACCACAAAGCCGACAGACGAAACTTGGGCTCTGATACCAACTAATGTAACACCCTCCTTAGGGAATTACATTTCAGACCAAAAATTTTTAAACTAAAACCAATTCATGAATAATTTAATATTGAATTATACGGGTTATAAATTTTTTTTTACGGATAACATAAACTTAACATAATATAGAGAACACAAGATATAATAAACTGAATAACACACATGTCATATATATTACATAGTTTAATGACAACATAAATACATAAAACTTACGTACTCAAAAGAATATGTACAGCTACATTAGCAAAAACCTAACCTGGCCTAAGTCTAAACACCTGGAAGGTAGGGTCCTCCATTAGATCCTCCTCGGAATCCTTAACAAACAAATTTGTAACAAACAACTGAGAAGTCACATTTACGATAAATATAATAAACCTTTATCCAAGTTATAAATCATATCTTAATATATAATAATATAAGTTGTGAAAATTTTATTTTCTACACATTATATTATTAAATAAAATAAACAGAACATAAAATAAAACAAACTAGTAAATACACACCATAATTATACATATGATTTTGTCTTTAAAGATACAAATAATTTGCACACTACAACTATTTAATAAAGCAGTTGACTGTTTAGTTTAAAGCAAACCATAAACTTGCCCAAGTACAAAACTAAAAGTTCTGATCCTCCGAAGGATCCTCCTCTGGGAGATCATCGGAAGACAGAAACCCAAGGTGTCGATCAATCCAACTGATATGGATGATCAAGAGGCTCGACTTCCTCACATTGGTCGCTTGGATGCTGCTCCTCTTTGTATTGATATTCCTGAGGCTGCTCCTCTTCTTCTTCCTTAAAATCTTTATGGAACATAAATAATAATACAGAAAATGTATACAAAGAGGTGAGACAATCTACATCACTACCAGCATGGCAGTACAGAAAATGATAATACATATAGTTATAGCAATTTATACCACAGTTCATATTATCACATCATACATAATATCTCAGAATCAAATATAAATAACCACATCATGATGTAGACCATTTATGCAAATGTAAACAGACTCAATCCTACTCCATGGAGCTAAACACAAACATTAAAAAGAATGATCCGGAAGACCTGTCCGTACCTCAGGCTGCCCCAACCATCTATTACACAGTCAAACATTGTGTAAATAGCACACAGTCAACACGTCGTGTAGATAGTACACAGTCAAAACGTCGTGCACAACAGGTATTGTACCGAATAGTCTCCACTAGATCTTGATTAAGAATAGTGCTTGTCGAGATTGCTTGTGTGTTGCCTGTTACCACGACCCAAAAGAGCTACCAACTGTCCATATGTGGAATTCTCTGCATAGTATCGCCTCCAAGTTCACTCAAGGAACCACACTACGCCTATCGCACCCACACTGTGATGTAATTCATCTCGTCAGCCAATCGCCAATTTCCACCAAATTGACACATTTTCTCAATGCATGTACATGAGTCAAAATTACAAAATAACCTTATCATCAATATTTCCAATATAGTACGCATCCACTTGACAGTACTATTTCTCAACATGTCCGGGTCCACCACTTTGACCTGACAGTAAATTACTATTTCTCTTAGTCGAGTAAATATTTTATTGCATTTCTACAATCACGTCACCTTTTTCCAATATTTTCAAAATGCGTAAATATTTTTCAATGTTTTTAAAATCACGTGGTGTTTTTAAATCATTTTCTCAATTGCGTAACATTTTGAAACCGTTTTCTCAATCGCGTAACGTTTTAAAATCTTTTTCTCAATCGCGTAGTTTAAAAATCATTATTTTAAATACGCGTAATATATTTCTAATATTTTTTAACTACGCAAAATATTTTCCCTACGTTCTAAATTATATTTTGAAACTTTCTCCATTATATATTTATTTTTAATTTTTATTGACATCATTTCGTCTAGAAAATCCATTAAGTGACATTTTCTATGTTTTCCTTTAAAAATTTCCTTTCTTAATCATTACCAATATTTATATCTCGAAACTAGCTAACTTGCTTCAAAACCCAACGGGTGAGCTATACGTTAGTACTTTTCAAGTGTTTAATTTATTTCAAATCCATACTTATTTTCTCTAATTAAGTTTCTAAAATAACTTCATTCATTTTATTTCCAAAAATTCATTCAAATTGAGTTCTCTTTAATTTAATTACATAGTCCACACTTAGAAAATAATTTTAGATCAAAGATATCACAATGGGCATGTTGGCCGAAATTTACTATGTCTTCTATAAATCATCTTTAACTTATTTTCCATCCTCTAAGTCCTTGTAAAAAAAATCATTTATTCAATTAAATTAAATAATCCTTGTGTTAGAAAATATTTGAGAACATTTTGGTCCTCCTTGGGGTGATGAAGCCGTGAGCTTCTTTGTATTCTTTGGAACACTTATGCAAATCCTGAACATATTATTCACATCCTACAATAATTATCATGCATCTATAAACACATACAAAATATATATCAAAGCTATAGACATACTTGCAAACAAAATCAATCACAAACAAAAATAACTTTAAAACAATCAAGTGAATGAATCCTTATGGATTCTTGACCACAAACCAATCCATTTTCTCACCACCATACAAGGTTGATGAGATTAAATCTCCCTCTTACCTCTAAGGAAGACAAAACCTTCTTGGACTTCCTCCTATGGATTTCGTATGGCTCCAAGAAAACCCTAACAAGCTTAAACAATTTATAAAGTCACAAACTATGGTTGAAAAAGAAAAACCATAGATCAATCATGGCTTAGAACTTCAAGAATCATGTTAGAAACAAGAAACAAGGATTTTTACCTTGTAGGAAAGAAACTTTAAGGTTGTTTTCCAAGCTCCAAATGGATGATTTTGAAGAAACTCTCAACTAGAAAGATGTTTAGAATGATGTCTAGGTTTAGGAAATGGTGTTGGATGAAATTTTAGATGAGTGGAGGTATGGATTTGTGATGGTGGCCGTGAGCTTCACCAAGAAGAAAGGAGAGAATTTTTTGGTTATCTTGCTTTGGAGAATGGTTGAAGATGATAATGGACATAGCAAAATGTTTTCTTCCTTCCTTCTAATGCACTTGGTCGTGGGGCTCCCCTAAAGGAGATGGCTTCCTTAGTTGACCTCTAAGAGCTCCTAATGGCCTTAGATGATTTCAAGGGTGGATCTTCAATGCTTTGTCTCCAAGTTGCTTCATATTGGCTTAGAGAGACAAGTCACCAAGTTCTTGAACCTTCTTGAAAGAGCTTGGCCTCAATTGCACTTAGGGAGAACTAATCAAATCTTGATTCATTTTAGTCTCCTAATTATGCTTAAGCCATTCTAGTTAGGTTTAGGTAAACTTAGTTAGGTTTCTTAGTTATTTAGTTAATCATCTAGTTACTTAGGATAACTAATCACCTTCTTGATTATGTTAGAGCATTCTCTAACTAAAATTTTAATGAATAACAAACTAGATTTATTTCATTTAGTTACTACTTAAGCACTTTAGATTAACTTAATTAGGTTTTAAGCTAACTTAGTCATGTTTTCTATTTACTAATCTATTAAGTCCAACCATTTTTGTGGACTTCTCTCCTATTGGTTAGAATTTTCAAGCCATTTTCGTTGACTGTTTCTCATTGGCTTAGAAATAATTCAAGCCAGAAACGTTGACTGGTTTCTATTGGTTCTCCGAATAGTAAGTCATAAAGACTTTATGACTATACTATCCACTGGGCAGAAGCTACTGCTCTTAAGTCAGTAGGTACTGTCCACCGGATAATAAAATAATATTATAATATAAAATATTTTTATTTCATAAATAAATTCTAAAAAATAAAAGATTGATACACGTATTACTCAGAATTGGGTTTAGTAAGATCCTCCAGCTTCGAATAATCATATACCGATTTTTCTCGGCCCGAAAATTATTATTTTCTTGACTCAGAGTAAATCACAAACAACAGTCAAATATAGTCACGAAATAGTCAAATTAATTTTATAGCACACAGAAAACATAAAACAGTACATTTAGGACAAAATCATATTTTAGCCAAAAGTTGGGGTGTTACAACTCTCCCTGACTAATAGAAATTTCGTCCCCGAAATTTATCGTACCTTAGAAAAGATGTGGGTATTGCTTCCTCATTTTATCCTCCAGCTCCCATATAGCATCTCCCGTTACCTCATTCCATATTACCTTTACCAATACAATCATTTTTCCTCAAAGCTGCTTCACTCTCATGTCCTCAATCTTAACAAGAAACGTCTCATACATCAAATTATCTTTCAATTGAACTTCATTGGGTTGAATGACATATGTTGGATAAGGAATATATTTTCTCAATTGAGACACATGGAATACATTATGAAGATTGGAAAGAAAAGGTGGTAAAGCTATTTGGTAGGCTACGGGACCTATTCGACGAATGTTTTGGTAAGGTCCGATGAATTTAGGAGTGAGTTTTCTAGATTTGATAACCCTTCCAACACCAGTCGTAAGTGTTACTCGCAAGAACACATGTTCACCTTCTTCAAATTCAAGAGGTCTCCTTCGCTTGTCTACATAGCTTTTTTGTCAGTTCTGAGTCGTCCTCATTTTCTCTTGAATCATTTTCACCTTTTCCATAGTCTGCTACATAAGATCAGGTCTAACAATCATACTTTCCCCATCCTAATACCAACACAAAAGTGTTCCGCATCGTCGCCCATATAGTGCTTCATAGGGTGCCATCCCTATGCTTGAGTGAAAACTATTATTGTAGGTGAATTCTATCAGAGATAAGAATTCATCCCAACTCCCTTGTTGTTCCAATACACAAGCTCGCAATAGATCTTCCAATGACTTTATTGTTCTCTCTGTTTGACCATCAGTCTGCGGATGATAAGCAGAACTCAGACGTAATTTAGTCCCTATGGCTTCTTCCAAACTTCACCAGAACCTTGACGTAAATCTCGGATCTCTATCAGAAACTATACTTATGGGTACACCGTGAAGTCTAACAATTTCAC
The DNA here is from genome assembly GCA_029884605.1 of Ormosia emarginata. Classification (NCBI taxonomy): domain Eukaryota; kingdom Viridiplantae; phylum Streptophyta; class Magnoliopsida; order Fabales; family Fabaceae; genus Ormosia; species Ormosia emarginata. The sequence continues at coordinate 5,390,432 of JAQQTP010000037.1, forward strand.
TAATGTACACTTGGGTTAATCAATCCAACGAATACTTGATATTGATTAGCAAGAAGTGAGCTAACTTCGCAAGCCTATCAACTATAACCCATATAGAATCATTACCCTTCCTAGTTCTTGGGAATCCAGTAACAAAATCCATTGAGATACTATCCCATTTCTATTCTAGAATAGTTAAAGGTTGTAATATACCGGCAAGTCTTTGATGTTCAACCTTTGCCTTTTGACAAACCAAGAAAGACGCCACACATTCTGTAATATCTCTCTTCATTCTTGGCCACCAAAACATCCACTTTAGATCTTGATACATCTTAGTCATTCTTGGATGCATACTTAACCTACTAGTATGAGTTTCATCCAAAATTGCTTGCTTAAGATTGGGATCATCAGGTATACAAATCATTCCTTCAAATCTTAAGACTCCATCAGATCCTTCCTCAACTATCACCTTATGACCTTGCTTCAAAAATTCTTTTTCATTCTGCAAAAATGGATCATCTTTCTATTTTTCTTTGATTTCCTCCAGCAAGTCATTCAAAATAGTAACTCTGTTTAGACAAATCCTTCTTGGTGCCAATTCCACTGATAACCACAAATCTCAAAACTGATTTATTAACTTTTCCCCCTTTATCATCATGGTAGAAACACTAATCACCTTCCTACTTAAGGCATCTGCCACCACATTTGCCTTTCTTGGATGGTATTGAAGTCGAAAATCATAATCCTTTAAAAATTCAAGCCACCGCCTTTGCCTCATGTTCAATTCCTTCTGATCAAACAAGTATTTCAAACTCTTGTGATCACTGAAGACATTGGACGTGACCCCATATAGAAAATGTCTCCACACTTTCAATGCAAAAACCACTGCGGCTAGCTCCAAATCGTGCATTGGGTAGTTCCTCTCATTTACCGTTAATTGTCTTAAAGCATAGGCTACGCTGTAACACCCCAAACTTTCTATTTATTAAACAGTAATTTTGACAGTTAATAGAATTCTACTGTTTAGTGATTTCTGTGTACTGTAAAGTTATTTTGAATATTCTGTCTGTAAATTTGATCGTTTTGAGTAATTTGCTCCGTGTCAAGAAAATAATAATTTTTGGGCCGAAAAAATATACGTAAATTAATTTTTACTGTTTAGTCTTAATTAATTTACATATTTGATTTGATATTTGTGCGTTTTCTAATTTTTGTGATTTTATGTGTGATTTTGGAATTTTTACTATGTTATGGGGCCCACGAGGTGTATGTGGGCCCAGGTGGCCATACGTGGGCCAAGTGGGTCCCGCAAAATGAAAAAATTTTCTACGAATAGAAAAATTTGTACTGTTTAGACGGAAACAGGGGATCTTACTAAACCTGAATCCGGAAACAGTTTTAGAAAATTCCTTCTTGTATTTTATCGTATTTAAGTAAAAATACAGTAATTATATATATATATATATATTTGTGAGGTTATAATAGAAGATAAAAATAAAATTCTATAAAAATTCTATCTTTGTTAAGATAACATTAGTGGTTTGAATATCCACTATCAATTTAATTATCGTTGGAGAATTAATCTTGATTTAATTAACAGTGGAGATTTGATCTTAAAAGTAAATAGGATCAATTATAACCATTGGATGGAAATTAAATCAAGGGTAGGGATTTAATTTTTATAAATGGCTATGACCATTATCAACCCTTGGATGTAAAATTAATCAATGGTGGAGATGGATCATTAATGACCATTGGATTTGGATTTAGATCAATGGTGGAGAATTGGTCATAAAAAATGATTACAACTATTTTGGACCCTTGGATGTAAAGTTTGAAGGTGTAATCTTGACCCTTCATTTTTGGAGACACATCTAAGGGATAGGGTTTAAAGAGAAAAGATCCAATGGCCCATAATAAGTCTTCTACCTATAATGCTTTTAATTAATACCTAAAATGACTAAAAACAAAAATGGCTATCAAATTGTCACATTTTGGAGTGCATGATGAGGGGGGGACGGTTGAAGGAGCAAGGAAGAAGGAGACCATTTTAGAATAGGTTTTTAGGCCAAAGAAAAAGGATGGAAAAGGATAAAGAAAATAGCCAAGTGTTAAGACAAATTACTATTGATCATTAATGCTTATGTTTTTCAAATTTCACTTTGTATTTTTCTCCAAGGCATGCTACGGCAATGCCATCTTGGAAGACCATTCTACACTTCATTTATCACTTCTTCACTTTATCACTTAAACTTCAAAGAAACCAAACCAAGAAAACTCCATTTCTCTCCCAAAATATGACCATTCGGCCAAGCACTCCAATCTTCTCCTCCATCACTCTTTAATTTCATACAACCTAGTTTCTTGAATCTTTACCTCATTCTAAACAACTTTCATGTTGAAGACTTTCTCTAAATCTTCCATCTTGAAGGACTTTCACTAAGATCAAATTCTAGAGTTTTTGTTGGTGAAGTGTAAGAAAACTTCATTTATTCTTTTCTTTTTCATGTTCTAAACCATGTTTGATCCATGGTTCTTCTTATTCAAGCTTAATATACTAATTTTCTTGTATTTGTTTCATGTTTAAGAACTTGTGTTGGTGGAGATATTGTTCAAAACACAAATCAACAAGCTTTTTGGTGGTTCTTCAAGAGGTAAGAGGGAGATTCATCTCACCAACCAAGCATGGTGGTGAGAGATGGTTTTATATTTGATGGATGGTAAATCCATGTGAGGATTCCTATCCATGGTCATGTAATAATTTATGTGTGTTATGTGCTTTGATTATTTTTGCCTATGCTTGATATGCTTTGCATGATTTACTTGTGTATGCATGCTTAGTATGATTTTTATATTTTTATTTGTTTATATGGTGTACTTAAAATATGCATGATGATATATGTTGAATATATTATGATGGATGTATGTTGAAATAAGCAAAATTTTGGCTCCAAAGGCCATAGAGGAGGTCACGATTTTGAACTTCCAAGATTAGGGTTTTTATTGAAATTTTTCAAGAACTATGGAGTTAAGTTTTAGTCCTTGAACTAAAGCAAATTTTGGTAAGACATCAACCAAATTAGTGTTCACAAAATTATATTTTCAAGAATGACAATATTGAATGATTTGAGAAGTAAGGAAATTAAATAAAAGGGTTTGTTTTACAAAAATAAGGCACACGTTTTTTTGAGTTATATTTTTATTAATTTATTTTGTGTAGAAAATAAGAATGGATCTTAGATGATTTACAAGAAAAATATTTGGTAGTTTCAAAAGCCATATATAAGGTTTTGACAATTTAGAAAAATATTTGATGTTATAAAATACAAGAATTTTCAAATAAGGATTTTTGGAAAAAGGAATTAAAGTGTAATATATTTAGTGAAGTGGAATTTTTATAAATAAAAGGAAAAGGAAATTGAAAGTGTTGAATTTCAAATTATTTTAAAGAAAATTAATTTTAGAAGTGATTTAGAAATATAAAAGAAAACGTTCATAACTTAAATTTACTAATGTAGTATTTATTTATTGGGTTTTGGAAAATGTTAGGAAATTTAAAGTTAGAAACAGTAATTAAATCAACTAAATGTGATTTTGTAAGATTAAATCAATAAAAAGTGATTTTTGAGAAAATATATTACGGAAAAGATTTTTGACTAAGAATAAGAAGGGAATAAAGTAAGAAATTATATTATTGTAAGAAAAGTCCAAAATAATATTTTTAAAGTTAAGAAATATTTTACGAAGGGTAAAAACGGTGAAAAACGATTTACGTAACTCAAAAACATAAATTTTAAGTTACGCGATTTGAAAAACGTTAAAATGTTTCTACGCGATTTTTAAAGCGTTTAAATATTTTACACGATCGAAATGTTGTAGAAAAATATCGCTAGGCGATTTAAAAATGAAAGAATATTTTACGCGTTTTAATACAGTAGAAAATTGTTACGCGAATTTTTAAACGTAACAGAAATATTACAAAACATTGATTACGTAATAAAATATTACGTGACCATGAAAATGTGACAAAAATATTTTACGAATGAGAAAAACATGGTAATGTATTTTTGCTGTTAATTATACAGTAAACTTTACAGTTAAAATCAGTATATGAATACTGTACAAGAAATTTAGAAGTTGGCCTGAAATTGGCATTAATACATGAACGTAAAACAGTATTTGAACCTCGTATGAGAAATTATGTAATTTACCTTTGGTTGGTAATTGGTGCATTACACATGTATTGAAAATGGTCTGATGGACTGTATATGGCTAATTGCCTAGGAGAAACGTACACCTCTTGAGTGGGTGCGATACGCGTAGTGTAGGTCACTTGTTGACCTTGGGGGCATCGAGGTGCGGGTTGCTCGCAATGGGCAGTTGGTAGCTCTTCTGCACCGTGGGTTAGACCGATGAAACACACCGATGATCCGGACCGAGACACTATTCTTAATCGAGATCTGATAAAGACTGTCGTGTATGTGCTAGATGTGCAAGATATAATTATAGCACTTGGTCTGAGGCACGTGGTACCGACAGATCTTTTCGATCAATTTCTCCGACTTGAGTATTAGCTCCATGGAGTAGGTCATTGAGTCTACGTGCGCATGCATGAAACTGAGCATCTATATCTATGTGATGGTGTTTGTGTAATTATTTTGTGATTTAAACAGTGATAGTGGCATGATGGTAATTATTATTCTTACACTATGATGATGGCATAATTGTGATCATGATATGATATTTTTGGTATAATATGTTGTTTGTATTATCTCTGTGCTATTATCTTTGGTATTATCAGCGTAGGTGATCTCACCTCTTTGTATGTATATCTGTCTATTGTATTTATATTGGGTGAAGACGTTGAGAAAGATACGGTACTAGAAGGAGAAGAGGAATTACTTCTCACATCAGGAACCGCAGAGTTCTGACAGTATGACGTCAAGAGCCAGTTTCTTCGGATATGTACGCTTATAATTTCACGGAGGAGCTGGAGAATGGAGGACAAGTCCCGATGAGCGAGGACTTATTTACGAGGGGTACCTGACTGTTAGTATTAGTAGGTTGTATCGTGGGGATCCATTTTTCTGTGTGACTATCTTTGTTCATGTTGAATTTCCGTTGCATATCAGGCGACATTGGGACACTAGAAATTATGTCCCAACGGAAATCAGCATAGTGTCGTCAGCCCGGACACCTGTTCATAGGGCTACTCGTCATAACGGATTCCTACTTGCTGAGGAACCCGAGGAGGACCCATCTGAGGGGTCTTCTGCTTAGTTAAACTTGGGCATGTTTGAACTCTGATATAAATAATGTCTGTAATTATTTAAGTGTGTTTGTTGTTTCAAGAAATGGTCTGTAATAAATAAACCTGACAGTACTTGTGTAATATGTATAATGATGTAAATTACGTGTGATGACTGTTATGTATAATGATGTACATTATGTGTGATGATGTATAATAGTTTTATTTTCCGCTAAGTTTATTTTATTGTCATAAAAAAAAATTTACAACTCGTATTTTATTATAACATCATATTTTATAACTTTGGATAATTTGGTAACAAAGTAACATAAATGTGGCACCCTACGGTGGGTGTTACATACGCCATTTCTGTTTTGCATCAATATACATCCTAACCCCTAGAAAGAAGCGTCACAATACACCTCAAAAGTTTCGTTTGGATCCGGCAAAATCAACACTGATGCAGTCATCAATCTTATTTTCAACTCTTGGAAACTTGTCTCACATTCTTCTGTCCAATCAAACGCTTGACTCTTCCTTGTGAGTTGTGTAAGAGGTCCTGCTATCTTAGAGAAACCTTCAATAAACCTTTGGTAGTATCTGACCATTCCAACAAAACTCCGGATCTCAATCACTGTCTTGGGCCTTTCCCATTGCAAAACGGTTTCCACTTTCGATAGGTCCACTGCAATACCTTCCTTGGAAATCATGTGACCTAGAAACTGAACTTCTTCCAACCAAAACTCACACTTCACCAATTTTACATACAACTTCTTTTTTTCAAAATTTAGAGAATTATATTGAGATGTTTAGCATGCTCTTCCTGATTTTGAGAGTAGATCAGAATGTCATCGATAAGCACAATAACAAATCTGTCTAGGTATGGATGAAAAATCTTGTTCATGTAATCCATGAATATAGCAAGAGCATTCGTCACTTTGAACGGCATCACTTGATACTCATAATGCCCATAACGAGTTCGGAAAGCTATCTTAGGTATATGCTCTACCTTGACACGAATTTGATGATAACCTAATCGCAGATCTATCTTAGAGAAAACAATTGCTCCTTTCACTTGGTCCATTAAATTGTATATCCTTAGAAGTGGATACTTATTATTTATCATGACTTTGTTCAACTGACGATAATCCACACAAAGCTGAGAAGTTCCATCCTTCTTTTTGACTAGCAGTACTGGCGCTCCCCACTGTGAAACACTCAGTCGCACAAACTGTTTTTCCAATAGCTCCTCCAATTGCTTCTTCAACTCCACTAATTCTGATGGCGACATCCAATATGGTGCAATCGAAATAGAACCTGCTCTTGGTACAAGATCGATAGAAAACTCTATCTCTCTTTCCGATGGTAAACTGGGTGCATCATTGGGAAAAGCCTCGAGAAACTCATTAACAATAGAAATAGCGTTCACATCTTTCACTCTTAACTTCCAAAGAAGACATCAACATGTATCCTTGAGCCCCATCCCTCAATAATGATTTGACTTTGACGGTAGTTAAAAATCCAGAATTCTCATCCTTAGGAAAAGCTAAGGTTTTATTGGCACAATCTAATAGGATATGGTTAGAAGATAACTAACCCATTCCTAACATTATATCTATTTCAACAAGAGGTAAGCAAATTAAATTAACAGAAAAGGCTCGATTAAGAATAGTAATAGGGCAATTCAAACATACTTTAGTCGTAACAACAGGCTTGGCAGTTGGTGTAGAAACAATCAATTGAAAACTCAGGGAAGACACAGGTAATTTCAATCGATCCACACAGTCATATACAATAAATGAATGCATCGCACCCGAATCATATAGTAAAGTAAAAAGATTATCTTCTATGACACCTTCCTCTTGAATAAGATCTTCAGACTGAGAAACTTCAGCTCTGGTCATCGTATATACTCGCCCTCCAGATCGCGGCTGAGTAGCATGAACATTACTCATAGTTGGCTTCCTTTCTGGCTGATTGCAATCCCTAGAAACATGTCTAGGTTTTCTACAGTTAAAACAAATTGTACCCTTGATTGAACAATCTCTAGATATGTGGCCACTCTTTCCACACTTAAAGCACTTCAACGTAAATGCCACATTTGGACTAGTTCTGTCACCACTAGGACTTCCCCCAAAAAACTGACGTTAGGGTTAATTCTCCAGTGGTCTCAAATATGGTTTGCGCTGAAACCGGCTGTTATTGTTGCTTTTTCCTCTTTGGAACCAAATAGGTCCAAAGTTATGATTTCTTGGATCTCGTGACGGCTCCAGCTCCTCGAGTCGTCGACACGTATCCATTAAAGTAGGAAACTGATTCATCCTCATGGGTAGCACTCCTCTTTTCAACTCTACCCTCAATCCCTCTTCAAACTTACGACATTTTCACTACTCATCAGGCTGGATTTGGAAATCATCAGGCTGGATTTGGAAATACCTTGAGAACTGTGACATGCTTTCAAATTTGGCAGTATACTCACTAATGGTCATATTGCCTTGTCATAAACCAAGAAATTCCATTTCCTTGGCATGTCGAGCACTAGCAGGAAAGTACTTCTCCAGAAATACTTCACAAAATACTTCTCAGGTAATTTCAGTTCTCTCAGCTTGCAGCAATTGACAGGTTCCTCTCCACCAATTCTCACTATCCCCTCTCAACATAAATGTAGCATATGTCACCTTTCGATCATCTTCGCACCCCATTCCTTCAAATATCTTTTTTAGGTCTTAGATCCAAAGACTCGCCTTTTCAAGATCAAACTCGCCCCTAAACTACGGCGGGTTATTACGTCTAAACTCAGACAAGTTCAGAGCATCAGTTGTCGCCTCATGTTGCTGGGCTGCTTGTTGATTCTGTTGCATAATCACATCTGCCATATGCTATATAGCCTCAGTAGCTGCAGTCATTGGATCAGCATTACGTTCCATGTTTGCACGCGTTTTTCTACCCACAGACATCTTTTTCTTCAATCAATCAAACAAGACAAAACAAAGTCAGATGTAACCTTTCGAAAATAAATTACAGAGAATCACACAACACAAGCAAAATAGACCCAACCACAACCCCAAAAGACTCTAACTTGGGCTCTGATACTAACTAATATAACACCCAACTGGGGATGTCACATTTATGATAAATATAATACACCTTTATCCAAGTTATAAATCATATCTTAATATATAATAATATAAGTTGTGAAAATTTTCTTTTCTACACATTATATTATTAAATAAAATAAACAGAACATAAAATAAAACAAACTAGTAAATACACACCATAATTATACATATGATTTTGTCTTTAAAGATACAAATAATTTGCACACTACAACTATTTAATAAAGCAGTTGACTGTTTAGTTTAAAGCAAACCATAAACTTGCCCAAGTACAAAACTAAAAGTTCTGATCCTCCGAAGGATCCTCCTCTGGGAGATCATCGGAAGACAGAAACCCAAGGTGTCGATCAATCCAACTGATATGGATGATCAAGAGGCTCGACTTCCTCACATTGGTCGCTTGGATGCTGCTCCTCTTTGTATTGATATTCCTAAGGCTGCTCCTCTTCTTCTTCCTTAAAATCTTTATGGAACATAAATAATAATACAGAAAATGTATACAAAGAGGTGAGACAATCTACATCACTACCAGCATGGCAGTACAGAAAATGATAATACATATAGTTATAGCAATTTATACCACAGTTCATATTATCACATCATACATAATATCTCAGAATCAAATATAAATAACCACATCATGATGTAGACCATTTATGCAAATGTAAACAGACTCAATCCTACTCCATGGAGCTAAACACAAACATTAAAAAGAATGATCCGGAAGACCTGTCCGTACCTCAGGCTGCCCCAACCATCTATTACACAGTCAAACATTGTGTAAATAGCACACAGTCAACACATCGTGTAGATAGTACACAGTCAAAACGTCGTGCACAACAGGTATTGTACCGAATAGTCTCCACTAGATCTTGATTAAGAATAGTGCTTGTCGAGATTACTTGTGTGTTGCCTGTTACCACGACCCAAAAGAGCTACCAACTGTCCATATGTGGAATTCTCTGCATAGTATCGCCTCCAAGTTCACTCAAGGAACCACACTACGCCTATCGCACCCACACTGTGATGTAATTCATCTCGTCAGCCAATCGCCAATTTCCACCAAATTGACACATTTTCTCAATGCATGTACATGAGTCAAAATTACAAAATAACCTTATCATCAATATTTCCAATATAGTACGCATCCACTTGACAGTACTATTTCTCAACATGTCCGGGTCCACCACTTTGACCTGACAGTAAATTACTATTTCTCTTAGTCGAGTAAATATTTTATTGCATTTCTACAATCACGTCACCTTTTTCCAATATTTTCAAAATGCGTAAATATTTTTCAATGTTTTTAAAATCACGTGGTGTTTTTAAATCATTTTCTCAATTGCGTAACATTTTGAAACCGTTTTCTCAATCGGTAACGTTTTAAAATCTTTTTCTCAATCGCGTAGTTTAAAAATCATTATTTTAAATACGCGTAATATATTTCTAATATTTTTTAACTACGCAAAATATTTTCCCTACGTTCTAAATTATATTTTGAAACTTTCTCCATTATATATTTATTTTTAATTTTTATTGACATCATTTCGTCTAGAAAATCCATTAAGTGACATTTTCTATGTTTTCCTTTAAAAATTTCCTTTCTTAATCATTACCAATATTTATATCTCGAAACTAGCTAACTTGCTTCAAAACCCAATGGGTGAGCTATACGTTAGTACTTTTCAAGTGTTTAATTTATTTCAAATCCATACTTATTTTCTCTAATTAAGTTTCTAAAATAACTTCATTCATTTTATTTCCAAAAATTCATTCAAATTGAGTTCTCTTTAATTTAATTACATAGTCCACACTTAGAAAATAATTTTAGATCAAAGGTATCACAAAGGGCATGTTGGCCGAAATTTACTATGTCTTCTATAAATCATCTTAAACTTATTTTCCATCCTCTAAGTCCTCGAAAAAAAATCATTAATTCAACTAAATCAAATAATCCTTGTGTTAGAAAATATTTGAGAACATTTTGGTCCTCCTTGGGGTGATCAAGTTGTGAGCTTCTTTGTATTCTTTGGAACACTCATGTAAATCCTCAATATATTATTCACATCCTACAATAATTATCATGCATCTATAAACACATACAAAATATATATCAAAGCTATAGACATGCTTGCAAACAAAATCAATCACAAACAAAAACAACTTTAAAACAATCAAGTGAATGAATCCTTATGGATTCTTGACCACAAACCAATCCATTTTCTCACCACCATACAAGGTTGATGAGATTAAATCTCCCTCTTACCTCTAAGGAAGACAAAACCTTCTTGGACTTCCTCCTATGGATTTCGTATGGCTCCAAGAAAACCCTAACAAGCTTAAACAATTTATAAAGTCACAAACTATAGTTGAAGAAGAAAAACCATAGATCAATCATGGCTTAGAACCTCAAGAATCATGTTAGAAACAAGAAACAAGGATTTTTACCTTGTAGGAAAGAAACTTTAAGGTTGTTTTCCAAGCTCCAAATGGATGATTTTGAAGAAACTCTCAACTAGAAAGATGTTTAGGTTTAGGAAATGGTGTTGGATGAAATTTTAGAAGAGTGGAGGTATGGATTTGTGATGGTGGCCGTGAGCTTCACCAAGAAGAAAGGAGAGAATTTTTTGGTTATCTTGCTTTGGAGAATGGTTGAAGATGATAATGGACATAGCAAAATGTTTTCTTCCTTCCTTCTAATGCACTTGGCCGTGGGGCTCCCCTAAAGGAGATGGCTTCCTTAGTTGACCTCTAAGAGCTCCTAATGGCCTTAGATGATTTCAAGGGTGGATCTTCAATGCTTTGTCTCCAAGTTGCTTCATATTAGCTTAGAGAGACAAGTCACCAAGTTCTTGAACCTTCTTGAAAGAGCTTGGCCTCAATTGCACTTAGGAAGAACTAATCAAATCTTAATTCATTTTAGTCTCCTAATTATGCTTAAGCCATTCTAGTTAGGTTTAGGTAAACTTAGTTAGGTTTCTTAGTTATTTAGTTAATCATCTAGTTACTTAGGATAACTAATCACCTTCTTGATTATGTTAGAGCATTCTCTAACTAAAATTTTAATGAATAACAAACTAGATTTATTCCATTTAGTTACTACTTAAGCACTTTAGATTAACTTAATTAGGTTTTAAGCTAACTTAGTCATGTTTTCTATTTACTAATCTATTAAGTCCAACCATTTTTGTGGACTTCTCTCCTATTGGTTAGAATTTTCAAGCCATTTTCGTTGACTGTTTCTCATTGGCTTAGAAATAATTCAAGCCAGAAACGTTGACTGGTTTCTATTGGTTCTCCGAATAGTAAGTCATAAAGACTTTATGGCTATGCTGTCCACTGGGCAAAAGATATTGCTCTTAAGTTAGTAGGTACTATCCACCGGATAATAAAATAATATTATAATATAAAATATTTTTATTTTACAGATAAATTCTAAAAAATAAAATATTGATACACATATTACTCAGAATTGGGTTTAGTAAGATCCCCCAGCTTCGAACAATCATATACTATTTTCCTCGGCTCAAAAATTATTATTTTCTTGACTTGAAGTAAATCACACACAACATTTAAATATAGTCATGAAATAGTCAAATTAATTTTATAGCATACAGAAAATATAAAACAGTACATTTAGGACAAAATCATAATTTAGCCAAATGTTAGGGTGTTACAAACTTCGCCAATCTGGGCATGTCTCGGTGGACGACAGTCTGAGCAGATGATACCTCATAATCCTCCCTAGAAGTGTAATGAAGATCACCCCATAACTCCCTTACAGGCATTTAAAACTATAAATATACAATAGTATCAAAAGAAAAAGTAGTGACCCCATGGCGGGTCTAACTCAAAGATAAGGTAACATGCCCATTATACTCAATGCGCTTAATGCCTAGATAGACGTGCCATGCGTCGGTGCCTCCATGAAACTGCACCCTAACAAAACCTAGAAGATCCTGTCTCGCTACCATCACAGTCGTCATAGAACATAAACATAAAACAAAACAGAGAAGACAATATCATAAAGAGGTGAGATCACCTACATCACATGTCAATATGGCAGTAAAGAAACAGTAAATATAATAATGTCATTCAATATCGAATTAATAATTACAGTCATGATATCAATTAATAGATAATTCAATAAACGTATATCACAACAATATGTCTACTGGCTATGCATATGCACAATAGACCGACCCCTACTCCATGGAGCTAAAACCAACATCGGAGAGAATTGATTAGGAAACATGTCTGTATATCGTTATCCTCAAATCAAGTGCTATAACTTTTTCATCGTGCACATCATGGCTTATACAAGACATTCTAAACCATATCGTGAATAGGAATAGTGTCTCATCGAGATTGTTGATGCATTTGCATCAGTTACCATGACACAGTAGAGCTACTAACTGGCCACTTGTGGAATTATCGCACCCCATGTAACACCCGAAAATTTCATGTTTCTCGGTAATATGGATTTTTACAGTTTTGTAATTTATGTGCCCTGCTTAATTTGTTTTGACTGTTCTGTGATTGTTTTTGGACTTTTTGTATGTTTTACATGGTACCAGGAAAATAAAAAATTTTCGACTGGGGAAAATTTTTGACGATTTATTCGGGGCTGAGGGAGCTTACTAAACCCGAAACTGAAAGATATAGTTCTTAATTTTATTGGACAATAACTACTGGTTTGTGAGCAGTAGCTTCTATCCATTGGGTAATAACTTTGGTAACTTCTGTCCATTGGATAATAGTCTCTAGAAAAGTCTTGGTCATTTTTCCATAGCATTCTTGATGACTCACTTTGGTGAGCCAATTAGAGAGCTAGTTACTTAAGAGTAACCAATGAAAACTAGTCAAAATAAATGGTTAGATTTGTCTTGAACCAATAGGAAACAAACTAGTTAAACTAAGAAACTTTGTGAATAAAACTTGGTTAGCCTTTTGCTTAGAGTTCCATGGCTAAGAGGAGTCTAGACCTTCACCATTTTATGATTCATGCAATGACTCTTAGGCTTGAACTAATAGGAACCAAGGTGACTAAACTATGACTTGTTAATGACCAACACCATGTGATATTTCCAAAACTTGTTGATTAAGTCTTTGACTCCCCACATGCATACACTCCACGGCTAGGAGCTTGAAGTAGGATATTTCCATTTCAAGTTTATCATACTTTGTGACTAAATAACATTCTCTCTATTCTCTCTCTTCCATGAACAAAGTAAACCTCTCAACCTTTCCTTCCTAAAGCTCATGGCCAAACCCCTCCAAACCATCATCCAATCTCTCTTAATTCCATCTAATCTTGTTTTCTAAACCTACATATCATTTTAAGACTCTTTCATGTTAAGAGCATAAGCTAAATCATCCATCTTCTACCTTTATTACATGTTAGGGTTCTTAAGCTTTCAAGGTAAAGTTCTTGATTTTTGTTTCTAAATTTGATTTTAAAGTTCTAAACCATGTTTTGATCCATGGTTTTCTTGTTTTCAAGTCTTGTTTGTAACTTTGGTATAGTTTAAAGATTTCTAGGATTTGAATTCTTGGTGTATGAAATCTTCAAGAGGACAAGGAATGACTTGATTGATCTTCCCTTAAGGTAAGAGGGAGATTAACCTCATCAACCATGTGTGGTGGTGAAGGATGAAATTGGTTGTTAGTGAAAAATCCATATAAGGATTTATTCACTTGTATGTATAAGTTTTCATGCTTTGTGATTGTTTTGATTAATATGCTTTTATTGTTTTAATAGTATGCATGAATATGTGATGGTTGAAGCATCATAATTTATGTGTAATATAGGATGTGAAACACATGAAAGGAAAGAGATTTTGGTTCCAAAGAACCTAGAGGCTCACAGCCTCCACACTTATTTTGGAGCAAACCAATTAAAAATATTGTATCAAGTATGGATTTAGATGGTTTGGTAACAAGTAAATGAATTATGGATTTTTCAAAGAAAAGGAAATAGGAAATGAACAAATATTTTGTGAAGAAACACTACTTGATTTTCGGCCAACATGCAAAGGATTATAAATCTAGATCAAAAATAATTTCTTAAGTGTAGTCATAGAGGATTAAGTATCAAGAAATTTAAATTAGTGGATTTTGAGGTATAAAAATGAAATGAACAATTTTTTGGAATAATGTGGAAAGTGGATTTTGGCTATGATGAAAGCAAATTTAAAAGAATTTGGGTTTACTGACGTATAGCTCACCCATTTGGGTTTCGGAGCACGTAGGTAGACTTTGATTTATAAGGTCGGATAAAATCAAAGAAATGTGAATTTTTTTAAAGAATAGTAGAAAATATTATTTAAAGAAATTTTAAGAAAGAAAGTATTTTCTATAAGGTCATTTGAATATTAAATATAAAAGTGTTAAAAGTTTATTTTAGAAAATCAAGAAATAATTTACGCAATTGAAAAATAGTGATAAAGCCTTTCGCATTTCCAAAATAATGATTTTTAAGCTACACGATTGAGAAAATGATTTAAAATCACTACACAATTGAGAAAACGTTCAAAAATCTCTACGCAATTTAGAAAATGTTGGAAATACTTATGCGATTTGAAAATGTAACAAAAAAATTATGCGATTATGAAAATGCGATTAAAGTATTACACAATTAAAAATAACAGTGGTTTGCTGTCAAGCCAACGTAGTGGACCCAGATATGTTGAAAAATAGTTTTGCCAAGTGATGGCATGTTTTTTGTGAAAAAATGTGATATGAATGTATGTATGTATATTGGATCATAAATCATGCATCAAAAAGCGTGTCAATTTTATCTAGTAAAGGCAAATTTACCTAGGAGATGAAATACACCTTAGTGTGGGTGCGATATGTGTAGTGTTGATCACTGGTTGATAAATGGAGGCGTCGAGGCGAGGATTCCACAAGTGGATAGTTGGTACCACCATTGGGTCGTGGTGTACTGTGCAACGCATTGATGATCTCGACAAAACATTATCCTTAATCACGATCTGGCATAGACTGTCTTGTATAAGCCATGTTGCATATGCTGAAATTCTATTTTAGCATTATATTTGAGGCTAACGAGATACAGACAGATCTTCTGGATCATTGTCTTTGAAATTATGATTAGCTCCATAGAGTAGGAATTAGTCTGTGTGCATATGCATAGTGGGTCAGTATATTGATGTGATAATTATATTTATCTGTTATTTTTTTTGTGATATGATAACATGATTTTACATGTTAATGTTGTATCTGTATGTTTCTGGTTATTCCTATATTGTTGTACTGGTATTGATGTAGGGGATCTCACCTCTTCATATTATGTTTGTTATGTTATATTAAATAAAGACGGTCTCGAAGACGAGTTAGGATTGCCCGGATTCTATTTGGGATAATTTATCTGTTATATATTATGGCGTATCAACGAGGCATCATTGGGTTTATGCGTGTACAATTCCATGAGGGTACTGACGCTTGGACTATAGACTTGGAGAGGGATCGTGTTGTTTATCTTGGGGAGTTGATCCTAACTTTTAGTGGGACCCATAATGGGAACCCTATTTTGTCTACTACTGTCTCTTTACATTTAGAGTTCCCGATGCCCATGAGGGATTTGTGGGGTAATCCTTCTTAAACCCTAGAGAGAATTCTATGGTGTCATCTACGCGTACATCTGTTCCTAAGTCTGCGCAAAACACGAGGTTTTTATCTTCAGAGGAGACTGAGGAAGATCCTTCTGAGGAACTTTCTCACTAGAAGTTTTAACTTTGGTTAGTTTAATGTTTTGAAGTAACTATTGTACATATTTACTTTTGAAGTACAATCTAATGTATGTAAATTATTAGTAAACCGAGTTTTATATTTATGTATACTATGAGTGAGTATTATTCAATTATGCATTGTATGGTTTTATTTATTTATCTGATTTTATATTATTCACAAATGGAATTTTCCAATCAGTATTGTTACAATATTAATTCTTTTACAACTGGGGTAAGTTATATAAGTTTTAGTCTTAAATGTGATACCCTATGGTGGGTGTTACAATAATTGGTATCAGAGCCCTGGTTAGAGTCTTTTGGGTTTTTGTGGTTAGATCTATTTTGCTTGTGTTGTATGATTCTCTGTGTTTGGTTTTTGAAAGGTTACATGTAACTTTGTTGTGTTTTGTTTGGTTAGTTATGAAGAAAGAAATGTCTCGTAATAGAAGTACATGTGCATACGTGGGACACGATGATGATACGATGACTGCAGTTCCTGAAGCAATGCAGTGAATGATAGATGTTATTATGCAGCAGAATCAAAGAGCAACACAACAACAAGAAGTGACTACAGATGCTCAAAATTTATCAGAATTCCATCATAACAATCCGCCACAATTTAGGGGCAAGTTTGACCCATAGAAGGCAAGTCTTTGGATCAACGAACTGGAGAAAATATTTGAAGCAATAGGATGCGCTAACGAGCGAAGGGTAACTTATGCTACCTTTATGCTCATGGGAGATGGTGAAGATTGGTGGAGAGGAACTCGTCGATTATTGCAAGCTGAAGGAAGAGAAATTACATGGGAAGTCTTTTGCAATACGTTCCTGGAGAAGTACTTTCCAGATAGTGCAAGAGATGCAAAGGGGATGGAGTTTCTCGGTCTACGACAAGGAGGGATGACCATTGGTGAGTATGTTGCAAAGTTTGAGAGCCTGTCAAAATTCTCACGGTATTTTCAAATCCAGCCTGACGAAGAGTGGAAATGCCAAAAATTTGAAGAAGGTTTAAGACTTGACTTGAAACGAGTAGTACTGCCGATGAGGATTAATTAGTTGTACCACCCCAAAAATTTCTTGTTTCATGATATATAGTCATTTTATAATATTTGTGATTTTTGTGAAATTTTGTGAATTATTTCAGTGACATTGATTATTTTAATATATTTCTCAATTTATGTGCATGCTGAGCGGAGCTAGGGAAAAAAAATATTTTCCCTGAGGCCGAAAAACCTTGGACTATGAAAACGTCGACGGGGGATCTTACTAAACCCAGGGCTGCGCACAGTTTACAAAGTTTTATTTTTCAAGATTATATCTGATAAATAAAATCGTGGTACGTTTTATTATCTGTTGGACAATAAATACTACCTTTGTTAATTGTAACTTTTGTCCACTGGATAATAACATTGCACCAAGCTTCTCATGGAAGCCAACTCCTCTCTCTCCTCCCTTGGGGGACTCCACGGTAATGAGGGGGAAAGGTGACACAAATTGTCACCTTTCCACTAAAAACATACACTCACTTTTCACTATTCATATTTTCAAAAAGTTTTCTATCACTTTCTCTCTCAACCTTTTCTCTTCCCTCACTTTTTCTCCTTCACATTTTCATCTTTTTCCTCTCCTCTTCAAGTCCACGACAACACCATTCCCCCACCCTCCCTGTTTGATTAATTTCAAGCAACCACTTTGCTTGAAACTGCATCTCATTCAAGGCTTTCTTTCTTGTTGGAATCACCTTCAAAAAGCTCATCTTTCCTCTCTATTCCCATGGCCAAACCACTATTTTTCGCCATCCAAGCTTTCTTGTTCAACCAACCTCATTTCTTGCTTCTTCTCATCACCTAGAAGCTTTTTCCTTTTGTAACAACCATTTGAATCTTTCATTTTCACCTTCTTCCATAAAGCCCTAAGACTTGAAGCTTTGAGGTAAAGTTCTTGACTTTTCTATTTTCTTTTCCCTTTTTCGTGTGATCAAGGATTCCTTTTTCCAAGCTTTGTTATTGATTATGTGAGTTTAAATATCTTAGGGCTTTGTTGGTGGTGGTGGATGAATTTCATGAGCATCAAGGAGCTTGCTTTTCTTGTTTTCTCTTTAGGTAAGAGGGAGATAATCCTCTTCAACCTATCATGGTGGCGAGGAACACATTTTTGTGTTGGTAGTGAGGAATCCTTGTTAGGGCTACTCATTTTATTGCATGATTCTTGATGATTTTTGTATTGATTCTACCTTTATGACTTTATTGGTTATTATTGTATATCTTGATGGCTTTGGAATAATTTTGATGCTTTGGAATCATGTATGGAAAGTAAGTGCTCTTTGCCCCTTTATTTGAGATTCACGGCCAAACACCCACCAATAGGGTGTCCATTGTAACACCCCAAAATTTATTTATTTTATTATAAATAGTCATTTTATAATATTTGTGATTTTTGTAAATTTTTCTAAGAACGCAAAATATTTTAATATTATTCCTCATTTTATGTACAAACTGAGCGGAGCCGGGAAAATGAGATATTTTTTTCGAGAACCTTGATCTGTGGAAATGTCGACGGGGAATCTTACTAAACCCGAGGCTGGACACGATTTACGAAATTTTATATTTTTTGAGAATTTTTATCTAATAAATAAAAATTACTGTACATTTTATTATCTGTTAGACAATAAATACTGACTTCTGTCGACTGTAACCATTGTCCATTGGATAATAGCATGTGTTAGAAATCCCATCACCTTATCCTAATGTAATCCACTTTATGTATAATCAAATCCACTTTAATTCAAAAATATTGTATTATATTCAAGCTTCTCATGGAAGCTTTGACCACAAAATGACTAGAATGCCCTAAACTTGTAGGAGAAGCCACTCACCCTCTCTTTCTCTCTCTCATTGTCGTGGCTAGGGTCCTTAGGGGGAAGCCAAAATTTGGCTCTTTGACTTATCTCACTTTACTCCAAAAATCTATTACACAAAAACCTATCACTTTTTTCTCTTCATTTTCTCTTCTCACATTTTTCTCTCTTCTTCTTCCTCTTCCATTTCTCTCCACGGTTTGCAGCCTCCATTGAAGACCATTTTCATTTTCTTGTTTCATCATCACCATTCCTACACTTCTCTTCTCATTCTCAACATTTTATTTTTATTGATTTTCTCTCAAATCCATCATTTTCATCATCTTCTTTCAAAAGCAAAGCTTGAAGCTTTGAGGTAAAGCTTCCATCTTTCTTTCTTTCTCTTCTCATTTTCGTGTTCCTTGGCCACTTTAGTGACCAAGGATTCATCATTTTCAAAGCTTGGTTGTTGATTCCTTGAGTTTGATTTTCGAGGGTTTTTGGGAGCCTAAAACTGAACCACCAAGGAGTAACCAAGGAGGTGATTTTCGTGTTCTTCTTTTAGGTAAAAGGGAGATTTACTCACTTCAACCATTATTGGTGGTGAGAAGACTTTTGTGTGGTTGTTGATGGAAGAATCCATAATGGATTGCTCACTTTGTTTGATTATTTCTCATGTTTGTGTGTTCTTGATTGAGACTAAAATGTTGTTTGTTTTGAATGCATTAATGATGTTGGAATGCTTAGATTTAATGAATGGAAAATTTGAGGGTTTACTACCCTATTAAGGAGGCCACGGTTTTGGCCAACAATTTTAAAGGTTTGAATTGATTTTGTGTGAAATGAAACCTATGTAATTAGACATTAAAGGATTGGTGCTTGTAATGGAAGAAATTGATTTAGTAATGGTCCATGAGAGGCCACGATTTTGAAGGGTTTCCTTGGCCTAAAATTTGTAAAATAAATCAAGACTTAGGAAATTAAGAATGATGGATACATAATATGAAATTATGGTATGTGTTGAACTATATATATGCAATGTTGATATTGAGAATGGATTGTATGATATTATGAGTCCATGTGTGGGACTAAGTACTTGTTGATGTGTACTTGACTAAATTGTGGCATGAAGTTGTTGAGGATTGACTATATGCCCTTGTGGTATGTTCCATGAGAAATATATATTGTTAATGAATATGCATGATATGCATTATGTTATGAGGAACATACAATTGATGAACATATATGATGTATATTGAGTCATCATACATATGTGAATGTTCGTTGGACTTTGTTGGAAAGGTTGTGTATGCCTAGGAGATTGAATTACACCTTAGTGCGGGTGTGAGTAGACTTAGCATGGGTCATGTGTGTTGACCTTAGGGGCGTCGAGGTGCGGGTGTCTCACAATAGACAGTGGTAGCTCCACTGGGGTCGTGGGATAGACCGATGCAAACACACCGATAATCCAGATCGAGACTACAACACCCACCATAGGGCATCACATTTAAGACTAATCCTAATATAACTTACCCAAGTTGTAAAAGAATTAATCTTGTAAAAACACTGATTTTAAAATTTCTTTTGCAAAAAAATAGAAAATAAATAAAAACCTTAAACGTGAAACGTAATTAAAGCTAACACACTATATTTTACATATTACAAACCTTGTTCACAAATAATTTACATAATTACACCCCCAAAAGTTATATATACAATACACACCAAAATAAAAATACTAAACTAAAACCCCAACAGACTACAGGTTTAGGCTCTCATTGGGATCCTCCTCCTCGTCCTCGGTGTTGTCATCAAAGAAACTTGGTGGATACAGCACATGCCTAGTTGGTGTCATGGCAGTCGACATCATGGATTCCTCATGTGGAGTATAAGTATTATTCTTCCTACTCCAAATCTCACGTATAGGCATATAAAACTCTAGACGTACAGACACGTGTGATGTCATGACAAGAATACTATCCCGAGTATCACTTAAAGTCAGAGTCAGATCCCCAGTATACACAAACTTTTCCCTGTCTAAGTTAACTCGCCACGCATCAATCCCACCGTGGAATCGAACCGTGACATACCCTAAAACTTGACGTCTCTCTGCCATATTTGATAAATACAAAAAACAGCTACTGACAGTAAAACGACTTATCAGCCTCCTCGCCTCCTCAGTCTTCATCAAATACATACAATACACAAAATTCAATATAATAAAAAGGTGAGATCCCCTTTCATCAATACCAATGAGGCAGTATATAAAATGACAGTAAAAGATACAGATACAAAATATCTCCTACAGTCATATCATAGAAACAGATAAAATAGGCATAATTATTATACCAATATGCTGACCCATAATGCATGTGCACAATGACTCATTTCCTACTCCATGGAGCTAATCACCATTTCGAAGAGAATGATAGGGAGTACATGTCTGTATACCGTTAGCCTCAAATCATGTGTTGTTTATCATATCATGGCGCCCAACATGGCTAATACAAGACACTCTCAACCATATCACGAAAAGAGTAGTAACTCTGTCAGGACCGTCAGTGTGTTTGCAAAGGATACCACGACGCAGAGGTGCTACCAGCTGGCCACATATGACATTCCACACCCCGACGTTCCCAAGATCACTGAAGATCGTAACTACACAATTCTCACCCGCACGAAGGTGTAATTCCCATCTCCTAGGCCAATCGCCTTACTTGACATGTTTTTCCATGCATGATGTATGATTCAAAAATACATACAACCATTATTTTACAGTATTTCACATATACACGTCATTTCTTGACAAAACCACTTTTCAACATAACGGGGCCCACCATGACAGCCCGACAGCCAACTGCTGTAATTTAACATAACGGGGCCCACCACGATAGCACGATAGCTCGACAGCCAACTACTTTAATTTCTAATCGCATAATTATTTTATTGCATTTTTTAAACAACGCGACTTTTTTTCTTACGTTTTCAAATTACGTAATATTTTTTTAACGTTTTTGCAAATGCGTAATTAATTTCCAATGTTTTTAAATTACATAAATATTTTTAAACATTTTCTTAAATCACATAAATAATTTCAAACGTTTCCTAAATCGCGTAAACATTTTCAAATGTTTTTAAATCGCGTAGAGGTTTTTAAACGTTTTCTCAATTGCTTAATAATTTAAAATTATTTTTTCAATTGCGTAATGTAAAAATCAATCACGGAGCTTAAAAAATAGTAATTTCTAAATCGTGTAATGGTTTTCTAGCATTTTTCACTTACATAAAATATTTTCCTCAACTTTCTAAATTTATTTTATAAAATCCTTATAATATATATATATTTTGGCCTTCCTTAAAATATTTTCTTTCTAAAAATTCTTTACATTTTATTTTCTATGGTTTTTTTCCAAAAATTTGATTTCTTTGATTTACTTAAATAATATAGCTTACATACTAATTTAATTCCTTCCTTTGAATCCATTTTTTCTTTTTCCTACTAAAAATTCCTTAATTCCAATTCTTGTAACTAATTATCAAAGTCCACACTAGGTAAAATAATTTAGGTTTTAAAATAACACACTTTGGTGTGTTGGCCAAAAATTAGGTTTATGTTTCATATTCAAACTTAACCATTTTTTTTTCTTCACTAAAATTCTTTACAAAACCATTTTTCATCATCAAAATCCTTTAATCCAATTTTTATCCTTAAAATCACTAATATACTTAGTAATTAATTTGAAAACATCTTGTCCCCTTTGTAATAGTCAAAACCGTGAGCTTCCTCTAGGTTCTTTGGAACCTTCATACAATTTTACTCATCATATAACTCATATTCTACTTTTCACAATAATTATCATGCTACCATAAGCATATAAACAAGCATATAATCAAGTAAACAAGCATAGAATCTAATAAACAAGTATATAATCAAAGCTTAAAAATAAACCAACCATAAATAAAGCAAGCTTAAACAATACAAGTGAATAAATCCTTATGGATTTTTCACCACAAACAAGGTCATCTCCTCACCACCAACATATGGTTGATGAGGGTAATCTCCCTCTTACCTTAAGGAAGACAAAATCCACCAAGGCCTTTACTCCAATGATTTCGTGTGGCTCCAAAGGAAAACCCTAGCAAACTTAAACCAAACCAAAGTCACAAACAAAGCTTGAAGAAGAGAAACCATGGAACAATTGTGGTTTAGAAACTCAAAAACCAACTTAGAAACAAAGAAGAAGAACTTTTACCTTGAAAGTTCAAGAACCCTAACTTGTAGAAATGATAGAAGATGAAGGATTTTGCTTAAGTCTTCAACATAGAAGTGTCTTAGAATGATGTTTAGGTGTGAGAAATAAGGTTAGATGAAATTTTGAAAGCTTGGATGGTTGTCTATGGTGCTTGGCCGAATGGTGTTTGGAGAGAAATGGAGAAAAAAGTTTGAAGAGCTTTGCTTTAGGAAATGTTCAAGAATGATCAATTATGACCAAGATAACAAATTATTGGTGTCTTCAAACTTTGCTAATCACCTACACCATCACAAAACCATCCCCCCCTCTCTTGCATTCTAAAAAATGTGACCAATCTCACTAGCCACCATTTTAGGCATTCTTCGCCATTGATTAGATCAATGGTTAAGATTAATGTAGATTCTAGGTTTAGCCTTAGATTAGAAGACTTAATCTAGGCCATTGGATCTTTCTCCTTGAAATCCTAGCCATTAAATGTATCTCCAAAATGAAGGGTCAAGATCACTCCTTCATACTTTACATCCAATGGTCATAAATGGTCCTAGTCATTTTTTTAAGACCAAATCTCCACCGTTGATTAAATCTACATCCAACGGTCATAAATGGTTCTTGCCACTAATTTTGACTTCTTCATTACTAGTAGTACATGGCTATCACCTAGCTATAGCTACAAGAAATTATTACTCATAGAATAAAAATTACTGATCACAAATTAGTAATTATTGCACAGTGAAAAATAAAATCACAGTATAAGAAAATTTTTTATACTGTATCCGATTTAGAGTTTAGTAAGATCCCCCGACCTCGCATTAACAATACAGAATTTTCTGACTAATAAAAATTTTTAGTGTTTCCGGACCCACCATGGGCTCACAGACGGCCTAAAATATTACTAAAATACTTTTATTCTCAGAAAAATCTAGAAAAATTCTCAAAAATCACAAAAATTAGAAAAAAAATATTTATGCAGAAAAAACCCAAAATCGGGATGTTATAGAGACGTTGTCCTATATCTCGATCAATTGTTGAGGTGTCATGTATAAGCCATGTTGCACAAAATATTTTTTTTATGTGAAAGCACTTTATTTTAAGGCTAACGAGATACTGGCTTGACTCCTTGATCATTCTCTCAGAATGTTGATCTCTAGCTCCATGGAGTAGGATTTTGGTACCATATGCATTGTGCATTGTCAGTCTCATATTTCATCTAGCATGAGTACTTACATTGTCAAATTATCTTCTTTACTGCTAAAATAATGATCTGATTATTGAGCTGCTAACTGCTTGAAATATTAATGTTGTTTACCTTTATTGCTCATCTTCTTAACTATTACTTATTGTTGTTTTCCTTTTATTGCTTATGTTATTATTACTGTTGATATATATATGTACTGTGATATTATGTGGGCGTCCAGCACCGTTCCATTTTCTTACTACTATATTGATAATGAATGCTGGGTCTCTCACCTCTTTTCTGTACCTCTATATTTCTATTTATTTATATGCTTCTGAGAAGACGTGCATGAAGATAAGGAAGCACCTGAATTCCCTGGTTTCTGGCCCGATTACGATTAAAGTTGTTTGAAGATGTCATCACATCCGTGCCGATTTTTGGGATATGCGAGGATGACCTTTCATGGAGGACCTGACTTTTGGCATATAAACTTGCGCACGGACCGATGCATCTATCGTGGGGAGCTGACTGTGTCATTGGCTTGGGATCACTATGACCTGCCTGTTTTTGATTTTACTGCTTTGTTCATTTAGAGTTTTGCCTACCCATTAAGGATTTGTGGGATGACCTTTGTTACACCCCACAGGAGGATTCATTCCTATCCACTGCTCGAGCTTCTGCTCAAAATTTGGTCGCTCCGATGATGATCTCATCTAACGAGGAAGACCTTGAGGAGAATCCTGCTACGGTTCCTTCTCGTCAGTCTTAGGAGATGATACTGTCGGTGGCTACTGATGGCTATCCGTATATCTTTTTGGGAAGCCTGACATTTTTCTATTTTGATAGGAGGTAAATTTGTAAACATCTTGGGGGTGGGTAAAGCCTTTTTCTTTTTGTAAATTTGATGATGTAATTAAACAGGCTGATGTAATTATATATATATAACGTATGGATGTATGTTTTCCTTTCATGTTGATTTTGTTTACTGTAACTATGTTTTATTATTCCCTCATCACTACAAAAATAAAATATATACCTATATTTCAATACTTGACATACTTACGATTGAAAATGTTCATTTATATATTAAAAATGAACCGGGTCTAAATTTATGATTTAAATTATATTTTTCGCATTTTTGTTTCACTCGCTTTACTATGGTGTGACGTTCCTTTTTCTTCCTGAAGAAGGGGTGTTACATCCATGATTAAAATTTTATAACAAATTGGGAAACTAACTAATCAAGTGGTTAATAATGAATGGAGTGAGGAAAATTTAGGTTTCTAGTTCCTTAGAGCTCACGACCCCTTAGAGAAAATAATGGCAAAATTTTGTGTTAAAATGGAAACTTAATTAATTAGATGATTAGATGTTGATTAGGAATTCATAAAATGGAAAGAACAAAGAATAAAATTTTATCCTATAACTTAGAGTAATTTTTGACCAAAGAAAGAACATGAGTGTAAGTGAGAAGTTGAGAAACTTAAATTAAATCACCCTAAGTGAGTTAGGTTTAGAACTAAGTAAAGGACTTGTTTAATTAGAGTAACAAAGATTAGGTGAAAAATGCAAGAGAATTTCCCTAGAGTGGCTTAATAGGAAAAATGTTGAAGTTAAAGCGTAATTTCATAATAAACCTTAAAAGTATGTTTTCGCAATTGAGAATCGGATAATGTATTGTTGTGGGTCCATAAGTGGGACCAAGGATCTGTTGATAATTAATTTGGCCAAATTGTGGCGTGATTATGGAAAAAGTGAATTATTGTTGAATATACGTGAATATACATTGAGCCATCATGCATTATGAAAGTCCGGTGGACTTTGTTGTAAGGCTGTATGCCTAGGAGATGAATCACACCATAGTGCGAGTGCGAATAGACTAGTGTAGGTCACTCATTGACCTTGGGGACATCGGGGTGCGGGTATCTCGTAATGGGCAGTTAGTAGCTCCTCTGTACCATGAGACAGACTGATGCAAATGCACCGATAATCCTTACCGAGACATTGTCCTATATCATGATCTTGTGAAGAATGTCTTGTATGAGCCATGTTGTGCAATTTATTGATATTGAAGCACTTGATTTGAGGCTGATGAGATACAGACATCTCTCATTGATCATTCTCTCTGATGTTGTGTTTAGCTTCATGGAGTAGGATTTTGGTATCTTATGCATGTGCATAGTCAGTCAACATATTTACCTAGCATTTATTAACATGATTATGGAACTATTTCTTTTATTGATATTATGACTGCTTGGATTATTAAATTGTGTATTATCTGATCTTGATGCTGCTTACTGTTGTACTATACTGTTTAGCGTTATGCGCCATTTATGTTTCTTTACTACCATGATGGTAATGATGTTGAATATCTTACCTCTTTACTTTGTTATTCTGTTTATATTTGTACTTTAGTAAAAACCGCGGCGAGGAAGAGCTTGTGTTTCCTGGGTTTTGGTCAAATTAGCCTTCTGTTTCATGATGGCATCAGGTCGAAGCCTTTTGGGTTACGTGAGTGTTTTGTTCCATGGTGGTTCAGATGCCTGGAGAATTGACTGGAACTCGGAGCACATTAGATATATTAGAGACGTTTCTGTAATTATTCGTAGGACTCGGGATGAAGTTCCCTTCTTTTCTTTGGACACTACTATACATTTGGAGTTTTCCATGCTTGTTAGGGAGCAATGGGGTGTTGTGAATTATACCCCTCGTGAGGACAATGAGGTGTCCTCTGCACGGACTCATATCCGTCAGAGTGTGTATCCTCCAGTAGTCTTATCTTCTGAGGAGTCAGAGGAAGACCCATCGGAAGGTCCTCTCCCGTGGTTGTGGGACTTAGCATGTGGTACATAGCTTTTTGGGGCGCCTGATGTTTTGTAATTTTGGAGGGTTGATGTATACAATACTTTTTAGGCATGTGAAACTTTTACTTATGCATTTCCAAGATCTTTTAATGTATATAAGTACATATGATATATATATATATATTCTGGTTGGATGTCTGCAATGTTCTTCCTATTATTTATTTCCACTAAGTTTTTGTTTTTCGCTTACAAAATAAATAAATATATATATATATATATAATTAAAAGACAAATGCCAAATTACTATATACTTTATGAATGAGCAAGTTACTATATATATATATATATAACCGAGTCTTAGTGTTATCTTTTGAGTTTTGTCTGTATTTTGGTGTGATTGTCTCTCTCTAAAAAGGGGCGTTACACTAGTTTAGTATCAAAGCCCCGGTTTAAGTTTTCTTTTAGGTTTTATGGTTAGGTTTATCTTGTTTGTGTTATATGATTCTCTGTGTTTGGTTTCCGAAAGGTTACATCTAACTTTCCTTATGTTTTGTTCAGTCTAACTCTGAAAGTGAGTGATGGCTCGTGGTGGAGGTATGGCTGCAGTAGTCGAGGCAATGCAGCGGATGGTGGATGTTATTGTACAACAAAATGAGAGAGTTGCACAACAGCAAGAGGCAACGACGGATGCCCAGAATTTGTCAGAATTTCGTCGCAACAACCCATCTCAGTTTAAAGGGGAGTTCTGTGACACCTGGGGCCGATGAGGGCGAGGAGTGGTCGCCGATGCAAAAAGATGAAGCACAGTTAAGGAGCAGCTCCTGGCAGGCTTCTAGGCGAAGGGACACATGAATGAACTGAATACACACCTGAATGAGAGGGATTCAGAGACTATGTAGGCATGGGACTGCATAGTTGAGGATGGCTTAAAGGAATTGATTAGCACCACCCATATCAACAAGATGCATCTTCTTTTCGAGAGCTAAGAACATAAGTACTCCAAAGTTAAGCGTGTTTGACTTAGAGTACTTGTGGGATGGGTGACCTCCTAGGAAGTTTCCTAGGATGCGTGTGAGTAAGGACAAAGCATACTAAAAAGACTCGTGTTGATTTGTGGGGACACTCATCAATCCTACAGGCAATCCCAAGATGTTACAAATGGTATCAGAGTGGGACCTCTCCCAGTACGGTATGGTTCGGAGACTAACCATGCGGAAGCTAGTGGACATGTGACACCCGGGGCCGACGAGGACGGGGAGTGGTCGCCGGTGCAACAAGATGAAGCACAGACAAGGAGCGACTCCTGGCAGGCTTCTAGGCAAAGGAACACATGAATGAACTGAATACACACCAAAATGAGAAGGATTCAGAGACTGTGCAGGTATGGGACTACATAATTGAAGATGACTTAAAGGAATTGATTAGCACCACCCATATTAACAAGATGCATCTTTTTTTCGGGAACCAAGAATATAAGTACTCCATGGTTAAGTGTGCTTGACTTGGAGCACGCTGAAAAGACCCATGTTGATTTGTGGGGACACTCATCAATCTTGCAAGCAGTCTCGAGATGTTACAAGTTCAATCCGGAGAAAGCTAGTCTTTGGATCAAGGAACTGGAGAAGATATTTTGAGGGATGGGCTGTGCTGATGACTGGAAGGTAACCTATGCTACCTTCATGTTAGTTGGAGATGCTGAAGACTGGTGGAATGGAGCGTAAAGATTAATGGAAGCCGAGGGAACAACGATCACATGGCAAGTCTTCAAGAATAGATTCTTGGAGAAGCATTTTCCTGTGAGTGCGAGGCATGCCAAGGAGATGAAGTTTCTTGGTCTGAAACAAGGAAGCATGACAGTTAGTGATTATGCAGCAAAGTTTGAAAGCTTATCTAAGTTTTCAAGGTATTTCTAGCTCCAACCTGACGAAGAGTGGAAATGTCAGAAGTTCAAGGAAGGACTGCGCCATGACTTGAAGAGGTCAATATTGCCTTTGGGAATTGACCAATTCCCAGCCTTGCTGAGCAAGTGTCATAGGATTGAAGACTAGATCAATCAAGGGACACGAGGAGTTGTAACTTTGGACCTTTTAGGTTCCAAAGAGGAAGTGGTAGCAGTGCGAATCATTTTCAGAGGAAGCTTTATTCCCAACCATCGGAGTAGGGTTTTGGTACTTTGTGCATGTACATAGTCAGTCATCATTTTTACTTGGCTTATATTTATATAGTTATGAAACTGTTTCTTTTATGATGCTATGACTGCCTAGATTATTAAATTGTTTATTATTTGACCTAGATGTTGTCTACTATTTTACTGTACTATTTGGCATTATGCGTCATTTATGCTTTGTTACTGCCATAACTGGTAATGATGCTGGATATCTCACCTTTTTGTTTTGTTACTCTAGATATATTTGTGTTTCTATAAAGACCACGACATGGATGAGCCTACGTTTCCTGGATTTTAGTCAAATTAGTCTCCTATTCTGCGATGGCATCCCATTGAGGGTTTTTGGGGTATGTCAGACTAAGATTCCATGGAGGTGGTGATAGCTGGCATGTGGATTTCGATACCGATTATTTTGTTTATATAGGAGACGTGACTATGTCTCTAGCATGGGGTCGTTATGACCCCCCTGTTTTCTCTTTCGATTTTCATGTTTGGTTGGAGTTCTACATGCCTATGCGAGAGTTGTGGGGTAAACGTGTGTATACCCTACGCGAAGATTCAAATTTGTTTCTGTCCTCCGCACAAGCTCCCGCTCATGGGTCACCCACTCCTATAAGGATTTCCTCTTCTGAGGAAGATCCTGAAGAGGACCCATCTGAGGCTCCTTCTTAGTTGTTCGTGGAGGCATGTATCTTTTTGGTAGCCTTTTTAGGTGGCTAGTTGTATATCACTTTGGGGGCCTAATGTTTTGTCCTTTTGGTAGTCTGTAATATAGGTATATTCTTTTTGGGGCATGTAAAGCTTCTGCTTCCTTTGTTTAACTGTTGATGTATTTAAACATGTATATTATATATCTGATGTATAAAAGTATGGTTTAGTCTTCATGTTAATTTCTGTTGTAATTATGTCTTATCCTCTTACAAAAAAAAAAGAAATCACCAAATTATTATACGCTTATAAATAGATAGGATATTATCTGCATCTAAATGAACCGGGTCTTAATTTTATATTTTTTCTTCATTCGTGGTTTAGTGTGACGTTCCCTCTCTAAAAAGGGGTGTCACACTAGTTTGGTATCAAAGCCCTAGTTTAAGTTTTCTTTTGTGTCTTTATGGTTAAGTCTGTCTTGTTTGTGCTATGTGATTCTCTGTGTTTGGTTTCTGAAAGGTTACATCGGACTTTTCTTATGTTTTGCTCAACCTAAATTTGAAAAAGAGTGATGGCTTGCGGTGGAGGTATTACTGCAACGGTTGAGGCCATGCAACGAATGATGAATCTTATTGCATAACAAGGTGAGAGAGCTGCACAACAGCAAGAGGAGACGATAGATGCCCAGAATTTATCAGAATTTCACCGTAACAACCCACCTCAGTTTAAGGGAGAGTTTGATCCAGAGAAGACTAGTCTTTGGATCAAGGAACTAGAGAAGATATTCTGAGGGATGGGCTATGCTGATGATCAGAGAGTAACCTATGCTACTTTCATGCTGGTCGGAGATACAGAAGACTAGTGGAATAGAGCGTGGAGATTAATGGAAGCTGAGGGAATGGCAATTACATGGGAAGCCTTCAAGGACAGATTCTTGGAGAAGTATTTTCCTGCAAGCGTGAGGCATGCCAAGGAAATCGAATTTCTCGACCTGAAACAAAGAAGCATGACGGTCAATGAATATGCTGCAAGATTTGAAAGCTTGCCCAAGTTTTCAAGGTATTTCCAGCTCCAACTTGACGAGGAGTGGAAGTACCGCAAATTCGAAGAAAGACTGAGGCACGATATGAAGAATGCAGTATTGCCTTTGGGAATTGACCAATTCCCAGCCTTGCTAGACAACTGTAGAAGAATAGAGGAACTCGATCAGTTAAGAGACATGAGGAATCGCAACTTTAGACCTTCTAGGTTCCAAAGGGGAAGTGATAGCAATGCGAATCATTTCCAAAGGAAGCCTTATTCCCGACCATCGGGAAGTCCACAACAATCACAAGGTAGAGGTCCTAATGGAGGTTATAGTGGAAATCGAGCTGGTCAGACTATGACGTCTATGCCAAAGTGCATGAAGTGCAGAAAGGATCACCTAACGAGGGAGTTCACAATTAGAGGAATTATCTGCTTTAGATGCGGGAAACCTGGACACATCTCCAAAGATTGCAACCAAACCAAGGCAGAGTCTACTTCCAACAATGCACGAGTTGCCAAACCTCAAGTAGGAGGCCGAGTTTACACGATGAGTGGAGCTGAAGCCTCCTAATCTGATGATCTGATAAAGGGAGATGGTACCATAGGAGGTAATCTTTTATCTGTACTGTACGACTCTAGGGCAACCCACTCTTTTATTGCTTATGACTGTGTGCGTCAACTAGGTTTACTTGTGTCTTCTTTGCCTTTTTATTTAAGTGTTTCTACCTCTACTGATAAATCTATTATAACTACCCAAGTTTGTTTGAACTATCCTTTATCAGTTGAAGGCCGAGTCTTTTTTGTTAATTTGCTCTCTTTACCTTTTTCCCAAATAGACGTAATCTTAGGAATGGATTGGTTATCTTCTAACCACATCCTATTGGATTGTTCTAATAAAATTCTAGTTTTCCCAAAATCTGAAGTTTCTAAATTTTTGACTGCCAACCAAGTTAAAGTTCTCTTAAAAAGAGGAGCTCAGGGATACATGCTTTTGTCTCCCTTAGAGGTCGAGAGTAAGGTAGATGTGAATGCTATTCTGGTAGTTAATGAGTTTTCTGAAGTCTTTCCTGAGGATGTACCTGGTCTACTACCGGAGCGGGAGGTAGAGTTCACCATTGATCTTCTACAGTGGGAAAGGCCAAAGACCGTGATTGAGATTCGAAGCTTTGTAGGGCTAGCTGGATTGGTTATCGAAGATTCATTGAAGGATTTTCCAAGATAGCAGGACCTCTCACTCAGCTCATAAGGAAGAACCAAGCTTTTGAGTGGACCGATGCTTATAAAGAAAGTTTCCAAGATTTGAAGAAACAACTAACTACAATACCAGTTTTGATTCTACCCAATCTAAGTGAATCCTTTGATGTGTATTGTGATGCTTCACACCAAGGTTTAGGATGTATGCTCATGCAAGATAAGAAAGTGGTGACGTATGCTTCGAGGCAGTTGAGAGTGCATGAAAAGAATTATCCTACACATGACCTAGAGTTAGCAGTTGTGGTATTTGCTCTGAAGATATGGAGACACATCCTATATGGGGCAACATTCAACATCTTTAGTGACCACAAAAGTCTGAAGTACCTATTTGAGCAAAAGGAGCTGAACATGTGGCAGAGAAGATGGTTGGAGTTTTTGAAAGACTATGATTTTCAACTCTAGTATCATCCGATAAGGCAAACATCGTGGCGGATTCTCTGAGTAGAAAGATGCTTAATATGTCTGCTCTGATGATTAAGGAGAAGGAACTCATAAAGCAATTCAGAGATATGTGGTTGTCTGTCGAATTGGCATCGGGAAAAATTCGTTTAAACATGGTTACTATTTTGAATGATTTAATGGAAGAAATTCGCGAGAAGCAAGAAAGTGATGAATTTTAGTGAAAAGAAAGGGAACTAATGAAGCAAGGTAGTGTGACAACAGTGGAGGAAAACCTGATGGAGTCCTAAAGTTCAAGGAAAGGATCTGTATACCCAACGATCCGGAGCTTAGGAAAGCAATTCTTGATGAAGCTCACACCAGCAGGTTAAGTATGCATCCTAGAATGACTAAAATGCACCAAGATCTGAAAAGGTTGTTTTGGTGGCCTGGAATGAAGAGAGATGTAGCTCGACATGTGTCATCTTGTCTAGTTTGTCAGAAAGCAAAGGTTAAACACTAGAGACCGTTTGGAATGTTGTAACCCCTAGTTAATCCGGAATGGAAGTGGGATAGTATTGCAATGGATTTCGTGGTTAGGTTACCAAAGACCAGAAAGGGTTATGATTCAATATGGGTAATCGTTGATCGGCTCACGAAGTCAGCACATTTCTTACCAATTAACATAAGGTACAACATGGAGAAGTTGACCCAGGTGTATATGGGTGAGATCGTTAGACTGCATGGTGTGCTTCTAGTATCATTTCCGATAGAGACCCGAGGTTCACATCAAGATTTTGGCTAAGTCTTCAAGAAGTGATGGGAACGAAGCATCATCTGAGTTCTATCTATCATCCTCAAATCGATGGTTAATCGGAAAGGACGATTCAATCGTTGGAAGATCTGCTTAGAGCCTGTGCTTTGGAATAGACTAGAAGTTGGGATGAAGTTTTGCCATTAGTAGAGTTCACCTACAACAATAGTTTTCACTCGAGTATAGGGATGGCACCCTATAAGGCTCTATATGGACGATAGTGTAGAACACCTTTGTGTTGGTACAAAGACGGAGAGCACCATACTATTGGACCTGATCTTGTACAACAAACAACTGAGAAGGTCAAGATGATTCAGGAAAAGATGAGGACTGCTTAGAGTCGACAGAAAAGCTATGCAGACAAAAGATAAAGCCTCTTGAGTTTGAGGAAGGCGAGCATGTGTTTTTGAAAGTCACACGCACAACTGGGGTCGGCCGAGTACTTCAATCTAGAAAACTCACTCCTAAATTTATCAGGCCTTATCAAATTCTTCGCCGGATAGGTCCAATAGCTTACCAAGTAGCCTTACCACCATTTCTTTCCAACCTTCACAATGTCTTTCATGTATTGCAATTACGAAAATATATTCCTGGTCCAGACTATGTCATAGCACCTAATACAGTACAATTAAAAGATAATTTGATATATGAGGCACCTCCTATAAAGATCGAGGATAGGAGGGTGAAGCGACTCAGAAGAAAAGAAATTATGTTGGTGAAAGTGAAGATAAGATGAAGGAACAACATCTACATCCATTCTAAGGTATGAAAATTTCGAGGATGAAATTCCTTTTTAGAAGGGGAGAGTTGTAACACCCCGAAAATTATTTGTTTCATGATAAATAGTCATTTTATAATATTTGTGATTTTTGTGAAAGCGTTGATTATTTTAATATATTTCTTGATTTATGTGCACAATGAGCTGAGCCGGGAAAATAAAATATTTTCCCTTAGGCTGGAAAAACTTGAACTGTGGAAACATTGACGAGGGATCTTACTAAACCCGAGGTCGGACGCAGTTTATGAGGTTTACGTTTTTCAAAATTTTTATTTGATAAATAAAAATAGCAATACATTTTATTATCCGTTGGATAATAAATACTGATTTTGTTGACTATAACATTTGTCCATGGGATAATAGCTTGTAGTAAAATACAAACCATATTTTCAAGAGTGTCAACTTTATGTCACATCACTTTGACTTTTGCAAAATCTAACAAAGCTCCTCAAAGATGCTTTGTACAAAGCTTCTCATGGAAGCTTTGCCCAAGCTTCTAGAGGAAGCTTCCTTCCCCCCCTCTCCCTTATAGCTCCACGACAACGTGGAGGGACTGTCACATTTCCACTTATACTATTCACTCATTCACCTTTTCAAAAATTCCTAAAAAAATTTCTATCACTTTCTCTCTCCATTTTCTCTTCTCTCACTTTTCTCTCAAACCTTCTTCTTCACCATTTTCTCTTCTCTTCCACGGCAGCCCCACACCATTTCACCCCATGGATGTTTGATTTCAAGTAACCATTTTGCTTGAATCTACTCTTCCTTTGGAGATCTTCCTTTCTTGTTAAAGTCATTCTCTAAAATGTTCACTTTTTCCTCTCCATTTTCTCCTCTCTTCCATGGCCAAGGAGCACCAGTTTTGGCCATCCACATTTTCTTGCTCAACCAACCTTGTTTCCTACCTCTTCTCATCATCTTGAACTTTTTCTCTTTTGTGACCATCACCTAGATCTACCATTTTCATCTCTTTCCATAAAGCTCTAAAGTTTGAAGCTTTGAGGTAAAAGTTCATGACTTTTCCATTTTATCTTCTCATTTTCATGATCCTTGGTCACCTTGGTGGTGGAAGACGAATTTCAAGTGCAAAAAGGAGCTTGCTTTCTTGTTTATCTCTTTTGGTAAGAGGGAGATCATCCACTTCAACCTATTTTGGTAGTGAGGGGTTTGTTTATGTGTTGGTTGTGAGAAACCTATGTTAGGGTTACTCTCTTTGATGTATGGTTTTGTATTGATTTTAATCTTATATGAAATTATTGATTGTATTTGTATATTTTGATGACCTTGTATTGTTCTTGATGAATTGGAAATATGGATAGAAAACAAAAGTTTCTTGCCCTCTTGTTTGGAGGCTCACGGCCAAATGGCCCAAAAATGGGTCCATAATAAATCTTGTGTAATAATTTGGGAATTAAGACTCTTGATGATGAGTAATTGGTAAGGTGAGGAAAAATTTTGGAACCCCTTAGTCTCTTGAGGCTCATGGCCTCTTAGGGAGAACATAGATAAAATTGTGTATTAAAATGGGAACTTAGCTAATTAGTCAATTAGAGGTTAATTAGGAATTCATAAAATGGAATAAACAAAGAATAGGATTTCATTCTATAACTTAGAATAAATTTGACCAAAGGAAGAACATGAGTGTAGATGAGATGTTGGGTAACTTAAGTTAAAATTTCCCTAAGTGAAGTAGGTTTAAAATTGAGTAAAGAACTTATTTAATTTGAGTAATAAAGATCAGATAAATATACAAGAGAGTTCCTTTAGAGAAAGACTTTATTAGAAACGTTGAATTAAAGCGAAATTCCATAATAGACCTTAAAGGTGTGTTTTCACAATTGAGAACTGGTAATGTGTTATTGTGGGTACATAAGTGGGAGCAAGAATCTGTTGATAATGAAATTGGTCACTCATGGCGTGAGTATGGAAAAGCATATGATTATTGAATATATATATGAGTATGCATTGAGTCATCATGCATCGTAAAAAGTTTGGTGGACTTTGTTGTAAGGCTTTATGCCTAGGAGATTGAATCACACCTTAGTGCAGGTGCGAATAGACTAGTGTAGGTCACTCGTTGACCTTGTGGGCGTCGGGGTGCGGGTATCTCGCAATGGGCAGTTGGTAGCTTCTCCGTACCGAGGGATAGACTGATGCAAATGCACCAACGATCCGGACGGAGACACTGTCCTATATTGCGATCTTGTGAAGAATGTCCTTTATGAGCCATGTTGTGCAATTTTATTAAGAATGACGCACTTGATTTGAGGTCGATGATATACAGACATGTCTTCTCGATCATTCTCTCTGATGTTGTATTTATCTCCATGGAGTAGGGTTTTGGTATTTTGTGCATGTACATGGTCAGTCATCATTTTTACCTGGCTTACATTTATATGGTTACGAAACTGTTTCTTTTATGATGCTATGACTGCCTGGATTATTAAATTTTTATTATTTGACCTGGATGTTGTCTACTATTTTATTGCACTGTTTGGCGTTATGCGCCGTTTATGCTTCTTTACTTCCATAACTAGTAATGATGCTGGATATCTCTCCTCTTAATTTTGTTACTCTGGATATATATGTGTTTCCATAAAGACCAAGGCGTGGACGAGCCCGCGTTTCCTGGATTTTGCTCAAATTAGTCTCCTGTTCTGCAATGGCATCCTGGCGAGGCTTTTTGGGGTATGCTAGACTAAGATTCCATGAAGGTGGTGATAGCTAGTACGTGGATTTCGATACCAAGCGTTTTGTTTATGTAGGAGACGTGACCGTGTCTCTAGCATGGGGCCGTTATAACCCCCTTGTTTTCTCTTTCGATTTTCATGTTTGGTTAGAGTTCTACATGCCTATACGAGAGGTGCGAGGTGAGTGTGTGTAACATCTCGAAAAGTGTTTATTTAATTTCAAATGATCATTTTATAATATTTTAGATTTTTGAGAATTTTTCTGGATTTTTTCGGAAATATCGAATATTTTAATATTATTTCTCGTTTTACGTATGTATTAAGCGAAACCGGAGAAATGAGATGTTCTCTCCGAGAACCTTGAACTATGGAAACGTCGACGGGGGATCTTATTAAACCCGAGGCTAGACACAGTTTACAAGGTTTTACATTTTTCGAGAAATTTTAACAGATAAAATAATAAAACACTACGAAGAAATTATCTGTCAGATTTGTTAATGCTGACTTCTGCCAACTATAACTATTGTCCAATAAATAATATCATGTAATAAAAATCTTATCACATTATTCAAAATTTACCTTGTGTCAAACCACTTTAGCCTTATTTTCAAAAATAAAAAAAATTAGCTAATTAAAAGCCCATTGTAGGAAGCTTCCAAGAAGTTTCCTATTTGACACATTTTCTCCCTCTTCCCTCCTCACTCTTCTCCACGACAAAGGCAATATTGGAGCCCAATATTCACTTTCATCTTCCTAATATTTCTCTCTTCTCATTCTCTTCAAACACCATTTCTTCTCCTCTTCTTTTTCCTTCTCCACCGTGCACCTACCCTTTGGAAGACCATTTCCATGATTTGCTAAATCAAACCCATTTCCACTCATCTTCCACCACTCCAAGTTCTCTTTTGTTGATATCTCCTTGGTTCTTTTTCTTCCTCTTCCATTTTTCCACCATTGAAGCTAAATCTTGGAGCTTTAAGGTAAAGTCTTCAACTTTCTTCCATTTTTCTTGCTATTCTCGTTTCTCTTGGTCCCCTAGGTGACAAAGAACCCATTTTTCATGGTTGGAGTGGACATTGTGGAAGTCACTCACATTTGAGTTTTTCTTGATGGGGAAAAACGAAAACTTAGGGTAAGAAGGAGTACCACCATTGTGTTGTCTTCCAAATAGGTAAGAGGAAGATGATCCTCCTCAACCAATCTTGGTTAAGGGAATGTCTTGTGTGTTGTTGTAGATGAGGGAATCCATATTGGATTACTCTCCTTGTCATATTGTGTTATTTCCATGATTTTGTAGTTGTTTGATTTGTGTGATTATATGGATTTGTAATGTGTGTTTTGATGACATAAACCATGCTTTGGTTTGTTGGTAAATGATTGTAAAACCTTGACATTGGATGGGCCACAGTTCTACAGAAGTGGATTCTGCAAAACCCTTGTAAATGCACTAGCGCTCAGGCGCTATGCATAGAGTGTGTAGGCGCTCATTGCCCAGAGAATTTTTCCTATAACGCGGCTTGGTTAGCGCTTAAGCGCTTCGTGTTCAGCCCTTAGGCGCTCAACCAGCGCCCAGGCGCTACAGATATGGCGCCTAGGCGCCCATAGCAGAATCAGCTGGATAATTATGAAATGATACTAAGATTTCCATATGATGATTTTACAAAAAAAAGGGGGGGTAAATGATAAAATAAAGTAAGGAACTGGATTTGCTAAGGGAATTCCTCTAGAAAGAGAAATTTTATGGGAATAGACTACGTTAGGAAATTCAATCGATTATGGAAACTTACTTAGTGATGGATACTTGTAAGAATGACAAATCTTGAATAAGAATGCATAATGGACCTTGAAAATGTTTTATCTTATTTGATTTCAATATTATGATATTGTGGGACCATATGAATGACCAATGTTGTGTTGATGCTTATTTGAGCCAATTGTGGCATATTATGGAATAATATGTGATGTTGACCATACATGTTCATGCATAGAGTCTTATATATTGTGAATGTCCTGTGGACTATTGTAAGGCCGAGTTGCCTAGGAGATTGAACACACCTTGGTGCGGGTGTGAATAGACTAGTGTAGGTCGTGTTATGACCTTGGGGGCGTCGAGGTGCGGGTCCTTCACAGTGGGCAGTTGGTAGCTCTTCTGTCTGTGGGGCAAACCAATACAAACGCACCGACGATCCGAACCGAAACACTGTCTTATGTCGTGATCGAGCGTGGACTGTTTGTACAATGCCTGTATGTGCACGTAGAAAACTGTTGAGTTTTAGCACCTTGGCCTCGGCAGCCACGTTACAGACACGTCTCCTGATCTTTCTCTCTGACTGTTTGTGTCTAGCTCCATGGAGTCAGAAATTTGAATACCGTATGCATGTTCATCATGAGATATTTTACTGTTAATGACTACTACCCTATGTGAATTTGAACTGTTGTATTATTATTATGAAAAATGCCTGCCTGGAACTGTTTACTTGCTTACAGATGTACTATTTGCCTATTATTGTTGTTATTATTTTTGGGACTGTTATATGGGCGCTATGTGTCGTATTATTTCTGGTTGCCATAATTGGTAATGATGGTAGGATGTCTTACCTCTTTTCTGTGTTTCCATTATTTGTTGCCTGTGCGTATACTGTATTTATGGAAGACGACGGCATAGAAGCTGAAGCTCCCGATTTTCCTGGCTTCTGGCCCGAGCAAGACTAGTATCTATTGTGGAGCATAGAGGCACGCATGCGCGAATTTCTGGGCGACGTGCGTCTAACCTTCCTCGGAGGGCCAGAGTGCTGGCACATCAACCTGAGCTCAGACTACTATGTCTATATGGGAGATGTATCGATTTCCCTTGCCTGGAGACGTCATGAGGCGCCGATCCTCACCTGCCATGTCAGCCTGTGGCTGGAATTCTACTTACCCATCCGAGAGATGTGGGGTGACCGTTACTACACCCCTTGGGAGGACTCTTTTGATTCTACTGCTCGGGCTCCTGCCCGTGGTTCCGTGGTTCCCATGGAGGTTTCCTCTGAAGAGGAGGATCCTGCTGAGGATCCGGATACGGTCCCTCCTCATCTGAGGGACTGATTTTATTGGTAGTTGCTGATGGCTACCAGTGTTTTATTTTGGGGGCCTGATGTATTATTTTTGGTAGGCTGTATATTTTGATATTCTGATGGATGTGTGTGTAAAATCCATAGGCAGGTATAGTTTTGCTTTTTGAAAATTTTCAAGTTGTATCTAAAATATATTTGGCATCTAAATATATATGTATATGTACGTTATTCGGATGTGGGTTTCTGTTTACCGTTTTGTTCTTTACCATTATTCATATTCCGCATTGTTAAAAAGGAAAAAAAAATATGCCGCCAATTTTACTCACGTATTAAAGTACTAAGCAAGTTAATTTTGAACTAAATGAACCGGGTCTTAATTGTTTAAAAAAATTATTTTCCGCATTTCCTTCTTTTCATTTATGTTTAATGATGTGACGTTCCCTCTCCAAGAAGAAACGTTACATTTAAGTTGGTATCAGAGCCCCAGTTTATATTTCGTTGGGTCTTGTGTGTGAATCTGTCTTGTTTGTGCTGTGTGAATCTCTGTGATTGGTATTCTGAATGAATCCCTCTGACTTTCCTTATGTTTTTCAGTAATCTGATTTAAGAGAAAAACAAGATGGCAAGAGGTGAAGAAATAGCAGCCGCTATAGAAGTGATGTAGAGGATGGCGGAAGTCATCGTGCAACAAAATGAACGTGCTGCTCAGCAACAAGAGAGAGCTGCTCAACAGCTCGAGGCGACTGTCGATGCATAGAACTTAGCAGAGTTTCGCTGCCACAACCCTCCGCAATTCAAGGGAGAATTTGATCCGGACAAGGCTACTATGTGGATCAAAGAGCTGGAGAAAGTCTTTCGTGGTATGAATTGCGCTGAAGATAAGAAGGTGAACTATGCTACCTTCATGCTTGTGGGTAACGCCAAAGATTGGTGGAACGGAGCTCAGAGAGCACTGGAAGCCGAAGGAACTGACATCACGTGGGACGTGTTCAAGAACAAATTCTTGGACAAATACTTTCCTGCAAATGTGAGACATACGAAAGAGATGGAGTTTCTCAACCTGAAACAGGGAAACATGACCGTTAGTGAGTATGCGGCCAAGTTTGAGAACTTGGAGAAGTTTTCGACGCATTATCAGCATCAAACCTATGAAGTTTGGAAGTGCTGGAAGTTCACTGAGGGATTAAGATACGAAGTAAAGAAGGCCGTGATCACCCTGAAAATGAAGGTATTTTCGGAACTGTTGGATACGTGTTGTGAAGTTGAGGCCTTGGAGTAGGCTAGAGACTCGAGGAACAAGAACTTTGGGCCTACGAGGTTCCAAAGAGGTGGAGGCAGTGGTTCAAACCACTTCCAAAAGAAGCCCTATTCCCGACCAACGGGAAGTCAACAACAAACTGGTGGAAGTTCTGGTGGAGGTTCTACTGGGAATCGAACTGGTCAAAACGTGGTATATCCCTTGAGATGCATAAAGTGCGGAAAAGACCATCACACGAGAGACTGCACGATCAAGGGATTTATCTGCTTCAGATGTGGCAAACCGGGCCACGTGTCTAGAGATTGCAACCAAGCAAAGGCTGAACCTTCAATCAATGCAACTCAAGCCAAGAAACCGCAAACTAGAGGTCGAGTCTACACCATGAGCGGAGCTGAAGCCTCCGAATCCGAAGACTTGATTCAAGGAGAAAGCACCATAGAAGGTAATCTTTTAAAAGTACTGTATGACTCTGGGGCAACCCATTCTTTCATATCATATGACTGTGTGCTACGACTTTGCTTACCTGTGTCTGAACTGCCTTTTGATTTGACTGTTTCAACCCCTACTGACAAACCAGTAGTTACTACCAAAGTCTGTTTGAAGTGTCCCCTAATCGTTGAAGGCCAAATCTTTTCTATCGATTTGATCTATTTACCTCTTTCACAATTAGATATAATCTTGGGGATGGACTGGTTATCTTCCAACCATGTTCTATTGGATTGCTCTAGAAAAACCATAGTATTTCCTATGGATGAAGATTCTAGATACTTGACGGCCAACCAAGCACGAGCTTTCTTGAAAGAAGGAGCTCAAGGATACATACTACTATCTCCTTTGAAAGTTGAGAGCGAGGCTGATCTGAGCACTATTCCTGTGGTGAAGGAATTTCCTGAAATCTTCCTCGAAGAGGTACCTGGTTTACCACCGACGCGTGAGGTAGAGTTTGCTATTGACCTTGTACCGGGAGCTGGCCCCGTGTCTATAGTACCTTACTGGATGTCACCAATGGAATTGGTAGAACTTAAGAAACAGCTAGAGGAGCTTTTGGAGAAACAGTTTGTCAGACCAAGTGTATCACCGTGGGGAGCGCCAGTGTTGTTAGTTCGAAAGAAGGACGGTACCTCACGATTGTGTGTGGACTATAGCAGTTGAACAAGCTGACGATCAAGAACAAATATCTTCTCCCAAGAATTGACGACCTAATGGACCAACTGAAGGGAGCAGCGGTGTTTTCAAAGATCGATTTGAGATATGGATACCATCAGATAAGGGTGAAGACGGAAGATATACCCAAGACTGCTTTTCGTACCCGATACGGTCATTACGAATACCTTGTGATGCCGTTTGGTGTAACGAATGCACCTGCTATCTTTATGGACTATATGAACAGGATCTTTCGTCCTTACTTGGACAAGTTTGTTGTCGTTTTCATCGATGACATCCTGATATATTCCTAGAATCATGAGGATCATGCCGAGCACCTCAGTATAGTTCTCCAGACTCTGAGAGAGAAAGAACTGTATGCCAAACTGTCGAAATGTGAGTTTTGGCTTGATGAGGTTAAGTTTTTAGGCCATGTGATCGCAAAGGAAAGGATTGCGGTGGATCCATCAAAAGTGAAGGCAGTGTTACAGTGGGACCAATCAAAGTCAGTGACAGAGATTCGTAGCTTCGTGGGTTTAGCCGGGTATTACCGAAGGTTCATAGAAGAATTTTCTAAAATTGCTGGACCGCTCACTGATAATCACATATTTTATTCATTAAGAAACCCTTATGTTTAGTCATTTACACTCCCCATATTCTTAATTGATTGAGTTTGGTATGATTTTGTGAGTTTGAGCTCAAATTGGTCCTAATTGAATATTTTCAGCATTATTGAGATTTGACACTATTTCTGTATTTTGGCCATAACTTGAGTTCCTGATATCTGATAATCATGAATTTTACCTTGTAGGAAATCTAGGAGGAAGCTCTACAACTTTGATGAAGAGCTCGAAGTCCAATTCAGATGTCTAAGGGACCTAAGTTTACATGGAAGTCAGAATACGAGTTCTGTCACTAGAATCCGAATGGTGTGCACTCATAAAATCATATCCCAAGCTGTAATAATGGAGATGGGATGAAATTTGTACAGTTGATAGTTAAGACCCAAATAAACAACTTTCATGAAGAACACTTTTTGAAAAAATGAAGTCTAATGGGTCAGTTTGAGCCTGCAAGTCGGAACAGAGGTGCTGAAGTTGGGTTTGAGTGACCTGCGGTATTTGGGCCATATCTTAGGCTGCAGGAAGCCAACTTGGACAATCTAGATATGCATGTTATATCCAAGACAAAGATCTACAACTTTCATGAAGAGTACTTTTCGTGGATCTGAAGTATAGTTGGTCGTTTTTGGCTTCCAAGTCAGACGTCAAAATTTTCATCCTCAACCACTCCTCTCACCAACCCACTCAACCACTCCACTCACCAACCCACTCACCCACTCCACTCACCAACCCATTCAACCACTCCACTCAACCACTCCACTCACCAACCCACTCACCAACCCATTCAACCACTCCTCTCACCAACCCACTCATCCACCCACTCCCCTTTGTCATTTTGTTACCCTAGACTTCTATAAAAGGGCACCATTGGTTATCATTAAGAACAAGTTGTATTCTCCTTCAATTATCTTATAGTTTCTTCTTGTTTCTTCATAGTTTCTCATAGCTCTTGTATATTTTGATGATTTCCTTCATTGTAATGGAGAGCTAAGTTACTTTCAGTCAATTCGGGACTCTTGAAGAGATTGTGGTTTGGATTCTTGAGACCTTGGTTATGTAATGTATTTGATTTATATTTGAATTCCTCTTCTCTTCTTCTTCTCCTTCTTCTGTTTTCTTGATCTTGAATACATGAATGGTGATTCTGTTTATGTTTGATCTGATTTGATCTTGGTTTAAGATTAAGTATTGTGATGAA
Organism: Ormosia emarginata; assembly: GCA_029884605.1. NCBI lineage: Eukaryota > Viridiplantae > Streptophyta > Magnoliopsida > Fabales > Fabaceae > Ormosia > Ormosia emarginata. The sequence goes on from JAQQTP010000037.1 coordinate 5,434,626, forward strand.
ACTTAGAACTGATTGATCTGAATTAATCACATAATTGAAGATTGAAATTTGTGATGAAACTTAGAACTGATTGATCTAAACTAATCACATAATTGAAGAGGTTAGGTTACTGATTGGTGCCTAGGTTAATTGAATTCGGTGCTTAAATTGACATATATCTACATGAATGGTGCGATTGTAGATTTGTGTTTATCACTTGTTAATTGAATTCTGGACGATTGGCTAGTGTGAATTTTGGACCTAATGCTGAGATCTCGGTTAGATCCAAGTTAACCATTCAAATGTGCTTCAAATGTTTGTTGAAAGGTTTATGATTGAATCCACCCAATCTCGGATAGATTTCTGAATTGATTGTTCTTCTAATTGTTATTTCTCTTTAAATCTTGTCACTGCGATCCTTGAACCATCAAAACCCCCCTTTTTCTAACTTTCACTTGATTTGATCAAATTGCATCTATGATCCTTGAGGAGACGATCCGGTGTTGTTCACTATCCTACAAGTTTAGGTAATAACTTCGGTTATAATTTTGACTGAGTTCGGCGCTCGTCACTCACTCAGCTAACAAAGAAGAATTAAGCTTTTGAATGGACAGATAGCTGCGAGCAAAGTTTCTAAAAGTTAAAGAAACGGCTAACCACCTCACCAGTATTGGTACTGCCTGATCCAAATGAACCATTCGAGGTGTACTGTGATGCTTCATACCAAGGATTGGGGTCTGTTCTTATGCAAAACAGAAGAGTGGTAGCTTATGCTTCGCGACAGTTGCGAGTGCATGAGAAGAACTATCTGACACATGATTTGGAACTAGCAGCTGTGGTTTTTGGCCTGAAGATATGGAGACATTTTCTCTATGGAGCAACGTTCAACATCTTCAGTGACCACAAAAGTTTGAAGTACTTGTATGACCAGAAGGAGCTTAACATGAGGCAACGAAGATGGTTAGAATTCCTAAAGGACTACGATTTTCAGTTGTTGTACCACCCTGGCAAGGCGAATATCGTGGCTGATGCCTTGAGTAGAAAGGCTGTCAGTGTTTCTGCCCTGATGATCAAGGAAAGAGAGCTTATCGAACAGTTTAGAGATACTTGGTCATTTGTTAAGTTGGAACCCGGAAGGATTTGTATGAATATGGTCACCATCTCAAGTGAGCTAATGGGGGACATACGAGAAAAGCAGAAAGTCGACAAATTCTTGCAAGAAGTGAGAGAGCAAATGAAGCAAGGCAAGGAGACGGAATTCGACGAAGGAACGGATGGGATTTTGAGATTCCGGAGTAGAGTCTGTATTCCCCGTGACCAAGAGCTTAAAAGATATATTGTGGATCATGCTCACACCAGCAAACTGAATATGCACCCAGGCATAACAAAGATGTACCAAGACTTGAAGAAGTTGTTCTGGTGGCATGGGATGAAGAGCGATGTCACTAGATGCGTATCGACTTGTCTAGTTTGTCAAAAACTAAAGTGGAACATCAAAAACCTACAGGATTGCTGCAACCATTGTCTATTCCTAAATGGAAATGGGACAACATTGCAATGGATTTTGTTATGGGTTTGCCAAGGACAAAGAAAGGACACGACTCGATTTGGGTAATAGTGGATCGACTCACAAAGTCAACTCATTTCCTTTCGATCAATATAAGGTACAGTCTAGAGAAATTGACCCAGTTGTACATTGGAGAGATCATTAGACTGCATGGTGTGCCTACGAGTATTGTTTCAGATAGGGATCCGAGGTTTACTTCAAAATTTTGGCAGAGTCTACAGGCATCGTTGGGAACAAAGTTACGTCTAAGTTCAGCGTACCACCCACAAACCGATGGTCAATCGGAAAGAATGATCCAATCTCTAGAAGATTTGCTTAAAGCTTGTACTATAGAACAAACTGGAAGTTGGGATGAAGTTCTACCATGGATAGAATTCACCTACAACAACAGTTACCATTCGAGTATAGGGATGGCACCCTATGAAGCTCTGTATGGACGACAGTGTCGAACACCGTTGTGTTGGTATCAAGACGATGAGCGTCTCACGATTGGACCGGATATCATTCAACAAACGACTGAGAAGGTCAAGATGATTCAAGAGAAGATGAGAATTGCTCAGAGCCGGCAAAAGAGTTATGCGGATAAGAGGAGAAAGCCTCTTGAGTTTGAGGAAGGTGAGCATGTATTCTTGAAAGTCACACCCACGACTGGGGTCGGCCGGGCTTTGAAATATAGGAAACTCACTCCAAAATTTCTTGGACCTTACCAAATTCTTCGTCGGATAGGTCCAGTAGCCTACCAGATAGCCTTACCCCCTTTTCTTTCCAACATACACAATGTCTTCCATGTGTCACAACTTCGCAAGTATTTGCCTGATCCAAGTCATGTCATAGCACCAGACACAGTACAATTAAAAGAGAACCTGACCTATGAGGCACCTCCTGCGAGAATCGAGGATCGACGAATAAAGAACCTTAGAGGCAAGGAGATTCCATTAGTAAAGGTGATCTGGAATGAGACGACTGGTGACGCAACCTGGGAATTGGAGGACAAGATGAAGGAGCAACATCCATATCTTTTCTAGGGTACGTAAATTTCGAGGATGAAATTCCTTTTTAGTTGGGGAGTGTTGTAACATCCCGAAAAGTGTTTATTTAATTTCAAATGATCATTTTATAATTTTTAAGATTTTTGGGAATTTTTCTGGATTTTTTCGGAAACATCGAATATTTTAATATTATTCCTCGTTTTACGTATGTACTGAACAAAACCGGAGAAATGAGATGTTCTCTCCGAGAACCTTGAACTATGGAAACGTCGACGGGGGATCTTATTAAACCCGAGGCTAGACACAGTTTATAAGGTTTTACATTTTTCGAGAAATTTTAACAGATAAAATAATAAAACACTACGAAGAAATTATCTGTTAGATTTGTTAATGCTGACTTCTGCCAACTATAACTATTGTTCAATAAATAATATCATGTAATAAAAATCTTATCACATTATTCAAAATTTACCTTGTGTCAAACCCCTTTAGCCTTATTTTCAAAAATAAAAAAAATTAGTTAATTAAAAGCCCATTGTAGGAAGCTTCCAAAAAGTTTCCTATTTGACACATTTTCTCTCTCTTCCCTCCTCACTCATCTCCACAGCAGAGGCAATATTGGAGCCCAATATTCACTTTCATCTTCCTAATATTTTCTCTCTTCTCATTCTCTTCAAACACCATTTCTTCTCCTCTTCTTTTTCCTTCTCCACCGTTCACCTACCCTTTGGAAGACCATTTCCATGATTTGCTAAATCAAACCCATTTTCACTCATCTTCCACCACTCTAAGTTCTCTTTTGTTGATATCTCCTTGGTTCTTCTTCTTCCTCTTCCATTTTTCAACCATTGAAGCTAAAGCTTGGAGCTTTAAGGCAAAGTCTTCAACTTTCTTCCATTTTTCTTGCTATTCTCATTTCTCTTGGTCCCCTAGGTGACTAAGAACCCATTTTTCATGGTTGGAGTGGACATTGTGAAAGTCACTCACATTTGAGTTTTTCTTGAAGAGGGAAAATGAAAACTTAGGGCAAGAAGGAGTACCACCATTGTGTTGTCTTCCAAATAGGTAAGAGGAAGATGATCCTCCTCAACCAATCTTGGTTAAGGGAATATCTTGTGTGTTGTTGTAGATGAGGGAATCCATGTTGGATGACTCTCCTTGTCATATTGTGTTATTTCCATGATTTTGTAGTTGTTTGATTTGTGTGATTATATGGATTTGTAATGTGTGTTTTGATGACATAAACCATGCTTTAGATTGTTGGCAAATGATTGTAAAACCTTGAGATTGGATGGGCCACGGTTCTGCAGAACCCTTGTAAATGCACTAGCGCTCAGGCGCTGTGCATAGAGCGTCTAGGCGCTTATTGCCCAAAGAATTTTTCCTGTAACGCTGCTTGGTTAGCACTCAGGTGCTTCGTGTTCAGCGCTTAGGCGCTCAACCAGCGCCCAAGCGCTACAGATATGGCGCCTAGGCGCCCATAACAGAATCAGCTGGATAATTGTGAAATGATACTAAGATTTCCATATGAACGAGGTCTTAATTGTTTAAAAAATTTATTTTTTCGTATTTCCTTCTTTTCATTTATGTTTAATGATATGACGTTCCCTCTCCAAGAAGGGGCGTTACAGCGTGTGTATACCCCACGCGAGGATTCAGATTCCTTTCTGTCCTCCGCATGAGCTCCCACTCGTGGGTCAGTCGCTCCTATAAGGATTTCCTCTTCTGAGGAAGATCCTAAGGAGGACCCATCTGAGGCTTCTTCTTAGTTGTTCATGGAGGCATGTCTCTTTTTTTTAGCCTTTTTGGGTGGCTGGCTGTATATCGCTTTGGGGGCCTGATATTTTGTCTTTTTGGTGAGCTATAATAGAGGTATATTCTTTTTGGGGCTTGTAAAGCTTCTGCTTCCTTTGTTTAACTGTTGATGTATTTAAACATGTATGTTATGTATCTTACATCTAAAAGTATGGTTTAGTCCTCATGTTAATTTCTACTGTAATTATGTCTTATCCTCTTACAAAAAAAAAAAAAAGAAATCGCGAAATTATTACACGCTTATAAATGAACAAGCTATTACCTTCATCTAAATGAACCAGGTCTTAATTTTATATTTTTGTTTTCCGTTCGTGGTTTGGAGTGATGGTCCCTCTCCAAAAAGGGGCGTCACAAGCCTCCAAACAAGAGGGCAAGAAACTCTTGCTTTCCATCCATATTTTCAATTCATCAAGAACAATCCAAAGTCATCAAAATATATAAATACAACTAATAATTTCATATAAGATCAAAATCAATACAAAACCATATAGCAAAAAGAGTAACCCTAACATGGGTTTCTCACAACCAACACATAAACAAACTCCTCACTACCAAAATAGGTTGAAGTGGATGATCTCCCTCTTACCAAAAGAGATAAACAAGAAAGCAAGCTCCTTTTTTGCACTTGAAATTCGTCCTCCACCACCACAAAACGCTAAGATATTCAAACTCACAAAAATCAACAATCAAAGCTTGGAAAAGGAACCCTTGATCACCAAGGTGACCAAGGATCACGAAAATGAGAAAAGAAAAAGGAATAGTCATGAACTTTTACCTCAAAGCTTCAAACTTTAGGACTTTATGAAAGAAGATGAAAAAGGCAGATCTAGGTGATGGTCACAAAAGAGAAAGGTTCAAGATGAAGTGAAGAGGTAGGAAACAAGGTGGGTTGGGCAAGAAAATGTGGATGGCAAAAAATAGTGCTTCTTGGTCGTGGAAGAGAGGAGAAAATGGAGAGGAAAAAGTGAACTTTTTAGAGAATGGCTTCAACAAGAAAGGAAGATCTTCAAAGGAAGAGTAGATTCAAGCAAGGTGGTTGCTTGAAATCAAGCATCCATGGAGGGAAATGGTGTGGGGCTGCTGTGGAAGAGAAGAGAAACTGGAGAGGGGAAATGTTTGAGAGAAAAATAAGAAAAGAGAAATTGTGGAGAGAGAATGTGATAGAAAAGTTTTGGAATTTTTTTGAAAGGTGAATGAATATGTAGTATTAGTGGAAATGTGATAAAATTTTGTCACATTTCCCTCCACATTGCCGTGGAGCTACATGGGGGAGAGGGGAAGGAAGCTTCTTCTAGAAGCTTCGGCAAAGCTTCTTTGAGAAGCTTTGTTAGCTTTTTGAAAAATCAAAGTGATGTGACATAAAGTTGACACTCTTGAAAATATGGCTTGCATTTTACTACAAGTTATTATCCAATAGACAAATGTTACAGTTAACAAAATCAGTATTTATTATGCAATAGATAATAAAATGAACTACGATTTTTATTTTTCAAATAAAAATTTCAAAAAACACAAACCTCGTAAACTGTGCCTGACCTCAGGTTTCATAAGATCTCCCATCGACGTTTCCACAATTCAATGTTTTTTGGCCTTGGGGGAAATATTTTATTTTCTCGGCTCCGCTCAATGTGTACGTAAATCGAAACATATATTAAAATAATTAACATTTCCAAAAAAATCCACAAAAATTCACAAAAATCACAAATATTATAAAATGACTATTTTTCATGAAACAAATAATTTTCGAGGTGTTATAACTCTCTCCTTCTAAAAAGAAATTTCTTCCTCAAAATTTTCATACCTTAGAATAGAAGTGGATGTTGTTCCTTCATCTTGTCTTCTAATTCCCATGTTGTATCTCCAGTCATGTCATTCCAAATCACTTTCACCAAAAAAAATTTCTTTCCTTCTGAGTCGCTTCACCCTCCTATCTTCGATTTTTACAAGAGGTGCCTCATAGGTCAAATTCTCTTTTAATTGTACTATATCAGGTGCTATGACATGGTCTTGACTAGGAATATGTAACACCCCAAAATTTACTTTTTTATTGTCAGAATTCATTCTAAAAATATTTGTGATTTTCTAGAATTTGCTTAGAATTTTCTGAGAACACGGAATATTTTAATATATTTCTCGTTTTACGTGTGTACTGAGCGGAACCGGAGAAATGAGACATTTTCTCTGAGAACCTTGAACTATGGAAACGTCGACGGGGGATCTTACTAAACCCGAGGCCGGACACAGTTTACAAGGTTTCATATTTTTTGAGAAATCTTAACAGATGAGATAATAAAACACTGTGAGAAATTTATCTGTCAGATTTGTAATGCTGGCTTCTACTAACTATAACTATTATCCAATAAATAATAACATGTATTAAAAATATGATCACATTATTCAAAATCTAATTTTTGTATCACATCTATTAGTTTTAATTTCAAAAGAAAGATTAAATTTAATCCAAGCTTGTTATGGGAAGCTTCCTAGCAATTTCCCTTGCAACACATTTTTCTCTCTCCCTTTTTCCACTCTTCTACGGCAGAAGCTACAAGGGGGAAGCCCAAATATTTCCCCTCCATTGTCTTAATATTTCACTCTCATTTCTCTAAACCCAAATACCCATTTCTCTTTTTCTCTCTTCTTCTTCCTCTCCACCGTACACACACACACACCCTCACATTGGAGACCAACTTCCTTATTTGCCAAACAAATCACATTTTCTTGTTCCTTCCTCCATTCCAAGACTATTCTCCTTGGTGTTTATCTCTTGGTTCCTTTTCTTCTTCTTCTTCCATTTCTCTTCCACCATTGAAGCTAAAGCTTGGAGCTTTAAGGTAAAGTCTTCAACTTTCTTCCATTTCCTTGCTATTTTCGTTTCTCTTGGCCACCTTGGTGACCAAGAACCTATTTTTCATGGTTTGAGTGAACATTGTGGTGATCACTCACATTGGAGTTTTCTTGAAGGGGGGAAAACGAAAATCTAGGACAAGAAGGAGTGGCACATTGTGTTGTTTTCCCTATAGGTAAGAGGGAGATGATCCTCTTCAACCAACCTTTGTAGTAAGGGAATGTCTTGTATGTGTGTTGTTGTTGATTTTTGAATCCATCTATAAAGTTCTTTCATTTTTATGTTGTTCTTGATGATAATGTATTTTGTTGGGTTGTATGATTTAATTGATGCCTCTTGCATGATTTGAAGGTGTATTTGAGTATCTTGTTGATTAAATATGATGAGGAATGGTTTGGTTTGAGTTAGAGGACCTGAAGAATTCTGTTTTCTGCAAGTTTACGTATGGTAATCGATTACACGAGGCTTGTAATCGATTACCAATCTCTTAAAGATACAAAATTGTGATTCTGGAAATCTGGTAATCGATTACGTCTGGTGTGTAATCGATTACATAGATTCTGTTTAGCTTGTAATCGATTACAAGAGGAGTGTAATCGATTACCAAGCCTCTGATGTCACGAAATGGTGCTTCTGGGAATCACGTAATCGATTACAATTTGTGGGTAATCGATTACGGAGGTTCTGTCTAATTGGTAATCGATTACCACGACTGTGTAATCGATTACCAGTGCCTTGAAGTTACGAAACGTGATTCTAGGAATCACGTAATCGATTACAATGAGATTGTAATCGATTACAGAGGTTCTGTTTCTCGGGTAATCGATTACAAGGATGATGTAATCGATTACCAAGACCAAAAATGAGATTTTTGAGCTGGAAATGATTGAGATTATGGTTCTTTGTCCTTTGTAACTCAAACATAACCTAAAAACCCTGGATTCAAGGAATTTACCTTACTAAATTGTGATACGAATGTGCATTCATACCAATAAAGAAGAAATGATTTTTAATATGGAATTCTTGGATCTATGACATGGAAATTGTGGTATGTATGTAATGAGGAGTACATGTTGATGCTGAGAATTATTGATGTAGTACTCAATGAGATAAGAATGATGATGTGCTATTGAGGCAACGTTTTAATAAATGTATTATTAATATGTCATGTTGGACATTGAAAAATGCTAATGTGCCATTGAGGAAAGGCTTATGCTGAATGCATCGTTGATGAACATACATGATTGGACATTGTGTCATCATGCATGCGTATTGTCCGTGGGACATTGTTGAGAAGGCTATGTTGCCTAGGAGTTTGAATAACACCTATGTGCGGGTGCGAATAGACTAAGCGTAGGTGTTATATTTTGTTGACCCTGAGGGCGTCGGGGTGTGGGTGTCTCACAATGGGCAGTGGTAGCTCCACTGGGGCCGTGGGATAAACCAATGCAACACACTGACGATCCTGACTATGACGCTGTCTTATGTCGCGATCAACTATTGAGGTGCCATGTGTGAGCCATTTTGCGCAAATGTTTTTATGTGATGAGCACACTGTATTTTTAAGGCTAACGATACACTGACATTACTCCTTGATCATTCACTCCGAAAATGTTTATGTCTAGCTCCATGGAGTAGGAACTTTGGTACCCTTGTTGCATTATGAGTTGTCAGTCACATGGTCCATTGAGCATTCATGATTGGATAATGTGTTTACTATTATGACTGTGATATTTATTTAATTCTTGGTAATGCTAATGTTGCTAGTTGGCTATGGATGACGTTAATTACTGTTCCTTGCTGTTTTACTCTCATTAATTGCTTTCATGTATTACTATACCTGTATGTATTAACTGTGTCTTATGTGGCCATTCGATGTCGTTTATTCTCTTGCTGCCTTGTTGGTACTGAAAGTTGGGAATCTCACCTCTTTCGGTACTTTTCTTTATTTTGCATTTTGGTTGAATCGTATGCTCTCTAGAAGACACTCGTGAGGAGAACAAGGAAGCCACTTAATTTCAAGGTTTCTGGCCTTATCTCGATTAAGACTGAAGTTGTTGAGAATGTCTTTTCGCCCCCGTGGATTTTTTGGTTACGTGCGGATCAACTTTCATGGTGGTCCGGATTACTGGCACATCAATGTGCAGACTGACCGATGTGTGTACCACGGCGAATTGACGGTGTCTTTAGCATGGGGACGCTACACTACTTCTATTTTTGATTTTCATGCTTTTGTGTGGTTGGAATTTTATATGCCTGTAAGAGATATGTGGGCAGATATGTACTATAACCCACGTGACGACTCTTTCTTGTCTACTGCTCGGGCTCCTGCCCGCTGTTCTGTCATCCCGATGGATGTCTCGTCGGACGATGAGGACCCTGAGGAGGATCCATCTACGGTTCCTTCTCATTCCAGGCAGTCTTAGGGTTGGTTTTAAATTGATGGCTACTGATGGCTATCCGTTTATTTTGAGGGAGCCTGACGTACTACTGGATTAGTGGGTAGATATATTTGTATCTCTTGGGGTAGGTACACATTTTGCTTTTTTTGTATATCTTTTTGGAAATGTAAATTAAATAGGCTCGTGCTTCTGGTATAAAACATGTAATTATCCATATTGTGTATGGTTGTATGTTTCATTACATGTTGATTTCTCTTTGACGTTTTTGATAAGAAGTTTTATATGAAGGAGGAACTTTTAATTTTAAATCAATCACGCGATATATTTACAAACAGGTGTATATGTATATTAAATGGAAGTTTTAACCAGAACTATGTTAAAAGAAAAAAAAATGCTCAAATTTTCCGTAGTCATTTTTGTGTTGTTTCACTATAGTGCGACATTCCTTCTTCTCACCCGTTATGATACAAGGGAGAAAAAGGGGCGTTACACTGTCTTGGTATCAGAGCTCCCGGTTATGTTTCTTTGGGTCGTGTGATTTTGGACTATCTTGTTTGTGTTGTGTCATTCTTTGTGATTTTGCTGTTTGGTATTCAAATGAATACACCTGACTTTCTCTGTGTTTTGCGTAGTCTAATCCGAGAAGGAACAATGGCTCGTCAGGGTGATATGGCTGCTGCCATAGAGGGAATACAGAAGATGGCCGAGGCAATGTTACAACAGAACCAGCAGACGGCTCAACAACAGGCTAAGGTTGCACAACAGCTAGAGGCTACAGCGGATGTTCAGAACTTGGAAGGATTTCGTCGCGCTAATCCTCCATAGTTTAAAGGGGAGTTTGACCCGGAAAAAGCTACATTGTGGATTCAAGAGTTGGAGAAAATATTTATGGGGATGAATTGTGCTGATGATAGGAAGGTGACCTATGCTGCCTACATGCTGATGGGGGATGCTGAACATTGGTGGATGGAAGAACATAGGCTGCTGCAAGCTGCGAACAGAGTGATAACCTGGGAAGTGTTTAAAGAAAGGTTCTTGAACAAATATTTTCCTGAAAGTGCCAGGCACGCAAAAGAAATGGAATTTCTGAGGTTGCGACAGGGAGGCATGACTGTGAGTGAATACGCCGCCAAGTTTGAGAACTTGTCCAGATTTTCAACCTATTTTCAACTTCAACCCAATGAAACTTGGAAGTGTCGGAAGTTTGAGGAAGGCCTGAGGCATGATGTGAAGAAAATCTTGATAGCTTTGAAGATCACTCAGTTTTCTGAGTTACTCGACACTTGCTGCCGATTGGAAAGTGTGGAACAAGAACGCAAGGCAAGAAACAAAAACTTTGGGCCCGTTCGGTCCCAAAGAGGAGGTGGTGGTAACGCAAGTCGTTATCAAAAGAAGTCTTATTCTAGACCCTCTAGAAGCCAACAACCACAAAAATTTCAAGGAAGAAGCCCAACTAGAAGCCCTGGAAGGATGGGTCAGAATGCTACAACTACTCTGAGATGCATGAAGTGTGGGAAGGAGCATTTCACAAGGGGCTGCACAATCAAAGGAATTATTTGCTTTCGGTGCGGGAAACCTGGTCACGTTTCTCGAGACTGTAACCAGACCAAGGCGAAACCATCCGTCAATGCTGCTAAGACTTCTAAACCACAAGTTGGAGGCAGAGTCTACACCTTGAGTGGTGCTGAGGCCTCTGAATCCGAGGATCTGATACAAGGAGAAGGTATCATTGAAGGTAATCTTTTAATTGTACTGTATGACTCTGGTGCTACTCATTCTTTCATTTCACATGATTGTGTGAAAAGACTTGGATTGCCTGTGTCTTCTTTACCTTTCGAATTGACTGTTTCAACTCCTACTGCAAAACCTGTAGTCGCTACTAAGGTGTGTCTAGGTTGTCCTTTAATAGTGGAAGGTCGAATCTTTTCTGTCGATCTAATTTGTTTACCATTATCCCAACTAGACGTGATATTAGGAATGGACTGGCTATCTGCCAACCATGTTTTGTTAGACTGTTCCAGAAAAACAATAGTTTTCCCTTTGGATGAGGATTCTAGATTTTTGACTGCCAACCAAGTGAAAGCTTTTCTGAAAGGAGCTCGAGGATACATGCTGTTATCTTCTTTGAAAGTTGAGAGTGAAGTTGATGTGGATGCAATCTCCGTTGTTCGAGATTTTCCTGAGGTTTTCCCTGACGATGTACCTGGTTTGCCACCGGAACGTGAGGTCGAGTTTGCTATCGACTTGATACCTGGAGCTGGCCCTATTTCTATGGCGCCTTACCGTATGGCACCAGCAGAACTCGTGGAACTTAAGAAGCAGTTGGAAGAGCTCCTAGAGAAGAAATTCGTGAGACCCAGTGTGTCACCTTGGGGAGCACCTGTATTGTTGGTCAAGAAGAAAGATGGGACTTCAAGATTATGCGTGGACTACCATCAGTTAAACAAAGTTACGATCAAGAACAAGTATCCATTGCCGAGGATAGATGACTTGATGGACCAATTGAAGGGAGCAGCTGTATTTTCCAAGATCGATCTACGATCGGGATATCACCAAATCAGAGTGAAAGTGGAAGATATTCCCAAAATGGCTTTTTGTACTCGTTATGGTCATTACGAGTACCTGGTGATGCCTTTTGGTGTGACAAATGCACCTGCGATATTTATGGACTATATGAATAGGATCTTTCATCCTTACTTAGACAAATTCGTTGTTGTTTTCATCGACGATATTCTGATCTATTCACAAAGTCGCGAGGACCATGTTGAGCACCTCAGTATAATTCTCTAGATCTTGAAGGAAAAAAAGCTATATGCGAAACTATCCAAGTGCGAGTTTTGGCTAGAAGAAGTGAAATTCTTAGGTCATGTAATCACAAAGGAAGGAATTGCAGTGGATCCTTCAAAGGTAGAAGCTGTGCTACAGTGGGAAAGACCAACTACAGTGACGGAAATCCGAAGCTTCATTGGTTTAGTCGGATACTACCGGAGGTTTATTGAGGGATTTTCCAAAATCGCTAGACTGCTCACTCAACTCACCAAGCAAGACCAAGCTTTTGAATGGACAGATTCCTGCGAAAGAAGTTTCCAAGAGTTAAAAAGGAAGCTGACTACGTCACCAGTGCTAGTCTTACCGAATCCTAGTGAACCATTTGAAGTATACTATGACGCTTCGTATCAAGGTTTGGGGTGCGTTCTCATGCAAAATGGAGGAGTGGTGGCTTACGCCTCAAGACAATTGCGAGTGCACGAGAAGAACTACCCAACACACGATCTAGAGTTAGCTGCAGTGGTGTTTGCATTGAAGATATGGAGACATTATTTGTATGGAGCCACATTCAACGTTTTCAGTGATCACAAAAGTCTGAAGTACCTGTACGATCAGAAAGAGCTGAACATGAGGCAGCGAAGATGGCTAGAATTTTTGAAAGATTATGATTTCCAGCTTCAGTATCATCCTGGAAAGGCGAACGTGGTGGCCGATGCTTTGAGTAGAAAGATGATTAGTGTTGCTACTATGATGATTAGAGAAAAGGACTTGATAGAGCAATTCATAGATGTATGGTCATTTGTAAAGTTAACACCAGGTAAAATCTGCATGAATAGGATCACTATCTCGAATGACCTGATGGATGATATTCGAGAGAAATAAAAGGTCGATAAATTCCTGCAAGAAGAAAGAGAATTGATGAGACAAGGTGGTGTGTCAACATTGAAGGAAGGAAGTGATGGGATTTTGAGATTCCAAGGAAGGGTCTGTGTGCCTAAAGATGAAGAACTCAGAAAGTACATACTTGAACATGCTCACTCGAGTCAGTTGAGTATGCATCCTGGAATGACCAAGATGTATCAGGACTTGAGGAAGTTATTTTGGTGGCATGGGATGAAAAGAGATATCACTAGATGCGTGTCATCTTGTTTGGTTTACCAGAAAACAAAGATTGAACACCAAAGACCAGCCGGATTACTACAACCCTTGGCTATTCCTGAATGGAAATGGGATAGCATCGCCATGGACTTTGTTGTCAGGTTACCAAGAACTCGGAAAGGATATGACTCAATATGGGTAATAGTGGATCGACTTACGAAGTCAGCTCACTTTTTGCCAATCAACATAAGATATCCGTTGGAGAAGTTGACTCAGATTTACATTGGTGAAATTGTTAGACTTCACGGGATACCCACGAGTATTGTTTCCGATAGAGACCCGAGGTTTACCTCGAAGTTTTGGCAAAGTCTTCAAGAGGCTATGGGAACAAAGTTGCGGCTAAGTTCTGCCTACCATCCACAAACTGATGGTCAATCAGAAAGAACAATCCAGTCGTTAGAAGATCTGTTGAGAGCTTGTGCGATAGAGCAAACAGGAGGTTGGGATGAAATCTTACCATTGGTGGAATTCACCTACAACAACAGTTACCATTCAAGTATAGGGATGGCGCCCTATGAGGCTTTATATGGGCGGAGGTGTCGGACGCCTCTGTGCTGGTATCAAGATGGAGAACGGCTTACCGTTGGACCTAAAATCATTCAGTAGACAATTGAGAAGGTTAAAATGATTCAGGAGAAAATGAAAACGGCTCAGAGTCGGCAGAAGGGTTACGCGGACAAAAGAAGGAAATCTCTTGAGTTCGAAGAAGGAGAGCATGTCTTCTTGAAAGTCACGCCTATGACTGGGGTCAGTCGTGTCCTTAAATCTAGAAAACTCACTTCAAAATTCCTTGGACCCTACCAAATTCTTGGTCGGATAGGTCTTGTTGCTTACCAAATAGCTTTATCCCCTTTTCTTTCAAATCTTCATAATGTCTTTCATGTGTCATAACTCAGAAAGTATATCCCAAATCCTAATCATGTCATAGCACCTGATTCTGTACAATTGAAGGAAAACTTGACATATGAGACAACTCCTGTAAGGATTGAGGATAGGAGGACGAAGCAACTCAGAGGAAAGGACATTGCACTAGTGAAGGTAATCTGGAATGAAGCAACTGGAGATGTGACGTAGGAGCTGGAGGACAAGATGAAGGAGCAATATCCCGAATTATTTTAAGGTATGGAAAATTTCGAGGACGAAATTCCTATTTGTTGGGGAGAGTTGTAACACCCCAAAATTTACTTTTCTACTATCAGAATTCATTCTAAAAATATTTGTGATTTTCTAGAATTTTCTTGGAATTTTCTGAGAACACGAAATATTTTAATATATTTCTCGTTTTACGTGTGTACTGAGCGGAACCGGAGAAATGAGACATTCTCTCCGAGAACCTTGAACTATGGAAACGTCGACGGGGGATTTTACTAAACCCGAGGCTGGACACAGTTTACAAGGTTTCACATTTTTCGAAAAATCTTAACAGATGAGATAATAAAACACAATGAGAAATTTATCTGTCAGATTTGTAATGCTGACTTCTACCAACTATAACTATTGTCCAATAAATAATAACATGTATTAAAAATATTATCACATTATTCAAAATCTAATTTTTGTATCACATCTATTAGTTTTAACTTAAAAAGAAAGATTAAATTTAATCCAAGCTTGTTATGGGAAGCTTCCTAGCAATTTCCCTTGCAACACATTTTTCTCTCTCCCTTTTTCCACTCTTCTATGGCAGAAGCTACAAGGGGGAAGCCCAAATATTTCCCCTCCATTGTCTTAATATTTCACTCTCATTTCTCTAAACTTAAATACCCATTTCTCTTTTTCTCTCTTCTTCTTCCTCTCCACCGTATACACACACGCACCCTCACATTGGAGACCAACTTCCTTATTTGCCAAACAAATCACATTTTCTTGTTCCTTCCTCCATTCCAAGACTATTCTCCTTGGTGGTTATCTCTTGGTTCCTCTTCTTCTTCTTCTTCTTCCATTTCTCTTCCACCATTGAAGCTAAAGCTTGGAGCTTTAAGGTAAAGTCTTCAACTTTCTTCCATTTCCTTGCTATTTTCTTTTCTCTTGGCGACCTTGGTGACCAAGAACCTATTTTTCATGGTTTGAGTGAACATTGTGGTGATCACTCACATTGGAGTTTTCTTGAAGGGGGGAAAACGAAAATCTAGGACAAGAAGGAGTGGCACATTGTGTTGTTTTCCACATAGGTAAGCGGGAGATGATCCTCTTCAACCAACCTTGGTAGTAAGGGAATGTCTTGTATGTGTGTTGTTGTTAATTTTTGAATCCATGTATAAAGTTCCTTCATTTTTATGTTGTTCTTGATGATAATGTATTTTGTTGGGTTGTATGATTTAATTGATGCCTCTTGCATGATTTGAAGGTATATTAGAGTATCTTGTTGATTAAATATGATGAGGAATGGTTTGGTTTGAGTTAGAGGACCTGAAGAATTCTGTTTTCTGCAAGTTTACGCGTGGTAATCGATTACACGGGGCTTGTAATTGATTACCAAGCTCTTAAAGATACAAAATCGTGATTCTGGAAATCTGGTAATCGATTACGTCTGGTGTGTAATCGATTACATAGATTCTGTTTAGCTTGTAATCGATTACAAGAGGAGTGTAATCGATTACCAAGCCTCTGATGTCACGAAATGGTGCTTCTGGGAATCACGTAATCGATTACAATTTGTGGGGAATAGATTACGGAGGTTCTGTCCAATTGGTAATCGATTACTACGGTTGTGTAATCGATTACCAGTGCCTTGAAGTTATGAAATGTGATTCTGGGAATCACGTAATCGATTACAATGAGATTGTAATCGATTACAGAGGTTCTGTTTCTCTGCAATCGATTACAAGGATGATGTAATCGATTACCAAGACCAAAAATGAGATTTTTGAGCTGGAAATGATTGAGATTATGGTTCTTTGTCCTTTGTAACTCAAACATAACCTAAAAACCCTGGATTCAAGGAATTTACCTTACTAAATTGTGATACGAATGTGCATTCATACCAATAGAGAAGAAATGATTTTTAATATGGAATTCTTGGATCTATGACATAGAAATTGTGGTATGTGTGTAATGAGGAGTACATGTTGATGCTGAGAATTATTGATGTAGTACTCAATGAGATAAGAATGATGATGCCCCATTGAGGCAACGTTTTAATAAATGTATTGTTGATATGTCATGTTGGACATTGAAAAATGCTTATGTGCCATTGAGGAAAGGCTTATGCTGAATGCATCGTTGATGAACATACATGATTAGACATTGTGTCATCATGCATGCGTATTGTCCATGGGACATTGTTGAGAAGGCTATGTTGCCTAGGAGTTTGAATAACACCTATGTGCGGGTGCGAATAGACTAAGCGTAGGTGTCATATGTTGTTGACCCTGAGGGCGTCGGGGTGTGGGTGTCTCACAATGGGCAGTGCTAGCTCCACTGGGGCCGTGGGATAAACCAATGCAACACACTGACGATCCTGACTGTGACGATGTCCTATGTCGCGATCAACTGTTGAGGTGCCATGTGTGAGCCATTTTGCGCAATTGTTTTTATGTGATGAGCACACTGTATTTTTAAGGCTAACGATACACTGGCATTACTCCTTGATCATTCACTCCGAAAATGTTTATGTCTAGCTCCATGAAGTAGGAACTTTGGTACCCTTGTTGCATTGTGAGTTGTCAATCACATGTTTATGTCTAGCTCCATGGAGTAGGAACTTTGGTACCCTTGTTTATGCTAGTTGGCTATGGATGATGTTAATTACTGTTCCTTGCTGTTTTACTCTCATTAATTGCTTTCATGTATTACTATACCTGTATGTATTAACTGTGTCTTATGTGGGCGTTTGACACCGTTTATTCTCTTGCTGCCTTGTTGGTACTGAAAGTTGGGAATCTCACCTCTTTCGGTACTTTTCTTTATTTTGCATTTTGGTTGAATCGTATGCTCTCTAGAAGACACTCGTGAGGAGAACAAGGAAGCCACTGAATTTCAAGGTTTCTGGCCTTATCTCGATTAAGACCGAAGTTGCTGAGAATGTCTTTTCGCCCCCGTGGATTTTTTGGTTACGTGCGGATCAACTTTCATGGTGGTCCGGATTGCTGGCACATTAACGTGCAGACTGACCGATGTGTGTACCACGGCGAATTGACGGTGTCTTTAGCATGGGGACGCTACACTGCTTCTATTTTTGATTTTCATGCTTTTGTGTGGTTGGAATTTTATATGCCTGTAAGAGATATGTGGGCGGATATGTACTATAACCCACGTGACGACTCTTTCTTGTCTACTGCCCGGGCTCCTGCCCGTTGTTCTGTCGTCCCGATGGATGTCTCGTCGGACGACGAGGACCCTGAGGAGGATCCATCTACGATTCCTTCTCATTC
The DNA here is from genome assembly GCA_029884605.1 of Ormosia emarginata. NCBI lineage: Eukaryota > Viridiplantae > Streptophyta > Magnoliopsida > Fabales > Fabaceae > Ormosia > Ormosia emarginata. Next base: position 5,452,526 of record JAQQTP010000037.1, read on the forward strand.
CAGGCAGTCTTAGGGTTGGTTGTAAATTGATGGCTACTGATGGCTATCCGTTTATTTTGAGGGAGCCTGACGTACTACTGGATTAGTAGGTAGATATATTTGTATCTCTTGGGGTAGGTACACATTTTGCTTTTTTTGTATATCTTTTTGGAAATGTAAATTAAACAGGCTCGTGCTTCTAGTATAAAACATGTAATTATCCATATTGTGTATGGTTGTATGTTTCATTACATGTTGATTTCTCTTTGACGTTTTTGATAAGAAGTTTTATATGAAGGAGGAACTTTTAATTTTAAATCAATCACACGATATATTTACAAATAGGTGTATATGTATATTAAATGGAAGTTTTAATCGGAACTATGTTAAAAGAAAAAAAAATGCTGAAATTTTTCGTAGTCATTTTTGTGTTATTTCACTATAGTGCGACGTTCCTTCTTCTCACTCGTTATGATACAAGGGAGAAAAAGGGGCGTTACAGAATATATTTTCGCAATTGCGATATATGAAAGACACTGTAAAGGTTGGAAAGAAAATGTGGTAAGGCTACTTGGTAAGCTACTATACCTATCCGATAAAGAATTTGATAAGGTCCGATAAATTTAGGGGTAAGTTTTCTTGATTTAAGAACTCGGCCGACCCCAATCGTGGGTGTGACTTTCAAAAACACATGTTCGCCTTCCTCAAACTCAAGAGGCTTTCTCCTTTTGTCCGCATAGCTTTTCTGTCGACTCTGAGTGGTGCTCATCTTTTCCTGAATCATCTTGACTTTCTCAGTCATGTGTTGTACAAGATCAGGTCCAATAGTAAGGTGCTCTCCGTCCTGGTACCAACATAAAGGTGTTCTGCACCATCGTCCATATAGAGCCTCATAGGGTGCCATCCCAATGCTCGAGTGAAAGTTGTTATTGTAGGTGAATTCTACCAATGGCAAAACTTCATCCTAACTTCCAGTCTATTCCAAAGCATAGGCTCTAAGCAAATTTTCCAACGATTGAATCGTCCTTTCTGATTGACCATTGGTTTGAGGATGATAGGCAAAGCTCAAACGAAGCTTCATTCGCATCATTTCTTGAAGACTTAGCCAAAATCTTGATGTGAACCTCAGATCTCTATTGGAAACAATATTAGAAGGCACACCATGTAGTCTAACGATCTCACTAATATATAGCTAGGTTAACTTCTCCAGTGAATACCTTATGTTAATTGGTAAGACGTGTGCTGACTTTGTAAGTCTATCAACGATTACCCATATTGAATCATGGCTTTTTCGAGTCTTTGAAAGTCTAACCATGAAATCTATTGCGATACTATCCCACTTCCATTTGGGAATAGCTAGAGGTTGTAACATTCTTAACGGTCTCTGGTGTTTAACTTTGGCTTTCTGACAAATCAGACAAGATGACACATGTTGAGCTACATCTTTCTTCATTCCAGGCCACCAAAAATAACCGTTTCAGATCTTGGTGCATTTTAGTCATTCCAGGATGCATACTTAACTTGTTGGTGTGAGCTTCTTCAAGAATTGTTTTCCTAAGCTCCGGATTGTTGGGTATCTAGATCCTTCCCTTGAACTTTAGGACCCCATCAAGTCCTTCCTCCACTGTTGTCACACTGCCTTGCTTCATTAGCTCCCTTTCTTTTCACAAAAATTCACCACTTTCTTGCTTCTCGCGAATTTCTTCCATTAAATCATTCAGAATAGTAACCATGTTTAAACGAATTCTTCCTGGTGCCAATTCGATAGACAACTACATACCTCTGAATTGCTCTATCAATTCTTTATCCTTAATCATCATAGCAGACATACTAGGCATCTTTTTACTTAGAGCATTTGCCACAACGTTTGCCTTCTCGAGATGATACTGGAGTTGAAAATCATAGTCTTTTAAAAACTCCAACCATCTTCTCTGCCTCATGTTTTGCTCCTTTTGCTCAAATAGGTACTTCAGAATTTTGTGGTCACTATAGACGTTGAACGTCGCCCCATATAAGAAGTGTCTCCATATCTTCAGAGCAAACACCACAACTGCTAACTCTAAGTCATGTGTAGGGTAATTCTTTTCATGCACACTCAATTGCCTCGAAGTATACGCCACCACTTTCTTATCTTGCATAAGCACACATCCTAAGCCTTAGTGTGAAGCATCACAATACACATCAAAGGGTTCACTTGGATCGGGTAGAATCAAAACTGGCGTCGTAGTCAGTCGTTTATTTAACTCTTGGAAACTTTTTTCACAAGCATCGGTCCACTTAAAAGCTCAGTTCTTCCTCCTGAGCTGAGTAAGAGGTCCTGTTATCTTGGAAAATCCTTCAATGAATCTTTGATAATATCTAGTTAACCCCACAAAGCTTAGAATCTCAATCACGGTCTTTAGCCTTTCCCACTGTAGAACTGCTTCGACTTTCGATGGATCCACTGTAATTCCATCCTTCAAGATTACATGACCCAAAAACTTGACTTCTTCCAACCAGAATTCACACTTTGACAACTTGACATACAACTTCTTCTCTTTCATGATCTGGAGAATTGTGCTGAGATGTTCAGCATGTTCCTCTTAATTTCGAGAATAGATTAGAATGTCATCAATAAAAACGATGACAAATCTGTCTAGGTAAAGAAGAAAGATCCTATTCATGTAATCCATGAATATGACAGGTGTATTCGTCACTCCAAACGGCATCATGAGATACTCGTAGTGTCCGTAACGTGCACGAAAAGTTGTCTTAGGAATATCTTCTGCCTTTACTCGGATCTGATGATAGCCAGAACGTAGATCTATCTTAGAGAAGATTGTGGCTCCCCTCAGCTAGTCCATTAAATCGTCTATCCTCAGAAGTAGATACTTATTCTTAATTGTGACCTTGTTCAGCTGATGATAATCTACACACAATCGCGAAGTTCCATCCTTTTTCTTAACCAACAACACTGGTGCTCCCTAGGGTGACACACTGGGTCTGACAAACTGCTTTTCCAGAAGCTCCACCAACTACTTCTTTAGTTCAACCAATTCTGACGGTGACATCCTATACAGTGCTATGGATACAGGATCGGATCCAAGTGCAAGATCAATGGTGAACTCTACCTCCCACTCCGGTGGTAGACTAGGTACATCCTCATGAAAGACTTTAAAAAACTCATTAACTACCGGAATAGAATTCACATCTATCTCACTCTCGACTTCTAAGGAAGACAAAAGCATGTATCCCTGAGCTCCTCCTTTTAAGAGAGCTTTAACTTGGTTGGCCATCAAAAATCTAGAAACTTCAGGCTTTGGGAAAACTAGAGTTTTATTGGAACAATCCAACAGGATATGTTGGCAGATAACCAATCCATTCCTAAAATTACGTCTATTTAGGAAAGGGGTAAACATATCAGATTAACAAAAAAGAGTAGACCTTCAACAGATAAAGGACAGTTCAAGCAGAGTTAGGTAGTAACAACAGGCTTAGCAGTAGGGGTAGAAACACTCAAATCAAAAGGCAAAGAAGACACAAGCAAACCTAACCAATGTACATAGTCATAAGCAATAAAGGAGTGGGTTGCCCTCGAGTCATATAGTACAAATAAAAGATTACCTCCTATGGTACCATCTCCCTTTATCAGATCATCAGACTGGGAGGCTTCAGCTCCACTCATCGTGTAAACTTGGCCTCCTACCTAAGGTTTGGCAGCTCATGATTGTTGACAGAAGGCTCTGCCTTGGTTTGGTTGCAATCTCTAGAGATATGTCTAGGCTTCTTGCATCTAAAGTTGATAATTCCTTTGATTGTGCACTCCCTCATTAGGTGATCCTTTCTGCACTTCATACACTTTAGCGTAGATGCCACAATCTAACCAGCTTGATTTCCACCAGAACCTCTGCTGGGACCTCCACCTGGTGATTGTTGTTGACTTCCCGATGGTTGGGAATAGGGGCTTCCTCTATAAACGATTTGCATTGTTACCACTTCCTCTTTGGAACCTAGAAGGTCCAAAGTTGCGATTCCTCGTGTCTCTTGACTGATCGAGTTCCTCAACTCTTCTACACCTGTCTAGCAAGGCTGGGAATTGGTCAATCCCCAAAGGCAATACGACCCTCTTCAGATCATGCCTCAGTCCTTCTTCGAATTTGAGGCATTTCCACTCCTCGTCAAGTTGGAGCTGGAAATATCATGAAAACTTTGATAAGCTTTCAAATCTTGTAGCATATTCACTAACCGTCATGTTTCCTTGCTTCAAGATGAGAAATTCCATTTCCTTGGCATGCCTCACACTTGCAGGAAAATACTTCTCCAAGAATTTGTCCTTGAAGACTTCCCATGTAATTGTCATTCCCTCAGCTTCCATCAATCTTTGTGCTCCATTCCACCAGTCTTTTGCATCTCTGACTGGCATGAAAGTAGCATAGGTTACTCTCTGATCATCAACACAACCCATCCCTCAAAATATCTTCTCCAATTCCTTGATCCAAAGACTAGCCTTCTCCGGATTGAACTCTCCCTTAAACTTAGGTGGGTTGTTGCAGCGAAATTCTGATAAATTCTGGGCATCTGCCATCGCCTCTTGATTTTGTGTAGCTCTCTCACCTTGTTGTGCAATAATATCTGCCATTCGTTGCATGACCTCAACCGCTGCAGCAATACCTCCATCGCGAGCCATCACTCTTTTTTTCAGATTTAGGCTGAGCAGAACATAAGAAAAGTTAGATGTAACCTTTCAGAAACCAAACACAGAGAATCACACAGCACAAACAAGATAGACCTAACCACAAAGACCCAAAAGAAAACTTAAACCGGGGCTCTGATACCAAACTAGTGTGACACCCCTTTCTGGAGAGGGACAATCACACAAAAACAAGAGATAAAAAAAATCCCAAGATAAAATTAAGACCCGATTCATTTACGTGCAGATAATAGCCTGTTCATTTATAAGTATATAATAATTTGGCGATTTCTTTTTTTTGTAAGAGGATAAAATGTAACACCCTAACTTTTGGATAAATGACAGTATTGTCCTAAATGTACTGTTTTGTATTTTTCTATATGTTATAAAATTTATTTGACTATTTCGTGATTATATTTGAGTGTTTTGTGTGATTTACTCTGAGTCAAGAAAATAATAATTTTCGGGCTGGGGAAATTTTATTTTAATTATTCGGAACTGGGGGATCTTACTAAACCCAATTTCGAGTGATATGTATATTAATCTTTAAATTTTTAAGATTTAACTGTGCAATAAAATAATTTTATATTATTATAATATTATTTTATTTAACAATACCTATTGTCTCAAAAATAGTAGAAATTTGCTCTAAAATGACCATGGACCCAGAAAAGTCAGTGGGACCTGCGTTTAGTGAACCAGTCAACGTTTCTGGCTAGACTAAATTCTAAGCTAATAGGAATAAGTCAATAATGTAGGCTTGAAAATTCTAGACCAATAGAAATTAATTCCACAAAAATGGTTAGACTTCTTAAGATCAAACTAGAAAGCTTAACCAAGTTAGCTTAAAACCTAACTAAGTTAGTATAGAAAGCTTATGTAGTAACTAAATGATGGAAACCTAGTTAGCTATCTAGTTAAGTTCTAGTTAGAGAATGTTCTCAAAATATCAAGACAAAGCATGGTTATCCTAAGTAACTATATAGTTAAGCTCGTAACTAAACAAACTAATCAATTTTACCTAAGTATAACTAGAAAACCAAATGAAGCACAAACTTGGTTTGCTTCTCTTTAGGGCCATTCAGCCAAGAGCTTTCAAGAACCATCAAGAAGAGCTTAGTCAGTTGCATGACTAGATTTCCTACACCAATTAGAGACATGCTTGGAGCCAAAGCCTTTGTTCTCCACCCTTGATCAAATCTAGGGCCATTAGGTGATAAGAGGAGTCAACAAAGGAGGCCACCTCCTTTGGTAAAGCTCACGGCCAAGTAGAGCTTAGGAGAGCATTTTACTTCATTCTTCATCTTTGCTATCACTAAACTTACTTTTTTCTCTCTTCAAGAACAAAAACTCACCATTGTTGTCCTTTGAGAGCCATTCGGCCAACACCCCTAAACCATACATCCACCCTTCTAAAATTTCATCTAACCTTATTTCTCAAATCCAAACAACATTCTAAGAACATCTCTAGTTGGAGATTTCTTCAAAAAAATTCATCTTGAGCTTGGAAAATCACTTTGGAGATTTTTCCTACAAGGTGAAGATTCTTGTTTTTCATTTCTAACATGATTTCTAAGGTTCTAAGCCATGATTGATCCATGGTTTATGATTTTCTCCTATAGTTATGACTCTTTGAATTTTTGTTTAAGATCTTTTAGGTTCTCTTGGAGGGTCATGAAATTCATAGGAAGGAGAGTAGAAGGTGTTATCTTCCCTTAAGGTAAGAGGAAGATTTAATCTCATCAACCTTGTGTGGTGATGAGAAAATGGATTGTATGTGTGTGAAGAATCCATAAGGATTCATTTATGTGGTTGTTTAAATGCTTTCATTATTTGTGATTGATTATATTTGTATGTATGTTTATAACTTTAAAATATATTGCATATGTTTATAAATGCATGATTTTTAATTAGGATGTGAATAACAAGTAAGGTTTGCATGAGTGTTCCAAAGAACACAATATGGAGCTCACGACTTCACCATGAAAAAGAGAACCAAAATGTTCTCAACCATTTTCTAAAGGAAGGATTTAATGGAATTAGGTAAATTAATGAATTCCAAAATGATTTAGATAATGGAAAATGATCCAAAGATCAAATGCAAAGATTTTGTTAAATTCGGCCAACATGCCTTTTAATGTGTAATTAATCCAAAATTTGTTTTCTAAGTGTAGACTAGTTGTTTAACCTAAAAAGAATACATTTACAATGGGTTTTCAAGACTTAAAGAAGTAAACAAATTTTTATTAGAAATATGGCATCAAAGAGAAATAAACAAAACTCTTGAAAAATACTTACCTTTGAGTTTTAAAGTATAATGGTAATTTTCAAAGTGTATTTTGTAGTTATAAATTAAACAAAGGAATTTTTAAAGGAAAACGTAGAAAACACATTTTAATAGATTTTCTAGACAAAATGCTGTCAAAATTGATTAAAAGTGGTCAAGTAATAAAGAACGTTTCAAAAATCAAATTTATAACGTAAGGGAAATATTTTACGTAATTTAAAAGTATTAAAAATAGCTTACGCAATTTTAAAATAAAGATTTTAAAGCTTTATGGTTAAGAAAACGATTTAAAAACATTACGTGATTTTAAAAACAACAAAATATATTTATGTGATTTAAAAACATTTGTAAAAGTGACGCGATTGTGAAAATTCGATAAAATTTCTATGCGATTAATTGGAACAGTGAGTTTTGCTGTCGGGCCAAAGTGGTGGACCCAGACATGTTGAGATATGGTACTATCAAGTGGAGACGTACTATATATTAGAATTTTGAGATTAAGCGCATTTTTGTAAATATGGTAATATTTTGAGACCAAGGGTATTTTTGTAATTATATTCATGCATCAAGAGTTGTGCCAATTTGGTTGATATTGACGATTGATTGACGAGACAAATTACACCGTGTTGTCGGTGTGATAAGCGTAGTGTGGTTCATTGAGTGGACTTGGAGGCATTAGTGTGCGGAGTATTCCACATGTGGACAGTTGGTCGCTCCTCTGGGTCGTGGTAACTGGCAACACACTAATGATCTCGACACGCACTATACTTAATCGAGATCTTGAAGAGACTGTTTAGTACAATGCCTGTAGTGAACGATGTGTTTGGACTGTGTGCTACTACACAATGTTGGACTGTGGGCTATAGAGACAACGTTGGACTGTGTAATAGTTTGGTTGAGCAGCCTGAGGTACTGATAGTTCTTTTCGGGTCATTCTTTCTGAGGTCTGTGTTTAGCTCCATGGAGTAAGAATGAGTTATATGCATTTGCATTTGTGGCATGCATCATAACATTATTATTTGTGATATTATATGATATGTTAATTTGTGTTATTATTTATGAGATTGTGGTATACATTATTGTGTTAAATTGTGTTATTATTTATGATGCTATGGTATGCTTTATTGTATTTAACTGTGATATCTGTTGTATTGTTGTTTTCTTATTTGCCATGCTAGTATTGATGTAGATTGTCTCACCTCTTTATTTGTATATGTTTCTGTGTTATCATTTTATTTCTGTAAAGAGTTTGAGGAAGAGGTAGAGGAACAACCTCTAGAGATTTTGTATCCCGAAGATCAGTAGACGAATGATCAATTTGACAAGTGCGAGCCCTCAGATCATCCATACCATCTAGATTGATCTTGTGGTCATGGCATTGCCGGGATTCCTAGGTTTTGTGAGACTGGAGTTTCACGGAGGCTCTGAAGCCTGACGACTGCAGGAGGATAGAGGATCGGTTGTCTACGTGGGGCGTCTGACTGTGTCCCTGCGAGGAGAGTTTGATGGGGAGCCTATTTTTACTACTACTCTATATTTACATTTAGAGTTGCCTTTAGCGTTAAGACATCACTGGGGAGGGCTGTTTCGTACACCCAGTGAGATCAGTATTGTATCAACAGCACGGACTCCTATCCGTAGAGCTGCGAGACATCCTGGATTTCTATCATTTGAGAGTGATCCTTTGGAGGGTTAGGAGTCTTTGATGTGCACTTGAGCACTTTATGTTTCTAGTACTGTTATGCTAACTCTTTACTGTTTTATTTCAATACTTGTAGTTATAAATTATTTGTACAACTTAAAACAAAATCATATGTATATTATGGAGTGTGATAATAGTTTGTTTTATTTTATGTTCTGTGTTATCTTATTTAACGATATCCAGTATAAAAGGAGAAATTTTATAACTCATATTAATTATGTATCAAATGTTTTGTAACTTGGGTAAATTTTATTTTATTGCATCATAAATGTGACATCCCCACAAGGGTGTTACATAAAACATAATTACAACAGAAATTAACATGAGGACTAAACCATATGTTTATACATCAGATACATAACATACGTGTTTAAATACATCAACAATTAAACAAAGGAAGCAGAAGCTTTACATGCCCCAAAAAGAATATACATATTACAGTCCACCAAAAAGACAAAACATCAGGCTCCCAAAGCAAAAATACAGCCAGCCACCCAAAAAGGCTACCAAAAAGAGTCATGCCTCCATCAACAACTAAGAGGGATCCTCAGATGGGTCCTCCTCAAGATCTTCCTCAGAAGAGGAAATCCTTATAGGAACAGCTGATCCACGAGCGGGAACTTGTGCGGAGGACAGAAACGAATCTGAATCCTCACGCGGGGTATACACATGCTCACCCTACACCTCTTGCATAGGCATGTAGAGCTCCAACCAAACATGAAAATCGAAAGAGAAAATAGAGGGGTCATAACGACCCCATGCTAGAGACACAGTCACGTCTCCTACATAAACAAAACGCTCAGTATCGAAATCCACGTGCCAACTATCACCACCTACATGGAACCTCAGTCTGGCATACCCCAAAAAGCCTCGTTGGGATGCCATCGCAGAACAAGAGACTAATTTGACCAAAATCCAAGAAACGCAGGCTCGTCCAGGCCTTGGTTTTTACAGAAACATGAATATATCCAGAATAATAAAACAAAAAGGTGAGATATCCAGCATCATTACCAGTTATGGCAGTAAAGAAGCATAAACAACGTATAACGCCAAACAGTGCAGTAAAACAGTAAACAACATCAAGGTCAAATAATAAACAATTTAATAATCCAGGCAGTCATAGCATCATAAGAGAAACAGTTTCATAACCATATAAATCTAAGCCAAGTCAAAATGATGACTGACCATGTACATACACAAAGTACCAAACCCTACTCCATGGAGCTAAATACAACATCGGAGAGAATGATCGAGGAGACATGTCTGTATATCATCAGCCTCAAATCAAGTGCTTCAATCTCAATAAAATTGTGCAACATGGATTATACAGAACATTCTTTACAAGATCGCAATATAGGATAGTGTCTCGATCCGGATCATCGGTGTGTTTGCATCGGTCTATCCCACGGTACAGAGGAACTACCAACTGTCCATTGTGAGATACCTGCATCCTGACGTCCTCAGGGTTAACAAGTGACCTACACCAGTCTATTCGCACCCGGACTAAGGTGTGATTCAATCTCCTAAGCATAAAGCCTTACAAAAAAGTCCACCGGACTTTTTACGATGCATGATGACTCAATGCATACTCATATATATATATATATATATATATATATATATATATATATTCAATAATCATATACTTTTCCATACTCACGCCATGAGTGGCTAATTTCATTATCAACAGATTCTTGGTCCCACTTATGGACCCACAACAACACATTATCAAGTTCTCAATTGTGAAAACACACCTTTAAGGTCTACTACGGAATTTCACTTTAATTCAACGTTTCCTATAAAGTCTTTCTCTAGAGGAATTCTCTTGTATTTTTATCTAATCTTTATTACTCAAATTAAACAAGTTCTTTACTCAATTTTAAACTTAATCCACTTAGGGAAATTTGAACCTAAGTTACCCAACATCTCACTTACACTCATGTTCTTCCCTTGGTCAAATTTATTCTAAGTTATAGAATGAAATCCTATTCTTCGTTCTTACCATTTTATGAATTCTTAATTAACCTCTAATCGACTAATTAGCTAAGTTCTTATTTTAATATATAATTTTATCTATGTTCTCCCTAAGAGGCCACGAGCCTTAAGAGAATAAGAGATTTCCCAATTTTCTTCACCTCACCAATTACTCATTATCAAGAGTCTTGATCTATCGATTATTTCTATATCTTTAAGGCCTTATGATTGATTCAATTGGATTCCTTTTGTGCTTAATTACTACCTTTTAACTAAGTTTATGATATTTAGCTTATGTGGAACCTTATTGTGAAACTTAGCTTAAATGTGTTCTTAAACACTCATAATTGAATTGCACTTTTCAGGAAACCTTTGAGTGTTGGAGTCCATTAGCTTCATTTAAGGCTTACTATCCATTTGAAGAAGGAGCCAAGGATTCATGAAGACCAATACCACCTCTTGAAGCAAGGAAAGAAGAGTGTTTGTTGAACATCTAGGCTAAAATTGAAGAAACAAAGTGACACAACCCGTGTCCCCTAACATGGGGGGGCCGTGTCCTTTTTCTATTTAGCCAAATTGAAGAAAAGATGAAATAGAGGCTGACACGGCCTGGGCTGTGTCATCATGTCAGGAACTAAAACACGTGAATTCTGAGTGAATTAGGTCAAGAGGCCTATAAATGAGGATGACTAGGGTCTCAAGAAAGGGAGTTCAACCTTTGAGGCTGCCAAGGAGCTGAGGGGAAGGCCAAGACCAAGGAAGAGAGATTGGATTGAAGATTGGAGTCTTGGGTTCAAGCAATTGGATCTCCAACATCCCCACCCCTTGGAAACTAGTTTACTCTTTAGTTTTCTTCCGCACTTTCATTCTAGAACTATGATTTTTCGTTGTTTTTCTATTGATTTCATTTTAGATATGTATAGCTAAGTTTCTCATTTGGTTAAGGGAAGATGAAACCCTAGTTTTGATGTTGTGAACCCCGCATATTCATTTATTTCAACACAGTTATATTTCTATTCATATATTTTTGAATATTGTTGTTGTATGAAGGTATTTATGCTTATTGCCACTTTCAAAGTGGTAGATATAGGATTATTATGCACGGTTGTGGTAATAAAACTAGAGGATTGTATGTTTATGGTGTAAATGTCTTCATACTCTTTGCCAAAATGCTAAAAGTGGTAAATCTGGGTTTGTTATGCGCGGTTGCGGTAATGGATCTAGAAGAATATATGTTCTAAGTATTTAATCCCGGTGTGTGATTAGATCTTAGTGTGATTGGTTTTCTAAATCTTAATGCAATTACTGGCTAGTTGTAAGAGCGGTTGCTTTATAACTAATCAGTGATTAGGAGTGGATTTGAGCGGTTGCTAAATTCGCCAAAACCTAAGGAAAATAGAGATTTTATCTCACAATTGCGTAGAAACATAATTGGTCATGTTGGAAAAAATGGATATGTAGGCTAGCATTATCATATAAATCTAGTGGTGGATTCTATCTCTTAACCAAATCCTTTAATCTGTTAATTCTCATTTATTTATTGTTATTGTTGTTGATTTGATTCAATATCCATAAAAACCCAAAAACCACCTTGTTACTGTTCGTTAACCTGTGGAGTCTGAATTAGGAACTGAATTGCAGTGTTGATTGAATTGGTTCTCTGTGGATCGACCCTTGCTAATTATAACTGGTTGCAAGGTTTTTTTTATATTTCTGGTGGACTTAGCAACTGTATTTAATCTCAAACTTTAATCACTATCCAAAATACACCAAGAATTTTGGCGCCGTTGTCAGGGATCGAACCCGGGTCACTTACGTGACAGGCGGGAATACTCACCTTTGATACCCTACCTTAGGGATTGGAAGAGCTTAATGATTATGTTGGGAATTGGTTTTTGAAAAGTGGGGGGGGACAATGATATGTTTGCTTTACTATGCATATATATATATATATTGTTGGCAAACTATCATGTTGAATATGATACAAGGTTTATAAAAAAGAGAGAGAGAGAAAAGAAAAAGAAAGAAATGAGAAAGAAAAAGGTTAAAATTGAGTATTAAATGAAGAAAGGTCAGAAAAAAAAAAAGAAATTGGAATTTGAAGATTGCTAGGAATTCTTATTGTATTGATTGAATATCCTTCCATTTTGCTCTTCTAATTCCTATGGTCTAGCTTTGTTTATCCTTGATGTATCCTACGTTGACCCTAACCTTATTACAACCTGATTGAAGACCTTTTGATCTTTGTGTGCATGTGGTCTTAGTGGTAGAGAAGTAGAGGTTTGACAAGCCTATGGTAAGGCATGTTTTCATGAGTTGGCTGAGAGTAAACACAAGCCTGAATCACTTGAGTGAAGAGTATATCAGTGAAGATTTATCACATTAATTTAACCCTAATTTTTTATCGATTTCACTTGCTGAATTAGAATGACAAAAGAGGAAATTTCATGAATGCTCAGATTCTTTGAAAACATTAAAGCATACAGGTCTTTGCTCATTGTTCTGCACTTTCATGGCTTATTGGGAAACTGTGATTGATTGTATATTTTTGCCCAGGAGTGCAAAAGGCTAAGTGTGGGGGTATTTGATTTGTCAATTATTTTCATATCTTTAGGGCCTTATGATTGGTTCAATTGGATTCCTTTTGTGCTTAATTGCTACCATTTAACTAAGTTTATGATATTTAGCTTATGTGGAACCTTATTGTGAAACTTAGCTTAAATGTGTTCTTAAACACTCATAATTGAATTGCACTTTTCAGGAAACCTTTAAGTGTTGGAGTCTATTAGCTTCGTTTGAGGCCTACTATCCATTTGAAGAAGGAGCCAAGGATTCATGAAGACCAATACCACCTCTTGAAGCAAGGAAAGAAGAGTGTTTGTTGAACATCTAGGCTAAAATTAAAGAAACAAAGTGACATGGCCCGTGTCCCCTAACATAGGGGGGCCGTGTCCTTTGCTGTTTGGCCAAATTGAAGAAAAGATAAAATAGATGCTGACACGGTCTGGGCTGTGTCATCGTGTTAGGAACTAAAACACGTGAATTCTGAGTGAATTAGGTCAAGAGGCCTATAAATAAGGATGCCTATGGTCTCAAGAAAGGGAGTTCGACCTTGGAGGCTACCAAGGAGATGAGGGGAAGGCCAAGGCCAAGGAAGAGAGATTGGATTGAAGATTGGAGTCTTGGGTTCAAGCAATTAGATCTCCAACATCCCTATCCCTTGGAAACTAGTTTACCTTTTATTTTTCTTCCGCACTTTCATTCTAGAACTATAATTTTCCATTGTTTTTCTATTGATTTCGTTTTAGATATGTATGGCTAAGTTTCTCATTTGGTTAATGGAAGATGAAACCCTAGTTTTGATGTTGTGAACCCTGCATATTCATTTATTTCAATACAGTTGTTGTAACACCCCGAATTTTGTTTTTTCTGCATAAATATGAATTTTATAATTTTTAGGATTTTTGAGGATTTTTGTGGATTTTTTCTGAGATTATGATTATTTTAATATTATTTTGGGCGGTCTGTGGGCCTGAAAAAAGTAAAATCTTTTATGGACCAAAAAAATTTGTACTGTTAATACGGGGCTGGGGGATCTTAAAAAACCCGAAACCGGACACAACATCGAAATTTTCTTTTACTGTGATTTTATTATTTATTGTATAATAATTACTGGTTTGTGAGCAATAATTTCTATTCTGTGAGTAATAATTCATCTAGCCTTTTGTCATGTGATAGCCATGTGCTACTAATCTTTACTAAGGGTAAAAATTAGTGGCTTGACATGCCATTAACCAATAGCATTAAGTCAACAAAAATGACTTATTTAATTAGTCTTTAAACTAGATGAATTAGCTAAGTTAACTTAAGTTTAAGTGGTAATTAAATGAAACAAAATTTGGATAGTAATTCTCAAGGAGTTCCACAGCCAAGTAGAAAACTCTGGGACATTCAAGAGCTTATGATTCATCAAGGGTGACTGAAGCATGACCACTTGATGACAATAACCATGTGCTTGATTTCCATCTTGACTGATCAAGCATTAAATCTCTCACATGCATGCACTCCACGGCTAGGAGTTTTAGAAGTAGGAAGACCATTTCATTTCTATCACACTTTGTCTCCTAAACCATTCTCTCCATTCTCTTTCTTCTTCACTTAACCAAAAATTCCATTGCTCTCTTCTATGAAGCATTCGGCCATCACCCATAACACAATCATCCAAGCTTCTAAAATTTTATCTAACCTTATTTCCTAAGCCTATATATCATTCTAAGACTCTTTTATGTTGAAGACCTAAGCTAAATCATTCATCTTCTACCTTTACTATAAGCAAGGGTTCTTAAACTTTCAAGGTAAAATTCTTGTTCTTTGTTTCTAAGTTTGATTCTTGAATCTCTAAACCATGATTGTTCCATGGTTTCTTTTCTTCAAACTTAGTTTATAACTTTATGTTGGTTTAAGCTTGTTAGGATTTTCTTTGGAGGCTACACAAAATCTTTGAAGGAAAGCAACTAAGAGGATTTTTGTTTTCCTTGAGGTAAGAAGGAGATTAACCTCATCAACCATATGTTGGTGGTGAGGAGATGGCTTGTTTGTGGTGAAAAATCCATAAGGATTTATTCACTTATGTGGCTTTAAGTTTGCTTTGTTTGTGATGATCTTTAGTTGGTATGCTTTCTAGCTTTGATTTTATGCTTGTTTATTTGATTATATGCTTGTTTATGTGATTATGGAAGCATGATGATTATTGTGTAAAGTAGGATGTGATTCACATGATGAGGAAATTGTATGAGGGTTCCAAAGAACCTATGGAAGGCTCACGGCCATAACACCACCAAGAGGGCAAAAATGTTCCAAAATATTTTCTTAAGTATGGATTTAGTGATTTTATGATAAGAAATTTGATTAAGGGTTGTTAAAAGGAATTATCTGATTAAATACAATTTATGAAGCATAATTAGATTTTTGGCCAACATGCCAAGTTTTGATGTTTTAGAATCCAAATTTCTGTTCTAAGTGTAGACATAATTAAGTAACAAGAAGTGATTTTAATGGATTTTAGAAGTATAGAGAAAGTGGATTAAGTGTTAAATTAGAAATAATTACGTTATGAGAAATACAATTAAAACTTGAAATTTGCTAACGTATAGCTCACCTTTGGGTTTTGAAGCGCATTAGAAAATTTTGAGATGTAATGTTTCGTTAAATCAAAAGAAATTAAATTTCTGTAAAGAATTGTAGAAAATATTATGTTAAGAATTTTTAGAAAGAAAATATTTTAAATAAGGCTAAAATGTCTATATTATGTAGAGAATTTTATAAATGAAGTTTAGAAAATTAAGAAAATATTTTACATAAGTGAAAAATGCTAGAAAACTATTACGCGATGTTAAAATTACTATTTTCAAGCTACGCGATTAATTTTTTACGCTACGTGATTGAGAAAATTATTTAAAATTGTTACGCGATTGAGAAAATTATTTAAAATTGTTACGCAATTGAGAAAATGATTTAAAACCTCTACGCGATTTAGAAAATGTTTGAAAATATTTATGCGATTGCAAAAACGTTAAAAAATATTTACGTAATTTGAAAACATAAGAAAAATGTTACTGTGGATAAATGACTCTAGCATATTTTGATTAATGACTAAACTTAACATGATTATTACTTTGATTCACTAACTACTTGCCAAACTTGACTTTTTCAATGAGATTTTATGGAGCAAGAAAAGTGGATGCAAAGGATCATGGAGCAAAACATTTCAATGCAAAGATCATGAAGTCAAACTTAAAGAAGGAGCATCATGAAGAAAGAATTCAAGGAAAATCATTAGGAACCTTTCTGTAAAGAAAAGACTTAGTTTAATTCTTTGATTAAGCTCTCTCAAATAAGTAAAAATGATTTTCAAAAGTAAAAATGGATTAAGAATGAAAAAGGTTAATTAATAAGTCTGTACATCTATATGTACATCGATGTACTTTCAGTTAATTAACTGACTTTTAATGAAAACCTCAATCTACATCTATGTATAAATGTTATACATCTATGTATACATCAATTAATTAAGGACTTAATAAAAATCCCAGTGTACATCCATGTATAAGTGTTATACATTTATGTATATATCGATTGATTCTGGACTTACTTGATCAGTATGCATCTTTACATCTGTACATCGATTGATACATCTATGTATAAGCCAGAACAGAAGCAAGGGCTTTTTGAAATAGCCATACAATCGATTGGGTAATCGATGTATGATCTTCTGGGCTGAAAATACGAGTGTTTTTTAAGAACAACATTGATGCACTCATGTGTGTATTAATCAAGATCAAGAACATCCAAGAACACAATCGATTAGGCAATCGATGTACACACATTGTAAAAGTGAAATTTTGTTTAATACATCTGTGTACTAATCGATTGACTGATAACAGAATTTTTCAGATAAGTCTGTTTTGATCTTAAGTGACTTGAAAAGTGTGTCCAACAGATCTATTTTGAAATATACCTACATAAGGACATTGTCAAACACTTTCTAAAAGCAATTCATTCGAAATTAGAGATCAAACACACAAGTACTATGAGAGCTTTTTATTGAAAGAAAACTGAGTATTTTTCTGTAGAACTTCAAGTTGTAATATCTTATTTCTTAGAATCTGATTCAATCTTTTCATATCGTAAAAGAGAGATAAGAGATAAGGTTCTCTCGCTGAAGAAATCAAGAGTAGAAGGGACTCTTGGTGCTGTGCAAGAATAGAAGGAATTCTTGTGGGAATTACAAGATTACTTTGACTTGAAAAGCTGTCATTTGGGTAGAAGGAACCTAGAAGTGAAGTTTATGTAAAGAATCTTGTATATTGATTTTTCAATAATGGATAAAACTCGCAGTGGTGTGGGGATTGGATGTAGGTTACCAGAGGAGGTAGCTGAACCAAGATAAATCTCAGTTTACAATTTTCTCTATCCCTTAACTCTTTATTTGCTTTATTGTTGATTGTATGAATTAAGCAATATATTAGGGATGTTTGTATGATTTGATTGGTTGATGATCTTGTTCTTATCTGAAATCATCATTACTGTTAATATTTCTTTATAAGTTTCTAATCTTGATAGAAATACATCTTGCAAAAACATATTTTGGTTTATTGGTTGACAAAATCCTTTTAATAGTTAAAGAAAAGAATCAGTTTTTGCAAAAAGAAAAAAACTAGGAAAAGTTTTATTACTCAATTCAACCCCCCCTTCTTGAGTAGTATAAAGCCACAACCAACAAGTGGTACCAGAGCTTTCACTCTTGTGTAGAGCTTAACAACTTAAGAGGATGGCTTCAAATGACATCTTTGGAGAAGGGGCTTCCTTGGCAAGACCCCCTGCTTTCAATGGCACTGCCTATATGTATTGGAAAGAAAGGATGTTAATATTCCTTGAGGCAAGTGGCATTGATGTATTAGATGCTGTTGAGAATGGTCCATACATTCCTCACACTCTTGATGCAAATGACACCAAGAAAGAAAAACTAAGAAGTGAATAGGATGATGATGACAAAAAGAAAGTAGGTTATAATGCTAAAGCTAGGAATATTATAATTTCTTCCTTGAGTTATGATGAATTTTTCAGGGTTTCAAATTGTAAGACAGCCAAGCAAATATGGGATACACTACAAATTACTTATGAAGGAACCAGTGATGTAAAGAGAGCAATAATGAACTCACTCATGCACAAGTATGAACTCTTTCACATGAAGAATGTAATGACCTTTTTCCTCCCCTGGTCATAATGGGTAAGAAGAGGAAATGTCGCACTATAGTGAAACGACATATAAATAAATACGAAAAATTTGAACATTTTTTTTCTTCTTAAAATGAGTCCGGTTAAAATTTCCATTAACGTATATATTTACCTGTTTATGAATATATCGCGTTGAATGAATTAACATTAAAAGTCCCCTTTTTTTTCTTATTTTCCAATGAAACGTCCTTCAGAATGAACGAAGAGAAATCAACATGGAATGAAACATACGATCTTACACAATATGGGTGATTACATACTTTGTACCAGAAATACAAGCCTGTTTAATTACATTTCCAAAAATATACAAAAAGACAAAATGTGTACCTACCCCAAGAGATACAAATATATACCCATTAAACTAATAGTATGTCAGGCTCCCTCAAAAATAAACAGAGAGCCCCCAGTAGCCATCTACCCGAAACAGTCTCTAAGACTGAAGTGACCAATTGTATGAAGGTATTTATGCTTATTGCCACTTTCAAAGTGGTAGATATAGGATTGTTATGTGCGGTTACGGTAATAAAACTAAAGGACTGTATGTTTATGGTGTAAATGTCTTCATACTCTTTGCCAAATGCTAAAAGTGGTAAATTTAGGTTTGTTATGTGTAGTTGAGGTAATGGATCTACAGGAATATATGTTCTATGTATTTAATCCCAGTGTGTGATTAGATCTTAGTGTGATTAGTTTTCTAAATCTTAATGCAATTACTGGGTAGTTGTAAGAGTGGTTGCTTTATGACTAATCTGTGATTAGGAGTGGATTTGAGCGGTTGCTAAATTGGCCAAAACCTAAGGAAAACAGAGATTTCATCTCATAATTGCATAGAAACATAATTGATCATGTTGGAATAAATAGATATATGGGCTAGCATTATCATATAAATCTAGTGGTGGATTCTATCTCTTAACCAAATCCTTTAATCTGTTAATTCTCGTTTATTTATTGTTATTGTTGTTGATTTGATTCAATATCCATAAAAACCCAAAAACCCCCTTTTTACTGTTTGTTAACCTGTGGAGTCTGAATTAGGAATTGAATTGTAGTGTTGATTGAATTGGTTCTCTGTGGATCGACCCTTGCTAACTACAACTGGTTGCAAAGTTTTTTTTATATTTCTGGTGGACTTGCCAACTGTATTTAATCTCAAATTTTAATCACTATCCAAAATACACCAAGAATTTTGGTGCCGTTACCGGGGATCGAACCCGAGTCACCCGCGTGACAGGCGGGAATACTCACCACTATACTACCTTAGGGATTGGAAGAGCATAATGATTATGTTGGGAATTGGTTTTTGAATAAGTGTGGGGTGGGGGACAATGATATTTTTTACTCTGTTTTTTTTTTAAAGTTTTTGATTCGTTCTTTTTGAGTGTTTTGTAAGTTTTGATGTCTATTGAAGGATTGGATGAGCATTTGCAGAATTTGAGGAGCTACATTGATCAAATTATCTCACATCCTCAATTTCCATTTCATCCATCTAATTTTCATTTCACACCTACTGACATTGAAGTTGCTTGTCACATTGATCTATCATGTTCAGAGACATCTGAGTCATCTGAAACAACTGAAAAAATGACAATGGCAGAAGATACTTTAAGAGCATTGGGTGCTTCAGAACTGGATCAACAACCTCTATGCATTGAAATTCTAGAAAATGAAGAAGCATTTGAATTGAAGTCTGGCCTAATCCATCTCTTGCCATCTTTTAATGGATTACCCGGAGAAGACCCCAACAAGCACTTGAAGGAAATTCATGTGGTATGCTCTAGCATGAAGCCTGTAGGAATCCAAGTAGAACAAGTCAAACTCAGAGCTTTTCCTTTCTCTCTGAAGGATTCTGCCAAGGAGTGGTTTTACTATTTGCCACCTAGATCCATCCAAACATGTCAGGACATGGCTCGAACTTTCCTAGACAGGTACTTCCCTGTCTCAAAAGCCGCAACCATTCGAAAAGAAATCTGTGGCATTCAACAAAGGCATAAGGAATCACTTCATGATTATTGGGAGAGATTTAAGAGACTATGTGCCAGCTGCCCTCAACATCAAATCACTGAGCAACAGTTAATCCAGTATTTCTATGAGGGTTTACAAGTAATGGATCGCAACATGAAGTTGGGAAATGCGGATCAAAATATCTCGCAGTGGAATAAAAGAATTCCCTCACAGGATCTATGTGAAAAATCCATAATTCGAGTTTTAAAATTTTACCTCTTGAAGTGTGAAAGACACAAGCGAGGTGAATTACCAACACCGTAATAGCGATAATGTTTCTGCGATATCCACACGAACAAACTTGCAAAAGGGAGTCACGCCTCTATTTCGCGGTGCTAGCTGCGAATAGAAGAGAAGAACTTTTCATTGTCTCTCACTCACTTTCTTAGGTGCGGCTAGGGTTGTGATGTAACGTATGTAGCAGCCCCTTAGCAGTACTATTTATAATAGTGGCTGCCTTAAGTGAGTGTGAGAATTAGCAAGGTAAGGTGTGCAACCCTAAACCCATCTATCATGAGTTAGGCCCATAATTGAATCCAAGTCCAACTTAGATCCTTATTGCTTCAATTTAGTCTGCTCCAAGTGTGCGACCCTGCAGGTTCTCATAACGTTGGTAGTATTATTAAAATCTCATTTTAATATTACAAATAGTGAGCGGTATCTAGCAACATATCACTGCTACCCAAGTAATGAGAATGTCAGTGATTTGACATAACCTATTTGTGACCAATGTTTCAGTGTAGTTTAGTCCCTTTGTCCAGATATCCAGATTGAACACAAGGCATGGAACATGTCACCCTTGTTTAGTTCAATCTTCAATTTCCTGATTCCCGGGTAGACATAGTAATAACAAATGAGATCAATATCTCATATTGACTCATTTGAGCATGGCCATGTATTTCGTAATCTCACTCAGTCAGGGGGCCCGAAGATATCACTCCTGTTATGTGGGAGGGACAAATCCCATCTAGGTCACTCACATCCCTCCACATGTATTGTAGTATGTCTAATAACTAACTTTATAATCATCTTGTTACAGATGACGTTTGATGGCATTAAAACACACAACTCCTCATGTAGGAATCATAGTGATTTCAGGTCAAAGGACCACATACACCATTATGACTATGAGAATCGCTTATGAAACTCACGTAACGAACCACGTAGCGTTCTCATGGCGGGTCTGTCCAATACATCATTACTGTAATATGTATCCATGTGTAGACTTGATATCTCATGTCCATGACCCATGAGATGTGGTCATCAGTCTACGCACATACTAGTCTCAATGCATTATTGTTGTCCTAATTAACAATAATACTTGACTAGGGACATTTAAGAATAGTATTTTATCCAATAGGATCTCACGATCAAGTCATCCACTTGATGTCCTATGGTATTAAACTTACTATTCTAAGGACTTTATTATGTCTACCAAAAAAGAACACAATACATGAAATGCCTCATATATCAAAAATAGCATAATATAATGTATATAAATACAAACAAAATGTATTGGCCACTAGGGCATGCACCAACAATCTCCCACTTGCACTAGAGCTAATCAGGAATATTTCTAATGCCTAAATACCTAGTGTGACCCTCATGCTTCTGCTATGCAAGAGGCTTCGTCAGTGAATCAGTAATGTTATCATCTGTTGGTACTCTGCATATCTTCACATCTCCTCTATTGATGATTTCTCGAATGAGATGGAATCGCCTAAGTATATGTTTGGATCGCTGGTGAGATCTGGGCTCCTTAGCTTGTGCAATGGCTCCATTATTATCACAATAGAGGTCCACTGGATCCACAATACTAGGAGCTACACCAAGCTCAATAATGAACTTTCTAATCCAAACGGCCTCCTTTGCTGCATTGGAGGCAGCAATATACTCAGCCTCTGTGGTAGAATTAGCGACTATCTCCTGCTTTGAACTCTTCCAGCTCACAGCCCCACCATTCAGGCAATAAACAAAACCCGATTGTGATCTAGAGTCATCCTTATCGATTTGGAAGTTAGCATCAGTGTAACCCTTTACAACTAGTTCCTCCTCAGCTCCATATACCAAGAACGAATCCTTAGTCCTTCTTAAGTACTTAAGGATGTTCTTGACAGCACTCCTGTGACTCTCACCGGGATCAGACTGGTACCTGCTCGTCATGCTCAAAGCATACGAGATATCTGGCCGAGTACATAACATGGCATACATGATAGATCCAATTGCAGATGCATATGGAATCTTACTCATGCGATCCCTCTCATCTTGGGTGGAAGGGGATTGAGCCTTAGATAGGCTTATACCTTGTGACATAGGCAAGAGTCCTTTCTTGGATTCATGCATGTTAAATCATCTTAACACTTTGTCTATGTATGTACTCTGACTTAGGCCAAGCAATCTCTGCGATCTATCTCTATAGATCCTTATACCTAATACATAGGTGGCTTCGCCTAAGTCCTTCATAGAAAAACACTTCCCTAACCAAGTCTTTACAGACTGTAGGGTGGGGATGTCATTTCCAATTAGTAGTATGTCATCTACATACAATACTAGAAAGACAACTATGCTCCCACTAACCTTCTTGTAGACACAAGATTCTTCTTCATTCTTGATGAAATGAAATTGTTTGATTGTATCATCAAAACGAAGATTCCAACGTCTGGAAGCTTGCTTCAATCCATAAATAGATCGTTGCAACTTGCATACCTTTCTAGCATCCTGTGGAGTGGCAAAACCCTCAGGTTGTGTCATGTATACATCCTCGAGAAGATTTCCACTAAGTAAAACAGTTTTGACATCCATTTGCTAGATTTGATAATCATGGTATGCTGCAATAGCAAGCAAGATATGAATGGATTTAAGCATCGCAACCGGGGAAAAAGTCTCATCATAGTCTACACCATGAATTTGCTTGAAACCTTTAGCCACCAATCACGCCTTAAAGGTATGCACATTACCATCCATGTTAGTTTTCTTATTAAAAACCCACTTGCACCCAACGGGTTTTACCCCTTCAGGTGGGTCAACCAAGGTCCATACCTGGTTGGCATACATGGATTCCATTTTAGATCTCATGGCCTCAAGCCATTTTTCAGATTCTGGGCCAATAATGGCTTCCTGGTAAGTCACAGGCTCATCTTGATCCATGAACAATACGTCACCTTGCTGAGTCATGAGAAATCCATATCTCTCTGGTTGATGACGTATCCTGTTAGACCTACGCAGGTCTTGTGCTACTAGAGCAGATTGTGGTTCCACAACGACTTGTGGAGGCTGCTCTATTTCCACCATTGGTTCGCTGCTACTCTGTGAACTTTGAATTTCTTCAAGTTCTACTATCTTCCCACTGATTCCTTTGGAGATAAACTCCTTTTCTAGAAATACAGCAGTCCGTGAGACAAACACTTTGCCCTCGGTAGGATTATAGAAATAGTATCCCTTGGTTTCCTTGGGATACTCCACAAAGAAGCATTTATCTGATTTAGGGCCAAGCATATCAGAAACTTGACGTTTCACATAAGCTTCGCAACCCCAAATCTTCATGAAAGACATACTGGGCTATCTCCCAATCCATATCTCATATGGTGTATGTTGAACCGTCTTAGATGGAACACAGTTAAGTGTGAAAGCTGCTGTTAACAGAGCATGTCACCAGAAGGAGCCTAGAAGGTCTGCATGACTCATCATAGATCGGACCATGTCCAACAAAGTCCAGTTCCTCCTTTCAGAAACACCATTCCATTGTGGTGTTCCAGGAGGAGTGAGTTGAGATATTATCCCACACTCTTTCAGATGATCATCAAACTGTTGGCTTAAGTATTCACCTCCTCGATCTGATCGAAGGATTTTAATACTTTTGCCAAGTTAGTTTTGTACTTCATTCTTGAACTCTTTGAACTTTTCAAAGGATTCTGATTTGTGCTTCATAAGATATATAAATCCATATCTACTGAAATCATCAGTAAATGTAATGAAATATTGAAAATCGCCTCTAGCTAGTGTGTTTAGTGGCCCACATATATCACTATGTATGAGGCCCAAAAGATCACTAGCCCTTTCACCTTGTCCAGTGAATGGGGCCTTAATCATCTTTCCCAATAAACAAGATTCACATGTCTTATATGATTCGTAATCAAACGAGTCCAAGAATCCATCTTTATGGAGTTTGGAAATGTGTTTCTCATTTATATGGCCCAAACGACAATGCCAAAGATAAGTCGGGTTCATATCATTTGACTTGAACCACTTTGTATTTACGTTATAAATGGACGTTTCGAGATCAAGGACATAAAGTCCATTACTCAAATGTGCACTACCATAGAAAATATCATTTAAATAAAGAGAACAACTTTTGTTCTTAATTATAAAAGTAAAACTCTTCTTGTCCAAACAAGAAACAGAAATGATATTCCAACTAATAGCAGGCACAAAATAACAATTATCCAATTCAATTACAAGCCCAGTTGGCAAAGCTAATAAATAAGTCCCTACGGCTAGTGCAGCAACCTTTGCTCCATTTCTCACTCGTAAATCGACTTCGCCCTTAGTCAATGGTCTACTACTCTTTAGATCCTGCACATTTACACAAATGTGAGATCCACATCCAGTATCTAATACCCATGATGCAGAAGTAGATAAATTGACTTCTATAACAAAAATACCTGAAGTGGAAGTCTCACTTCCCTTCTTCTTCTTGAGCTCCTCTAGGTACTTGGCATAGTTCCTCTTCCAATGTCCGGTCTGACCGCAGTGGAAGCATGTACCTTCCTTAGCCACTCCACCCACTAGTTTCAAGCCAGAAGTGCTAGGCTTGGACTTTTCCTTGCCCTTACCCTTCCACTTGTCCTGGGGCTTTTTCTGCTGTTTCTTGCCCTTATTCTTATGGACCATCATTATGGCCTTTCCTTTGCCTTTGTTTATGTTCTGCTCAGCAGTTCTCAACATGCTTAGCAGCTCTGGTAGTGATTTGTCAATTTCATTCATGTTGTAGTTCATGACAAATTGACTAAAACTATTCGGCAACGATTGCAGGACTAAGTCAGTGGCCAACTCTTGGCCCAAAGGAAAACCAAGTCTCTCTAGGTTTTCAATGTACCCAATCATCTTGAGTACATGAGCACCAACAGGGCTTCCTTCTACCAGCTTGCACTGAAACAGTGCTTTAGAGACCTCGAATCTCTCATGTCTAGCCTGCTCTTGATAGAGCTTTTTAAGGTGTACGATCATATCGTAAGCATCCATGTTCTCGTGTTGCTGTTGGAGCTCAGAATTCATGGTGGCTATGATAATCATATATTTTATACATTAATAAACCCTCATTATTAGTCATTTACACTCTTCATGTTCTTAATTGATTGAATTTGATTATGTTTTGTAAGTTTGAACTCGAATCGGACTTGATTGATTTTTTCAGCATTATTCGGGTCTTACACTGTTTATGTATTTTAGCCATATCTTGAGTTCTAAATGTCTGATAATTATGAATTTTACCTTGTAGGAAAGATAAGAGAGAGCTCTACAACTTTGATGAAGAGCTCAAAGTCAATTTCAAACATCTAGTGGAGCTAATTGGGCATGGAAATCAGAATACGGGATTTGTGACTGGAACCCAAACAGTGTGTAGTAACCAGAACATAATTCGAGTTTGGGCATATATAATGGGCTGAAAATTTGTAATCTGAAAGTTAAGACCCATATGTACAACTTTTATGTCAAGCACAAAACTTGATTCGGGCTCCTTGATGGAGATATTGGGTCTGAAAGTCAAAACAGAGGTGCTGAAACTGGTCCTGAACAGTCTGTAGTAATTGAGTCATATCTTAGGCTGTAGGATGAATTTTTGGGTGTTTCTAGAGCCTTTGGAAAGCTTAGACAATTTCCTAGAACTTTCATGAAGACCACTTGGCTCAGAAATGACGAAATCAATGAGTTCAGCAATAAAGAATTTCGGAGACAAGGTAGCTCACCTACTCACCCTCCTACTTACCCACCTACTCATCCACCTACTCATCCACCTACTCACCCACCTACTAATCCCATCTACCCATCTACTACTACTCCGAATCCTCTATAAAAGGAAGCATGTGGAGAGCTCTAAGGGACACACACACTTGGTGTTAGAGATAGCTTTTCATAGTTTTTGTATATTTTGATGATCTCCTTCATTGTAATGGAGAGCTAAGTTACTTTCAGTCAATTTGGGACTCTTGAAGAGATTGTGGTTTGGATTCTTGAGACCTTGGTTATTTAATGTATTTGATTTATATTTGGATTCTTCTTCTCTTCTTCTTCTTCTGTTTTCTTGATCTTGAATGCATGAATGGTGATTCTGTTTATGTTTATTTTAAGATTAAGTATTGTGATTAAACTTAGAACTGATTGATCTGAATTAATCACGTAAATGAAGATTGAAGATTTGTGAAGAAACTTAGAACTGATTGATCTAAATTAATCACGTAATTGAAGAGGTTAGGTTACTGATTGGTGCCTAGGTTAATTGAATTCGGTGCTTAAATTGACATATATCTACATGAATGGTGCGATTGCAGATTTATGTTTATTACTTGTCAATTGAATTCTGGACGATTGTCTAGCATGAATTCTGGATCTGATACTGAGATCTTGGTTAGATCCAAGTTAACCATTCAAATGTGCTTCAAATGTTTGTTGAAAGGTCTATGATTGAATCCACCCAATCTCGGATAGATTTTTGAATTGACTGTTCTTTTAATTGTTATTTTTCTTCAGATCTTGTCATTGTAATCCTTGAACAATCAAAACCCCCCTTTCTAACTTAACTTAATTTGATAAAATTGCATTTACGATCCTTGAGGAGACGATCCGGTGTTGTTCACTATAATGCAAACTTAGTTAATAATTTTGGTTATAATTTTGACTGAGTTCGGTGCTCGTCAGGCTAGCATTAGACATCCAATATCCAAGGCATCATCTTGATGCTTCTTATAAGCATCTCTTTCAGCTCTAGGTGCATTAGTAGCAGGTGGCTCAGGAATAGGCTATTCTAAAACATACAACTTTTTCTTTTGCTTAGGGACAATCCTCAAGTTCCTGTACCAGTCTAGGAAATTTGTCCCAGACAACTTGTCCTTGTCAAGGACTGATCGCAATGATAAGTTACTTGATGTGTTTATTGCCATGGTAATCTATCAACAGAAATATGCAAAATATAAGTATCATGCCATAAACATATTTAACAAGGTCTTTAATTAAATACGTCTCCCACTATTTTATTCAAATCAATGACCCTCAGCATTGACTCAGAAAATCCCATCGAAAGATTTCCTAGTGGGCCAAGATCCATATTTCACCTAGCTTTGAGTCAGCTTTGGCTGATCGCCCAAAATTCGGTTATTTAGGTAGGAAACTCTTTCCAATTACATCACATGCAACTCTTGGATAGTTAGGTGAATAACACTTATTCTAATCCATCTAATGGACTAAAGTCCAACTTCATGCCTCTAAGCCTTCAATCCTATTGAAATGGCCTAGTTAAGTCAGACCTAATGGTTGGCATTTGGATATTACTCTTATCCCATCGCATCTTACTAATATAGATAAAGGCACCCTGCTTTGGCAGACCTACGCTTAATCGATATTAGTCTTGACGAGTGCCACGCATTGGAAGAAATCACATAATGACTTAATATTTTCTTTGAGAGAATTTTATTATTAGATCTCATCATTTATTAAACTTGTTTAACATACCATAAACATCATCCATGCATCTCATACATATAAAGCATATAATAAAGGTGACATGGTTATGGCCTCTAAGAGAGTAGCATTAACTAATGCCAACTTCACCAAGCGTCTCCCACCAACGTCCTCACTTGATACCGTCTCCTTGTCTCCACAAGGAGATTACATTATAGAAACCTCTTTTACATTCGAGGGGAGTTAGATGAGAAGAGAATGTACAATCAGAATGTAGAGAGAAAGGCACGACACGCAGGTCATATTTAAAATAACCTAAATAGCATAAAATAAAGACTAAGGCCATAACCATGCACCATGCATCTCTAAGAATACATAAACACAAAGCAATAACACATTATTATTTTGTGAATTATAAAAACAGTTTTGAATATTGCACTTTCGAATATCACACACCATGGAACGGGGTTCAGGGCAGCGCCCTGGTCCAAAATTTTTCATTCATATACCACCACTGGTTACTTGAACAAAAATTCGAGTCGGACCCCTTCTGCCTCTATGACGGCTAGGGCAACAACACTTGAACCCTAAGGCCCACAAACACATGAACGCTTCATGTGCTGCAGGGGTTCCTCACAGCTGCCATCACCTATCCAGAAACAGGGTTTCCAGAATGCGTGGAGACATGAACACTTCACGTCATGAGGAAGCTTCATAGCCGCCGCAAAACGGAAACAAGGTTTCCAAAACCTTGTGTCGCGCTGCTGTGTATATCGCATTCATATAGAAAATATGCAGAAACAGAAAGCATTCAAAATAGTTTTCGCAGAATCATACATATCACATATATATATACCAGAAAAATGCAAAAACAGAAAGCATTCAAAACGATTTTCATTCATACATATCACATATATATATATATATACCAGAAAAATGCAGAAACAGAAAGCTTTCAAAATAGTTTTCACAAAAAACATATGAACATCTTCATGGTTTTAGAAACATCAACATGTTTCCTAAACAACAAATAAAACAGAACACGGTTTCATACATCATTATTTCGATTTCAGAAATAACACATAAAGATCATATCTTTTATGAAAAGAAAGTAACGAATCATGTTATCGCATATAACAAGAAAAGTAGAAAACCAAATCATGGTTTCGCAAGTGGCTCTGATACCACTGTTAGGAATTGCGGATCAAAATATCTCGCAGCGGAATAAAAGAATTCCCTCATAGGATCCATGTGAAAAATCCATAATCCGAGTTTTAAAATTTTACCTCTTGAAGCGTGATAGATACAAGCGAGGTGAATCACCAACACCGTAATAGCGACGATGTTTCTGCGGTATCCACACGAACAGACTTGCAAAAGGGAGTCACGCCTCTGTTTCGCGGTGCTAGCTGCGAATAGAAGAGAAGAACCTTTCACTATCTCTCACTCACTTTCTTAGGTGCGGCTAGGGTTGTGATGTAACGTATGTAGAAGCCCCCTTAGCAGTACTATTTATAATAGTGGCTGCTTAAGTGAGTGTGAGCAGTAGCAAAGTAAGTTGTGCAACCTTAAACCCATCTATCATGAGTTAGGCCCACAATTGAATCCAAGTCCAACTTAGATCCTTATTGCTCCAATTTAGTCTGCTCCAAGTGTGTGACCCTGCAGGTTCTCATAACGTTGGTAGTAATATTAAAATCTCATTTTAATATTACAAACAGTAAGTGGTATCTAGCAATATATCACTGCTACCCAAGTAATGAGAATGTCAGTGATTTGACATAACCTATCCGTGACCAATGTTTCCGTGTAGTTTAGTCCCTTTGTCCAGATATCCAGATTGAACACAAGGCATGGAACGTGTCACCCTTGTTTAGTTCAATCTTCAGTTTCCTGATTCCCGAGTAGACATAGTAATAACAAATGAGATCAATATCTCATATTGACTCATTTGAGCATGACCATGTATTTCGTAATCTCACTCAATCAGGGGGCCCGAAGATATCACTCTTGTTATGTAGGAGGGACAAATCCCATCTAGGTCACTCACATCCCTCCACATGTATTGCAGTATGTCTAATAACCAACTTTATAATCATCTTGTTACAGATGACGTTTGATGGCATTAAAACACACAACTCCTCATGTAGGAATCATAGTGATTTCAGGTCAAAGGACCACATACACTATTATGACTATGAGAATTGCTTATGACACTCACGTAACGAACCACGTAGCATTCTCATAGCGGGTCTATCCAATACATCATTACTGCAATATGTATCCATGTGTAGACTTGATATCTCATATCCATGACCCGTGAGATGTGGTCATCAGTCTACGCACATACTAGTCTCAATGCATTATTGTTGTCCTAATTAACAATAATACTTGACTAGGGACATTTAAGAATAGTGTTTTATCCAATAGGATCTCATGATTAAGTCATCCACTTGATGTCCTATGGTATCAAACTTACTATTCTAAGGACTTTATTATGTCTACCAAAAAAGAACACAATAAATGAAATGCCTCATATATCAAAAATAGCATAATATAATGTATGTAAATATAAACAAAATGTATTGGCCACTAGGGCATACACCATCACATGATTGATGCCGCCAGTGGAGGAGCATTAGTTGATAAAACTCCTCAAGAGGCTAGAAATTTGATTGCAAGAATGGCTACAAACACTCAACAATTCTACACTAGAAATGACCTTGGAGTGAGAGCAGTTAAAGAAGTAGAAATGACCAGTTTACAGTTAACTGCTTTGGTTAAGTGGTTAGTTGATAATAGAAAAACACCAGTTCAAGCTTGTGGAATTTGTTGTTCACCTGGACATCATACTGATATGTGTCCCGCTCTCTAAGAGGAACACAAATGAGGAGGCAAAAGTAGTGAGGGATATTCTGGACCTTCCAAAAATTACAATCCCTACTCCAACACATATAATCCGAGGTGGAGGGATCGCCCTAACTTTAGCTATGCAAAGTAACTCTAGAATCAACCTCAAGCTTATGGACCTCCAAGACTTCAGCAAAGGCAAACACCTTTTCCCCCAAGACAGTAGCAAAGTCAAGCACCAAAGCAATCTGTACTTTCAATGGAAGAGTTAATGATGCAAATGGCTACTAGTAACCTTCAATTCTACCAGGAGCAAAAGGCCACTATGCAGAGTTTCCAACAAGAGACAAGGGCCATTATCAACAACCAGCAGAATCAAGTAGGCCAGATAGCCACCGAACTTAACAAGGTTCAAACCCAACTTTCGGGGAAACTTCCTCCAAAACCAAAAATAAATCCGAGAGAAAATGCTAATGCTGTCATGTTGAGAAGTCGGAAGACGTTGGATGAACCTAAACCTTCTCCACCAATCACTAAAGAGATAGATGAATCACCCAAGGAAGCAAATGAAGAGGGGCAAAGTTCTAAAACCCCTAAGGTAAGTATTCTTGACCCACTTCCTAAATATATCACTAAAGCACTTTTTCCTAGTAGACTAGTAAAGACTAGGAAAGAAGAAGCAGAAAAAGAGATCTGAGAAACCTTTAGGAAAGTGGAAGTTAACATTCCTTTGTTAGATACCATTAAGCAAGTACCTAGATATGCCAAGTTTTTGAAAGAACTATGCACTAACAAAAGGAAATTAAAAGGAAACGAAAGGGTCCAAGTGGGAGAGAATGTTTCAGCTGTAATAAAAAAAAACTCCTAACTAAATGCAAGGATCTTGGCACATTCACCATACCATGCATTATAGGTAACACTAGGTTTGAAAGGGCAATGCTTGATTTCGGTGCATCCATAAATGTCATGCCTTATTCCATTTATGCATCTTTATACTCGGTGCTTTGTCCTCACCTACACGCATCCTAAGAAACTTCCTAAGAGGTCACCCATCCCACAATTGCTCCAAGTCAAGCACGCTTAACAATGGAGTTCTTATGTTCTAGGCTCCCGAAAAGAAGTTGCAACTTGTTGATATGGCTACGCCTAATCAATTCTTTTAAGCCATCCTGAACTATGCAGTCCCATACCTGTACAGTCTCTGAATCCCTCTCATTCCGGTGCGTATTCAGTTCATTCATGGGACCCTTCGCCTAGAAGCATGCCAGGCGCCACTCCTTGTACGTGCTTCTCATACACCGGCGTCCATTCCCCGCCCTCATCAACCCCGGGACACCACATGTGTTGTAACACCCCAAGAATTCGTATTTTATTTGTTTTGGTCGATTCTAAATTATTTTGAGTAATCCAACTCGACTTCTGTGAATTTTATGATTTTTAGGAATTTTTGAGAATTTTTACGTTTTTGATTATTTTAATATTATCTTTGGGCTGTATATATAAGCCTTTGTATTTTATTTCTTTCTCTCAATCCTTAATTATTTTTACTAATCTGATTTGATTTTCACAAGTTTTACAATTATTGTTCATTCCTTACAGTATACCAAAAAATATCCTAAGCCTTCATCTTTTTCATGAAGTCTATAAATAGGAGGGCTTTGATTCATTTGCAACTTTGGCAAGAAGCTCTCACCCCTTTTCTCTCCTTGTGCTCCACGGCCATAGCACCCAAATGGAAGACAACCTTCATCCATTCATCTCACTTGCTCTCTTACACATCCTTTTCTCCAAAGAACTAAGAACAAACAACCAAAACTCTCTCATTTTGTCTCCTCCATAGATTCGGCCAAGTACCAAGAACAACTCTCCAAACTTCAATAATTCCTACCAATATCATTTCTTGAATCCTTTCATCAATCGAAGATACTTTCATGTTAGGAACTTCTCAAGATTTATTCATTTCCATCTTCCTATGAAGCAAAGAACACAAAAGCTCCTATCTTTCTCTTCTCCAAGCTCACGGCCAAGAGGCCATGGTTCTACCATCACTCTTCAATAATTTACACCAACCATATATCTTGAATCTTTACCTTGTTTCAAGACACTTTGTAGTTGGAGTCTTGATCAAAATCACCTATCTTCAAGGAATTCTTTCAAAGCCAAACACATAACTCTCACCTTTCTTCTCTATGGAAGCTCATGGCCAACCCCACAAAATCACCTTCCAAGCTTCAATAATTCTAAACAACCTTAGATCTTGAATCTTTATGTAATTCTAAGGAACTTTCATGTTGGAGATTTTCCCTAAATCATCCATCTTCATCTTTGTTTTTCAAGCTCAAGGTTTGGAGTTTTAAGGTGAAGTTTATGAAATCTTCACTATTGATTTCATTCTTTCTTTCTAAACCATACTTTGATCCATGATTTTTCTTATTCAAGCCTTAGATATTAATATTTCACGTTTTCTTTGATTTTCAAGAAGCACTTGGTGGTTGAAGTTCATCTTGAAGGAGACAACAAGAAGACATACAAGGAATTTTGGAGGTTTCTTCAAGAGGTAAGAGGGAGATTACCCTCATTAGTCATGTGTTGGTGGTGAGGAATGGATGTGTTTGTGGTGAAGAAACCATAAGGATTCATTCACTTGGTTGTTTAATGTCTTTTCTATTTGTGATTGATTATGGGTGCAAGTATGTCTATAGCTTTAATATTTTGTATGTGTTTTATGATTGCTTAATATATGGTATGTGTTCATAGATGCATGATAGTCATTGTAGGATATGAATAATATGTTAAAGATTTGCATGAGTATTCCAAAGAACACATATAACTCACGGTTTTCACTATCCCAAAGAGAACCAAAATATTCTCAACTATTTTCTAAAGCAAGAATTAATAAATTTAATTAGTAATAATTTTCACAAGAACTTAGTTAGTAGAAGATAATTTAAAAATGATTTAAACATAGTGAATTTTGGCCAACATGCCAATTCAAGACACTTTTGATCTAAATTATTTTCTAAAAGTAAATTATGTAATTTAATAAATGGGAACTCAATTTAATAAATTTAGAAATATAAAAAGGAATGATTTTAATGATAATAAATTGGATTAAGAATTTTTATAAGAGATTGAATGATGAGAAACAATTAAATATGATTTTAATGCATAGAATGATTTTGGGCCAACATGCCTACTTATGATGTTTCTAATCCAAAACTATTTTTAAAGGTGTGGACTTATGTAATTAATCTAATGAGAACTTAATTAAATAGATTTTTGATAAACAATGGAAAGTAATTTAACTTTTAGAGTTAAATCAGTGATTTTAAGTAATGATGTAAATACTTGAAAAATACTAACGTATAGTTCACTCATTGAGTTTTGAAACGCGTTAGTACGTTTCGAGATGTAATTATTAGTTATGATTAAGAAAAGCAAATTTTTGATGAAAATGTAAAAAAATATCACTTAATGATTTTTCTAGATAAAATGTCATCAAAATTCATTAAAAATGGACTAATAATAGAGAAAGTTTCAATATAAAATTTGAACGTAAGGAGAATATTCTACGTAGTTTAAAGGTATTAAAAATAGCTTACCGATTTTTAAAATAATGATTTTAAAGCTTTTCGGTTAAGAAAACGATTTAAAAATCTTATGCGATTGAGAAAATGATTTAAAAACCTTACGCGATTTTAAAAACAACAAAATATATTTACGCGATTTAAAAATATTTGTAAAAGTGACGCAATTGTGAAAACGCAATTAATTGGAACAACGAGCATTTACTGTCGGGCCAAAGTGGTGGATCCGGACATGTGGAAATATAGTACGTCAGGTGGGAATGTATTGTATTTTGGACATGTGGAAAATATGGTACGCCAGGTGGGAGCGTACTGTATTTGAGATTTATTGCCATTGAGGGCATTTGCATAAATATGGTACGCCAGGTGGGAGCGTACTGTATTTATTGCCATTGAGGGCATTTGCGTAAATATGAGAATATTTTGAAGCTAAGGGTAATTTGGTAATTATGATTTTTATTCATGCATTGAGTTGTGTCAATTTGATTGATAATTGGTGATTTGATTGACGAGGCGAATTACACCGTGTTGTCGGTGTGATAAGCGTAGTGTGTTTCATTTCTTTGTATGGACTTGGAGCCACTAGTGTGCGGAGTATTCCACATGTGGATAGTTGGTCTCTCCTCTAGGCCGTGGTAACTGGTAACACACTAGTGATCTCGACACGCACTATACTTAATCAAGATCTTGTAAAGACTATTTTAGTACAATGCCTGTAGTTACACGATGTTTGGACTGTGTGCTACTACACGATGATTGGACAGTGGGCTATAGACACAACGTAAGATAGTGCAATAGTTTGGTTGGGCAGCCTGAGGTACTGATAGTTCTTTACGGATCATTCTCTTTGATGTCTGTGTCTAGCTCCATGGAGTAGGAATGAGTCTGTGTACATTTGCATATGTGATCTGCATCTTAATGTGGTTATTTATATTCAATGTTGAGATATTATGTATGATGTGTTAATGTAAGTTATTATGCATGATGTGACTATATGGTTTAATTGGATCAATTGTTCTATCTATTATGGTAATATTATTGCTGTCCATTGTATTATGATGTATGCTTATTAGAATTATTTGTAAACTGATAACATGATTATATTTGTGATATTTGTGTGTATGGAATGACTTTGTCATTCGTATCATTCTTTGCTGCCGTACTGGTATTGGTGAAAGGGGATCTCACCTCTTTGTTGTATTGCTTTGTTGTGTTGGTATTGATTCATATAGTAGGAGAAACGAATTCCTTAGACTTATGGGAGGCAATATTCTGTGGTCGGTGACAGCATCGAGGAGTGATCTTCTCAGTTTCAACAGGATGCAGTTTGGTGGAGAAAACAGAACATATATGTTGGGTTTTTTTATTAGTGTTGTTACCGTGCTATTAGTAGTAACCGTCTTTAGGTTTGCTACTGTTTCTTTGAATCTGTAAATTTTATGTTTTAAAATGTTTTTGAATATTACGTGGTATAAATAATATGTGTATTAATCAGTTCAGTCTATTTTCTGTTTTACTTATAATTTTTGGTAAGTTTATGTTTCCGTGAAAAAGAAATTTTAAAATCCATCTTTTAGAACTCATTCTTTTATGAAATGATTTTCAAATTTTAAGTTGTTAGTAAAAAATGTGATGCCCTATGGAGGGTGTTACGCATGGAAGAGGATAAATCCCCTAACTCTGCTCCTATCTTGTTGGGGAGACTATTCTTGAAAACTGCTAGGACAAAAATTGATGTGCATTCTGGGACATTGACAATGGAATTTGATGGGGAACTGATTAGATTCAATATCTTTGAGGCCATGAGATACCCGAGTGCTGTGCACTCAGCTTGTTTAATTGATTCTTTAATTTCTGTAGCTTTTGAGTCTGACCATTGTAATGATCTTGATACAATTTTGACTCAAAGCTTAGATGTATAGGAAGAAAAGAAAGATGATGAATGAGAGCTATGGGATATAGAAATTGATGATGTCGTGGCTGCCTTGCAAGAGCTCTTATCCACTTCAGAAGAACATGAGGTTTCTTTTGTTGAATTACCAATTACTACTGATGTACCTCAACCTTCTGTTGTGTATGCACCTAAATTGGAACAAAAAGCACCACCTGATCATCTTAAATATATATTCTTAGGAGAAAAGGACACACTTCTCGTGATAATTGCAAAGTCACTCTGTAACACCCCTTTTTCTCAAATACCTGCGAAGAAGGAACGTCATACTATAATAAAGCAAAATAAATTAAACTACGAAAAATAGTGATTGTTTTTAAATACGTTGACCCGGTTCATTTTTTGGTCATTTAAGATTCTTTGCAATTGTCACAATATTTTTTTTGTTTAATTTAAATCATTACCAAGTAGAGTCAAAAGAATAAATTTAAAATCTATTTCGTAGAGAAATAATAGTTAGAACAGTTGCAATAAAAGAAATCGACACCAATTAAACCATACATATATATATATATATATATATATATATATATATATATATATATATATATATATATATATATATTCTTATCTATATGCATAAGTCTGTTTAGTTACATTCCAAAATGTACAAAAAGAGCAAAAAGGTTTACCACCCAAGGTAATTACAAATTTACACCCATCAATTTAGCAAAACGTCAGGCTCCCCCAAAAAGATAACAGATAGCCATCAGTAGCCATTGACAGAATCAGTCCCTAAGACTCACGAGAAGGGACCGTAGCAGGGTCCTCCTCGGGGTCCTCTTCATCCGATGAAACATCCATTGGAGCAACAGAGCAACGGGCACGAGCCCAAGTAGTGGACAAAAAGCAGTCATCACATGGGGTATAGTACATGTCAGCCCACATATCCCTAACGGGCATGTAAAACTCTAGTCAAACAAAAGCATGAAAATCTAAAACAGGGGCATCATAACGACCCCATGCTAAGGACACCGTCAGCTCCCCATGGTACACGCATCGGTCCGTCTGCACATTAATGTGCCAGCAGTCAGGGCCTCCATGAAAAGTGATCCGTGTGTAGCCCAAAAATTCGCATGGGCGCGACGTCATCCTTGGTAACTTCAATCGTAGTCTGGCCAGAAGCCTGGAAACTTAGGAGCTTCCCTATCTTCCTCATAAACGTCTTCTCAGAAGTACACAATGCAATAGAATACGAAAATAGAGAAAATACAGTAAGAGGTGAGACACCCAGCTTTTGGTACCAAAATGGCAGTAAGAAAACAATACGGCGTTGGACGCCCACATATAACACAGTTCATACATTTAATCACAACAATATTAAATTTAACAGTAAGTGCAGAATAACAATTAATAACAGTGGTATTATTAACAACAGGCAGATGGCATCAATAGTTCCAATAAATCAAATGATTATTACAGTTATAACAGTAAACATATTCCACAATTATAAATGCTCATGCATAATGAGTTATGCGACTGACAGTTCACAATGCACAAGATACCAAAAATCCTACTCCATGGAGCTAGGCATTAACATTTCGGAGTGAATGATCAAGGAGTAATACCAGTATATCGTTAGCCATAAAATATAGTGTGCTTTATCTCATAAAAAAAATGTTTGCGCAATTGGCTTATACATGGTACATCGACAGTTGATCGGGATATAGGACAACGTCCCAGTCAATATCGTCGGTGTGTCGTATCAGTCTATCTCACGGCCCCAGTAGAGCTACCACTGTCTATTGTGAGACACCCGCACCCTGACGCCCCTAGGGCCAACCACTATGACCCTACGCTTAGTCTACTCGCACCCGCACATAGGTGTTATTCAAACTCTTAGGCACACATAGCCTTTCTAACAGTGTCCAACGGACAACTCATATGTATGACGACTCAATTTCAATCATGCATGTTCATCAATGATGCATTCATCATAAGCATATCACCATGATGTATAAACATATATATATATACACATACATATTCATTTCCCAACATCATTACATCATGACAATCTCAGGTACATAATTAACAAGTATTCAACCCACGTAGGGATTTCCAACAATATAAAATCAATTCTCAATATCAATATGTAATCATACATAGCTTATCAATTTTTCATAAGTACATATCTTGGATTCATTCTTTCAAAGTCTTAAACTTTGGTCAATTATGAAAATTATAAGGTGAATTACCCTTCAAGACCATGGCCTTCTAAATGTTATTATCTACTTTAATTCTTTC
This sequence comes from Ormosia emarginata, assembly GCA_029884605.1. Lineage (NCBI taxonomy): Eukaryota > Viridiplantae > Streptophyta > Magnoliopsida > Fabales > Fabaceae > Ormosia > Ormosia emarginata. The sequence continues at coordinate 5,491,244 of JAQQTP010000037.1, forward strand.
ACTTCATTAAGAATTAAACATGTCTCTAAATCTTAGATTTCCAAAGATGCACCAAGGCATTATTTGCCTACAAGGTTTTCTCTCCAAAACCGTAGCCTTCATAGTCTTCAAAGTCCAATTTTTCATTCTAGTTTATGTATTAGTTTCTTAATATCAATTCACCTAAATTTTGATTCACCAAGATCAATCCAATTCCTTAATTTCCAATGCCAAAACTATGGCATCAATTTGGGGTAATAAATCCTCAAGTTTTCCATTCATCAATTTTAATGTTATCATTCAACATCTAATTCCATAAGCTTTATGTATTTGTGTACAAAACAAATTTACAACCCAAAAACTCCTTCAAAACCGTGACCATCATCTTAGGGAAGGAACCTCCAAAATTTTCATTTAACAACCCTAACATGATCAACACATTTAACATTCCCAATATACTCAAGATCACCAATCAAAATTTAATCAAATCTAAGAACACATACAAGCAAAAATCACAAAACAACATGAACATACAAGGGTTTCCTCACCACCATTATTGGTAGAAGTGAGTAATCTCCCTCTTACCTAATGAAGAAAAATGAAAATGGTCTCCTTCAAGCTCCTGGTGATTTCAGTTTCAAGGCTCCAAGAACCCTAGGATTTTCAAGAAAATGAACCAACATTAAAGGTTGAAAAAGAATGGATCCATGGTCATCAAAGAGACCATGGAGCATGAAAATGAAGAGAAATGAGAAGAAAAATCAAAACTTCACCTTAAAGCTTGAAGCTTTACCTTGGAAGACAATGGAGAAAGGTTGGATTTTTGAAGAAACTTTCTAAAGAAAAGGGGTAAAGGAGATGGAGGTAAGTGTGGAAATGGTATTTATGAAGAGAAAAGTGAAGGAAAATGGGTGGAGAAGGGGCTGCAAAACCGTAGCTATGGAGGAGGTGTAGAGAGAATGAGGAGAAATGAAGAAGATGAAGCTTTAGAGAGAGAAGTGAATAGGTTAAAGTGAGGATATTTTATGAGTGTTAGGTTAAGTGTGTTAAGTCACATTTCCCTCCTTTTGGGCATGGATAAGCCACGACATTAAGGGGAGAAAGAGAGGGAAATTTGTGGCTTCTCATGTACGCCAAGGGCAATGTCGTCTTTTGGCCAAAGCTTCTCAAAGAAACTTCTTAATTAGGGTACAAAATTTGAATTAAAGTGAGCTTGATTAGACATAAAGTAGATTACATTAGGATAATGTGATAGAGTTTTTATTACATGTTATTATCCAATGGATAATTACTACAGTCGATAGAAGTCAGTATTAATTTATTCGACAGATAAATTTTACACTGCGTTTTGTTATTTTGTCTTTTAAATTTTTTTGAAAAGCGTGAAACCTCATAAACCATGTCCAGCCTCGGGTTTTGTAAGATCCCTCGTCGACGTTTCCATAGATTAAGGTTCTCGGGAAAAATATTTTATTTTCCCGGCTCTATTCAGTTTACACGTAAAACGAGAAATAATATTAAAATATTCCACGTTCTCAGAAAAATCCAGAAAAATTCCAAAAAATCACAAATATTATAAAATGAACATTTATGATAAAATAAATAAATTTTGGGGTGTTACACACTCACCCAATAACAAGAAGAGAAATTGGTAGTTATTTAGCAAGAGCACAAAATGGCCATTGGTTGGTCAATAGCTGACATCAAGGGTATTAGTCCTTCTATTTGCATGCACAGAATTCTAATGGAGGAGGTTGTTAAACCTGTGAGAGACCCCTAGAGGAGGTTGAATCCTCCTATAATGGAGGTTGTGAAAAAGGAGATACTGAAGCTCCTATGTGTGGGGGTAATTTACCCCATTTTTTATAGCAAGTGGGTAAGCCCAATCCAGGTAGTACCAAAGAAATCTGGAATTACTGTGGTAAGACATGCTGAAAATGAGCTTATCCCCACCAGGTTACAAACAGGGTGGCGTGTTTGCATTGAATACAGGAAGCTTAATGTGGCCACTAGAAAAGACCACTTTCCTTTACCTTTCATTGATCAAATGTTGGAAAGATTAGCTAGTCATTCTCACTACTGTTTTCTGGATGGATTTTCAGGTTATAATCAAATTGCCATTTCTCGAGAAGATCACGACAAAACCACTTTCACTTGTCCATTTAGTACCTTTGCATATAGGCGAATGTCTTTTGGACTTTGCAATGCACTAGGGACTTTTCAGAGATGCATGATGAGTATATTTTCTGATTATAGCATCATAGAAGTCTTTATGGATGATTTTAGTATTTTTGGAAATGGTTTTGAAAATTGTTTAGAGCATCTAACAATGGTGTTGAAAAGATGCATTGACACTAACCTTGTACTGAATTAGGAAAAATGCTATTTCATGGTAGAGGAAGGTATAATGTTGGGTCATGTAATTTCTACGAGGGGAATTGAGATAGATAAAGCTAAGGTAGAACTCATGCATTCTTTACCCCCACCCACTAGTGTGCGGGAAGTTCGTTCTTTCATTAGTCATGTAGGTTTCTACCGGAGGTTCATCAAGGATTTCTCCAAAATATCATTACTCCTATGCAAATTACTTCAAAAAGATGTTCCATTCAATTTTGATGAGAACTGTATGGGAGCTTTCACTAAGCTCAAGGAATTGATGACTGTTGCACTTGTCATAAGGCCACCAAATTGGGAACTACCATTTAAGCTGATGTGTGATGCTAGTGACTTCGTGGTAGGGGTTGTCTTAGGACAACGAGTTGATAGAGTGCCTTATACTATCTATTATGCATCAAGGACTCTAAATGATGCTCAACTTAACTACTCTACAATTGAAAAAGAACTTTTAGCTGTGGTTTTTGCTTTAGAAAAATTTAGATCATATCTTATTGGTTCTAAAGTGATTGTTTTCTCAGATCATGTAGCTTTGAAGTATCTTTTTACAAAAAAGGAAATGAAGCCTAGATTGCTCCGATGGATTCTACTGCTCCAGGAATTTGACCTGGAAATAAAAGACAAAAAAAGAAGTGAAAACCTGGTAGTAGACCATTTGAGTAAGTTAGTGACTAAAGAAGAAGAAATGTCAATCATAGAAAGCTTTCCAGAGGAGTATCTAATGGCCATCAAGGCCATAATTCCTTGGTATGCTGATATTGTTAACTATTTGGCTGCCAAAGACTTTCCAGAAGGTTGGAACAAAGCTCAAAGTGATAAACTACGGAGTGATTGTAAATATTACATAAGGAATGACCCTTACCTCTGGAAACATTATGCAGATCAAGTTATTAGAAGGTGCATTCTAGATTCAGAAATTCACTCCATTCTTTCCTTCTGTCACACCTATGCTTGTGAAGGACATTTTGGCATAAAAAGGACAACTAACAAGGTACTTGACAGTGGATTCTATTGGCCAACAATCTTCAAGGATGCATACAACTTTTGTAAGTCTTGTGATCGCTGTCAAAGAACAGGTAATATTGGTCCTCAGAATCAAATGCCTCAAACCCCGATCATCTTTGTGGAAGTATTTAATGTATGGGGCATTGACTTCATGAGACCATTTTCCCCTTCTTTTGGTTTTTCATATATTCTTTTGTCTGTTGATTATGTGTCCAAATAGGTAGAAGCAAAAGCCACCCAATCTGATGATTCCAAAATTGTTGTGAATTTTGTAAAGTCACTTATTTTCTCCAAGTTTGGAACTCCAAAAGCCATAATCAGTGATCAAGGGACACATTTCCACAACATATCATTTGATGCACTTTTGAAGAAATATGGAGTGATGCACAAAATTTCCACTCTGTATCATCCATAGACAAATGGACAAACTGAAGTGTCCAACCGTGAAATCAAGTCAATCCTTAAAAAGACTGTGAATCTGACCCACAAGTGTAACATCCCGAAAATTAATAATTTCATGATAAATAGTCGTTTTATAATATTTGTAATTTTTGTGAATTTTTTTAGATTTTTCTACAAATGCGAAATATTTTAATATTATTCCTCATTTTACGTGCAAACTGAGCGGAGCTGGGAAAATGAGATATTTTTCCCGAGAACCTTGAGCTGTGGAAACGTCGATGGGGGATCTTACTAAATCCGAAGTCAAACACGATTTACGAAGTTTCACATTTTTCAAGAAATTTTAAAATAATAATCGTTGTGCAAATTTTATCTGTTAGATAAATTAATACTGACTTCGGTCAACTGTAACAATTGTCTACTAAATAATAACATGTATTAAAAAAAAACCTTATCACATTATCCAAAATCTACCTTGTGTTACACCCATTAGCTTTATTTTCAAAAAGAAAGATTAAATTAATCCAAGCTTGTAAAAAGGGAAGCTTCCGAGAAATTTCCTCCAATCACACATTTCTCTCTCTTCCCTCCCCACTCACTCCACGGCAGAAGCCATTTGGGAGCCCAATATTCACATCTTCACTTTTATTTCTTCACTCTCACATTTCTATACATTTTCTCTCTTCTCATTTTCTTCAAGCACCATTCTTTCTTCTCTTCTTCTTCCTCCTCCACCGTACACCCACCTATTGGAGGTCATTTCCATGGTTTGCTTAATCAATCACATTTCTAGCTTTCTTACACCATTCCAAGACTATTCTCTTTGGTGGTCATCCTCAAGTTCTTCTTCTTCTTCTTCCATTTTTCCACCATTAAAGCTAAAGCTTTGAACTTTGAGGTAAAGTCTTCACCTTTCTTCCATTTTCTTCTCATTTTCATTTTTCTTGGTCACCTATGTGACCAAGAACTCATCTTTCCATGGCTTGAGTTGACATTATGAAAGTCACTCACATTAGTGTTTTCTTGAAGGTAAAAACGAAAATCAAGAACAAAAAAGAGCTAGCATCCTTGTGATTGTCTTCATTTAGGTAAGAGGGAGATGATCCTCTTCAACCAATCTTGGTAGTAAGGAAATGTCTTGTGTGGGTTGTTGTTGATTGATGAATACATGTATAGATTTCTCTCTTTGTTATGTTATTTTTCATGATAGTGTATTTTATTGGATTTGTATGACTTATTGATTTCCTTTACATGATTTGAAGACGTATTTGAGTTAACTTGATGTTAAAAATGATATTGATTAGTTTGGTTTAAGTTAAAATGACCTAAAGACTCTGTTTTTATGCAAGTTCATGCATGGTAATCGATTACACACCATTTGTAATCGATTACTGAGCTTCTGAGTTACAAAATCATGTTTCTAGGAATCACGTAATCGATTACATCCTGTGTGTAATTGATTACGGAGGTTCTATCCAGCTGGTAATCGATTACCAGAGTTGTATAATCGATTACCAGGTCCTTGGAGTTACAAATCGTGTTTCTAGGAAGTTATGTAATCGATTACATTCAGTATGTAATCGATTACAGAGGTTCTGTTGAGCTGGTAATCGATTACCAGAGCTGTGTAATCGATTACCAGGATCCTAAAATGAGATTTTGAGCTGAAAATGATCAAAATATGGTTCCTTATTCCTTGTAACTCAAACATAAATCTTGAACCCTAGATTCAAGGACTTTATTTCACTTAAATGCGACAGGATTATATATCCAAACCAATGAGGGAGAAATGATTTTGAAAATGGAATTTTGGATCCATAACATGGAAATTTCGGTATATGTGGAATGATGTACATGTATATGTATTGATATCGAGGATTGTTTGATGCAATTGTGAGTTCCTATGCGGGACCAAGTTCTTGATGAAATTATGACATGATAATATTGAGAATGATTTTATACCATTATGGTATTGCGTATGATAAATGTGTCATTAATATAATTTATTGACATTGAGAATGAATATATATGCCATTGTGATATGCTTATGATGAATGCATCATTGATAAACATACATCATTGGACATTGTGTCGTCATGCATATGTGTGGTCCATTAGACATTATTAGAAAGGTGATGTATGCCTAGGAGTTTGAATAACACCTATGTGTGGGTGCGAATAGACTAAGCGTAGGTGTCATAAGTTGTTGACCCTAGGGGTGTCGGGGTGCGGGTGCCTCATCGTGGACAGTTAAGAGCTCCTCTGTGCCATGGGATAGACCAATGTAAACACTCCAACGATTTGGACTGAGACGTTGTCCTATATTGCGATCAACTGTTGAGGTGCCATGTATAAGCCATTGTTGCGCAAATATTTTATGAGATGAAGAACACTGTTTTTAAAGGCTAACGATATACTGGCATTACTCCTTGATCATTCACTCCGAAAATGTTTATGTCTAGCTTCATGGAGTAGGAATTGGGTACCATTCGCATTATGAACTGTCGGTCTCATAAATCATTGAGCATGAGCATCTATAACTATGAAAAATATCAGTTATTATTACTGTAATAATTATGTGATTGCTTGAACTGTTAATTTTAATTATTACTGTGATTGGACTATTGCTTTAAATGAAGTTATGATTATTTGAATTGCCTTATTGTTCATTATCTGAGATGTTATTGTTGTCTCTATCTAAATTCTTATTTTTACTGCTACTGTTGATAAATGTATGTGTTGTGATGTTATTTGGGCATCCTGCGTTGTTCCGTTTTCTTGCTGCCATATTGGTATTGAATGTTGGGTATCTCACCTCTTTCCTATACCCTTGTATGTTTTGTTTTATATTTGTATTTGATAAAATATCGTGAGGAAGATGAAAAGGGACCACCCCCTTACTGATTGGACTGGATCGATTCATTATTTCAAGGTGGCATCTGGACGAGATTTCTTCGGTTACATACGGGTGCAACTTCATGGGGGCATTGTTGCCTGATTTGACGACCAAGACTCCGAGCGTCACATATATTTGGGGTTGCGACTCTGTCTGCTAGTAGTACCTATCCCAGGGTTATTACTTTTCCCTTTTGTACTCTTGAACCCGTTATCTTTTATACTTAATATGTAAGTATTATATTTTGTGTTATCAGTGCATTGTGTTAAGGACTAAAATATTATTTATGGAGTATGTTTTCTTTTAGTGGTTGTGTTTTAGAATAGTTGGATACTAATTATGCATTCATGCGGGGCTCGTATTTTCTATTTACGCATAATGGAAATAAATAAATTTTGAAATTACTATTTTGAGACTGTGACACGCCTGGATTTAATGACTGTGGTGCACTGACGATTGGGCTGTGGTTACTAGATCAAGGGGTATTACAACAAGGATTGGAGCTTAAGACTTGATGATGCATTATGGGCTTACAAGACTGCATTTAAGACTCTAATTGGCATGTCCCCATCTCGGTTGGTATTCAGGAAGCCCTGTCATTTGCCTGTTGAGCTGCAACATCGCTCTTATTGGGCTGTTAAGCAAGTCAACTTGGACTTAGAAGGTGTTGGGAAGCAGAGGAAGTTCCAACTATAGGAGTTGTAAGAACTGAGAAATGAGATTTTTGAGAATGCCCTTATTTATCAAACAAAAACAAAAGCATTCCATGACCACATGATCTCTAGGAAAATTTTTACCAAAAGGCAAAAAGTGTTACTGCACCAATCTAAACTGGAACTGTCACACCCTACTGGGGATGTCACATTTCCAAATAATAATAATAACCTCTACCCAAGTTATAAATTATTACGTAATATATAATAATATAGGTTGTAAAAATATTTTTTTACATTATATTATAAAATAAATAAACAGAACATAAAATAAAACAAACTATTACATACACACCATAATTATACATATGATTTTGTTTTTAATAGGTACAAATAATTTACATATTACAAACTAGTTAATTAAAAACAAGAACTGTCTGGTTTAAAGCAAACCATAAACTAGCCCAAGCATAACACTAAAAGTTCTGATCCTCGAAGAATCCTCCTCGGGAAGATTATCGGAAGATAGAAACACTACGGTAACATCATACCACACCGCAATCAATCCATATGATATGGATGATCTCGAGGTTCACCTTCCTCGAACCGGTCACTCGATTCTTGCTCCTCGTTGTATTGACAATCCAACAGCTTGCTCCTCTTCTACTTCCTCAACGACTTTACTAACATAAATAATAATACGAGAAAATATATATAAAGAGGTGAGACAATCTACATCATTACCAGCATAGCAGTAAGAAAACGACAATACAAACAAATATAACAGTTAATATAACAATTCATATTATCACGCATGCAAAATATCCAATTATAACTATTCACATTATCACACATGCAAAATATCATAAATCAAATTATAACTATTCACACAGTAATGCAGATTAAATATGCCATGTACTCAGACTCGTTCCTACTCCATGGAACTAAACACAAACATCAGAGAGAATGATCCGGTAGACATGTCCGTACATCAGGCTGCCTTAACCAACTATTACACAGTCAAATACGTCGTGTAAATAGCACACAGTCAAATACGTCGTGTGAATGGTACACAGTCAAATACGTCGTGTAAATAGTACACAGTCAAATACGTCGTGTACGTCCAGGCATAGTACTAGACAGTCCCCAATAGATCCTGATTAAGAATAGTATTTGTCGAGATCGCTAGTGTGTGTTTTCAGTTACCACGGCCCAGAGGAGCTACCAACTGTCCACATGTGGAATCTACTGCACACTAACGCCTCCAAGTTCTCCACATGAACACACTACGCCTATCACACCCGCAACACGGTGTAATTCATCTCGTCAGTCAATCGTCAATTTCAACCAAATTGACATACCACTCTATGTATGTAATGATCCATAATTACAAAAATACCCTCAGTATCACCATGAATCATAATTACATAAATATCCTCATTGTCACCATAATTACAGAAATACCCTTAGTATCAATAATTCCAAAAACAGTATGTCTCCACTTGACAGTACTATTTCCCAACGTGTCCGGGTCCACCACTTTGGCCCGACAGTAAAAACTTACTGTTTCCATAAGTCGCGTAAATATTTTTCAACGTTTTCTCAATCGCGTAACATTTTTAAATCATTTTCTCAATCGCGTAGTTTAAAAATCATCATTTTAAATACACGTAAGCTATTTCTACTATTTTTCACTGTATAAAATATTTCTTGATGTTTCAAATTAAATTTTGAAACTTTCCAAAACTACAAATATTATTTAGACATTATTTTCCATTTTTCTTTACACAAAATACTCTAAGTCATAATTTTTGACGTTTTCCTCAAAAATTGATTTTAATAAATTCTTCTACGTTAATTTTATTCTTTAACTACGTAAAATATTTTCTTGCTTTCTAAATATCATTTTGAAACGTTCTTCATTACTTGCTCATTTTTAATCAATTTTGGCAGCATTTAGTTTAGAAAATCCACTAAATGATATTTTCTACGTTTTCCTTTAAAAATTCCTTTATTTAATTATAACCATAAAATACACTTTAAAAATTACTAACATACTTTAAAACTCAAAGGTAAGTATTTTCAAGTGTCAAAAATTTATTTCTTTTATACAGTAGACTTCTAATAAAAATTTATTTACTTATTTGGTTCTTGAAAATCCATTGTAAATAAATTCCTTTTAGGTCAATAAAATTACACTTAGAAAATAAATTTTGGATCAATTAAACATTAAAATATATTTTGGCCGAAAATCACCATTTTTATACAAACCATGTTTAAAATTATTTTTCATCCATTAAATCATTGAAAAATCCTTTAACTTAACTAGATCAACTAGGTTATCCTTTTAGAAAATGGTTGAGAACATATTGGTTCTCTTTTCATAGTGAAAACCATAAGCTCTTCATCTTGTGTTCTTTGGAACACTTTTGCAAATCTCAACATATTTGCACATCCAACAATAATTATCATAGATCCATGAACATATACATATATTTATGAACACATACCATATATTAAAGCAATAATAAAACACATATCAAATATCAAAGCTATAAACATGCTTGCATGCATAATAAATCACAAATAGAAAAGACAATAAACATGCACACAAAATTAATCACAACTAGAAAAGACAATAAACATGCACACAAAATTAATCACAAAACAAACAACCAAGTGAATGAATCCTTATGGATTCTTCACCACAATTACATCCATTTTCTCACCACCACACATGGTTGATGAGATTAAATCTCCCTCTTACCTATAAGGAAAGCAAGATCTCCTTTGACTCCTCCTTGGAAATTTTGTGTAGCTTCAACAAAAATCCTAACAAACTTAAACAAATTATAAAGTCATAAACTATGGATGAAAAAGATAAACCATGGATCAATCATGGCTTAGATCATCAAAAATCAAATTAGAAATAAGAAACAAGAATTTTCACCTTTTAGGAAAGAAACTTCAAAGTGATTTTCCAAGCTCCAAATGGATGATTTAGCAAAAACTCACAACTAGAGATGTTCTTAGAATATGGTTTACATTTAAAAAATGAAGTTGGATGAAATTTTTGATGGATGGAAGTGTATTGAAGAGGCTTGGCCGAATGGTGCGGGAAATGAAGACTTAGAAGTTTTCTTTGTGTCTTGAAACAAAGAGAAATGAGAGAATAGATTAGAATGATTGAAATGAAGATGATAAAGTGAATAATTGCCCCCCCCCCAAAATGCATGGCCGTAGAGCATCAAGCAAAAAGCTAGCCACCTTTTTGACAATTCTTGCTTCATAATGGCCTTTGATTATTTGGATGGTGGATGGCTTGCTTCTAGACTTCATGATTGCATTTTGATTGAATAATTGGATGCATAATTATAGCATATGGCCGAAAATGCTATAGGAAACTCAATCAATTGTTGATTGATTTTTAATAACTTATTTATGCTTAAGTCCTTCTAGTTATGTTTAATTAAAAGTTAGTTAGATTCCTTTGTATTTTAGTTAATTCATTAATTTACTTAGAATCCTTAATCTTCTACTTAATTATACTCTTACATTTGTCTAACTAAAATTTGATAAAAACTAATTAGGTTTTAATCTATTTAATTATCACTTAACCCCTTTAGATTAACTTAATTAGATTTTAAATTAACTAATCTATTAAATTAAGTTTTAAATTAACTAATCTACTAAATCTAACCATTTTTATGGATTTTTAACCTTTTGGTCTAGAATTTTACAAGCCTTTTATGTTAGTAAATTTTTCTTTAAAGTGGGTCCCACAAACCCAAACGTGGGTCCCACAAAGCAAATGTGGGTCCCACAAGCCAAACGTGGGTCCCACAGATTTTTTTGCATGATAAATATTTTTATTATACAGAAAAATCTTAAAAATTAAAAGATTGATATATGTATTATTCGGATTGGGTTTAGTAAGATCGCCCAGCTCCAAATAATCAAACAAGATTTTCCCCGGCCCGAAAATTATTATTTTCTTAACTCGGAGCAAATCACACGAAACAATCAAATACAATTACGAAACAGTCAAATTAATTTTATAACATACAGAAATCAGAAAACAATACAATAAGGGCAAAAACGTAATTAACTAAAAATTGGGGTGTTACAACTCTCCCCCACTAACAAAAATTTCGTCCCCGAAATTTTATCGTACCTTAGAAAAGATGTGGGTACTGCTCCCTCATTTTGTCTTCTAGCTCCCAAGTAGCATCTCCCGTTATCTCATTCCATATAACCATTACCAATACAATCATCTTCCCTCGAAGCTGCTTCACTCTCTTGTCCTCAATCTTAACAGGAAGTGTCTCATATGTCAAATTATCTTTCAGTTGTACTTCATCAGGCTGAATGACATGCGTTGGATCGGGGATATATTTCCTCAGTTGAGACACATGGAATACATTATGAAGATTGGATAGAAAAGGTGGTAAAGCTATTTGGTAGGCTACAGGACCTATCCGACGAATGATTTGATAAGGTCCAATGAATTTAGGAGTGAGTTTTCTAGATTTGATAACCCTTCCGACACCAGTCGTAGGTGTTACTCGCAAAAACACATGCTCACCTTCTTCAAATTCAAGAGGTCTCCTGCGCTTGTCAGCATAGCTTTTCTGTCGGCTCTGAGTCGTTCTCATTTTCTCCTGAATCATCTTCACCTTCTCCGTAGTTTGTTGCACAAGATCAGGTCCAATGGTCATACTTTCCCCATCTTGATACCAACACAAAGGTGTTCGGCATCATCGCCCATAAAGTGCTTCATAGGGTGCCATCCCTATACTTGAGTGAAAACTATTATTGTAGGTGAATTCTATTAAAGACAGAAATTCATCCCAACTCCCTTGTTGTTCCAACACACAAGCACGTAATAGATCTTCCAGTGATTGAATAGTTCTCTCCGTTTGACCATCAGTCTGCGGATGATAAGCAGAACTCAGATGTAACTTCGTCCCCATGGCTTCTTGTAGGCTTCGCCAAAACCTTGACATAAACCTCGGGTCTATATCAGAAACTATACTTGCGGGTACACCGTGAAGTCTAACAATTTCACTAATGTACACCTGGGTTAATCGTTCCAACGAATACTTGATATTAATCGGCAAGAAGTGCGCTGACTTCGTAAGCCTATCAACTATAACCCATATAGAATCATGACCCTTCTTCGTTCTTGGCAATCCGGTAACAAAATCCATTGAGATACTATCCCATTTCCACTCGGGAATAGTTAAAGGTTGTAACATACCGGCTGGTCTTTGATGTTCAACTTTTGCCTTTTGACAAACCAGACAAGACGCCACACGTTCCCCAACATCTCTCTTCATCCTTGGCCACCAAAACATCCGCTTTAAATCTTGATACATCTTTGTCATCCCCGGATGCATACTCAACCTACTAGCATGAGCTTCGTCCAGAATTGCTTGCTTCAGCTCGGGATCATTAGGTATACAAATCCTTCCTTTAAATCTTAAGATTCCATCAGATCCTTCCTCAACCGTTGCCTTATGACCTTGCTTCAAAAATTCTTTCTTATTCAGTAAATATGGATCCTTATCCTGTTTTTCCTTGATTTCTTCCAGCAAGTCATTCAAAAATAATAACTTTACTTAGACGAATCCTTCCTGGTGCTAATTCCACTGACATCCGTAAATCTCTAAATTAATTGATCAATTCTTCCTCCTTTATCATCATGGTAGAAACACTGATCACCTTTCTACTTAAAGCATCCGCCACCACATTCGCCTTTCCCGGATGGTATTGAAGTTGGAAATCATAGTCCTTCAAGAACTCCAACCATCGCCTCTGCCTCATGTTCAATTCCTTTTGACTGAACAGGTATTTTTAACTCTTGTGATCACTGAAGACATTGAACACAACTCCATACAGAAAATGTCTCCACACTTTCAACGCAAAAACCACTGCAGCGAGCTCCAAATCGTGCGTTGGATAGTTCCTCTCATGAACCTTCAACTGTCTTGAAGCATAGGCTACCACATTTCTGTTCTGCATCAACACGCATCATAACCCTTGATAAGAAGCGTCACAATACACCTCAAAAGCCTCGTTAGGATCTGGCAAAATCAGCACTGGTGCAGTTGTCAATCTCTTCTTCAACTCTTGAAAACTTGCCTCACATTCTTTCGTCCAATCAAAAGCTTGACTCTTCCTTGTGAGTTGCGTAAGAGGTCCAGCTATCTTAGAAAAACCTTCAATGAACCTCCGATAATATCCGGCCAATCCAACAAAACTTCGGATTTCAGTTACCGTCTTCGGCCTCTCCCATTGCAAAATAGTTTCTATTTTCGATGGGTCCACCGCGATACCTTCCTTGGAAATTACGTGACCCAGAAATTGAACTTCTTCTAACCAAAACTCACACTTTGCCAATTTTGCATACAGCTTTTTGTCCTTCAAAATTTGGAGAACTATACTGAGATGTTCAGCATGCTCTTCCTTATTTTGGGAGTAGATCAAAATGTCATCGATAAAAAAGACAACAAATCTGTCTAAGTATGGACGAAAAATCCTATTCATATAGTCCATGAATATTACAGGAGCATTCGTCACTCCGAACGGCATCACCTGATACTCATAATGCCCATAACGAGTTCGAAAAGCTGTTTTAGGTATATCCTCTACCTTGACACGAATCTAATGATAACCTGATCGCAAATCTATTTTAGAGAAAATAGCTGCTCCTTTCAGCTGGTCCATCAAATCATAGATCCTTGGAAGTGGATATTTGTTCTTTATCGTGACCTTATTCAGCTGACGATAGTCTACGCAAAGACGAGAAGTTCCATCCTTCTTCTTGACTAGTAGTACTGGCGCTCCCCACAGTGAAACACTCGGTCGCACAAGCTGCTTTTCCAACAATTCCTCCAATTGCTTCTTCAACTCCACCAATTCTGATGGCGACATCCTATATGGTGCAATTGAAATAGGACCTGCTCCTGGTACCAAATCAATAGCAAACTCGATTTCTCTTTCCAGTGGTAAGCCAAGTACATCATCAGGAAAAACTTCTGGAAACTCATTCACGATTGGAATAGCATTCACATCTTTTTCACTCTTGACCTCCAAAGAAGACAGCAGCATGTATCCTTGAGCTCTATCCCTCAATAAAGATTTGACTTTGACGGCAGTTAAAAATCTAGAATCCTCATCCTTAGGAAAAACTAAGGTTTTATTGTCACAATCTAATAGGATATGGTTAGAAGATAACCAATCCATTCCTAATATTATATCTATTTCAACAAGGGGTAAGCAAATTAAATTGACCGAAAAGACTCAATCATTTATGGTAATAGGACAGTTCAAACATACTTTAGATGTAACAACAGGCTTGGCAGTTGGTGTAGAAACAATCAATTGAAAACTCAAAGAAGACACAGGCAATTTCAATCGATCCACACAGTCATACGCAATAAATGAATGCGTCGCACCTGAATCATATAGTACAGTCAAAAGATTACCTGCTACGACACCTTCCCCCTGAATAAGATCTTCAGACTGAGAAGCCTCAGCCCCGCTCATCGCGTACACTCTCCCTCCAGATCGCGGCTGAGTAGCACGAACATTGCTCACAACTGGCTTATTTTCTGACTGGTTACATTCTCTAGAAACATGCCCAGGCCTTCCACACTTGAAACAGATTGGCCCTTTGATTGAACAGTCTCTAGATATGTGGCCACTCTTTCCACATTTAAAACATCTTGGCGTAAACGCCACATTTGTACCAGCTTTGTTGCTACTAGAACTTTCCCCGTTAGATAGACGTTGAGGCTGACTCCCCGGTGGTCTCGAATACAGCTTGCGTTGAAATCGATTGTTATTGTTGTTGTTGTTGCCTCCTCTTTGGAACCTAGTTGGTCCAAAGTTGCGATTTCTTGGATCACGTGACGGCTCCAACTCCTCGAGTCGTACACATGTGTCCACCAAAGCATGAAACTGGTTCATCCTTAAGGGTAGCACTCCTCGCTTCAACTCTACCCTCAGCCCTTCCTCAAACTTACGGCATTTCCACGTATCATTCTGTCGAGTTTGAGCATAGTCTGAGAACTGAGACAAGCTCTCAAATTTAGAAGCATATTCATTGACAGTCATGTTACCCTGACGTAAACCAAGAAATTCCATCTCCTTGGCATGTTGAGCACTGGCAGGAAAGTACTGTTCCAGAAATACCTCACAGAATACCTCCCAGGTAATTTCAGTTCCCTCAGCTTGTAGTAAGCTTCGGGTTCCTCTCCACCAGTTCTCACCATCCCCTCTCAGCATAAATGTAGCATACGTCACCTTTCGATCATCAGCGCACCCCATTCCTTCAAATATCTTTTCGAGATCTTGGATCCAAAGACTCGCCTTCTCTAGATTAAATTCACCTCTGAACTGCGGCGGGTTATTGCGCCTAAACTCAGTCAAGTTTAGAGCATCAGCAGTCGCATCTTGCTGTTGAGCTGCTCGTTCATTTTGTTGTGTAATCACCTCTGCCATACGCTGCATAGCCTCAGCAGCTGCAATCATTGGGTCAACATTACGGTTCATGTTTGCACGCGTTTCTCTTCCGCCAGACATCTTTTTCTTCAATCAAACAAGACAAAACAAAATCAGATGTATCCTTTCGGACACCAATCACAGAGAATCACACAACACAAGTAAAAACAGACCCAACCACAACCCCAAAAGACTCTAACTTGGGCTCTGATACTAACTAAAATGTCACACCCTACTGGGGATGTCACATTTCCAAATAATAATAATAACCTCTACCCAAGTTATAAATTATTATGTAATATATAATAATATAGGTTGTAAAAATATTTTTTTTTTACATTATATTATAAAATAAAATAAACAGAACATAAAATAAAACAAACTATTACATACACACCATAATTATACATATGATTTTGTTTTTAATAGGTACAAATAATTTACATATTACAAACTAGTTAATTAAAAACAAGAACTCATCGATTTAAAGCAAACCATAAACTAGCCCAAGCATAACACTAAAAGTTCGATCCTCCGAAGAATCCTCCTCGGGAAGATTATCGGAAGACGTAAATACTCCTGGTAACATCATACCACATCGCAATCAATCCATATGATATGGATAATCTCGAGGTTCACCTTCCTCGAAATTTGGTCACTCGATTCTTTGCTCCTCGTTGTATTGACAATCCAACAGGTTGCTCCTCTTCTACTTCCTCAACGACTTTACGGAACATAAATAATAATACAAGTAAAAATATATATAAAGAGGTAAGACAATCTACATCATTACCAAAGATAGCAAGAAGAAAACGACAATACAAACAAATATAACGCTTAATATAACAATTCATATTATCACACATGCAAAATATCCAATTATAACTATTCACATTATCACACATGCAAAATATCATAAATCAAATTATAACTATTCACACAATAATGCAGATTAAATATGCCATGTACTCAGACTCGCTCCTACTCCATGGAGCTAAACACAAACATCAGAGAGAATGATCCGGTAGACATGTCCGCACATCAGGCTGCCTCAACCAACTATTACACAGTCAAATACGTCGTGTAAATAGCACACAGTCAAATACGTCGTGCGAATGGTACACAGTCAAATACGTCATGTAAATAGTACACAGTCAAATACGTCGTGTACGTCCAGGCATAGTACCAGACAGTCTCCAATAGATCCTGATTAAGAATAGTATTTGTCGAGATCGCTAGTGTGTGTTTTCAGTTACCACGGCCCAGAGGAGCTACCAACTGTCCACATGTGGAATCTACTGCACACTAACGCCTCCAAGTTCTCCACATGAACACACTACGCCTATCACACCCGCAACACGGTATAATTCATCTCGTCAGTCAATTGTCAATTTCAACCAAATTGACATACCACTCTATGTATGTAATGATCCATAATTACAAAAATACCCTCAGTATCACCATGAATCATAATTACATAAATATCCTCATTGTCACCATAATTACAGAAATACCCTTAGTATCAATAATTCCAAAAACAGTATGTCTCCACTTGACAGTACTATTTCCCAACGTATCTGAGTCCACCACTTTGGCCCAATAGTAAAAACTTACTGTTTCCATAAGTCGCGTAAATATTTTTCAACGTTTTCTCAATCGCGTAACATTTTTAAATCATCTTCTCAATCGCGTAGTTTAAAAATCATCATTTTAAATACACGTAAGCTATTTCTACTATTTTTCACTGTATAAAATATTTCTTGATGTTTCAAATTAAATTTTGAAACTTTCCAAAACTACAAATATTATTTAGACATTATTTTCCATTTTTCTTTACACAAAATACTCTAAGTCATAATTTTTGACGTTTTCCTCAAAAATTCAATTTTAATAAATTCTTCTACAGTTAATTTTATTCCTTAACTACGTAAAATATTTTCTTGCTTTCTAAATATCATTTTGAAACGTTCTTCATTACTTGCTCATTTTTAATCAATTTTGACAGCATTTAGTTTAGAAAATCCACTAAATGATATTTTCTACATTTTCCTTTAAAAATTTCTTTATTTAATTATAACCATAAAATACACTTTAAAAATTGCTAACATACTTTAAAACTCAAAGGTAAGTATTTTCAAGTGTCAAAAATTTATTTCTTTTATACAGTAGACTTCTAATAAAAATTTGTTTACTTATTTGGTTCTTGAAAGTCCATTGTAAATAAATTCTTTTTAGGTCAATAAAACTAATTTACACTTAGAAAATAAATTTTGGATGAATTAAACATTAAAATATATTTTGGCCGAAAATCACCATTTTTATACAAACCATGTTTAAAATTATTTTTCATCTATTAAATCATTGAAAAATCCTTTAACTTAATTAGATCAACTAGGTTATCCTTTTAGAAAATGGTTGAGAACATATTGGTTCTCTTTTCATAGTAAAAACCATAAGCTCTTCATCTTGTGTTCTTTGGAACACTTTTGCAAATCTCAACATATTTGCACATCCAACAATAATTATCATAGATCCATGAACATATACATATATTTATGAACACATACCATATATTAAAGCAATAATAAAACATATACCAAATATCAAAGCTATAAACATGCTTGCATGCATAATAAATCACAAATAGAAAAGACAATAAACATGCACACAAAATTAATCACAACTAGAAAAGACAATAAACATGCACACAAAATTAATCACAAAACAAACAACCAAGTGAATGAATCCTTATGGATTCTTCACCACAATTACATCCATTTTCTCACCACCACATATGGTTGATGAGATTAAATCTCCCTCTTACCTATAAGGAAAGCAAGATCTCCTTGGACTCCTCCTTGGAAATTTTGTGTAGCTTCAACAAAAATCCTAACAAACTTAAACAAATTATAAAGTCATAAACTATGGATGAAAAAGATAAACTATGGATCAATCATGGCTTAGATCATCAAAATCAAATTAGAAACAAGAAACAAGAATTTTCACCTTATAGGAAAGAAACTTCAAAGTGATTTTCCAAGCTCCCAATGGATGATTTAGCAAAAACTCACAACTAGAGATGTTCTTAGAATATGGTTTAGATTTATAAAATGAAGTTGGATGAAATTTTTGATGGATGGAAGTGTATTGAAGAGGCTTGGCCGAATGGTGTGGGAAATGAAGACTTAGAAGTTTTCTTTGTGTCTTGAAACAAAGAGAAATGAGAGAATAGATTAGAATGATTGAAATGAAGATGATAAAGTGAATAATTGCCGCACCCCCCCCCAAAATGCATGGCCGTAGAGCATCAAGCAAAAGGCTAGCCACCTTTTTGACAATTCTTGCTTCATAATGGCCTTCGATTATTTGGATGGTGGATGGCTTGCTTCTAGACTTCATGATTGCATTTTGATTGAATAATTGGATGCATAATTATAGCATATGGCCGAAAATGCTATAGGAAACTCAATCAATTGTTGATTGATTTTTAATAACTTATTTATGCTTAAGTCCTTCTAGTTATGTTTAATTAAAAGTTAGTTAGATTCCTTTGTATTTTAGTTAATTCATTAATTTACTTAGAATCCTTAATCTTCTACTTAATTATACTCTTACATTTGTCTAACTAAAATTTGATAAAAACTAATTAGGTTTTAATCTATTTAATTATCACTTAACCCCTTTAGATTAACTTAATTAGATTTTAAATTAACTAATCTATTAAATTAAGTTTTAAATTAACTAATCTACTAAATCTAACCATTTTTATGGATTTTTTACCTTTTGGTCTAGAATTTTACAAGCCTTTTACGTTAGTAAATTTTTCCTAAAAGTGGGTCCCACAAACCCAAACGTTGGTCCCACAAAGCAAATGTGAGTCCCACAAGGCAAACGTGGGTCCCACAGATTTTTCTGCATGATAAATATTTTTATTATACAGAAAAATCCTAAAAATTAAAAGATTGATATATGTATTATTCGGATTGGGTTTAGTAAGATCGCCCAGCTCCAAATAATCAAACAAGATTTTCCCCGACCCGAAAATTATTATTTTCTTGACTCGGAGCAAATCACACGAAATAATCAAATACAATTACGAAACAGTCAAATTAATTTTATAACATACAGAAATCAGAAAACAGTACAATAAGGGCAAAAACATAATTAATCAAAAATTGGGGTGTTACAGGAACTTTTTCCAGTTAAACTAAATTCAAAATAGATTGGACCATTTGTGGTAACTAACGTTTTTCCTTTTGGTGCAGTAGAAATCATGAGAGAGGCATCTGGTAAAATATTCATAGTCAATGGACACCGTCTTAAGCCTTAGCATGAGCTTTTGGAAAGTGCAAAAGTGGAAGAGATGACCTTCTCCTTCCACAACATGAAGATCATTGAAGATGTCACAATGTCGGGCTGAGGACAATAAACTAAGCGCTTAATAGGAGGCAACCCATCATCAAGAAAATCAGATTTGCTTTCTTCTCTTTTTTATTTTTTGTTTCTCTATAGTTTTCTTGATTAGTTTCTTAGGCAGAATGGATCTTGATCTGTAACATCCCGAAAATTAATAATTTTATGATAAATAGTCGTTTTATAATATTTGTGATTTTTGTGAATTTTTCTGTATTTTTCTGTGAATGTGAAATATTTTAATATTATTTTTCGTTTTACGTGCACACTGAGCGGAGCTAGAAAAAATGAAACTTTTTTTCCCGAGAACCTTGAACTGTGGAAATGTCGACGGGGGATCTTACTAAACCCGAGGCTAAACATGGTTTATGAGGTTTCATATTTTTTGAGATTTTATCTGATAAATAAAAATTACAGAATAATTTTATTATCCGTTAGACAATAAATATCAGTTTTTGTTCACTGTAATTTCTGTCAACTGATAATAAATCTGATACAGTGTTAGTCGTATTTTAGAGAATACTTTAATGATGTAACGCCCCTTTTTGGGAGGGAACGTCACATTGTCAAATAAAATAAAATGGGGAAATTAAATAATCAAGCAATTAAGACCCGATCCATTTAGTCAAGGTTAACTCGTTTAATTCTTAAATATGCGAGCAAAATAGCAGAACTATATTTTTTTTTTGTTTCGATAATTGTAACACCCTTGTGGGGATGTCACATATATAAAGAAAATAAAAGAAAGATAAATAAAATCTACCCAAGTTGTAAAACACTTGTTATAAAATAATACGGGTTGTAAAATAATTCCTGTTAAACAGAATATTATTAAATAAAATAATGTGGAAACATAAAATAAACAGAACAACATCACTCATAATATACATATGGTCCAAATTATAAGTTATACAAATAATTTACAACTACAACTACAAATATTTAAACATAAGCAGTAAACAGAAACAGTAAAGAGTCAATATATACATACGCAGACGCGCCCAAAAATACACATCATAAACATTTAATCCTCTGATAGATCACTCTCAGGAAACTCATCAGAAGATAAATATCCAGGATGCCTCGACACTCGGCGGAAACGAGACTGCGCAGTCGATACGATAGTCATCTCACTAGGCTCAGTGGACACACCACCCCAATGACGCCTAAGAGATAAAGGCAACTCTAAGTGCAGAAACACAGTAGTCGTCATCACTGGCTCTCCATCAAACATATGACGTAGGGACACAGTCAGCCGTCCCACGTACGTCACTGAGTCTCTATCTCCCCGCAAATGCCAAGCTAACGTTCCACCGTGAAACTCAAGTGTCATAAAACCCAAAAATCCTGGCACCGCCATACCCAAGCAAATCAGTCCAATGGATATGGATGATCAGATGGTTCTTGGTCGTCGTACTGATCTTCAGCTTACTGCTCCTCTTCCTCCTCAGGATACAAAATCTCAAGAGGTTGTTCCTCTTCCTCAAACTCTTTACCACGTAAATAAATATACAGAAAACACATACAATAAAGAGGTAAGACAATCTAAAATCATCACAAACATGGCAAATAAGAAAACGACAATCAACAAATATACAGTTCATGCACTATGAAAAGCTATAACAGTAATTAATAACAGAATAGTATCACAACAACACATAATATCACAGATAAAATAATATCACAGATAAGATAATATCACAGATAAAATAATACCACAGATAAAATAAAATAAGAAATAGACAAATTATCATAATAATAACCAAATAAAATAAACAGATAAAATAAAATAATATCCAAGATATAACCATATACAATATGACACGATCCTACTCCATGGAGCTAAACACATACAGATATTAGAGAGAGAATGACCCGCAAAATCTATTAGTACCACGGCTGCCCAACCAAACTATTGCGCTGTCACACGTTGTGTCTATAGCCCCACGTCACATGGAATCCACCATCCAAGGCGTGGTGTAGTTCACGGTCTCACGTTGTGGCACTACAGGCAATGTACTATTAGACTTTACAAAATCTCGATTAAAAATAGTGCGTGTCGAGTCCATTAGTGTGCTATCGGTTACCACGGCCCAGCGGAGCGACCGACTGTCCATATATGGGATCCCGTACACTAACGTCTCCAAGTTCATAAAGACAATGAACCACACTACGTTTATCGCATCGACAACACGATGTGATTCACCTCGTCAACCAATTCACCAAAAAATGGCATATACTCAATATATGAGAAATTACCAGAATACCCTCAATAAAAATATATCCTCAAAGATAAAAAAATACAGTAAGTCCCACTTGGGACAAAAATCTTGTTCCAAAGCCATTGTACGGGTTCACCTCATAGCCCGACAACAGAAAAATACAGAAAATACCGTTTTGATCAATCGCGTAGAAATTTTATCGCGTTTTCACAATCTTATCATTTTTACAAACATTTTCAAATCGCGTAAATATATTTTGCTATTTTTGCAAATCGCGTAAGATTTTTAATACGTTTTCTCAATCGCGTAAGATTTTTAAATCATTTTCTTGTCCAAATCCCTTAAAAATTACTGTTTAAATCAACAGAAATAATAAATAATACGTTTAAACTACGTAAAATATTTTTCATACCGTATACTGTCTTTTGGACATCTTTTCTATCTTATTTGCCCATTTTTACTAAAAATTGACAGTATTTTGCTTAGAAAATTATATTAATGGTTTCCTAATTTTTTCGTAAAAATTTTGTTTACTTAATTTTTAACCATATAATTTAATCCTTTTGAAAACCACTAACATGCTTCAAAATAAAGTATGAGCTATATGTTAGAAATCCTCAAAAGTTACTGTATTTCCTTTCTAATAGTAAAATCAATAATTTTAGTTGATTAAACTTAATTCAATTCAATTTATTTCTTCAAAACTCATTTTAGAACAATTCTTTTTAACATATATTGCATCTTTATACTTGGAAATGGTTTGGAATTGATTTTAGAAATCATGAATATTTGGTTTGGCATGTTGGCTGAAATATACACTTGTGTTATTTGATTTTGAAATTCATTTTCCTTGATCTAAACAATTCTATCTTTTGTTAATTTTCCTAGGTTAATTAAATTACATTTTAGGAAAATAATGAGAACATTTTGGTTCTCCTTTTAGTCAATGGCTGTGAGCCTTGGTGTGGTGTTCTTTGGAACACTCATGCATTCCTTAGCATGTTATTCACATCCTATACATTATCATGCATTTCTAACACATACAAATTATCAAAGCTTGTAGACATGCAATTTAAAGCTTGTAGACATGCAATATCATACAAATTATTACAAACATCAAATAGGAAAGCTACTAACAACCACACAAACAAGCTACTAACAAACACAAACAAAGGAATCCTTATGGATTCTACAATCAACAATCAATCTCCATCTTCTTACCACCACCCATGGATGATAAGAATTGTCTTCCTCTTACCTTAAATGAAGACAAAAATATTCTTTCACACCTCTTCTAGGTTTCGGTTTTCTCCTTCAAATCACCTAACAAACTTAAACAAAATCTACAAGTTACTAACCATAAAAGAGAGCTTAAACCATGGAGAAATCATGGCTTAGAACTTTGAAAAAGAGTTTAGAAATGGAAAACAAGAAATTTCACCTTCTAGGTAAAATTTTCCAAGTAGGTTTCCAAGCTTCAAATGGAAGATTTTGCAAGAACTCTCAACTAGAGATGTTCTTAGGATTGTGTTTAGGTTTAGAAAACTTGGTTGGATAAAATTTTGGGTGGTTGGATGGTCTTGGTTTGTGTTTGGCCGAAACTAGCTTCAAGGAAGCTTCAATGGTGTTTAGGGTTTTTGGAAGAGAGAGAAGAGAGAAAATGCATGAAAGATGAAGTGATTTTTGTCCTCCAAAGGCCAAATGGCCGTGAACATCAAGCCATGCAAGGTGTAGCCTTGCTTGGCTTCATCCAAGCCTTAGGATGGATCAAAGGTCAAGATTAAAACTTGGTTAGCAAGCTTAGCTCTCATTGGTTCATCCTTGCCTTGTCACCAACCTTAGTCACTAACCTAGTCATTAGCTTAGTCATTAACCTAGTCATTAGCTAGCTTAGTCACTTGTTCTAGAGAATTCCTTCACTAATGATGCTTAATTAAGCTACTAAGTTAACTGTTTTAACTAAACGTGGGTCCCGCAAAATATTTTTGGGTCCACTATCATTTTATTATACTGACTAATAAAATAATATTATAATAATACAAAATTATTTTATTTGACAGTTAAATCCTAAAAATTAAAAGATTAACAACAATATCATTCAGAATCGGGTTTAGTAAGATCCCAGTTTTGAATAATTAAAACAAGATTTTCCCTACCGAAAAATATTATTTTCCTGTCCCGGAGCAAATCACACAAAAAGTCCAAATAAAATCACACAAGTAATATTAAGCAATCTTGTAACATATAGAAAAATTAAAAACAAGACAATCGAGACGTAACGGTCATTTTTTCATTTTTCCCCCACGGAAAGCAAATCATCCAAAACGTTCAAATAAAATTACAGACAGTATTAATTGTCTGTATATCTCCCAGAAAAATTAAAACAGTAGCTTGAGAAAATTTTTATTTTATCGTCTCGAAGCAAATTACGTAAAACGACCAAATAAAATCTTAGCCTGTAAAAACGTATTTGTATTTCATATAGAAAACAAGAAACAGTAAATAAGGACACAACAGTCTTTTACTCAAAAGCTTGAAAAACAGCAAACAGAAAATTCAAAACATTTTTTTAAAAATTGGGGTGTTACAATAATCATTTTAGCCATGCGGAATAGAAATGACAGTGAAGGATGAAAAGTAGACAACATTCTCATCTGGATAATATGTATGTAGATATATACATATATAATGTACTGACATCATTTATACTTTGATACAAGCCTGAATTTTATATATATATATTTTTTTCTTCTTTTTTTTTGATTGAATTAATTGGTCAAATGTAATTAGCCGTAAAAATAAGGCAAAAAGGTAAAACTTATATCTGAATAACTTGCACATATGTTATATATATAAATGTTAACAACGTTTTGAATATAAGCCTAGAATATTAAAAACAAAACAAAACTATACCTGTCCCAAAAGATTATACAAATATGTCCCAGTGATACCAAAATATACAGCTCACACAAAAATACATCAGGCCCCAAAATAAAACACTAGTAGCCATCAGTAGCTACCAGTAAACTCAGTCTCTTAGATGAGGAGGGACCGTATCCGGGTCCTCAACAGGATCCTCCTCTTCCGAGGAAACCTCCATGGGAACCACAGAAGCACGGGACGGAGCCCGAGCGGTGGAATCAAAAGAGTCCTCCCAAGGGGTGTAGTAACGGTCTCCCCACATCTCACGGATGGGCAAATAAAACTCTAGTCGTAGGCTGACGTGGCAGGTGAGGACAGGTGCCTCATGTTGTCTCCAGGCAAGGGTGATGGACACGTCTCCCAAGTAAATACAGCGCTCAGAGTTCAGGTTGATGTGCCAGCACTTTGGCCCTCCAAGGAAGGTCAGAAGCACATCGCCCAAGAATCCACGCATACGTGTCCCCATCTTCCGCAGCAGATGCTAATCTTGTTCGGGCCAGAAGCCGGGGAAGTTAGGAGCTTTTAACTCGTTGCCGTCGTCTTCGGTCGTTACAAAGTATATATGTACAGACAACAGGTAGTAGAAATACAGAAAGAGGTAAGACATCCTACCATCATTACCAATTGTAGCATGCTAGAAACAAAACGGCGCCACGCGCCCAAATAGCAATTCAGAATATCACATCCAATTAATAAACAGTAATTCCAACAGTAAGCAAATAAACAGTTCCAGGCAGATAATCATCACGGTAGTAATCAAATCAGTCATAGTTATGGAAAATGAATATTAACAATGACAGTGTATATCATGACTCGCATGCATGCTTTTCCCGAATTCCTACTCCATGGAGCTAGACTCAAACAATCGGAGAGAAAGATTAGGAGACATGTCTGTAACTCGGCTGCCGAGGTCAGTGCTATCAATAAATTTTCTTGTGCGCAATCATGGCATTATACAGACATTCTACACTAGATCACGATATAGGACAGTGTCTCGGTCCGGATCGTTGGTGCGTTTGCATCGGTCTACCCCACGGGCAGGAGAGCTACCAACCTCCCATTGCGAGGAACCCGCACCCCGATGCCCCCAAGGTCAACCAATGACCTACACTTGTCTATTCGCACCCGCACTAAGGTGTGTTCAATCTCCTAGGCAACTTGGTCTTACAACAGTCCACAAGGTCAATCACAATGCATAAGACACTATGCATGAACATGTATGATTCACAATCTCATACAATTCTATAATATGCCACATTAGGCCAATATAAGCATCAATATACAAATGGTAATTTGCATGTACTCACAATATCATATTATTGAAATAATTCGAGGTAACACATTTTCATGGTCCATTATGCATTCTTAATTAAGATTTGTCATCCTTGTCAAAGTTCACGTCCAATCCTATTCTTACAACTTGCAAAATCTTCCAAGGCAATTAAATTTCTTCCACCTTTGTAAATCGTTCAAGCTCTTAGGCCTTGCACTCTCTTGTTCTTCACTCACTTGGAATTACCCTAGGTTTTATGATAATCTCGTTCTTAGTCCTTTAAGATTTATGAAATCTTGATTATATTAAATTCTTCCGATTCATGAGTTATCCATTTTATGACATAAGCATCTTAACATAATCTACTCTCATAGAGTCTCCTTCTTTCTAGAGGAATTTCCTTAACAAATTCAGTTCCTTACTTCATTTTATGTTGTAATACCTTCACATGGAAGTCTTAGCATCATTTCACCATCATCTGGGTGATTCTGCTATGGGCGCCTAGGCGCCATGTCTGGAACGCCTGAGCGCTGGTTGAGTGCCTAGGCGCTAAACACGAAGCGCATGAGCGCTAACCAATGCGCG
Organism: Ormosia emarginata; assembly: GCA_029884605.1. Lineage (NCBI taxonomy): Eukaryota > Viridiplantae > Streptophyta > Magnoliopsida > Fabales > Fabaceae > Ormosia > Ormosia emarginata. The sequence continues at coordinate 5,518,496 of JAQQTP010000037.1, forward strand.
TTCAGGGAAATTTTCCCTGGGCATAGAGCGCCTAGACGCTCTACGCACAGCGCCTTAGCGCTAATGCAATTTCAAGGATTCTGCAGAATCCCTTCTGCAGAACCGTGGCCCATTAACTTTCAAGTATTAAAGTCATTTACCAACAATCCAAATCAAGGTTATGAACTCCATAAAAACCACATACAAGCATTTATATTATCAAAGTAAAGGATAACCCACATTGGGGGTTTTTCCACCAACAACACATCAAAGGTTCCTAGATGCTAAAAGAGGTTGAGGAGGAGTGTCTTCCTCTTACCTAAGAGAAGAAATCAAGAGAAACACCAAGAAATCTTCTTGTGGATTTTCGGATTTGAGCTCCACCAAACCCTAAAAATGGTGACTTGATTAGAATGGCACATGGACGTGAAAAATGAAATGTGAATGGTTATTAGAAGACCCTTGTAACTGAAAATGAAGAAGAGAGAAGAGAGGTCTTGAAACTTACACAAAAGCTCAAAGCTTGAAGCTTGAAGAAGATGATGAAAATGGTGAAATTTGGCAATGCTCCAAGCAAGAAAGATGTTTAGGAGAGGGTAGGGATTAAGGAAATGTATTTGGATGAAAGTTTTGTGAATGTTGAGTGGGGAGAAGGAGAGCTGCCGTAGCACACCAGAAAAGAGGGAGGAGAAGAAGAAAATGGAGAAAGAAGAAGAAGAGTAAAAAAGAAAGGCTTGAAATGTGTTAATGAATTAAAGTGATAGTTGAATAATTGAAATGAAGCAATTTCCCTTCCCTTGGGCTGCATTCCAGCCGTGCAAAGAGAGAGGGAAATTGGCTTCCAAGGGAAGCTAAAGGTATTTGAGTCTTTGGTTGGTCAAAGCTTCTCAAAGAAGCTTTGAATATTTAACATTAAATTTAAATTAAAGTGAATGGATTAGACATAAAGTAGATTACATTAGGATAATGTGATAGTATTTTTATTACACTATTATCCAATAGATAATAGTTACAGTTGACAGAAGTCAGTATTTAATTATTCTGACAGATGAATTTTTCTTTTCGCTGTATCGATTTATTTTATCTGTTAAGATTTCTTGAAAATTTGTGAAACCTCGTAAACTGTGTCAAGTTCCGGGTTTAGTAAGATCTCCCGTCGACTTATCCATAGTTCAAGGATCGCAGAGAAAACATCGTGTTTTCCCAATTCTGTTTAGCGTGCACGTAAAACGAAGAATATATTAAAATATTTCGACGTTTCCGTAAAATTCTAGAAAAATTCCTAAAAATTAAGAATAATATAAAATGACTATTTATTCATAAACAGGTATTTTTCGGGATGTTACAACACTCCCGAACTAAAAGGAATTTCGTCCTCGAAATTTACGTACCTCAAAACAATTCTGGATGTTGCTCCTTCATCTTGTCTTCTAGTTCCCAAGTCGCATCACCAGTTATTTCATTCCAGATCACTTTCACCAATGGAATCTCTTTCCCTCTAAGTTGCTTTATCCGTCGGTCCTCGATTCTCGCAGGAGGCGCCTCATAGGTTAAGTTCTCTTTTAACTGTACTGTGTCCGGTGCTATAACATGACTTGGATCGGGTAAATACTTACGAAGTTGTGACACATGGAAGACATTATGTATGTTTGAAAGAAAAGGGGGTAAGGCTACTTGGTAGGCTACTGGACCTATCCGGCGAAGAATTTGGTAAGGTCCAAGAAATTTTGGAGTGAGTTTTCTAGATTTCAAAGCCCGGCCGACCCCAGTCGTGGGTGTGACTTTCAGGAATACATGCTCACCTTCTTCAAACTCAAGAGGCTTTCTCCTCTTATCAGCATAACTCTTTTGTCGGCTCTGAGTAGTTCTCATTTTCTCTTGAATCATCTTAACTTTCTCAGTTGTTTGCTGAATGATATCTAGTCCAATCGTAAGACGCTCGCCGTCTTGGTACCAACATAATGGTGTTCAACACCGTCTTCCATACAGAGCTTCATAGGGTGCCATCCCTATACTCGATGATAACTGTTGTTGTAAGTGAACTCTATCAATGGCAAGATTTGATCCCAACTCTCAGTCTGTTCGATAGTACAAGCTCTAAGTAAATCTTCTAGAGATTGGATCGTCCTTTCTGATTGACCATCGGTTTGTGGGTGGTACGCTGAACTCAGATGTAACTTTGTTCCCAACGATGCTTGCAAGCTCTGCCAAAATTTTGAAGTAAACCTCGGATCCCTATCTGAAACAATACTCGTAGGCACACCATGTAGCCTAACGATCTCTCCAATATAAAGCTGGGTCAACTTCTCCAAACTGTACCTTATGTTGATCGGGAGAAAATGGGTTGACTTTGTGAGTCGATCCACAATTACCCAAATCGAATCGTGTCCTTTCTTTGTTCTCGGCAAACCCACAACAAAATCCATTGCGATGCTGTCCCATTTCCATTCAGGAATAGATAATGGTTGCAGCAATCCTGCTGGTCTTTGATGTTCCACTTTAGCTTTTTGACAAACTAAACAAGTCGATACACATCTAGTAACGTCACTCTTCATTCCATGCCACCAAAATAACTTCTTCAAGTCTTGGTACATCTTCGTTATACCAGGGTGCATGTTCAACTTGCTGGTGTGAGTATGTTCCACAATATATCGCCTAAGCTCTTGGTCACGGGGAATACAAACTCTACCTCAGAATCTCAGAATTCCATCCGTTCCTTCTTCAATTTTCGTCTCTTTGCCTTGCCGCATCAGTTCTCTCGCTTCTTGCAAGAATTCATCAACCTTCTGCTTTTCCCGTATGTCATCCATTAGCTCACTTGAGATGGTGACCATATTCATACAAATCCTTCCGGGTTCCAACTTAACAAACGACCATACATCCCTAAACTGTTCTATGAGGTCTCTTTCCTTGATCATCAAGGCAGAAGCACTGATAGTCTTTCTGCTCAAGGCATCAGCCACGACGTTCGCCTTGCCAGGGTGGTACAACAACTGGAAATCATAATCCTTCAAAAATTCTAGCCACCTTCGCTGCTTTATATTCAGCTCTTTCTGATCATACAAATATTTCAAGCTCTTGTGGTCACTGAAGATGGTGAATGTTGCCCCATAGAGAACATGTCTCCATATCTTTAGAGCAAAAACCACAACAGCAAGTTCCAAATCATGGGTAGGGTAGTTCTTCTCGTGTACCCGCAACTATCGCGAAGCATAAGCTACCACTCTTCTGTGTTGCATAAGAACAGATCCCAATCCTTGATACGAAGCGTCACAGTACACCTCAAATGGCTCATTCGGATCAGGTAGTACCAATATTGGTGAGGTAGTCAACCATTTCTTCAACTCTTGGAAACTCCGCTCGCAACTATTAGTCCATTCAAAAGCTTGATTCTTCCTCGTCAAATGAGTGAGCGCTCCAACAATCTTGGAAAATCCTTCAATGAACCTTCTATAATATCCAGCTAAACCAACAAAGCTACGAACTTTCGTCACTGACTTTGGTTGCTCCCACTGTAACACTGCCTCCACTTTTGACGGATCCACTGCAATCCCTTCCTTTGAGATCACATGGCCCAAAAATTTCACCTCATCGAGCCAGAACTCACACTTCGATAGTTTGGCATACAGTTCTTTCTCCTTCAAGATCTGAAGAACTATGCTGAGGTGTTCAGCATGATCCTCCTGATTCTGGGAATATATCAGGATATCGTCAATGAAGATGACAACAAACTTGTCCAAGTAAGGACGAAAGATCCTGTTCATGTAGTCCATGAAGATAGCAGGTGCATTCGTAACACCAAACGGCATTACAAGGTACTCATAATGACCGTATCGAGTACGAAAAGCAGTCTTGGGTATATCCTCTGTTTTCACTCTTATCTGATGGTACCCAGATCTCAAATCTATTTTTGAAAACACCGCTGCTCCCTTTAGTTGATCCATCAAGTCGTCAATTCTTGGGAGTGGATACTTGTTCTTGATTGTCAACTTGTTCAACTGTCTATAGTCTACACATAGTCTCAAGGTACCATCCTTCTTTCGAACTAACAATACTGGTGCTCCCCACGGTGACACACTTGGTCTGACAAACTGTTTCTCCAAAAGCTCTTCTAGTTGTTTCTTGAGCTCCGCCAATTCCGTTGGCGACATCCGATAAGGTGCTATAGACACGGGACCAGCTCCCGGTACCAGATCAATAGCAAACTCTATCTCACGGGTCGGTGGTAAACCAGGTACTTCTTCTGGAAAAACCTCAGAGAACTCCTTCACTACTGGAATAGTGCTCAAGTCAGCCTCACTCTCGACTTTCAAGGAAGATAGTAGCATGTACCCCTGAGCTCCTTCTTTCAAGAAAGCTCGTGCTTGGTTGGCCGTCAAGTATCTAGAATTCTCATCCATAGGAAAGATTATGGTTTTTCTGGAACAATCTAACAGAACATGGTTGGAAGATAACCAATCCATCCCTAAGATTATGTCTAACTGTGACAAAGGTAAACAGATTAGATCAACAGAAAAGACTCGACCTTCAATAGTCAAAGGACATTTAAGACAGAATTTGGTAGTAACTACGGGTTTATCAGTAGGGGTTGAAACAGTCAACTCAAAAGGTAGTTCAGACACAGGTAACCCAAGTCGTAGCACACAGTCATAGGATATGAAAGAATAGGTTGCCCCAGAGTCATACAGTACTTTTAAAAGATTACCTTCTATGATGCCTTCCCCTTGAATCAAGTCTTCAGATTCAGAAGCTTCCGCTCCACTCATGGTGTAAACTCGACCTCCGGCTTGCAGTTTCTCGGCTCGAGTCGCATTGATTGAAGGCTCAGCCTTTGCTTGGTTGCAATCTCTGGACACATGGCCCGGTTTGCCACACCTGAAGCAAATGATCCCCTTGATCGGGCAATCTCTTGTGAGATGATCTTTTCCACATTTCTGGCATTTAGGAGGATATGTCGTATTCTGACCAATTCGGTTCCCAGTAGAACCTCCACCAATATGTTGCTGATTTCCCGCTGGTCGGGAATAGGGCTTCTTTTGGAAGCGGTTAGAACCACTGCCTCCACCTCTTTGGGACCGTACAGGCCCAAAGTTCCTGTTTCTCGAGTCTCTAGCCTGTTCCAAGGCTTCAACCTCACAGCAGGTATCCAACAACTCCGAGAATACCTTCATCTTCAGGGTGATGACGGCCTTCTTCACCTCATATCTCAGTCCTTCTGTGAACTTCCAACATTTCCAGGCTTCATCAGTCTGATGTTGGTAGTGTGTCAAAAATTTCTCTAGGTTCTCAAACTTGGCTGCGTATTCGCTGACAGTTGTGTTCCCCTGTCTCAGGTTGAGGAACTCCATCTCTTTTGCGTGTCTCGCATTAGCAGGAAAATACTTGTCCAAGAACTTGTTCTTAAACACATCCCATGTGATGTTAGCTCCTTTGGCTTCTAGTGCTCTCTGAGCTCCGTTCCACCAATCTTCGGTATTGCCCACGAGCATAAAGGTAGCATAATTCACCTTCTTATCTTCAGCACAGTTCATGCCACGGAACACCTTTTCTAGTTCCTTGATCCACAGACTAGCCTTGTCTGGATCAAATTCTCCCTTGAACTGCGGAGGGTTGTGACGACAAAATTTTGCTCAGTTTTGCGCATCAGCAGTCGCCTCAAGTTGTTGAGTAGCTCGTTCTTGTTGTTGAGCAGCACGCTCATTTTGTTGCACGATGACTTCCGCCATCCGCTGCATTGCCTCAACAGCAGCTATAATTTCTTCACCTCTAGCCATCTTACTCTTTTTCAATTCAGGTTAACTGTAAATCACAAGGTAAATTAGAGAAATTTACTCCAAAACACAAACCACAGAGATTTCACACAGCACAAACAAGACAGACTCACACACAAGACCCAAAGAAGACATAAACCGGGGCTCTGATACCAACCTAATGTAACGCCCCTTTTTGGGAGGGAACGTCACATTGTCAAATAAAATAAAATGCAAAAATTAAATAATTAAGCAATTCAGACCCGGTCCATTTAGTCAAGGTTAACTCGTTTAATTCTTAAATATGCGAGCAAAATAGCAGAACTATATTTTTTTTTGTTTCGATAATCATTTTAGCCATGCGGAATAGAAATGACAGTGAAGGATGAAAAGTAGACAACATTCTCATCTGGATAATATGCATGTAGATATATACATATATAATGTACTGACATCATTTATACTTTGATACAAGCCTGAATTTTATATATATTTTTTTTTCTTCTCTTTTTTTTTGATTGAATCAATTGGTCAAATGTAATTAGCTGTAAAAATAAGGCAAAAAGGTAAAACTTATATCTGAATAACTTGCACATATGTTATATATATAAATGTTAACAACGTTTTGAATATAAGCCTGGAATATTAAAAAAAAACAAAACTATACCTACCCCAAAAGATTATACAAATATGCCCCAGTGATACCAAAATATACAGCTCACACAAAAATACATCAGGCCCCAAAATAAAACATTGGTAGCCATCAGTAGCTACCAGTAAACTCAGTCTCTCAGATGAGGAGGGACCGTATCCGGGTCCTCAGCAGGATCCTCCTCTTCCGAGGAAACCTCCATGGGAACCACAGAAGCACGGGACGGAGCCCGAGCGGTGGAATCAAAAGAGTCCTCCCAAGGGGTGTAGTAACGGTCACCCCACATCTCACGGATGGGCAAATAAAACTCTAGTCATAGGCTGACGTGGCAGGTGAGGACAGGTGCCTCATGTTGTCTCTAGGCAAAGGTGATGGACACATCTCCCAAGTAAATACAGCGCTCGGAGTTCAGGTTCATGTGCCAGCACTCTGGCCCTCCAAGGAAGGTCAAACGCACATCGCCCAAGAATCCACGCATACGTGTCCCCATGTTCCGCAGCAGATGCTAATCTTGTTCGAGCCAGAAGCTGGGGAAGTCAGGAGCTTCTGACTCGTTGCTGTCGTCTTCGGTCGTTACAAAGTATATATGTACAGAGAACAGATAGTAGAAATACAGAAAGAGGTAAGACATCCTACCATCATTACCAATTGTAGCATGCTAGAAACAAAACGGCGCCACGCGCCCAAATAGCAATTCAGAATATCACATCCAATTAATAAACAGTAATTCCAACAGTAAGCAAATAAACAGTTCCAGGCAGATAATCATCACGGTAGTAATCAAATCAGTCATAGTTATGGAAAATGAATATTAACAATGACAGTGTATATCATGACTCGCATGCATGCTTTTCCCGAATTCCTACTCCATGGAGCTAGACTCAAACAATTGGAGAGAAAGATCAGGAGACATGTCTGTAACTCGGCTGCCGAGGCCAGTGCTATCAATAAATTTTCTCGTGCGCAATCATGGCATTGTACAGACATTCTACACTAGATCACGATATAGGACAGTGTCTCGGTCCGGATCGTCGGTGCGTTTGCATCGGTCTACCCCACGGGCAGGAGAGCTACCAACCTCCCATTGTGAGGAACCCGCACCTCGACGCCCCCAAGGTCAACCAATGACCTACACTTGTCTATTCGCACCCGCACTAAGGTGTGTTCAATCTCCTAGGCAACTTGGCCTTACAACAATCCACAAGGACAATCACAATGCATAAGACACTATGCATGAACATGTATGATTCACAATCTCATACAATTCTATAATATGCCACATTAGGCCAATATAAGCATCAATATACAAATGGTAATTCGCATGTACTCACAATATCATATTATTGAAATAATTCGAGGTAACACATTTTCATGGTCCATTATGCATTCTTAATTAAGATTTGTCATCCTTGTCAAAGTTCATGTCCAATCCTATTCTTACAACTTGCAAAATCTTCCAAGGCAATTAAATTTCTTCCACCTTTGTAAATCGTTCAAGCTCTTAGGCCTTGCACTCTCTTGTTCTTCACTCACTTGGAATTACCCTAGGTTTTATGATAATCTCGTTCTTAGTCCTTTAAGATTTATGAAATCTTGATTATATTAAATTCTTCCGATTCATGAGTTATCCATTTTATGACATAGGCATCTTAACATAATCTACTCTCATAGAGTCTCCCTCTTTGAGGAATTTCCTTAACAAATTCAGTTCCTTACTTCATTTTATGTTGTAATACCTTCACATGGAAGTCTTAGCATCATTTCACCATCATCTGGGTGATTCTGCTATGGGCGCCTAGGCGCCATGTCTGGAACGCCTGAGCGCTGGTTGAGCGCCTAGGCGCTAAACACGAAGCGCCTGAGCGCTAACCAATGCGCGTTCAGGGAAATTTTCCCTGGGCATAGAGCGCCTAGAAGCTCTACGCATAGCGCCTTAGCGCTAATGCAATTTCAAGGATTCTGCAGAATCCCTTCTGCAGAACCGTGGCCCATTAACTTTCAAGTATTAAAGTCATTTACCAACAATCCAAATCAAGGTTATGAACTCCATAAAAACCACATACAAGCATTTATATTATCAAAGTAAAGGATAACCCACATTGGGGGTTTTTCCACCAACAACACATCAAAGGTTCCTAGATGCTAAAAGAGGTTGAGGAGGAGTGTCTTCCTTTTACCTAAGAGAAGAAATCAAGAGAAACACCAAGAAATCTTCTTGTGGATTTTCGGATTTGAGCTCCACCAAACCTTAAAAATGGTGACTTGATTAGAATGGCACATGGACATGAAAAATGAAATGTGAATGGTTATTAGAAGACCCTTGTAACTGAAAATGAAGAAGAGAGAAGAGAGGTCTTGAAACTTACACAAAAGCTCAAAGCTTGAAGCTTGAAGAAGATGATGAAAATGGTGAAATTTGGCAATGCTCCAAGCAAGAAAGATGTTTAGGAGAGGGTAGGGATTAAGGAAATGTATTTGGATGAAAGTTTTGTGAATGTTGAGTGGGGAGAAGGAGAGCTGCCGTAGCACACCGTAAAAGAGGGAGGAGAAGAAGAAAATGGAGAAAGAAGAAGAAGAGTAAAAAAGAAAGGCTTGAAATGTGTTAATGAATTATAGTGATAGTTGAATAATTGAAATGAAGCAATTTCCCTTCCCTTGGGCTGCATTCCAGCCGTGCAAAGAGAGAGAGAAGAGAGAGGGAAATTGGCTTCCAAGGGAAGCTAAGGGTATTTGAGTCTTTGGTTGGTCAAAGCTTCTCAAAGAAGCTTTGAATATTTAACATTAAATTTGAATTAAAGTGAATGGATTAGACATAAAGTAGATTGCATTAGGATAATGTGATAGTATTTTTATTACACACTATTATCCAATAGATAATAGTTACAGTTGACAGAAGTCAGTATTTAATTATTCTGACAGATGAATTTTTCTTTTCGCTATATCGATTTATTTTATCTATTAAGATTTCTCAAAAATTTGTGAAACCTCGTAAACTGTGTCAAGTCCCGGGTTTAGTAAGATCCCCCATCGACTTATCCATAGTTCAAGGATCGCAGAGAAAACATTGCGTTTTCCTAGTTTCGTTTAGCGTGCACGCAAAACGAGAAATATATTAAAATATTTCGACGTTTCCGTAAAATTCTAGAAAAATTCCTAATAATCAAGAATAATATAAAATGACTATTTATTCATAAACAGGTATTTTTCGAGATGTTACAAATGACATCATCACCATGACATCACTTTGACTTTTTAAAAGGAGGAAGCTTCCTAGCACCTTGCTTTTGGCTTGTTGGAGAAGTTAGGAGGAAGTTTCCTTGCACTTTCCTATTGGCTTCTTCAAGAAGCCATATTTCTTCTCTCTTCCTCTCCACCACACATTTTGAGGGCTCTTTGTGGCCACACATTTTAATTCACACACTTACACAAAACACACCTAATTACACATTTCACTTCAAATCACTTTGCTATCACTTTCTCTCTCTAATATTTTCTCTCCTCTCATTTTCTCTCAAACTTCATCTTCTCCATCTTCTCTCTACTCCACGGCAATGCTCCATGGTTAGGGGAGCCAAGGTTTGCTTCTTCATTTTACCACCTCCATTCTTACTTTCAAAAGCTTCCCAGACACTTTCTCTCTCCATTTTCTCTCTTCTTTCATTCTTCTTCAAGTTTTCTCTTTTCTCCTTTCCTTCACCCTCTCCACGGCACCACCATCTCCACCCACCTCCACCATGGCAAAAATTTTAAGTAACCATATTTCCTTGATCTCCATTACATTCTAAACACTTTTCTAGTTGGAGTCATCTTCAAAAAATCAACCTTTCCTCTCCATTTTCTCTCCTCTTCCACGGCCAAAACCACCATTGTTGGCCATCCAAGCTTTTTCATTAAACCAACCCTTGATCTTGAATCTAGACATCATTCTAAGTAACTTTTATGTTGTGACCATCACCAAAATCATCCATTTTCGTTTAGGATCTATCAAGCTTCAAAGTTAGAAACTTTAAGGTAAAATTCGTAACTTTTCCACCTTTTCTTCTCATTTTCATAATCCTTGATCTCTTAGGTGATCAAGGGTTCCTTTTCTAAGTTTTGATGATGATTTTGATGAGTTTTGATGTCCTTAGGGTTTCCTGGAAGGTGTAGTACGAAAATCCCCACAAGGGACTAAGAGGCTTGCTTCCTTGTGTTGTCTTCAAGAGGTAAGAGGGAGATAATCCTCTTCAACCTATCTTGGTGGTGAAGAGACCTTGTGTGATTGTTTGATGGAGGAATCCATATTTGTATGCTTACTTTGTTTGGTGATTTTGCATGCTTAGGTATTCTTGATTTGGATCAATGCTTGAATGGTGATCTTGAATGTATTAGATGTGTTGAAAATGCTTGATTATGTTAGGGTTGTTAAATGGAAAATTTAGAGTTTCCTACCCTAATGTGAGGCCACGGTTTTGACTAGGGCTTTGGGATATAAATTAGTTTTGTGTACAAATAAAATGAAGCTTATGTAACTAAATATTAGAATTAATGGATGGAAAATTTTAAGGGTTTAATACCCTAAAGTGAGGCCACAGTTTTGGCCATGGATCCTAAGAGATTGGATTAAATTGTTATGAAATAAAATTTAAGTGATTACGTATCAAGAGACTAGTGCATGAAATGGAAAAGAGTTGGGACCTCTACCATAGAGAGGCTCACAGCCTCTAAGGTGATTAATGGTCCAAGTTATAGTTCTTGGTGCAACATTGGGAGTAATATCCCAAAAATTTATAATTTTAGGATAAATAGTCGTTTTATAATATTTGTGATTTTTGAGAATTTTTCTGTATTTTTCTGAGAATGCGAAATATTTTAATATTATTCCTCATTTTGCATGCACGTTGAACGAAGCCGGGAAAATGAGATATTTTTCCCGAGAACCTTGATTTGTGAAAACATCGATGGAGGATCTTACTAAACCAGAGGCCAGACACGATTTACGAGGTTTTATGATTTTCGATAAATTTACCTGACAAAAAAATAAATCATTATGTAAATTTTATCCGCTGGACAATTAATACTGACTCCTGTCAACTGTGACAATTGTCCATTGGATAATAACATGTATTAGAAACCCTATCACCTTATCCCAATGCAATCTACTTTGTGTCAAATCAAATCCACTTTAATTCAAATTAGTGTACTTTCATCAAAGCTTCTTTGAGAAGCTTTGACTACCAAATGACCACCTTATCCTTGGCTTATTGGAGAAGCCTCTCCACCCCTCTCTTCTCTCTCTATGCTGCGGCACTCTAAGCCTTGGGGGAGCAAAATTTTGCTCCCACACACTTAACCTAACATACCCCAAAATATCTCACACTTTCACCAACATTTTCTTTCTCTTCAAGCTTCTTCTTCATTTCTCTCCTCATTCTCTCTTCTTCCTCTCCCTCAACCACGAAATTGAAGCCCCCTTACCAACCATTTTTCTTCACTTTTCTCTTCATAAACACCATTTATACACTTCCCTCAACCTCTTCTACAACTTCTATTTGAAGGGTTTTCTTCAAAAACTAACTTTTCCTCCATTGTCATCCAAGACAAAGCTTCAAGCTTTAAGGTAAAGTTTTCATTTTTCTTCTTCTTTCTCTTCATTTTCGTGTTCTATAGTCTCATTGGAGACCAAAGATCCATCCTTTACTAAGCTTGATGTTGATTCCTTATATTGGAGATTTTAGGGTTCTTGGTGACCCCAAAACCGAAAATACCAAGGAGCAATAGGAGACCATTTTCGTGTTCTTCCTTAAGGTAAGAGGGAGATTACTCACTTCAACTATTATTGGTGGTGAGGAGACTTTTGTGTGTTTGTTGATGGGGAAATCCATCTTTGTATGCTTACTTTGTTTGGTGATTTAACTTGTTTGTGTATCCTTGATTGAAATTAATGCTTGGATAATGTTTTTGAATGTATTGGATGTGTTAAATATGCTTGATCAATTTAAGGTTGTTAAATGAAAAATTTAGAGTTTCCTACCCTAACATGGTGCCACGGTTTTGACTAGAAATTTTGGGTTGTAAATTGATTTTTGTACACAAATAAAATGAAGCTATGTAATCAAATGTTGGATGATAATGATGGAATCAATGAATGGAAATTTTTGAGGGATTGAATTGACTTTGGGTGAACTAAAATTTAAGTGAATTGATATCAAGAGACTAGTGCATAAAAAGGAATTAAATTGGAACTTTGAAGACTTGAGGGGCCACGGTTTTGACCCAAAATAATAAGAGTTTGGATTAAGTTAGTAAGTGGTAAAACTTATGTAATTTAACATTAAAGAGTTAATGATCATAATGGAATTGATTATGAAAAATTGAGGTTTTTCCAAACACCTATGGAGGTTATGGTTTTAATAAGAACTTTGGGATGTGAATTTGATTTGGTATAAGAATCAAGTGAAACTTAAGTGGTTAAATATTGGAGGATATTGTTAGATGTAAAGAAAAGAATAATTTGGGATTTCACCACACTAACGAGGAGCTAGGGTTTTGGCTCTAGGTTTCAAGAGATTGGATTAATTTTGTGTGAAATGCGCTTTGTGTGATTTGGTATTAAATGACTAATATATAAAATGGAAGGAAATTTAGAACCTTAAAGGCTTGTGAGGTCACGATTTTGAGGGTTATTGAACCTAGAAATCGTCATAATTGATTAAGACATAAAACCTTGTAAAGGTTGAATTCCATAATAGGAAATGGTGATGATTAATAAACCATAAACACATATTAATGTTGGAAATTGGTTCTATGTTGTTGAGAGTCCCTATGTAGAGTTATGTACTTGTTGATTTAGTACTTGATGAGATATGATATGTTGGTGATAAGAAATGATGATATGCCATTGAGGCAATACTTTTGATAAATGTATTATTGATATGATACATTGATATTGAGGAATGCTCATATGCCATTGAGGCAATGCATATGATAAATGTATCATTGATATGATTTATTGATATTGAGAATGAATATACATGCCATTGTGGTATGCTTATGATGAACGCATCATTGATAAACATACATGATTGGACATTGTGTCGTTATGCATATGTGTTGTCTGTTGGACATTGTTGACAAAGGCGATGTATGCCTAGGAGTTTGAATAACACCTATGTGCTGGTGCGAATAGACTAAGAGTAGGGTCATAGTGGTTGGCCCTGCGGGCGTCGGGGTGTGTAATACCCTTAAACACATGTTAGACTGGTAAATGGTTACCGAAGGTAGCATTTGACTTGTTTAGCATGTCAGTAAAGTTTTGTGACAAACTGAGTTCATTTAAGCACTTAGTTGCAACACAGAAGTTGTAAAGTGGCTTAAAATGACTCAGATAATAGCGTAAGTTGCTAAGTTGAGGGAAATAAACATAGAGAGTTTATTTCTAGGTCACAAATAAGCTAAGTAAGATGTGGTAAAAGTTTCAAGAGAATCAGAGTCAGTTTGGTATTTTTAGGCATACTAGTTGTGTGTTTTAATACCGAATGACTAGCAGCAGATATAGAAAATGATGAAAATGGTGAAACAACAATTTAGATGAATCCTATGATTTATTCTAAAGTTGTTGGAAGCTGGGAAACTTGAATTAGCATAATTCGGGTGTCCTTAGCAGATATAAGTTTTAGTATAGAAACTTAAGTTAATCTTTTCTTGTAATTCCCTCCACGTCCCACCCCCTTATTTCTCTCTTCTCCCTCGGCAGAACTGAAAACAAAGAAAGAAGAAAGAAAAGAAAGAAAAGGGAGAAAGGGGAGAAGAAGAAGGAGAAAGGGGAAGAAGGGAAGAAGAAGAGGAAGAAGATCAAGGATCAAGCTTCAAGTCTTCAAGAGATAAGGGGTTTTCTATTCATCTTTCTCCTATTTGATTTGTATTGAATAGGGTTAGGGTTTGAATAGAAATAGGGATTTGAATGGCCAAATCCTAATTCTTCACTTGGTTCTTGATTCCAAGGACTAGGTTAGGATAGTTTAAGCCTAGAGAATGCTAGATGGTCATTTATGGCTCAAGAATAACCATAGAATCCATAGAAAATGGACTTTAAGAATAATTGGAGTTATGTGATTCTGGACCTAGATCTATGCCCTAAGAGAATTCATAGGTTGTAAAAGAGTTACAACAAGTTTAAGAGCCTAGATTAGTGTTAGAAATTGCTTAGAATCCATGGGAAAAGGATTGGAAATTGGTTTTTTAACCAATTATGCAGAAAATGCATTCTACAGAATTGCTGTCATGCGGAGAGCGCCCAGGCGCCTACTATGGAGCACCTAGACGCCCATAGTCCAAAGAAAAATGATCGTGCCGCAGGGTGGTGAGCGCCTAGACGCCTAGAGCAGATTTCATCAGAATCTTTATTTTGATGTTTTCAAATTTTAAAGTAAAGGGAATCATTTATATATGTTTCCTAAAGTGTGTTAAGGCACAAATAGGGATATTTTCTGGTGGGAAATATTTACCTATTAAGTATGAGAAAGCATAGGCTTTTAAGCATCCTAAAGGAAAAGTTTGCTTTAGGTAATGACATTGCACCTTAGGCAACTTAACGTTGCAATAGATATCACTCAAGATGTGATGAGATAGTGCAATGGAGATAAGTATACTAGGATGAATAGTAGTATTCACTTTAATAGAGAATGAGAAAGGTATGAACCTTAGGAGATCCAAGAGAAGTGGATTACCTTAGGAAGGTACCTAGAACCTTAGGCAACAAAGAGTTGCAAGTAAGAACCACTCTTGCATTAGATTTACTTGAGTGGAGACAAGATTGTGTATTAGTTCCAAGAAGGGAATGTTTAGGTACTAAGTCTCTAGTTAAGTGAGACTTGGTGTATTGCTAAATACACAATAAGATGAATTGTGACTAAGAAGATGTCATAATTCTAAGGCATAGTAGAAATGTGCAATAACTCATGTATTAGCAAAGATGAGTTAGAAGTGCAAGATAAAGGGAATTTACTTCCTTAGATACTAACAAAAGTATGGAAGTTATGTTCTTAAGCATTCCATGAGTTTGGAATAGTTAAAGAGGTATCTGGAACCTTAAGCACACAAGTGTAGTATAAGCTACTACCAGAAGTGTGATAGAAGGGAAAGCTAGATACAATTAGAATATGTATGTTAGCACACAAGTGTAGTATAAGCTACTACCAGAAGTGTGATAGAAGGGAAAGCTAGATACAACCAGAATAAGTATGCTATACTTATTTAGATGCATGAATTACTCACTTTAGTTAAAGTTGAGTTAATTATGCAAAGTTTTAGAGAAATGCTCATTTATTTCCTTAAGCAAGGGTAGATGAGGCATTAGTTAAGATAGACTCTTTCACTAGGATAAGTTGAGTCTATAGGAAAGTAAGATGGTGTTTATGTAAGGGTTAAACATAATACTAAGCTTTTCACACACTAGTCAGTTAAGCTAGTATGTATATGAAGAGAAAGAACCTTAGTGCAACCAAGATTAGTGGTTTGCCATAGGTAAGTACCTTACACCTCAGTAACTTAGTGTTGCGTTAGAAATCATTTAAGAGAAACGAGTGATAAGGTGGTGTTTAGGTACAACTATGAGAAAAGGTCTGGTAATATTTACCTGAGAATGTAACATTATATGACGCGAAGTCATTTAGCCAGAAGGTAAGGAATCAGAGAAGTTCCTAAGGGGACAAGTATTTCTAACCAAGTGCTAAAGTTACATGTAGTATAAGGTTACAGATTCTCCTCATTGTAAAGGGTAAACATAAGAAGCCAAAGTTCCTAGCAGAATATGCATAGGTGATAGAGGAACTAAGTATATAAGTACAGATGAATGTCTATGAATTAGTCAAGTAGTATCGATCTGGTGAGTATCCTTTGATGTTCATTCATAGAGGCAAAAGGAGATAGATGGGTGTCCGAAGGACTTTTAAGAAGGACATAACCCTGATGTCTCGTAGTGCCAAGGCCAAAAGAGATAAGTGGGAAATCCAAAGACACTCTTTGAGCAAGGATGAAACCCAAATTTCTTAGCGTGCTAAGATATGTGTAATGTGAGGATAAGCTTTTCCTTTAATTACCACTGGATGATATACTGACTAGTTCCTAGCAAGCTTCCTTGTTTTCAAAATAAACTTTTACATGTATTTCAAAACAAAACCCTGCATTTGCATTTCATTCATATACTCTTAGGATTCCTTAGGCATATTCATATTACATATCATTATCATTGCATTCACGGACAGTTGTATGGGCATTGTCCGTCACTGTTAGTATGTACAACTGTATGGGCGTTGTATATATTAACAGTGTGTAGGCTATCGGTTAATATCACACTATAAGGAAAGTGTGCAGTTATGAGAAAAGAGGAGGAAACTCCTAAGTTATGAGAAAAGAGGGGGAAACTCCTAAGTTAGAATTATAGCATTTGTTATATATGTGGTATATACAATGTTATAGTTAGATGGTATTGGAATTGCTTTTACTGAGATTGTTAATTCTCACCCCAGTTACTATTCCATGTAAATCCAGATGCAGGCACAGATGCGAGCACAAGGTACAGAGGTACAAACCCTGCTAAGGGTGAGAAGATAAAGCATGAAGACTATAGTAGTTTTTATTGCTTTAAGTAGACGGAACTTATGTAATCAGTTTATATTTGTTCTGTAAGTTTTATGTTATATGTATTATAATAAGCCCTCATGTGGCTAAGTTTGTATATATATAAGTATGAGTTTAAGTTTTCCATAATCTCTCAAGGCTTTCTATAATTACTCAGTTGTGATTATAGAAATATGTTAATAGATAGTATAGAAGTGACGTCTCTAGTACTGGTTATCTTTATATATCTCTGTCTATCTAGGATGTATCTAGATATCTGTATTAGGGTGTTACATTTTAGTATCAGAACAGTTCATCCTGTTGAGCCGGGGTATGGACTGACTGTGCTTAGGCATAAGTAGCAGTTTAGTAGAAAGTTATGCATTCTTTTATCTCTTTTTGAGATATGCAGATGGAATTGCATGACTAGCCTTAGGTATGTGTGCTAATAGCTACTGTCACACAGCTATATGATATTGAGCCTAGCTAACTCTGTATGTATTGTGCTGCGTGTACAGGAAACTATGGCAACTACTAGGTGAACCTATGAGACTAGGAGTCTGGTAAGGAGGAGAAAACCAGAGCTCTTAGAGAAATGGCTGCTGTGTTGAGAGAGCAGACTGCCATTAGTAGAAGTCTATCAGTAGTGATTGAATAGGACTCGCATAGTTAGCTGCGGGAACGAGAAGGAACTTTTGAGGAATCAGTGTTTCTCAGAGTTCAAGAAAGTTACTCCTTTGTTCTTGAAAGGAGAGGTTGGTTCAGTCAGAGTCGAAAGGTGGTTTCAAGTGATGGAAGAGATCCTTGAGGTCATGTCGTGCGCTGATGAGATGAAGCAGAGAGGTTACTAGAGATGGCTGGTACTCGAATCGTCTGAGAGGTGTTTAGAGTTATTTTCCTAGATAAGTATTATTCCCTTGAGTTAGAGAAAGCAAAGGAATAGGAATTCCTGAAGTTGGAGCAAGGGGATATTACTGAAGATCAGTATACGAAGCAATTCAAAGAATGTCAGGAGTTCTTTTCTTATTTTACGTCTAATCCAGATAAAGACTGGAAGTGAGTAAAATTTGAAGTAGAACTTGGAGAGGGCATTAGAAGAGTTGCGATGCAAAAGGAGGTTATGGACTTCTTCGCTCTAGTCAGTGAATGCAGAGTTGTAGAAGTAGATAATCTCAGAGCCTCCATGGAACAAGAGTTAGAAGGTTCCTAAAGAGGAAAAAGATCAGATGTTGAGATCAGTAAGGGTGCCTTTTGATCTCAATTTGTTTTAGAGTTGCACAATAGAAGCTTGGAGTGATGACAAGTATAAGTAGAGTGCTTTTAGATGAGCAACTCTAAGGAAAAAAGTAAATCAAGCTTCAAGTCACTAAGATGTGCTTGATGTGGTAAGATACATGGATGTAGACTGTGTTTGACAGGTAATCCGTGTGCTGTATAAGTGAGTAACCAGGACATCGTAAGGGAGATGGTTCTTGGAAAAACGAAGTGAAGAAATCTTCCAACTTGGTATGAGATGAGAACACATATAAAGAGAAATCTTTTAAGGTGTGTATAAGAAGAGTGTAGATTTACTTTGTAGATCATGTTGATTTACTTTGTGAATCTAGTTTGCGTACCTTGTTGGTATGGTTTGGTTGTTTTAGAGAGAAGGATGATCAAGTAGATCAGTTGAGAGAAGCTTTGAATTTTCTCAGGAGATGATCTAAGACTTGGTTATCATAGAAACAAAATAAAGAAGAGCAGATCTTTGAGAGTTTTTCAGAATTACGAAAGGACAAGAAGAGTATGTCAAAGGTAGTTTTGGAAACTTTTAGAAAAGAAGTGGTTAAGTGCCAAGTAAGCCTAAAGTCAGTTTTGGATTACAAGTGGTACAATTTAAGAGCTATGTAATTTCTCAAGACAGAAATTACAGAGAATTCTAGTAGAGTTTAAGTAGAGGTACAATGGGTAGAGTAATCATTGTATCCAAGATCAAAGAATCTATCAGTGGATTTTCTAAGTTAGTGCTACCTAGTTTAGGCCAGTTAAGGTAGGTAGTACTCATCAGTGGACTCTAGATAGTGAGTTTGTTTTCTAAGAGTAGAAGAGAAGGTTGATTACTACGTCAGTTTTGGTAATTCCAAATTCCCAAGAGAACTTTGAGGTAGTCAGATATACTTCGAAGATGGGACTAGGGTGTGTTCGATGCAATAGAGGTAGGTAGATGCCTACGCATCAAGGCAGTTAAGTCTGCAAGATAAGGACTACCCTAGGCATGATTTGGAATTAGCCACAGTAGTTGTATGGGCATTGTCCGTCACTATTGGTACGTACAGCTATATGGGCGTTGTTTATATTAACAGTGTGTAGGCTATCAGTTAATATCACACTATAAGGAAAGTGTGCAGTTATGAGAAAAAAGGAGGAAACTCCTAAGTTATGAGAAAAGAGGGGGAAGCTCCTAAGTTAGAATTATAGCATTTGTTATATATATGGTATATACAATGTTATAGTTAGATGGTATTGGAATTGCTTTTACTGAGAATGTTAATTCTCACCCCAGTTACTATTCCATGTAAATCCAGATGCAGGCACAGATGCGAGCACAAGGTACAAAGGTACAAACCCTGCTAAGGGTGAGAAGATAAAGCATGAAGACTATAGTAGTTTTTATTGCTTTAAGTAGACATAACTTATGTAATCAGTTTATATTTGTTCTGTAAGTTTTATGTTATATGTATTATAATAAGCCCTCATGTGGCTAAGTTTGTATATATATAAGTATGAGTTTAAGTTTTCCATAATCTCTCAAGGCTTTCTATAATTACTCAGTTGTGATTATAGAAATATGTTAATAGATAGTATAGAAGTGACGTCTCTAGTACTGGTTATCTTTATATATCTCTGTCTATCTAGGATGTATCTAGATATCTGTATTAGGGTGTTACAGGGTGCGGGTTCCTCACATGGACAGTTAAGAGCTCCTATGTGCCGTGGGGTAGATCGATGCAAACACACCGATGATTCGGACTAAGACACTGTCTTATATCGCGATCAACTATTGAGGTGCAATGTATAAGCCATTGTTGCGCAAATATTTTTATGAGATGAATCATACTATTTTTAAAGGCTAACGATATACTGGCATTACTCCTTGATCATTCACTCTGAAAATGTTGATGTCTAGCTCCATGGAGTAGGATTTGTGGTACCATAATGCATTGTGCATTGTTCATTGTCGGTCTCATAAATTGTTGAGAATGAACACTTGTGACTGTGAAAATATCCATTCTATTTCTGTAATAATTGTCTAGATATTGTACTGATTGCTTGAGATATTATTGCGACCTGCCTATTGTTATTGATTCTTACTATTGCTTATAATTGTACTGCTTTACTATAAATTCTATTATTATTGTTAACGAATATATGAACTGTATTGCTATGTGGCTGCTCTGCGTTGTGTTGTTTTCTTACTGCCATAATGGTAATGAAAGATGGGTGTCTCACCTCATTATTTCATCACTCCGTCTTATGTTGCATTGAATAAATACTGTGAAGAGCCCAAGTTGGATTTACTTAGCTTATTGTTGGAGAATCGACCTCTATTTCATTGTGATGGCGTCTGGACAAGCTCCCCTTATTCGTACGTGGATACAGTTTCATAGAGGCTTGGAAGCCTGGCATCTTGACCGTGACGCAAGCGTGTTACTTACATTGGGGATGTAACTCTAGTTCTGTGTGGTAATGAACCTGGAGCTGGTACGAACATATCTTATGTTCCTATGCGTGTGGAGTTCCCTATACCCATTGGGGAGATGTGGGATAACCGCTGCCTCTTCCCTAGAGAGGTTTCGGTTATAATGCATGTTCGTGCTCCCATCCGTCTGGAAGTGTGCCAAGGGTAAGTATTCCCTATCGGAAACACTGAAGAAGATCAAGTGCAGGACCATTCCCTCCATATGTCAGACTTCGGGGAAGGTCGAACTTTTATATGGTAGTTATGTAAAACCTAAGTTTAATATTGTTGTAAGCTTATTTATGCATGGATTCTGGATATGTATTTTATATTAAACTAATGTTGTATTTGGATTGTAAGTCAATATAACTACATTTCATATCGTGGCTCGTATTTTCTATTTATGCATAAAAAAATATAATTTAAATTTGAAAATATTATTTATGAAACTGTGACACGCCTAGATTTAGTGACTATGGTGTAATGACGATTGTGCTGTAGTTACTATATTTAGGTGCGTTATACTAGATGGTATCAGAACAATTCATCCTGTTGAGCTGGGGTTTGGACTTGCTATATTTAGGCATGTTAGAATTTTGTCTGTTGTGCACTTCCTTGCCTCTTGATTGAGATGATGGGAAAGGAATGTATGGCTTGTTGTAGGTTGAATGTTAGTAGCTACTGTTATACAGTTGCATGATATTGAGGATTGGCCTACTCAATATGTAATGTTCTATGTGTACATGAAACTATGACTTCACCTAGGCGTACTGTATTAGGAAAGTAGGAATTCTTTTGGTAAGGAGATCAAGAGGTTTTGGAAATACCGATCTTCTGGGGAAAGAAATAACTGGCGTAGGCTTAGTTCGAGAAGCTGTTTGGGAGTTGACGACCTGCAAGAGGTTACACCAAGGGAGGCATAATGAAGAAGCTCGAGTTAGAGACTGTTAGGACCTGTGAATTGAACTTGTCTTGTTTGAATTGTTTGATTCTTTGTGTTTGGTTTCCGAAAGGAAACAATACTGTTTGAAATAATTACGTGTGTCTTGTTATGTTATGTTTTCGTCCATCTTCGAAGAAAGTTGATGGCTTGTGGTAGACGTACGCATGTGAGTGCAAGACAAGACAATGGAAGCATGACTGTGACTGCAGAAGAAGTACAAAGGATAGTTGATGTGATAACTCACTAAGATCAGAAGGTCGCACAATAGCAAAAATTAGAGGTTAAGGTTCTGAATCTGTGGAAGTAAAGTCGGACTTGGGATAACCTTGGACTGCCTAGATTCCAAAGGCGGAATAATAAAAAGGTTAATCAGTTTAAGCGGAAACCATATTCTTGATTGTCAGGGAAGCAACAACAACATCCAATTCATGGAGAAAGTGCTAGTGGCAATGGATCCAGTCAGACCTCGCCATTTTTATCAAGATGTAAGAAGTGTGGAAAGGACCACTCAACGAAGGAATATAAGACCAAGAGGATAGCCTGTCTCAAGTGCAGAAAGGAGTACCTAACGAGGGATTGCACAATTGCAGGAATCATCTGCTTTAAATGTGGAAAAGCTTGGACACGTTTCCCACAACTACAACCAAGCGAAGGCAGATTCTTCAGTCAATGCTGCACGGCTATGAAACCGCAAGCAAGAGGCAGAATTTATACCCTGGGTGGTGCTGAGGTCTTTAAATTTGAAGATCTAAACAATAGAAGTTATACCCCAACTGACGATCCCGTAATTGTACTATATAATTCTGGGGGCAACCCCTCCTTTTACAATTTGTAACTGTATAGATCATTTAGATTCATCTGTGTTTTCATTAGCTTTGAACTAGTTACTTTTATTTCTATTACCAAGACTTGTCGTTGACACTCAAGTTCGTTTAATTCATCCTGTTTCTATTAAAAAAATTGAATCTTTTGTTGATTTGACTTGTGTACCCAAAATCATACCTATTAGAGTTCATGATTTTAGAAATAGATCGGTCATTTTCTAGTTATATCCTACTAGATCGTTCAGATAGAAACCTTAGTGATTTTCGAAACTAAGACTTTTGAATTCGTAACGGTCAACAAAGTCGAAACTTTGTGAGGAGAAGGAATCCAAGGTTACAAGTTATCTTTCGTGGAGGACAAAGGCAAGGGGGATATAAGTGTCATTCTTGCAGTCAAACAGTTTCGCGTGATGAGCTACGGTGCTATCGGTTAAGGAGAAGAATGGAACTTCTTGGTGAGATGAGGACTGTCGCTAATTGGATAAAATTACGATCAAGGATGAGTGTCCTCAGAGAAAGATGAACGATTCCATAGATCAACAAGAAAGAAATCGTTGTTCTCTCCAAGATAGATGTACATTTTGGTTATCATTGAATTCAGGGGAATTTGAGGATGTTCCCGAAAAGGTAATTCAGATGCGCTTTGGACATTATAAGTATCTCGTAATGCTGTTCGGAGTGAAAATTGCTCCTGTCGTATTCATGAACTGCATGAATCAAATCTTTTGTCCTTATCTAGACAAATTTGTTATTGCCCTTATCAATGACATTCTGATCTATTCTCGAACACGTGGAAAGACATGTTAGACGTTTTGATCCAGTTTTCCAGACTTTGAAGGAGAAGGAGTGAACACCAAAGTATCAAAGTACGAAATTCTCGTTTGAAGAAGTTTAGTTTTGAGTCATGAGAATTCAAATGAGGGGATTGTTGTGAGTCCGACAAAAGTTGAAGTAGTTTTGCAATGGGAAGGACTGGAGACCATGATACCCTCGTAACTTACAAGGTTAGCTGGTTTCTATTGAAGGAGCGTTGATGAGTTCTCCAAGATAGTAGAATCTCTTATGTAGTTTACGAGAAGAGGATAAAATTTTTATGGACCAACACATATGATAACTACACAAAGTGTAGTTATTTGTGCCTATATCTGAGTTATAAAGAGTGCCAAAGTCCTTGTATTCATGCATAATTGGAAGGTTTTATACTTCTATTCATTATATCCAATTCTAATACCTTTCCAGTATGTTATGGAGCAAATTGAGCTTATTGTGTATATGATTAAGTAGACTTTGCATTTATTAATACTTTGGTGATTTCTCTAATGCAGGAAGAGCTGCAAAGCAGATTAGAAAGCCCAAGAGGAACCCAAAGGAGTAAATTCAGCAGAAAAATAGTGTTAGTGTTTGCGCAGTTGCACTCGCAGCCCGGACTTGTAACGCGCGGCGGCTGGCTGGGGAAGCGTACGCCGCGGCGTTGAGATCCCCTGCATCAAAGTCAGGGACTACGAAGAATTGAACGCCGCGGCATGAGAAAACAATGCCGAGGCGTGAGTGACCTAATTTGATACGCGCCGCGGCGTTGATTGTGAGCGCCGCGGCGTGGCCCTGATTTTACTGAGTCTATAAATAGATTTTCAATAGAATTCTGAAGAGAGGTCTGGGGGAGCCAAGCTGAGTTTAGAGAGGTTGAGGCCAGGACTTCATTTTTGGGCAGATTGGAAGCCTAGGGAGGCTAGGTTGGAGGTCCTCTTCCTTAAGGAAGAGAATTCAAGCTTCAAGGATCTCATCAATGGCATCCTTCCTCTTCTCCCTGCGTTTCTTCTTCTCCCTTATCTTTTGAATACTATTTTTGGTTGTAATTTTATATTCAATGTTTAGCCAAAGTTGTACTTAGGATATACTTTGGATCTTTGTATGGATATTGATGTTTATGTATGAATTTGAGTTTCTATTGATGTTTAGCTATGTTCTTCCATGCCTATGCTTAATGCTTGCTTCTGTTTGATAAACAATTGCATGATGTTACTTGAAGCAAATGAACTAGACATAGGGATTTGTGGAGATAGACATGGTATGGTTGATGCATGTTCGACGAGTTCAATTGGCTTGGATGAGTTGATTAGCTAACTGGATAGAAATATACCTTTTAGCCATGTATTAGCGTGTGTTTGAGAATAGATCATTCATTAGTGGAGTTTACATTAGTCCTCATGTAACCATAAGAACCATAGTGGATTATGTAAATGGCACCAGGGTTGATCGACCTAGACATAGGCTTTTGACTATATCAGATTCTCAAGCTAAACTAACTAATCATTGATGTTACTTATAAGGATTGCATATCATTAGTATGAAGTAGAAGGTGAAGAAGGATTCCCTAGATCTCTAAACCACTATCTTTATTGCTTTTGTAGTTTAGATTTAGATTAGTTGCTTTTCTTTATTTTATATGTCCTTGAATAGAATTTAGCTAAGCTATTGGTTGCTACTTAGTAATGGAAACCTTGTCCTCGTGGGAACGAACTTTTACTTCGTATCTGTATTACTTGAACGACCCGTGCACTTGCGGTACACAAATGGTCTAACAACATATTAAGAAAGTTTTCCTATAATTGAGGAAACATTCGGATACTCGCCAGTTTTGGTCCTACCCGATCCCAGTGAAACATTTGAAGTGTTTCGTGATGCTTTACATCAAGGTCTAGGATGTGTACTCATGCAAAGTTGGGAGGTTGTGACTCACGCCTCGAGATAGATGAGGGTGCATGAGGAGAATCACCCAATGCATGGCTTGGAGTTAGCCACAGTTATAATTACTGTGAAAATATAAAGATTCTTTTTGTATGAAGCAACATCCAACGCCTTTAGTAATCTCAAGAGCCCGAAGTATTCATTCAACAAAAGGGACTCAACATGAGACAGAGAAGGTGATTAGAATTTTTGAAGGAGTATGATGTCTAGCTTCAGTGCCGTCTTGTCTAAATTACCAATAAACTTACTCCAAAATTCTTTGGACTATATCAAATTTCTTTTCGGATTGGTCCGATAGCCTAACAACCAATTTTGTCATCCTTTCTTTCTAAATCTTCATGATATCTTCCCTATGTCGTAATTGCGAAAGTATACCCTCGACCTAACTATGTCATCGAATAGGACACAGTACAACTTAGAGAAGAGAGAGTTTGAGCTATGAGATGCTTCCTGTGAAGATCAAAGATAGGAGAGCAAAGCAACACAAAGGTAGAGTGATCTAGGTTAACATGGCTAGAAACGCGACGTGAATGTTAGAAGATAAGATAAAGAAACAACATTCATGTTTATTCAAAGGGATAAAAATTTCGAGGATGAAATTTCTATTTGAAGTGGAGAGTTGTAACATCCCGAAAATTTATAATTTTAGGATAAATAGTCGTTTTATAATATTTGTGATTTTTGGGAATTTTTCTGTATTTTTCTGAGAATGCGAAATATTTTAATATTATTCTTCATTTTGGGTGCACACTAAACGGGGTCAGGAAAATGAAATATTTTTCTCGAGAACCTTGATCTGTGGAATCGTCGATGGGGGATCTTACTAAACCCGACGCTAGACACGATTTACAAAATTTCACATTTTTTGAGAAATTTACCTAACAGAAAAATAAATCGCTGTGTAAATTTTGTCCGCTGGACAATTAATACTGACTCTTATCAACTGTGACAATTGTCCATTGGATAATAGCATGTATTAGAAACCCTATCACCTTATCCCAATGCAATCCACTTTATGTCAAATCAAATTCACTTTATTTCAAATTAGTGTACTTTCATCAAAGCTTCTTTGAGAAGCTTTGACTACCAAATGACCACTTTGCCCTTAGCTTGTTGGAGAAGCCTCTCCACCCCTCTCTTCTCTCTCTATGCCGCGGCACTCTAAGCCTTGGGGGAGCAAAATTTTGCTCCCACACACTTAACATAACCCCAAAATATCTCACACTTTCACCAACACTTTCTCTCTTTCAAGCTTCTTCTTCATTTCTCTCCTCCTTCTCTCTTCTTCCTCTCCCTCAACCACAAAATTGCAGCCCCTTTACCAACCAATTCTCTTCACTTTTCTCTTCATAAACACCATTTATACACTTCGCTCAACCTCTTCTACAACTTCTATTTGAAGGATTTTCTTCAAAAACTAACTTTTCCTCCATTGTCATCCAAAACAAAGCTTCAAGCTTTAAGGTAAAGTTTTCATTTTTCTTCTTCTTTCTCTTCATTTTCGTGTTCTATGGTCTCATTGGAGATCAAAGATCCATCCTTTACTAAGCTTGATGTTGATTCCTTGTGTTGGAGATTTTAGGGGTTCTTGGTGACCCCAAAACCGAAAATACCAAGGAGCAATAGGAGACCATTTTTGTGTTCTTCCTTAAGTAAGAGGGAGATTACTCACTTCAACCATTATTGGTGGTAAGGAGACTTTTGTGTGTTTGTTGATGGGAAAATCCATCTTTGTATGTTTACTTTATTTGGTGATTTTACATGTTTGTGTATCCTTGATTGAAATTAATGCTTGGATAATGATTTTGAATGTATTGGATGTGTTAAATATGCTTGATCATATTAGGGCTGTTAAATGAAAAATTTGGAGTTTCCTACCCTGACATGGTGCCACAGTTTTGACTAGAAATTTTGGGTTGTAAATTGATTTTTGTACACAAATAAAATGAAGCTATGTAATCAAATGTTGGATGATAATGATGGAATCAATGAATGAAAATTTTTGAGGGCTTCCGATACCAAGATGAGGTCACATTTTTTAGGGCTATTTTTGAGGGGTTGAATTGACTTTGGGTGAACTAAAATTTAAGTGAATTGATATCAAGAGACTAATGAATAAAAAGGAATTAAATTGGAACTTTGAAGACTTGAGGGGCCACGGTTTTGACCCAAAATAATAAGAGTTTGGATTAAGTTAGTAAGTGGTAAAACTTATGTAATTAGACTTTAAAGTGTTAATGATCATAATGGAATTGATTAGGAAAAATTTAGGTTTTTCCAAACACCTATGGATGTTATGGTTTTGATAAGAACTTTGGGATGTGAATTTGATTTGGTATAAGAATCAAGTGAAACTTAAATGGTTAAATATTGGAGGATAATGTTAGATGTAAAGAAAAAAATAATTTGGGATTTCACCACACTAATGAGGAGCCACGGTTTTGGCTCTAGGTTTCAAGAGATTGGATTAATTTTGTGTGAAATGCACTTTGTGTGATTTGGTATTAAATGACTAATACATAAAATGGAAAGAAATTTAGAACCTTGAAGGCTTGTGAGGTCACAGTTTTGAGGGTTATTGAACCTAGAAATTGTCATAATTGATTAAGACATAAAACCTTGTAAAGGTTGAATTCCATAATAGGAAATGGTGATGATTAATAAACCATAAACACATATTAATGTTAGAAATTGGTTCTATGTTGTTGAGAGTCCCTATGTGGGGTTATGTACTTGTTGATTTAGTACTTGATGAGATATGATATGTTGGTGATAAGAAATGATGATATGCCATTCAGGAAATACTTTTGATAAATGTATTATTGATATGATATATTGATATTGAGGAATGCTCATATGCCATTGAGGCAATGCATATGATAAATGTATCATTGATATGATTTATTGACATTGAGAATGAATATACATGCCATTGTGGTATGCTTATGATGAACGCATCATTGATAAACATACATGATTGGACATTGTGTCATCATGCATATGTGTTGTCCCTTGGACATTGTTGAGAAAGGCGATGTATGCCTAGGAGTTTGAATAACACCTATGTGCGGGTGTGAATAGACTAAGCGTAGGGTCATAGTGGTTGGCCCTGGGAGCGTCGGGGTGCGGGTTCCTCACATGGACAGTTAAGAGCTCCTCTATGCCGTGGGGTAGACTGATGCAAACACACCGACGATCCAGACTAAGACACTGTCCTATATTACGATCAACTGTTGAGGTGCCATGTATAAGCCATTGTTGCGCAAATATTTTTATGAGATGAAGCACACTATTTTTAAAGGCTAACGATATATTGGCATTACTCCTTGATCATTCACTCCGAAAATGTTGATGTCTAGCTCTATGGAGTAGGATTTGTGGTACCATAATGCATTGTGCATTGTTCATTGTCGGTCTCATAAATTGTTGAGAATGAACACTTGTGACTGTGAAAATATCCGTTCTATTTCTGTAATAATTGTCTGGATATTGTACTGATTGGTTGAGATATTATTGCGACCTGCCTATTGTTATTGATTCTTACTATTGCTTATAATTGTACTGCTTTACTATAAATTCTATTATTATTGTTAACGAATATATGAACTGTATAGCTATGTGGGTGCTCTGCGTTGTGTTGTTTTCTTACTGCCATAATGGTAATGAAAGATGGGTGTCTCACCTCTTTATTTCATCACTCTGTCTTATGTTGCGTTGAATAAAGACTGTGAAGAGCCCAAGTTGGATTTACTTAGCCTATTGTTGGAGAATCGACCTCTGTTTCATTATGATGGCGTCTGGACAAGCTCCCCTCATTCGTACATGGATACAGTTTCATAGAGGCTTGGAAGCCTGGCATCTCGACCGTGATGCGGAGCGTGTTACTTACATTGGGGATGTAACTCTAGTTCAGTGCGGTAATGAACCTAGAGCTGGTACGAACATATCTTATGTTCCTATGCGTGTGGAGTTTCCTATACCCATTGGGGAGATGTGGGATAACCGCTGCGTCTTCCCTAGAGAGGTTTTGGTTATAACGTATGTTCGTGCTCCCATCCATCTGGAAGTGTCGCAAGGGCGAGTATTCTCTATCGGAAACGCTAAAGAAGATCAAGTGTAGGACCATTCCCTCCATGTGTTAGACTTCGGGGAAGGTCGAACTTTTATATGCTAGTTATGTAAAACCTAAGTTTAATATTGTTGTAAGCTTATTTATGCATGGATTCCGAATATGTATTTTATATTAAACTAATGTTGTATTTGGATTGTAAGTCAATATAACTACATTTCATATCATGGTTTGTATTTTGTATTTATGCATAAAGAAATATAATTTAAATTTGAAAATACTATTTATGAAACTGTGACACGCCTGGATTTAGTGTCTGTGGTGTAATGACGATTGTGCTGTGGTTACTATATCTAGGTGCGTTACATTTAAGTGATCAACATTGTGGTGAAAGAAAAAGGGTTAGACTTTGTTATAATGAGGCTCATGGATTCTTAAGGCAAAATGTCACAAAATGTAGTGCAAAAGTGGAGACTTAGAATGATTTCGAACATAAGGGAAGAACAAGAGAATTTGTATACTCTTAGAGTGATTTTAAGTGAGCATAATTGATTAGATTAAGGAACTTGATCAACCTAAAGGAATGAAAATTGAATAAGGACTTCAAGAGAATCCTTCTGGAGAATGAATTCATAAGAGATGTTAATTAAAGTGAAACTCAAAATAAACCTTTAAAAGTGTGTTATCACTCTTGAGAAATTTATACTATACTATTGTGGGTCCGTATTTGGGACTAAAATTATGTTGATGCTTAAATTGGCCAAATTGTGGCATGTACGAGATATATGTTATTATGACTGAATATACATGGTTGTGTATAGAGTCAACATGCATTGGACATTTGCTCAGTTGATGACTGTTAAAAGGCTGGATGAGCCTAAGATCATGCATTGAGTCAGCATGTATTGAACAAATTGCTTAGTCGATGACTGTTAAAAGGCTGGATGAGCCTATGATTATGCATTGAGTTAACGCATTGAACAATTTACTCAGTCCATGACTGTTAAAAGGCTATATGAGCCTATGAATGCGAACTGAATAAGTGATGATCCTGTGATGGATCTGATTGAGGACCATAAGGCGCGGTGTATACCGATTTACACGCATTACGCGCCTGACAAATCACTATTCTTTTTGTGGTAAATGAGCGAGAATTGAATAGTGTGATCCAATGGAAGGATCTAGGGGTATCAGGGTGCGGTGATTCATCTTTATATATATGCCTCTGTGATTCTAGCCATGAACAATTGTTGCAACGCTTTGAGGGTGACCTGACAAATACTATTCCTTTCGTGGTCCAGTGTAGACTATCTATGAGGCTGGTAGATCTTTTGGAACGTTCATCTTTGAAATGGAATAGAAAATCTTGGTACCAAGTGCACATGCATTGTGAGTCGGCATATCATTTAGCACTCATTTATATGATGACTATACTATTGTTTTATTGATGTCATGATTATCTGAAATGTTTTAATTGTTAATTATCTGAGACTCTGCTGTTAGTTCTTTTACCGTATGTGATTATTATTGTTTAATATTGTTGATCTGCTATGTGGGCGCCTTGCGCCGTTATGTTTCTTTACTGCCATAATTGGTAATGTAAGTGGGATATTGTTGGGAATTTGCGGATCAAAAGTCTCGCGGCGGAATAACAGAATTCCCTCACAGGATCCATGCGAAAAATCCATAATCCAAGTTTTTAAATTTTTACCTCTTGAAGCGTGATAGACACAAGCGAGGTGAATCACCAACACCGTAATAGCGACGATGTTTCTGCGGTATCGACACGAACAGACTTGCAAAAGGAGTCACGCCTCTGTTTTCGTAGTGCTAGCTGCGAAGAGAGGAGAAGAAGACCTCACTATCTCTCACTCACTTTCTGTAGGTGCGGCTAGGGTTGTGATGTAACCTAGTAGCAGTCCCCTTAGCAGTACTATTTATAACAGTGGCTGCCTTAAGTGAGTGTGAGCAGTAGCAAGGTAAGTGGCGCAACCCTAAATCCATCTGTCATGAGTTAGGCCCACAGTTGAATCCTAGTCCAACTTGGATTCTGATTACTCCAATTTAGTCTGTTCTAAGTGTGTGACCCTGCAGGTTCTCATGACGTTGGTAGTAATATTAAAATCTCATTTTTAATATTACAAACAGTGAGCGGTATCTAGCAACACATCACTACTACCCAAGTAATGAGAATGTCAGTGATTTGACATAACCTATCTGTGACCAATGTTTCCGTGTAGTTTAGTCCCTTTGTCCAGATATCCAGATTGAACACAAGGCATAGAACGTGTCACCCTTGTTTAGTTCAATCTTTAGTTTCCTGATTCCCGAGTAGACATAGTAATAACAAATAAGATCAATATCTCATATTGACTCATTTGAGCATGGCCATGCATTTCGTAGTCTCACTCAATCAGGGGGCCCGAAGATATCGCTCCCTGTTATGTAGGAGGGACAAATCCCATCTAGGTCACTCACATCCCTCCACATGTATTGCGGCATGTCTAATAACCAACGTTATAATCATCTTGTTACGAGATGACGTTTGATGGCATTAAAACACACAACTCCTCATGTAGGAATCGTAGTGATTTCGGGTCAAAGGACCACATACACCATTATCACTATGAGAATCGCTTATGACACTCACGTAACGATCCACGTAGCGTTCTCATGGCGGGTCTGTCCAATACATCATTACTCTAATATGTATCCATGTGTAGACTTGATATCTCATATCCATGACCCGTGAAATGTGGTCATCAGTCTATGCACATACTAGCCTCAATGTATTATTGTTGTCCTAATTAACAATAATACTTGACTAGGGACATTTAAGAATAGTGTTTTATCCAATAGGATCTCACGATCAAGTCATCCACTTGATGTCCTATAGTATCAAACTTACTATTCTAAGGACTTTATTATGTCTACCAAAAAGAACACAATAAATGAAATGCCTCATTTAAAATAACATAATATAATGTATGTAAATATAAACAAAATGTATTAGCCACTAGGGCATACACCAATAATCTCCCACTTGCACTAGAGCCAATCAAGCATATTTCTAATGCCTAAAGACCTAGTGTGACCCTCATGCTTCTGTTGTGCAAGAGGCTTCGTCAGTGGATCAGCAATGTTATCATCTGTTGGTACTCTGCATATCTTCACATCTCCTCTATCGATGATTTCTCGAATGAGATGGAAGCGCCTAAGTATATGTTTGGATCCCTGGTGAGATCTGGGCTCCTTAGCTTGTGCAATGGCTCCATTATTATCACAATAGAGGTCCACTAGGTCCACAATGCTAGGAACTACACCAAGCTCAATAATGAACTTTCTAATCCAAACGGCCTCCTTTGCTACATTGGAGGCAGCAATATACTCAGCCTCTGTGGTAGAATCAGCGACTGTCTCCTGCTTTGAACTCTTCCAGCTCACAGCCCCACCATTCAGGCAATAAACAAAACCCGATTGCGATCTGGAGTCGTCCTTATCGGTTTGGAAGCTAGCATCAGTGTAACCCTTTACTACTAGTTCCTCTTCGGCTCCATATACCAAAAACGAATCCTTAGTTCTTCTCAAGTACTTAAGGATGTTCTTGACAGCACTCCAGTGACTCTCACCTGGATCAGACTGGTACCTGCTCGTCATGCTCAAAGCATACGAGATATCTGGTCGAGTACATAACATGGCATACATGATAGATCCAATTGCAGATGCATATGGAATCTTACTCATGCGATCCCTCTCATCCTGGGTGGAAGGGGATTGAGCCTTAGATAGGCTTATACCATGCGACATAGGCAAGAGTCCTTTCTTGGATTCATGCATGTTAAAACGTCTTAACACTTTGTCTATGTATGTACTCTGACTTAGGCCAAGCAATCTCTGCGACCTATCTCTATAGATCCTGATACCTAATACATAGGTGGCTTCGCCTAAGTCCTTCATAGAAAAGCACTTCCCTAACCAAGTCTTTACTGATTTGTAGGGTAGGGATGTCATTTCCAATTAGTAGTATGTCATCTACATACAATACTAGAAAGACAAGCGTGCTCCCACTAACCTTCTTGTAGACACAAGATTCTTCTTCATTTTTGATAAAACCAAACTGTTTGATTGTATCATCAAAACGAAGATTCCAGCTCTGGAAGCTTGCTTCAATCCATAAATAGATCGTTGCAACTTGCATACCTTTGTAGCATCTGTGGAGTGGCAAAACCCTCGGGTTGTGTCATGTACACATCCTCGAGAAGATTTCCATTAAGGAAAGCAGTTTTGACATCCATTTACCGGATTTCATAATCATGGTATCTTTGCAATAGCAAGCAAGATCCGAAGCATTTAAGCATCGCAACCGGGGAAAAAGTCTCATCATAGTCTACACCATGAATTTGCTTGAAACCTTTAGCCACCAATCGCGCCTTAAAGGTATGCACATTACCATCCATGTCGGTTTTCTTCTTAAAAACCCACTTGCACCCAATGGGTTTTATCCCTTCGGTGGGTCAACCAAGGTCCATACCTGGTTGGTATACATGGATTCCATTTCGGATCTCATGGCCTCAAGCCATTTTTCGGTTCTCGGGCCAATAATGGCTTCCTGGTAAGTCACAGGCTCATCTTGATCCATGAGTAATACGTCACCTTGTTGAGTCATGAGAAATCCATATCTCTCTGGCTGACGACATATCCTGTTAGACCTACGCGGGTCTTGTGCTACTAGAGCAGATTGTGGTTCCACAACGACTTGTGGAGGCTGCTCTATTTCCACCATTGGTTCGCTGCTACTTTGTGAACTTTGAATTTCTTCAAGTTCTACTTTTTTCCCACTGATTCCTTTGGAGATAAACTCCTTTTCTGGGAATACAGCAGTCCGTGCAACAAACACTTTGCCCTCGGTAGGATTATAGAAATAGTATCCCTTGGTTTTCTTAAGATACCCCATAAAGAAGCATTTATCTGATTTTGGGCCAAGCTTATCAGAAACTTGACGTTTCACATAAGCTTCGCAACCCCAAATCTTCATAAAAGACATACTGGGTCTTCTCCCAGTCCACATCTCATATGGTGTCTGTTGAACCGTCTTAGATGGAACACGGTTAAGTGTGAAAGCTGCTGTTAACAGAGCATGTCCCCAGAAGGAGCCTGGAAGGTCTGCATGACTCATCATGGATCGGACCATGTCCAACAAGGTCCGGTTCCTCCTTTCGAAACACCATTCCATTGTGGTGTTCCAGGAGGAGTGAGTTGAGATATTATCCCACTCTCTTTCAGATGATCATCAAACTGTTGGCTTAAGTATTCACCTCCTCGATCTGATCGAAGGATTTTAATACTCTTGCCAAGTTGGTTTTGTACTTCATTCTTGAACTCTTTGAACTTTTCAAAGGATTCTGATTTGTGCTTCATAACATATACAAATCCATATCTACTGAAATCATCAATAAATGTAATGAAGTACTGAAAACTACCTCTAGCTAGTGTGTTTAGTGGCCCACATACATCACTATGTATGAGGCCCAAAAGATCACTAGCCCTTTCACCTTGTCCAAAGTGAATGGGGCCTTAGTCATCTTTCCCAATAAACAAGATTCACATGTCTCATATGATTCGTAATCAAACGAGTCCAAGAATCCATCTTTATGGAGTTTGGAAATGCGTTTCTCATTTATATGGCCCAAACGACAATGCCAGAGATAAGTCGGGTTCATATCATTTGACTTGAACCTCTTTGTATTTACGTTATAAATGGGCGTTTCGAGATCAAGGACATAAAGTCCATTACTCAAATGTGCACTACCATAGAAAATATCATTCAAATAAAGAGAACAACTTTTGTTCTTAATTATAAAAGTAAAACCCTTCTTGTCCAAACAAGAAACATAAATGATATTCCTGCTAATAGCAGGCACAAAATAACAATTATCCAATTCAATTACAAGCCCAGTTGGCAAAGCTAATAAATAAGTCCCTACGGCTAGTGCAGCAACCTTTGCTCCATTTCCCACTCGTAGGTCGACTTCGCCCTTAGTCAATGGTCTCTTGCTCTTTAGATCTTGCACATTTACACAAATGTGAGATCCACATCCAAGTATCTAATACCCATGATGCGAAGTAGATAAATTGACTTCTATAACAAAAATACCCGAAGTGGAAGTCTCACTTCCCTTCTTCTTCTTGAGCTCCTCTAGGTACTTGGCACAGTTCCTCTTCCAATGTCCGGTCTGACCGCAGTGGAAGCATGTACCTTCCTTAGCCACTCCACCTACTGGTTTCAAGCTAGAAGTGCTAGGCTTGGACTTTTCCTTGTCCTTACCCTTCCACTTGTCATGGGGCTTTTTCTGCTGTTTCTTGCCCTTATTCTTATGGACCATCATTATGGCCTTTCCTTTGCCTTTGTTTATGTTCTGCTCAGCAGTTCTCAACATGCTTAGCAGCTCTGGTAGTGGTTTGTCAATTTCATTCATGTTGTAGTTCATGACAAATTGACTAAAACTATCCGACAACGATTGTAGGACTAAGTCAGTGGCCAACTCTTAGCCCATAGGAAAACCGAGTCTCTCAAGGTTTTCAATGTACCCAATCATCTTGAGTACATGAGCACCAACAGGGCTTCCCTCTACCAGCTTACACTGAAAGAGTGCTTTGGAGACCTCATATCTCTCATGTCTAGCTTGCTCTTGATAAAGCTTTTTGAGGTGTACGATCATATCGTATGCTTCCAGGTTCTCGTGTTGCTTTTGGAGCTCAGAGTTCATGGTGGCTAGCATTAGACATCCAATGTCCAAGGCATCATCTTGATGCTTCTTATAAGCATCTCTTTCAGCTCTAGGGGCATTAGCAGCAGGTGGTTCAGGAATAGATTGTTCTAAAACATACAACTTTTTCTCTTGCTTGAGGACAATCCTCAAGTTCCTGTGCCAGTCTAGGAAATTTGTCCCAGACAACTTGTCCTTCTCAAGGACCGATCGCAATGATAAGTTACTTGATGTATTTGTTGCCATGGTAATCTATCAACAGAAATATGCAAAATATAAGTATTATGCTATAAACATATTTAACAAGGTCTTTTAATTAAATACGTCTCCCACTATTTTATTCAAATCAATGACCCTCAAGCATTGACTTGGAAAATCCCATTGGAAGATTTCCTAGTGGGCCAAGATCCATATTTCACCTAGTTTTGAGTCGATTTTGGTGATCGCCCAAAATTCAGTTATTTAGGTAGGAAACTCTTTCCAATTACATCACATGCAACTCTTGGATAGTTGGGTGAATAACACTTATTCTAATCCATCTAATGGACTAAAGCCCAACTTCATGCCTCTAAGCCTTCAATCCTATTGAAATGGCCTAGTTAAGTCAAACCCAATGGTTGACAATTGGATATTACTATTATCCTATCGCATCTTACTAATATAGATAAAGGCACCCTACTTTGGCAGACCTATACTTGATCGATATTAGTCTTGACGAGTGTCACGCATTGGAAGGCATCACATAATGACTTAATATTTTCTTTGAGGGAATTTTATTATTAGATCTCACCATTTATTAAACTTGTTTAGCATACCATAAACATTATCCATGCATCTCATACATATAAAGCATATAATAAATGTGACATAGCTATGGCCTCTAAGAGAGTAGCATTAATTAATGCCAGCTTCACCAAGCGTCTCCCACCAACGTCCTCACTTGATGTCGTCTCCTTGTCTCCACATGAAGATTACATTATAGAAACCTCTTTTACATTTGAGGGGAGTTAGATGAGAAGAGAATGTACAATCAGAATGTAGAGAGAAAGGCACGACACGCAGGTCGTATTTAAAATAACCAAAAAGCATAAAATAAAGACTAAGGCCATAACCATGCACCATGCATCTCTAAGAATACATAAACACAAAGCAATAACACATTATTATTTTGCGAATTATAAAAACAGTTTTGAATATTGCACTTTCGAATATCACACACCACGAAATGGGGTTCGGGGCAGCGCGCCGACGGGGCTCCTGCAAAAATTCGAGTCGGACCCCTTCTGCCTCTATGACGGCTAGGGCAACAACACTTGAACCCTAAGGCCCGCAAACACATGAACGCTTCATGTGCCGCAGGGGTTCCTCACAGCCGTCATCGCCTATCCAGAAACAAGGTTTCCAGAATGCGTGAAGACATGAACACTTCATGTCATGAGGAAGCTTCATGGCCGTCGCAAAACGGAAACAAGGTTTCCAAAACCTTGTGTTGCGCTGCTGTGTATATCGCATTCATACAGAAAATATGCAGAAATAGAAAGCATTCAAAACAGTTTTCGTAGAATCATACATATCACATATGTATATACCAGAAAAACACAAAAACAGAAAGCATTCAAAACGATTTTCATTCATACATATCATATATATATACCAGAAAAACGCAGAAACAGAAAGCTTTCAAAACAGTTTTTGTAAAAACATATGAACATCTTCATGGTTTCAGAAACAACATATAAAGATCATATCTTTTATCAAAAGAAAGCAACGAATCATGTTATCGCATATAACAAGAAAAGCAAAAAACCGAATCATGGTTTCGCAAGTGGCTCTGATACCACTGTTGGGAATTTGCGGATCAAAAGTCTCGCAGCGGAATAACAGAATTCCCTCATAGGATCCATGCGAAAAATCCATAATCCGAGTTTTTAAATTTTTACCTCTTGAAGCGTGATAGACAAAAGCGAGGTGAATCACCAACACCGTAATAGCGACGATGTTTCTGCGGTATCCACACGAACAGACTTGCAAAAGGAGTCACGCCTCTGTTTTCATAGTGCTAGCTGCGAAGAGAGGAGAAGAAGACCTCACTATCTCTCACTCACTTTCTGTAGGTGCGGCTAGGGTTGTGATGTAACCTAGTAGCAGCCCCCTTAGCAGTACTATTTATAACAGTGGCTGCCTTAAGTGAGTGTGAGCAGTAGCAAGGTAAGTGGCGTAACCCTAAACCCATCTGTCATGAGTTAGGCCCACAGTTGAATCCTAGTCCAACTTGGATTCTGATTACTCCAATTTAGTCTGTTCTAAGTGTATGACCCTGCAGGTTCTCATGACGTTGGTAGTAATATTAAAATCTCATTTTTAATATTACAAACAGTGAGCGGTATCTAGCAACACATCACTACTACCCAAGTAATGAGAATGTCAGTGATTTGACATAACCTATCTGTGACCAATGTTTCCGTGTAGTTTAGTCCCTTTGTCCAGATATCCAGATTGAACACAAGGCATAGAACGTGTCACCCTTGTTTAGTTCAATCTTCAGTTTCCTGATTCCCGAGTAGACATAGTAATAACAAATAAGATCAATATCTCATATTGACTCATTTGAGCATGGCCATGCATTTCGTAGTCTCACTCAATCAGGGGCCCCGAAGATATCGCTCCTGTTATGTAGGAGGGACAAATCCCATCTAGGTCACTCACATCCCTCCACATGTATTGCGGCATGTCTAATAACCAATGTTATAATCATCTTGTTACAGATGACGTTTGATGGCATTAAAACACACAACTCCTCATGTAGGAATCGTAGTGATTTCAGGTCAAAGGACCACATACACCATTATCACTATGAGAATCGCTTATGACACTCACGTAACGATCCACGTAGCGTTCTCATGGCGGGTCTGTCCAATACATCATTACTCTAATATGTATCCATGTGTAGACTTGATATCTCATATCCATGACCCGTGAGATGTGGTCATCAGTCTATGCACATACTAGCCTCAATGTATTATTGTTGTCCTAATTAACAATAATACTTGACTAGGGACATTTACGAATAGTATTTTATCCAATAGGATCTCACGATCAAGTCATCCACTTGATGTCCTATGGTATCAAACTTACTATTCTAAGGACTTTATTATGTCTACCAAAAAGAACACAATAAATGAAATGCCTCATATAAAATAACATAATATAATGTATGTAAATACAAACAAAATGTATTGGCCACTAGGGCATACACCAACAGATATCTCACCTTTTTCCTGTATCCTTGTATTTTTTATTTTTTGTTTATATTTGATAAAAGATCGTGAGGATGACGATGAGGGACCATACCCTTACTGATCGGATTGGACTGATTCATTACTTTCGATATAGTGTCTGGACGAGATTTCTTCGGTCACGCACAAGTGCAACTTCATGGAGGCATTGATGCCTGGCATGTTGACTGGGACACCGAGCGTCGTATATATATATATGGGGTTGCGGCTTTGTCTGCTAGTAGTACCTATCCTAAGGTTCCTACTTTTCCCATTTGTGCTTTTGTACCCGTTACCTTTTATTTGAATATATAAGTACTATATTTCGTGCTATCAGTGCATTGTGTTTAGGACAAAAATATTATATATGGAGTATGTTTTCCCGCAGTGGTTGTGTTTTAGAATAGTTGGGTACTAAATATGCATTCATTCGAGGCTTATATGTTCTATCTATATATAAATGAAATAAATTTTTTGTAAATACTATTGTTGAGACTGTGACACGCCTGGATTTAGTGACTGTGGTGTAATGACGATTGTGCTGTAGTCATTATATGAAGGGGTGTTACATGATCTGTCTCCTGAACGATTGTCCATGAATCACTGGAAATCCTTGTGTTTTGGATGGCTTGGTGTGTGCTTGAGTACATTATTTGATTGGTTGATGAATGATTGAACCTTGATTAGAGTGTGGTGGAAGAGAAATTTTGAGAATTAATTGTTTTGTGGTGCTGTTGTGCTTTTCTGAGTAATCAAGTTAAGTTCTTCTAGAATGATTGCCATAATCTGAGAAGTTTCATTTTAATTCATTGTGAATGGACTGAGTAAAAGGTCATTAGGTTATACTTTATTGACTTTTGAGACACATTCTTATGGATTTGTGCTTTACGGACTTCGAAGGTTGTGAAATCTCTTCAAGAACGGATATGTGTATAGTCTTGGGAATCTAACTTTAAAAGACCCTAGACCATGTTTAATGACATGATTTATGTTATTAACATATGTTTCTTATGTGTTTTATAAAGCACAACACCATTCATGATGTTAATATAGCATTCCCCTTTCATTCCTATGCAAAATAAGTCATTTCGTATGTATTTTAAAGCATTTTTGGCCACAAAGGACATAGGGGGAGCCATGTCAACATTGACATGGCCCGTGTCAAATGAAGCAGAGGAGTACACGACCTGGGCCATGTCATGTGACATGACCCGTGTCCTCATGACAGCCCCCCCAAAAATCTTATTTTAGGGCTCCATCTTTAACTTCTTCCCCAAAACCACCCTTCCCCCTACGCAGCCCCACACCCTCCACCCTCTCCTCCATCATTTTCTTCTCACTTTTCTACCAAAATCCACCATTTCCATCAACATCCAACCTCATTCCACTCATATTCTTCCATTTTCCACTCATTTTCCTTCCAATTTCGCCACCCAAATCCCCAACCCCCTCCATACACGGCCACCACGTCCTCCATAACCACCACTACTTTTCTTCATTCTTCTTACTCCAAATCACCACCCACACCATCATTTATCCTCCATTCCTTCCATTTTCACCAATTTCATCACCTTCCATCATCATTTCTTGAAAGACACCATCCCCACTACTCCACCACCGTGACCATCACCACTTTTGGCCACCACTACCACCGTGAACAGTACCCACGACCACCATCTCATCCCATTTCAAAATGCCTCCAAGGAAACATATCAAAACCACTCCTAGGAAGAATGTACCACCTCCAAGAGCTCCTTCTCCTCCTTCAGGTAAATCCTCATCGATTACTAGCTAGAGAGGTTATTTCCACTAGATTTTTAGATGCTAGTACATTGCACTAGATAGGATTGTATGATGAAGTTTTTAACCTGTTGCGTCAAATAGGGTGGGATACATTTGCTAATTTAACTGCACCCACTTATGCTAAGCTCACTTGGGAATTCATTTCAACATTTAACTATTAATTGTACCCTCTGAGTGACCAAGCTAAGTGGCCTCAAAGATATTGAATCTGATCAGTTCCCCATCAAATTCCATTGTCAATGTCCTGGAATGCACATCAATTTTTGTCCTAGCAGTCTTCAAGTACGGTCTCCCCAACAAGATAGGAGCAGAGTTGGGGGATTTGTCCTCTTCCATGTCCAACACATGGAAGCCTGCCGGAAACACTAATTCATTCACCTACACTAAAACATTTTTAACAACACCCTTTGGGTATGCATTAGATCGATCAGCCAATTGAATAATAACACAAGTAGGTTCCAAAGGACCCAAGTATAAAGATGCATAAATGGAATAAGGCATGACATTTATGGATTCACCTAAATTAATCATTGCCCTTTCAAACCTAGTGTTACCTATAGTGCATGGTATGGTGAATGTGCCAAGATCCTTGCATTTAGTTGGGAGTTTCTTTTTTATTACAGCTGAAACATTCTCTCGCACTTGGACCCTTTCATTTCCTTTTAATTTCCTTTTGTTAGTGCATAGTTCTTTCAAAAACTTGGCATATCTAGGTACTTGTTTAATGGCATCTAACAAAGGAATGTTAACTTCCACTTTCCTAAAGGTTTCTAAGATCTTTTTTTTTGCTTCTTCTTTCCTAGTCTTTACCATTCTACTAGGAAAAGGTGCTTTAGTGACATATTTAGGAAGTGGTTCAGGAGTACTTACCTTACGGGTTTTAGAACTTTGCCCATCTTCATTTGCTTCCTTAGGTGATTCATCTCTCTCTTTAGTGATTAGTGGAGAAGGTTTAGGTTCATCCAACGTCTTCCCACTTCTCAACATGACAGCACTAGCATTTTCTCTCGGATTTATTTCTGGTTGTGAGAGAAGTTTCCCCGAAAGTTAGGTCTAAACCTTGTTGAGTTCGGTGGCTATCTGGCCTACTTGATTCTGCTGGTTATTGATAGTGGCCCATGTCTCTTGTTAGAAACTCTGCATAGTGACCTTCTTCTCCTGCTAGAATTGAAGGTTACTGGTAGCCATTTGCATCATTAACTCTTCCATTAAAGGTACAGATTGCTTTAGTGCTTGACTTTGTTGCTGTCTTGGGGGAAAAGGTGCTTGCCTTTGCTGAAATCCTAGAGGTCCATAAGCTTGAGGTTGATTCTGGGGTTGCTTTGCATAGCTAAAGTTAGGGTGATCCCTCCACCCTAGATTATATGTGTTGGAGTAAGGATTGTAATTTTTTGAAGGTCCAGAATATCCCCCCACTACTTTTGCCTCCTTATTTGTGTCCTCTTAGAGAGTGGGACATATATCAATATGATGTCTAGGTGAACAACAAATTCTGCAAGCTTGAACTGGTGTTTTTGAATTGTCAACTAACCGCTTAACCAAAGTAGTTGATTGAGTCATTTGCTGCTATAAACTGGTCATTTCTGCTTCTTTAACTGCTCTCACTCCAGTGTCATTTCTAGTGTAGAATTGTTGAGTGTTTGCAACCATTCTTGCAATCAAATTTCTAGCCTCTTGAGGAGTTTTATCAACTAATGCTTCTCCATTGGCGGCATCAATCATGTTGCGATCCATCACTTATAAACCCTCATAGAAATATTGGATTAATTGTTGCTCAATGATTTGATGTTGAGGGCAGTTAGCACATAGTCTCTTAAATCTCTCCCAATAATCATGAAATCATTCCCCATGCCTTTGTTGAATGCTGCAGATTTCTTTTCGAATAGTTGCAGCCTTTGAGGCAGGGAAGTACCTGTCTAAGAAAGATCGAGCCATGTCCTGCCATGTTTGGATGGATCCAGGTGGCAAATAGTAAAGCCACTCCTTGGCAGAATCCTTTAGAGAGAAAGAAAAAACTCTGAGTTTGACTTATTTTACTGGGATTCCTGCAGTTTTCATGCTGGAGCATACCACATGAATTTCCTTCAAGTGCTTATTGGAGTCTTCTCCAGGTAATCCATTGAAAGATGGCAAGAGATGGATTAGGTCAAACTTCAATTCAAATGCCTCTTCATTTTCTAGAATTTCAATGCAAAGAGGTTGTTGATCCAGGTTTGGAGCACCCAATGCTCTTAAAGTATCTTCTGCGATTATCACTTCT
The DNA here is from genome assembly GCA_029884605.1 of Ormosia emarginata. Classification (NCBI taxonomy): domain Eukaryota; kingdom Viridiplantae; phylum Streptophyta; class Magnoliopsida; order Fabales; family Fabaceae; genus Ormosia; species Ormosia emarginata. Next base: position 5,561,883 of record JAQQTP010000037.1, read on the forward strand.
TCAGTTATCTCAGACAACTCAGATGTCTCTAAACTTGATAGATCAATGTGACAAGCAGCTTCAATGTCAGCAGGTGTGAAATGGAAATTAGATGGATGAAATGGAAATTGAGGATGTGAGTTGATTTGATCAACGTAGCTCCTCAAATTCTGCAAATGCTTATCTAATCCTTCAATGGACATCAACACCTACAAAACACTCAGAAAGAACGAATCAAAAATTTAAAAATAAAAATAAAAACAAAGTCAAAAATAAGAAACAAAAGGATGTAAAAATATGATAATGTAACATTTAGAACAAAAGAAAATTACAACAAAGGAAGACAATATACAAGCATTAACATAATTTCTCCTAACTAAGCCTAAAACCAAAGTCTCCTAAATGATCAGCCAATGGAGCCTTTTATTGAGGATTAGAGATATAAAATGACAAGGGGGTTGATTAATGAGTGGGTGAGGAGTGGGTGGATGAGTGGAAAATGCCAAATGGTGAGTTGGTGAGTGGAAAATTATTGAGATTCTTTATCTTCGAAATCATTCAGTGTTGTTCTCATGGATGCCATCAGATTTATAAAACATGGTCTTCATGAAAGTTGTAGCATTTTGTCTTATCTTTCTAATGGCACTTTTCAGCTCCAAAGGCCACCTACAGCCCGAGATATGATTCAATTATTGAACAGTGTTCAGGTCCAAGTACAACACCTTTGTTTTGAATTCAACGCCCAATATCACCTTCAAGGAGTCTGATCTGAGTTTTGTATTCTTCATAAAAGTTGTAGATATGGGTCTTAACTTTCAAGTACCCAAATTTCAGCCCAAGGAAGTTCCTACAGCCTGAGTTATGCTCTGATTACTGCACACTATTTAGGTTCCAATCACAAAACCTGTGTTCTGACTTCCAAGCCCATTTAGCTCCACTAGATGTCCGATTGAGCCCTGGAACTCTTCATGAAAGTTGTAGAGCTCTCTCTTTTCTTACCTACAATGTAAGATGCATAATTATAAGACATCTAGAACTCAAGATATGACTAAAATACAGAAACAATGTAAGACCAAAATAGTGCTGAAAAAAATCAATTAAGTCCAATTTGAGTTCAAACTTATAAAACATAACCAGGCTTAATCAATTAAGTACATGAAGAGTGCAAATGACTAAAATGAGGGTTTGTTAACGTATAAAATATGTTATTATCAAATTCCTCCACACTTAACTTTTTACACTCCTGGGCAAAACACATAAGACCAAAGCTAGGAAACAAAGAAAAACGATACAGACTCAAAAGCTAAAAACTCTAAAAGACTCAATGAATCAAGAAGAGCAACCAGAAATTCAAGGGATCAAAGCATTAATAAGGTAACATTTCTTCATATCTCAAACCAACAAGCAAGGAAACTTCAGTTGAAAAGAATGAATCAAGAATGATAGATCCTCACATAATTCACTCTTAATCTCTCAAGTGTTTAAAAGGTAAGTATTTCTCTCTATTCAACCCATGAACAATTGCACTGTCATAAGCTTGCTTATCTTCTACTTCTCCGCAACTCAAAACACATGCATACAAAAATCAAGAGGACTTTATTCAAGGTTGTAATGGGGCCATGGTAAAGAAGAGGGGATAATATGGATATAAGAAGATAAATACCAAAGTGAATAAAAGCATTATGGTACAGTGAGAGTGGAGAAGATGTTTGAGAACATTCATCATAAAGGACCAATATTTGACTAATGTTTTATTGAAGATCAATCCCAAATTGATGAATTGAATTCATTGTTAAGTCCGAACCTTCTCCTTCTCTTCCTGTTGTTTCCAAGCATCTATTTTTACTCTAGGTATGCATATGACACATGGTGTATCAGGGGACTCTGATAATCTTTTGATTACAGTGATGGTCAACACTTTCTTTTTTTTCAACATTTTTTTAACATTTTGCACACATACACCCACACTTATTCAAGAACAAGGCCAATGCTCTCTTATTCCCTAAGGTTTGGTAAAAACATGTTTTTTTCTCTTTTTTTTGAAGGCACGTAATGAGCTAAAAACAAGTAATGGTCAAATAAGCTCAAATGGGTTACATAAGGAAAAATATACAAGGATGGCTATTTGATCAAAGTAGCTATTTGGTCCCAAAAACTTGATGCGGACTAAAGGTGTAACATCCTGATTTTCTTTTTTTCTGCACAAATATTAATTTTCTAAATTTTATGATTTTTGAGAATTTTTCTGAATTTTTCTGAGAATAAAAATATTTTATTAATATTTTGGACCGTCTGTGGGACCCACGGTGGGCCCGGAAACACTAAAAATTTTTATTGGCCAGAAAATTTTGTATTATTGATGCGGGGTCAGGGGATCTTACTAAACCCGAAACTGGATACAGTTACTAATTTTTCTTATATTGTGATTTTATTATTTACTGTACAATAATTACCGGTTTGTGAGTTGTAATTTTATTCTGTGAGTAATAAATTTTTATAGCTTTAGGTAAGTACTAGTCATGTGATGGCCATGTGTCACTAGATAGTAGAAGTCAATTTTGGTGGCTAGTCATAAAAATTAACCAATAGTAATAAGTCAATAAAAATGACTTGTTTAAATTAGTTACTAAGCTAGATGAATTAGTAAGCTAACCTAAGCTTAAATGGTCACAAATTAAAACAATTATTGGATGGAAAATTTCATGGACTTCCACGACAATGAGAGAATTTCTAGGACATTCAAAAAGTTTGTGAGTCATCAAGTGTTGACCAAAGCAAGACTTGGTGCCATGTGTTTGATATTGCACCTTGAAGGACATGCAATTAATTTTCCCATGCTATCACTAGCATTCCACAGCAATGAAGCTTTAGGATTGACTATCACAATCATATCACCTTTGTCTCCTAAGCCATTATCTTCATGTCTTCATTTTTCTACACTTAGCCAAAATTTCATTTCTCTCCATTTCTCTCCAAAAACACCATTCGTCCAACACCTTCAAGACAACCTTCCAAGCTTCTAAAATTTTATCCAAGCTTATTTCCTACACCTAAACATCATTCTAAGACACTTCTATGTTGAAGACTTAAGCAAAATCCTTCATCTACTACCTTTTCTACAAGTTAATGTTCTTGAGATTTCAAGGTAAAAGTTCTTCTTCTTTGTTTCTAATTTGGTTTTTGAGTTTCTAAACTGTGATTGTTCCATGGTTTCTTTTCTTCAAGCTTTGTTTGTGACTTTGGTTTGGTTTAAGCTTGCTAGAGTTTTCTTTGGGAGATTCACAAAATTCTTGAAGCAAGGCAACTTGGTGGATTTTGTCTTCCTTGAGGTAAGAGGGAGATTACCCTCATTAATCATATGTTGGTGGTGAGGAAATGACTTCGTTTGTGGTGAAAAATCTATAACGATTTATTCACTTGTATGGTTTAAGCTTGCTTTATTTATGGTTGGTTTATTTTTAAAGCTTTGATTATATGATTGTTTATTAGATTATATGCTTGTTTACTTGATTATATGCTTGTTTATATGCTTATGGTAGCATGATGAATATGATGTAAAGTAGAATATGAGTTGTATGATGAGGAAAATTGTATGAAGTTTCCAAAGAACCTAGGGGAGGCTCACAGTTTTGACTACTACAAAGGGAACAATATGATTCAAATTAATTCCTAAGTTACGGATTATGATTAATGATCTTAAGGATAAAAATTGGATTAAAGGTTTTGGTAAAGGATTTTGATGATAGAAAATGGTTTTGTAAAGGATTTTAGTAATGAAAAATGATTAAATATGAATAGATACCTTAAACTTAATTTCCGGCCAACACACCAAAGTGTGGTATTTTAAATCCTAGATTATTTTACTAAGTGTGAACTTTGGTACTTAGTTAACAAGAATTTAATTTAATGAATTTTTAGTAGAAAAAGGAAAATAGATTTAATGTAATGAATTTTTAGTAGAAAAAGGCAAATAGATTAAATGTTTGGAATTAAATTAATATTTTTGTAAGTAAATCAAGATAGACAAATTTTTGTAAAGAATTGAAAAATTATTACGTTATAGATTTTTAGCAAGAAAATATTTTCAAGAAGGCCAAAATGCATAATTAAGTAAAGAATTTTTATAAATAAGTTTAGAAAATTTAGAAAATATTTTATATAAGTGAAAAATGCTAGAAATCCATTATGCAATTTAAAAACTTCTATTTTTAGACTACGCACTTGATTTTTATGTTACGAGATTGAGAAAATGATTTTAAATAGTTATGCGATTGAGAAAACATTTAAAAACCTCTACGCGATTTAAAAACATTTGGAAATATTTATGTGATTTAGAAAATGTTTAAAAATATTTTTGTAAATTAATAACGTTGGAAATTAATTACGCATTTGTGAAAACGTTAAAAAATATTATGAAATTTGAAAACATAAGAAAAACATCACGCTGTTTCAAAAACGCGATAAAATGTTTACGTGATTGGAAATTACAGCAGTTGGCTGTCTGGCTGTCATGGTGGGCCCCGTTTTATTGAAAAGTGATACTATCAAGAAATGACACGTATTTGTAAAATACTGTAAAATAATGGCTGTATGTATTTTGAATCATACATCATGCATGGAAAAGCATGTCAAGTAAGGCGATTGGCCTAGGAGATGGAAATTACACATTCGTGTAGGTGAGAATTGCGTAGTTACGATCTTTAGTGATCTTGGGGACGTCGGGGTGTGGAATGTCATATGTGGCCAGTTGGTAGCACCACTGCGTCGTGGTATCCTTTGCAAACACACCGACGGTCTCAATGGAGTTACTACTCTTTTCGTGATATGGTTGAGAGTGTCTTGTAATAGCCATGTTGGGCACCATGATATGATAAACAACACGTGATTTGAGACTAACGGTGTATAGACATGTACTTCCTATCATTCTCTCCGAAATTGTGTTTAGCTCCATAGAGTAGGAATTGGGTCTTGTACACATGCATAACGAGTCAGCATATTGGTGTGATAATTCTGCCTATTTTATCTATTTTCCATGATATGGTATGATATGACTGTATGAGATAATTTGTATTCGTACCTTTTGCTGTCATTTCCTATACTGCCTCATTGGTATTGATGAAAGGGGATCTCACCTCTTTATTATATTGTACTTGTGTATTGTATGTATTTGATGAAGACCGAGGAGGCGAGGAGACTGATAACGCTTTTTACTATCAGTAACTGGTTTTCTGTATTTGCTTAGTATGGCAGCGAGGCGTCAAATTTTAGGATATGTTACAATACAATTCCATGGTGGAATTGATGCTTGGCGAGTTAACTTAGATAGGGAAAGGTTTGTGTATACCGGGGATCTGACTCTGACTTTAAGAGGTACTAGGGATGGTACTCCTATCACGACACAACATGTGTCTGTATGTCTAGAGTTTTATATGCCTATACATGAGATTTGGAGTAGGAATAATAATACTTATTCTCCACACGAGGAATCCATGATGTCAACTGCCAAGACACCAACCAGGCGTGTGTTGTATCCGCCAGGTTTCTTTGATGACAACACTGAAGATGAGGAGGAGGAGGATCCCAATGAGAGCCTGAACCTTTAGTTTGATGGAGTTCTAGTTTAGTAGTTTTATTTTGGTGTGTATTGTATATATAACTTTTGGGGGTGTAGTTATGTAAATTATTTGTGAACAAGGTTTGTAATATGTAATATAAGGTGTGTTAGTTTTAATTTCATTTTATGGTTAAAGATTTTATTTATTATCTGTTATTCCGCAAAAGAAATTTTAAAATTAGTGTTTTTACAAGATTAATTATTTTACAATTTGGGTAAGTTATATTAGGATTAGTCTTAAATGTGATATCCTACGGTGAGTGTTGCATTAGTTGGTATTAGAGCATCCCAGTTAAAGTCTTTTGGGTTTGTGGTTAGGTCTGTTTGGCTTAAGTTGTGTGAATCTCTGTATTTGGGTTCTGAAAGGATACATCTGACTCTTTTTGTGTTTTGGTTGTTGGTGAAGAAAGCTATGTCTCGTAATAGAGGTGCACGTGAAAAAGACGCAATGATGATCCAATGACTACTACTGCAGCTGCAATGCAACGTATGGCAGAAGTAATTGTGCAACAAAATCAACAAGCTACACAACAACAAGAAGCGAATGTTGATGTTCAGAATTTGTCAGAATTTCGTCGAAACAATCCACCGCAGTTTCGAGGCAATTTTAATCCAAAAAAGGCAAGTCTGTGGATAGAAGAGCTGGAGAAGATTTTTAAAGGAATGGGGTGTGTAGATGATCGTAAGGTGACTTATGCCACTTTCATGTTGCTAGGCGACGGTGAAAATTGGTGGAAGGCTACTCATAGAGTTTTACAAGTACAACGAAGGGCAATTACGTGGGAGGTGTTTTGTGAGATGTTTCTGGACAAATATTTCCCGGAGGGTGCAAGGCATACAAATGAGATGGAATTTCTTGGATTAAGACAAGGAGGAATGACAGTGAATGAGTATGCGGCAAAGTTTGAGAGTTTGTCTAAATTCTCACGTTATCTTCAGATTCAGTTTGATGAGAATTGGAAATGTCGCAAGTTTGAGGAAGGATTAAGGGTTGAACTGAAGAAGGGAGTATTACTAATGAAAATGAACCAGTTCTCGACACTGATGGATATGTGTTGTAGACTTGAAGAGTTGGAGCCATCACGAGATAACAGGAACCGTAACTTTGGACCATTGAGGTTCCAAAGGGGAGGCAACAGTAATAACAACCGTTTTCAGCACAAACCATATTCAAGGCCATCGGGAAGTCAGCAACAACAACAACAGTCACGTGGACGAGGTAGCAATAATAATCATTTTAGTCAGAATGTGGCATTGCCAACGAAATGTAGAAAATGTGGAAAAGGTCATATGACGAAGGATTGTACGATCAGAGGAATCATTTGCTTTAGATGTGGAAAACCTGGTCATTTTGGGAGGGATTGTAATCAAGTGAAGGTGGAGTCTTCAGTGAGTAATGTTTGTGCTGACAAGTCTCAAGCTGTGGGACGAGTTTATACGATGAGTGGAGCCGAGGCCTCTCAGTCTGATGATCTTATCAAGGGAGAAGGTGTCATATCAGGTATCTTTTAACTGTACTATATGATTAGGGTGCAACTCATTTTTTTATTACAAATGATTGTGTGGATCGTTTGGAATTGCCTGTGTCTTCTTTGAACTTCCAATTGATTGTTTCTACACCTACTGCTAAACCTGTTAGTACTTCTAAAGTTTGCCTGAATTGTCCTGTTACTATCAAAAATCGAGTCTTTTATGTTGATTTAATTTGTTTACCTCTTACTAATATAGATATAATCTTAGGAATGGATTGGTTATCTTCTAACCATATTTTGTTAGATTGTTCCAAAAAGACCTTAGTATTTCCTGAAGATGAGATTTCTGGATTTTTGATTGCCAATCAAGTCGAATCTTTATTGAGGGATGGAGCACGAGGATACATGTTGTTATCTTCTTTAGAAGTCAAGAGTGAAAATGATGTGAATGTTATTCCTATTGTAAATGAGTTTCCTGAAGTTTTTCCTGACGATGTACCTAGACTACCACCGGAAAGAGAGATAGAGTTTTCTATCAATCTTGTACTAGGAGCGGGTCCTATTTCGATTGCACCGTATCAGATGTCACCATCTGAGTTAGTAGAGTTGAAGAAGCAATTGGAGGAACTGTCAGAAAAATAGTTTGTGCGACCTAGTGTTTCACCTTGGGGAGCTCCAGTGTTGCTAGTGAAAAAGAAGGATGGATCTTCGCGCTTGTGTGTGGACTACCACCAATTGAACAAGGTCACAATTAAGAACAAGTATCTACTTCCAAGGATTGATGATTTGATGGACCAGTTGAAAGGAGCAGTTGTTTTCTCTAAGATAGATTTACGCTCAGGGTATGATCAAATTCATGTTAAGGTAGAGGATATACCTAAGACAACTTTTCGAATGCATTACGGTCATTGCGAGTATCTTGTAATGTCGTTTGGAGTGACAAATGCTCCTGCCATATTCATGGATTACATGAATAGGATTTTTCATCCTTATCTAGACAGATTTGTCATCGTTTTTATTGATGACGTTCAGATCTATTCTCAAAATCAAGAAGAACATGCTGAACATCTCAGTATAGTTCTTCAGATTTTAAAGGAGAAGAAGTTGTACGCAAAGTTGTCTAAATGTGAATTTTGGTTGGACGAGGTTCAATTTTTGGGTCATGTGATTTCTAAAGATGGAATTGCAGTGGATCCAGCAAAGGTGGAGACGGTTCTTCAATGGGAAAGGCCAATTACAGTGACTGAGATCCAAAGTTTTGTTGGATTAGCCAGATATTATCGAAGATTTATTGAAGGTTTTTCTAAGATAGCCGGACCTCTTACACAACTCACCAAGAAGAACCAGGCGTTTGTCTGGACAGAAAAGTGTGAGGAAAGTTTTCAAGAACTAAAGAAAAAGTTGACTACTGCACCGGTGTTGATTTTACCAGATCCGAATGAGTCTTTTGAAGTATATTGTGATGCTTCATATCAAGGGTTAGGATGTGTTTTAATACAAAATAAAAAAGTAGTAGCATATGCTTCAAGACAACTGAAGGTCCATGAGAGGAATTATCCAGCGCATGATTTAGAATTAGCTGTAGTTGTCTTTGCATTGAAAATTTGGAGACATTTTCTATATGGAGCTATGTTCAACGTCTTCAGTGATCATAAAAGTTTGAAGTATTGGTTTGATCAGAAGAAGTTGAACATGCGGCAAAGAAGATGGTTAGAATTCTTGAAGGATTATGATTTTCAACTCCAATATCATCCTGGAAAAGCTAATGTTGTGGCAGATGCTTTGAGTAGGAAGATGCTCAGTGTTTCTACTATGATGATCAAAGAAAAACAACTGATAGAGCAATTCAGAGATTTGGGGTTGTCGGTAGAGTTAGCTCCTGGAAGGATGCGTTTGCATAAGGTTACTATTCTAAATGATTTACTTGAGGAAATTAGAGAAAAGTAATATGATGATGAATTTTTACAAGAAGAAAGAGAGCGGTTGAAGCATGGTGGAGTTACAATAGTTGAGGAAGAGTCTGATGGGATCCTAAAGTTTAAATGCAAAGTTTGTATACCTAATGATCCTGATCTTAGAAAGGCTATTCTAGATGAAGCTCATACCAGTAAATTGAGTATACATCTAGGAATGACCAAAATGTATCATGATCTAAAACGATTATTTTGGTGGCCTGGAATGAAGAAAGATGTTGCTGAACATGAGTCATCATGTCTCGTGTGTCAGAAAATGAAGGTTGAACATCAAAAGCCAGCAAGTATGCTACAACCCCTCACTATTCCAGAATAGAAATGGGATAGTATAGCAATGGATTTTGTTACGGACTTGCCAAAGACCAGAAAAGGATATGATTCTATATGGGTCGTTGTTGATAAGCTTACGAAGTCAGCTCACTTGTTGCCAATCAATATCAGGTATTCATTGGAAAAATTGACCCAGGTGTACATTGGTGAAATCGTAAGACTTCATGGTGTACCCACTAGTATCATTTCTGATAGGGATCCAAGATTTACGTCAAGGTTTTGGCGAAGCCTACAGGAAGCTATGGCGACTAAAATTCATCTGAGTTCTGCTTATCATCCGCAGATGGATGGTCAAACGGAAAGGACGATACAATCACTGGAAGATCTGTTACGAGTGTGTGTGTTAGAACAAAAAAGGAGTTGGGATGAATTTTTACCTTTGGTAGAATTCACCTATAACAACAGTTTTCACTCAAGTAAAGGGATGGCACCCTATGAAGCGTTTTATGGATGACGATGTCGAACACCTTTGTGTTGGTATCAAGATGGTGAAAGTATAACCATTGGACCTGAGAAGATACAACAAACAACTGAAAAGGTGAAGATGATCCAAGAGAAACTAAAGGCGACTCAAAGTAGACAGAAAAGCTATGCTGATAAAAGAAGAAGGCCTCTTGAATTTGAGGAAGGTGAGCATGTGTTTTTGCAGGTTACACCTACGATTGGTATTGGAAGGGTTATAAAATCCAGAAAACTCACTCCTAAATTTATTGGACCTTAACAAATTCTTCGTTGGATAGGTCCAGTCTCATACCAAATTGCTTTGCCACCTTTTCTTTCCAATTTGCACAATATTTTCTATGTATCTCAATTGAGAAAGTATATTCCTGATCCAACTCATGTTATTCTACCCGATGAGGTACAATTCAAAGAAAATTTGACGTATGAGACACTTCCTATTAAGATTGAAGACAGAAGAATGAAGCAGCTCAGAGGGAAGGATATTCCATTAGTGAAAGTGATCTGGAATGAAACAATGGGAGATGCTACATGGGAGCTAGAAGACAAAATGAAGGAATAATATCCTCAATTGTTCTGAGGTATGGTAAATTTCGAGGACAAAATTTTTTAGTTGGGGAGAGTTATAACATCTCGATTTTCGTTTTTTCTGCACAAATATTAATTTTCTATTTTTTGTGATTTTTGAGAATTTTTCTAGATTTTTTTTAGAATAAAAATATTTTAGTAATATTTTGGACTGTCTGTGGGACCCACGGTGGGCCCGAAAACACTAAAAATTTTTATTAACCAGAAAATTTTGTATTGTTGATGCAGGGTCGGAAGATCTTACTAAACCCGAAACCGGATACAATTACTAATTTTTCTTATATTGATTTTATTATTCACTATATAATAATTATTGGTTTGTGAGCCATAATTTTATTCTGTGAGTAATAAATTTTTATAGCTTTAGCTAGATACTAGTCATGTGATGGCCATGTGTCACCAGATAGTAGAAGTCAATTTTGGTGGCTAGTCATAAAAATTAACCAATGGTAATAAGTCAATAAAAATGACTTGTTTAAATTAGTTACTAAGCTAGATGAATTAGTAAGCTAACCTAAGCATAAATGGTCACAAATTAAAACAATTATTGGATGGCAAATTTCATGGACTTCCACGACAATGAGAGAATTTCTAGGACATTCAAAAAGTTTGTGAGTCATCAAGTGTTGACCAAAGCAAGACTTGGTGCCATGTGTTTGATATTGCACCTTGATGGACATGTAATTAATTTTCCCATGCTATCACTAGCATTCCACGGCAATGAAGCTCTAGGATAGACTATCACAATTATATCACCTTTGTCTCCTAAGCCATTATCTTCATGTCTTCATTTCTCTACACTTAGCCAAAATTTCATTTCTCTCCATTTCTCTCCAAAAACACCATTCGGCCAACACCTTCAAGACAACCTTCCAAGCTTTTAAAATTTTATCCAAACTTATTTCCTTCACCTAAACATCATTCTAAGACACTTCTATGTTGAAGACTTAAGCAAAATCCTTCATCTACTACCTTTTCTACAAGTTAGTGTTCTTGAGATTTCAAGGTAAAATTTCTTTTTCTTTGTTTCTAATTTAGTTTTTGAGTTTCTAAACCATGATTGTTCCATGGTTTCTTTTCTTCAAGCTTTGTTTGTGACTTTGGTTTGGTTTAAGCTTACTAGAGTTTTCTTTGGGAGATTCACGAAATTCTTGAAGCAAGGCAACTTGGTGGATTTTGTCTTCCTTGACGTAAGAGGGAGATTACCCTCGTTAACCATATGTTGGTGGTGAGGGGATGACTTTGTTTGTGGTGAAAAATCCATAAGGATTTATTCACTTGTATGGTTTAAGCTTGCTTTATTTATGGTTGGTTTATTTTTAAAGCTTTGATTATATGATTGTTTATTAGATTATATGCTTGTTTACTTGATTATATGCTTGTTTATATGCTTATGGTAGCATGATGAATATGATGTAAAGTAGAATATGAGTTGTGTGGTGAGGAAAATTGTATGAAGGTTCCAAAAAACCTAGGGGAGGCTCACAGTTTTGACTACTACAATGGGAACAATATGATTCAAATTAATTCCTAAGTTACGGATTATGGATTAATGATCTTAAGGATAAAAATTGGATTAAAGGTTTTGGTAAAGGATTTCGATGTTAGAAAATGGTTTTGTAAAGGATTTTAGTAATAAAAAATGATTAAATATGGATAGATACCTTAAACTTAATTTTCGGCCAACACACCAAAGTGTGGTATTTTAAATCCTAGATTATTTTACTATGTGTGGACTTTGGTACTTAGTTAACAAGAATTTAATTTAATGAATTTTTAGTAGAAAAAGGAAAATAGATTTAATGTAATGAATTTTTAGTAGAAAAAGGCAAATAGATTTAATGTTTGGAATTAAATTAATATTTTTGTAAGTAAATCAAGAAAGACAAATTTTTGTAAAGAATTGAAAAATTATTACGTTATAGATTTTTAGAAAGAAAATATTTTCAAGAAGGCCAAAATGCATAATTACATAAAGAATTTTTATAAATAAGTTTAGAAAATTTAGAAAATATTTTACATAAGTGAAAAATGCTAGAAATCCATTACGCAATTTAAAAACTACTATTTTTAGATTACGCACTTGATTTTTATGTTATGCTTTGAGAAAATGATTTTAAATGGTTACACGATCGAGAAAACGTTTAAAAACCTCTACGCGATTTAAAAACGTTTGGAAATATTTATGTGATTTAGAAAATGTTTAAAAATATTTATGTAAATTAATAACGTTGGAAATTAATTACGCATTTGTGAAAACGTTAAAAAATATTACAAAATTTGAAAACATAAGAAAAACATCATGTTGTTTCAAAAATGTGATAAAATGTTTACGCGATTGGAAATTACAGCGGTTGGCTGTGGGGCTGTCATGGTGGGCTCCGTTTTATTGAAAAGTGATACTGTCAAGAAATGACGCGTATTTGTGAAATATTGTAAAATAATGGTTGTATGTATTTTTGAATCATACATCATGCATGGAAAAGCATGTCAAGTAAGGCGATTGGCCTAGGAGATGGAAATTACACCTTTATGCGGGTGAGAATTGCGTAGTTACGATCTTCAGTGATCTTAGGGACGTCAGGGTGTGGAATGTCATATGTGGCCAGTTGGTAGCACCACTGCATCGTGGTATCCTTTGCAAACACACCGACGGTCTCGATGGAGTTACTACTCTTTTCGTGATATGGTTGAGAGTGTTTTGTAATAGCCAGGTTGGGCGCCATGATATGATAAACAACACATGATTTGAGACTGACGGTGTACAGACATGTACTCCCTATCATTCTCTCCGAAATTGTGTTTAGCTCCATGGAGTAGGAATTGGGTCGTTGCACACATGCATAACGAGTCAGCATATTGGTGTGATAATTATGCCCATTTTATCTATTTTCCATGATATGATATGATATGACTGTATGAGATAATTTGTATTTGTACCTTTTACTGTCATTTCCTATATTGCCTCATTGGTATTGATGAAAGGGGATCTTACCTCTTTATTATATTGTACTTGTGTATTGTATGTATTTGATGAAGACCGAGGAGGCGAGGAGACTGATAACTCTTTTTACTATCAGTAGCTGGTTTTCTGTATTTGCTTAGTATGGCAGCGAGGCGTTAAATTTTAGGGTATGTTACAGTACAATCCCACGGTGGAATTGATGCTTGGCGAGTTAACTTAGATTGGGAAAGGTTTGTGTATATCGGGGATCTGACTATGACTTTAAGAGGTACTAGGGATGGTACTCCAGTCATGACACAATATGTGTCTGTACGTCTAGAGTTTTATATGCCTATACATGAGATTTGGAGTAGGAATAATAATACTTATACTCCACACGAGGAATCCATGATGTCAACTGCCAGGACACTAACCAGGCGTGTGCTGTATCCGCCAGGTTTCTTTGATGACAACACTGAAGATGAGGAGGAGGAGGATCCCAATGAGAGCCTGAACCTTTAGTTTGATGGAGTTCTAGTTTAGTAGTTTTATTTTAGTGTGTATTGTATATATAACTTTTAGGGGTGTAGTTATGTAAATTATTTGTGAACAAGGTTTGTAATATGTAATATAAGGTGTGTTAGTTTTAATTTCATTTTATGGTTAAAGATTTTATTTATTATCTGTTATTCCGCAAAAGAAATTTTAAAATTAGTGTTTTTACAAGATTAATTCTTTTACAACTTGGGTAAGTTATATTAGGATTAGTCTTAAATGTGATATCCTACAGTGGGTGTTGCAAAAGGATGCAAACCCAAGTGCAAGTTGTCTCAAGTAATAAATTCTCGGGAGACTTTGGTTTTAGGCTTGGTTATGAGAAATTATATTCATGCTTGTATATTGTCTTCCTTTGTTGTAATTTTGTTTTATTCTACTTTGAAGTTATGTTCATCTTTCTCTTCTACTCTATTTCTTTCTTCTTGATTATGAGTACTTAATTTTCATTTTGTTTGGGTGAAAGAGTGAAGCTCTTGGTAATGAAATAAGGTAAGATTATTCTATTTCTTGTGCTTAAATGATATATTATAAAGTGGACATTATATATGTTGTATTTTATTTCTAATCAATTTAGAAACCTTCCTTGTATAGTGGAGATCTTGATTTATTGTAGACAAGAGGATTGGCACAGTGAATGCTTGAGCTCACTTACAATTGTTAGTAGATAATTGAAGGAATCATAATATGATTGCATATATAATTGAACATTAAATGTTATATTTTTCGATTGGAACTTCTTTTATGTGTAGATTTCAATTGAATTATAAAGAGAAATAATCTTGCCTTTAATTTATTACCGAGAGTGGATCTCCTAACCCAAGCAAATCCTTTTTCATTTGTGAACAACTTTTATTACTTTTGGTGTTGTGACAAATCCTTTTTTTACCTCAGTTAATTTTTCTTCATCAATTCTCTGTGGATCGACCTCGGACTCCCGAGAATTTATTACTTGAGATAACCTGCACTTTGGTTTGCATCCTCTAGTCTGCATCAAGTTTGACCTTGGAGGCTGCCAAGGAGCTGGCGGGAAGGCCAAGACCATAACCTTAAAATAAAGTGCTTTCTCATAAAAATAATATTTTGCGCAACATGGCTTATACATGGCACCTTAACAGTTGATCGCGATATAGGACAACGTCTCGGTCCAGATCATCGGTGTGTTTGCATTGATTTATCCCACGGCATAGAGGAGCTCATAACTGTCCTTGTGAAACACCTGCACCCCGACGCCTCCAAGGTCAACACACATGACCTACGCTTAGTCTATTCGCACCCGCACTAAGGTGTAACTCAATCTCCTAGGCATACATCGCCTTTCCAACAAAGTCCAACAGATATTCACAAATGCATGATAACTCAATGTACATCATGTATGTTCATCAATGATATGTTCCTCATAACACAATGCATTTCATGCATATTCATTAACAATATATTTCTCATGGAACATACTATAATGACATATAGTCAACCCTCAACAACATCATGCCACAATTTCATCAATTAAACATCAACAAGTACTTAGTCTCACACATGGACTCACAATATCATACAATCCATTCTCAATATTAGTATTTCATATATCTGGTTCAACGCATACCACAATTCCATATTATGAATCTAACATTCCTAATCTCTAAAGTCTTTATTTATTTCACAAATTTTGGGTCAAGGAAACCCTTGAAGCCGTGGCCCCTCTCAAGAACCAATACTCAATCAATTTCTTCCATCACATTATTAATTACACATGTCTAAATTGCTTAATTCCCAAGGATGCACAAAAGCACCACTTGGACTCAAAAATCCTTTAGAGGCCACGAGCCTCCCTAAAGCATCAAGATTCCAATTTTTCCATTTCATGCATCAATCCTTTAATGCCTAATTACTTAGGTTTCATTTCAAACAAAAATCAATTTAAATCCTTAAAATTTTTCACCAAAACTGTGGCCTCCTCAATAGGGTAGTAAACCCCTAAATTTTCCATTCATCAAGTTCAAGCATTCTAACATCATTAATGCATTCAAAACAACCAACATTTTAATCTAAATCAAGAATACACAAAACATGCAAAACAATCAAACAAAGTGAGCAATCCATTATGGATTTCTCCATCAATAACCACACAAAAGTTCTCTCACCACCAATAATGGTTGAAATGAGTAAGTATCCTTCTTACCTATTGAAGACAACATAAGAAAGTAAGCTCCTTTGTTCTTGATTTTCGTTTTCCACCTTCAAGAAAACCCTAAGGACATCAAAACTCACCAAAATCATCATCAAAGCTTAGAAAAGGAACCCTTGATCAGAAAAGGAACCCTTGATCACCTAAGAGATCAAGAATCACGAAAATGGGGAGGAAAGGTGAAAAAAGCTATGAACTTTACCTTAAAGTCTCCAACTTTGAAGCTTGATGGAACAAAATGAAAATGGTAGATTTTGGTGATGTTCACAACATGAAAGTTACTTAAAATGGTGTCTAGATTCAAGATCAAGAGTTGGTTGGAATTAAAGAAGATGGATGAGTGGTTTAGAGGGGTGAGGCCGTGGAGATGGTGAGAGAATGGAGAAGAAAAGTGAGTTTCTTATAGGTGATTTCAACAAGAAAGAAAGATCCTCAATGGAAGTGTAGATTCAAGCATAGTTGAAACATGAAATCAAGCATCCATACGAGGGAAATGGAGGGTGTAGTCGTGGAAGAGAAGAAGAATAAGGAAGAAGAAAATGTAAGAGAAAAAGTGAGAGGAGAGAAAGGTAGAGAGAGAAAGTGATAGCAAAATTTGAAATGAAATGAAATATGGCTTATGTGTATTTTGTGTAAATGCATGGAATAAAATGAGTAGCCACAAAAAGGCCCCAAAATTGTGTGGTGGAGAGGAGGAGAGAGGAAAATATGGCTTCTCCCACAAGCCATGAGAAAATTGCTAGGAAGTTTCCTCCATGTTTCTCCAACAAGCTAAGCTTCCACATTTTGAAAAGTCAAAATGATGTCATGGTGATAATGTCACCATTGTGATGTTATTAAAGTGTTCTCTAAAATATGGCTAACACTGTATCAAATTTATTATCAATGGACAGAAGTTACAGTTAACAAAATCGGTATTTATTGTCCAATGGATAATAAAATTATTCTATGATTTTTATTTATCAGATAAAAATCTCAAAAAATATGAAACCTCGTAAATCATGTTCGGCCTCGAGTTTAGTAAGATCCCCCGTCGACGTTTCTACAATTCAAAGTTCTCGGGAAAAATATCTCATTTCCCCGGCTCCGCTCAGCACACACGTAAAATGAAAAATAATATTAAAATATTCCGCATTCTCAGAAAAATCTAAAAAAATTCACGAAAATCACAAAATATTATAAAATGACTATTTATAATAAAATAAATAAATTTTGGAGTGTTACATCCACCACCACAAAAACCCTAGGATATTCAAACTCACAAAAATCAACAATCAAAGCTTGGAAAAGGAACCCTTGATCACCAAGGTGACCAAGGATCACGAAAATGAGAAAAGAAAAAGGAAAAGTCATGAACTTTTACCTCAAAGCTTCAAACTTTAGGGCTTTATGGAAGAAGATGAAAAGAGTAGATCTAGGTGATGGTCACAAAAGAGAAAAAGGTTCAAGATGATAAGAAGAGGTAGGAAACAAGGTGGGTTGGGCAAGAAAATGTGGATGGCCAAAAATGGTGTTTCTTGGCCGTGGAAGAGAGGAGAAAATAGAGATGAAAAAGTGAACTTTTTAGAGAATGACTTCAACAAGAAAGGAAGATCTTCAAAAGAAGAGTAGATTCAAGCCATGGGGGGAAATGGTGTAGGGCTGTCGTGGAAGAGAAGAGAAAATGGAAGGGAGAAAGGTTTGCGAGAAAAGTGAGAGAAGAGAAAATGTGGAGAGAGAATGTGATAGAAAAGTTTTGGAATTTTTTTAAAAGGTGAATGAATGTGTAGTATTAGTGGAAACCCTCCATATTGTCGTGGAGCTACAAGGGGGAGAGGGGAAGGAAGCTTCCTCTAAAAGCTTGGGCAAAGCTTCCTTGAGAAGCTTTGTACAAAGCTTTTGTGAGAAGCTTTGTTAGCCTTTTGAAAAGCTTTGTTAGCTTTTTGAAAAGTTAAAGTGATATGACATAAAGTGGACACTCTTGAAAATATGGCTTGCATTTTACTACAAGCTATTATCCAATGGACAAATGTTACAATTCACAAAATCAGTATTTATTGTGCAACGGATAATAAAATGTTATGTGATTTTTATTTATTAGATAAAAATTTTGAAAAATATAAACCTCGCAAATTGTGCCTGACCTCGGGTTTAATAAGATCCCTCATCGACATTTCCACTGTTCAAGGTTTTCTAACAACAACAACAACAACAATAACTAAGCCTTTTCCTACTAGGTGGGGTCGACTACGTGGATCAAATGACGCCATTGTGTCTTATCATAAACCAAGTCTTTATAAAAGTCATTCAAATCTAAATCTTTCTTAATAGTTTCCCCTATAGTCTTTCTTGGTCTCTCTCTACCTCTAGCTATTGGACTATCCTCTACCTAATCTACTTTTCTTACCGGGGCTTCTAAGGATCTTCTCTTTACATGTCTAAACCACCTAAGGCGAGATTCTACTATCTTTTCCATAATAGGTACTACCCTTGCTTTCTCTCTAATGCATTCATTCCTAATCATATCTTGTCTTGTATGACCACACATCCAGTGCAACATCCTTATCTCCGCAACACTGATCTTATGCTCTTGCTAGCTTTTTACCGCCCAACATTCAGTACTATACAATATTGCGGCCCTTATAGTTGTGCGGTAAAATTTACCCTTAAGCTTGAGAGGTACTTTTCTATCACAAATCACTCCTGAAGCACTCCTCCATTTCATCCATCCAGCTTGAATCCTATGATTTACATCTCCTTCTATCTCTCTGTCATTTTGTATGATAGATCTAAGATACCTAAACCGTGTGACTTGTGGTATGGTGTGGTCCCCAATTTTCACCGCTAAGCTAGTATTAGCACGCTTCTTACTGAACTTACATTCCATATACTCCGTCTTACTCCTGCTTATACGAAAGTCATGTTCTTCCAAAGCTCATCTCCATAACTCTAGCTTCCCATTTGTTTCCTCTCTCGACTCTCCAACTAAGACTATATCATCTGCAAAAAGCATGCATTGTGGCACCGGCTCTTGGATATGCGCAGTAAGCACATCCAAGACCAAGCTAAAAAGATATGGACTCAAAGTTGACCCTTGGTGCAGTCCTATAGTTATAGGGAAATCTTCTGTAACCCCTCCTTGTGTTCTCACACAAGTTTTAGCCTCATCATACATATCTTGGATTGCTCGAATATAAGCGATACGAACTCCTTTCTTCTCCAGAGCCTTCCACAAGACCTCTCTCGGTACCCTATCGTAGGCTTTTTCCAGATCAATGAAAACCATGTGTAGGTCTTTTTGCTTCCAACCTCAGGGAAAATATTTTATTTTCTTGGCTCCACTCAGCTTGCACGTAAATTAAGAAATATATTAAAATAATCAACATTTTCGAAAAAAATCACAAAAAATCACAAAAATCACAAATATTATAAAATAATTATTTATCATGAAACAAACAATTTTCAGGGTGTTACATTTACCACCTTTTGTTTCTAACCTTCATAATGTCTTTCATGTGTCGCAGTTGCGAAAGTATATTCCTGATCCAACTCATGTCATCCAACCTGATACGATACAATTAAAAAAGAAATTGACTTATGAGATCCTTCCTGTTAAGATTAAGGACATGAGAGTGAAATAGCTCAGAGGAAAAGAGATTGCGTTAATGAAAGTGATCTGGAATGAGGTGACAAGAGATGCTACCTGGGAGTTGGAAGATAAAATGAAGGAGCAATATCCACAACTATTTTAAAGTATAATAAATTTCGAGGACGAAATTTTATTTAGAGGGGGAGAGTTGTAATACCCCAAAATTTCATGTTTCTCAGTAATATGGATTTTTACAGTTTTATGATTTATATCCCCAGCTTAATTTATTTTGACTGTTCTGTGATTGTTTTTGAACTTTTTGTGTGTTTTACTTGGTACCGGGAAAATAAAATTTTTCGGGCCGGGGAAAATCTTTGACGATTTATTCGGGGCCGGGGGAGCTTACTAAACCCGAAACTAAAAGACATAGTTCTTAATTTTATAATTTTTAGAATTTATCTATCAAATAAAAATTTTTCGTGTTTTATTATTCATTAGGCAATAACTACTGGTTTGTGAGTACTAGCTTCTGTCCACTGGGTAATAACTTTGGTAACTTCTCTCCATTAGATAATAGTCTCTGGAAAAGTCTTGGTCATTTTTCTAGAGCATTCTTGATGACTCACTTTGGTGAGCTAATTAGAGAGCTAGTTACTTAAGAGTAACCAATGAAAACTAGTCAAAATAAATGGTTAGACTTGTCTTGAACCAATAGGAAACAAACTAGTTAAACTAAGAAACTTTGTGAATAAAACTTGGTTAGCCTTTTGCTTAGAGTTCCATGGCCAAAAGGAGTCTAGGACCTTCACCATTTTGTGATTTATGCAATGACTCTTAGGCTTGAACCAATAGGAACCAAGGTGACTAAACCATGACATGTTAATGACCAACACCATGTGATATTTCCAAAACTTGTTTGTTGATTAAGTCTTTGACTCCCTATATGCATACACACCACGGCTAGGAGCTTGAAGTAGGATATTTCCAATTCAAGTTTATCATACTTTGTGACCAAATAACATTCTCTCTATTCTCTCTCTTCCATGAACAAAGTAAACCTCTCAACCTTTCCTTTCTAAAGCTCACGGCCAAACCCCTCCAAACCATCATCCAATCTCTCTTAATTCCATCTAACCTTGTTTTCTAAACTTGCATATCATTCTAAGACTCTTTCATGTTAAGACCATAAGCTAAATCATCCATCTTCTACCTTTATTACAAGCTAGGGTTCTTAAGCTTTCAAGGTAAAGTTCTTGATTTTTGTTTCTAAGTTTGATTTTAAAGTTCTGAACCATGTTTGATCCATGGTCTTCTTGTTTTCAAGTCTCGTTTGTAACTTTGGTATGGTTTAAAGATTTCTAGGGTTTGAGTTCTTGGTGTACGAAATCTTTAAGAGGACAAGCAAGGACTTGATTGATCTTCCCTTAAGGTAAAAAGGAGATTAACCTCATCAACCATGTGTGGTGGTGAGGGATGAAATTGGTTGTTAGTGAAAAATCCATATAAGGATTTATTCACTTGTATGTATAAGTTTTCATGCTTTGTGATTGTTTTGATTAATATGCTTTTATTGTTTTAATAGTATGCATGAATATGTGATAGTTGAAGCATGATAATTTATGTGTAATATAGGATGTGAATCACATGAAAAGGAAAGAGATTTTGGTTCCAAAGAACCTAGAGGCTCACGGCCTCCACACTTATTTTGGAGCAAACCGATTAAAAATATTGTATCAAGTATGGATTTAGATGATTTGGTAATAAGTAAATGAATTAAGGATTTTTCAAAGAAAAGGAAATAGAAAATGAACAAATACTTTGTGATGAAACACTACTTGATTTTCGGCCAACATGCCAAGGATTAGAAATCTAGATAAAAAATAATTTCTTAAGTGTAGTCATAGAGGATTAAGTATCAAGAAATTTAAATTAATGAATTTTGAGGTGTAAAAATGAAATGAACAAATTTTTGGAATAATGTGGAAAGTAGATTTCAACTATGATGAAAGTAAACTTAAAAGAATTTGGGTTTACTGACGTATAGCTCACTCATTTGGGTTTCGGAGCGCGTTGGTAGACTTTGATCTACAAGGTTGGATAAAATCAAAGAAATGTGAATTTTTATAAAGAATAGTAGAAAATAATATTTAAAGGAATTTTAAGTAAGAAAGTATTTTAAATACAGTTATTTGAATATTAAAATAAAAGTGTTAAAAGTTTATTTTAGAAAATCAACAAATAATTTATGCGATTGAAAAATAGTAATAAAGCCTTTTGTGTTTCCAAAATAATGATTTTTAAGCTACGCAATTGAGAAAATGATTTAAAATCACTACGCGATTGAGAAAATGTTAAAAAATCTCTACACGATTTAGAAAATGTTGGAAAATACTTACGCGATTTGAAAACGTAACAAAAATGTTGCGCGATTGTGAAAATGTGATAAAAGTATTACGCGATTAAAAATAACAGTGGTTTGCTGTCAGGCCAATGTAGTGGACCCAGATATGTTGGAAAATAGTTTCGCCAAGTGATTACATGTTTTTGTGAAAAATCGTGATATGAATGTATGTATATATGTATATTAGATCATAAATCATGCATCGAAAAGCATGTCAGTCTTATCTGGTAAAGGCGAATTTACCTAGGAGATGAAATACACCTTACTGCGGGTACAATATGTGTAGTGTTGATCACTGATTGATCAATAGAGGTGTTGGGGCAAGGATTCCGCAAGTGGACAATTGGTAGCACCACTGGGCCATGGTGTACTGTGCAACGCACCAACGATCTCGACAAAATACTATCCTTAATCACGATCTGACATAGATTGTCTTGTATAAGCCATGTTGCGTACTTTGAAATTCTATTTTAGAACTATATTTGAGGCTAAAGAGATACAGATAGATCTTTTAGATCATTCTCTCTGAAATTGTGATTAGCTCCATTGAGTAGGAATTGGTCTGTGTACATATGCATAGTGGGTCAGCATATTGATATGACAATTATATTTATCTATTACTTTATTTGTGATATGATAACATGATTTTACCTGTTAATGTTATATCTGTATATTTATGGTTATTCCTATATTGTCATACTGGTATTGATATAGGGGATCTCACATCTTCATATTATGTTTGTTATGTTGCTTGTTTATATTAAATAAAGACGGTGCAGAAGACAAGTTAGGATTTCCCGGATTCTGTTAGGGATAGTTTATCTGTTATATGTTATGGCGTATTGGTGAGGCATCATCGAGTTTATGCATGTGCAATTCCATGTGGGTACTGATGCCTGGACTATAGACTTGGAGAGAGATCGTGTTGTTTATCTTGGGGAGCCAACCCTAACTTTTAGTGGGACTCGTAACAGGAACCCTATTTTGTTTACTACTGTCTCTTTACATTTAGAGTTCTTGATGCCCATGAGGGATTTGTGGTGTATTCCTTCTTACATCCCTAGAGAGAATTCTATGGTGTCATATGCACGTACACTTGTTCCTAGGTTTACGCAGAACCCAGGGTTTTTGTCTTTGGAGGACACTGAGGAAGATTTTTCTGAGGAACTTTCTCACTAGAAGTTTTAACTTTGGTTAGTTTAATGTTTTGAAGTAACTATTGTACATATTTACTTTTGAAGTACAATCTAATGTATGTAAATTATTTGTAAACTGAGTTTTATATTTATATATATTATGAGTGAGTATTATTCAGTTATGCATTGTATGGTTTTCTTTATTTATCTGATTTTATATTATTCGCAAATGGAATTTTCCAATCAGTATTATTACAAGATTAATTCTTTTATAACTCAGGTAAGTTATATAAGTTTTAGTCTTAAATGTGATACCCTACGGTGGGTGTTATACCCTGATGCCCCCAAGATCAGTCATTGACCTTTACTACACAATTCGCACCTGCACTGAGGCATAAATTCAATCTCCTTGGCATATAGGCTTAACAAACAAAGTCCTCACGACTTTCACAATGCATGATCAAATAACTCAAAAATCAGTAATTATTAACAATATGATTTCCATAAAATCAAACCACCACTAGGTTAAAATAATCTATGGACGTCTCCGGGTCCAATACGTAGGCCCGACAACATTCTATTATTTTTCTCAATCGCAAAACATTTTTATCATGTTTTCACTATCGCGTAACACTTTTGTTACATTTTCTAAATCGCGTAACATTTTTACGTCATTTTTTAATCATCGTTTTTAAATTGCCTAAGGTTTTATCAATATTTTTCAATCGTGAAAAACGTTTATTGACGTTCTAAGCTTAATTTTGAGACTTTCCATGTTTAATTGAAAGTTAAAACCTTAATTTCAAATGTTTTCTTACCAAATCTCCTTTAAGTAATGTTTTCTAACGTTTTTCACAAAATCTATATTATTTTTTATTTGATCAAAACATTTCAAAAATCTCTTTCCATTACCTTTATTAAAAACTCTCTTAAATGAACTACTTTGAATTTCAAACCTTCTTTCAAACTTATTTCCATTCTCATGGTTGAAAAACAATTCTTTTTCAAATGATTAAATTTTGTTCCTTTCCTTTTTCAACTTGTAAGTCCTTAAATCATATTCTTGTCACCTAATTATCTAAGTTCACAATCAATAAAATATTTTTGCTTTGGATACCCCATTTTGGGCTAAATGACCGTGAGCCATGTATGGTCATTAGGATCAAAATTTTTGTCATTCCCACATGATTCAAAGCATATAAAGCATTCCAATCATCAATTCCTATCATAGCAATTTCATGCATACTATCAAAGCCATATAATCACACATAGCCAAACAAGCATAAACCATAATCACACATAACCAAACAAGCATAACCTATTAAATTCACACAATCAAGTGAATAATCCTCACATGGATTTTTCACCAACATGCCACAAATTCCATTTCTCACTACCAAGTTGGTTGATGAGGTTAGTCCCCCTCTTACCTTAGATGATGATCAAGAAGCTCCTTAGTTACCTCCTTAGAAGACTTCTACCACCAAAAAGATCCTTAAAACAAAGTAAGCATACAATCATTAAAATCTAATGTTTGAAATAAGATGACCATGGATCAAGATTTCAAGCATTGAGTCTAGAACTTTGAAAATAAAACTAGAAGTGAAGATCAAGAACTTCACCTAAAATCCTTCAAACTTAAGCTTAGAGAAAGTGATTGAAGATGGATTAATTTGAAGAATATCACAACATGAAAGTGACTTCAAATGGTGTCTAAATTCAAGATATATGGTCGGATTGAATTAAACAATATTGGAGGGCAATTTTTTGGTGTGTTGGCCGGAAATTACTTAGGAAAGAAAATGAGAGAGTTTTGGTATTTTGTTTCTTGAAAAGATGATAAGATGAACATAAAAGAGATTGAGTAACCATTTTGTCTTCTAAGCTTGTCCCAGAAGCTCCTTGGCCGTGTTCACCTAGGGTGATGAGTGGCCAAACTTCTCCTCCAAGCTTGCCTTGGAAGCTTGTTTCTCATTGGTTCAAAGATGTGAGTTATAGCCACAAAGCTTGACTTCCTTCAAACTTAGCTTGTATGCTTGCTTTCCATTGGTCCAAAACAAGGTGAGTCATAAGAGGTGATGACTAGGTCTATGACTAATTACCTAACTAGATATTTACTGATAGTTATTAACCAATGGACAAAGGTTACTACTAGTAAAACCAGTGTTTATTGTGTAATGGATAATAGAATGTACCTAGATTTCATCTGACAGATAAAATCTCAGAAAAATAAAATTTTGAAATATGTTGCCAGTTTTGGGTTTAGTAAGCTCCCTTTGTAACATCCACCGTAGGGTGCCATGTAATGCCCCTTTTTGGGAGGGAACGTCACATTGTCAAATAGAAGAAAATGTGGAACATAAAATTTTTCTAAATTAAGACCCGGTTCATTTAGTTTAAAGTTAACTTGTTCGATGCTTTAATACCTGAGTAAAATGGCGGTATATTTTTTTTTTGTTAATCAATAAAACTAAGTGACGAAACTGGAATGACAGTAAAGAGTAAGACAGAAAATAAAATTCACATCTGAATGATACACATATATATATTTAAATATCAATTGTACTTTAAATACAAGCCTGAAAATTTCTAAAAAGCAAAACTATACTTGCCTAAAGGATCATACATATCCATCCCCAAGTATCAAAATATCACCAAAATACAAAACATCAGGCCCCCAAAATAAAACACTGGCAGCTATCAGCAGCTACCAACAAGGTCAGTCCCTCAGATGAGGAGGGACCGTATCAGGATCCTTAGCGGGGTCCTCCTCATCTGAGGAAACCTCCATCGGAACCACAGAGCCACGGGCAGGAGCCCGAGCCGTGGAATTAAAAGAGTCCTCCTGCAGGGTGTAGTCACCCCACATCTCCCGAATGGGTAGATAAAACTCTAAATGCAGGCTGATGTAACAGGTAAAGATCGGTGTCTCATGACGTCTCCAGGCCAAAGAAATCGACACGTCCCCCAGATAGACACAGTGATCGGAACTCAAGTTGATGTGCCAACACTCTGGCCCTCCAAGGAAGGTCAGATGCACATCACCCAGAAATCCCCGCATGCGTGCCTCCATGCTCCACAGTAGGTGCTAGTCTTGATCAGGCCAGAAGCCGGGAAAATCGGGAGCCCCAACCTCCTTGTTGTCGCCTTCGATAGATACAACATACGCACAGGCAGCAAATAATAGAAATACAGGAAAGAGGTAATACATCCTACCATCATTACTAATTATAATAACCAAAAATAGGACGGCGCATAGCACCCAGGTAGCATGTAGAAAAGATAGTCAACATACTAGGCATTTAAGTACAATAATAAACAGACAACAGCCTCAGGCAGATATTCATTACAATAATAACCAAACAATTCATATTTACGAAAAGTAAAAATTTACAATGACAGATTATTCCATGATGCACATGAATGTTTTCCCAAATTCTTACTCCATGGAGCTAGACACAAACAGTCGGAGGGAAAGATCAGGAGACATGTCTGTAACTCGGCTGCCGTGGCCAAAGTGCTATAAATCAATAATTCTAACATGCACATCTACGCATTGTACAGACAGTCCATGCTAGATCACGATATAGGACATTGTCTCGGTCCGGATCGTTGGTGCATTTGCATCGGTTTGCCCCACGGGTAGGAGAGCTACCAACTACCCATTGTGAAGGACCCGCACCCCGACGCCCCCAAGGTCATAACATGACCTACACTAGTCTACTCGCACCCGCACCAAGGTGTGTTCAATCGCCTAGGCAGCTTGGCCTTACAACAGTCCACAGGACATTCACAATGCTTAAGACTCCATGTATGAACATGTATGATTTACAATTTCAAACAATTCCATAATATGCCACAATTGGCCAAGAGAGCATCAATATACAAATGGTCACTCACATGGACCCATAGCATCATAATATTGAGATCAAATCACACGGTACATTCTTAGGTCCATTATGAATCCTAAGTTAAATTTTGTCTTTCCCACAAGGTTCATTTCCAATTAAATTCTCATAGTTAGTTTAATCTTCCTAATACCATTCATTCTCTTACATTAGTAAATTCTCATAAGCTCTCAAAGACTCACACTCTCTTGTTCTTGCTCTCTTGAACTTATCCTAAGTCTTATGAAAGTTTCGCTCTTGGTTCCTTTAAAATTTATGAAATCTCTAATCATATTGAGTCCTTCCAATTTATTAATTACCTATCTCCTTACATAGATTTTTAATCACTTGATTACCTAAGCTTCTAAGTTACTAAAGTTGCATAATCAAGCCTCAAAAGGCCTTAGAGGCTATGGCCTCTCTAAGGGTTCAATTCCCAAATCTTTTCAAGTCATCACATTACATGTTATACTCTTAATTCACTTAAACTTTCACTTGTTAAATTAGTTCACCAAGAACCCCAATTTTGGGCTAAAAAATCGTAACCTCTCCTAAGGGCACTCTCCATGATTTTTCTTCAATTCCAAGTCATTCAATCCAATCCAATAATTCAAAATACATAACCAATCAATCCAATGTCACAAACATCACAAATTAAGCATGTAAACATTTAATTCATCAATTTAAAGAATAACCCTCATTAGGGTTTTTCCACAAACAACACAACCAAGGTTCCTAGATGCTAAAAGAGGTTGAGGAGGAGTGTCTTCCTCTTACCCAAGTGAAGAAATCAAGAGAAACCTCTAAGAACTCCCTTGAAATTTCATATTGGTGCCACCCAAAACCCTAGAAATTTCAACTTGTTTAGAATAGCACAATGGCTTGAAAAATGGAGTGTAGATGGTCATCAAAAGACCCTTGAAATCGATAATGAAGAGAAGAGGAGAAGAGTCTTGAAGCTTACCCAAAAACCCTAACCTTGAAGCTTGAAGAAAGTGATGAAGATGGTGGATTTTCAAGAAGCTCCAAGCAAGAAAGATGTTTAGGAGAGGGAGAGGATTAAGAAAATGTGGTTGGTTGAAAATTTTGTGAAGATTGAGTGGGGGAGAGAGGGCTGGCCATAGCACTTCCTAGAGAGAAGGAGGAGGAAATGGTTTGAAGAAGAAAGAAGAAGAAAGGTAGAGAGAGAAAGGCTTTAGGTGAATTTTGAAATTATGTGATATAATGAATTAATGAAGCAAATCAATTTCCCCCCCTTATTTTGGGCTGCTGCCGTGCATGAAGAGAGAGGTGAGGGAGAGTGTTTTGGCTTCCCTTGGAAGCTAAGGGCATTGTGGTCATTGTTTGGTCAAAGCTTCTCAAAGAAGTTTTGATTATTTTACATTAAATTTGAATTAAAGTGAATTGATTGGACATAAAGTAGATTGTATTAGGATAATGAAATAGGATTTTTGTTACATGCTATTATTCAATGGATAATAGTTACAGTTGACAGAAGTCAGTATTTAATTAATCTAATAGATAAATTTCACGCAGTATTATTTTATTTCATCTGTTAAAATTTCTCATAAACCGTGAAACCTCGTAAACTGTGTCTAGCCTTGGGTTTAGTAAGATCTCCCGTCGACGTGTCCATAGTCCAAGGTTCTCGGAGAAAACATCTCGTTTCTCCGGTTCTGCTCAGCGCGTACGTAAAACGAGGAATATATTAAAATATTCCACATTTTTGGAAATATCCCAAAAAATTCTCAAAAATTGCAAATATTATAAAACGACTATTCATCTAATCATTTCCCAATTTTTGAAGTATTACAGTCGTTTTCCCAACTCTGCTCAATATGCACGCAAAACGAAAAATATATTAAAATATTCGTCGTTTCCGAAAAATTCTGAAAGAATTCACATAAATCAAAAATATTAGAAAATGACTATTTATGGTGAAATAAATGATTTCCGGGGCGTTACACTGACCTTCGTAGATTTCTGCTCAGTGTGCACGCAAAATGAGGAATATATTAAAAGATTCGTCGTTTCCGAAAAATTCTAGAAAAATTCCTAAAAATCAAGAATATTATAAGATGATTATTTATAATTAAACAAACACTTTTCGGGATATTACAACACTCCCCTACTAAAAAGAATTTCATCCTCAAAATTTACGTACCTTAGAATAGTTGTGGGTGTTGCTCCTTCATCTTGTCTTCCAGCTCCCAAGTTGCGTCACCAGTCATTTCATTCCAGATCACCTTCACCAATGGAATTTCCTTGCCTCTAAGTTGCTTTATCTGTCGATCCTCGATTCTCGCAGGAGGCGCCTCATAGGTCAAGTTCTCTTTCAACTGTACTATGTCCGGTGCTATGACATGACTTGGGTCAGGCAAATACTTACGCAGTTGCGACACATGGAAGACATCGTGTATGTTAGAAAGAAAAGGGGGTAAAGCTATCTAGTAAGCTACTGGACCTATCCGGCGAAGAATTTGGTAAGGTCCAAGAAATTTTGGAGTGAGTTTTTCAGATTTCAAAGCCCGGCCGACCCCAGTCGTGGGTGTGACTTTCAAGAATACATACTCACCTTCCTCAAACTCAAGAGGCTTTCTACTCTTATCCGCATAACTCTTTTGCCGGCTCTGAGCAGTCTTCATCTTCTCTTGGATCATTTTGACCTTCTCAGTCGTCTACTGAATGACATCTGGTCCAATCGTGAGATGTTCACCGTGTAACACCCTAATACAGATATCCAGATATATCCTAGATAGACAGAGATATATAAAGATAACCAGTACTAGAGATGTCACTTCTATACTACATACTAACATATATCTATAATCACAACTGAGTAATTATAGAAAGCCTTGAGAGATTGCGGAAAAACTTAAACTCATATATATATATATACAAACTTAGCCACCTGAGGCTTATTGTAATACATATAACATAAAACTTACAGAACAAACATAAACTTATTACATAAGTTCTGTCTACTTAAAGCAATAAAAACTATTCTAGTCTTCATGCTTTATCTTCTCATCCTTGGCAAGGTTTGCATCTCGTACCTGCACCTGTATCTTTATCGGTACCTGTACCTGCATCTGGATTTACATGGAATAGCAACTGGGGTGAGAATTAACATTCTCAGAAAAAGCAATTCCAATACCAGTTCTCTATAACATTGTATATAACAAATATATATAACAAAAGCTATAATTCTAACTTAGGAGTTTCCCCCTCTATTTTCATAACTTAGGAGTTTCCTCCTCTATTCTCATAACTTAGGAGTTGCCTCCTCTTTTCTCATAACTTAAACACTTTCTAATAGTGTGATAACAATCAAGAGTGAACACACCGCTAATATATACGAGCGCCCATACATACGTACATACCAACGGTGACGGACAATGCCCATACAAGCGTCAGTAAATGCAATGCTAATGATATGTAATGAATATGCCTAAGGAATCCTAAGTGCATGTGAATGAAATGCAAATGCAGAGTTTTGATTTGGAGCGAAGGAATTTGCTAGGAACTAGTCGGTATATCATCTAGTGGTAAATAGAGGAAACCTCATCCTCACCTTACACGTATCCGGCTCATTGAGAAATTCGGGCTTCATCCTTGCTCAAAGAGCGTCTCGGATTTCCTACTTATCTCCTTAGGCCTTGGCACATCGAGACATCGGGGTTATGTCCTTCTCAAAAGTCCTTCGGACACCCATCTATCTCCTTTTTGCCTTCATGATTAACATCAAAGGATACTCACTAGATCGATCCTACTTGACTAATTCATAGACTTTCGTACATACTTATATACTTAGTTCCTCTCGAGCTAAGCATATTCTAGTCTTCTTATGTTTACCCCTTGTGATGAGGAGAATCAGTAACCTCATATTATATGTAACCTTAGCACTTGGTTAGGAATACTTGTTCTCTTAGGAACTTTCTCGATCCCTTACCTCCCGGCTGAATGACCTCACGTCATATAACATTACATTCTCGGGTAAACATTACTAAACTATGTCTCTTACTTGTACCTAAACTTCACCTCATCACTCCTTTCTCTTAAGTGATCTCTAATGCAACCTTACGTTCTTTGAGGTGTTAGGTACTTACCTTTGGCGAACCACTAATCTTGGTTGCCCTAAGGTCCTTTCTCTTCATCTTCACACTAGCTTAACTCTCTAGTGTGTGAAGAGCTTAGTGTTATGTTTATCTCTTACATAAACACCATCTTACTCTTTTCTATAGGTTCAACTCATCCTAGTGAAAGAGTCTATCTTAACTAATGCCTCATCTAACCTTGCTTAAGGAACCGAGAGCATTTCTCTAAAACTTTGCATAATTAACTCCACTTTGTCTAAAGAGAGTAGTTCATGCATCTAACTTTCCTTTTCTATCACACTTACGGTAGTAGCGTATACTACACTTGTGTGCTAACATACTTATTCTAAACTCAACTTCCATGCTTTACTTGCATCTAAGGAAGTATCTTCTCTTTATCTTGTACTTCTAACTCATCTTAACTTATACTTGAGTTGTTGTACATTTATGTTCTACTTTCTGCTATCTTTATCTTGTGTATTTAACAATGTACTAAGTCCCACTTAACTTGAGACTAAGTATCTAAACGTCCCCTCTGTGGAACTCATACACAATCTTATCTCCACTCATGTAATCCAACTCTAGAGTGGCTCTTACTTGCAACTCTTTGTTGCCTAAGCTTCTAGGTACCTTCCTAAGGTAATCCACTATTCTTGGATTTCCTAAGGTTCATACCTTTCTCATCATTCTCTACTAGAGTGAATACTATTATTCATCTCTATTGCACTATCTCATCACATCTTAAGTGATATCAGTTGCAACATTAAGTTGCCTAAAGTGCAATATCATTACTTAAAGCAAACCTTTCCTTTAGGATGCTTAAAAGCCTATGCTTTCTCATACTTGATGGATAGATATTTTCCACTTGAAAATATCCCATCTTGTGCCTTAACACACTTAGGAAACATGTCTTAATGATTCCCTTAACTATGGCACCTCAAAGCATCCAAAAACATCATTTTGGAGCTTCAGGATCTCATGCCGCGGCAAGATTTGCACGCCGCGGCTCCTTCTCTCGAGGGCTACCGCTGGGCTAATTTTTAACCTCACGCCGCGGCATGCTTCCTCCACGCCGCGGCATTCCGGCGAAAACTCTCGCGTTGCGGCGTGACTTTCTCCACGTCGCGGCGCCATCAGCAGAACCACGGTTCTGCGAGTGCGGTGCGGGTTTCTTGCTCTATTGATCATTTCTGCTGATTCCAAGCCATCTCAATCCAAATTCTAAGTAATTCTAAGTCCCTAATCAATTCTTTAACATTTAGGAACATCAATTACTCTCTTAAATCTCTTAATTTGGATTATGGCTAGAATTCTTCATTCTTTAACTTAAGGCTCACTTTGTGATTCAAGGGTCTTCTTTCTTAAGTTGATGTTATAGACAAGTCATAAATGACCCAAGGAACACTTCTATGCAAGCCAAACTCTTCTAACATCTCTAAAACTCAAATTAGCATATTATGTATCTATATGCATACATAGAGAATAGAGATGAATAAAAACTCTAAACCCTACCTCTTGAAGATTGAAGCCTTGAATCTTGAAGCTTGATCTTCCTCTTCCCTTCTTCTTCCCTTCTCTCCTCTCCCCTTTCTCTCTTTTCTTCTCTGGTTTTCGGTTTCTCTTCTTCCTGCCGAGGAGAACCAAATATAAAGGGGAAGGGACGTGCGGGGAATTACGGGAAAAGATTAATCTTGAAACTTCTATCTGCTATGGATACCCGAATCATGCTAATTCGAGTTTCCACTGCTTCCAACAACCTTAGAATAAATCATAAGATTCATCTAAGTTGTTGTTTCTCTTTTCTCATTATTTTCTATATCTGCTAGGGATCAATCGGCATTAAAAGCACAACTGTATGCCTAAAAATACCAAACCGACTACGATTCTCTTGAAACTTTTACCACATCTTATTTGACTTATTTGTGACCTAGAAATAAACTCTCTATGTTTATTTCTCTTAACTTAGCAACTTATGCTATTATCTGAGTCATTTTAAGCCATTTTACAACTTTTATGTTGCAACTAAGTGCCTAAATGAACTCAGATTGTCACAAAACTTGACTGACATGCTAAACAAGTTAAATGCTACCTTTCGTAACCATTTACCAGTCTAACATATACTTAAGGGTATTACATTCTCCCCTCCTTTTTAAAATTTTGTCCCCAAAATTGTTCACCTCACGTAAACAATTCTGGCTAAACAAAACTCTACATGGAACTTCTGCTTCTATGCAGTCCTTCTTTAGTACCAGCTTCTCCCAACCACTTTCTCTTGACTAGATCGGCTTATCTCAAAGCTCTTGATCTCTATGCTTATGGATGGTAAGCTGTACTAAAACATAACTTAGCTTTGAACTCCTTCTTATAAGGCTTTTAAAACCAAGTGTGAATCTAGTATCTCTCTCAGACACTATATTCACTGAAACTCTATGAATCCTAACTATTCCCTTCAAAAGTAGTTGAACTACCTTATCTAGAAAATAGCTATCTGTTCTTAGCAAAAGATTGGTGGATTACTTAATCTTGCCACCTTTATCCGCCGCTCAACATATTCTCTTATGTTCTTTAACATACTATGCTACTATACATCTTCCTTAACTCTTGGAAAACCTTAGTAGCCTCTTGATAGATGGTACACTTTCTCGGTGAGCTTCCTCTGGAATCCTTTTCTTGATTTTTGACTCTCTTGGAAGACAAAGTTATCTCTAAACTTCGTCATTCCCTCTTAGTCATAACAAAATCCTTAAGGGTTCCCTTGAAAATCTGCTCACACTTGTCCCTTAGAGCTTCATTCTCCTTCCGAGCTTCAAAGAAATCGAGCCTTTAGGCCTCTTACTATGTCCACCTTGCTCACCGAGAGACTATACGGAATCATAGTCACCGCTAGACTCAAATTCTTGAAAACTCTCAAGAATTCATTCTCTCTTGGACTATCATCTAGGATAACCACTACTTTGGCATTACCCGAATGATATCTCAACTCAAGGTTATGAACCTTGAAAAACTCTTTCCATCTATTTCGCTTCATGTCCGGCTTCCTCGATCTACAAGCATCTTAAGCTATCATGATTGCTTTGAACATCTCTAACTAGACTCCTTATGAGTTATGTCTCCAAAACTATAAGGTATCACTACTATGGCTAATTCCAAATCATACCTAGGGTAGTCCTTCTCTTGCAGATCGAAGCGCCTTGATGCGTAGGCATCTACCTACCTCTATTGCATCTAACATACCCTAGTCCCATCTTGAAGTATAAGCTGTCTACTTCAAAGTTCTCTTGGGAATTTGGAATTACCAAAACTAACGTAGTAATCAACCTTCTCTTCTACTCTTGGAAAACAAACTCACTATCTAGAGTCCATTCTTGGGTACTACCTCTCTTAAGCGGCCTAAACCAGGTAGCACTAACTTAGAAAATCTCGATAGATTCTCTGCTCTTGGATACAATGGTTACTCTACCCATTGTACCCTTTGCTTAAACTCTATTTGGGGTTCTCTGCAATTTCTGTCTTAAGAAATTACATAACTCTTAAACTGTACCACTTGTAATCCAAAACTGACTTTCGGTTTTCTTGGTACTTAACCCCTTCTTTTCAAAAGTTTCCAAAACCACCTTTGACATACCTTTCATGTCCTTTCGTAATTCTGGAAAACTCTCGAAGATCTGCTTTACTTTACTATGCTTCTATGATAACCAAGTCTTAGATCATCTCCGAGAAAATTCAAAGATTCTCTCAACTGATCTTACATGATCATCCTTCTCTCTCTCGAACAACCAACCATACCAACGAGGTAAGCAACTAGATTCACAAAGTAAATCAACATGATCTACAAAGTAAATCTATTCTCTTCTTATACACACCTTAAAAGATTTCTCTTTACATGTGTTCTCATCTCATACCAAGTTGGAAGATTTCGTCGCTTTCTTTTGTCCAAGA
Source organism: Ormosia emarginata (assembly GCA_029884605.1). Taxonomy (NCBI): domain Eukaryota; kingdom Viridiplantae; phylum Streptophyta; class Magnoliopsida; order Fabales; family Fabaceae; genus Ormosia; species Ormosia emarginata. The sequence continues at coordinate 5,597,010 of JAQQTP010000037.1, forward strand.
ACCATCTCTCTTACGATGTCACAGTTACTTACTTATGTAGCTCATGGATTACCCATCAAAATGGTCTACATCCATGTATCTTACCACATCTAGCACATCTTAGTTCTTGGAAGCTTGATTTGCTTTTCTCCTTAGAGTTGCTCCTCTACAAGCACTCTTCTTATACTTATCATTACTCCAAGCTTCCCTTGTGCAACTCGATACAACTTGAGATCAAAAGACACTCTCACCGACCTCAACATCTCGATCTTTTCCTCATTAGGAACTTTCTAACTCTTGTTCCATCGAGGCTACTTCTACAACTCTGCATGCCCGACTAGAGCGCGAGAAGTCTATAACCTCCTTTTGCATCGCAATTCTTCTAATGTCTTCTCCAAGTTCTACTTCAAATTTTACTCACTTCCGGTCTTTATACGGATTGGACGTAAAATAAGAAAAGAACTCTTGACATTCTTTGAATTGCTTTGCATTCTGATCTTCAGTAATATCCCCTTGCTCTAACTCAAGGGAATAATACTTATCTAGGAAAGTAACTCTAAACACCTCTCATGTGGTTCGAGTACTAACCATCTCTAGTAACCTCTCTGCTTCATCTCATCAGCTTTCGGCTTCACCTACTAACCCTTACGAAGCAAGGTCACTTTCTATTCATCAGCGCTTGCTATGGTCTCAAGGATCTCTTCCATCACATGAAACCATCTTCTAACTCTGGTGAACTAAACGCTCCCTTGAAAACAAAGGAGTATCTTTCTTGAACTCGGAGAAACACCGATTCCTCAAAAGTTCTCTCTCGTCTTCGCTACTAGCTAAGCGAGTTCTATTCTATCGCTTCGATAGACTTCTACTAATGGCATCTGCTCTTTCAACACGGCAGACCATTTCTCTAAAAGCTCTGGTATTCTCTTTCTTTACAGTCTCCTAGTCATGCAATTCCATCCGCTTATCTCAAAAGAGATAAAAGAATGCATAACTTTCTACTAAAGCGCTACTTATGCCTAAGCACGGTCGGTCCATACCCCGGCTCAACGGGATGAAGCGCTCGATACCAAAATGTAACACCCTAATACGAGATATCCGGATATATCCTAGATAGACAGAGATATATAAAGATAACCAAGTACTAGAGATGTCACTTCTATACTACATACTAACATATATCTATAATCACAACCGAGTAATTATAGAAAGCCTTGAGAGATTGCGGAAAAACTTAAACTCATATATATATATATACAAACTTAGCCACATGAGGCTTATTGTGATACATATAACATAAAACTTACAGAACAAACATAAACTTATTACATAAGTTCTGTCTACTTAAAGCAATAAAAACTATTCTAGTCTTCATGCTTTATCTTCTCATCCTTGGCAAGGTTTGCATCTCTGTACACTGCACTGTATCTTTATCGGTACATTGTACACTGCATCCGGATTTACATGGAATAGCAAGCCCGGGGTGAGAATTAACATTCTCAGAAAAAGCAATTCCAATACCAGTTCTCTATAACATTGTATATAACAAATATATATAACAAAAGCTATAATTCTAACTTAGGAGTTTCCCCTCTATTTTCATAACTTAGGAGTTTCCTCCTCTATTCTCATAACTTAGGAGTTGCCTCCTCTTTTCTCATAACTTAAACACTTTCTAATAGTGTGATAACAATCAAGAGTGAACACACCTTTGCTAATATATACAGCGCCCATACATCCGTACATACCAACGGTGACGGACAATGCCCATACAAGCGTCCGTAAATGCAATGCTAATGATATGTAATGAATATGCCTAAGGAATCCTAAGTGCATGTGAATGAAATGCAAATGCAGAGTTTTGATTTGGAGCGAAGGAATTTGCTAGGAACTAGTCGAGTATATCATCTAGTGGTAAATAGAGGAAACCTCATCCTCACCTTACACGTATCTGGCTCATTGAGAAATTCGGCTTCATCCTTGCTCAAAGAGCGTCTGCGGATTTCCTACTTATCTCCTTAGGCCTTGGCACATCGAGACATCGGGGTTATGTCCTTCTCAAAAGTCCTTCGGACACCCATCTATCTCCTTTTTGCCTTCATGATTAACATCAAAGGATACTCACTAGATCGATCCTACTTGACTAATTCATAGACTTTCGTACATACTTATATACTTAGTTCCTCTCGAGCTAAGCATATTCTAGTCTTCTTATGTTTACCCCTTGTGATGAGGAGAATCAGTAACCTCATATTATATGTAACCTTAGCACTTGGTTAGGAATACTTGTTCCCTTAGGAACTTCTCTCGATCCCTTACCTCCCAATTTGAATGACCTCACGTCATATAACGTTACATTCTCGGGTAAACATTACTAAACTATGTCTCTTACTTGTACCTAAACTTCACCTCATCACTCCTTTCTCTTAAGTGATCTCTAATGCAACCTTACGTTCTTTGAGGTGTTAGGTACTACCTTTGGCGAACCACTAATCTTGGTTGCCCTAAGGTCCTTTCTCTTCATCTTCACACTAGCTTAACTCTCTAGTGTGTGAAGAGCTTAGTGTTATGTTTATCTCTTACATAAACACCATCTTACTCTTTTCTATAGGTTCAACTCATCCTAGTGAAAGAGTCTATCTTAACTAATGCCTCATCTAACCTTGCTTAAGGAACTGAGAGCATTTCTCTAAAACTTTGCATAATTAACTCCACTTTGTCTAAAGAGAGTAGTTCATGCATCTAACTTTCCTTTTCTATCACACTTCTGGTAGTAGCGTATACTACACTTGTGTGCTAACATACTTATTCTAAACTCAACTTCCATGCTTTACTTGCATCTAAGGAAGTATCTTCTCTTTATCTTGTACTTCTAACTCATCTTAACTTATACTTGAGTTGTTGTACATTTCTGTTCTACTTTCTGCTATCTTTATCTTGTGTATTTAACAATGTACTAAGTCCCACTTAACTTGAGACTAAGTATCTAAACGTCCCCTCTGTGGAACTCATACACAATCTTATCTCCACTCATGTAATCCAACTCTAGAGTGGCTCTTACTTGCAACTCTTTGTTGCCTAAGCTTCTAGGTACCTTCCTAAGGTAATCCACTATTCTTGGATTTCCTAAGGTTCATACCTTTCTCATCATTCTCTACTAGAGTGAATACTATTATTCATCTCTATTGCACTATCTCATCACATCTTAAGTGATATCAGTTGCAACATTAAGTTGCCTAAAGTGCAATATCATTACTTAAAGCAAACCTTTCCTTTAGGATGCTTAAAAGCCTATGCTTTCTCATACTTGATGGATAGATATTTTCCACTTGAAAATATCCCATCTTGTGCCTTAACACACTTAGGAAACATGTCTTAATGATTCCCTTAACTATGGCACCTCAAAGCATCCAAAAACATCATTTTGGAGCTTCAGGATCTCATGCCGCGGCACAGCATTTGCACGCCGCGGCGCTCCTTCTCTCGAGGGCTACTGCTGGGCTAATTTTTAACCTCACGCCGCGGCATGCTTCCTCCACGCCGCGGCATTCCGGCGAAAACTCTCGCGGCTGCGCGCGTGACTATCTCCACGCCGCGGCGCGCCATCGCCAGAACCACGGTTTGCAGTGCGCAACAACGGGTTCTTTGCTCTATTGATCATTTCTGCTGATTCCAAGCCATCTCAATCCAAATTCTAAGTAATTCTAAGTCCCTAATCAATTCTTTAACATTTAGGAACATCAATTACTCTCTTAAATCTCTTAATTTGGATTATGGCTAGAATTCTTCATTCTTTAACTTAAGGCTCACTTTGTGATTCAAGGGTCTTCTTTCTTAAGTTGATGTTATAGACAAGTCATAAATGACCCAAGGAACACTTCTATGCAAGCCAAACTCTTCTAACATCTCTAAAACTCAAATTAGCATATTATGTATCTATATGCATACATAGAGAATAGAGATGAATAAAAGCTCTAAACCCCTACCTCTTGAAGATTGAAGCCTTGAATCTTGAAGCTTGATCTTCCTCTTCCCTTCTTCTTCCCTTCTCTCCTCTCCCCTTTCTCTCTTTTCTTCTCGGTTTTCGGTTTCTCTTCTTCCCTGCCGAGGAGAACCAAATATAAAGGGGAAGGGACGTGCGAGGAATTACGGGAAAAGATTAATCTTGAAACTTCTATCTGCTATGGATACCCGAATCATGCTAATTCGAGTTTCCTGCTTCCAACAACCTTAGAATAAATCATAAGATTCATCTAAGTTGTTGTTTCTCTTTCTCATTATTTTTTATATTCTGCTAGGGATCAATCGGCATTAAAAGCACAACTTGTATGCCTAAAAATACCAAACCGACTCGATTCTCTTGAAACTTTTACCACATCTTATTTGACTTATTTGTGACCTAGAAATAAACTCTCTATGTTTATTTCTCTTAACTTAGCAACTTATGCTATTATCTGAGTCATTTTAAGCCATTTTACAACTTTTATGTTGTAACTAAGTGCCTAAATGAACTCAGATTGTCACAAAACTTGACTGACATGCTAAACAAGTTAAATGCTACCTTTCGTAACCATTTGCCAGTCTAACATATACTTAAGGGTATTACACACCGTCTTGGTACCAACACAATGGTGTCCGACACCGTCATCCATAAAGAGCTTCATAGGGTGCCATCCCTATACTTGAATGGTAACTGTTGTTGTAGGTGAATTCTATCAATGGCAAGATTTCATCCCAACATCCAGTCTGCTCTATAGTACAAGCTCTAAGTAAATCTTCTAAAGATTGGATGGTTCTTTCTGATTGACCATTAGTTTGTGGGTGGTACGCCGAACTTAGACGTAATTTCGTTCCCAACGATGCCTGTAGACTCTGCCAGAATTTTGAAGTAAACCTCAGATCCCTATCCGAGACAATACTCGTAGGCACACCATGCAGTCTAATGATCTCTCCAATATATAGTTGGGTCAACTTCTCCAGACTGTACTTTATGTTGATCGGGAGGAAATGAGCTGACTTTGTGAGTCGATCAACTATTACCCAAATCGAGTTGTGTCCTCTTCTCGTTCTTGGCAAACCCACAACAAAATCCATTGCGATGCTGTCCTATTTCTATTCAGGAATAGACAATGGTTGTAGTAATCCTGCAGGTCTTTGATGTTCCACTTTAGCTTTCTGACAGACTAGACAAGTCGATACGCATCTAGTGACGTCACTCTTCATTCCGTGCCACCATAACAACTTCTTCAGATCTTGGTACATCTTAGTTATGCTCGGATGTATATTCAGCTTGCTGGTGTGAGCATGATCCACAATATATCGTCCAAGCCCTTGGTCACGGGGAATACAAACTCTACCCTGGAATCTCATAATTCCATCCGTTCCTTCCTCAAATTCCATTTCTTTGCCTTGCCTTATCAGTTCTCTCACTTCTTGCAAGAATTCATCGACCTTCTGCTTTTCCGTATGTCATCTATTAGTTCGTTTGAGATGGTGGCCATGTTCATACACATCCTTTCGGGTTCCAACTTAACAATTGACCAAACATCTCTAAACTGTTCTATGAGGTCTCTTTCCTTGATCATTAGGGCAGAAACACTGACGGTCTTCCTACTCAAGGCGTCTGCCACGACGTTCGCTTTGCCAGGGTGATACAACAACTGAAAATCATGGTCCTTTAGGAATTCTAACCATCTTCGTTACCTCATGTTCAGCTCCTTCTGATCATACAAGTACTTCAAGCTTTTGTGATCACTGAAGATGTTGAATGTCACTCCATAAAGGAAATGCCTCCATATTTTCAGAGCAAAAACCATAGCTGCTAGCTCCAAATCATGTGTCAGGTAGTTCTTTTCATGTACTTCCAACTGTTGCGAAGCATAAGCTACCATTCTTCTGTGTTGCATAAGAACAGACCCCAATCCTTGGTATGAAGCGTCACAGTATACCTCGAACGGTTTGATCGGATTAGGTAACACTAGTATTGGTGAGGTGGTTAACCGGTTCTTTAACTCTTGGAAACTTTGCTCACAGCTATCGGTCCACTCAAAAGCTTGGTTCTTCTTTGTTAATTGAGTGAGCGGTCCAGCAATTTTGGAAAACCCTTCTATGAACCTTCTGTAATATCCGGCCAAACCCACGAAGCTATGAATCTCTGTTATTGACTTCGGTCATTCCCATTGTAACACTGCCTCCACTTTTGATGGATCCACGGTGATCTCTTTCTTCGAGATCACATGGCCTAAAAACTTAACTTCATCTAACCAAAACTCACACTTCGATAGCTTAGCGTACAATTCTTTCTCCTTCAGAATCTGAAGAACTATGCTGAGATGTTCTGCATGATCCTCCTGATTCTAGGAATATATCAAGATATCGTCAATGAAGACGACAACAAACTTGTCCAAATAAGGGCAAAAGATTCTGTTCATATAGTCCATAAAGATAGCAGGTGCATTCGTTACACCAAACGGCATCACAAGGTATTCGTAATGACCGTATCGGGTACGAAAAGCAGTCTTGGTATATCCTCAGTCTTCACCCTTATATGATGGTATCCAAATCTCATATCGATCTTTGAAAACACCGTTGCTCCCTTCAGTTGGTCCATTAAGTCGTTAATTCTTGGGAGTGGATACTTGTTTTTGATCGTCAGCTTGTTTAACTGCCTATAGTCTACACACAATCGTGAGGTACCGTCCTTCTTCCGAACTAACAACACTAGTGCTCCCCACGGTGATGCACTCGGCCTGACGAACTGTTTCTCCAAAAGCTCCTCTAGCTGTTTCTTAAGTTCTGCCAATTCCGTTGGCGACATCCCGTAAGGTGCTATAGACACGGGACCAGCTCCCGGTACAAAGTCAATAGCAAACTCTATCTCACGCGTCAGTGTTAAACTAGGTACATCTTCGGGGAAGATTTCAGGAAACTCCTTCACCACCAGAATAGTACTCAGATCAGCCTCGCTCTCGATTTTCAAGGAAGATAGCAGCATATATCCTTGAGCTCCTTCTTTCAAGAAAGCTCATACTTGGTTGGCCGTCAAGTATCTAGAATCTTCATCCACAGGGAAAACTACAGTTTTTCTAGAGCAATCTAACAGAACATGGTTGGAAGACAACCAGTTCATCCCTAAGATTATATCTAGTTGTGAAAGAGGTAAACAGATCAAATCGACAGAAAAGATTCGACCTTCAACAATTAGGGGACATTTCAAACAGACTTTGGTAGTAACTACCGGTTTATCAGTAGGGATTGAGACAGTCAAATCAAAAGGTAAGGTAGACACTGGTAAGTCAAGTCGTAGCACACATTCATATGATATGAAAGAGTGGGTTGCCCTAGAGTCATACAGTACTTTTAAAAGATTACCTTATATGGTGCCTTCTCCTTGAATCAAGTCCTCGGATTTGGAGGCTTCAGCTTCGTTCATGGTGTAAACTCAACCTCCAGCTTACGGTTTCTTGGCTCGAGTTGCATTGACTGAAGGTTCAGCCTTTGTCTGATTGTAATCTCTAGACATATGGCCCGGTTTGCCACATCTGAAGCAGATGAATCCCTTAATCGTGCAGCCTCTCGTGAGATGATCTTTCCCACACTTTAGGCATTTGGAGGGATATGCCATATTCTGATCAGTCCGGTTCCTAGTAGAACCTCCACCAGAACTTCCACCAGTTTCTTGCTGGCTTCTCGCTGCTCGGGAATAGGGCTTCTTTTGGAAACGGTTTGAACTATTGCCTCCACCTCTTTGGAACCTTACAGGCCCAAAGTTCTTGCTCCTCGAATCTCTAGCTTGTTCCAAGGCCTCCACTTCATAGCATGTGTCCAACAATTCTAAGAACACTTCAATTTTCAGAGTGATCACAGCCTTCTTCACTTCGTACCTCAGTCCCTCGGTGAACTTCCAACACTTCCAAGCTTCATCTGTTTGATGCTGATAATGCGTTGAGAATTTCTCCAAGTTCTCAAATTTGGCCGCATAGTCACTCACGGTCATGTTCCCCTGCTTCAGGTTGAGGAACTTCATCTCTTTTGTATGCCTCGCGCTTGCAGGAAAGTATTTGTCCTTGAATAAGTCCCATGTGATGTCACGTCCCTCGGCCTCCATCACTCTCTGAGTTCCGTTCCACCAATCTTCGGTGTTGCCGATAAGCATGAAGGTAGTATAGTTCACCTTCTTATCTTCGGCACAGTTCATGCCATGGAAAACTTTCTCCAACTCTTTGATCCACAAACTAGCCTTGTCCGGATCGAATTCCCCTTTGAATTGTGGAGGGTTGTGGCGACGAAACTCCGCCAAGTTTTGTGCATCAGCTGTCGCTTCGAGCTGTTGAGTAGTTCTCTCTTGTTACTGAGCACCACGTTCATTTTGTTGCACGATGACTTCCGCCATCCTTTGCATTGCCTCTATAGCAGCTGTCATATCTCCACCTCTCGCCATCTCAGTTTCTCTTAAATCAGATTAACTGAAAAACATAAGGAAGGTTAGATGCATTCATTCCAAACACCAATCACAGAGATTCACACAGCACAAACAAGACAGACTCACACACAAGACCCAAAGAGACATAAACCGGGGCTCTGATACTAACTTAATGTAACGCCTTTTTTTGGGAGGGAACGTCACATTGTCAAATAGAAGAAAATGCGGAACATAAAATTTTTCTAAATTAAAACCTGATTCATTTAGTTTAAAGTTAACTTGTTCGATGCATTAATACGTGAGTAAAATGGTGGTATATTTTTTTTTTGTTAATCAATAAAACTAAATGGCGAAACTGGAATGACAGTAAAGAGTAAGACAGAAAATAAAATTCACATCGAATGATACGCATATATATATAAATATATATATATATATATATATATATATATATATATATATAAATATCAAGCGTATTTTAAATACGAGCCTGGAAATTTTCAAAAAGCAAAACTATACCTGCCCAAAGGATCATACATATACATCCCCAAGTATCAAAATATACAACCCACCAAAATACAAAACATTAGGCCCCAAAAATAAAACACTGGCAGCAATCAATAGCTACCAGCAAGGTCAGTCCCTCAGATGAGGAGGGACCGTATCAGGATCCTCAGCAGGGTCCTCCTCATCTGAGGAAACCTCCATCAGAACCACAAAGCCACGGGCAGGAGCCCGAGCGGTGGAATTAAAAGAGTCCTCCTGCAGGGTGTAGTCACCCCACATCTCCCGAATGGGTAGATAAAACTCTAAATGCAGGCTGATGTAGCAGGTAAAGATCGGCGTCTCATGACGTCTCCAGGCCAAAGAAATCGACACGTCCCCCAGATAGACGCAGCGATCGGAACTCAAGTTGATGTGCCAACACTCTGGCCCTCCAAGGAAGGTCAGATGCACATCACCCAGAAATCCCCGCATGCGTGCCTCCATGCTCCACAGTAGGTGCTAGTCTTGATCAGGCCAGAAGCCGGGAAAATCGGGAGCCCCAACCTCCTTGTCATCGCCTTCGATAAATACAACATACGCACAGGCAGCAAATAATAGAAATACAGAAAAGAGGTAAGACATCCTACCATCATTACCAATTATAATAACCAGAAATAGGACGGCGCATAGCGCCCAGGTAGCATGTAGAAAAGATAGTCAACATACTAGGCATTTAAGTACAACAATAAACAGACAACAGCCTCAGGCAGATATTCATTACAATAATAACCAAACAATTCATATTTACGGATAGTAAAAATTTACAATGACAGATTATTCCATGATGCACACGCATGTTTTCCCAAATTCCTACTCCATGGAGCTAGACACAAACAATCGGAGAGAAAGATCAGGAGACATGTCTGTAACTCGGCTGCCACAGCCAAAGTGCTATAAATCAATAATTCTCACGTGCACATCCAGGCATTGTACAGACAGTCCACGCTAGATCATGATATAGGACAGTGTCTCGGTCTGGATCGTCGGTGCATTTGCATCGGTTTGCCCCACGGGTAGGAGAGCTACCAACTACCCATTGTGAAGGACCCGCACCCCGATGCCCCCCAAGGTCATAACATGACCTACACTAGTCTACTCGCACCCGCACCAAGGTGTGTTCAATCTCTTAGGCAACTTGGCCTTACAACAGTCCACAGGACATTCACAATGCTTAAGACTCCATGTATGAACATGTATGATTTACAATTTCAAACAATTCCATAATATGCCACAATTGGCCAAGAGTGCATCAATATACAAATGGTCACTCACATGGACCCATAGCATCATAATTTTGAGATCAAATCACACAGTACATTCTTAGGTCCATTATGAATCCTAAGTTAAATTTTGTCTTTCCCACAAGGTTCATTTCCAATTAAATTCTCATAGTTAGTTTAATCTTCCTAATACCATTCATTCTCTTACATTAGTAAATTCTCATAAGCTCTCAAAGACTCACACTCTCTTGTTCTTGCTCTCTTGAACCTATCCTAAGTCTTATGAAAGTTTCGCTCTTGGTTCCTTTAAAATTTATGAAATCTCTAATCATATTGAGTCCTTCCAATTTATTAATTACCTATCTCCTTACATAGATTTTTAATCACTTGATTACCTAAGCTTCTAAGTTACTAAAGTTGCATAATCAAGCCTCAAAGGCCTTAGAGGCTGTGGCCTCTCTAAGGGTTCAATTCCCAAATCTTTTCAAGTCATCACATTACATGTTATACTCTTGATTCACTTAATATTTCACTTGTTAAATTAGTTCACCAAGAACCCCAATTTCGGGCTCAAAAATCGTAACCTCTCCTAAGGGCACTGTCCATGATTTTTCTTCAATTCCAAGTCATTCAATCCAATCCAATAATTCAAAATACATAACCAATCAATCCAATGTCACAAACATCACAAATTAAGCATGTAAACATTTAATTCATCAATTTAAAGAATAACCCTCATTAGGGTTTTTCCACAAACAACACAACCAAGGTTCCTAGATGCTAAAAGAGGTTGAGAAGGAGTGTCTTCCTCTTACCCAAGTGAAGAAATCAAGAGAAACCTCTAAGAACTCCCTTGAAATTTCGGATTGGTACCACCCAAAACCCTAGAAATTTCAACTTGTTTAGAATAGCACAATGGCTTGAAAAATGGAGTGTAGATGGTCATCAAAAGACCCTTGAAATCGATAATGAAGAGAAGAGGAGAAGAGTCTTGAAGCTTACCCAAAAACCCTAACCTTGAAGCTTGAAGAAAGTGATGAAGATGGTGGATTTTCAAGAAGCTCCAAGCAAGAAAGATGTTTAGGAGAGGGAGAGGATTAAGAAAATGAGGTTGGTTGAAAATTTTGTGAAGATTGAGTGGGGGAGAGAGGGCTGGCCATAGCACTTCCTAGAGAGAAGGAGGAGGAAATGGTTTGAAGAAGAAAGAAGAAGAAAGGTAGAGAGAGAAAGGCTTTAGGTGAATTTTGAAATTATGTGATATAATGAATTAATGAAGCAAATCAATTTCCCCCCCTTATTTTGGGCTGCTGCCGTGCATGAAGAGAGAGGTGAGGGAGAGTGTTTTTGCTTCCCTTGCAAGCTAAGGGCATTGTGGTCATTGTTTGGTCAAAGCTTCTCAAAGAAGTTTTGATTATTTTACATTAAATTTGAATTAAAATGAATTGATTGGACATAAAGTAGATTGCATTAAGATAATGAAATAGGATTTTTGTTACATGCTATTATTCAATGGATAATAGTTACAGTTGACAGAAGTCAGTATTTAATTAATCTAATAGATAAATTTCATGCAATATTATTTTATTTCATCTGTTAAAATTTCTCATAAATCGTGAAATCTCGTAAACTGTGTCCAGCCTCGGGTTTAGTAAGATCCCCCGTCGACGTGTCCATAGTCCAAGGTTCTCGTAGAAAACATCTCGTTTCTCCGGTTCTGCTCAGCGCGCGCATAAAACGAGGAATATATTAAAATATTTGACGTTTTCGAAAATATCCCAAAAAATTCTCAAAAATTGAAAATATTATAAAACGACTATTCATCTAATCATTTCCCAATTTTTGAAGTATTACAGACGTTTTCCTGACTCTGCTCAATATGCACGCAAAACGAGAAATATATTAAAATATTCGTCGTTTCCGAAAAATTCCGAAAGAATTCACATAAATCACAAATATTAGAAAATGACTATTTATGGTGAAATAAATGATTTTAGGGCGTTACACGACCTTCGTGATTTTACGCTCAGTGTGCACGTAAAATGAGGAATATATTAAAATATTCGTCGTTTCCGGAAAATTCTAGAAAAATTCCTAAAAATCAACAATATTATAAGATGATTATTTATAATTAAACAAACACTTTTTCGGATGTTACATGCTACATTTATGTTACTTAATTACCAAATTACCCCCAAGTTATAAAATATGATGTTATGATAAAAATATGAGTTGTAAATTTTTTTCTTTCTTCTTTGATAACTATAAAATAAACTTAGCGAAAAATAAAATATTATACATCATCATACATTACAAACGTACTGTTACGATTATTTATATGCAGACGAAGTTCTCAAAGTATTTAAACTTACTTAAATAATTAAACGACTTGCCCAAGTCTAACTAAACAGCAGAACCCTCAGTCAGGTCCTCCTCAGACTCCTCAGTAGATATGAATCTGATTTGACGTGAAGCCCTTCGGACAGGTGTCCGAGTGGACGACACAATACTAATTTCCGTTGGGACATAATATCTAGTATCCCAATGCTGCCTGATAGACAGTGGAAATTCAAGATGTACATATATAGTTACAGAAAAGAACAGATTCCTATGAAACTCTCTACTCATAATAACCATCAGATTTCCTTCAAATATTATTCCCCCTCATTGGGACTAGTCCTCCACGCTCCAGCTCCACCATAGAATTGTAATCTCACGTAACCGAAGAAACTGGGTCTTGATGCCATCTCGTCAAAACTCTGCTTCCTCTGGAGCTTGCTTTTCTTCACCCTCTTGTTCAACCCTTTGCTCAGTGTCTTTACAAATATATATATAATACCCAATAAACATACAAAGAGGTGAGATCACCTACGCTAATACCAACATGGTAGCACAGAGATAATACAAACAACATACCATACAGATATATCATACCATGATTACAATTATGACATCATCATAATGTATTAAATAACTGATACAATAAATAATATTTACCATCATGCCATTAATAGTATTATCATCATCATCATCTAAGTATTTCTCAATAGAACAATTGTCATAGCCAATATTCCTCAATTAATATATCACATAGATATAAATGCTCAGTTTCATGCATGTGCACATAGACTCAATGTCCTACTCCATGGAGCTAATTAAACGTACTGTCAGGATTATTTATAAACAGACCAAGTTCTCAAAGTATTTAAACATACTTAAATAATTAAACGACTTGCCTAAGTCTAACTAAATAGCAGAACCCTCAATCGAGTCCTCCTCAAACTCCTCAGCAGGTAGGAATCCGATTTGACGTGAAGCCCTACGGACAGGTGTCCGAGCGGACGACACAATACTAATTTTCGTTGGGACATAATATCTAGTATCCTAATGCTGCCTGATAGACAGTGAAAATTCAAGATGTACATATATAGTTACATAAAAGAATGGATTCCTATGAAACTCTCTACTCATAATAATCATCAGATTTCCTTCAAATATTACTCCCCTCTCATTGGGACTAGTCTTCCCCTCTCCAGCTCCACCATGGAACTGCAATCTCACGTAACCGAAGAAACTGGGTATTGATGCCATCTCGTCAAAACTCTGCTTCCTCTGGAGCCTACTCTTCTTCATCCTCTTGTTCAACCCTTTGCTCAGTGTCTTTACAAATATATTTATAGTACTAAATTAACATACAAAGAGGTGAGATCACCTACGCTAATACCAACATGGTGGCACAGAGATAATACAAACACCATACCATACAGATATATCATACCATGATTACAATTATGACATCATCATAATGTATTAAATAATGATACAATAAATAATATTTACCATCATGCCATTAACAATATTATCATCATCATCATCCAAGTATTTCTCAACGAGAATAATTGTCATACCCAATATTCCTCAATTAATATATCACATAGATATAAATGCTCGTTTCATGCATGCGCACATAGACTCAATGTCCTACTCCATGGAGCTAATACTCCGTTCGGAGAAGTTGATCCGAAAGATCTGTCTGTACCAAAATGCCTCGGACCAAGTGCTACAATTCTCATTTGTATTTGCACATCTAGCATATACACGATAGTCTTTACGAGATCTCGATTAAGAATAGTGTCTCGGTCAGGATCATCGGTGTGTTGCATCGGTCTAACTTAGGGGAAGAAGAGCTACCAACCACCCATGTAAGCAACCCACACCCCGATGCCCCCAAGGTCAACAAGTGACTTACGCTACGCATATCGCACCCACTCAAGAGGTGTACGTCTCTCCTAGGCAAATAGCCTCATACAGTCCATCGGACCTTTCCAATGCACGTTCAATGCACCAATGCCAAACATAGGCAAAATTTCATATACAGTGTCCATACACCATTTCATGCATATAAAATGCACCAATGCTAATCACAGGCAAAATTTATCATTTTCTCACATAGTATCCATTCACTAGTTCAATAGTAATCCTACTGTATATTTAATCATGAAAATCATATTATCACATTTTTATAGTTGTGCACCACTTTTGTCGCGTTTTCACAACTTTGAAATATTTTTGTTATGTTTTCCAAATCATATATAGATTTTTCAACATTTTCATCAATTATGTAAAAATATTCCACCATTTTTAAATCGCGTAGCGATTTTCAATAATATCTCAAACGCGTAAAATATTCAAATGCTTCTCAAATCGCGTAGAAATATTTTCAATGTTTTTCAAATTGCATGGAAATATTTAAACGTTTTTCAAATCGCGTAGCTTAAAAATCATATTTTTAAGTTACGTAAATCATTTTTCACCATTTTTCAACTTCGTAAAATATTTCTCAACCTTTAAAAATTCCTTTTCAACATTTCTCAAAATAATATGACTTCTCACATTATTTTCCACATTTCTTACTCAAGAAAAATCCTTTTCTTAATTTATTCCATAAAATCATCATTTCATTGAATTAAATCAATGTTTTTAACTTTAAAATTTACTAACGCTCTCCAAAACCCAAAAGATGAGTTACATGTTAGAAAATCCCAAGTTACCAACGTATTCTTTATAATTCCAAATCAATTCTTTTTAAAATAAATTGAGGTTCAAACACTTTCAACCTCTCTTTTCCATTCACATATCAAAATTCCATTTTTCAAGTGTTAAAAACACTCTGATTCCCTTTCCAAAATCCTTGTATTAAATCAAGTTATATTTCCACTTTGAAAAACCATTTTGTTCATAAAAATCAAGGCATTTCAAGCCTTCCAAAACCATGGTACTTGGCCATTGAAACCATCAAATATTTTTCCTTCTAAATTGATATGGTTTTACACAAACAAAACCATTAAAAATTTTCACCAAAACTGTGAGCTCAAGTTCTTTTAAAACAAACCATTTGTTTATTTTCCTAGCTTTTCTAAACATCAAATTTTACCTTTCATGAAAATATTAATTTGTGAACACCTATTTTGATGTGTTGAGGTTGAAATCCTCATAGTCTTTGGAACCAAAATTTGTTTTCCTTTCCAACAATTTTTATGGCATACAACACATATAATCAACATAAATATTGTAACGCACCTAAATATACCAACTGCAGCGCAATCGTCATTACACCACAGTTACTAAATCCAGGCGTGTCACAGTCATGATAACAGTAGTTTCAAAAATTAACGAGTTTATTTCTTCGCATTTATGCATGAGTAGAAAATACGAGCCATGAATGAATTATAGATGTGTTCAACCCTTAATACAACCATTGAAATGAAATCACATTCTTATATATATATATATATATATATATATATATATATATATATATATATATATATATATATTATAGCCAACTTACACGAATCACTGATAACATAGAATATAATAATTACAGAGTCAAGTAAAATACAGCGGGAATAAAAACATAAAAGGGGAGAAGTAGTGACCCAGGGATGGGTACTACCAGCAGTCAAGTCCGTAACCCCATATGCGCATGACATTCAGCGTCTCGGTTGATACAATAGGCATCAATGCCTCCATGTTGATGCACTCCTAGGAAAATCAAAGAAATATTGTCCAAGTTCCCAGCCCCGTCGGTAAAGTGTGATTCCTCATCATCTTCTTCACGATCTTTTATCAAATATGAATATAAAACAGAGAACGCAGAAATATAGGAAAGAGGTGAGACACCCGTCATTCATTACCACTATTGGCAGTAAGAAAATAGCACGGCGCAAAGCACCCACCGAGCAATACAGTTCATATATGCATCAATAGCAACAACGGAATTTATAATAAAAGCAATTCAATTCTAAGCAATAATCAAAGTCAATAATAACAGTGATGTTTATGGTAAAGGTAGAACAACGATGAAGATGGTGCAGATCACAATAGTATTTCCAGAAATCAGCACAACAATCAGATAATCATTTACAGGTATTCATGCTCAACAGTTTATAAGACCAGTAATGAACGATGCACAATGCATGCTTTCCCAATTCCTACTCCATGGAGCTAGACTCAAACAGTCGGAGAGAAAGATCAGGAGACATGTCTGTAACTCGGTTGCCGAGGCCAGTGCTATCAATAAATTTTCTCGTGCGCAATCATTGCATTGTACAGGCATTCTACACTAGATCACGATATAGGACAATGTCTCGGTCCGGATCGTCGGTGCATTTGCATCGGTCTACCCCACGGGCAGGAGACCTACCAACCTCCCATTGTGAGGACCCCGCACCCCGACGCCTCCAAGGTCAACCAATGACCTACACTTGTCTATTCGCACCCGCACTAAGGTGTGTTCAATCTCCTAGGCAACTTGGCCTTACAACAGTCCACAAGGACAATCACAATGCATAAGACACTATGCATGAACATGTATGATTCACAATCTCAAACAATTCTATAATATGCCACATTAGGCTAATATAAGCATCAATATACAAATGGCAATTCGCATGTACTCACAATATCATATTATTAAAATAAATCGAGGTAACACATTTTCATGGTCCATTATGCATTCTTAATTAAGATTTGTCATCCTTGTCAAAGTTCACGTCCAATTCTATTCTTACAACTTGCAAAATCTTCCAAGGCAATTAAATTTCTTCCACCTTTGTAAATCGTTCAGGCTCTTAGGCCTTGCACTCTCTTGTTCTTCACTCACTTGGAATTACCCTAGGTTTTATGATAATCTCGTTCTTAGTCCTTTAAGATTTATGAAATCTTGATTATATTAAATTCTTCCGATTCATGAGTTATCCATTTTATGACATAGGTATCTTAACATAATCTACTCTCATAGAGTCTCTCTCTTTCTAGAGGAATTTCCTTAACAAATTCAGTTCCTTACTTCATTTTATGTTGTAATACCTTCACATGGAAGTCTTAGCATCATTTCACCATCATCTGGGTGATTCTGCTATGGGCGCCTAGGCGCCATGTCTGGAGCGCCTGAGCGCTGGTTGAGCGCCTGGACGCTGACCACGAAGCGCCTGAGCGCTAACCAGGCCGCGTCACAGGGAAAACTTTCTGGGCATGGAGCGCCTAGGCGCTATAAGCACAGCGCCTGGGCGCTAGTGCATTAACAGGGGTTCTGCAGAATTCGTTTCTACAGAGCCCTGGCCCATCCTTTATCATAGTTTCTCATTTATTTTCCACAATCCAAAGCATGATTCATGTCCTCTAAATACAAAATAACAATATATATGTTCATGATCATCAAAGCACACAATATACATCCACACATTTATACCAATCAAACAACTACAACATCATGGAAATGACACAACATTACAAAGAGGGAAATCCAACATGGATTCCCTCTTCAACACAATACACAAGACATTTCCTTACTACCAAGATTGGTTGAAGAGGATCATCTCCCTCTTACCTAAATGAAGACAATCACAAGAATGCTTTCCCCTTTTTGCTCTTGATTTTCGTTTTCCCCTTCAAGAAAAACCCTAGGGTGAGAAATCCCCAATGTGTTCACTCCAATCATAGAAAATGATTCCTTGGCCACATAGGTGACCAATAAAACGAAAATGAGAAGGAGATGGAAGAAAGTTGAAGACTTTACCTCAAAAGCTCCAAGCTTTGGCTTTAATGGTGGAAAATGGAGGAAGAAGAAGAAGAAGAACTAAGGAAGCCACAAGGAAAATGGTCTTGGAATGATGGAAGAAGCTAGGTATGGAAGTGGTGAGGCAAGGAAATAAAAATGGTGAGTGGAGAGGGTGGACGGTGGAGGAGGAGGAAGAAGAAGAAAAGAAGAAGAAAAGAAACGTAGAAGAGAAGAAGAAAAGGAGGGATAAATGAAATGTGATTATTGGGCCTTTAAGGCCATCTGCCGTGCAAGAAGGGTGGAGAGGGGAGAGAGAAAAGTGAAATGGGAGGAAGCTTCCTAGAAGTTTCCCAAATAGGTTTTTGAATTAATTTAACTTTTATTTTGAAAATAAAGCTAAAGGGGCTTGTCACAAGGTAAATTTTGAATAGTGTGATAAGATTTTTATTACATGTTATTATTTATTAGACAACAGTTATAGTTGACCGAAGTCAGTATTAATTTATTTGATAGATTAATTCTTCGTAGTGTTTTATTATTTCATCTGTTAAAATTTCTTGAAAAATGTGAAACCTTGTAAACTGTGTCCGGCCTCGGGTTTAGTAAGATCCCCCGTCGACGTTTCCACAGATCAAGGTTATCGGGAAAATATTTCATTTTCCCGGCTCGACTCAGCGCACACGTAAAACAAAGAATATATTAAAATATTTGTCGTTTCCGAAAAATTCCGGAAGAATTCACATAAATTACAAATATTAGAAAATGACTATTCGTAATAAAATTTTCCAACTTTGGGAGCGTTACAGTTGTTTTGTCAATTCTGCCCAATGTGCACGCAAAATGAGGAATAATATTAAAATATTCTGCGTTCTCAGAAAAATCCAGAAAAATTCCTAAAAATCCGAAATATTATAAAATGATCATTTATCCTGAAATTATAAATTTTCGGGATGTTACAAATATCACAAGCATACTATAATCAAAGCAATAGATCATGCAAATCATACCAAGCATAGGCAAATAAATCAAAGCACATAAACACACATAAATTATTACATGACCATGGATATGAATCCTCACATGGATTCACCATCCATCAAATATAAAACCATCTCTCACCACCATACTTAGTTGGTGAGATGGATCTCCCTCTTACCTCTTGAAGAACCACAAAAAGCTCCTTGCTTTGTATTTTGAACAAGATCTCCACCAACAAAAGTCTCTTGAACATAAAACAAACACAAAGAAATTAGTATTTTAAGCTTGAATAAGAGGAACCATGGATCAAACATGGTTTCGAACATGAAAAAGAAGAGAAGAAATGAAGTTTTCCATAACTTCACCTTAAGAACCCTAGAACTTATTCTTGGAAAAACTCCTTGAAGATGAAAGATTTAGGACTTGGTGTAAACTACAAAGTGTCTTAGAATAAGGTAAAGATTCAAGAAATATGGTTGTTTGAAATTAAAGAGTAGTGGAAGGCTGTTTTGGAGTGCTTGGCTGTGAGCTTAGAGAAGGAGAGAAATGGAGAGAAATTTTGATAACTTTGTTTCTTGAAAATGTTTAATGAAGACCAAGGTCATCAATAATGACTAAAGTGATCAATTATGGTCTTCAACTTGTGCTTTAGCTTCTAAATGCAGCACCAAACCGCCCCCCCTTCCATGCATTCTTCAAAATGCAACAAATCTCCTAGCCACCATTTTAGGCAATCTTAACCATTGATTAGATCAATGGTTAGGATTTAATGTAGCTTCTAGGTTTAGGCTTAGATAGAAGACTTAATTTAGGCTATTGAATCTTTTCTCCTTGAAATCCTAGCCATTAGATGTGTCTCCAAAATGAAGGGTCAAGATTACTCCTTCAAACTTTACATCCAAGGGTTATAAATGGTCCTAGCCACTTTATAAGACTAAATCTCAACCGTTGATTAAATCAAGATCAAGTCTTCACCGTTGATTACATCAATGGTAGATATCCAAGCCACTAATGTTGACTTCGCAGTACAATATTTATTTTTGTATCTGCTATTGTCCTTCGAATAATATTTTTACTGTATTTTTATCACCCGATAATTAAATACAGTGCAAAACACAGTAAAAGAAAATTTTAAAAACTGTTTCTGGATTCAGGTTTAATAAGATCCCCCGTCTCTGTCTCAACAGTACGAATTTTTTTTATTATAATTTTTTTTTTACCTTTCTGGACCCATGCGGCGCCCATATACAACTTCCCTGGGCCCACAAATGGCCCACGGATAACGCTAAAATAAACAGAGTAATATAAAAATTTCATAATCACACACAAAATCACAAAAATTAGAAA
Source organism: Ormosia emarginata (assembly GCA_029884605.1). Lineage (NCBI taxonomy): Eukaryota > Viridiplantae > Streptophyta > Magnoliopsida > Fabales > Fabaceae > Ormosia > Ormosia emarginata. The sequence continues at coordinate 5,617,558 of JAQQTP010000037.1, forward strand.
ATGCACAAATATCAAATCAGATTACGTAAAATAATTAAGACTTAACAGTAATAATTAAATTACGTAAGATTTTCCTCGACCCGAAAATTATTATTTTCCTGACACGGAGTAATTCACTCAAAACGATCAAAAGCAGTCACGGAATAATCAAAATAATTTTACAGCACACAGAAATTACTAAACAGTAGAATTCTGTTAACTGTCAAAATTACTGTCTTATATTTAGGAAGTTTGGGGTGTTATAATACTCCCCCTCTAAAAAGAAGTTTCGTTCTCAAAACATGATAGACTTGATTTCATACCTTAGAATAAATAGGGATACTACTCTTTTATCTTTTCTTCTAGTTCCCATGTAGCTTCACCACTTGCATCATTCCTAATGATTTTAACCAATGAAATCTCCTTACCTCGAAGTTGCTTTGTTCTTCAATCCTCAATCTTAACTGGAAACGTTTTATAGGTTAAGTTCTCCTTCAGCTGTACTGTGTCTGGCTCGATAACATGAGTAGGATCAAAAATATACTTCCGTAGTTGTGATACGTGAAATACATTGTGAAGATTTGATAACAATGGTGGTAATGCAATCTGATAAGCTACCGAACCTACTCGACAGAGTATCTGATATGGCTTGATAAACTTTGGAGTGAGCTTCTTGAACTTAAGCACTCGTCCAACTCTAGTCATAGGTGTCACTCGCAGAAATATATGGTCACCTTCTTCAAACTCAAGCGATTTTCTTCTTTTATCAGCATAGCTCTTTTGCCGAGTTTGAGTCATTCTCATCTTATCTTGTATCATTTTCACTTTCTCAGTTGTATGTTGAACATTCTCCGGTCCTAACATAACACTTTCTCCATCCTAATACCAACACAACGGTGTTCTGCATCGTCTCCTATACAATACCTCATAAGGTGCCATCCCTATGCTCGAATGAAAACTATTGTTGTATGTGAACTCTATCAATGGCAAAAACTCATTCCAACCTCCACTTTGTTCTAGAACACACGCTCTTAACAAGTCTTCTAATGACTGAATCGTTCTTTCTGACTGACCATCAGTCTATGGATGGTAAGCAGAACTCATACGTAGCTTTGTTCCCATCGCTTCTTGCAAACTATTCCAAAATCTCGACGTAAACCTCGGATCTCGATCCGAAATAATACTAGATGGTACACCATGAAGTCTAACAATTTCATTGATGTACACTTGGGTTAACTTTTCCATTGAGTACTTAATATTAATCGGCAAAAAGTGCGCCGACTTTGTAAGCCAATAACAATTACCCAAATAGAATCATGACCTTTCCGAGTTTTTGGTAGTCCTGTCACAAAATCCATTGCTATATCATCCCATTTCCATTCAGGAATAGGCAAAGGTTGTAACATTCCCGAAGGTCTTTGATGTTCCACCTTAGCCTTCTGACAGACTAAACAGGATGATACATACTCAGTGACATCCTTCTTCATTCCTTGCCACCAATATAATTGTTTTAAATCCTGGTACATCTTTGTGGCTCCTGGATGCATACTCAACTTACTCCTGTGAGCTTCATCCAAAATCAATCTCCTAATTTCTGGATCATTAGGCACACAAACTCTGCCTTGAAACTTCAAAATTCCATTAGCACCTTCGCTAAATTCCACCTTTGCACCTTAGCTCTTTGCTTCTTTTGCTTCTTGCAAATACTGGTCACTGTTTTGTCCATCTCGTATTCTAGCCATCAAATCATTTGAAATGGTGATCATGTTTACACGCATCTTTCCTGGCATAAGTTTCACAGATAAATGCATATCCCAAAATTCTTCTATCAGTTCCTTCTCCTTGATCATCATAACAGAAGCACTAAGCATTTTCCTGCTCAACGCATCCGCTATGACATTCACCTTTCCAGGATGGTATTGTAACTGAAAGTCATAATCCTTTAGAAACTCTAACCAACGCCTTTGTCTCATGTTCAACTCTTTCTGGTCAACCAGATACTTCAAACTTTTATAATCACTAAAAATAGTGAACGTTGCCCCATAGAGAAAATGTCTCCACACTTTCAACGCAACCACCACAGCTGCCAACTCCAAGTCATGAGTCGGATAATTCCTCTCATGATTTTTCAACTGCCGTGAAGCATAAGCCACCACCTTACGATTCTGTATAAGTACACAACCTAATCCTTGGTACGAAGCATCGCAATATACATCGAAAGGTTCATTTGGATTAGGTAGAATCAATACTGGTGAAGTAGTCAATCGTTTTTTCAACTCTTAAAACCTTTCTTCGCATGCATTAGTCCATACAAACGGTTGATTCTTCCATGTAAGTTAGGTAAGAGGTCCTGCTATCTTCGAAAACCCTCAATGAATCGTCTATAGTAACCAGCTAATCTGATAAAACTATGGATTTCCGTTACAGTCGTTAGTCTTTCCCATTCCAAAACTGTCTCCACTTTTGAAGCATCAACTTCAATTCCTTCCTCTAATATTATGTGTCCCAAAAATTGAACTTCGTTGAGCCAAAATTCACATTTGGACAACTTGGCATACAACTTATTCTCCTTTAAAATATGGAGAACCACTCTGAGATGTTCAGCATGTTCCTCCTAACTTCAAGAATAAATGAAATTATCATCTATAAAGACAACAACAAACTTGTCCAAGTACGAACAAAAAATTCTGTTCATAAAGTCCATGAATATGGCAGGTGCATTCGTCACACCAAACGGCATCACTAGATATTCATAATGCCCATAACGAGTTCGAAATGCAGTTTTGGGAATATCATCCACTTTCACACGAATCTGATGATAACCAGATCGTAAATCAATCTTGAAAAATATTACGACTCCTCGTAATTGATCCATAAGATCATCAATCCTTGGAAGTGGATATTTATTCTTAATCGTAACCTTGTTCAATTATCAGTAATCTACACATAGACGAGATGTTCCATCCTTCTTCTTTACCAATAATACTGGAGCTCCCCATGGTGACACACTAGGTCTCACGAATTGCTTTTCCAACAAATCCTTCAATTGTTTCTTAAGCTCTGCCAACTCTACCGGCGACATTCGATATAGCGCAATAGATATAGGTCCAACTCCAGGTACTAAATCAATAACAAACTCAATTCCCCTTTTTGGCGGTAGTCCAGGTATATCTTCAGGAAATATCTCAGGAAATTCATTAACCACGAAAATATCCTTTAAGACATCTTCACACTGAACCTCCAAAGAAGACAACAATAGATACCCATGATCTCCTTCCTTCAAACAAGCTTTTACTTGAGTTGCCGTTAGGAATCTAGGATCTTTAGCCTCAGGAAATACTAACGTCTTATTCGAACAATCAATTAGGATATGGTTAGAAGATAACCAATCCATTCCTAAGATTACATTAATCTGGAAAGAATCAAACAAATCAAATCCACATGAAAGATTCTATCCCTAACACATACAGGACAATTCAAACATACTTTTGTAGTTATCACAGGCTTATCAGTAGGAGTAGCAACACTCAAATCATATGGCAATGTAGTCACAGTCAATCCCAAACGCTCCACACAATCACATGTAATAAAAGAATATGTTGCTCCCGAATCATAGAGTACGGTTAAAGGATTACCTTCAATAGCACACTCCTCCATGATTAAGTCCTCAGATTTCGCGGCTTCCTCTCCGCTCATAGTATACACTTGACCACCCGCATGTGGCCTTGCAGTACGAATATTTCCCACAGAAGGTTCCCTCTTAATCTGATCACAATCCCTGGATAAATGTCCAGGTTTCCCAGATCTAAAACAAATAATTCCTTTATGCTAACAATCCTTGGTCAGATGGTTCTTTCCATACTTGTAATAGCAATACGTAGGAGTCCCAACTTGACTTGCCTTATTGCCACCCGAACTTCCTCCTACAAATTGCTACCAGTTTTGATTTCCTATCAGTTTAGTATATGGTTTCTATTGAAAATGGTTTCCTCCACTACTCTTTCCTCTCTGGAACCTTGTAGGTTTAAAGTTCTTATTTCTTGCCGCTCGCTGTTGATCAATCTCCTCAACCTTACGGCACTTGTCCAATAATTTTGGAAACTGCTCAATTCCTAGGGTTGCTACAGCTCGCTTAATGTCAAGCTTCAATCCTTCCTCAAATTTCCTATACTTTCAGTCCTCATCTGGATGCATTTGGAAATACCTCGAAAACTTAGATAAGCTCTCGAACTTTGCCGCATACTCACTAACAGACATTACTCCTTGCCTCAGACTAAGAAATTCCATCTCCTTAGCATGATGCACACTTGCTGGAAAATACTTTGCCAAAAACTTCTGCCTAAAGAGCTGCCATGTCACAACTCTTCCTTTAGCTTCTAACAATCTTCGGGCTCCTGCCCACTAGTTTTCACCATCTCCGACTAACATAAAAGTCGCAAAAGTCAGCTTGCGTTCATCAGTACATCCCATACCTTCAAATATTTTCTCTAATTCCTGGATCCATAATTCAGCTTTCTTCGGGTCAAATTCTCCCCGAAACTTCGGTGGATTATTCTTACCGAATTCAGACAAACTGTGAGCATCCTCAGTTGCTCTTTAATTTTGCTGTGCAACGACATCAGTCATCCGTTGCATTGCTGCCACAGCTGCAGCCATGTTCTGGTTGTCATTACCAATATTTCATATTCCAGCACTAGTATTGACACGTCCTCATCCTCGTCCAGCCATTACTTTTCTCTACTTAAACTGGACAGTATAAAGAAAGCAAGGTCAATCTTCAAACAATATTGTTTCTTTTCAGAGAACAATAACAGAGAATTACACAGCACAAACAAGACAGACCTAACCACAAACCCAAAAGACTCTAACTTGGGCTCTGATACTAACTAATGTAACACCCACCGTAGGGTGTCACATTTATGTTACTTAATTACCAAATTGCCCCCAAGTTATAAAATATGACGTTGTGATAAAAATATGAGTTGTAAATTTTTTTCTTTCTTCTTTGATAACTATAAAAAAAACTTAGCGAAAAATAAAATATTATACATCATCACACATAATTTACATCATCATACATTACAAACGTACTGTCAGGATTATTTATAAACAGACCAAGTTCTCAAAGTATTTAAACATACTTAAATAATTAAACGACTTGCCTAAGTCTAACTAAATAGCAGAACCCTCAATCGAGTCCTCCTCAAACTCCTCAGCAGGTAGGAATCCGATTTGACGTGAAGCCCTACGGACAGGTGTCCGAGCGGACGACACAATACTAATTTTCGTTGGGACATAATATCTAGTATCCTAATGCTGCCTGATAGACAGTGAAAATTCAAGATGTACATATATAGTTACATAAAAGAATGGATTCCTATGAAACTCTCTACTCATAATAATCATCAGATTTCCTTCAAATATTACTCCCCTCTCATTGGGACTAGTCTTCCCCTCTCCAGCTCCACCATGGAACTGCAATCTCACGTAACCGAAGAAACTGGGTATTGATGCCATCTCGTCAAAACTCTGCTTCCTCTGGAGCCTACTCTTCTTCATCCTCTTGTTCAACCCTTTGCTCAGTGTCTTTACAAATATATTTATAGTACTAAATTAACATACAAAGAGGTGAGATCACCTACGCTAATACCAACATGGTGGCACAGAGATAATACAAACACCATACCATACAGATATATCATACCATGATTACAATTATGACATCATCATAATGTATTAAATAACAGATACAATAAATAATATTTACCATCATGCCATTAACAATATTATCATCATCATCATCCAAGTATTTCTCAACAGAATAATTGTCATACCCAATATTCCTCAATTAATATATCACATAGATATAAATGCTCAGTTTCATGCATGCGCACATAGACTCAATGTCCTACTCCATGGAGCTAATACTCCGTTCGGAGAAGTTGATCCGAAAGATCTGTCTGTACCAAAATGCCTCAGACCAAGTGCTACAATTCTCATTTGTATTTGCACATCTAGCATATACACGATAGTCTTTACGAGATCTCGATTAAGAATAGTGTCTCGGTCAGGATCATCGGTGTGTTGCATCGGTCTAACTTAGGGGAAGAAGAGCTACCAACCACCCATGTAAGCAACCCACACCCCGATGCCCCCAAGGTCAACAAGTGACTTACGCTACGCATATCGCACCCACTCAAGAGGTGTACGTCTCTCCTAGGCAAATAGCCTCATACAGTCCATCGGACCTTTCCAATGCACGTTCAATGCACCAATGCCAAACATAGGCAAAATTTCATATACAGTGTCCATACACCATTTCATGCATATAAAATGCACCAATGCTAATCACAGGCAAAATTTATCATTTTCTCACATAGTATCCATTCACTAGTTCAATAGTAATCCTACTGTATATTTAATCATGAAAATCATATTATCACATTTTTATAGTTGTGCACCACTTTTGTCGCGTTTTCACAACTTTGAAATATTTTTGTTATGTTTTCCAAATCATATATAGATTTTTCAACATTTTCATCAATTATGTAAAAATATTCCACCATTTTTAAATCGCGTAGCGATTTTCAATAATATCTCAAACGCGTAAAATATTCAAATGCTTCTCAAATCGCGTAGAAATATTTTCAATGTTTTTCAAATTGCATGGAAATATTTAAACGTTTTTCAAATCGCGTAGCTTAAAAATCATATTTTTAAGTTACGTAAATCATTTTTCACCATTTTTCAACTTCGTAAAATATTTCTCAACCTTTAAAAATTCCTTTTCAACATTTCTCAAAATAATATGACTTCTCACATTATTTTCCACATTTCTTACTCAAGAAAAATCCTTTTCGTAATTTATTCCATAAAATCATCATTTCATTGAATTAAATCAATGTTTTTAACTTTAAAATTTACTAACGCTCTCCAAAACCCAAAAGATGAGTTACACGTTAGAAAATCCCAAGTTACCAACGTATTCTTTATAATTCCAAATCAATTCTAAAATTCAATTCTCTTTAAAATAAATTGAGCTTCAAACACTTTCAACATCTCTTTTCCATTCACATATCAAAATTCCATTTTTCAAGTGTTAAAAACACTCTAATTCCCTTTCCAAAATCCTTGTATTAAATCAAGTTATATTTCCACTTTGAAAACCACTTTGTTCATAAAAATCAAGGCATTTCAAGCCTTCCAAAACCGTGGTACTTGGCCATTGAAACCATCAAATATTTTTCCTTCTAAATTGATATGGTTTTACACAAACAAAACCATTAAAAATTCTCACCAAAACCGTGAGCTCAAGTTCTTAGAAAACAAACCATTTGTTTATTTTCCTAGCTTTTCTTAACATCAAATTTTACCTTTCATTAAAATATTAATTTGTGAACACCTATTTTGAGGTGTTGAGGCCGAAATCCTCATGGTCTTTGGAACCAAAATTTGTTTTCCTTTCCAACAATTTTTATGGCATACAACACATATAATCAACATATATATCACAAGCATACCATAATCAAAGCAATAGATCATGCAAATCATACCAAGCATAGGCAAATAAATCAAAGCACATAAACACACATAAATTATTACATGACCATGGATATGAAAACTCACATGGATTCACCATCCATCAAATATAAAACCATCTCTCACCACCATACTTGGTTGGTGAGATGGATCTCCCTCTTACCTCTTGAAGAACCACAAAAAGCTCCTTGCTTTGTATTTTGAACAAGATCTCCACCAACAAAAGTCTCTTGAACATAAAACAAACACAAAGAAATTAGTATATTAAGCTTGAATAAGAGGAACCATTAATCAAACATGGTTTAGAACATGAAAAAGAAGAGAAGAAATGAAGTTTTCCATAACTTCACCTTAAGAACCCTAGAACTTGTTCTTGGAAAAACTCCTTGAAGATGAAAGATTTAGGACTTGGTGTAAACTACAAAGTGTCTTAGAATAAGGTAAAGATTCAAGAAATATGGTTTGAAATTAAAGAGTGGTGGAAGGCTGTTTTGGAGTGCTTGGCCATGAGCTTAGAGAAGGAGAGAAATGGAGAGAAACTTTGATAACTTTGTTTCTTGAAAATGTTCAATGAAGACCAAGGTGATCAATAATGACTAAAGTGATCAATTATGGTCTTCAACTTGTGCTTTAGCTTCTAAATGCAGCACCAAACCGTCCCTGTCCTTCATGCATTCTTCAAAATGCAACAAATCTCCTAGCCACCATTTTAGGCAATCTTAACCATTGATTAGATCAATGGTTAGGATTTAATGTAGCTTCTAGGTTTAGGCTTAGATAGAAGACTTAATTTAGGCCATTGGATCTTTTCTCCTTGAAATCCTAGCCATTAGATGTGTCTCCAAAATGAAGGGTCAAGATTACTCCTTCAAACTTTACATCCAAGGGCTATAAATGGTCCTAGCCACTTTATAAGACTAAATCTCAACCGTTGATTAAATCAAGATCAAGTCTTCACCGTTGATTACATTAATGGTAGATATCCAAGCCACTAATGTTGACTTCGCAGTACAATATTTATTTTTGTATCTGCTATTGTCCTTCGAATAATATTTTTACTGTATTTTTATCACCCGATAATTAAATACAGTGCAAAACACAGTAAAAGAAAATTTTAAAAACTGTTTCTGGATTCAGGTTTAGTAAGATTCCCCATCTCCATCTCAATAGTACAATTTTTTTTTATTATAGAAAAATTTTTACCTTTCTGGACCCATGCAGGGCCCACATACAACCTCCTTGGGCCCACAAATGGCCCACGGATAACGCTAAAATAAACAGAGTAATATAAAAATTTCATAATCATACACAAAATCACAAAAATTAGAAAATGCACAAATATCAAATCAGATTACGTAAAATAATTAAGACTTAACAGTAATAATTAAATTATGTAAGATTTTCCCTGGCCCGAAAATTATTGTTTTCCTGACACGGAGTAATTCACTCAAAACGATCAAAAGCAGTCACGGAATAATCAAAATAATTTTACAGCACACAGAAATCACTAAACAGTAGAATTCTGTTAACTGTCAAAATTACTGTCTTATATTTAGGAAGTTTGGGGTGTTACACCCTTGACCCTGCGTTAACAGTCAAAATTTTTCTGGCCCCAAAAATATTTTATTTTTCCGGCATCGCCGCAAAAACACATATAGTCCAAAAATAATAAAAAAATAATCAAAATAAATTAAATAATTCAAAAAAATTACAAAAATTATAAAAAAGAAATTTTGGGGTGTTACATAAGGCAAGTGGGATCCCAAGTGCCAAAATATTTTGGACGTTGGACCCTAGACCAAGATTTTAATTAAACAAATAATCCTAAGTCCTTCAAGTGGCTAACAGATGCATATTTATAATGGGCGTTGGACCCAATACGGACCATGAAAAATATATAAAGATGATGCAGCAAACGAAATAAATTAAAACACCCCGCCATCGGGGTAATTGTCTTGTCAAAAATAAAATGCCATACGCAAGAGACAAAAAATTAACTGGATAGGCTAAGAGACATTCCTTGTGTCCTCAACAACATCCGAGTCTTGAATGACAGTAATGGAAGGCACGACGACACCTTGATTATTTGCAGCTTGACTTGGAGAAACTAGACGGCCATCTCAAATCATTATTTCGGGGTTTAATGAGTCCAATATCAGAGCCGCCCTGAGATTGAAGAGCTTGATTTAGTTAATCGCATTTTAGAATTGCTCCCCACTAATTATTGTGCATATTGAAATCAGTTATTGAACATCTTCTTACAGCCATGTCGTTCCAGTTCAGAAGTCTCGAGTCTCTGTGCGGAGGTTTTTGTAATTAGTACAAAGTAAAGTGACTTCCCTCATAATCTCCACTAAACTAGCTTTCTCTAGCTCTAGGATATCTTTCAAGGCTGCTAGCTCAACCTCCAGATCTTTGGCCCTAGCTTCAGTATTGCCTTTGGCCTTCTCAACTGCCTCCTTAGCCCGGAGGGCGCGATTCTCGCCTTCCTCAGCCACCATTACTCTTTCCACCATCTTCTGAGCTTGTTCCTCATGGTTCCTCTCTAGGAATTGAGCTTCGACAGCAAGGCAAAGGGCATAAGTTTCCCATGATGATAAGATTTCCATCATGCTACGCTGAGCAACATGATGTTGAACTTGGTCATCCTGGATGTTGAAGTCAATGAAATCCCGAGGATCCAATTCCTCATGATACAAACTGATATGGTCAGTAACCTTCTCAACTCTTGCCCTTTTTCCTCGGTCATCTGCCCTTTCGTCTTCAATGACTTTCCTCTTTTGCTTCTGGAGTGGTGATGACAGAGATTCCTCCAGTTGAACTGACCTCTCCTCAGGAACCTAATCCTCAACTGGTGGAGTCGGAGGGGCCAGAGCGATGAGCACGAGAGCATTGGAAAGTCCGGCTACATTCCTAACCATCAGAGCCTCAAGTGCGGCAAGGACAGTGCTTGACGACATTGAAGCCAAACTTACTGCAAAATACACCAATAGTCAAATAACAAGAAAAATGTAAAATAAAGTATTATTTATAGAAAATTTAGTACAGACTGCGAACTATGCTACCTAAAATAACCAGGAGAGTTGTGTAATATCCTAAATTTAATAACGATAGTATAACCTTTATTATACCACAATAATTAAATTCAAGTATGCTACTAACTACTAAACCATTTCTAATATAACATATCCACATTATATAAGAAAAAATGAGCCACGAACTTAAAAATATATAAATAAGATTGGTATTTCTCATAAATACACAATATGTACATAAATAGTAAACTAGGCCTCTCAAGGCACAAAAGATACAATCTTTGTCCCTAAAAACAAACATATAAACTATACTAGTCTTCATACGTCTTCTGCTTCCCTTTTGAAGAACTCACACTTGGATTTACATGACAATATTATTGGGGTGAGAAATCACAATTCTCAGTAGAAGTATTCGAAAACTAGCATTTTATACAATCATCAAGAATACTCAAATGCCCATTCAATTGCAATGTCATGAGTTTAAATGTCATGGTGGCAATCGCCCATATAATCACTATGCTATGCCAAATTATGTCTAATGATTATGTCTATGCAATATCCTAAATATGTAATGAGTAATGTTATGATACCAAGTCCATGGCAATGTCATGTCATGCATGAACCTTGAACAAAATAAAGGAAGTCCATCTCAAGTCTTGAACAAGCATCGAAACCAAGTTCCAACTATTTTCTCTCCAGGTAGTGAAATCCATTAACTACGCAGTCTTCAATAGCTTTGGGTAATGAGGATAAAGACCACCTCAACTACCCTATGTATTACAAACTTAGGATTATCTCCGGTAGAAAGGAATCCACCTCAACTACTCTCCATTTAGGATAACCAACAGGGAGGGAGCTACACGTCCTCATGCTATCAAAGGTTTATCCATAAATGTGAGGAACACATCCTTCAACAATCACATACATAAATGTATAAACATGTCTAATTACTGCACATAATTTGCATTACAAATCCATTTGATTCATCAACAATGAGGACTCAACCTTATCAACATAGTTATGAAAAATAATAATGCCAGTCACTACAATAACTAGCATGTCAATTGGTTTATATTTATAACTACAAATCCTTCATTAAATACTCCTATTAGAGCCTTATCACTCTTTAAGAAGCATAAAAGAAGAAACTACACCTTTAAAAGGTTCCATTGCATCACACGATAATTTCTGTCCAAGTTTAGGACTCATGCCTCGGCGCAGCCCTTGTCACGCTGTGGCATGTTGCTCTTTGGAAAAAGGCTAGAATGCCATTTTTCAACTTACGCCCCAATGTGAAGCTTCAAAGTCGCGGCATGAAGCTTCCACGTCGCGGCATGCTGCTCTCGAGTTCACTCACATTGCGGCATACTAGTGCCACGCCGTGGCGCGAGGCCAAAAAATAGTAAGTCTGCAGACTTCTGCAGTCTGGGTACTGTTCCATTAGAACTTACCACTCCACTGTTCCATTAGAACTTACCACTCCTCCAATCACTCAAAACTCAAATCCAAGTGATTTCCAACCTCATGCAAGGTCCGTTGACACATTACAACTCTTGTATAACTTCAATTTCACTCAATCAAACAAATCATGAATCATTCAATCTCTTAAACCCTAAATCCCCATTTCAGACTCCAAATCGTAACCAAGGTATCTGAGAGCTAAAAATTCATTCACAAGCACCAACAACTCAGAAACAAGCTATCATCAAGTTCTCTAACAAGTTTCGAGCCAAAAACACCTAAAACAACACTTCACAACCACTTGCCTCTTCAAGGACTCTCTAGAACAAGATGAAGAAAATGGAGTAAAGAGTCAATAACAAGGTTCCCCTATCTCAATGGCCCAAAATGAAGTCACCAAGCAGCTTATTTCCAAAATCTTCTTCTTCCTCCTCTTTGGTAGTTGATTTTCTACCTTTTGCTCCTTATTTCCCTTTCCCTTTGTCCTTCCTTGCTGCAACGTGAGAGGAGAGTGAGAAATGATAGAAAATATCTCATTTTAGCCTTAAATAAGTCAAGGCAGCAGAAAGAGAGAGGAACCCTGCCACACTTTGTCACTTAAGTGACTTATACTAATTCCTGATCTGCTAAGAATACTTAGATTTCACTAAAATCAAGTTTCTTAGCTTTTAATAAGTTTAAAATAAATCCTATGAATCATAAAAAATCTTGTTTCAAAATTTCAATATTTTTCCATATCTGCTAGTAGTTAATATGGCATTAAAACACACAACCAATGTGCTTAAAAATTCCAAACTAACTCCGATTAACCTCATATTTTAACTACACCATCTTCTATACATTTATGACCTGAAAACAATTTCTCCTCATTTATTTCCATTAACTAAGTAGTTTAAGCCAATTTTGGGGCTAAAAATAGTTATATTTCACATATAATGTTGCAGCAAAGTGACTAAACGTGCTCAAAAGGTCACAAAATTCAACAGGCATGTTAAGCAAGAAATTAGGCTACCTCTGTATCCATATACAAGCCTAATATGTTTTTCAGGATGTTACATTTCTCCCCTATATTTTTTAAATTTTGTCCCCAAAATTTGGTATACCTAAGGTAAGAAGTCCTAAACAACTCACATACAAAATAGGCACAACCAAATCTCAAGAAAACAAAATTACTCAACAAGTACAACCATGTACTCACCTTTTCCTGAACCCGGAGACTATGATGTCTCATTGCATTGCAAAATGTAGACTCTCCCTTGGGTTGTAGATCTGTTGTCTAGTTTTGCCTCTTTCTTCTGAGGACAATTCTTGGTGTAGTGTCCCAACTTGCCACACTTATAACATGCTACTTGATCCACGAAACAAACTTTATCCCAATGGTACCTACCACACTTGGTGCACCTTTGCTCATGTTCATCTCTCTGAACTTGTCTTCCTGTGTCCTGCTGATCTCTAGGATGTGGAGCACTCCTCTCAGATTTTTCATCCGCTTTCTTCCATTTGTAGTAGTCTTATGATTGATGCTCCTATTGTTGTCTCAAATTGAAAGGTTCAACATCTTTACACTTGTTAACCAAAAAAGGGTAGTCTCGAATCTCAAAAGGCGTCACTAACCTGTTCATGCTCTCACTCAAACCAATTTCAAACTTCATACATTTCCAACTATCATTTGGATTATACCGAAGGGAAGAAGAGAACTTGGACAACTCCTTAAACACTGCCACATACTGTCCAACCTTCATATTTCCTTGTTGCAGCTGTAAAAACTCCATCTCTTTCTTTTCCTGCACATTTTGTGGAAAGTATTTCTCTAAAAAGACAACCTTGAATACTTCTCAAGTAATCTGGGTCCCTACTATTACCATCATCCTCTTTGCTCCGTTCCACCAGTGCTTAGCCTCCCTTTTCAACATATACACAGCAAAAGACATCTTCTGGTCTTCAGAACATCTCAAAACTTCAAAGATCTTATCCAACTCTATTATCTATTCCTCGGCCCTCATCGGGTCATACTCCCCTTCTGAAACTCTGACAGATCATGAAAATCCTGGTTCCTCTCCACCTGCACCACTTGTGCTGGTTGAGGTTGCGCCCGTTGGGTATTCTCCCTTTGCTCAAACATTCTTGCAGTTGCAACTGCTTGCTCCCTCATTGTATTGACATTTGTGGTCACCTGTTCTTGCATTGCATCAGCCATTTCCATCACGGCCTCGGCCATATCTGGACTTTCCCTAGTTGAGTTCCTTGTCCATGAGTTCACCTTTTTGGTGCTATAATTTCTTGTACACACAGAACAATTCATATTGAGTTGATCAGTCCTCAATATCATGTAATCGTGTAACAGTAACTACTAACAATCCAACATCAGCCAAGTTATGTAATCCTATCCAAACATCTCCAACAAGAGACACAAAAATGCATAACAGGCACAAAGGAACTACTAAACATTCCAAAGCATAGTCAGTCCATATCTCGGTTCAACAGGATGAACTGCTCTAATATTATAAATTTAATAACAACAATATAACCTGTATTATACCATAATAATTAAATTCAAGGTTGCCACTAACTACTAAACCATTTCTAATATAACATATCCACATTATATAAGAAAATATGAGCCATGAACTAATGAATATACATAACATTGGTATTCCTTATAAATACAAACTATGTACAAAAATAGTAAACTAGGCCTCTCAAGGCATAAAAGATACAATCTTTGTCCATAAAAAAAAAAACATATAAACTATACTAGTCTTCATACATCTTCTGCTTCATTTTTGAAGAACTTGCACCTGGATTTAATGGCAACATAATCAGGGTGAGAAATCACAATTCTCAGTAGAAGTATTCCAAAACTAGCATTTTATACAATCACTAAGAATACGCAACTGCCCATACAATTGCAATGTCAAGAGTTTAAATACCATGGTGGCTGTAATATCCTCTTACTTTAATGATCCTAATCAGGGTTACAGAAGCTCAATAATACTCGTAAGAGTTATTTGTTAATTCTGGTAATTTTATGAACTAGTTTGATCATAGTACATATGATGGAAACAATTAAGGTATATGTTGAATTAGTTGATATGGTGGAAATAAATATGGAAAATTTATTTTCTAGCTTTAAATAATTGAAAAGAGTTGTGAAAATTTTTTGAGAAGCAACAGAGTTAGTTTGGTATTTTTAAGGACACTGATAATGGATAAGTGAATAGTAAAGTGACAGCTAGTTAACTCAAAAAATTATAAAAATATTTGGAGATGGTAAGTATGGCATGGAGAATATTTTGATATAAAATACCAATTAAGATAAGTGTTGTTAAGCAAATTTACTTAATTCGTGAGTTTAATTCAGTTCAGGACTAAGTAATGAAGCTTAATTGATAAATAACAGTATATGAAAAAGCTTGAAACAATGAAACTAAGGACTAGGATGAATTCTAAAATTATTTATAATACTTATGGACACTTGAAAACTTAGCTTTGAAAGATTAAAGAGTGCTTAATAGATATAACAGTTACAAACTCAAAATTTTGGTCATCTTTAACCATTCCACCGCCACCCAGTTTTGTCTAGTTTTATCTAGACTTTTCTCACTTTCTCCTCACATTTCTAAACAGTTGAAAATAGAGAAAATAAAGGAAAGAAAAGGGCAGCATGTAACATCCCAAAATTTCACGTTTTTTAATTTTTTATCATTTTTATGAGTTGAGATTTTTGTGAATTGTTTGATTTATTTTAATTATTTTATTGTTATTTTTGGACTGTGTGTGAGTTTTTAGTGGGGTTGGAAAAATAAAAAATTTTCGAGGCCAAAAAATTTTGGACTGTTAAGGCAGGGCCAGGGGAGCTTACTAAACTCGAAATCGAAAACAGTTTCCACAATTTTTCATTTTTTGATATTTTATCTGACGATAAAATTTTTGTGCGTTTTATTACCCATTGGACAATAATCACTAGTTCTTTAGCAGTAGCCTTTATCCATTAGATAATAGCTTTCGAAAAAATATTTTGCGGGAAAGTTCTAGACATGAACCTAGTCACTAGCTTCTTTGTGACTCACCATGGTTAGTTTTTTGTGTGCACCTATAGGAGAGCAAGCCTACTTAACAAGCTATTGAAATGTCAAGTAAAGTGGCTACTTAAAGTAAGGACGAATGGGAGGTTAGCTTGCTAGCTAAGTTTGGAGGCTTGGAGAAGAGAAGTTGGACACTCCCTCTAGCATGGAAGCTCACAGCCAAGGAGGGTTCAAGAGTGTTCAAAGAGCTTCAAGGTGGTTCTAGGACATGCTTGAAAATATATTGGATAAATATCTTGGTTAAGAAAAATATCTTAAGTTAATTATGTCATCTTTTTCAAAGAGCTTAAAAAGGAGGGCTTTAGCTTTAGTTCTACTCTTATTCATTTCTATCACACCTTCATGAAAGCTCTCTCACATTTCCTCTCAAGAAGTTCCACGGCCAAGACCTTGTTGTGGATGCTAAGTTTGTGACTTAGTCCATTCTTTATCATCTTGTCATAAACCAAGAAGCTACACATCAAAAACTCTCACACCTTTTCTCTCAAAGAAGCTCACGACCATAGCTACCATTTGTACATCCAATCTTCTTTAATTCAATCCAACCATAGATCTTACATCTAAACATCATTCCAAGACACTTTTGTGTTGAGACTTTCTTCTAAATCATCCATCTTCAATCACTTTCCCTAAACTCAAGTTTGAAAGGTTTTAGATGAAGTTCTTGATCTTCACTTCTATTCTTATTTTCAAAGTTCTAAACCATCACCTTGATCAATGTTCATCTTGTTTCAAGCCTTAAGATGTTAACGTTTATGTGTTTGTTTTGTTTTAAGGAACAACTTCGTGGTGGAAGTTCACTCAAGGAAGGCATACAAGGAGTTTTGAGTAATTATCTAAGGTAAGAGGGAGATTAACCTCATCGACCAAACACGATGGTGGGAAATGGAAATTTATGTTTGAAAGTGAAGAATCCATGTGAAGATTTATTCACTTGATTGTGTGATTTTGACTAGTTGTGCTTATTTAGTTATGTATAATTATATGATGATAAATAGTATGCATGAAATCTCTATGGTTGTTTATTTTGCTATATAGGTTTATTTACTTGATAGTATGAGTTAAATAGTTTGTACTTATTTGCTTTATATGATGTTATATCTTTGATGATATGCATACACTTGTAATGATAGAACTTTGATATGTTGCATGGTATAAAACTATATGGAAAAGGAAAGAAATTTTGGTTCCAATGACCACTCATGGCTCACGGCCATCTTGCCAAAATAGGGGTAGTCAAATCAAAAATATTTTATTAATTGTAGACTTAGTTGATTAGGTAATAAGAATATGAGTTAAAAATTTTTAAGTTTGGAAAGGAAATGAATAAGGTTTTATTATTTGAAAGAAATGGATTTTTGACAATGATCATAAAGAATGAGTTTGGAAGAATGGTGTGAAGATTAAAGTATTTTATTTAAAAGAGTGGTTAACAAAGGAAATGGAAATAAGTGTGGAAGATATTTTAAAATTTAAAGTATTTTACTTAAGAGGAAATTTGATAAGGAATTAAATCAAAGATTTTAAAAGGAATATGGAAACGTATAGCTTTTATTGGACAAAGAATGGTTTTTGGCAATAGAAATAGGAAAGGAGTTTTTAAAGGTGATTTGAGATTTAAAGTATTCTATTTAAGAAGAATGGAACAAAGTTTTCTTTAGATAAAAGTGATTTTCGGTTATGATGATAGAGAATAAGTTAGCATGATAGTTTGAAACTTAAAGTATTTTGTTTAAAAGATTTTTAGTGAAGGAAATGGAAAGAGAATTTCTTTAATGTTTGATTAAATTAAAATAATACATATTTTGGAATAAATGTTAGAGAATATTATTTAAAGGAGTTTTTAGTATAAAAAATGGGAATTAAAGTTCAAATTTTATATTAAAATTCGAAGGGTTCAAAATCAAGTTTTGAAAGTTAAGAGATGATTTACGCGATTGAGAAAATGTTTAAATATTTTTACGCGATTGAGAACATATTGGAAAATATTTACGCAATTTGAAAACGTAACTAAATTGTTATGAAATTATGAAAATGCGATAAAAGTGTTACGCAATTGAGAATATAGTAAGTTTACTGTCGGGCCGACGTACTAGTCCTAAAAATATTAATAAATGGTTTAGCCCGGTGGTGGCTTGTTGTTGTGGAAAAATCATATTATGGATATATATTTATGCATTGAGTCATTCATCATGCATTAAACATTGAATAGTCGGTGGCTGTTAAGGGCTAGAGGCCTAGGAGTTAAATTACACCTAAGTGCGGGTGCGTAGTGTAGATCTATGAATGATCTTAGGGGATGTCAGGACGCGGTAAGTAACAAGCGGTCATTTGGTCATATCACTAGGCCGTGAAAGCCGATGCAACACACTGACAATCTCGACATACATTATTCCTTTCAAGATACGACGTAGACTATTTTGTACAAAGCCATGATGCGCAAAAATTGAGAAATATATAGCACTTGAATTTG
Organism: Ormosia emarginata; assembly: GCA_029884605.1. NCBI lineage: Eukaryota > Viridiplantae > Streptophyta > Magnoliopsida > Fabales > Fabaceae > Ormosia > Ormosia emarginata. The sequence goes on from JAQQTP010000037.1 coordinate 5,636,130, forward strand.
AGGCTGATGAGGTACAGACAAATGTCTTTTGTATCATTCACTCTGAATTTGTGTTAGCTCCATGGAGTAGGATTGTGTCCATATGCATGGTTAGTATACATATTGTTGTGGCATAGTCAATACACATTTTGTTGATATATATATTATTGTAGTATTGTTAATATTTATATTATTGTGATAAATGCTTATGGTGGTTATCTATTAATCTGTGATATATATTTGTATGAAATGACATTGTTATTCACATCGTTTCTTTACTGCCATATCGGATGTGATATAGGAGATCTCATCTCTTTGATGTATTGTTTTCATTTGTGTTTATATTTGTTAAAGTCTGTGAAGTAGACAAAGTGGGTTTTCTTGGGTTTGGTTTGAGGATCTTCGGAGTTCGATGATGACATCTAGAAGTGATCTTCACAGTTTCATGGAGGAGTTGATGCATGCCATGTTAAGATGGATATGGGGCAGATTCAGTATATTAGGGATGTATCTCTGTATATGAGTAGGACCCACTATGGGGTTACTACTTTTTCTATTCATGCCGCTGTTGTTTTAGAGTTCTATATGTCGATTAGGAAGTTATGGAGTGATATCCATTATACTCCTAGTGGGGATTCTGAGGTGTCATTAGCTCGAATTCTTGCTTGTGGAGATATGCCCCGACTGGGGAATTTGTCTATTGATGATTATGAAGTGGATCCAGAGGAGGATCAGGTGCAGGATCTTTCTCTTCAAGTTTTTAGTGTTGGGCTCGATTCAGTTTGGATATGGTAGTGGTATATACTATTTTGAGAAAGTAACTATAATGTATTTATTTTTACGTCGTTAGTAATTTAAATTTTATTATGCATATGAGATGCATATTGTAACACCCCAAAATTTCCCATCTCTTAAACAATAATTTTGACAGTTAACAGAATTTCACTGTTTAGTGATTTCTGTGTGCTGTAAAATTATTTTGAATATTCTGTCAGTATATTTGATTGTTTTGAGTGATTTACTCCGTGTCAGGAAAATAAAAATTTTCGGGCTAGGGAAAACTTTACGTAATTTAATTTTTACCATTAGGTCTTAATTATTTTACGTAATCTGATTCGATATTTGTGAATTTTCTAATTTTTATAATTTTGTGGATGATTATGAAATTTTTTTTCTGTTTGTCGGGCCAGGGGGTGTATGTGGGCCAAGGTGGCCATACGTGGGCTCAGGTGGGTCCCGCAAAGTGAAAAAATTTTCTACGCATAAAAAAATTTGTACTGTTTAGATGAAGACAGGGGATCTTACTAATCCTAAATCCGGAAACAGTTTTAGAAAATTTCTTGTACTGTGTTTGGTACTGTATTTAATTATCGGGCGATAAAAATACAGTAAATATAATTTTTGTGGGGTTTTAGCATATAAAAATAAATATTATACTGCTTAAGTCAACATTGGTGGTTTGGATATCCACCATTAATTTAATCTAAACAAGCTTAATAAGGAAGGCTTTAATATCAACCGTTGATTTAATCAATGGTATAGAATTGGTCATATAAAGTGGCTATGACTATTTGTAACCATTGGATATGGATTTAATCAATGGTAGAGATTTGGTCTCAAAAAGTGACAAAGACCATTTATGACCATTGGATGAAGAATTAATCAAGGGTGGAGATTTGGTCTTGTAAAGTAACAAGGACCATTTATGACCATTGGATGTAAATTTAATCAATGGTGGAGATTTGGTCTTAAAAAGTAGCAAAGACTAATTATGACCCTTGGATTAAAAGTAAGAAGGAGTAATCTTGACCCTTCATTTTGGAGATGCATCTAATGGCTTAGATTTCAAGAAGGAAAAATCTAATGGCCTAGATTAAGTCTTCTAAATCAAAAGTCTACCTAAATCCTAACCATTGAATTAATTAATGGTCTAAAATGCTCTAAATGGTGGCTTGAAAGAGAAGACAACATTATTGCATGCAAAATGGAGGGGGGGACGGTTTTGTGATGAATTTTGGAGCTAAAGAAAAAACTTTATGACCAGTATTACTTGTCATGGTCAATATTACATCATTCTTGACCATTATTGCTTTGTTTGCTTCCTTAGGAGATTTCTTGGACGGGGTGGACGGTTTTGTGAAGCTTAAGAGCTTGGCAAAGTTGAAGACCATATTATTGCTATCATAATTCACCTTTGTCTCCTCCAAAAAGCCAAGACTTCATCAAATTTTTCTCTCCTTCTTTTCTCCAAGCAAGTTTCGGCCATGACCTATAGAATCATCTTCCATCACTCTTTAATTTCAACTAACCATATTTCTTGAATCCTTACCTTATTCTAAACAACTTTCATGTTGGAGATTTCCTCTAAATTATTCATCTTCAAGGACTTTCTTCAAGATCAAAGTTATAGGGTATTTGTGGTGAAGTGTAAGAAGACTTCATTTCTTCTCTTCTTTTTCATGATCTAAACCATGTTTGATCCATGGTTCCTCTTAATCAAGCTTAGTATACTAATTTTTATGTATTTTGTTTTGTATTTGAGAAACCCTTGGTGGTGAAGGACTTGGAAAGAGAAGCAAAACAAGGAGCTTTTGAGGATCTTCAAGAGGTAAGAGGGAGATCCATCTCACCAACCAAGTATGGTAGTGAGAGATGGTCTTATATTTGATGGATGATGAATCCATGTGAGGATTCATATCCATGGTCTTGTAATTTATTTGTGGGTGTTTATATGTTTTAATTATTTGCATATGCATGATATGTTATGCCGATTTTATGGCTTTGATGGTATGCTTATATTATGCATGATGAGTATATGGCATGCTTATAGTATTTATGATGAAATATGTATGTGTATGCCATGATGTGTTGATGGAAAGGAAATCAATTTTTGGCTCCAATAGCCAAGGAAGGGCTACGGTTTTGATACCCATAATTAGAGTTTCATGTTGAAAATTTTCAAGAACAAGGAAATTGATTTGTTTAATGAAAATTATGAAGTGGAGAAAAATAAATTTTCTTGGTTCTAAAGGCTATGGAATTTTTGGCCAAGACACCTCAACATAGGTGTTTATAACTTAATATTTTCATGGAAGAATAAAATTAGATTGATTTGAAAAGCATGGAAAATGAACCAAGGGTTTGTTTTTCAAGAGAACAAGAACACGATTTTTGAGGAATTTTTATTGATTTATTTTGTGTACAAAGATCCTAAGTATTTTTCTAAAAATGAGTTTTAAATGAAACGGGCAATGTTGATTTTAAGGATTTGTAAAGAAAGTGAAAAAGGATTTGTAAAGAACGTGAAAATGGATTTGCAAAGAAAGTGAAAAATGAAAATAAACAAATGACTTGATTTTAAAGACAAAGTCTTCACGGTTTTTGTAAAGGATTTTTAATGGTTTTGTTTGTGTAAAACCATATCAATTTAGAAGGAAAAATATTTGATGGTTTCAATAGTCACGTCTACGTTTTTGAAGGCTTGTAATGCCTTGATTTTTATGAACAAAGTGATTTTCAAAGTGGAAACGTAACTTGATTTAACACAAGGAATTTGGAAAGGAAATCAGAGCGTTTTAATCACTTGAGAAATTGAGTTTTGTAAATGAAAGACAAAGAAAGTTTAAAAATGTTTTCGAACTTCAATTTATTTTGAAGAAGGTTGTGTTTGAAAAATGATTTGGGAAAAATGAAGAATATAATGGTGTTTTGAAAATTTACTAACGTATAACTTATTTTCGAGTTCTGAAATACGTTAGAAAATGTTAAGTTTTGAAACGTTGATTTATATCAATGGAAAAGTGATTTTTGTGGATTATATTTTGAAAAAGGATTTCTTGAGTAAAGAAATGTGGAAAAAGATTTTCTTGAGTAAGAAAATGTGAAAATGAAATACAAAGTCAAATTATTTTGAGAAAGGTTAAAAAGGAATTTTTGAAGGTTAAGAAATATTTTCTGTAATGAAATGGTGATGAAAAATGTTTTACGTATCTTAAAAACGTGATTTTTAAGCTACGCAATTTGAAAAATGTGTTGAAAATGATATTGATTTATTTAAGTCCAAAATAATGTTTGGAATATTGAGGAATATTTTACGTGATTGTAAAATGTTGAAAAATATTTTACGTATCTTAAAAACGATTTGAAATACAGTAAAATATTTCTACGCGATTTGAAAAATGTTTAAATATTTCTACGCGATTTGGAAAGCGTTTAAATATTTTACGCGACTGAAATATTGTTGAAAAATCACTACGTGATTTGAATAATGAGAGAATATTTTTACGTGATTTCGAAAATGGCGGAAAACTACTATGAGATTTAGAAAGTGTTTTAAATATTTTGAGAATGATGGAAAATGATTTACGCGACTTAAAAGAATAATTTTTAAGTTACGCGATTTTGAAAACGATGGAAAATTGTTACGCGATTTGAGAAACGTATATTTTTATGCGATAGAGAAAAATGTTGAAAAATTAAATACATGATTTAAAAGTGCAACAGAAGAGTTGCAGCATTTTGAAAACGTAACAGAATTGTTACGAAATTTTGTAAACGTAACAGTAGTGTTACGGTATTGTGAAAATGTAATAAAAACGTTTTGGAATTTTTAAAACGTAACAAAAGTGTTACGGTATTGTGAAAATGTAAAAGAAGTGTTATGGTATTATGAAAATATAACAGAAACGTTTTTGAATTGTGAAAATGTAATAGAAATGTTACACGATTGTGAAAATACGGCAAAAGTATTTTATGACTATAAAAACATGATAATATGATGATTACTACCAAAATAGTGTATGAACACTATGTGAGAAAATGATGAGTTTTGCCTACGATTGGCTTTTGCTGCATTTTATATGCATTGGAAAGAGATGCCTGTATTTGGTATTTGGGGCACTTTACGTATTGGAAAAATATGCGTTGAAGCATATGATTTAAATTGAACAAATGAAATTGAAAAGTATGGCCCTTGTGGTTGGACTTGCACTGAGATATTAGTGCATTGTATAAAATATATTTTGAAAAATTATGAGTTAAACCTGTGATTGGTATCCTATCTATGATTTGGTATTTGGTGCATTATACATGCATTGGAATGGTTTAATGGACTGGATAAGGCTAATTGCCTAGGAGAAACGTACACCCCTTGAGTGGGTGCGATATGCGTAGTGTAGGTCACTCGTTGACCTTGGGGGCATCGGGGTGCGGGTTGCCTACAGTGGGCAGTAAGTCGCTCTACTGTAACTGTGGGTTAGACCGACGCGATACATCGATGATCCTGATCGAGACACTATTCTTATTCAAGATCTGATAAAGACTGTCGTGTATATGCTAGATGTGCAAAATCAAAATGAGGATTATAGCACGTGGTCTGAGGCATGTGGTACCGACAGATCTTTTCGCTCATTTCTCCGACTTGAGTTTAGCTCCATGGAGTAGGAAATCGAGTCTTGTGCACATGCATAATCTGAACATTTATATATGTGTGATATATTAATTGAGGAATATTGACTATGACAATTGTTTTGAATACTTGGATGATGATGATGATAATGCTAAGAGCATTATCGTAATTATTGTTTATGATAATTGAACTGATAAATGATTGGATGATGATAGTTGATTAATGTTGATGGCATGATCATAATTGTGGTATGATTTATCTGTATGATATGCTGCTTGTGTTATCTCTGTGCTGCCATGTTGGTATTGGTGTAGGTGATCTCACCTCTTTGTTATGTTATTTTGCTGTGTCTGTATTGTTACAATTATACAATAGAAGGAATGAGTTGTCTTAGATATAATGGGTGGTAGATACTCAAAGATTGATGAAAACATTGAAAAGTGGTTGTCTCCAGTTCGAAGATGTGCCGGGTAGACAAGGAGTAGAGTTCTGATGCATCAAGTTGATACAAGAGAAGGAACGAGTATGTTAAGATTTAACGTTAGTGTTATATCGTGCTATTAAGTAGAACCTATCATGGGGTTACAATTGCATAAAAAAAAAGTGTCGGTAAATTTTATATTTCTCTTTAAATTATTAAATGGAGCAATTAGGTCAATGTTGTATATGAATCTGTTTCAATATATTTTTTCCGTATTACTTATAAATTTCAGTAAGTTTACGTTTCAACAAGAAAGAAATTTTAAAACTCATCTTTTATAACTCAAACTTTGTGCGAACTTCTTTCAGATTTTGAGTCGGGAGTCAGACATGTGATGCCCTAGGGAGGGTGTTACACATATTATTTGGTCTATTAGATGTATATTATTTAGTCATTATGCCTTGTGTTTGTAATATTCTATTAAGTTAGGTGATTAGTGAAAAGAAATTTTACAACTCGTATATTATAATATTAAATTAATTTGGGATTGGGTTAAGTTTTATAATGTTTTAGTTCGAAATGTAATTCCCAATAAAGGGTGTTACACAATGGCTACGTGAGGAAAGATAAGGAAAAGAGAAGAGAAAAAAAGAAGGACAAACAAGAGGAAAAGCAAGGAAATTCAAGGGAGCAAAGCTAGGAGTGAGGTAGGGGTTTTTACCTTTAATCTACCCTTTCTTTCTCATTCTTATTGAGACGAAAATCTAGTCTCTAGAGCTCATGTAGCTCACGGCTAGACCATGGAAAAAAAGCATGTGTTTTGAAAACTTTTGTGCTTCTATACTTACCTTGTTCTAGTTTTATTTGTTTTGTGAATTCATGAGTCAAAGTTTGAGATTTTAAATTGGAAGTTGATATTCTATGTCTCATGGCTAGCTTGGCTTTTGTTGTTGTTAGTATTCATTGAATTGTTCATTTAATTTCTATTGTGGTTTGTGTTGAATTATGATGTTGAATATGATTAGAAATTGGAGATTCTATTGTGTTCTTTGGACTAAATTTCTATGGCAGCTTGCTGCCCAGTTTATAAGCACATTTTTCAATGTTTTAGCGCTTGCATTTGTGGCTTGAATTGTGCTAGAAAATCATGGCAAGGTTCTGCCTTTATTGTGGTTGATTTACAATTCTTTTGTGCTTGAATTAGAGCCTTGAATGACGATTTATAATGAGGGCAGAAGGCTGCCTAGTTTTTAAACTTGAATGCTGATGCTTTTAATGTGTGAAAACAAGGCTTAAATGATGTATTGTGGTACTGAATTTTCATGATAGAAAGATGCCCAATAACGGTTAAGATTTTGGTGTATTTTTGGCATGAAAGTGATGCTTGAATGGTGTTGAATACACATGGCTGAATTGTTACCTTGTTTGATCACAAATGTTATTATTTTGAGCATGATATTATGAAATATATGATGGTTAAAGGTAATGGCACAAAGCTGCCCTTTGAGATCAAAATTTTGGTGTAGATGTATTTGAAATTATAGCTTGAAATACTGCTTGAATTATTATTGTTTAGAAATTTCTTGGAAATAAATTAAATTGTGAAAATGATGAAAACTTATAAAATATGATTAGATAAGTATGAGTAGCCCTTTTATATGGTCAAAGATTGTTATAGGAAAGGAGCCTCATCCTAGGTTAGAATAGAAGTGTGAGGATGGACATTCCCTCCCTTCCAGAGTAGTTGAGGTTGAGGATGGACATGCCCTCCCTCTTTACTCAAGTTCTTCCTAGTTGGTAGAGGTGTTCCTAAACTGATGATAGTGTAAGGATAATGTAAATTCCTCTTTATCGAGGTAGTACGAGGATAATGCAAATTCCTCTCTACCATGATCCTAGATTAAGGGTAAAGAAATTTCCTCTTTACTAGATTGAGGATAACGTAATTTCCTCTTTACTAGACCGAGGATAATGTAATTTCCTCATTCAATATGGCTTGGGGTTACTCAGAGTAATTCTTTGCGACAAACGTAATTGTCATCAATAAGTTGAAAAGTTCAAATATAAGATCAGATAGTTATCACTGAGTTATGATGCTTGTTAAGATATAATGATTTATAAAAAAAAATATGATAATTGATGAATTGTAAAGAATTATGAATCTTAAGGATTTTATTTAATTTCACAAATGAATTTCTTACAAAGATTAATAACGGAATGATTACGTATAACAATTATTATAAATGACTAGTATTGATACTTGACATGTTTTTAGTAAAGAACTTGATTTGATACTTTATGATTTAACAGATTAAGCAAATGATTTTTGTAAAGAATAATAATTGAACTTCTGTTTTGGGAAGAGAAAGTACCAGATTTGGCATTTTGCCACCTTTCTAAAGTATACATATATATATATATATATATATATATATATATATATATATATATATATATATATATATATATGTAATTTGAGTTTTAATGGAAATGGTTTTTTTCCACGAAATAAGTAGAAGTATTAAGATGACACATTTTTAGCAAACTACTGAGAATTCTTTGAATTCTCACCCTGTCTATTTCTATTTCCCGTAATATTTCCAGGGATAATGAAGGCACCAGTAAGTGGAAGAGAAGACCAGATGCATGAAGACAAAGTTTAGTTATAGATGTGAGAAAAATTATTATGCAAAATTTGTATAAAAAGTGCCACGAAGTCATATAATGTATTAATTGTATTTTGATGAATGTATTTGTATAAAGATCCTTTCAATATATGTATATTATTACGCCCACACCAAGCTCATGTTTTCATATATTTTGTAAATGTTTTCAAAATTTTGTTATTAGTATCAAAGTGGCATACCTAATCCTAATTGCTAATACATGATCCTAGGCACGTTATTAGTACTAATATTAGGATGTTACATTATGGTATCAGAGCAGTTCATCCTATTAAGCTGGGGTATGGACTAGCTATGCTTTGTTATGCAGTCATAGGTAGAATTGCATAACAATCTTGAGTTTGTATGCTTATGGTTAATTGTCATATTGTTACATGATATTGAGCCTGATTAACTCAATATATAATGTGCTTTGTGAGTAGGTGACTGTAGCATCGACCGGGCGTACCTGTGGCTAAGATAATAGAACCCTTGCTGGAAATAATGTGCTAGACATGTTAGAGGTTGTTAGAAACATAGAGTGGCTATAATCATTAAAATATTAGAGGAAGGCATGCCCTAGTAAAAGCAGAGATATAAATAAGGAAGTTAGAGAAGATAATTGAAGTATGGAATGCACTGATGACTTAAATGTGTCATTTATTGTTTATATGTTAAAAGAAGTTGAATATGGGTGAATAAAGGCAGTATTGTGCAGTCAGAGAACTCAGGCACAACAAGAGTTTAGATAACAAGGCTTCCAGAAGAAAAAATAAGTGAATGAGGAAAAATTTAGGAGTAATTGAAATCTTTAAGTTGGGTGTGATAAGTTGAATACAAATAAGAGAGGTGATGTGAGATGAGAATTTATTTGGAAGAGGTTGTATGGAAGTTTTAATTTGGAATGATGTGAAACTACTTGGAGCTTTTTGGGTATGGTATGCAAATTTTGAGGATAAAATTTTTAAAAAGGGGGAGAATTGTAACATCCTTTTACTTTAATGATCCTAATTAGGGTTATAGAAGCTCAGTAATACTGGTAAGAGTTATTTGTCAATCCTGGTAATTTTTTGAACGAGTTTGAGCGTAATTCTATAACACTAAATACAAGAGAATAATTAAGGTATCTACTGAATCAGTTGATATGATGGAAATAAATATCAAAAATTTATTTTCTAGCTATAAATAATTGATAAGAATTGCGAAAAATGTTTGAGAAGCAACAAAGCTAGTTTAGTATTTTTAAGGACACTGACAGGGGATAAGTGAATAGTAAAGTGAACAGCTAGTTAACTCAGAAAATTATACAAATACTTGGAGATAGTAAGTATGATGTGGAGAATATTTTGGTATAAAGTGTCAATTAAGATAAGTGTCAGTAAGTAAATTTACTTAATTCATGAGTTTAATTCAATTTGAGACCAAGTAATGAAGTTTAACTATTAAATAACAATATATGAAAAAGACTAGAAAAATGAAACCAAGTACTAGGCTGAATTCTAAAATTCTTCATAATACTTATGGATACTTGAAAACTTAGCTTTGAAAGATTAAATAGTGTTTAACAGATATAAAAGTTATAGACTCAAAATTTTAGTCATCTTCAACCATTCCACTGCCACCCATTTTTGTCTACTTTTATCTAGACTTTTCTCACTTTCTCCCCACATTTCTACACGGCTGAAAACAGAGAAAATAAAGGAAAGAAAAGGGCAGCAGCTACGTGAGGAAAAACAAGGAAAAGAGAAGAGAAAAGGGATGGAAAAACAAGAGGAAAAGCAAGGAAATTCAAGGGAGCAAACCTAGGAGTGAGGTAGGGGATTTTACCTTTAATCTACCCTTTCTTTCTCATTCTTATTGAAATGAAAATTTGGTCTCTAGAGCTCATGTGACTCACAGCCAGACCAAGGAAAAAGAGTACGCGTGTTGAACATTTTTGTGCTTCTATACTTAACTTGTTCTAATTTTATTTGTTTTGTGAATTCATGAGTAAATGTTTAAGATTTTAAATTGTGAAGTTGATACTTCATGTCTGTAACACCCCAAATTTTAGCTATTTGACAGTAATAACAAAATTATACTATTTTGTAATTTCTGTATACTGTAAAATTATTTTGATTGTTTTGTGACTATATTTGACCGTTTTGTGTGATTTACTCCGAGTTATAAAATAATAATTTTAGGGCCGCGGAAAATATTTACGTATTTTAATTATTTCCGTTGATTCTTAAATATTTTTACTAATCTGATTTGATTTCCATAAATTTTATAATTTTTATGATTTTTGTGGATTATTGTGAGATTTTATATTTTTTTGATTATTTTAATATTATTCTTGGGCTGTATGCGGGCCTGGGGCGAGTCTGAAAAAAAAAATTTTTTGTGGCCAGAAAATTTTGTACTGTTGAGACGAGGTTGGGGGATCTTACAAAACCCAAAATCAAAAATAATTTTCAAAATTTTCTTTTACTGTGTTTTGTACAGTTTTATTTCTCAGACAATAAAAATACAGTAAATTTTGTCCGTAGGGTAATAGCAGCTAGAAAAATATTATACTGGTTAGTCAAATTAAGTGCTTATGACAACTTTATGGAGGACCAGTAGGAATCAAGCTTGGTGGTGAAGGCTTTGAATATCCACCATTGATTTAATCTATGGTGGAGATTAGTCTCACAAAGTGGCAAGGATCTTTTGTGACCCTTGGATGGCAAGCATGAAGAGAAGCTCTTAACCTTCCATTTTGAAGATGCATCTCACGGCTAAGGCTTCATGGAGGAGGGATCCAATGGTTTAAATTCAAAACTATCACTTGGAAGCTCCACAAAGATCAACCATTAATTTAATCAATGGCTATTGAAGTCTCAAAAAGTGGCTAGATGAATTTAGACCTTCCCTTAGTGTCAAGGGGGGGAGCTCACGATTTTTAGGGCTTAGGAAGCTATAGGAAGAGTTTAGTTCATTTCTATCACTCATCTTTATCTTTTCACTCAAAAGAAATCAATCATCAAAGCTCTCAAATTTCTCTCTTTTCTTCCCTAAACCCCAAGGCCAAGACCCCTACAGCACACCTTCACTCTCCAATAATTTCAACCAACCTTATTTCTTGAATCCTTACCTAAATACAAGACACTTTGTAGTTCAAGTCTTGACCAAAATCATTCATCTTCAAGGAGTTTTCCAAGACTTAAGTTCTAGGATGTTAAGGTGGAGTTTATGGAAACTTCACTATTTGTTTCATCTTCATGTTCTAGGCCATGTTTTGATCCATGGTCTTTCTTATTCAAGCTTTAGATGCTAATAAAGTTGTGTTTGTTTTATGTTCAAGAAGCTCTTGGTGGTGAAGGACAAGTACAAGAAGCAAAGCAATGAGCTTTGGAAGTTTCACCACATGGTAAGAGGGAGATCTATCTCACCAACCAAGTATGGTGGTGAGAGATGAATTTGTATTTGATGGATGGTGAATCCATGTGAGGATTCATATCCATGGTTGTGTAATTTATTTGTGGTGTTTATGTGCTTTAAATTTATTTGTTTATGCTTTTATGGCTTATATGATCTTTATTGTTTTTATGGTATGCTTATGATATATTATAATGATTATATGTCATGTACGCCATGATTAATGTTGGAAGGGAAAATAATTTTGGTTCCAAAGCCCATGAGGCTCATGGCCTCAACACCTCAAAATAGATGTTTCTAAGTTAATATTTTCTTGAATGATAAAATTGGATGTTTAGATGAGAAAGGAAAAGAAAAGATATTTTGGTTTCAAAGGCCATATACCTCATGGCCGTGGAGGCTTGAATGGTTTTGTTGTGTAAAAATATGATTTGTAAATGGTAACTTAGTTGATTAGAAGAAATAAGAAATAAAAATGGAAACAAAACAATTTATTATTTGTAGAAAGGAGATTTCGTTTTATGAAAAGAAAAGTGAGGTTGAAAGTGTTTGGACCTCAAATTATTTATATAGTAAACAAATATTTTAGAATTAATACAGTTATGATGAGAAATATATTGGTGACTTGAAATTTACCAACGTATAGCTCACCGTTTGGGTTTTAGAGCGCGTTAGGGAATTTTAAGCTAGAAGCATTGATTTAAATCAATGAAATTTGTGGAATATATTGCGAAAAGGATTTTTTGGGTAAGAAAACGTGGAAAAAGTCATATTAATTTTTAGAAAGGCCAAAATGGTGTTTAAAATATTGAGAAATATTTTATGCAGTTGAAAAATGATTAAAAATGTGTTTCGCTACTTAAAAATGTGATTTTTAAGCTACGAGATTTCAAAAATGTTGAAAAATTACTACATAATTTGGAAAACATTTAAATATTTTTATGTGATTAAGAAAATGTTGAAAAATCAATACGCGATTTGAAAATGCGACAAAAATGTTGCACAATTGTGAAAACACAGAAAAATACTTACGCGATTGAAAATATAGTAGAATTATTGTTGTGCCAAAGTGTGGACTCATATATGTGAGATATGACTATAGCATGTGATTGGCTTGTATGCATTGAACATGCATTTGAAAAAGTCTGATGGACTATGTTAAGGCTGGTGGCCTAGGGGAGAATTACACCTTTGTGTGGTGTGATATGCGTAGTGTAGGTCACTTATTGACCTTGGGGGCGTCGAGGTGCGGGTTTTCCACAAGGCCAGTTGGTAGCTCTTCTGTACCATGGATCAGACCGATGCAACGCATCGACGATCCGAACCGAGACATTATTCTTAATTAAGATCTGGCTTAGACTGTCGTGTATAATGCTAGATGTGCAAAACTAATGAGAGTTGTAGCACATGGTCTGAGGCAATTGTGGTATCGACAGATCTTCTAGATCAATCTCTTCGACTTGAGTTAGCTCCATGGAGTAGGAAATTGAGTCTATGTGTACATGCATAATTTGAACATTTATATCTGTATGATATTTTATTGTCAAATATTGATTGCTCTTGATGCCATGATTATGATTATTATTTAATATATCTGTATTATTGTTTATTATATCTGTATGACACTATTGTCATTTATATCTCTTTACTGCCATGTTGGTATTGGTGTTGGTAATCTTGTAACGACCCTTTTCCTCCCCTAGTCATAATGGGTAAGAAGAGGAAATGTCGCACTATAGTGAAACGACATACAAATAAATACGGAAAATTTGAACATTTTTTTTTCTTCTTAAAATGAGTCCAATTAAAATTTCCATTAACGTACATATTTACCTGTTTATGAATATGTACATATATACCGGTTTATGAATATATCGCGTTGAATGAATTAACATTAAAAGTCCCCTTTTTTTTATTTATTTTCCAATGAAACATCCTTCAGAATGAACAAAGAGAAATCAACGTGGAATGAAACATACGATCTTACACAATATGGGTGATTACATACTTTGTACCAGAAATACAAGCCTGTTTAATTACATTTCCAAAAATATACAAAAAGACAAAATGTGTACCTGCCCCAAGAGATACAAATATATACCCTTTAAACCAATAGTACGCCAGGCTCCCTCAAAAATAAACAGACAGCCCTCAGTAGCCATCTACCCGAAACAGTCTCTAAGACTGACATGAACTAGAAGGAACCGTAGACGGATCCTCCTCAGGGTCCTCGTCGTTCGATGAGACATCCATCGGAACGACAGAACAGCGGGCAGGAGCCCGAGCAGTAGACAAGAAAGAGTCATCACGTGGGGTATAATACATGTCCGCCCACATGTCTCTCACAGGCATATAAAATTCCAGCCAAACAAAAGCATGGAAGTCAAAAATAGAAGCAGTGTAGCGTCCCCATGCTAAGGACACCATCAAATCGCCGTGGTATACACATCAATCAGTCTGCACGTTGATATGCCAGCAATCTGGACCACCATGAAAGTTGATCCGCACGTAACCAAAAAAATCCACGGGGACGCGACGACATCCTCAACCCACTTCAGTCGGGGGCTGGCCAAAAGCCCGAAAACTCGGGGGCTTCCTTATCTTCCTCACGGATGTCTTCATGGTGACACACGATCCAACCGAATAAAAGAAATAGAGAGAATACAAAAAGAGGTGAGACACCCAGCTTTTAGTACCAAATTAGCAGCAAGAAAATAATACGACGCTGGATGCCCACACATAGCACAATTTATACATTTATCACAGTAATATTAAAATTAACAGTGAAAGTAGAATAACAACAAATAGTAATAAATCCATCAATAATAGGTAGATAACGACAGTATTCTCAGCAGTCAACAATTCAGATAATCATACAGTTATAAGTGCTCATCCTCGATGTATTATGAGACTCACAATGTGCGATGTAAAGGGAACCAAAAGTTCCTGCTCCATGGAGCTAGACATAAACATCTTCGGAGTGAATGATCAAGGAGTAATACCAGTATGTCAGTAGCCTTAAAATACAGTGTGCTTCCTTTCATAAAAATGTGTGCGCAATGGCTTATACATGGTCCCTCGATAGTTGATCGCGATATAGGACAGCGTCTCAGACAGGATCGTCGGTGTGTCGCATTGGTCTATCCCACGGCCCCAGTGGAGCTACCACTGTCTATTGTGAGACACCCAAACCCCGACGCCCCCAGGGTCAACAACATATGACACCTACGCTTAGTCTATTCGCACCTGCACATAGGTGTTATTCAAACTCCTAGGCATACCTCGCCTTACTAACCATGTCCAACGGACAACACATGCATGACGACACAATGCCCAATCATGTATGTTCATCAATGATGCATTCCTCATAGCATATCACAATGGTATGTTTACATACACACACATACATATTCCATTTCTCAAAGTCATCACATCGTGATTTCCTCAAGTAAGTAAACAACAAGTGCTTAACCCGCATAGGGATCCATGAGAAACATTAATAATATTCATGTGTATTTATCAATAATATAATCATTTGCAACATGTCACAATTCATACAACTTAGACCTCCACAACTCCCTAGTTTCATTCATGGTCTCGAAATCACATAGTGTTAAGTTCTCAAGTGGTGAGGCACTTCTTAAAGTTCATTATGGAATTCCACTTTAGAAGGTTCATTCTTATAAAGTCTCCCTCTCTAGAGGACTTCCCTTGCAAATCAAATTCTTTACTTTATTTATGGTTGCACTATCTTCATATTGGAGTCTTAATATCGTTTTATAGTCACCTAGCTGGTTCTGCTATAGGCGCCACGTCTGAAGCACCTGAGCGCTGGTTGAGCGCCTAGGCGCTAAACACGAAGCGCCTGAACGCTCACCAAGTCGAGTTATAGGGGAAATTTCCTGGGCAAAGAGCGCTTAGACGTCCCAACCACAGCACCTGAGCGTTGATTGAGTGCCTAGACACTCTATGCACAGCGCCTGAGCGCTAGTGCATTAACAAGGGTTCTGCAGAATTCAGTTCTGCAAAACCGTGGCCCATCCATCATCAAAATTCTTCAACAATCCAAAACATGGTTCATGCCATCAAGTTACAAAATAACAATCAAGAGGTTCATGGTCATTAAAACACACAATGCAAACCCACATATTCATACAACTCAAACAACTACAAAATCATGGAATCAACCCCATATAACAAAGAGAGTAATCCAACATGGATTTCCTTATCAGCAACAATACACAAGACATTCCCTTATTACCAAGATTGGTTGAAGAGGATCATCTCCCTCTTACCTATTTGGAAGACAACACAATGGTGGCACTCTTTTTTGCCCTAGATTTTCATTTTCCTCCTTCAAGAAAACCCCAATGTGAGTGACTTCCACAATGTCCACTCAAACCATGAAAAATGGGTTCTTGGTCACCTAGGTGACCAAGATAAACGAGAATTGCAAGAAAAATAGGAGAAAGTTGAAGACTTTACCTTAAAGCTCCAAGCTTTAGCTTCAAAGGTGGAAAAATGGAAGAGGAAGAAGAAGAAGAACCAAGGGATGGCCACAAAAGAGAACTTGGAATGGTGGAAGATGAGTAGAAATGGGTTTGATTTAGCAAATCATGGAGATGGTCTTCCAATGGGTAGATGCACGGTGGAGAAGGAAAAAGAAGAAGAGAAGAAATGGTGTTTGAAGAGAATGAGAAGAGAGAAAATATTAGGAAGATGAAAGTGAATATTGGGCTCCAATATTGCCTCTGCCGTGGAGAAGAGTGAGGAGGGAAGATAGAGAAAATGTGTCCATAAGGAAACTTCTTGGAAGCTTCATACAATGGGCTTTTAATTAACTCTATTTTTATTTTAAAAATAAGGCTAAAGGGGCTTGACACAAGGTAAATTTTGAATAATGTGATAAGATTTTTATTACATGTTATTATTTATTGGACAATAGTTATAGTTGGCAGAAGTCAGCATTAACAAATCTGACAGATAAATTCTTTGCAGTGTTTTATTATTTCATCTGTTAACATTTCTCTGAAAACGTAAAACCTTGTAAACTATGTCCGGCCTCGGGTTTAGTAAGATTCCCCGTCGACTTTTACATAGTTCAAGGTTCTCGGAGAAAATATCTCATTTCTCTAGTTCCGCTCAGTGCATACGTAAAACGAGGAACAATATTAAAATATTCTGCGTTCTCTGAAAAATCTAAAAAAATTCCAGAAAATCACAAATATTATAAAATGAATACTGATAGTAGAAAAATAAATTTTGGGGTGTTACAAATCTCACCTCTTTGTATGTTGTTCTTGTATTATAATTGTAATTAGTAAAGACAGTGAGCAAGGGTTTGAGCAAGAATGTGAGGAGTTGATTCCTACTGAGGACACTGACTTCTGAGTCAATGGCGACACTAAGTTTTCTTGCATGCATGAGGCTACAATTCCGAAGAGGTTCGGAGGCTTGGCGTGTTCATTTCGATAGAGGGTGTATTATCTACATGGGAGATCTTACTGTTTCCCTAAGTAGGGTGTACCATGGGAACCCTTATTTCAATGTCAATATTTACGTACATTTAGAGTTTCTGTTATCCATTAGGCAGTGTTGGGGTGCTTACTACCATACTCCTAGTGAGATTAACGTTGTGTCATCTGCTCAGACGCCTGTCTGTAAGACTACGTGTCATGCAAGATTCCTATCTTCTGAGGAATCTGAGGAGGATCCGTCTGAGGGTTCTGCTCCATAGACGTGTACTTGGGCCAATATAGTAGGTCTAATAATGTTTAAATACTTTTGAGAACTCTGTCTGTATATATTTAAATATATCAGTACTGAGATTATGTATATGATGTAAATTATTTGTGATACTATTTATTATTTTTATATTCTGCTAAGTTTATCTTATCAATTTCAAGAAATTTTATAACTCGTACTATTATATTAAATATTATTTTATAACTTGCGGTAATTTGGTAATAATAACATTAAAATGTGGTACCCTACGGTGGGTGTTACAATGTCTCATGGCTAGTTGGCTTTTGATGGTGTTTGTATTCCTTAAATTGTTCATTTAATTTCTACTATGGTTTGTGTTGAATTATGATGTTGAAGATGATTAGAAATTGGAGATTCTATTGTGTTCTTTGGACTAAATTTCTATGGCATCTTGTTGCCCAGTTTATAAGCACATTTTGTAATGTTTTAATGCCTGCATTTGTGGCTTGAATTGTGCTAGAAAATTATGGCAAGGTTATGCCCTTATTGTGGTTGATTAGCAATTGTTTTGTGCTTGAATTAGAGCCTTTTGCCAAGTTTTTAAACTTGAATGTTGATGCTTTTAATGTGTGAAAATATGGCTTAAATGATGTATTATGGTACTGAATTTTCATGACAGAAAGCTGCCCATTGATGGCTAAGATTTTGGTGTATTTTTCACATGAAAGTGATGCTTGAATGGTGTTGAATACACATGGATGAATAGCTGCCTTGTGCGACCACAAATGTTATTATTTTGGCCATGATATTATGACATATATGATGGTTAAAGGTCACACAAAGCTACTGTAACATCCCAAAATTTATTTATTTCATTATAAATATTCATTTTACAATATTTGTGATTTTTAGGAATTTTTTTAGATTTTTGTAAGAATGCAAAATATTTAGTATTATTTATCGTTTGACGTGCAAACTGAGTGGAGGCAGGAAAATGAGATATTTTTCCTGAGAACCTTGATCTGTGAAAACATCGACGGGGGATCTTACTAAACTCGAGACTGGACACGGTTTATGAGGTTTCACCTTTTCGAGAAATTTTATCCTACAGAATAACAAATCGCTGTGTAATTTTATTCGCTGAGCAATTAATACTAACTTCTGTTAACTGTAACAAATGTCCATTGGATAATAACATGTATTAAAAACCCTATCATATTATTCTAATGTAATCCATTTTATGTCTAATCAAATCCACTTTAATTCAAATTTTAATCAAAGCTTCTTTGAGAAGCTTTGACCACCAAATGACTAAGTTCCCTTTAGCTTGTTGGGGAAGCCAATTTTCCCCTTCTCTCTAACCCATTGTAGCGGCAATGCTAGCCCAAGGGAGGCAAAAAAATTTGCCTCTATACTTAAGCCATTTTCACTCAAAAATATCACATTTCACTTAATACTTTCTCTCTCTTCAAGTTCATCTTCCATTTTTCTCCTCCTTCTCTCTTCTTCTCCTCCTTCACCCATGGATTTGCAGCCCCATTTGTGACCACTTCTTCTCATTTTATCTCTTCATTAATACCATTTTTACACTCCCCTCAACCTCCTCTACACTTCTTATATGGAGAGTTTCTCCAAAATCCATCATCACCTCCATTGTCTACCAAGACTAAGCTTCAAACTTTAAGGTAAAGTTTCCATTTTTCTTTTCTTTTTCTTCATTTTCGTGTTCTATGGTTTCATTGGAGACCAAAGATCCATCTTTTACTAAGCTTGATGTTGATTCTTTGTGGTTGAGATTTTTAGGGTTTTTGGACCCCAAAACCGAAACCATCAAGGAGCAAATAAGAGTCCATTTTCATGTTCTTCCTTTAGGTAAGAGGGAGATTTACTCACTTCAACCATTATTGGTGGTGAGGAAACCTTGTGTGATTGTTTGATGGAGAAATCCATATTTGTATGCTTACTTTTTTTAATGATTTTGCATGTGTATGTGTTTTTAATTGAAGTTGATGATTGAATAATGATTTTAAATGCAATGGTGGTGTTGGAATGTTTGGAAATGTTAGAATTAATGAATGGAAATTTTGAGGGTTTACTATCCCTTTTGGAGGCCACGGTTTTGGCTTGAAATTCCTAGGGTTAGAATTGATTTGTGTAAAATAAAATTTATGTGATTAATTATGAGATGATTAAGGCATGAAATGAAAATTTTGAGAGTTTCCTACCCTAATGTGAGGCCACGATTTTGGCCTTGGAATTTGAGGGATTGGATTGATTATGTGTGAAATATGATTTAAGTGATTAGATATCAATTGACTAATGCATAAAATGGAAAGAAATTAGAACTTTGAAGACTTAGGGAGGCTACGATTTTTAGAGAAAATTTTGGACTCAAATGATGCCTTGGTGCATCTTTGGGAATTAAAAACTTAGAGACATACATAATCCATAATGAGATGGAGGAATTGAATTGAGGAATAACTCTTAAGAGAGCCACGGTTTCTAAGGATTAATTAACCTAAAATTTTCATAATTGCTCAAAGCTTAAGACATTGGGAATGTGGATCCATAATATGGATTTATGACAATTGATGAATCATATATATATATATATATATATATATATATATATATATATATATATATGTTGATGTTGAAAACTGATTCTATGTTATTGTGAGTTCCTATGTGAGACTAAGTACTTGATAAAATTTTCACATGTTGATATTGAGAAATGATCATATGCTATTGAGGTATGCTTTATGATAAATGTATCATTGATAAACATACATGATGTACATTGAATCGTCATGCATATGTGTTGTCCGTTGCACATTATTGGAAAGGCGATGTATGCCTAGGAGATTGAATAACACCTATATGCAGGTGCAAGTAGACTAAGCATAGGGTCATATTTACTGGTTGGCCTTGGGGGCGTCGGGGTGCGGGTGTCTAACAATAGACAATGGTAGCTCCACTGGGGCCGTGGGATAGACCGATGCAAACATACCGACGATCTGAACTGAGATGCTATCCTATATCGCGATTAACTGATGAGGTGCCATGTATAAGCCGTTTTGTGCAAATATTTTTATGAGATAAAGCACATTATTTTTAAGGCTAACGAAAAATTGGCATGACTCCTTGATCATTCTCTCTGAAGTGTTAGTGTCTAGCTCCATGGAGTAGGAACTTGGTCCCATCTGCATTATGAACTATCAGTCTCATAATTCATTGAGCATGAATATTTATAACTGTGAAAATATCTATTTTATTACTGCAACAATGATCTGGCTATTGGACATTTGACTGCTGAAGATATTACTGTTATCTGTCTGTTATTGTTAATTTTGCCATTATTTATTGTTGTTCTGTTTTACTGTCAATTTTATTATTACTGTGGATGAATATATATGCTGTAATACTATATGTGTAACATCTCAAAAAATACATATTTGATCATAAATCCTCATTTTATAATATTCTTGATTTTTAGGAAATTTTTCTGGAATTTTTCGGAAACAACGAATATTTTAATATATTCCTCATTTTGCGTGCACATTGGGCTGAGAATTGCTGAGACCAGTGTAACACTCCGGAAATTGATTATTTCACCATGAATAGTCATTTTCCAATATTTGTGATTTATGTGAATTTTTTCAGAATTATCCGGGAATGATGAATATTTTAATATATTTCTTGTTTTGCACGAACATTGAGCAGAGTTGTGAAAATGACTGTAATGCTTTAAAAATTGGAAATTTATATGACGGATAGTCGTTTTATAATATTTGCAATTTTTGGGAATTTTCTGGGAATTTTCCGGAACCGTTGAATATTTTAATATATTCCTCGTTTTTGCGTCTGATGAGCGAGAACAGTGAGAAACGCAATGTTTTCTCTGAGAACCTTGGACTATGGACATGCCGACGGGGGATCTTACTAAACCCGAGACTTGACACAGTTTACGAGGTTTCACAATTTCCGAGAAATTTTAACAGATACAATTAAATCAATACAAATGAAAAATTCATCCGTCAGATTAATTAAATACCGACTTCATCATTGTAACTATTATCTATTGGATAATAGTGTGTAATAAAAATCCTATCACATTATCTTAATGTAATCTACTTTATGTCAAATCTATCTACTTTAATTCAAATTTATTGATTAAATAATCAAAGCTTCCTTAAGAAGCTTTGACCTTACCTTTGACCCATGTGCTTTAGCTTCCAAAGGAAGCCAAATTCCCCACCCACTTCTCTCTCTCTTTGCATGGCTGGAAGGCAGCCAAGGGGAATGGAAATTGCTTCATTTCATTTAATCAAATATCATTTCCATTCATTTAATTTCAAGACATTTTCTCTCTCTTCCTTTCTTCTTCCTTCTCCTCCATTTTTTTCTCTCTTCCTTCTCTCTACAAGGGCTACGGCCAGCCCTCCTTCTCCCTCCCTAATCTTCACAAAATTTTAAACTAAATACATTTCTTGAATCCTTACACCATTCTAAGCATCATTTCTTCTTGGAGCTTCTTGAAAATCCTCCATTTTCACCATTTTCTCCAAGCTCCAACTTTGAGCATTTTGGGTAAGTTTCAAGACCACTCATTCTCTTCTCTTGATTTCGTGATTTTGGTTCCTTTAATGGTCATCCATGGTTGATTTTTCAAGCCTTGATATTGATTCTAACAAATCACCATTTTCTTAGGGTTTTGGTGGCCAAATCCAGAAAATCCAAGGAGCTTTCTTGGAGTTCATTTGATTTCTACACTCAAGTAAGAGGAAGACACTCCTCCTCTTCAACCATTTTTAGCATCTAGGAACCTTGATTGTTTGATTTGTGGAAGAACCCTAATGAGGGTTGTTCTTGATTTTAATGATTAATTATGTTATGTGTTGATTTTAATTAATTTATGCTATTGGTTTGATTGGTTGTATATAATGGAATGTTGGAATGGATTTAGTGATTTAAATGGATGAAAAATTGATTGAACATGCTTCAAGAGTGCCACGGTTTTAGGTTAGAAAATTAGAGGAGTTCGTGTTGAAATTGTAATTGGCATAAGACTTAAATTATCAAGGTATGAAATGGAATGTAATGGAAGAAAAATTTGAAGTTGGAATTCTTATGGTGGCTACGGTTTTGGAGCCAAGAACCTAGGGTTTTTGGTGAGTTAATTGGACAAGTGAACAATTTAAATAATTAAGGGAATGATGTACATGATTATGACTTGAAAAGATTTGAAATTGAACTTATAGGGAGGCCACGGCCTCGAGGGCAATTTTAGGTGGAAAATGTGATTTTAATGAATTGGAAGCATAATTAATTAGGTAATTGTAAACCTAAGTAATGAAATGGATGATTAGGAAATTAGAAGAATTTATTAAAGCTAAGACTTCATAAATTTTCAAAGAACCAAGAGTGAAAGTGTCATAAGAATTAAGGAGATTCTAGGTGAGTGAAGAACATGAGAGTGTGAGGCCTAAGAGCTCAAATAAAATGTAAGTTATGGGGAATTGAGTTGTCTTGGAATATTAAGTTGGCTATAAGGATTGATTTTTGAACATGAACCTTAGAAAGGGGGAGAAAGTTTAATTTAGGATTCATAATGAACCTAATGATGCATTAATGGGCTTGATACTTATATTATGTGATTATGGGTCCATGTGAGTGACCATTTATATAACGATGCTTATGTTGGCCTAATGTGGCATATTATGAATTTGTATGAGATTGTGGATCATACATGTGCATGCATAGTGTCTTATGCGTTGTGATGTCCTTGTGGACTGTTGTAAGGCCAAGTTGCCTAGGAGATTGAACACACCTTAGTGCGGGTGCGAGTAGACAAGTGTGGGTCGTGTTATGACCTTGGGGGCGTCGGGGTGCGAGTCCTTCACAATGGGCAGTTGGTAGCTCCTCTGTCTGTGGGGCAAACCGATGCAAACACACGTACGATCCGGACTTGACACTGTCCTATATCGTGATCTAGTGTAGAATGTCTGTACAATGCCATGATTGTGCACGTGGAAAAATTATTGATAGCACTGGCCTCGGCAGCCGAGTTACAGACATGTCTCCTGATCTTTCTCTCCGACTGATTGAGTCTAGCTCCATGGAGTAGGAATTTGGGAAAGCATGCATACGAGTCATGACATACACTGTCATCATTAATTCTTATTTCTGTAATTATACTTGATTTAACTGTCATTATAATAATTATATGCCTGGAACTGTTTAATTACTTATTGTTGAGATTACTGCTCATTAATTGAATATGATGTGTTGGATTGCTTTATTTGGGCGCGTGGCGCCGTTTGTTTCTAGCATGCTATAAGCGGTAATGATGTAGGATGTCTTACCTCTTTCCCCTGTGCTTCTATTATTTGTTGTTTATGTGTACCCCCATGCGATCGAAGACGACGGTAAGGAGACGAGAAGATCCCGCCTTCCCGGCCGGCGCGCACAAGATTGACTTCTACCTGCGACGATGTCCGCACGTATGCGTAGGTTCTGGGAGATGTGCGTCGACCTTCCTTGGGGGCCGAGTGCTGGCACATCAACCTGAACTCCGACCGCTGCGTGTACTTGGGAGACGTGTCGATAGCACTTGCCTGGAGACGTCATGAGGCACCTGTCCTCACCTGCCACCTCAGCTTGCGTCTGGAGTTTTACCTGCCCATTAGGGAGATGTGGGGTGCCCGTTATTACACCCCGCAGGAGGATTCCTTTGATTCCACCTCTCGGGCCCCGACCCGTGCTTCTGTGGTTCCGATGGAGGTTACCTCGGATGAGGAAGATCCTGATGAGGGTCCTCCTGAGGATCCTGAATCGGTCCTTTTTTATCTGAGGGGTCGATGATCATTGGTGGCTACTGATGGTGCCAGTGTTTTTATTTTTGGGGCATGATGTATTTTTATTTTTGGTGGGGCTGTATATTTTGTATATGCATGATGGTTATATATGCATGATTTTTCCCTTGGGGCGGGTATAGTTTTGCATTTTTGGTGATGGCCAGGCTTGTACCTACAAAACAGTTGTATTAAATTATATATATATGTATGCTATTCAGGTGCAAATTCTGTGTATTGTTTTGTTCGTTACTTTTATTCACATTCCGCATTATCATTATTATAAAAAAAAATATTGCCAATTTTGCTCACATGGTTAAACATCAATTAAACAAAATGAACCGGGTCTTAATCGTTTGTTTATTTAATTTTCGCATTTTATCTTATTTGACAATGTGACGTTCCCTCCCAAAAAGGGGCGTTACATTAAGTTAGTATCATAGCCCCGGTTTATGTTTTCTTTGGGTCTTGAGTGTGAGTCTGTCTTATTTGTGCTGTGTGAATCTCTGTGATGGGTGTCTTGAGTGGATTCCTCTGACTTTTCTTATGTTTTCAGTAATCTACTTTGAGAGAAAAGCAAGATGGCAAGAGGTGGAGAAATGGCAGCTGCTATTGAAGCAATGCAGAGAATGGCTGAAGTCATCGCCCAACAAAATGAACGCGCTGCTCAACAACAAGAAAGAGCTGCTCAACAGCTTGAGGCGACTGCTGATGCGTGCGGATGTAGTGATTAAAATTAAGATAAAAATCAGTTGTCAGGCCCACCAGAAAATAAAAACCTTACAACTAGTTGTAGTTAGAAAGGGTCGATCCACAGAGAACCAATTCAATTAACACTATTAAACAATTCCCAATTTAGACTCGATTAACAATAAAAACGGTAAAAGGGGGTTTTGGAGTTTTGATGAACAATGAACGACTTCAAAGATAACAATAAACAAACTGAAATCAACAATATAAGAAAATTGGTTAAGAGATTGAATCCACCACTAGATTTATATGATAATGTAAATCCACATATCCTTTTATTCCAACATGCTCAATTATGTTTTTATGCAATTGTGAGATTAAATCTCTGTTTTCCTTACGTGTTGGCCAATTTAGCAACTGCTCAAATCAACTCCTAATCACGATTAGTCATAAAGCAACCGCTCTTACAACTATCCAACAATTGCATTAAGATTTAGAAAACCAATTACACTAAGGTCTAATCACACACCGGGATTAAATTACTTAGAACATATATTTCTCTAGATCTAATACCGCAACCGCGCATAATAAACCCAGATCTACCACTTTTATAACTGGCAAATAGCACAAAGATAATTATACCCACATGAACATCATACATCCCACTAGATCTACTACCGCAACCGCGCATAATAAACCTAGATCTACTACTTTGAAAGTAGGAACAAGTACAAAAACCTTCATACCAACAATAGATTCAGAAATATATGAATAAAAACATAACTGTGTTGAAATAATCAAATATGCAAAGTTTACAACATTAATACTAGCAGGTTTATCACCCCCTTAACCAAGGGAGGTTTACTTACACATAGCTAGAAAGAAATCACAAGAAAAACTGAGAGAAAATGAAGGAGAGTTTTTTGTTGTTCATGATAAATGGTGCCTTTTATAGAAGTCTAAGGTAACAAAATGACAAAGGGAAGTGGGTGGATGAGTGGATGAGTGAGTGGAGTGTTTTAGTGGATGGATTAATGGGTTGGTTTAGTGGATTGGTTTAGTGGATGAGTGAGTGGAATGGTTGAGTGGTTGAATTAGTGAAAAATGCCAAAGGACTTTTGGTGAGTGGGAAATTATGGACATGAATGAGTGAGTGGATGGATTAGTGGATGGATTAGTGGATGAGTGGGTGGAGTGGTTAAGTGGTTGGATTAGTGTATGAGTGGATGAGTGGGTGAGTTAGTGGATGAGTGGGTGAGTGGATGAGTGGATTAGTGGATGGATGAGTGGATTAGTGGATGGATGAGTGGATGGTTGAGGACGAAAATTTCGTGTCTGACTTGGAAGCCAAAAACGACCCACTATACTTCAGAACCACGAAAAGTTTTCTTCATTAAAGTTGTAGATCCTTGTCTTGGCTATAAAATGGATAGCTGGTTCGTCCAATTTGGCTTCCTTAAGCCCAAGATATGTATCAAATACCGTAGGTTGCTCAAACCCAACTTCAGCACCTCTGTTCCGACTTGCAAGCTCAAAATGACATACTAGACTTCTTTTTCTCAAAATGTGTTCTTCATGAAAGTTGTTTATTTGGATCTTGACTATCCACTTTCCAAATTTCAGCCCATCTCCATTATTACATCTTGAGATATGATTTTTTGAGTGCACACTGTTCGGATTCTACTGACAGAATCCATATTCTGACTTCCATGTAAACTTAGGTCCCTTAGATCTGAGCTCTTCATCAAAGTTGTAGAGCTTCCTCTTAGCTTTCCTACAAGATAAAATTCATGATTGTCAGATATCAGAAACTCAAGTTATGACCAGAATACAGAAACAGTGTAAAATCTCAATAATGCTGAAAATATTCAATTAGGACCAATTTGAGCTCAAACTCACAAAATCATGTCAAACTCAATCAATTAAGAATATGGAGAGTGTAAATGACTAAATATAAGGGTTTCTTAATGAATAAAATATGTGTTTATCAAATTCTCCCACACTTAGCTTTTTGCACTCCTGGGCAAAACTCAAGACCAAAACAAGGACATAAGAGATTAACAAAATTTTAAATTCCAACGACATTCAAGAGTCCAAAATTTTACAATCAAGAAGAACAACCAAAGGTTCAAGGGATCAAAACATTCATGAGTTAACAATTCTCCACATCTCAAACCAACAAGTAAGGTATCTTCAACATGAATCGAGAATGATAGATCTTCACAAGATTCCCTCTCAATCTCTCAAGTGTTTAAAAGGTAGGTATTTCACTCAATTCAACCCATGAAAATTACACTACCATAAGCTTGCTTATCTTCTACTTCTCCACTACTCAAAACACATGCATACACAAATCATGAGGACTTTATTCAAGGTTGTAGTGAGGTTAAGGTAATGAAGAGGATAAAATGGATATGAAAGGATAAATACCAAAGAGAATAAAAGCAAATGAGAGTGAGTTCAAATAACAAGCATAAAAGTTCATCCCAACTCTAATGTATATCCCTTTACATATTCATTTCCCAATCCTTTTCTTTTTTTTTTTTTTAGGCACTCTTTCCTTTTTCAACAACCATTTTGTATACACACCCCCACACTTGTTCAAAAACTCATCCATTAACAAAGCTAATGTTCTTTTATTCCCTAAGGTAAAATAAGAACACGATTTTTCATTTAAGGTACATAATGAGCTAGAAACAAGGAATGGTCAAATAAGCTCAAAGGGGTTAAGCAAAGGAAAATATACAAGGTTGGCAGGAATCAGAGAATTTCCAAGAAGTCAAAAGAGTGCTTGATATCAAATTGAAAACAAGGTTGGCTATTTGGTTAAACTAGCTAATTAAGAAAGAGGGTCTCAATCATGTTCATGCATGCAAGTGAAATGTAGCCTTAAAAAGAATCAAAGCAAGTTCTAGAGTGGTCATTAACATGAGTGAAAATCACACAAGAAAGAAGAGAATGGCATAAATGTTGAATCCATCCATTAGGCTCAAAATCTCACAAGGTATGCATCCATCAAACTCAATTCATCAATTTAATCATCCATCACCAAGCATATCAGTTCAAGAAGGGAGAAAAGTTATTCAATCATGCAATGAACCCCTTTTTTTTCTAATTTTTTTTTTTTACAAAAAGAACATGCTGAAATCTCTCCCCCACGCTTAATATAACATTGCCTTCAATGTGAAAGAGAGATATAGAAAAGAGCAACACAACCTGATAAGAAGTGAATCAACGCCAAGCAGAAAAGAAACACACTGTCAGTACCACATCAGACCCTGAAAAGAAATCAAACAATAAAACTTTAGTACTAATTAGTTACTACCTAAAAACTCCTTACTCGCCACCAATTAAGATGCGTCTCAAGAGTAAATTTACTCCTTACTCGCCATCACTAATTGATTTAATAAGTACATGACAATCATATCATATTTTCCAAACAACACAACAAATTTTTTTTTATTTATTTATTTTTTTTATATATATATATATATATATATATATATATATATATATATATATATATATTTGGGTCAACTATCCTTCCCCCCAACTAAATCACAACATTGTCCTCAATGTTAAAATATAGATGAGTAAAGGACGAGAAGATATTACTGTTGGAGAAAGCCGACACAAATTTAAACAGAAACAAGGTACAATAAAATCAAACCCATTAAAGATGAAGTCGCAACGGCTTTTGTTTCTTGTTACTTCTTTCGCCGCTTCTGTTGACCAATCTATCTCGAGCTAATACCGGATCGGTACATACTCAAAAGCTTCTAATTTATCAATGAGCTCATCAATAGTGGAGGAGAGATAAGAAGTTGTCTTCTTTGAAGGAGTGATAAATTTACGTTCCATGACTTTGTCAAGAAAAGATAACAAAAGATCAAAGAAATTATTAACATTCAACAAACCAATGGGTCTATGGTGGATGTTTAGTTCGCCCAAGAGACAATTTGAAAAATTTCTTCTAAAGTACCAAAACCACACTGGTAAGACAATAAATGCATCAGAATTGTCAACCATTGTTTTCATTCGTCCATGCATAGATGTTACCTGAATTTCTTCTCCAACTGTCTTTCCAGTGATGTTATTTTCAGCCAAAGGTTTAGGAATAACACCTAAAACCTGACTGCCTCCTATAGAAGCAGCAAGTGATACAGCCCCCATTAACCCACGACAACCTCCCCCATATACAAGATGAATATTCCTCGTAGCAAGTGATCGACCAAGAGTGCTAGCTGCGTTTACAAACTGTAATCCCTTCCCATAACTCGACCCACAAAAAACACAGACATTTTTGAGGTTACGAATAGAAGGCCCCATTCTATACTCTTCTTCCCTTTGAGTGTTTATGAGTTGAAGGAAAATGGAGAAAATGGAGTGTTTAAGTAGGAAAAAGAATGGAAAGGGGAATAATTGCACCTATGAGGGTAGGTTGGCTGTTGTCAGAAAAGGTTGAAATTAAGAAACACAGAATCTTTTCTCCTTTTTTTTTTTACTTTTTTTTATTTTTTTATTTTTTTTTTTTTTTTTTTTTTTTTTGTTTGACTTCAAGAAAACCATCAAGGTAAAGAAGTCTAGAAACCCCTGAAGGACCCCTGCTCAAAGGATCGTCTCGTACAAAAATCAAAATACAACAAAATGATACAAAGATAAAAGAAATAGAAAATGATGACATACCGTATGTACAAGTGTCCATGGCGTATCTTTATATCTGCGCGTCATGAGTGCGATAGACATCACGTCCTCTTTTTTTTTTTTTTGAAATTGTTAGAAAAACTTGATGAAAGATGAGTGTATACTTACTTAAGATTGGGATGGAGGTAGTCTGCTCTTTCGGCTTTGTGCCAAAGCATTGTTGACCAGTATTCGACCCATTCAAGACCAGCGCAACATAGGGCTCCCAAAAGGGACAAGTGGCCATAATATGCCTGGCTGCCTCACATGTGGGATACAATCTACCTTCTTTGTTTTTCAATTAAGAAGGTTGGATCAGGATGCATGCATTTCCCCATTCACGGTGTGTGTTACCAAAGCCTACCCTAAGACGTATACATAAATTTTTTTTTTTTTGAGAGATGACATGAAGAAGAAGAAGAAGATGATATGTACAGATTGTTTGTGGATGTGGCTCACATCCGCCTCTGGTTTAACGTCTAGTAACGGCTTAAACGTCTTCTATGAGTCGAGGATAAGCTTCCCATCCAATATTCTTAAAAATTGGCAAACAGGGTCTTTTAGAGTCAGATTCCCAAGACTGTAGCATTTTTCTTCATCCTTGAAGAGATTCCACAATTTAAGAATTTCACGATGCACCAATCCACAAGAATGCGTCTCAAGAGTCGATAAGATATCATCTAATGACTCCTTACTCAGTCCATTCTTAATGAAGAAAATTTTATCTTCTCTATTTGCGGAAACCATCCCCAAAGTATGACATCGCTTGTTACAGTTCCATCGTCCACATTTGTGACAGACTTGTAACCTTTTTGCTCTTCTCCTTTTAGAATATGAACTTCTTCCAAGAGGGCATATATGAGTCAAATGAAATTGAGGACTCACCGCTAATCGAACCTTTGCTTCAATTATCCAGCGTACATCTTCTGGCATACCTTTGTGCATTAACAGTCTCAATCTTTCACATCGAACTTTGTAGATTTTTCTCAGAGCATTTTGAGGAAGAGAAGGAAAATGTTTTCTCAGGTTTGAAAGAATGATATCCATTTTGAAGGAGAAGAAGGATTCAGTTATTTTGGAAAACTGAAAAATAAACCGACTTGAGAGTCACGGAGTACCGTATCCGCCACTTAACCGGCAACACAAAGAACTCAAGAACTTGATTTTCCAAGAATGGTTTAGTCTTTGTCCATTAACTTTACGCGCATTACCATTCCTAGGATCCTCAATATTTACGGCCCCAGAGGATACACGTGTTTGACAGCAAAAGAACCGCGCCACCTAGATCTCAATTTTTCAAGGAGTAGGTGCAGATGATAATCTCAAAGCAGAACCTTTTTGACCAATTTCCGCAACTTTTGCAAAAGGTGTAACAGACCTTGAATAAAGTAGGCCAATAGAAATCCATACTGCAAGATTTTCGCAGTTGTTGTCGCTGAAGAAAAGTGACCTTCACATGCTTCCGAGTGACAAAATTTAATGGCACTACCTACCTTATTGTCGGGCACACAGCTGCTTTTTTTTTTTTTTTTTTTTTTTTTTTTTTTTTTAGAGATTCAAATGCTTACAACCAACAAACAGATAAAAACATAATCTAAGAAACTAATGAAAACACAAAATAAAAAGGGATAAAGAGAGCAAATCTGGTTGGGTTGCCTCCCAATGAGCGCTTAGTTTTTTTGTCCTCAGCCCGACATGATGATACTTTCAATGCTCCTCATATTGTGGAAGGATGAGGGTCATCACTTCCATCTCTGCACTGTCAGGAAGTTCATGATATGGTTTGAGACGATGACCATTGACCTTAAATGCTTTGCCAGAAATTTCACTCCTGATCTCAACTGCACCAAAAGGAAAAACATTAGATACCACAAACGGCCCAATCCACTTAGAACGCAGTTTACCTGGAAATAATTTGAGTCTTGATTGGAATAGCAGGACTTTTTGTCCTCTCGTGAAATTTCTTTCTCGGAAATCAATTGGTCGTGGAATGCCTTAGCTTTAGTCTTATAAATCGGGGCATTCTCAAAGGCCTCATTTCTTAGTTCTTCCAATTCTCGTATGGAACTTCCTTTGCTTTCCAAAGACCTTCCAATTCCATATTAACTTGTTTAATGGCCCAAGAAGATCGATGTTGCAACTCAACGGGCAAATGACGGGGCTTTCCATACACCAACCGAAATGGTGACATGCCGATGGGAGTCTTATAGGCAGTCCTATAAGCCCATAAAGTATCTTCAAGTCGAGTGCTCCAATCCTTTCTTGAGGGATTCACTTGTCTTTTCAAGGATTGACTTAATCTCCGGTTGGACACTTCGGTTTGCCCATTTGTCTGTGGATGGTAAGGAGTGGAAATTCGTGCATTACTCCATATCTCTTCAATAGAGCATCAAAGGTTTTGTTGCAGAAATGGGTCCCTTGGTCACTGATGATAGCCCTTGGGGTCCCGAACCTGGAGAAAATATGTGACTTAACAAAATCTGCAACAGTTTTAGAATCATCAGATCGAGTGGCTTTTGCTTCCACCCATTTAGACACATAATCAACAGATAAAAGAATGCATATGAAACCAAATGAAGGAGGGAATGGTCCCATGAAATCAATACCCCACACATCAAAGAGTTCCACAAAAATGATCGGAGTCTGAGGCATTTGATTACGAGGACCAATATTACCTGTTCTCTGACAGCGGTCACAAGACTTACAGAAGTTGTAAGCATCTTTGAAAATTGAAGGCTAATAGAAACCACTATCAAGCATTTTATTGGCTATCCTTTTACTGCCAAAGTGTCCTCCACATGCATAGGTGTGGCAAAAGGAGAGGATGGAGTGTGTCTCAGAATCAGGAATGCATCTCCTAATGACTTGATCTGCACAATGCTTCCATAAGTACGGGTCATCCCAGATATAGTATTTACAGTCACTCCTTAATTTATCTCTTTGGGCCTTGTTCAAACCCTCCGGAAAGTCCTTAGTAACCAGGTAGTTAACAATGTCAGCATACCAAGGGATTATGGTGTTGACAACCATCAAATATTCATCCGGAAAAGTCTCCATGATAGGCATTTCTTCCTCTTCAGTTACTAATCTACTCAAGTGATCGCTCCCTTTCTTATCTTTAATCTCCAAGTCAAATTCCTGGAGCAATAAAATCCATCGGAGCAATCTAGGCTTTGCTTCTTTCTTTGTTAGAAGATACTTCAAGGCTGCATGATCTGAAAACACAATCACTTTAGAACCAATTAGATATGATCTAAATTTTTCTAAAGCAAATACAACAAACTAGAAGTTCCTTTTCTCGTGGTTGAGTAATTAAGTTGAGCATCATTTAGAGTCCTTGATGCATAGTAAATGGCATAAGGAACTCTATCAACTCGTTGTCCCAAGACAGCTCCTACCGCAAAGTCACGGCATCACACATTAGTTCAAAAGGTAACTCCCGGTTGGGTGACACGATGATAGGTGCAACAGCTTAACAACTTCTTGAGTTTATTGAAAGCTTCCATACATTTCTCATCAAAGTTAAAATTAACATCTTTTGAAGAAGTCGCAAAGGGGCAATGAGACTTTAGAAAAGTCTTTAATGAATCTCGGTAGAAACCCGCATGACCAATAAAAGAACGAATCTCCCGCACACTAGTGGGTGGTGGCAAAGAATGCATGAGTTCTACCTTAGCTTTATCTACCTCAATTCCCCTAGCGAAATTACATGACCTAACACAATACCTTCATTCACCATGAAATGACATTTTTCCCAATTCAAGTACTGTGTTAGTGTCAATGCATCTTTTAAGCACCAAAGTTAAATGTTCTAAACAATTTTCAAAATCATTTCCAAAGACACTAAAGTCATCCATAAAAACCTCAATGATGTTTTCAATGTAATCGAGAAAATATACATATCATGCATCTTTGGAAAGTTCCTGGTGCATTGCGAGTCCAAAAGGCATTCGCCTATATGCAAAGGTACCAAATGGACAAGTGAATGTAGTCTTGTCTTGGTCTTCGGAGCTATGGCAATCTGATTGTAACCGAAAAACCATCAGGAAAACAATAATAAGAATGACCACTAATCTTTCTAACATTTGATCAATGAAAGGTAAAGGAAAGTGGTCTTTTCTCGTGGCGGCATTCAACTTCCCGTAATCAATACAAACACGCCACCCCGTCTCGTAACCTAGTGGGAATAAGCTCATTTTCAGCATTTCTTACCACAAGTAATTCTGCATTTCTTTGGTACTACCCGGACCGGGCTTACCCACTTTCGTCGAAATGGGGTAGATCACCCCCACACTTAGGAGCTTCAAGTATCTCCTTTTTCACAACCTTCATCATGGGAGGATTCAATCTCCGCCGAGGGTCTCTCACGGGTTTAGTATCCTCCTCCATTAATATCCCGTGCATACAAACGGAGGGACTAATACCCTTGATATCGCCTATTGACCAACCAATGGCTGTCTTATGTTCCCGCAAAACAGCCTACCGTTTCTCTTCTTGCTCTTGGGTGAGTGACTTTGCAATTATTACTTGGAAGGGTGTCCTTCTCCCCAAGAAGATGTATTTAAGATGATCGGTAGTGCTTTCGGCCCAATTCGTGTGCCTCGCACAATGTGAGAAGATTAAGGTATATCGGTAGTAACGTGTAAATCAACAAAAGTTACCTCATGCTCTTCTCGGGAGTGGAAGAGAGCTCTTGTAAGGCAAAGAACAATTTCATCAATGTCTTCACTCCATGGCTCTTCTTCACTCTTCTTCTTTTCCTCCTGTACATCTAAGCTATGAGTTAGAATTGTATCAAGAGCATCAAAATGGTCAAGTATCAAAAGGCTGCAGAAATTAAAGAATCAAAAGGATCAAAAGAATCAATTAAACAAGTAGAGTGCACATCACTTGGGTATCTCATAGCTTCAAAAATATTGAATCTAATTAATTCCCCATCAAATTCCATTGTTAGAATTCCTGAGTGCACATCAATTTTTGTCCGTGCGGTCTTCAAAAATGGTCTTCCTAGCAAGATAGGAGCAGATTTGGGAGACTCATCCTCTTCCATGTCCAAAACATAGAAGTCTCCATTTAGGAAACACTAATTCATTCACCGCACCAAAACATCTTCAACCACACCCTTAGGGTATGCATTAGATCTATCAGCCAATTGAATAACAACACCAGTAGGTTCCAAAGGACCCAAGTATAAAGATGCATAAAT
Organism: Ormosia emarginata; assembly: GCA_029884605.1. Lineage (NCBI taxonomy): Eukaryota > Viridiplantae > Streptophyta > Magnoliopsida > Fabales > Fabaceae > Ormosia > Ormosia emarginata. Next base: position 5,671,138 of record JAQQTP010000037.1, read on the forward strand.
AGAATATGGCATGACATTTATAGATGCACCTAAATCAAGCATTGCCCTTTCAAACCTTGTGTTACCTATAGTGCATGGAATGGTGAATGTGCCAGGGTCCTTACATTTGGTTGGGAGTTTCTTTTTAATTACAGCTGAAACATTTTCTCCTACTTGGACCTTTTCATTTCCTTTTAACTTCCTCTTGTTAGTGCATAATTCTTTCAGAAATTTTGCATATCTAGGTACCTGCTTAATGGCATCTAACAAAGGGATATTAACCTCTACCTTCCTAAAAGTCTCAAGTATTTCTTTTTCTGCTTCTTCTTTCTTGGTTTTAACCAACCTACTAGGAAAAGGAGCGTTAGTGACATATTTAGGAAGGGGTTCGAGAAATACTTACCTTAGGGGTTTTGGAAGTTTGCCCTTATCATTTGCTTCTTTGGGTAGTTCATCCTTCTCTTGAATGATTGGTGGAAGAGAGGTAGGCTCATCCATCGTCTTTCCGCTTCTCAATGTGACAAAGACTAGCATTTTCCCTCGGATTCACTTCTGGTTGTGAGGGTAGTTTCCGAAGCTTGGCTTTGAAACTTGTTGAATTCTGTGGACAACTGTCCTATCCGATTCTGCAAGTTATTGATTGCGATCCTTGTTTCTTGTTTGAAACTTTGTATAGTTGCATTTGTTTCTTGTTGGAACCGCAAATTATTAGTGGCCATTTGTTTTACTAGCTCCTCTAATGAAGGCTCGGATTGCTTAGAAGCTTGAACTTGTCTTGTCTCTCGAGGGAAAGGTACTTACCTTTGTTAGAATCCGGAGGTCCATAAGTTTGGAGGTTGATTTTGAGGTTGCTTTGCATAGCTGAAATTTGGATGATCCCTTCCCGGATTATATGTGTTTGAGTAGGGGTTGTAATTTTTGAAAGTCCAAAGATATCCCCTCATCGCTCTTACCTCCTCATTTGTGTCTTCTTGGAGAGTGGGACACATATCGTTGGGATGTCCAGATGAACAACAGATCCCACAAGCATGAACCGGTGCTTTACCCGAATCCATTAACCGCCGAACCATAGCAATCAATTGAGTCATTTTTCTTCGTATCTTGGTTGTCTCTACTTCTTTCACGCTTTTACTCCAAAGTGTCATTTCTAGAGTAGAATTGTTGAGTATTGGCACAATTCTTGAGATCAAGTTTCTAGCTTCTTGAGGAGCTTTATCAATCAATGCTCCTCCGCTAGCAAAGATCAATCATGTTGCGATCCATCACTTGTAAGCCTTCATAGAAATACCGAATTAAAAGTCGCTCACTTATTTGATGATGAGGGCAACCGAAACATAGCTTCTTAAATCTCTCCTAGTAGTCATGGAGTGATTCCCCATGCCTTTGTTGAATACCCATGATTTCTTTTCGATTGTTGCAGCTTTTGAGGCAGGGAAGTATCTGTCTAGGAAAGTTCGGGCCATGTCCTGCCATGATTGGATGGATCCGGGTGGCAAGTAGTAAAGCCACTCCTTAGCTGAGTCTTTCATTGAGAATGGAAAAGCTCTCAACTTGACTTGCTCTACATGAATTCTTGCAGGTTTCATGCTAGAACATACCACATGGATTTCCTTCAAGTGCTTGTTGGGGTCCTCTCCGGGTAATCCATTGAAAGATGGCAAGAGATGGATTAAACCGGATTTCAATTCAAATGCCTCTTCATTTTCAAGAATGTCTATGCAAAGAGGCTGTTGATCTAGATCTGGAGCACCCAATACCCTTAAAGTGTTTTCTGCCATTGTCACTTCTTCAGATATTTCGGATGGCTCAAATGTCTCGAACTTGATAGATCAATGTAACGGGCACTTCAATGTCACAGTGTGAGTTGGAAGTTAGCCGGATGGAAGGGAAATTGAGGATGTGAAGTGAGTTGATCAATATAGTTCCTCAAATTTAGCAATCCTTCGTCTACTCCTTCAAGGGACATCAACACCTACAAAACACTCGAGAAAGCAATAAACAAGAAAAGGGGGTTTTGGAGTTTTGATGAACAATGAAACGACTTCAAAGATAACAATAAACAAACTGAAATCAACAATATAAGAAAATTGGTTAAGAGATTGAATCCACCACTAGATTTATATGATAATGTAAATCCACATATCCTTTTATTCCAACATGCTCAATTATGTTTTTATGCAATTGTGAGATTAAATCTCTGTTTTCCTTACGTGTTGGCCAATTTAGCAACCGCTCAAATCAACTCCTAATCACCGATTAGTCATAAAGAAACCGCTCTTACAACTATCCAACAATTGCATTAAGATTTAGAAAACCAATTACACTAAGGTCTAATCACACACCTAGGGATTAAATTACTTAGAACATATATTTCTCTAGATCTAATACCGCAACCGCGCATAATAAACCCAGATCTACCACTTTTATAAGCGGCAAATAGCACAAAGATAATTATACCCACATGAACATCATACATCCCACTAGATCTACTACCGCAACCACGCATAATAAACCTAGATCTACTACTTTGAAAGTAGGAACAAGTACAAAAACCTTCATACCAACAATAGATTCAGAAATATATGAATAAAAACATAAGCGTGTTGAAATAATCAAATATGCAAAGTTTACAACATTAATACTAGCAGTTTCATCACCCCTTAACAAGGGAGGTTTAGTTACACATAGCTAGAAAGAAATCACAAGAAAAACTGAGAGAAAATGAAGGAGAGTTTTTTGTTGTTCATGATAAATGGTGCCTTTTATAGAAGTCTAAGGTAACAAAATGACAAAGGGAAGTGGGTGGATGAGTGGATGAGTGAGTGGAGTGCTTTAGTGGATGGATTAGTGGGTTGGTTTAGTGGATTGGTTTAGTGGATGAGTGAGTGGAATGGTTGAGTGGTTGAATTAGTGAAAAATGCCAAAGGACTTTTGGTGAGTGGGAAATTATGGACATGAATGGGTGAGTGGATGGATTAGTGGATGAGTGGGTGGAGTGGTTAAGTGGTTGGATTAGTGTATGAGTGGATGAGTGGGTGAGTTAGTGGATGAGTGGGTGAGTGGATGAGTGGATTAGTGGATGGATGAGTGGATGGTTGAGGACGAAAATTTCGTGTCTGACTTGGAAGCCAAAAACGACCCACTATACTTCAGAACCACGAAAAGTGTTCTTCATAAAAGTTGTAGATCCTTGTCTTGGCTATAAAATGGATAGCTGGTTCGTCCAAGTTGGCTTCCTTAAGCCCAAGATATGTATCAAATACCGTAGGTTGCTCAAACCCAACTTCAGCACCTCTGTTCCGACTTGCAAGCTCAAAATGACCTACTAGACTTCTTTTTCTCAAAATGTGTTCTTCATGAAAGTTGTTTATTTGGATCTTGACTATCCACTGTCCAAATTTCAGCCCATCGCCATTATTACATCTTGAGATATGATTTTTTGAGTGCACACTGTTCGGATTCTACTGACAGAACCCGTATTCTGACTTCCATGTAAACTTAGGTCCCTTAGACATCTGAATCAGACTTTGAGCTCTTCATCAAAGTTGTAGAGCTTCCTCTTAGCTTTCCTACAAGATAAAATTCATGATTGTCAAATATCAGGAACTCAAGTTATGATCAGAATACAGAAACAGTGTAAAATCTCAATAATGCTGAAAATATTCAATTAGGACCAATTTGAGCTCAAACTCACAAAATCATGTCAAACTCAATCAATTAAGAATATGGAGAGTGTAAATGACTAAATATATGGGTTTCTTAATGAATAAAATATGTGTTTATCAACTGCCGATGCGCAAAACTTAGCAGAGTTTTGTCGTCATAACCCTCCGCAGTTCAAGGGAGAATTTGATCCAGACAAGGCTAGTCTGTGGATCAATGAACTGGAAAAGGTGTTCCGAGGCATGAACTGTGCCGAAGATAAGAAGGTGAACTATGCTACTTTCATGCTTGTGGGCAACGCCGAAGACTGGTGGAATGGAGCTCAAAGAGCACTAGAAGCCGAAGGAGCTGACATCACATGGGATGTGTTCAAGAACAAGTTCTTGGACAAATACTTTCCTGCGAATGCGAGACACGCAAAGGAGATGGAGTTCCTCAACCTGAGACAAGGGAACATGACCGTCAGCGAGTACGCCGCTAAGTTTAAGAATTTGGAGAAGTTCTCGACCCATTACCAGCATCAAACTGATGAAGCACGGAAATGCCTTGGAAATTCACGGGACTGAGGTATGAAGTGAAGAAAGCTGTGATCACCCAGAAGATGAAGGTGTTCTCAGAACTGTTAGACACTTGCTGTGAAGTTGAAGCCTTGGAGCAGGCTAGAGACTCGAGGAACAGGAACTTTGGGCCTGTACGGTCCCAAAGAGGTGGAGGCAGTGGTTCAAACCGCTTTCAGAAGAAGCCCTATAACCGACCAACGGGGAGTCAACAACCAATCGGTGGAAGTTCAGGTGGAGGTTCTTCTGGGAACCGAACCGGTTAGAATACGACCTACCCGTCCAAATGCGAAGTGTGGGAAGGATCATCTCACAAGAGGCGCACGATAAAAGGAATCATTTGCTTGGATGTGGCAAACCGGGCCATATGTCCGAGAGATTGTAACCAAGCAAAGGTGAACCTTCACCAATGCAACCCGAGCCAAGAAACCGCAAGCCGGAGGTCGAGTTTATACTATGAGTGGAGCTGAAGCTTCTGAATCCGAAGACTTGATTCAAGGAGAAGGCGCCATAGAAGGTAATCTTTTAAAAGTGCTGTATGACTCTGGGGCAACCCATTCTTTCATATCATATGACTGTGTGCTACGACTTGGTTTACCTGTGTCTGAACTACCTTTTGAATTGATTGTTTCAACCCCCACTGATAAACCGGTAGTTACTACCAAAGTCTGTTTGAAGTGTCCTTTGATTGTTGAAGGTCGAATCTTTTCTGTCGATTTGATCTGTTTACCTCTTTCACAGAGTTAGATATAATCCTAGGGATGGACTGGTTATCTTCCAACCATGTCTCGTTAGATTGTTCTAGTAAGACCATAGTCTTTCCTGTGGATGAGAATTCTAGATACTTGACGGCCAACCAAGCACGAGCTTTCTTGAAAGAAGGAGCTCGGGGTACATGCTATTATCTTCTTTGAAAGTTGAGAGTGAGGCCGATTTGAGTACTATTCGGTAGTGAAGGAATTTCCGAGATCTTCCCTGAAGAAGTACTGGTTTACCACCGGCACGTGAGATCGAGTTTGCTATTGATCTAGTACCGGGAGCTGGTCCCGTGTCTATAGCACCTTACCGAATGTCACCGACAGAATTAGCCGAACTTAAGAAGCAGCTAGAAGAGCTTTTGGAGAAGCAGTTCGTTAGACCGATTGTGTCCCCGTGGGGAGCACCTGTGTTACTAGTTCGAAAGAAGGACGGTACCTCAAGATTGTGTGTGGACTACAGGCAATTGAACAAGTTGACAATCAAGAACAAATATCCTCTCCCGAGAATTGACGACTTGATGGACCAACCGAAGAAGGGGCAAGTGGTATTTTCGAAGATTGACTTGAGATCCGGGTATCATCGGATAAGAGTGAAGACGGAGGATATACCCAAGACTGCCGTACGCGATACGGTCATTACGAGTATCTTGTGATGCCGTTTGGTGTGACGAATGCGCCTGCTATTTTCATGGACTATATGAACCGCATCTTTCGTCCGTACTTGGATAAGTTTGTTGTCGTCTTCATTGATGACATCCTGATATACTCCCAGAATCAGGAGGATCATGCCGAGCACCTCAGCATAGTTCTTCAGATTTTGAAGGAAAAGGAACTGTATGCCAAGCTGTCGAAGTGCGAGTTTTGGCTAGATGAGGTGAAGTTTTTGGGTCATGTGATCTCAAAAGAAGGAATTGCGGTGGATCCATCCAAAGTAGAAGCAGTACTGCAGTGGGAACAACCGAAGTCAGTGACGGAAGTCCGTAGTTTCATTGGTTTAGCCGGATATTACCGGAGGTTCATAGAAGGGTTTTCCAAGATTGCCGAACCACTCACTCAATTGACAAAGAAGAATCAAGCTTTCGAATGGACTGATAGATGTGAGCAGAGTTTTCAAGAGTTGAAGAAACGGCTGACTACCTCACCTGTATTGGTGTTACCTGATCCGAATGAACCGTGCGAGGTGTACTGTGACGCTTCGTATCAAGGATTGGGATCTGTTCTTATGCAACACCGAAAGGTGGTAGCCTATGCTTCGCGACAGTTGCGAGTGCATGAAAAGAATTACCCGACTCATGATTTGGAGTTGGCAGCTGTGGTTTTTGCTCTAAAGATATGGAGACATTTCCTTTATGGAGCGACATTCAACATCTTCAGTGACCACAAGAGCTTGAAGTACTTGTACGATCAGAAAGAGCTGAATATGAGACAGCGGAGATGGCTGGAGTTTTTAAAGGATTATGATTTCCAGTTGTTGTACCACCCTGGCAAGGCAAACGTTGTGGCTGACGCCTTAAGTAGAAAGACTATCAGTGTTTCTGCCTTGATGATTAAGGAAAGAGATCTCATCGAACAATTTAGAGATGTATGGTCATTTGTTAAGTTGGAACCCGGAAGAATTTGCATGAATATGGTTACCATCTCAAGCGAGTTGATGGAAGATATACGTGAAAAACAGAAGACCGATGAATTCTTGCAAGGAATAAGAGAACAAATGAAACAAGGCGAGAAAACAGAGTTCGAAGAAGGAACAGATGGAATTCTGAGATTCCGAGGTAGAGTTTGTATTCCTCGTGACTAAGAGCTTAGACGATATATTGTGGATCATGCCCACACTAGCAAGCTAAGTATGCACCCTGGTATAACGAAGATGTACCAAGACTTGAAGAAGTTGTTCTGGTGGCATGGACTAAAGAGTGATGTCACTAGATGTGTATCGACTTGTCTAGTCTGTCAAAAAACCAAAGTGGAACATCAGCGACCTGCAGGGTTGCTGCAACCATTGTATATTCCTGAATGGAAGTGGGACAGCATCGCAATGGACATTGTTGTGGGATTGCCAAGGACAAGGATAGGACATGATTCGATTTGGGTAATAGTAGATCGACTTACAAAATCGGCTCATTTCCTCCCGATTAACATAAGGTACAGTTTGGAAAAGCTGACCCGACTGTATATTGGGGAAATTGTCAGATTACATGGTGTGCCTACGAGTATAGTCTCGGATAGAGATCCGAGGTTTGCCTCAAAGTTTTGGCAAAGTTTACAAGCTTCGTTGGGAACGAGATTGCGCCTGAGTTCGGCGTATCATCCGCAAACCGATGGTCAATCGGAAAGGACGATCCAATCTCTAGGGGACCTACTTAGAGCTTGTTCTATGGAACAGACTGGAAGTTGGGATGAAGTTCTACCACCGGTGGAGTTCACCTAATAACGCTTATCATTCGAGTATAGGGATGGCACCCTATGAAGCTCTGTATGGAAGACGGTGTCGAATACCATTATGTTGGTACCAAGACGGCGAGCGTCTTACGATTGGACCAGACATTATCCAGCAGACGACTGAGAAGGTTAAGATGATTCAAGAGAAGATGAGAACTGCTCAGAGCCGACAGAAGAGCTATGCGGATAAGAGAAGAAAGCCTCTTGAGTTTGAAGAAGGTGAGCATGTGTTCCTGAAAGTCACACCCAAGACTAGGGTCAGCCGAGCCTTGAAATCTAGAAAACTCACTCCGAAATTCCTTGGACCTTACCAAATTCTAAGCCGGATAGGTCCAGTAGCTTACCAGATAGCCTTACCCCCTATTCTTTCAAACATACATAATGTATTCCATGTGTCACAACTTCGTAAATATTTACCTGATCCAAGTCATGTTATAGCGCCGGACACAGTACAGTTAAAAGAGAACCTGACCTATGAAACGTCTCCTGGGAGAATCGAGGATCGACGGATAAAGCAACTACGAGGCAAGGAGATTCCATTGGTAAAGGTGATTTGGAATGAAGCAACTGGTGATACGACTTGGGAATTGGAAGATAAGATGAAGGAGCAACATCCAGAATTATTTTAAGGTATGTAAATTTCGAGGACGAAATTCCTTTTAGTAGGGGAGTGTTGTAACATCCCGAAAAATACATATTTGATCATAAATCCTCATTTTATAATATTCTTGATTTTTAGGAAATTTTTCTGGAATTTTTCGGAAACGACGAATATTTTAATATATTCCTCGTTTTACGTGCATACTGGACTGAGAATTGCTGAGACCAGTGTAACACTCCGGAAATTGATTATTTCACCATGAATAGTCATTTTCCAATATTTGTGATTTATGTGAATTTTTTCGAAATTATCCGGGAACGATGAATATTTTAATATATTCCTCGTTTTGCGCGAACATTGAGCAGAGTCGTGAAAATGACTGTAATGCTTTAAAAATTGAAAATTTATATGATGGATAGTCGTTTTATAATATTTTCAATTTTTGGGAATTTTCTGGAAATTTTCTGGAACCGTCGAATATTTTAATATATTTCTCGTTTTACGTGCGCGCTGAGCAGAACCAGAGAAACGCGATGTTTTCTCTGAGAACCTTGGACTATGGACATGTCGACGGGAGATCTTACTAAACCCGAGACTTGACACAGTTTACGAGGTTTCACAATTTCCGAGAAATTTTAACAGATACAATTAAATCAATACAGCGAAAAATTCATCTGTCAGATTAATTAAATACTGACTTCTGTCAACTGTAACTATTATCTATTGGATAATAGTGTGTAATAAAAATCCTATCACATTATCTTAATGTAATCTACTTTATGTCAAATCTATCTACTTTAATTCAAATTTATTGATTAAATAATCAAAGCTTCCTTAAGAAGCTTTGACCTTACCTTTGACCCATGTGCTTTAGCTTCCAAAGGAAGCCAAATTCCCCACCCACTTCTCTCTCTCTTTGCATGGCTGGAAGGCAGCCAAGGGGAATGGAAATTGCTTCATTTCATTTAATCAAATATCATTTCCATTCATTTAATTTCAAGACATTTTCTCTCTCTTCCTTTCTTCTTCCTTCTCCTCCATTTTTTTCTCTCTTCCTTCTCTCTACAAGGGCTACGGCCAGCCCTCCTTCTCCCTCCCTAATCTTCACAAAATTTTAAACTAAATACATTTCTTGAATCCTTACACCATTCTAAGCATCATTTCTTCTTGGAGCTTCTTGAAAATCCTCCATTTTCACCATTTTCTCCAAGCTCCAACTTTGAGCATTTTGGGTAAGTTTCAAGACCACTCATTCTCTTCTCTTGATTTCGTGATTTTGGTTCCTTTAATGGTCATCCATGGTTGATTTTTCAAGCCTTGATATTGATTCTAACAAATCACCATTTTCTTAGGGTTTTGGTGGCCAAATCCGAAAATCCAAGGAGCTTTCTTGGAGTTCATTTGATTTCTACACTCAAGTAAGAGGAAGACACTCCTCTTCAACCATTTTTAGCATCTAGGAACCTTGATTGTTTGATTTGTGGAAGAACCCTAATGAGGGTTGTTCTTGATTTTAATGATTAATTATGTTATGTGTTGATTTTAATTAATTTATGCTATTGGTTTGATTGGTTGTATATAATGGAATGTTGGAATGGATTTAGTGATTTAAATGGATGAAAAATTGATTGAACACGCTTCAAGAGTGCCACGGTTTTAGGTTAGAAAATTAGAGGAGTTTGTGTTGAAATTGTAATTGGCATAAGACTTAAATTATCAAGGTATGAAATGGAATGTAATGGAAGAAAAATTTGAAGCTGGAATTCTTATGGTGGCTACGGTTTTGGAGCCAAGAACCTAGGGTTTTTGGTGAGTTAATTGGACAAGTGAACAATTTAAATAATTAAGGGAATGATGTACATGATTATGACTTGAAAAGATTTGAAATTGAATTTATAGGAGGCCACGGCCTCTAGGGCAATTTTAGGTGGAAAATGTGATTTTAATGAATTGGAAGCATAATTAATTAGGTAATTGTAAACCTAAGTAATGAAATGGATGATTAGGAAATTAGAAGAATTTATTAAAGCTAAGACTTCATAAATTTTCAAAGAACCAAGAGTGAAAGTGTCATAAGAATTAAGGAGATTCTAGGTGAGTGAAGAACATGAGAGTGTGAGGCCTAAGAGCTCAAATAAAATGTAAGTTATGGGAAGTTGAGTTGTCTTGGAATATTAAGTTGGCTATAAGGATTGATTTTTGAACATGAACCTTAGAAAGGGGGACAAAGTTTAATTTAGGATTCATAATGAACCTAATGATGCATTAATGGGCTTGATACTTATATTATGTGATTATGGGTCCATGTGAGTGACCATTTATATAACGATGCTTATGTTGGCCTAATGTGGCATATTATGAATTTGTATGAGATTGTGGATCATACATGTGCATGTATAGTGTCTTATGCGTTGTGATGTCCTTGTGGACTGTTGTAAGGCCAAGTTGCCTAGGAAATTGAACACACCTTAGTGCGGGTGCGAGTAGACAAGTGTGGGTCGTGTTATGACCTTGGGGGCGTCGGGGTGCGGGTCCTTCACAATGGGCAGTTGGTAGCTCCTCTGTCTGTGGGGCAAACCGATGCAAACACACCGACGATCCGGACTTGACACTGTCCTATATCGTGATCTAGTGTAGAATGTCTGTACAATGCCATGATTGTGCACGTGGAAAAATTATTGATAGCACTGGCCTCGGCAGCCGGAGTTACAGACATGTCTCCTGATCTTTCTCTCCGACTGATTGAGTCTAGCTCCATGGAGTAGGAATTTGGGAAAGCATGCATACGAGTCATGATATACTTGTCATCATTAATTCTTATTTCGTAACTATACTTAATTTAACCGTCATTATAATAATTATATGCACGGAACCTGTTTAATTACTTACTGTTGAGATTACTGCTCATTAATTGAATATGATGTGTTGGATTGCTATTTGGGCACGTGGCGCTGTTTTGTTTTTAGCATGCTATAACTGGTAATGATGTAGGATGTCTTACCTCTTTCCCTGTGCTTCTATTATTTGCTGTTTATGTGTACCCTGTACTGATCGAAGACGACGGTAAGGAGACAGAAGATCCTGCCTTCCCCGGCTTCTGGCCTGCACAAGATTGACTTTTACTGCGACGATGTCTGCACGTATGCGTGGGTTCCTGGGAGATGTGCGTCTGACCTTCCTTGGGGGGCCAGAGTGCTGGCACATCAACCTGAACTCCGACCGCTGCGTATACTTGGGAGACGTGTCGATAGCACTTGCCTGGAGACGTCATGAGGCACCTGTCCTCACCTGCCACCTCAGCTTGCGTCTGGAGTTTTACCTGCCCATTAGGGAGATGTGGGGTGCCCGTTATTACACCCCACAGGAGTATTCCTTTGATTCCACCGCTCGAGCCCCGACCCGTGCTTCTGTGGTTCCGATGGAGGTTACCTCGGATGAGGAAGATCCTGATGAGGGTCCTCCTGAGGATCCTGAATCGGTCCCTTTTTATCTGAGGGGTCGATGATCATTGGTGGCTACTGATGGCCGTGTTTTTATTTTTGGGGGCCTGATGTATTTTTATTTTTGGTGGGGCTGTATATTTTGTATATGCATGATGGTTATATATGCATGATTTTTCCCTTGGGGCGGGTATAGTTTTGCATTTTTGGTGATGGCCAGGCTTGTACCTACAAAATAGTTGTATTAAATTATATATATATATATGTATGCTATTCAGGTGCAAATTCTGTGTATTGTTTTGTTCGTTACTTTTATTCACATTCCGCATTATCATTATTATAAAAAAAAATATTGCCAATTTTGCTCACATGGTTAATCATCAATTAAACAAAATGAACCGGGTCTTAATCGTTTGTTTATTTAATTTCCGCATTTTATCTTATTTGACAATGTGACGTTCCCTCCCAAAAAGGGGCGTTACAATATGGGTGTCCAGCGCCATTCTGTTTTCTTGCTGCCATTTTGGTAATGAAAGATGGGTGTCTCACCTCTTTCTGTATTTCGATATTTCTGTTTATTCATATGCTTCTGAGTAGACGTTCGTGAGGAAGAAAAAGAAACACATGAGTTTCTGGGTTTTTGGCCATACTACGACTAGAGTTTACTAAAGATGTCTTCCCGTCTGCGTCGATTTTTAGGGTATGCTAGGATGACCTTTCATAGGAGACTCGATTGCTGGCACATTAACTTGAGCACGGATCGTTGCATCTATCACGGGGAGCTGACTGTGTCTTTGGCGTGGGGCCGCTACGACCCGCTTGTTTTTTACTTCACCACTTTTGTTCATTTGGAATTTTACCTGCCTGTTAGAGATCTGTGGGATGACCTTTACTACACCCCACAAGAAGATTCTTTCCTCTTTACTGCTCAGGCTTCTACCCGAAATTCGACCGCTCCGATGACAATTTCATCGGATGAAGAGGACCCTGAGGAGGACCCAGCTACGGTCCCTTATCGTCAATCTTAGGGGTTGATACTGTCAGTGGCTACTGATGGCTAACCGTTTATCTTTTTGGGAAGCCTGACGTTTTACTATAATTGATGGGTGTATATTTGTATCATCTCAGGGGGGTACATCTTGTGCTTTTTATGTAAATTATGATATAATTAAACAGGTTGTTGCATATATATAAATATGTTATGTATGGATGTATGCTTTATTTCACGTTGGTTTTTATTGCAACCGTTCGAACTATTATCTCGCTACGAAGAGAATCTCTAAATTTATTCTTTTGACACTACTTGTTAATAATATAATTTAAACAAAAGAAATGTAATGTTGTTTAGAAAGGAACTTATAGATCTATAAAATGAACCGAGTCTATGAGATTTAAAATAATTATTATTTTCCATGATTTATTTCGTTTTATGTTTTCCAATTATTGTTATGGTGTGACATTCCTTCTTCGTGAGGTAAGAAAAATGGGCGTTACACTGTCTTGGTATCAAAGCCTCGATTTAAGTTTTCTTTTAGGTCTTGTGGTTTTGACTGTCTTGTTTGTGCTGTGTGATTCTCTGTGTTTGGTATTCCGAAAGGATACAACTGACTTTCTTTGTGTTTTGTATAGCTTAATCTGGAAGGAGGCATGGCTCACAGAGGAGATATAACTGCTGCAATTGAGGCAATTCAGAAGATGGCCGAAGCTATGCTGCAACAAAACCAGCAAACGACTCAACAACAAGAGAGGACTGCACAACAGCTTGAAGCTACGGCAGATGCCTAAAACTTGGTTGAGTTTTATCGCACTAACCCTCCACAATTCAAAGGAGAATTTGATCCTGAGAAGGTTACTCTGTGGATCAAGGAACTGGAAAAGATATTCACGGGCATGAACTGTGCTAACGACAAGAAGGTGACGTATGCGGCGTTTATGCTTATAGAAGACGCAGAGGATTGGTGGACCGGAGAACAGAGACTGCTAGAGGCAGAAGGTCGAGAGATTGCTTGGGCGGTATTCAAGGAGAGATTCTTGAATAAATACTTCCCAGAAAGTGTTAGGCATGCTAAGGAGATGGAGTTTCTTGGTTTGCGGTAAGGAAATATGACTGTAAGTGAGTATGCTGCTAAATTTGAGAGCTTATCCAAATTCTCAACCTACTTTCAACACCAACCAAACGATGCATAGAAATGTTGAAAGTTCAAGAAAGGCCTAAGACATGATGTGAAGAATGTGGTTATCACTTTGAAGATTAACCAGTTTTCTGAGCTACTTGATACGTGTCGCCGGGTGGAAGACTTAGACCAGGCGCGAGACACAAGAAACCGCAACTTTGGACCTTTTCGGTCTCAAAGAGGAGGAAGCAGTAATGCTAATCGTTACCAGAAGAAGCCTTATTCCAGACCTCCTGGAAATCAACAACAAAGACTGCATGGTGGAAGTCTTGGAGGAAGTCCAGGTAGAGTTGGTCAAACAATGGTGTCTACGCCAAGATGCATAAAGTGCGGGAAAGATCACTACACGAGGGACTACACTATTAAAGGAATTATCTGCTTCAGATGCAGGAAACCTGGACATGTTTCTCGTGATTGCAATTAACCTAAGACGGAACCTTCTGTCAATGCTGCTAGAATTACTAAACCGCAGGCTGGAGGTAGAGTTTACACCCTGAGTGGTGTTAAAGCCTCTGAATCCGAAGATCTTATACAAAGGGAAGGTGTCATAGAAGGTAATCTTTTAACTATACTGTATGAATTTGGTGCAATTCATTCTTTCATTTCCTATGACTGTGTGAAAAGACTTGGTTTACCTGTGTCTTCTTTGCTTTTTGATTTGACTGTTTCAACCCATACTGGTAAACTCGTTGTTACTACCAAAGTCTATCTAGATTGTCCCTTGATTGTTGAAGGTCGAATCTTTTCTGTTGATTTGATCTGTTTGCCACTATCTCAGTTAAATGTGATCTTAGGAATGGATTGGTTGTCTACTAACCATGTCATGTTAGATTGTTCTAGAAAAACTATAGTTTTTCCTTTGGATGAGAATTCTAGATTTTTGACCGCCAACCAAGTGAAAGGTTTCTTGAAAGAAGGAGCCCGGGGATACATGTTGTTGTCTTCTTTGAAAATCGAGAACGAGGTAGATGTGGATGCAATTTCGGTGGTTAGAGAATTTCCTGAAGTTTTTCCTGAAGATATACCTGGTTTACCACTGGAGCGGAAGATCGAGTTTACCATTGACCTTGTACCTGGAGCTGGTCTTGTTTCCGTAGCACCTTACACAATGTCGCCAGCAGAGCTAGTTGAGCTCAAGAAGCAATTAGAAGAACTTTTGGAAAAACAATTTTTAGACCTAGCGTATCACCTTGGGGAGCGCTGGTACTGCTAGTTAAGAAGAAGGATGGTACTTCACGATTGTGTGTGGACTACCGTCAGCTGAATAAAGTCACAATCAAGAACAAGTATCTATTACTGAGGATAGATGACCTATTGGATCAATTAAAAGGAGCAGCGGTGTTTTCTAAGATTGATTTGCGATCGGGTTACCATCAGATCAGAGTAAAAGTGGAAGACATTCCTAAAATGACTTTTCGTACTCGTTATGGACATTATGAGTACCTGGTGATGCCTTTTTGGTGTGACTAATGCACTTGTTATTTTCATGGATTATATGAATAGAATCTTCTGTCCTTTTTTGGACAGATTCATCGTTGTCTTCATCGACGATATCTTGATCTATTCAAAAAATCAGGAGGATCATATTGAACATCTCAGTATAGTTCTTCAAATTTTGAAGGAGAAAGAGTTGTACGCCAAGTTATCGAAGTGTGAGTTTTGGTTGAACGAAGTTAAATTTTTAAGCCACGTGATTTTGAAGGAAAGAATTATTGTAGACCCATCAAAAGTGGAATCTGTCCTACAGTAGGAAAGGCTGAAGACGGTGACAGAAATTCGAAGCTTTGTTGGATTAGCCAGATATTACCAGAGGTTCATCGAAGGATTCTCTAAGATTGCTAGACCTCTCACCTAACTTACAAGGAAGAATCAAGTTTTTGAGTGGACGGATGCTTGCAAAGGAAGTTTTCAAGAGTTGAAAAGGAGACTAACTACTTCACCAATGTTAGTTCTGCCTGACCTAAGCGAACCATTCAAAGTATACTGTGATGGTTCATACCAAGGACTAGGGTGTGTCCTTATGCAAGGCGGAAGCTTATGCTTCGAGACAATTGTGAGTGCACGAGAAGAACTACCCAACGCATGACTTGGAGTTAGCTGCTGTTGTATTTGCTTTGAAGATATGGAGATATTTTCTCTATGAAGCAACATTCAACATCTTTAGTGATCACAAGAGCTTGAAGTATTTGTATGATCAAAAAGAGTTGAACATGAGACAGCGAAGATGGTTAGAATTCCTGAAAGACTATGATTTCCAACTTTAGTATCACCCTAGAAAGGCAAATGTTGTGACCGACACCTTAAGTGGGAAAACAATCAGCGTTTCTACCATGATGATCAGAGAATAGGATTTGATAGAACAATTTAGAGACGTATGGTCTTTTGTGGAATTAATGCCAGGAAAAGTATGTATGAATATGATCACTATTTCGAATGATTTAATGGAAGATATCCGAGAAAAACAGAAGGTTGACAAGTTCTTGCAAGAGGAAAGAGAGCTGATGAAGCAAGGTGGTATATCAACATTAGAGGAAGGAAGTGATAGAATTTTAAGATTCCAAGGTAAGGTCTGTGTGCCTATGGATGAAGAACTCAGGAAGTATATACTCGAACATGCTCATAAGAGTTAGTTGAATATACATCCTGGAATGACCAAAATGTACCAAGATTTGAAGAAGTTATTTTAGTGGCATGGAATGAAAAGAGATATTACTAGATGCGTATCTTCCTGTCTGGTTTGTCAGAAAACAAAGATTGAACATCAAAGACCGTTAGGATTGTTACAACCCTTATCTATTCTTGAATGGAAGTGGGATAGTATTGCCATGGACTTTGTTGTAGGGTTTAGGGTTTAGGGTTGTAGGCCTACTTTGTTGTAGGATTGCCAAAGACCAGAAGAGGATATGACTCAATATGGGTAATTGTGGATTGACTCACGAAGTCAGCACATTTCTTACCGATCAACATAAGATATCCATTGGAGAAGTTGACTCAGTTGTACATCGCTGAAATTGTCAGACTACATGGTGTGCCTACAAGTATCATTTCTAACAGAGATCCCAGATTTACATCGAAATTTTGGCAAAGTCTTCAAGAAACAATGGGGACAAAGCTACGTTTGAGTTCTGCATATCATCTTCAAATGGATGGTCAATCAAAAAGAACAATTCACTCATTGGAAGATTTGCTGAGAGCTTGTGCCATATAGTAGACTAGATGTTAGGATGAAATTTTACCATTGGTAGAGTTTACCTACAACAACAGTTATCATTCGAGCATAGGGATGGCTCCCTATGAGGCTCTATATGGGCGAAGGTGCAGAACACCTTTATGTTGGTATTAAGATGGAGAGTGACTTACAGTTGGACCTAATCTTATTCAGCAGACAATTAAGAAGGTCAAAATGATTCAGGAGAAGATGAGAACGGCTCAAAGTCTACAAAAGAGCTATGCGGACAAAAGGAGGAAACCTCTTGAATTTGAGGAAGGAGAGCATGTGTTCTTGAAAGTCACGCCTACGACTGGGGTCGGTCAGGTTCTCAAATCTAGAAACCTCACTCCTAAATTCCTTGGACCTTATCAAATTCTTCGTCAGATAGGTCCAGTTGCTTATCAGATAGCTTTACCACATTTTCTTTTAATTCTCCACAATGTTTTTCATGTGTCACAACTCCAAAAATACATTCCAAGCCTTGATCATGTCATCGCACCTGATTCAGTATAATTAAAAGAAAACTTGACTTATGAAATAACTCTTGTAAGGATTGAGGATAGGAGAATGAAGCAACTCAAAGGGAAATACATTCCATTAGTGAAAGTGATCTAGAATGAGACAACCGGAGATGCGACACGAGAACTGGAGGACAAGATAAAGGAGCAATACCCAGAATTATTCTAAAGTGTGAAAATTTTGAGGAAGAAATTCTTATTTGATGGGGAGAGTTGTAATACCCCAAAATTTATTTATTTCATTATAAATATTCATTTTACAATATTTGTGATTTTTGGGAATTTTTTTGGATTTTTCTGAGAACGCAGAATATTTTAATATTATTCTCTATTTTGCATGCAAACTGAGCAGAGCCGGGAAAAATGAGATATTTTTCTCAAGAACCTTGATCTGTGGAAACATCGACGGGAGATCTTACTAAACCCGAGAGTGGACACAGTTTATGAGGTTTCACATTTTTCGAGAAATTTTATCCAATAGAATAATAAATCGCTATGTAATTTTATCCGCTGGACAATTAATACTGACTTCTGTCAACTGTAACAATTGTCCATTGGATAATAGCATGTATTAAAACCTTTATCACATTATCCTAATGTAATCCACTTTATATCTAATCAAATCCACTTTAATTCAAATCTATTGTATTTTAATCAAAGCTTCTTTGAGAAACTTTGACTACCAAATGACTAAGTTACCCTTGGCTTGTTGGGGAAGCCAATTTTCCCCCTTTCTCTCTCGCCCATTGCCGCGGCAATGCTAGTCCAAGGGAGACAAAAAAATTTGCCTCCACACTTAACCCATTTTCACTCAAAAATATCACATTTCACTTAACATTTTCTCTCTCTTCAAGTTCATCTTCCATTTTTCTCCTCCATCTCTCTTTTTCTCCTCCTTCACCCACGTATTTGCAGCCCTATTTGTGACCACTTCTTCTCATTTTCTCTCTTCATTAATACCATTTCTACACTCCTCTCAACCTCCTCAACACTTCCTATTTGGAGAGTTTCTCCAAAATCTATCATCACCTCCATTGTCTTCCAAGACCAAGCTTCAAACTTTAAGATAAAGTTTCCATTTTTTCTTTTCTTTTTCTTCATTTTCATGTTCTATGGTTTCATTGGAGACCAAAGATCCATCTTTTACCAAGCTTGTTGTTGATTCTTTGTGGTTGAGATTTTTAGGGTTTTTGGACCCCAAAACTGAAACCATCAAGGAGCAAATAGGAGTCCATTTTCATGTTCTTCCTTTAGGTAAGAGGGAGATTTACTCACTTCAACCATTATTGGTGGTGAGGAGACCTTGTCTGATTGTTTGATGGAGAAATTCATATTTGTATACTTACTTTGTTTGATGATTTTGCATGTGTATGTGTTTTTAATTGAAGTTGATGATTGAATAATGATTTTAAATGCAATGGTGGTGTTGGAAATGTTAGAATTAATGAATGAAAATTTTGAGGGTTTACTATATCTTTTGGAGGCGACGATTTTGGCTTAAAATTCCTAGGGTTGGAATTGATTTGTGTAAAATAAAATTTATGTGATTAATTATGAGATGATTAAGGCATGAAATGAAAATTTTGAGGGTTTCCTATCCTAATATGAGGCCATGATTTTGGCCTTAGAATTTGGGGGATTGGATTGATTATGTGTAAAATAAGATTTAAGTAATTAGATATCAAGTGACTAATGCATAAAATGGAAAGAAATTGAAACTTTGAAGACCTAGGGAGGCCACGGTTTTTAGAGAAAATTTTGGACTCAAATGATGCCTTGGTGCATCTTTGGGAATTAAAAACTTAGAGACATACATAATCCATAATGAGATGGAGGAATTGAATTGAGGAATAACTCTTAAGAGAGCCACGGTTTCTAAGGATTAATTAACCTAAAATTTTTATAATTGGTCAAAGCTTAAGACATTGGGAATGTGGATCCATAATATGGATTTGTGACAATTGATGAACCATATATATATATGTTGATGTTGAGAACTGATTCTATGTTATTATGAGTTCCTATGTGGGACTAAGTACTTGATAAAATTTTGACATGTTGATATTGAGAAATGATCATATGCCATTGAGGTATGCTTTGTGATAAATGTATCATTGATAAACATACATGATGTACATTGCATCGTCATGCATATGTGTTGTCCATTGGACATTATTGGAAAGGTGATGTATGCCTAGGAGATTGAATAACACTTATGTGCGAGTGTAAGTAGACTAAGCGTAGGGTCATAGTGGTAGGCCCTAGGGGCGTCGGGGTGCGGGTGTCTCACAATAGACAGTGGTAGCTCCACTGGGGCCGTGGGATAGACCAATGCAAGCACACTGACGATCCAGACTGAGACGTTGTCCTATATTGCGATCAACTGTTGAGGTGTAATGTATAAGTCGTATTGCGCAAATATTTTTATGAGATAAAGCACACTATTTTTAAGACTAACGAGATATTGACATGACTCCCTGATCATTCTCTCCGAAGTGTTAGTGTCTAGCTCCATAGAGTAGGAACTTGGTACCATCTGCATTGTGAACTGTCAGTCTCATAATTCATTGAGCATGAATATTTATAACTGTGAAAATATCTATTTTATTACTGCAATAATGAACTGGCTATTGGACTGTTGACTGCTAAAGATATTACTGTTATCTATCTGTTGTTATTATTTGTCGTTATTTATTGTTGTTCTATTTTACTGTCAATTGTATTATTACTGTGGATGAATATATATGTTGTAATACTATATGGGCGTCCAACGCTGTTCTGTTTTCTTGCTGCCATTTTGGTAATGAAAGATGGGTGTCTCACCTCTTTCTGTATTTCGATATTTCTGTTTATTCATATGCTTCTGAGAAGACGTTCGTAAGGAAGAAAAGGAAACACCTGAGTTTCTGGGTTTTTGGCCATACTACGACTAGAGGTTGCTGAAGATGTCTTCGCGTCCGCGCCAATTTTTTGGGTATGCTAGGATGACCTTTCATGGGGGACCCGATTGCTGGCACATTAACTTGAGCATAGACCGTTGCATCTATCACGGGGAGCTGACTGTGTCTTTGACGTGGGGTCGCTACGACCCGTCTGTTTTTGACTTTACCACATTTGTTCATTTAGAATTTTACCTGCCTGTTAGAGATATGTGGGATGACCTTTACTACACCCCACAAAAGGATTCTTTCCTCTCCATTGCTCAGGCTTCTGCCCGAAATTCGGTTGCTCCGATTCATCGATGAAGAGGACCCTAAGGAGGACCCGGCTACAGTCCCTTCTCATCAGTCGTAGGGGCTGATACTGTCGGTGGCTACTGATGGCTAACCATTTATCTTTTTGGGAAGCCTGATGTTTTCCTGTAATTGATGGGTGTACATTTGTATCATCTCGGGTGGGCACATCTTTTACTTTTTGTGTAAATCATGATGTAATTAAACAGGCCGTTGCATATATATAAATATGTTATGTATGGATGTTTGGTTTATTTCATGTTGGTTTTTATTGCAACCATTCGAACTATTATCTCGCTACGAAGAGAATCTCTAAATTTATTATTTTGACACTACTTGTTAATAATATAATTTAAACAAAAAAAATGTTATGCTATTTAGAAAAGAACTTATACATCTATAAAATGAACTGGCTCTATGAGATTTAAAATAATAATTATTTTTCACAATTTATTCCGTTTTATGTTTTCCAATTATTATTATGGTGTGACGTTCCTTCTTCGTGAGGTAAGAAAAAGGGGCGTTACAGCTGCCCTCTGAGATCAAAAGTTTAGTCTTGATGTATTTGAAATTATTGCTTGAAATAGTGCTTGAATTATTATTGTTTGAAAATTTCTTGGAAATAAATTAAATTGTGAAGATGATGAAAACTTATAAAATATGATTAGATAAGTATGAGTAGTCCTTTTATATGGTCAAGGATTGTTATAGGAAAGGTTCCTCATTCTAGGTTAGAATGGAAGTGTGAGGATGGACATTCTATGAGTAGCCCTATTATGTGGTAAAGGATTGTTATAGGAAAGGATCCTCATCCTAGGTTAGAATGGAAGTGTGAGGATGGACATTCCCTCACTTCCAGAGTAGTTGAGGTTGAGGATGGACATGCCCCCCTCTTTACTCATGTTCTTCCTAGTTGGTAGAGGTGATCCTAAACTGAAGATAGTGTGAGGATAATGTAAATTCCTCCCTATCGAGGTAGTATGTGGATAACGTAAATTCCTCGCTACCATGACCCTAGACTGAGGATAAAGTAATTTCCTCTTTACTAGATTGAGGATAACGTAATTTCTTCTTTACTAGACCGAGGATGATGTAATTTCCTCATTCAATATGGCTTAGGGTTACTCAAAGTAATTCTTTGAGACAAACATAACTATCATGAATAAGTTGAAAAGTTCTAATCTAAGATCAGATAGTGATCATTGACTTATGATGCTTGTTAAGATATAATGATTTATAAAATATGATAATTCATGAATTGTGAAGAATTATGAATCTTAAGGAATGATTACGTATAACGATTATTATAAATGATTAGTATTGATACTTGACTTGTTTTTAGTAAAGAACTTGATTTGATACTTTATGATTTAATAAATTAAGCAAATGATTTTTGTAAAGAATAATAATTGAACCTCTGTTTGGGGAAGAGAAAGGACCAGATTTGGCATTTTGCCACCTTTTTAGAGTATACATATATATATATATATATATATATATATATATATATATATATATATATATAGGTAATTTGAGTTTTAAAGGAAATGGTTTTTCCTCGAAACAGATGGAAGTATTACGATGACATATTTTTAGTAAACTACTGAGAATTCTTTAAATTCTCACCCCGTCGATTTGTATTTCCCGAAATATTTCCAGGGATAATGAAGGCACCAGTAAGTCGAAGAGAAGACCAGATACATGAAGACAAAGTTTAGTTATAGATGTGAGAAATATTATTATGCATAATTTGCATAAATAGTGCCATTAAGACATATAATGTGTTAATTGTATTTTGATGAATGTATTTGTATATAGATCCTTTCAATATATGTATATTATTACACTCGCACCAGGCTCATATTTTCACATAGAACCTTTGCTGGCAATAATGTGCCAGACATGTCAAAGGTCGTTAGAAACATCGAGTGGCTATAATCATTAAAATATTAGAGGAAGGCATGACCCAATAAAAGTAGATATATAAATAAGGAAGTTAGAGAAGATAATTGAAGTGATGGAATGCACGAATGACTTAAACGTGTCATTTACTATTTATTTGTTAAAAGAAGAAGTTGAATATGGGTGAATAAAGGCAGTATTGTGTAGTCGGAGAACTAAACACAACAGGAATTTAGATAACAAGGCTTCTAGAAGAAAAAAAATGAATGTGGAAAAATTTAGGAGTATTTGAAATCTTTAACCTGGGTGTAATAAGTTGAAAGCAAATAAGAGAGGGGATGTGTGAGATGAGAATTTATATGGAAGAGGTTATATGGAAGTTTAAATTTGGAATGATGTGAAGCTACTTGGAGCTTTTTGCATATGGTAAGCAAATTTTGAGAATAAAATTTTTAAAAGGGGGGAGAATTGTAACATCCTCTTACTTTAATGATCTTAATCAGGTTTATAAAAGCTCAATAATACTGGTAAGAGTTATATGTTAATTCTGGTAATTATCTGAACTAGTTTGAGCGTAATTCTATAATACTGAATACAAGAGAATAATTAAAGTATCTACTGAATCAGTTGATATGATGGAAATAAATATGAAAAAATTATTTTCTAGTTATAAAGAATTAATAAGAGTTGTGAAAAAATTTTGAGAAGCAACAAAGCTAGTTTGACATTTTTAAGGACACTGACAGGGAATAAGTGAATAATAAAATGAATAATTAGTTAACTCAGAAAATTATAAAAGTATTTGGAGATGGTAAGTATGACATGGAGTATATTTTGGTATAAAATGCCAATTAAGATAAGTGTCAGTGAGCAAATTTGCCTAATTCTTGAGTTTAATTCAATTTGGGACTAAGTAATAAAGCTTAACTGATAAATAACAATATATGAAAAATACTAAAAAAATGAAACCAAGGACTAGGATGAATTTTAAAATTCTTCATAATACTTATGGACACTTGAAAACTTAGCTTTGAAAGATTAAAGAGTGCTTAATAGATATCAAAGTTACAGACTCAAAATTTTGGTCATCTTTGACCATTCCACTGCCACTCATTTTTGTCTAGTTTTATCTAGACTTTTCTCATTTTCTCCCCACATTTTTGCATGGCTAAAAATAGAGAAAGCAGAGGAAAGAAAAGGCAGCATCTATGTTACGAAAAACAAGGAAAAGAGATGAGAAAAAGGAAAGAAAAACAAGAGAAAAAGTAAGGAAATTCAAGGGAGCAAAGCTAGGAGCGAGGTAGGGTTTTTACATTTAATTTGTAACATCCTAGTACTGTTACCTGAATAAACAATAATAGTTATGCTACTTCTAATATAAACATCAACTATTCCATAAAATTAGTAAATAATTATGGAGAGCCATAACTCAAAAGTTATTCACATATACATCAATAATGTAATGCCCTCTTTTGGAGAGGGACAGTTACACCAAAATTACGAAATTCATAAAGAGAAAATCAAAACCCGATTTATAAAATTTTTGCCTGTTTATCAAAAAAATGTATGAGTTTGTCAATTTCTTCTTTTCGCTTTTCTTAATATATACGATAAAACATAAACTTAGTGGAAAATAACATAAAGAACATTACATACATCCAAATAGAATATACATATCATGAGTACTTATATACATCAAAAGATCTTAGTAACACATAAGTAAAAGCTTCACATGCCCAAAAAGGATCATATACGTCAACCCTCAAAATAACAAAAGACATCAGGCCCCCAAAAAGCTACAAGTATATGTCAAGTTCGACAATTACTGAGGAGGACCCTCCTATGGACACTACAAAAAAACGTGTAAATTATAACAGTTTTAATACGGTAATTCTAAAAAACTGCCATAATATGTAGTATAATACGTCAGTTATGCAACTAACATATTTTATAAGTAAAAAACGACAATTAAATGTATAAAACAGCAGTTTCAACTGTCATTATTTTCATTTTAAGTTTTAATTAAAATATTTTAAAAAAAATTAAATCACTTTCTCTGATAACAAAAAAAAAATCTCTCACCCTCTCGACCTCTCCCTCTCACTCTTTCGCGTCCCCTCTCACTCTCCCTCTCACTCTCTCGCCCTCTCACTCTGGATAACCAACCCACACAGTTTCAAGTCTCCATAGACTACTAGCCATCACTCCCAACGTCACCAGCCATCACTCCCAACGTCACCAGCCACCAGACGACCCAACATCACTCCATAGAACCCGCAACCCAAACCAGATCCATCTTACCTCGTAATCCCTTTTGTTCTCGTTGTCGCAGGTTGTCTCAATCAGTGGCGCAGCCATGCACGATGCATCTCTCCGTCGTCTCAATCAGTGGCTCAACCGTCACAAAATCAACATCTCAGTCTCCCTCACGCCATCATCTTCAGTGTTCACCGCAACAACATCCCAATCACAAACGCAAGTGGGGTAGGGTTTTTGTTTTTGGGATTTTTATTTTGGAATTTCTATTGAAATTTATTTGCGATTTTTCTTATGCAAATGCATATTTGGGAGATTAGATGGTTGGATGCTTGGATTAAATTGTGTATGAGTGCTGATTATTGATGTTCATGTGCTGAGTTTTTCAAAATTTGTGATAAAATTATATTGGTAATCCAATGGGTTTCTAATAGGGTTCCCATTCTATTCACTTTCCAATTTACTATTTGGTTTCATTTTCATTTTCAACCCCTCTCTTGTTTACGTGTTTTCTTCATCTTGTGCATCCTCAAGAATTAGCTATTTGGTTTCAATTTACTTACTTGTTTGCTATTCTATTTCGCTTAGCTTTAGTTGCTTGCCAATATATTTATTCATGTATTTGAGCCTTGAAATATGAATACCTCTGAGAAATAATAATAATGTATTATCAAGTCTTGGAACCAAATAATAATAGATGAAGTTTGACATATTGAAATCTGAAGCTGTTTGTATATATATATCTGAATCTTGAAGTTTATGTTTGTTTAGGGATAATGATAATGTTGTTTTGAGTTATCCTTCCTGATCGTGGGTAATGACCAAAGTGAAGAAAGGTGGCTGTTTGATGTGTGTTCGAGGTTGAAGAGGTTTTTGATTTTTCAAGAGGAGAGATGACTCAGCAGAAGATAAAAGAGCTTCAACAATCATTTAATAGGTAACAGTTGATGGCTTTGTTTATATAGAAATTTCATCTAAGATGATTTTATTGGGTGCTATTTCGTCTCTCTTTCTTTTAACTTTGGAGATTTGGCAAAAATTTTGAGTTTTAAGTATTGTTTCCACAGTGATAGATTTGTAAGGTTGCCTTTTTAAAAATATCCATTGTGCTTTTTTATAGCTGAAGCCACTTGGATATCAGTTTTTGATTCTCTTGCTAGTCTTGGTCACACATGCTGAAGCTAGTTAGCTGTTCAATTATATAATGTTGCTTTTCTACATTTACTTACTATGGAGTCTTACATATTGCTAAGAATTATACTTGGTTGTTTAAATACATATTCATTTACTTACTATCAGATTGAATTATATAATGTTCATCATATTCATCATATACATAATTTCAACATTATATATATTGTCTTTCATTAGTAAATTTATATGGAAGCTGATAAGATATCTTTATTCAATCTCAGATGACATGGAGATAGCACCTGATTTCTTTGATTATTTCGAAGCTACAGCAACTCTCCTTGACAAGGATAAGTATGTGTTTAAGAAGAGTGGAATGCTGAATTTATTTTCTTCTGATTCACTATACAAGTTTTTTAAGATGGATCTCTGTTTATAAGTTAGCATTATCTATTCTAGGTCCATTATGGTTGTTTCTTCATGGAATGACAATGGACAAAAGCAGTTTGAACATGATCCATATAAGTTTGTTCAATTTAATGCCTGTATACTTCATTTATAATACCCACATGGAAAATTGGATTTCGAAATTTAACCCATGTGGTTATCACTGTAGGACATACAAATAACTGATCTAGAATTAGAAAACATTGTAGAGTTGAGACAACTCAGATTTATTTCACAATAATTATAATTTGTAAATATCAATTGGACTAGTTTATAGTATGGTAGTTTTTGTTTCTCTGTCTCTCCCCTTCCAATCACCCTGTTTGATTCTCCTCTTGGAAACCTGTTGCATCTATTGGTACTGTCTTTTGCTTTTGTACAAGTTGTTTGCTAGCCAAGTACTCTTGGCATATTCATGTTTGTAATCATCTGCATATTTATTTCACGTTTTCCAGCAACAAGATAAATTTTGAGTAGGCTTTTTGGGTGTGTTTGGTAAAATTTTGGTGTTCATACTTATTACTGCAAAGAGTAATCTCCTTTGATTAGTTTTAGAGGGTTTGGCAAGTTGCAGGAGGGTAAAGTTTTTTTCGCAAGTGTGCAATGTATGATGTTCTTCACTATTTTTGGTTGGAGCAAATTGCTCAGATTCCTAAATGTGTCCTTTGGCATACTATCTCTGGACCCACTTGGGAATGTTGTGGCTTTTCAAAAATCGTTTTGTTGTGAAAAAAACTACTAAAGGTTGTCTAAATTTTTTGTTTGGTGAAAATGTGATAAAGGCTGTTGTGTACAATATATCAATTAAAAGCAATGTTTGGTAAAAATTATTGCAGAACTATAGTAAAAATAGATATTATTATAAATTACAATAGATAAATGTTTAAATTAGGAAAGGATAATGTTAGACTTTAAGCGAAAGTAAGCTTTTTTGGGTATTTAATATTTTTGAAAGCCACAGAAGCTTTAAAAAGCATCCCCTAAGAGCCAGAAAATTTTTTTTTGCTGATACAATGAATCCTGATCCTGACTGTTATAGTATCCTGACTGTCCAAGCAAGGGCTTTACTAGCCTTATGCTTGAGCCGCCCATGCCTCCCTTCTTTTTCCTTTATAATGAAAGTCAATGAATGAAGCTCCATATGTTACATACAGGTTGTTGTGGATGGAATCTAGAAAGTGTGTCCTCAGGCTAGTGGATCCATTTAGTTCCCTGGCTTTAATGGTTAATATTATTATTATTTTGTTTGTTTACACATTCATGTTAGATTCCCAATAAGTTTATAACATACTCTTCTCTTAATGGATTTCATGGTCATGATTGCAGTAGACGTGAGCTCTCATTTCCCATGCTATATTTCAACTTACACATTCATTATGCTTCAACTGCTAAGCTACCTTCTGCTTGGCAGCAGATTATAGTTCTTACTTTTCCTTTTATCAAAATTTGTTCTCTTCACTTATTCCAGGTTCCTGCCCCAACAATTGCAATGGCAATGACATGTGCCTCTCCAATGGAATTTGTGAAGGTAAAACTGGCTACACTGGCATTGACTGTTGCACTGGTAAGCTCCAAGTTTATGCTAGGCTAGATATGCCCAGCAAGACTATTTCTTCTTCCAGGGTCTACATATGAGTCCCGATCCTTTTTTTTCATTATTTTTCGTGTTTTGTACTTTTCTTTTTCTCTTTTCCGCAAGGTTTTTTTTTTGGGGGGGGGGACTTTTACCTTTACCTTATAATCTAAAACATATACTAGTAGTTCCTTGCTTATATTGTAATTGTAAATAACACCAATCTTGATTACTGAAAGCATTGCTTCCACTATGTTTCTCAATGTAATAAGCAGGTGCCAGTTTAGTACGTAATATTCACATGTATATGGGAAAAAAAGTCTTGTAGCCATTTTCCTCTCTGCCATTTTTTGGGTTCGTTTTAGGTGAATTACGGCAATTCTAAACTAGTCGTTTTATGTTTTTTTTTGTTAGTTTTATGTAAATTACGGCAGTTCTAACTGTCGTAATTTGTATTTTTTTGTTGGTGTTATGTAAATTACGGTAGTTCTAACCACCGTAATTTGCATTTTTTTTTGGTGTTATGTAAATTACGGCAGTTCTAACCGCCGTAATTTCCATTTTTTTTGTTTTGGTGTTACACAAATTACGGCAGTCAAAACTGCCATTTTATGCACCACGAAACCGCCGTTTTATACATGGTAAATTGTGGCGGTTGTCGTGGCAGTTAATGGGAAACCGCCATATTATACCAAACGGTGAAGTTAATTATGTCAGTTTTGAAAACTGCTGTTAATGCAAAAAACGGCAGTCAAAACCACCGTAATATGCAAAAAAAACTGCCGTAATTTACCTATCTTTTTGTAATGGGATCTTCCTCCGACTCATCGAACAATAAAATTACAGGAGGATGTACACCCTGACGAACAGGAATCCGTGCAGAGGACACCTCACTATCCTCCCGAGGGCTATAATTCAAAACATCTCAAAGCTCCCTAACCGGCTTGAAAAACTCCAATCGTACAATAGTATCCAAAGAAAAGAAAGGAACTTCATCCTGAGTCCTACGAACAACCATAGAAACATCTCCCATGTATGTAATTCGCTATGAGTTCTAGTCTATCCTCCAAGCATCTGAACCCCCATGAAATAGAACACATACATAACTAAGAAAGTCTCGATCAGACGCCATCATGAACACAGGAGAATCAGTACAGTCAAAATGGGTGAAATCCTTCTTCGTCTTCCCCTCGATTTTTATCAAACATAGAATAATGTAACACAAAATAACATAACAAAGAGGTGAGATTCCCTACATCAATACTAACTTGGTAGTAAAGAAACCAGAAGGACAATAACACCATCTAGATACAATAAGTAACAGTTACAGACATCAGTCTGCAAAATAATACTATCAGTTACTCATCAATTTAACAAATTAATTAAGAAGCAATTCGATAAATAGTTATATCATCAAGTATCTGAAAATTGAATAGGTATACCATGTCACAATGGTATGCAGACCAGCTATGCATATGCATAATGTACTCATTCCCTACTCTATGGAGCTAAACACAAATTTCAGAGAGAATGATCTGGAAGATATGTCTATATCTCGTCAGCCTCAAAATCAAGTGCTAAAATTTCTCAATATTATCAAATTGCGCAACAAGGCTTTATACAAGACATTCTACACCAGATCGGGATTGGGGTGAGTGTCTCGGTCCGGATCGTCAGTGTGTTTGCATCGATCTGACCCACAGCTCAGTAGAGCTACCAACTAGCTATTGTGGAAAACCTATACCCCAGCGCCCCCAAGGTCAACCAATGACCTACACTAGGCCCATCGCATCAACACTAAGGTGTAATTCATCTCCTAGGCGCATACAGCCTCAACAAATAGTCCACTGGACTTTCACAATGCATGACCAATGATTCAATGCATGAATAATAAATAATCATATGATTCAAAAACAGCCACCTCTAGGCTCAACAGGATATTAATTCATCATATGATTCAAAATAGCCACCACTAGGCTCAATAGGATATTAATCCATCATATGATTCAACACAACCACCACTAGGCTTAACAGGATATTAATCCATCACATGATTCAAAACAGCCACCACTAGGCCCAACTTTCCAACATCTTTCACAAATTCATACTACTTTAGTTTACAATACCCTTTTTCTATTACCTTTAGAAAACTCTCTTGATTTAAGTCCTCTACTTTATAAATCACTAAATCACTAAATTCATTAAGTTCTTAAACATTATTCAAACCTATTTTTAACCACTTGGTCGAAAATCACTCTTGAAGTAGGTTAAAATATTATTTTTCCTCTTATCCATTTTATGAGTCCCTAATTGTATTTCTAATTATCTATTTACTTAAATTCTAACTTGATACAAAAATCTTACCTTAGGTGCTCTACATTGCTGTGAACCTTAAGGATCATTGGACCCAAAAATTTTCATCTTGTTTCATAATTGTTCACCCTTAATCAATTTCTTTTTAACCAAAGCTTCTAAGTTCCAAATCACCACAAAACTTGTCTTGGATATCCCATTTTCTTTTCTTCTTGGCCGAGACCCCCACTAAAGGTTTCTAGACCCAAAGTTTTCATCATTTCATCAATTACTTATCACGTAATTACTTAAGTCCCAAATTAATACAAGGATTTCATCTTGGACCCTTAAATTAGGCCACTTGGTCGTGAGCCACTCCTCAAAAAGGGTCAAGAGGCCCTTGCCCTTCATACATGATTCCAAGCATCCAAATCATCATCGTTTATTAATTTCATATAATAGCACATTCATGCACAATATCAAGCAATAAAATTATACAAGTTAAATAAAGACAAATCACCAAAAACCATACAATCAAGTGGATGGATCCTCACATAGATCCTCTATTTTTAACCCAAAAATTTGTTTCTCACCACAAAGAATGGTTGATGAGGTTAATCTCCCTCTTACCTATAGAGATAACAAGAAAAGGAAACTCCTTGATGCTTCTTGAAGATTTCATCCTACATCACCACCAAACCCTAGAAGATTTAAACCCACAAAATCAACATCTAAAGCTTGAGAAAGGGAAGACCATTGATTAAGGAGATGGCTTTGAATCACGAAAAAGAGAAGAGAAAATAAAGATCAAGGGTCTTACCTCTAAAGCTTCAAGTTAAAGCTTGAAAGAAAATAGTGAAGATGGAAGAACTAGGTGATGACTTCAACAAGGAAAAGCTTCCAAGTGATGAATAGATTTAAGAACTAGAATTGATTTGGGAAAACAAACATGGATGGTGGGGAAAGGGGAGCTTGGCCGTGAGCATGGAGGGAGAAGAGAGAAAAAGAAATATGAGAGAGAAATGGTAAAACTTTTGAAATGAAAAGTGATGTGAATAGTTAAGTGGAAAGATGACAATATTATCATCTTCCCCTCCCCCCAAACCGTGTGGCTACCCAAAGGAGAAAGAAATGAAGCTTCTCCAACAAGCCTTAATAGAAAACTTCTCCATTAAGTTTAGATGAAGCTTCTTTAGGAAGGTTGATTTCACTTTTTGAAATAGTCAACAATGATGTCATCCATGTGATGTCATAAAGTGAACACTCTAGAAAAGATGACTTGTATTTTACTAAAAGCTATTATCAAATGGATAAAAGTTACAGTTAACAAAATTAATATTTATTATCCATTGGATAATAGGACGCACCTAGATTTTATTCGTCAGATAAAATCTTAAAAAACAAAAACTTCGTAAACTGTGTCCGACTTCGGGTTTAGTAAGATCCCCCAATCTTGTTTCACAGTCCAAAATTTTTCGGCCTCAGAAAAATATTATTTTTCCGGCCCTGCTTAATGTCCATGCAAATCGAGAAATATAATAAAATAATCAAAATCACTCAAATAATTCACAAAAATCAAAATTATTATAAAAAGCATATATAACAAAGAATAAGAAATTTTTGGGGTGTTACAACTCGCCCCTTCTACAAAGAAATTTTGTCCTTGAAATTTTTTCATACCTTAGAATAGATGTGGATATTGTTCCTTCATCTTGTCTTCTAGCTCCCACGTTATGTCTTCAGTTACGTCATTCCAGATTACCTTTACTAATGGGATTTCTTTTCCTCTGAGTTGCTTCACTCTTCTATCCTCGATCTTCACATGAAGTGCCTCATAGGTTAAATTCTCTTTCAGTTGTACCGTATCTGGTGTTATGACATGGGTGGGATCAGGAGTGTACTTTTGCAATTGCGACACATGGAAGACATTATGAAGGTTAGAAAGAAAAGGTGGTAAAGCTATTTGGTAGGCTACTGGACCTATTCGACGAAGAATTTGATAAGGCCCGATGAATTTGGGAGTGAGCTTTCTGGACTTAAGAACTCGACCAACCCCAGTCGTAGGTGTGACTTTCAAGAACACATGCTCATCTTCCTTAAACTCAAGAGGTTTTCTTCTCTTGTCCGCATAGCTTTTTTGTTGACTATGAGCCGTCCGCATCTTTTCCTACATCATCTTACCTTTTTTTGTTGTTTGTTGCACCAGATCAAGTCGTATTATAAGATGTTGTCCATCTTGATACCAGCATAGAGGTGTTCTGCATCGTTGCCCATATAAAGCCTCATAGGGTGCCATCCCTATGCTTGAGTGAAAACTGTTATTGTAGGTGAACTCTACCAGAGGTAAAAATTCATCCTAACTTCCTGACTGTTCTAGAATACAAGCTCTCAACAGATCTTCCAGCGATTGAATTGTCCTTTCTTATTGACCATCTGTTTGTGAATGATAAGCATAACTCAAATGAAGTTTTGTTGCTATCGCTTCTTGTAGACTCTGCCAAAACCTTGATGTAAATCTTGGATCTCTATAAAAAATAATACTAGAAGGCACTCCACGAAGTCTAACAATTTCGTTGATATACAGTTGAGTCAACCTCTCCATTGAATACCTTATGTTAATCGGTAAGAAGTGTGCAGACTTCATAAGTCGATCAACTATTACCCAGATCGAATCATAACCCTTTTGGGGCCTTGGCAGTCCAACCACGAAATCCATTGCAATACTATCCCATTTTCATTTAGGAATAGTTAGAGGTTGCAACATTCCAGAAGGTCTCTGATGTTCAACCTTGGCTTTCTGACAAATCAGACAAGATGACACATACTTGACAATGTCCCTCTTCATTCCATGCCACTAATACAATTACTTCAGATCTTGATATATTTTAGTCATTCCCGGATGCATACTTAACTTGCTTCTATAGGCTTCATCAAGAATCAATCTCCTAAGTTTTAGATCATTGGGCACGCAAATCTGGTCTTTGAACTTTAAGATCCCATAAAGTCCTTCTTTAAATGCCAACTGAACACCTTGCTTTATCAGCTCCCTTTCATTCTGCAGATACTGATCACATCTCTGTTTCTCTCAGATTTCCCCCATCAGATCATTTGAGATAGTAACCGCGTTCAAATAAATCTTCTCCGGTGTCAACTCCACGGACAACCTCATATCCCTGAATTGTTCTATCAGTTCACTCTCCTCAACCATCATAGCAGAAACACTAAGCATCTTTCTACTCAAAGCATCTGCTACGACATTCGCCTTCCTGGGGTGATACTGAAGTTGAAAATTGTAGTCCTTCAAAAATTCTAACCATCGTCTCTGCCTCATATTCAGCTCTTTCTGGTCAAATAGATACTTCAGGCTCTTGTGATCACTATAGACATTGAACGTTGCTCTACACAGAAAATGTCTCTATATTTTCAAAGCAAATACAATAGATGCTAATTCTAAATCATGAGTGGGGTAATTCCTCTTGTGCACCTTTAATTGCCTCGAAGCATATGCCATAACCTTTCGGTGGTGCATAAGCACACATCCTAAACCTTGATATGAAGCATCGCAATATACCTCGAATGGTTCATTGGGATCAGGTAAAATCAACATTGGCGAAGTAGTCAATCATCACTTGAACTCTTGAAAACTTTCCTTGCATGCGTCAGTCCATACAAAAGGTTAATTCTTTCATGTAAGTTGGGTGAGATGTCCTGTTATTTTAGAAAACCCTTCAATAAACCTACGATAGTAACTGACTAATCCAAGGAAACTACGAATCTCTGTTACCATCTTCGGTGTTTCCCATTGAAGAACAGTCTCAACTTTTGACGCATCTACTTCAATTCCTTCCTTTGAAATTACGTGATTCAAAAACTGAACTTCGCTCAACTAGAACTCACATTTGGATAGGCTAGTGTATAACTTATTCTTTTTCAAAATCTGGAGAACCACTTCGAGATGTTCCATATGTTCCTCCAGATTTTGAGAATAGATCAGAATGCCATCGATAAAGACAACGACAAATCTGTTTAGGTATGGACAAAAGATCGTATTCATGTAAGCCATGAATGTTGCAGGAGCATTCATCACTCTAAACGGCATCACAAGATACTCGTAATGACCATATCGTGTTCAAAAGGCCGTCTTAGGAATATCATCTACCTTCACTCAGATCTGATGATAGCCAGAACGCAAATTAATCTTGGAGAAAATAGCGGCTCCCCTCAGTTGATCCATCAAATCATCTATCCTTAGAAGTAGATACTTGTTCTTGATTTTGACCTTGTTCAACTGGTGATAATCTACACATAATCGAGAAGTCCCATCCTTCTTCTTGACTAACAATATTGTCGCTCCCTAGGGTGATATACTAGGTCTGACAAACTGCTTTTCTAAAAGTTCCACTAACTACTTCTTGAGTTCAACCAACTCTAACGGTGACATCCTATATAGCGCTATGGATACAGGACTAGATCCAAGTACAAGATTGATAGTAAACTCTATCTCCCATTTTGGCAGTAAACCAAGTATATCATCAGGAAAGACTTCAGGAAATTCATTGACTACTGGAATATCTTTCACATCCTCTTCACTCTTGATTTCCAAGGAAGACAATAGCATGTATCCCTGAGCTCCTTCTCTCAAGAAAGCTTTAACTTGGTTAGCCATAAAAAATCTAGAAATTTCAGTCTTAGGAAAAACTAGGGTTTTACTAGAGTAATCCAGCAGGATATGGTTAGAAGATAACCAATCCATTCCTAAGATTATGTCTATTTGAGAAAGAGGTAAATAGATCAAATCAACAGAAAAGATTCGACCTTCAACAGTTAAAGGGCAGTTCAAACAAACTTGGGTAGTCACAACAGGTTCAGTAATAGGGGTAGAAATACTCAGATCATAAGGTAAAGAAGACACAGGTAATCCTAATCAATGCACACAGTCATAAGTAATAAAAGAATAGGTCGCCCTCGAGTCATACAGTACAACTAAAAGATTACTTCCTATGGTACACTCTCCCTGTATCAGATCTTGGGATCTAGAGGCTTCCGCTCCACTCATAGTGTAAACCTTTCATCTTGTTTGAGGTCTTGCGGCTCGCACATTACCGACAGAAGGCTCCACCTTAGGATGATTACAGTCTCCAGAAATGTGTTTGGGCTTTCCGCATTTGAAGTAGATGTTTCCTTTAATCATACAATCCCTGGTTGGGTGGTCCTTTCTGCATTTGAGACACTTCGACGAAGATGTCCAGGTCTGGCCAACTCGGTTACCACCAGAATTGCCACTTGAACCTCTACCATGTGATTATGGTTGATGTTGGTTCCCTGGCAGTCGAGAATAAAGCTTCCTGTGAAAGCGGTTGACATTGCTGCTATTCCCCCTTTGGAACCTAGAAGGTCCAAAGTTACGACTCCTTGTATTTAGTTCCTCAATCTTACGGCACTTGTCCAACAAGGCTGGGAATTACTCAATTCCCAATGGTAGTATTGCTCTCTTCAAGTCATGTCGCAATCCTTCCTTGAACTTTCGGCATTTCCACTCTTCATTAGGCTGTAGTTGGAAATACCTTGAGAACTTCGATAAGCTTTTGAACTTTGCTACATACTCGCTAACTGTCATGCTTCCTTGTTTAAGACCAAGAAATTCCATCTCTTTAGTGTGCCTCGTACTAGCTGGAAAATACTTCTCTAGGAATCTGTTCTTGAAGACTTCCCATGTGATCGTTGTTCCCTCGGCTTCTATTAATCGTTGGGCTCCAGTCCACCAATCTTCAGCATCTCCAACAAGCATGAAGGTAGTATAAGTTATCTTCTTATCATCAGCACATCCCATTCCTCGAAATATCTTCTCTAACTCCTTGATCTAGAGGCTTGCTTTCTCCGGATCAAATTCTCCTTTGAATTGAGGTGGGTTGTTGCGACAAAATTTCGACAAGTTCTGAACTTCAGTTGTTGCCTCTTGTTGTTTGGCAACCCTCTCGTTTTGTTGTACTATGACATCCGCCATGTGTTGCATTGCCTCAATTGTTGCAGCCATACCTCCACCACGAGCCATCACTCTCTTTCAAAGTTAGACTAAACAAAACATAAAGAAAATTAGATGCAACCTTTCAGAAACCAAACACAGAGAATCACACAGCACAAACAAGACAGACCTAACCACAAACCTAAAAGAAGACTCAAACCAGGGCTCTGATACCAAACTAGGTGTAGCACCCCTTTTTGGAAAGGGACAGTTACACTGACATTACAAAATTCATAAAGAGAAAATCAAAACCTGGTTTATAAAATTTTTACCTGTTTATCAAATAGGAGTATGAGTTTGTCAATTTCTTCTTTTCGTTTTTCTTAATATATATTATAAAACATAAACTTAGTGGAAAATAACATAAAGAACATTACATACATCTAACCAGAATATACATATCATAAATACTTATATACATCAAAAGATCTTAGTAACACATAAGTAAAAGCTTCACATACCCAAAAAGGATTATATACATTAGCCCTCAAAATAACAAAAGACATCAGGCCCCTAAAAAGCTACAAGTATATGTCAAGTCCCACAACTATTGAGGAGGACCCTTCGATGGATCTTCCTCCGACTCATTGGAGAATAAGATTACTAGAGGATGTACACCCTAACAAATAGGAATCCGTGCAGAGGACACCTCACTGTCCTCCCGAGGGGTATAATTCAGAACACCCCAAAAGCTCCCTAATTGGCATGAAAAACTCCAATTGTATAGTAGTATCCTAAGAAAAGAAAGGAACTTCATCCCGAGTCTTATGAACAACCACAAAAACATCTTCCGTGTATCTAATGCGCTTCGAGTTCCAGTCTATCCTCTAGGCATCTGAACCCCTATGAAACAGAACACTCATGTAACCAAGAAAGTCTCGTTCAGATGCCATCACGAACACAGGAGAATTAGCACAGTCAAAAAGGGTGAAATCCCTCTTTGTCTTCCTGTCGATCTTTATCAAGCATAAAATAATATAACACAAAATAACATAACAAAGATGTGAGATCCCTTATATCAATACCAACTTGGTAGTAAAGAAATAGGAAGGATAGTAACACCATCCAAATACAATAAGCAACAATTACAGACATCAGTCGGCAAAATAATACTATCAGTTACTCATCAATTTAACAAATTAATTAAGAGGCAATTCGATAAATAATTATATCATCAAGTATCATAAAATTGAATAGGTATACAATGTCACAATGGTATGCAGACCAACTATGCATATGCAGAATGTACTCATTCCTTACTCCGTAGAGCTAAACACAAATTTCAGAGAGAATGATCTCGAAGACATGTTTGTATCTCGTCAGCCTCAAAATTGAGTGCTAAAATTTCTCAATATTATTAAATTGCGCAACATGGCTTTATACAAGACATTCTACACCAGATCGTGATCAAGGTGAGTGTCTCAGTCCAGATCGTCAGTGTGTTTGCATCGGTCTGAGCCATAGCTCAGTGGAGCTACCAACTGGCTATTGTGGAAAACCTGCACCCCGGTGCCCCTAAGGTCAACCAGTGACCTACACTCGGCCCATTGCACCGTACTAAGGTGTAATTCATCTCCTAGGCCCATATAGCCTCAACAAATAGTCCACTAGACTTTCATAATGCATGACCAATGATTCAATGCATGAACAATAAATAATCACATGATTCAAAAATAGCCACCTCTAGGCTCAACAGGATATTAATCCATCACATGATTCAAAACAGCCACCACTAGGCTCGGCTGGAGTGGCTTGGACAGACTGGTGCACAGGTTGTTGTTGTCTAAATGTTGGTGGTTGGTATTTGTTGTTAGGACCTGCAACTTGGTATCTAAATTGCTGCTGCTACTACTAGGGCTGTTGTTGTTGACCAAAATTCACATATCTCAGGTTAGGATTGTTCCTCCAACCAGGGTTATAGGTACTAGAAAATGGATTATATCTGGGTTGCTGCTATGACTGCTGATATTGGAGTCTACTAAGAAAAATACAAGTTGCTACAACAGATTGATCTGGAAAAATAGAACCACCATCCTAAAGTGTGGGGCATACGTCAGTAGGATGAGATGAACAAGAGCAAATTCCATACACGGTTGCAGTCATCTGCATAAGTGGTTGCTGACCCACTTCTAACTGTCTCACCAAAGAAGTCAATTCATCAAGTTTGTATTTCATTCTCTATTAGTCTACATGAGACAATTGAATCTTATTAACTCCTCTGGTTGAGGTGATGATCTGTGCGCCAAATTGTTGGGTGTTTGCTGCCATGTTTGCTATCAAATCTCTTATTGCAGTAAGAGTCTTATCTACTAATGCTCCTCCAGAGGCAGCATCCACCATGCTTCTGTCATTTGGTAGCAAGCCCTCATAGAAATATTGAATCAAGCATTGATCATTGATTTGGTAGTTGTAACACTCTAATACCGGTAACCTAGTATATCAGAATATACCTGGATAAGCAATATTAGTTATGCTACTTCTAACTTAACATAATACTAATCCATATCACTTAACATATACATATAACATCACCACAAAATGGCTCATTGTATACATAACTTCCTGAACAACTAAAAGCGCGTGAATAAAATACAAGCTTTTAAACTAGAAAACATGAAAACTATCTTTGTCTTCATACTTCTTCTTCTTGCCGTTGGATGAACTTCCACCTGGATTTACATAGCAATAACGAGATGAGAAATCACATTTCTCAGTATAAGTATACCAAAACCAGCAGTTTAAACATTTAAAATGAATAAACCCAACTGAACTAATACTTCCTGCATAAGAAACAATTACAACTCTCTCTTTATGTAATGTTCTTTAGCAAACTATATTTCTGCTCTGATAACCGAAACCACGATAATATCAAACAACCGCCCATACAATCATTTGAAATCACCAGCCAGACAACCACCCATACAGTTGTCACCGAGCACATAGTAACACATACACAATAATCACATAGATATATTCAAACCAAACAAAATATTAAATAGGCAATGATGGAATGATGTATGTTTATGCTCAAAGAAAAGTGTATGATAGTGTTAGTGCAATGTCATGAATACTCAACTAATCCCCCTAGGCGCAAAGGAATTCTGCCATGGTAATGTGTGACCCCTTATAGCCTACTTTTAGGAACGAAGTCTATCACCACAACACCTGACCTCTTATACCCTAGGTGCAGAGGAATTCTGCCATGATAACCTATGATCACAACATATGACCTCCTACACCCGTAGATCACCAAGTAATCTACCTTAACTAGATGGATATCACTACCAAACTGAGTAGATGCCTCCACTACCTGCTCTCTAAGGATTATCAAGTATATGTGAAGTCTGATGTGTGTGTAATGTGGAGTTATGCCCTAACTCTAACATAACCACCACATGCTCTCGTACTAAGTCTATCTTGCATTACTAACTCCACCTCTTCTCTATGGGAGCATTTCATGCACTACGACATTGAACCAATGCCAACTAGATTTAGTACACTGCTATCTTTGCATTACTAACTCTCTTTCACTCCTTGAGTGCTCTTCATGCACTATGGCATTCACCCTTGCCAGCTAGGGTCTTTGGCACTTAACTTTTGCCAACTCGGCATCTTGGCCCTTAACTCTTGCCACTTAGGCAATATGGCACTCTACTATTGCCATCTCGGCACCTTGGCCCTTACTCTTGCCACTTAGGCACTATGGCACTCTACTATTGCCATCTTATTTCTTAAATCTCTTATCACCTCTCTTGTGATCTCTATGCAACTTTAAGTTGCTTAAGAAGCTAAACTCTTGATCTCTGGCAATCCATGTCTAATGGATGCACAACTTTACTCTTATCTTTCCTTGTATGCCTCTAGGTTTTTCTATCTAAGAAATACCCTCTCTAGTGTCTCAACACATTCTACTAGGCATAACCAAAGGATTCCATCCACTAGGGATCTCAAAACATCCAAAAACAACATTTTGGAGTTTCATGGTCTCACGCAGCGGCACAAAACTTTCCACGCCGCGGCACCCAACTCTCGGGTGCAACTTCTGGGCAGAAAACTGCCCCAGGCTGCGGCATGCCATGATATACGCCGTGGCATGCTCACGCCTCAAGCCACGCCACGACATGACATGCAGAACTCAGTTTCTGCAGAATTCTACAGAAACTGTGTACTGTTCTATTCAACTTTTCTCAGCTTCCAATCATCAAAAATTAGTTCATAGGTGATTTCTAGCTTCACCAACATCCTCTAAACGTGTTGTAACACCATTACAACCTACTAATTCTCTTAATTTGGATCAAATACCAAAAATCACCCTCTTGGTTGTTCATGACCTAGGTTCAAACTCAAGAACCAACTAGCTCCATTCTATGGATAAATCCATCTATCTTATTCTCATTAAGCTAAAAACATACTTAGTCTTTGAAATCAAGAACCAAGCCAAAAACATGGATTTGACTACTCAAACCCCCAT
This sequence comes from Ormosia emarginata, assembly GCA_029884605.1. NCBI lineage: Eukaryota > Viridiplantae > Streptophyta > Magnoliopsida > Fabales > Fabaceae > Ormosia > Ormosia emarginata. The sequence continues at coordinate 5,711,805 of JAQQTP010000037.1, forward strand.
TTCCATTCACAAAACCTATGTCCATTTAAAATGAATCAAAGCAATAGATGAATAGAAATCCCCTACCTCTTATCTTGGATGATCAATCTTCAAGCTCTATGCTTTTATCTTGATCTTCCCTTGATCTTCTTTCTTTTTCCCCCTTCCTTTCTCTTCTTTCTTCCTTCGGTTTCTCTCCTCTTTCTTTTCTCCTCTCTATTCTATTTTCTGACTCTCTAATATCTCAAGAATATATTTGTGTGATTGTTATGTATGTGTTACTATGTGCTTGGTGACAGCTGTATGGGTGGTTGTCTGGTTGGTGATTTCAAATGATTGTATGGGCGGTTGTTTGATATCATCGTGGTTTCGGTTATTAGAGCAAAAATATAGTTTGCTAAAGAACATTACATAAAGAGAGAGTTGTAATTGTTTCTTATGCAGGAAGTATTAGTCCAGTTGGGTTTATTTATTTTGAATGTTTAAACTGCTGGTTTTGGTATACTTATACTGAGAAATATGATTTCTCACCCCGTTGTTGCTATGTAAATCCAGGTAGAAGTTCATCCAAAGGCAAGAAGAAGAAGTATAAAGACAAAGATAGTTTTCATGTTTTCTAGTTTAAAAGCTTGTATTTTATTCATGCGCTTTTAGTTGTTCAGGAAGTTATGTATACAATGAGCCCTTTTGTGGTGATGTTCTATGTATAACTTTTAGTTTTTCGCAAGGCTCTCCATTATTATTTGTTTAAATGATATGGATTAGTATTATGTTATGTTATAAGTAGCATAACTAATACTGGTTATCTAGGAATATTCTAATATACTAGGTTATCGGTATTAGGGTGTTACATTATTGGGGACAACTCAAACATAGCTTCTTGAATCTCTCCCAATATTCATGCAAAGTTTCACCTAAAATCTGTCTGATGCCACATATGTCTTTCCTAATTGCAGTAGCTCTGGAGGCAAGAAAGAATCTCTCCAAGAACAACCTCTTCATGTCATTCCAACTCCTGACTGAACCTAGTGAAAGATAAAATAACCAATCCTTGGCTGCATTAACAAGTGAGAAAGGGAATGCCCTTAACTTGAAATGCTCCTCAAGGATCCCATGCGACTTCATGGTTGAACAAACCATATGGAACTCCTTTAGGTGCTTATAGGGGTCCTCACCTGCAAGATCATGAAACTTGGGCAACAAGTGTATCAATCCAGACTTTAACTCAAAATCAGCATCAAGATCAGGATATTAAATGCTCAAAGACTAGTAAGTTACATTAGCAGCAGCAAGTTCCTTAAAGGTCCTATTATGCATGTTATCGCCATGGTTTTAGAATTACTTAAGATCTCAGGTTCACTCTCAAATTCAAGATCAAAATCAAGTTCAGAAGCAATTTTTGCACTTAACCTATGAGCTCTAATCAACCTATGCAATGTTCTATCAATCTCAGGATCAAAATCAAACAAGATATCAGAATTAGACCTAGTCATGCTCCAGCTAAAGCTATAGAGGCATCAGAATACCAAAAACACAAAAACATGCAAATCTACACTACAGAAATAGCTAGAAAAGATTAAAAAAAACACATCAAATGAATTTTAAAAATCATAGGACCACCACAAAATGAAAACTACATTAATTTTGAAAATTATCATGCAAAAAAAATATTTCATAAATTGAAAAAGTGGTTTAAATGATGGATTTTGGGCAAAAAATGCCTAACCAAGGTGCTTTCCTAGTCTTGATCAGTGATTTTTTTCCTATCAACTGGCTAAAATTCAGGTCATTCTAAGTTAACAAAATAATTACTAAAATTACCTCTATGTCCCCAATTTTCTCAAAAACCCTATCAGTTGATGGAATTTAGCTAAAATCCAAGTGGAAGATCCCAAGTGGATCACCTAGCTCAAAATGATGATTTAACCTTGGGGACCAAATCTCGCTCCAAACTCCACAGTCATATCAACACTAGTCTGCCGCTACACCCGAAGAAATCAGAAAATGGTGAAAAAGTACTAGTAGCGTATGAAATAGTGTTAGGTACTTAGGAACACATCCAAAATGATTTGATGACACTTGTAAGGAGATCTTGCAATGCAATTATCAGTAAAGGTAGCAAAAGAATGATTAACAACAGTAATAACCAATGTAACAATAACCAGCAACAGAATGCAATGCAATGCAATGCAGCAGAATGATCAACAAGAGTTAAATGTTAGTAAGAACAAGAGTTAGTATGGTCACTTAATATGATCAGATTACAGTTAACAATCCTTGGCAACAACGCCAAAATTTTGATCAAGTACTGAACTTAATCAAAATTGTAATCGAGTTATACCTATAGCTTGTAGTATAGGAAACAACACCGAATCGTTTCTCAAAGATTTTAAATGTAATTTGATCAGATCAAGCTAACATTGGGGAGAGGAATTGGAGAACTCAAAGCGTGTAAATAACAGAATTGAAATGAAAAATTCAATTAAAAGAACAATTAATTTATAAACCTATCCAAAATTAGGTTAATTCTATCATAGATCTTTCATCAAACAGTTAAAGTGCATTTGAATAGTTAATTCATATTTAATCAAAATCTCTGCATTAAATCTAGAATTCATACTAGATAATCATCTAGAATTCAATTAACAAGTGACACACAAATTTGCAATCGCACAACTCATGTTAGATCTATGTTAATTTGATAACCGAATTCAATTAAGCTAGGCACAAATCAGTAACCTAGCCTCTAATTTTGTGATGAATTCAGATCAATCAACCAAAATCCAATCAAAATTCTCAATCTTAAATCAAGATCCGATCAACATAAATAGAATCACCGTTCATGCATTCAAGATCAAGAAGAAGAAGAAGAAGAAGAAGAAGAAGAGGAATCCAAAAGCAATTCAAACACAAAATAGAACCAAGATATGAAGAATCTAAACCACAATTTCTTCAAGAATTCTAAATTGATTAGAGAAGTTTATCCCTCCATGAGAATGGGAGAACTCTGAAAAGGAAAAGAAAGAAAACGAAAATCTAGAGAGAAGGGAGAGGAAAAGAGTTCTAGAGAGAAGGTGAGAAAAGTGTGGAATGAAAGCTCTCTTGGTTTTCTGTCTTCTAACCCCCAAAACTACTCCCTATTTTGGCTCACATGATTAAAAACCCATTAATTACAAAGCTGGGTCCATTATGAGCAATTTGGAGGTCTACAACTCAAGTTATAGACAAAACAATATCAAAGGGTCTCTAAACTCGTGTTCTAACTTCCAAGCCCAATTAGGTCCACTAGACATCAGATTAAGACTTTGAGCTCTTCATCAAAGATGTAGAGCTTTCTCTTAGCTTTCCTATAAGGTAAAATGAATAATTTTCAAATATCTAGAACTCAAGTTATGGCCAAAATACAGAAATAGTATCAAAACTCATTAATGCTGAAAAAAATCAATTAGGCCCAATTTGAGCCCAAACTTACAAAACATGACTAACTCAATCAATTAAGTACACGGAGAGTGTAAATGACTAAAAATTAGGATTTATTAATGTATAAAATATATGATTATCACTCACTCTTCTTTAGTTTTATGTCTTTGTTGACTTTTTCCTCACTTTTTCTTCACTCATTCATGTACACACACACGGCAGTGGAGAGAAGAGAAAAATAGGAAAATGAAGCAAAACCAAAAGAGGAACAAATCAAGCAAGAAGAAGAAAGAGGGAAGGAAAGAAAGAAAGAAAAAGAGAAAGCCCTCCTAATAGGATAAGGTAGGGGTTTTTGTTTCTTTAGTTTTCCTGTTTTCTACATCCTCCTTATGTATCAGGTATGTTTGTTTGAATTGAAAATGGATTCTTTGGAAGTTTTCCCATGAACTTACATTTTGAAAGTGGATTTGAATGAATTATTTGATGTTTTTGGTTGTTGTACCACTATGTATATGGTTATGAGATTGATTAAGAATGTTTTTAGATGGTATAAGGACCCTTTATGAGATTAGAAATTACTTAGAATCCATGTTTGATATGATCCAAGTTGGATGCATATTATTTTTACGGATCGTCGATGAGTTGATTTCATGTTTTAAAGAAGTAAACGATGAAGGATAAATAGTAACATGAACAGTGCCGTGAACAGTGCCGTGAATAGTAAAAAATAGAAAAGATGGAAAAAAAGACAAGGAATAGAAGGAAGAAGACGCCACACTCTTGGAGAGTGATAAGTCAAGCGAAGATTCGCCACAAAGGTAAGGAAGCCTTTGATAAGAACCAAGATAGTTCTTCCAAGAGCCCCAAGAGAACTAAGCTCTCAAAACTCACAAAGGAGTGCAATGATATTCTCAAATTCAAAAGTGTCAAATGCAATAAACACAAGCCTATTTATAGGCATTAGGTATGTGGGTAGGTCTAGGTAAAGGAGGCAGCAAGCTAGCGCATTTTTAATCCTAACCCTAGTGCAAATGTGGCCCAGGCCCAATTAGAAGGCAGCACCTATCCCTAGCTCTTCTATGCACAAATTAAGCCTAAACAATAGGCTCTTATTACAAAATTATCCCAAAAAAAGAAAATAAGAACTAAAACTGAGAAAATTAAAAGGTTCAAATACATAATTAAATAAAATTGACTAAGAAGAATTCATGCTTCCACATTGGGCCCTTCATCAACTTGGATCATTTGGACCATCTTGAGTGCTCCCTCTTCTGGAATGGGCTTGAGTGAAAGAAAGTGGTTGACTTTTTTGTCCAAATCCTCCTTAGCCTTCTTAGCTCTTGACCTTGTCATTGGGCCTCCAAGTCCTCGCAGTGCATCTTTGGGCATTGGGCCCGTTGGGCTGCCATTTAAGCTTCCTTAGTCTCTATCATGCCCTCCCCCTTCGAAAGAATTTGTCCTTGAATTCGATCCTTCATCACCTACATCAAAAGGACTTAAGTCAGCCACAAATGTTGCACTAACCCCATACTCACTTGGTAGGTCAACTTTGTAGGCATTGTCATTGATTCTTTCTAAGATTTGGAAGGGTCCATCTCTTCTAGGTAAAAGCTTAGATTTCCTTTGCAAAGGAAACCTTTCTTTTTGCATGTGCACGTACACCTAATCTCTTGGTTCAAAAACAACTTGCCTCCTTCCCATGTTTGCTTGCCTAGCATATTGCTTCAGCTTCCTTTCAATTTGAGTCTTGACTTGTTTATGGAGCTTCCTCATATATTCAGCTTTTGCCTGTCCATCCCTATGAATTAAAGAAGAGACATTAGGTAGAGACAGTAAATCAAGGGGGGTGAGGGAATTAAAACCATATACAATCTCAAAAGGAGAAAAGCTAGTAGTAGCATGCACAACCCTATTATAAGCAAATTCAACAAGAGGTAAGCATTCTTCCCAGGTTTTGATGTTCCTCTTGATGATTAATCGCAACAAGGTCGATAGGGTCCTGTTCACCACCTCAGTTTGCCCATCGGTTTGTGAATGGCAAGTGGTAGAGAAGAGTAGCTTAGTCCCAAGCTTGTTTCAAAGGGTCGTCCAAAAATGGCTTAGGAACTTTGAGTCCCTATCTGAGACTATGCTTTTGGGCATTCCATGAAGCCTCACCACTTCTTTGAAGAACAAGTCCGACACATGAATGGCGTCATCCACCTTATGGCAAGGAATAAAGTGGGCCATCTTGGAGTATCTGTCTACTACCATAAAAATGGAGTCTCTTCCTTTTTTTGAGCTGGGAAAACCTAGCATAAAGTCCATAGACAAGTCAGTCCAAGGGGAATCAGGAATAGGTAGGGGGTATAAAGTCCATGAGGCATTACCTTTGATTTGGCTCTTTTACAAACAATGCACCTATCATATAGTTTATGTGCATTATGCTTCATGCCAGGCCAATAAAAATGCTTATGCAACACATCTAAAGTCTTTTGGATCCCAAAGTGACCCATTAATCCCCCTCATGAGCTTCCCTAAGCAATAATTCACGCAAAGAGCTCTTAGGCACACGCAAACATTTTTCTTTGAATAAATACCCGTCTTGCCTAAAGAACCCCCTATGCGCCCCTTTTTCACATGTAGCATACATCTTGGTGAAATCATCATCATGCACATATAACTCCTTTATGTGTTCAAAACTAAGCTTTTTTGTTTCAAGAGTAGCTAATAAGGCATACCTCCTGGAAAGCGCATCAGCCACTATGTTTACCTTTCCTTGCTTGTGTTTAATCACATAAAGAAATTGTTCAAAGTATTCCACCTACTTGGCATGCCTCTTATTAAGCTTACCTTGCCCTTTTAAATATTTTAGTGACTTATGATCACTGTGAATTACAAACTCTTTTGGTAAAAGGTAGTGCTGCCAAGTGTGCAAAGCCCTTATGAGTGCATACAATTCTTTATCATAGGTGGATTAATTTAAAACAGCTCCATGCAATTTCTCACTAAAGTATGCAATGGGGTGACTCTTTTGTAATAAAACAGCCCTAATCGCAACATTTGATGCATCACACTCAAGCTCAAAAGACTTAGAAAAATTAGGCAATGCAGGTATAGGTGCATGAGTGAGCCTATCTTTGAGTGTGTTGAAACTTGTCTCTTGATCCTCCCCCACCTAAAACTCACATTTTTCTTAACAACTTATTTAAAGGGGCGACTATGGTGCTGAAATCTTTTACAAACCTTCTATAAAAGCTAGCTAACCCATGAAAGCCTCGTACCTCAATCACAGACTTAGGGGTAGGCCACTCCCTAATGGCTTTTATCTTTTCTTCATCTACTTGCACTCCCTTAGCACTCACAACAAAGCCTAGGAACACTACATGGTCGGTGCAAAAGACATACTTCTTTAAATTAGCATACAACTTTTCTTTTCTAAGCATACTCATCACAGCCCTAAGGTGTTCTAGGTGCTCTTCTAAGGTTATGCTATAGATTAGGATGTCATCAAAGTACACTACTACAAACTTGCCTAGAAACTCTCTCAAAAGGCATCACCAACCACTCATATAATTCATGCTTAGTCTTAAAGGTTGTCTTCCACTCATCCCCTTCCCTTATCCTAATTTGATGGTACCCACTTTTTAATCCACTTTAGAAAAGTAATATGCACCATGCAATTCATTAAGCAAATCATCTAGCCTAGGGATGGGATGCCTATATTTTACAATTATATTATTTACAACCCTATAATCAATACACATTCTCCAAGTACCGTCATTTTTGGGGACAAGTATGACAAACACGGCACAAGGACTTAAACTTTCCCTCACCCATCCTTTTTGCATCAAATCCTCCACTTGTTTCTGAATTTCCTTAGTTTCCTCAAGATTTGTCCTATAGGCGGGCCTATTGGGCAAAGAGGCTCCTGGGATGAAGTCCATTTAATGTTCAATCCCCCTCAAGGGTGGTAGTCTGGGAGGGACGCTCTTTGGAAAGACATCTTCAAAGTCCTGCAAAAGAGAATCAACTTCACTAGGTAGAGGGTTAGAGTTACAATTTAAGTACAAGTCCTTGTATACGCAAATGTACATCTCTTGCTTTGCAAAGCAAGCCCTCTTGATCTCACTCTCCCTAGCAATTAAACATTCATTTTTTTTCTCACTTATAAGTTCTTCGTCCCTATTCTTTGCATCTCCCTTTGATTTTACTTTTACGTCTTTCTTCTCTTGCTCTCTTCTTAGCTTCAAGGCCACTTAGTCTTCACAAACCTATTTAGGAGTGAGGGGTACAAGGGTTACCTTTAAGGTATTATGAACAAAGGAGTACTTGTTAGTAAAACCATCATGAATAGCATGCTTATCAAATTGCCAAGGCCTTCCAAGCAAAATATGGCCGGCCTCCATTAGAACAACATCACACAAAACATCATCATTATACTTACCAATTGACAAACTTACTAACACTTGTTGATTCACTATCAACTCACCTTTCTCACTTAGCCATTGAAGCTTGTATGGTCGGGGGTGAGGAGTAGTTTTAAGGTCAAGTTTTCTTACCAAGCGAGTGCTTACCACATTAGTGCAACTTCCCCCATCAATGATTAATGAGCACACTTTGCCTTGGATGACACATCTTGTGTGGAAGATGTTTTCCCTTTGGTCTTAGTCACTTGCCACAACTTGGCTACCCAAGAGTCTCCTTATCATTAGTAAGTCGCCATCATGAGCATAGGTCTCACATTCTTCTTTTCCTTCACTCGAGGGAGGGGAATTTGGACATGAATCACTAGAGAGGTGTCCCTCTTTTATCACCATTGCCCTTTTGTTTGGGCATTGAGAGGTTGTGTGTCCACCCCCCAAGCATTTGAAGCACTTGATGTTCCTATTTTTAGAAGAAGAAGAGGAATAAGCATTAGTGGAAGGAAAAACATTAGACTTTTTAGAAGTCATACCTCCCTTGGGTTGTGTAGAGGGGTCTTCCTTTGGTTCCTTGTCCTTCCAAGTGGGAGGTTTGAGGTTAGAAGAAGGCTTCTTCCATGCACCATTTATTTTGAGTTGTTGTTCTACCTTTATAGCTTGGTGGACTAACTTATCAAGCTCTTCATAGTTGTGCAACTCCACAATGTCTCCTATCTCATGGTTTAAACCATGAAGGAAACGTGACATGGTAGCCTCCCTATCTTCAATGACATTGGTCATTATCATGGCCACCTCTATCTCCTTGTAGTACTCATCCACACTCCTACTTCCTTGGGTAAGTCTTTGAAGTTTATTATGTAATTCCTTATGGTACCATGAAGGGACAAACCTCCTCCTCATCAAACTTTTCATCTCTTCCCAAGTATCTACGAGTTATTCCCTATTCCTTTTCCTCTCTTTTTGTACTTGGTTCCACAAAATTAGGACATTGTTAGAAAATTCTAGGGCAGCCACCTTTACCTTCCTTTCTTCATTGTAATGGTGATAGGAAAAGATTTGTTCTACCTTGGTTTCCCATTGTAAGTAAGCTTCGAGGTCATTCTTTCCTTGGAAAGAAGGTACTTGGGTCTTTACTCCTCCTAGGTCACCTTCTCTTTCATCACTCCTATGCCTCCTATTCCTCCTTTTATAACTCCTTTCACTTCTCTCATGCCTCTTTCTCCTATCATGGTTCCTCCTAGTCCTCCTTTCCCTACCCGAATCATAGGTATCTTCATCCTCATGTGAGACTTCATGTTGAGAGTCTCTCATCCTTTCATTATCGAGTCTTGTGTTTATTTCCACTCTAAACTTCTCAAGTTTTTTAGCTAAGGCTTGCATAAGGTTTGCAGTCCTAGGGGATGGGGGTGTACTTCCTTCACTCATCTTTGCACAAGTAATAAGAATAATTCAAGATTGAAAGGTCCTTACCACTCTTCTCACGTGTATACACTCTTAGATTGATTCCACTCATGTTTCATACAATTAATGTAACAACCACCGTAAGGTATCACATTTATGTTACTTAATTACCAAATTAACCCTTTTCTTTATGAAATATGATTTGTAATGTAAATATGAGTTATAAAATTTCTTGATATCAATAAAATAAAACTTAGCAAAATATAAAATCCTAAACAACATCACAAATAATATACATCATATATACACTAGTCTTAGTACTGTCATACTTAAATATTTACAGACATAGTTCTCAAAAGTATTTCACATTATTTAAACTAACACACTTACCCAAGTATAACTAGACAGCAGAACCCTCAGACGGGTCCTCCTCAGATTCCTCAGCAGCAAGGAATCCAACTTGACGCGAAGTCCTACAGATCAGTGTCCACGCAGATGACACTATATTGATCTCTGTTGGAATGTGATACCTACCACCTCAATACTGCCTAATTGACAACGAAAATTCGACATATACATAAATAGTTACATAAAAGAACGAATCTCAACGAAATATCCTGCTCATGTTGATCATCAGATGTCCCTGATATATTAGTCCCTCCTCATTAGGACTAAACCTCCAAGCACCAGCTCCACCATAGAACTGTATTCTCACGTATCCGAAGAAACTTGACTAGGTCACCATCCAATCAAAACTCAGCTTCCTCAGTAGGAATTTATTCCTCTTCACCTTCTTGCTTGGTACCTTACTCAGCGTCTTTACCAAAATATAAATACAATACAAAATAATATACAAAGAGGTGAGATTATCTACGCCAATACTAACATAGTAGCATGGAGATAACACAAACAGCACACCATACAGGTATATCCTACCATAATTACGATCATGCCCTCAACATTATTCATCATATCATACAATCAAGCATACCATAAAGCAATAAAAATCATAGAAAGCATACAAATACAAATAAATAATTTAAAGCACATAAACACCCACAAATAAATTACACAACTATGGATATGAATCCTCACATGGATTCACCATCCATCAAATACAAGTTCACCTCTCACCACCATACCTGGTTGGTGATATGAATCTCCCTCTTGCCTCTTGAAGAAACGTCCAAAGCTCCTTGCTTTGCTCCTTTTTCAAGTCCTTCACCACCAAGGGCTTCTTAAACATAAAACAAACACAAGTTTATTAGCATCTAAAGCTTGAACAAGAAAAGCCATGGATCAAATCATGGCTTATAACATGAAAATGAGATAAGTAGTGAAGTTTCCATAACTCCACCTTAAAAACCCTAGAACTTGATCTTGAAGAAAGTCCTTAAAGATTAATGAATTAGGACTTGGCCTTAACTACAAAGTGTCTTGGATTGAGGTATAGATTCAAGAAGTAAGGTTGGTTAAAATTTTTGAAGAGTGATGGTAGGTTCTTGGCCTCTTGGCTGTGAGCTTGAGTGAAGAGAAATGGAGAGAAAAGTTTTTTGTAAAGCTTTGCTTTAGGAAATGGTAAAAATGAGTAATGAAAATTTCCCTATGGCTAAATGGTCTTCAAAACCGAACCCCCCTTAAACACTAGGGTTATGTCCAAATTCATTAGCCATTGATTAAATCAATGGTTGAGCTTTGGTAGAAGCTTCCAAGTGATATGATCAAATCTAAGCCATTGGATCTCTCCTCTATGAAATCCTAGTCGTTAGATGTATCTCCAAAATGAATGGTCAAGATTTACTCTTCATACTTTTCATTCAAGGGTCACGAATGGTCCTTGCCACTTTGTGAGACCAATCGCCACCATTGGTTAAATCAATGGTGGATATCCAAAGCCTTCCTCACCAAGCTTGCTTCCTATTGGTCCTTCATAAAGTTATCATAACCACTAATTTTGACTAACTAATATAATATTTCTCTATCTGCTATTCCCCTACGGACAATATTTATTGTATTTTTATTACCCAATAAATAATACAGTACAAAACACAGTAAAAGAAAATCTTGAAAATTGTTTCCGATTTCGGGTTTAGTAAGATCCCTCGTCCTCGTCTCAATAGTACAAAATTTTTTGGCTCCAGAAAATTTTTACTTTTTTGGGTCTGCCTGGGCCCACATACAGCCCCCTGGGCCCACAAATAGCCCAAGAATAATATTAAAATAATTAAAAAATATAAAATCTCAAAATAATCCACAAAATCATAAAAACTATAATATTCACGGAAATCAAATCAGATTTGAAAAATTAATTAAGAATCAACATATATAAATAAAATACGTAAGATTTTCCCTAACCCAAAAATTATTATTTTCCTGACACAGAGTAAATCACACAAAACGATCAAATGCATTCATGGAATAATCAAAATAATTTTACAGTACACAAAAATCACTAAACAGTATAATTCTGTCATTACTATTAAATAGCTAGAAAATTTGGAGTGTTACAACTCTCCCCCTCTAAAAAGAAGTTTCATCCTCGAAACTTAATCACATACTTAAAACAAATATGGATATTGTTCTTTTATCTTATCCTCCAACTCCCATGTCGCTGCTCCACTTACATCACTCCAGACTACTTTAACCAATGAAATATCTTTACCTCAGAGTTGTTTTATCCTCCGATCCTCAATCTTGACTAGAAACATTTCATAGGTTAAATTTTCCTTTAGTTGTACCGCATCCAGTTCAATAACATAAGTGAGATCAGAAATGTACTCTGCAATTGTGATACGTGAAATACATTGTGAAGATTTGATAGTAAAGGTAGTAACGCAATCTGATAAGCTACCGGACCTACCCGACAGAGTATCTGATACAGCCCGATAAACTTTGGAGTGAGCTTTTTAGACTTAAGCACTTGTCCAACTCCAGTCATAGGTGTCACTCACAAAAATACATGGTCACCTTTTTCAAACTCAAGCGATTTTCTTCTTTTATCAGCATAGCTTTTTTGCCGAGTCTGAGTTGTCCTTATCTTATCTTGAATCATCTTCACTTTCTCTATAGTTTGCTGTACAAATTCTAGTCCTACTATACTACTTTCACCGTCTTGATACCAACATAACAGCGTTCTGTATCGTGTAACGCCCCTTTTTCTCAATACCTGTGAAGAAGGAACGTCACACTATAATACTTTGAAAACATAAAATGAAATAAATTAAACTGCAGAAAAGGGTAATTATTTTTTTTATTCATTGACCCGGTTCATTTTTATTGTTATTTAAGTTCCTTTACAAATGTTACTATATTATTTTTTTTTTGGTTAAATCATGTCATTACCAAGTGGCGTCAAAGAGTTAATTTAAAAATCCATTATGCATAGAGGCAATTATTAGAACAGTCGTAATAAAATGGACGTAAGGTAAACCATACACAATATATATATTCATACCTATATGCATAAGTCTGTTTTGTTATATTCCAAAATATACAAAAAGAGCAAAAGCTTTACCCACCCAAGGTAATTACAAATTTACACCCATCAATCTAGCAAAACGTCAGGCTCCCCCAAAAAGATAACGGATAGCCATTAGTAGCCACCGACAGAATCAATCCCTAAGACTGACGAGAAGGGACCGTAGAAGGGTCCTCCTCGGGGTCCTCTTCGTCCGATGAAACATCCATCGGAGCGATAGAGCAACAGGCAGGAGCCCGAGCAGTAGAAAGGAAAGAGTCATCATGTGTGGAAAAGTACATGTCAGCCCACATATCCCTAACGGGCATATAAAACTCTAGCCAAACAAAATCACAAAAATAAAAAATAAGGGTGTCATAACGACCCCATGCCAAGGACACAGTCAGCTCCCCATGGTACACGCAACGGTCCGTCTACACATTAATGTGCCAGCGATCAGGGCCTCCGTGAAAAGTGATCCATGTGTAGCCCAAAAATCCACAAGGGCGCGACGTCATCCTCGATAAACTTCAATCGTAATCTTGCCAGAAGCCTGGAAACTCAGGAGCTTCCTTGTCTTCTTCACGAACGTCTTCTCAGAAGTACACAATCCGATAAAATACAAAAATAGAGAAAATACATAAAGAGGTGAGACACCTAGCTAACAGTACCAAAATGGCAGCAAGGAAACAATACAGTGCTGGATGCCCACATATAGCACAGTTCATACATCCAATTACAGTAATAATAGAAATCAACAGTAAGAGCAAAATAAGAATTAATGACAGTAAGTATTATTAACAACAAGCAGGTGGCATCAACAATTCTAATATTCAACAGTCCAAGAAATCAAATAATTATTGCAGTTACAATAGTAAACATATTTTATAATTATAAATGCTCATGCTCAATGAATTATGTGACTGACAGTTCACAATGCAAAGGGTACCAAAATTCCTACTCCATGGAACTAGATATAAACATTTTCCGGAGTGAATGATCAAGGAGTAATGCCAGTATATCGTTAGCTGTAAAAATATAGTGTGCTTTATCTCATAAAAATGTTTGCGCAATTCGCTTATACATGGCACCTTGACAGTTGATCGCGATATAGGACAATGTCTCAGTCAGGATCGTCGATGTGCTGCATTGGTCTATCCCACGGCCTTAGTGGAGCTACCACTGTCTATTGTGAGACACCCGCACCCCGACGCCCCCATGGCTAACCATTATGACCCTACGCTTATTCTACTCGCACTCGCACATAGGTGTTATTCAAACTCCTAGGCACACAACGCCTTTCTAACAATGTCCAATGGGCAACTCATATGCATAACGACTCAATTTCAATCATGCATGTTCATCAATGATGCATTCATCATAAGCATACCACAATGGTATTTATATATATATATATATACACACATAGATATTCATTTCTCAATGTCATCACATCATGATATTCTCAAGTACAAAATCAACAAGTGCTTAACCCACATAGGGATTTTTAACAACATAAAATCAATTCTCAATATCAATATGTAATCATACATAGCTTATAAATTTTCACAAGTTCATATCTCGAATCCACATTTTCAAAGTCTTAAGCTTTGATTAATTATGACAAATTTTGGGTTAATTTAACCTTTCAAAACCGTGGCCTTCCAAATGTTATTATCCACTTTAATTCTTCCACTTCATTAAGAATTATGCAAGTCTCTAAATCTTAGATTTCCAAAGATGCTCCAAGGCATCATTTAGCCTCAAGGTTTTCTCTCTAAAACCGTAGCCTTCAAGGGTCTCCAAAGTCCAATTTTTCATTCCATTTTAGGTATTAGTTTCTTAATATCAATTTACTTAAATTTTAATTCACCAAGATCAATCCAAACCCTTATGGTTTCAAACCAAAACTGTGGCTCCCTTTTAAGGTGTTCAATCCTTAAAATTTTCCATTTATTAACCTCAATATTATCATTCAACATTTAGTTACATAAGCATTATTTATTTGTTCACAAAAATAATTTTCAACCCAAAATCTCCCTCAAAACCGTGACCATCATGATAGGGTAGGAAACTCCAAATTTTCCATTTAACAACCCTAATATGATCAAGCACATTTAGCACTTCCAATACACTCAAGATCACTAATCAAAATTTAATCAAATCCAAGAGCACATGAACATGCAAAAATCACAAAACAACATGAACATACAAGGGTTCCCTCATCAACATTATTGGTAGAAGTGAGTAATCTCCCTCTTACCTAAGGAAGAATCACGAAAATGACTCCTTCAAGCTCCTTAAAGAATTCAGTTTTGAAGCCTTCAAAACCCTAGAAATTTCCATCATCTAGAATCAACCTTTAGCATATGGATCTTTGGTCTCCTTTGAGACCTTAGACTATGAAAATGAAGAGAAAGAAGAAGAAAGGTGGAAGCTTTACCTCAAAGTTAGTAGCTTTGCCTTGGAAGACAATGGAGAAAGGTTGGATTTTTGAAGAATCTTTCTAAAGAGAAAGTGTAAAGGAGATGGATGGGAGTATGGAAATGGTGTTTGTGAAGAGAAAGGTGAAGCAAAATGGGTGAAGATGGGGCTGCAATTTCGCAACCATGGAGGAGGAGTAGAGAGAAGGAGGAGAAAATAAAAAGGATGAAGTTTTAGAGAGAGAAAATATTTTGGTGAAATGAAATAATTTTGGGTATTTTGTATTAAGTGAGGAGGCAAAAATTTGCCTCCTTTGACCATGCTTGCCGCGGCTTCAAGGGGAGAGAGAGGGGAGGGATTTTGGCTTCCTTGACAAGCCAAGGGTAAGATGGTCATTTGGTCCAAAGCTTCTCAAAGAAGCTTCTTAATTAGGGTATAAAATTTGAATTAAAGTGAGCTTGATTAGACATAAAGTAGATTGCATTAGGATAATGTGATAGGATTTTTATTGCATGCTATTATCCAATAGATAATTACTACAATCGATAGAAGTCAGTATTAATTTATCTGATGGATGAAATTTACACAGCGTTTTGTTATTTGTCTGTTAAATTTTCTCAAAAAATATGAAACCTCGTAAACCGTGTCCAGCCTCGAGTTTAGTAAGATCCCCCGTCGACGTTTCCATAGATTAAGGTTCTCGGGATAAATACTTCATTTTTCCGGCTCCGTTCAGTTTGTACGCAAAATGAGAAATAATATTAAAATATTCTACGTTCTCAGAAAAATTCCATAAAATCACAAATATTATAAAATGAATATTTATAATAAAATAAATAAATTTTGGGGTGTTACAACTCTCTCTATCAAATAAGAATTTCACCCTCGAAATTTTCATACGTTAAAATAATTTTGGATATTGCTCCTTTATTTTGTCCTCTAGTTCCCAAGCCGCAACTCCAATCGTCTCGTTCCAGATTACTTTCACCAATGAAATGTCTTTCCCCCTGAGTTGCTTCATTCTCCTATCCTCAATCCTTACAGGAGTTATTTCACAAGTCAAGGTTTCCTTTAATTGTACCGAATCAGGTGCTCTGACATGATCAGGACTTGGAATGTATTTTCGGAGCTGTGACACATGAAAGATATTATGGAGATTTGAAAGGGAAGGGGGTAAGGCTATTTAGTAAGTAACAGGACCTATCCGACGAAGGATTTGATAAGGTCCAAGAAATTTTGGAGTGAGCTTTCTAGATTTGAGAACTCGACCGACCCCAGTCGTAGGCGTAACTTTTAGGAACACATGTTCTCCTTCTTCAAATTCAAGAGGTTTTCTTCTTTTGTCCACATAACTCTTTTGTCGACTCTGGGTCGTTCACATCTTCTCCAGAATCATCTTGACCTTCTCAGCCGTCTGTTGAATAAGATCAGGTCCGACTGTAAGCCACTCTCCATCTTGATACCAACATAAAGGTGTTCGACACCTCCGCCCATATAGAGCTTCATAGGGGGTCATCCCTATACTTGAGTGATAACTGTTGTTATAGGTGAATTCTACCAACGGTAAGATTTCATCCCAACCTCCAGTTTGCTCTATAGCACATGCTCTAAGCAGATCCTCCAATGACTGAATTGTTCTTTCAGATTGACCGTCCGTCTGAGGATGATATGCAGAACTCAACTGTAGCTTTATCCCCATTGCTTCTTGAAGACTCTGCCAAAACTTCGATGTAAATTTGGGATCTCGGTCAGAAACAATACTTGTAGGTACACCATGTAGTCTGACAATTTCACCGATGTACAATTGAGTCAACTTCTCCAAGGGGTATCTTATGTTGATTGGAAAAAAGTGTGATGACTTTGTAAGTCTATCCACGATTACCCATATTGAACCATAACCTCTTTTCGTTCTTGGTAATCCAACAACAAAGTCCATGGCAATGCTATCCCATTTCCATTCGGGAATAGTCAAGGGTTGCAAAAATCCTGATGGTCTTTGATGTTCAATCTTTGTCTTCTGACAAACCAAACAAGATGATACGCATCTAGCGATATCTCTTTTCATCCCATGCCACCAAAACAATTTCTTTAAGTCTTGATACATTTTGGTCATTCCAGGATGCATACTTAACTGACTCGTATGAGCATGTTCAAGTATATACTTCCTCAGTTCCTCATCTTTAGGTACACAAACTCTACCTTGGAATCTTAAAATTCCATCACTTCTTTCTTCTAACGTTGATACACCGCCCTGCTTTATCAGCTCTCTTTCTTCTCACAAGAACTTATCATCTTTCTGCTTTTCTCGGATGTCTTCCAAAGCAAGTCATTCGAAATAGTGACCATATTCATACAGATTTTTCCTGGCATTAGCTCCACAAAAGACCATACGTCTCTGAATTGTTCTATCAAGTCTTTCTCTCTAATCATCATGATAGAAACACTGATTATCTTCCTACTTAAGGCATCGACCACCACATTCGCCTTCCCAGGGTGATACTAAAGTTGGAAGTCATAGTCTTTCAGGAATTTTAACCATCTTCGTTGTCTTATGTTCAACTCTTTTTGGTCGTACAGATACTTCAAGCTCTTGTGGTCACTAAAGACGTTGAACGTTGCTCCATACAGATAATGTCTCCATATCTTCAAAGCAAACACCACCGTAGCTAGCTCCAAGTCATGTGTTGGGTAGTTCTTCTCATGCACTCGCAATTGTCTCGAGGCATAAACCACCACTTTTCTGCCTTGCATAAGGATGCATCCTAATCCCTGATATGAAGCGTCACAATAAACTTCAAACGGTTCACTTGGATTAGACAGAACTAACATTGGTGAAGTAGTTAGTCTCCTCTTCAGCTCTTGGAAACTTCCCTCGCAAGCATCTATCCATTCAAAAGCCTGATTCTTCTTGGTGAGTTGAGTGAGTGGTCTGGCAATCTTAGAAAATCCTTTAATGAACCTTCGGTAATATCCTGCTTGTAACGCCCCTTTTTCTCCCTTCAGTCATAATGGGTGAGAAGAAGGAACGTCGCACTATACTGAAACGACCCAAAAATGGCTACGGAAAATTTGAGCTTTTTTTTTTCTTTTAACATAGTTCCGGTTAAAACTTCCATTGAATATACATATACACCTGTTTGTAAATATATCGCGTGATTAATTTAAAATTAAAAGTTCCTCCTTCATATAAAACTTCTTATCAAAAACGTTAAAGAGAAATCAACAGGGAATGAAACATACAGCCATACACAATATGGATAATTACATGTTTTATATCAGAAGCACGAGCCTGTTTAATTTACATTTCCAAAAAAAAGATATACAAAAAGCAAAATGTGTACCTACCCCAAGAGATACAAATATATCTACCCACAATCCAGTAGTACTTTAGGCTCCCTCAAAATAAACGGATAGCCATCAGTAGCCATCAATTTACAACTAACCCTAAGACTGCCTGGAATGAGAAGGAACCGTAAATGGATCCTCCTCAGGGTCCTCGTCGTCTAACGAGACATCCATCGGGACGACAGAACAGTGGGCAGGAGCCCGGGCAGTAGACAAGAGAGAGTCGTCACGTGGGGTATAGTACATATCTGCCCACATATCTCTTACAGGCATATAAAATTCCAACCACACAAAAGCATGAAAGTCAAAAATAGAAGCAGTGTAGCGTCCCCATGCCAAAGACACAGTCAATTCGCCGTGGTACACACATCGGTCAGTTTGCACGTTAATATGCCAGCAATCCGGACCACCATGAAAGTTGATCCTCACATAACCAAAAAATCCATGGGGGCGAAAAGACATTCTCAGCAACTTTGGTCTCAATCGAGATAAGGCCAGAAACCTTGAAACTCACGGGCTTCCTTGTTCTCCTCACGAGTGTCTTCTAGAGAGCATACAATTCAACCAAAATGCCAAATAAAGAAAAGTACCGAAAGAGGTGAGATTCCCAGCTTTCAGTACCAACAAGGCAGCAAGAAAATAAACGGCGTCGAACGCCCACACAAGACACAGTTAACACATACAGGTATAGTAATACATGAAAGCAATTAATGAGAGCAAAACAGCAAGGAACAGTAATTGACATCATCCATAGCCAACTAGCAACATTAGCATTACCAAGAATCAAATAAATATCACAGTCGTAATAGTAAACACATTATCCAATCATGAATGCTCAATGGACCATGTGACTAACAACTCACAACGCAACAAGGGTACCAAAGTTCCTACTCCATGGAGCTAGACATAAACATTTTCGGAGTGAATGATCAAGGAGTAATGCCAGTATATCGTTAGCCTTAAAAATATAGTGTGCTCATCACATTAAAATATTTGTGCAAAATGGCTCACACATGGCACCTCAACAGTTGATCGCGACATAGGACAGCATCTCAGGCAGGATCGTTGGTGTGTTGCATTGGTCTATCCCACGGCCCAAGTGGAGCTACCACTGCCTATCATTGTGAGACACCTACAGCCCGACGCCCCCAGGGTCAACAACATATGACACCTACGCTTAGTCTATTCGCACCCGCACATCGGTGTTATTCAAACTCCTAGGCAACATAGCCTTCTCAACAATGTCCCACGGACAATACGCATGCATGATGACACAATGTCCAATCATGTATGTTCATCAATGATGCATTCAGCATAAGCCTTTCCTTAATGGCACATAAGCAATATTCAATGTCCAACATGACATATCAACAATACATTTATTTAAAACATTGCCTCAATGGCACATCATCATCCTTATCTCATTGAGTACTACATCAATAATTCTCAGCATCAACATGCATTCCTCATTACACACATACCACAATTTCCATATCATGGATCCAAGGATTCCATATTCAAAATCATTTCTTCCCTATTGGGGTGAATGCACATTTCTATCACAATTTAGTAAAGTAAAATCCTTGAATCCAGGGTTTTTAGGTTATGTTTGAGTTACAAAAGATAAAGAACCATAATCTTAATCATTTCCAGATCAAAAATCTCATTTTTGGTCTTGGTAATCGATTACAACACCCTTTGTAATCGATTACCGAGAAAACAGAACCTCTGTAATCAATTACAATCTCATTGTAATCGATTACGTGATTCCCAGAATCACGTTTCGTAACTTCAAGGCTCTGGTAATCGATTACACAACCGTGGTAATCGATTACTAATTGGACAAAACCTCCGTAATCGATTACCCACAAGTTGTAATCGATTACGTGATTCCCAGCAGCCCCATTTCGTGACATCGGAGGCTTGGTAATCGATTACACTCCTCTTGTAATCGATTACAAGCTAAACAGAATCTCTGTAATCGATTACACACCAGACGTAATCGATTACTAGATTTCCAGAATCACGATTTTGTATCTTTAAGAGCTTGGTAATCGATTACAAGCCCCGTGTAATCGATTACTACGCATAAACTTGTAGAAAAACAGAGTTCTCATGTCCTCTAACTCAAACCAAACCATTTCTCATCATATTTAATCAACAAGATACTCAAATACACCTTCAAATCATGCAAGAGACATCAATAAATCATACAAACCCAACAAAATACATTATCATCAAGAACAACATAAAAATGAGAGAACTTTATACATGGATTTAAAAATCAACAACAATACACATACAAGACATTCCCTTACTACCAAGATTGGTTGAAGAGGATCATCTCCCTCTTACCTATTTGGAAAACAACACAATGTGCCACTCCTTCTTGTCCTAGATTTTCATTTTCCCCCCTTCAAGGAAACTCCAATGTGAGTGATCACCACAATGTTCACTCAAACCATGAAAAATAGGTTCTTGGTCACCAAGGTGGCCAAGAGAAAATGAAAATAACAAGGAAATGGAAGAAAGTTGAAGACTTTACCTTAAAGCTCCAAGCTTTAGCTTTAATGGTGGAAGAGAAATGGAAGAAGAAGAAGAAGAAGAACCAAAAGATAACCACCAAGGAGAATAGTCTTGGAATGGTGGAAGGAACAAGAAAATGTGATTTGTTTGGCAAATAAGGAAGTTGGTCTCCAATGTGAGTGTGTGCGTGTGTACGGTGGAGAGAAGAAGAAGAGAGAAAAAGAGAAATGGGTATTTGAGTTTAGAGAGATGAGTGAAATATTAAGACAATGGAAGGGAAAATATTTGGGCTTCCCCCCTTGTGGCTTCTGCCGTAGAAGAGTGGAAAAGGGAGAGAGAAAAATGTGTTGCAAGGGAAATTGTTAGGAAGCTTCCCATAACAAGCTTGGATTAAATTTAATCTTTCTTTTGAAATTAAAACTAATAGATGTGATACAAAAATTAGATTTTGAATAATGTGATAATATTTTTAATACATGTTATTATTTATTGGACAATAGTTATAGTTGGCGAGAAGTCAAGTATTAACAAACGACAGATAAATTCTTCACAGTGTTTTATCATTTCATCTGTTAAGATTTCTTGAAAAATGTGAAACCTTGTAAACTGTGTCCGGCCTCAGGTTTAGTAAGATCCCCCGTCGACGTTTCCATAGTTCAAGGTTCTCGGAGAAAATGTCTCATTTCTCCGGTTCCGCTCAGTACACACGTAAAACGAGAAATATTTTAAAATATTCCGCGTTCTCAGAAAATTCCAAGAAAATTCCAGAAAATCATAAATATTTTTAGAATGAATTCTGATAGTAGAAAAGTAAATTTTTGGGGTGTTACACTGCTAATCCAACAAAGCTTTGGATTTCCATCACCGTCTTTGGCCTTTCCCATTGTAGTACAACTTCAACCTTCGAAGGATTTACAGCAATCCCTTCTTTCGAAATCACAGGGCCCAAGAATTTTTCTTCATCGAACAAAAACTCACACTTGGACAATTTAGTATACAACTCTTTCTCCTTCAAAATCTGAAGAACTAGACTGAGATGTTCAGCATGATCCTCCTGATTTTGTCAATAGATCAAGATGTCGTCGATGAAAACAACGATGAATCTGTCCAAATAAGGATGAAAGATCTTATTCATATAGTCCATGAAGACAGCAGGTGCATTAGTCAAACCAACAGGCATTACCAAATACTCATAATGTCCATAAAGAGTACGAAAAGCCGTTTTGGGAATGTCTTCCACTTTCACTCTAATCTGATGGTAACTCGATCACAAATCAATTTTGGAAAACACCGCCGCTCCTTTCAGTTGGTCCATGAGGTCATCTATCCTTGGCAATGGATACTTGTTCTTAATTGTGACCTTATTCAATTGACGATAATCCACACATAACCTCGACGTACCATCCTTCTTCTTAACTAGCAACACTGGTGCTCCCCAAGGTGATACACTGGGTCTCACGAATTGTTTCTCCAAAAGTTCCTCTAGTTGCTTCTTGAGTTCTACAAGTTCTGCTGGCAACATTCGGTAAAGCGCTATAGAAATAGGGCCAGCTCCAGGCACAAGGTCAATAGTAAACTCGATTTCCCGTTTCGGTGGCAAACTCGGTACATCTTTAGGAAAAACTTCAGGAAACTCTTGAACCATAGAGATCGCGTCCAAATCTACCTCATTCTCAACATTCAAAGAAGATAATAGCATGTATCTCCGAGCTCCTTCATTCAAGAAAGCTTTCACTTGGTTGGCCATCACAAAACCATAATTCTCATCCAAAGGAAAAATTATTATTTTTCTATAACAGTCTAATAGGACATGGTTAACAGATAACTAATCCATCCCTAAGATCACATCTAATTGAGATAAGGGCAAACAGATCAAATCGATAGAAAAGATTCGACCTTAACAATCAATGGGCAATTTAAATAGACTTTGGCAGTGACAACGGGTTTAGTAGTTGGAGTTGAAACAGTCAAATCAAATGGTAAAGAAGACACAGGTAAACCAAGCCTTTTCACACAGTCATATGAGATGAAAGAATGAGTTACACCAGAATCATACAGTACAATTAAAAGATTACCTTCGATGAGACCTTCCCTTTATATAAGATCTTTGGATTCAGAGGCTTCAGCACCACTCAGGGTGTAAACCCGACCTCAGCCTGTGGTTTAGTTGTCCTAGCAACATTGACGGAAGGTTTCGCCTTAGTTTGATTATAATCACGGGAAACATGTCCCGGTTTCCTGCACCTAAAGCAGATGATCCCCTTGATAGTGCAGTCTCTTGTATAGTGCTCATTCTCGCACTTCATGCACCTCGATGTTGATGCCGCAGTCGGACTTGTCCTTCCTGGGCTTCTACTAGGACTTCCACCCTGTGGACTTTGTTGTTAATTTCCAGGTGGTCTGGAATAGGGCTTCTTCTGGTAACGACCAACACCACTGCTTCCTCCTCTTTGAGACTGAATTGGCCCAAAGTTTCTGTTTCTCGCCTCATGCGCCTGGTCCAAACTTTCCACCTGGTAGCATGTATCGAGTAACTCAGAAAATTGAGTAATCTTCAAGGTTATGACGGCTCTCTTCACATCATGTCTCAGACCTTCTTCGAACTTTTGGCACTTCCAAGCTTCATTGGGTTAGTGTTGAAAGTAAGTTGAGAACCTTGACAAGCTCTCGAACTTAGCAGCATACTCGCTCATGGTCATATTTCCTTGTCGCAAATCCAGAAATTCCATTTCATTCGCGTGTCTGGCACTTTCAGGGAAATACTTATTCAAGAACCTCTCTCTGAACACTTCCCAAGTAATCGCCCGATTCTCAGCTTGCAACAACCTTTGCTCTCCTGTTCACTAGTCCTCAACGTCTCCAATTAGCATAAATGCCGCATAGGTCACTTTATTGTCATCGGCACAGTTCATGCCAGTAAATATCTTTTTCAGCTCTTTGATCCAGAGAGTAGCTTTCTCAGGATCAAACTCTCCTTTGAATTGCGGAGGGTTCATGCGACGAAATTTCGCTAAATTTTGGGCATCAGTTGTAGCCTCCAGTTGTTGTGTAGTCCTTGCCTGCTGTTGAGCAGTTTGTTGATTCTGCTGCAGCATTGCTTCAGCCATCTTCTGTATTACTTCCACTACAAGAAAAAACGAGATTTGCGAAGGATAAATTTACCGCAAATCACTCAAAATCTGTTGCAAATTAACAATTTGCGGCAGATTTGCGGTGGATTCGGGACCGCCGTAAATACGGTTGATGCAATATAGTTTCAGCGGATTTTAATTTCTGCCGCAAATTTGAGGCGAATTTTTCCGCCGCAAAACTCTCCGGTAACATACAGGAATCGTTGCCGGAAATGAGCTAATTTGCGGTGGATTTTTCCACCGTAAATTTACGGCAGATTTGTCTGCCACAAATTTGTGGCAGATTTTTCAATTTGCAGAGGATTTAGCGGCAGATTATCCATCGCAAAAATCTACACAAATCTGCGGCTGATATTTCTACCGCAAAATCCATCGCAAAGTTTTTTTAATATAAAAATAAATAAATTAAATATTCAAAATCTACAATATAACAAAATACACTCAGACATCAATTTCAACCTGTCAATACATTTAACTAATCCATAAAACAAATATAATAAATCACATACAACATAACTCATTGTTCAAATTCAACATAACAAAGTTTGTTCAAATACAAAGTTTAATGCACTTATCTATTAGGATAACAATTGATTTACATGTATCATGATTACACTTTATTAAACACCCTTACTAAGGTCTCATCACACTTATAAAGGCATAGAAGAAAGGTGCCCACACTTAGGAAAGCTAATTTTTCCCAAAACAACATTTTGGCATTTTTCTAAATTTCAACCCATGACCTTTGCTCAGTAAAATGAGCATAACTTGAGTTACGTATGTCGAAACGAGGTAAATTAGGTGTCCTTAGAAAGCTAAGAGAAAGAGCTACAACTTTCATGAAGAGTACAAAAGCTAATTCTCATTATATCTTTCTACATAGGCCGTGTTGTTTTACATGGCCCACCTCGTGTCCTTCTCTGTCTGCACGTTTCCACTATATTTGAACTGGCAGAGAGGGACACGGCCTAACCCGTGTTTTAGCACACAGGCCGTGTTGTTTTGACAGAAGTTTTGCAGAACCGTGGTTACGGTTCCATTAGCCAAAATCTTGAATTTTGGCCACTCTAATCCAGTTTCTAGGTGAGTTTAAGTCTCAAACAAGTTTGCAAACATAAAGGGAACATAAAACACTAAAAGATTTCGCCAAAAATGTATCAAAACACTACAAATCTCATCCTTGGTTATTCAAAACCTAAAACTCCAAATTCTTATTTCAAATGGAAAATCAAGGTATACAAGTAATGAAAAACTATTCTCATGTCTCTAGCAAACCAAATCATGTTATTCTCAAGTTTTCTAATAAGATTCAAGCCAAAACATGCAAAAACAACTCAAAACCCCAATTCCCACATCAAGTCACAACTCAAGAACAAGATGAAAGGAATAAGAAAGTGAGTCAAGAATAAGATTTTTCCTCTACCTCAACGACGTATTGCGAGGGAGGAGTGGTGCGGTTCTGAAGGAGTAGCACAATGCGGTGCAGCAGCTGTGACGCGGTATGGCGGCAGGGGCTGCATGGCTGCAGGAGTGGCACAGTGCGGCGGCAGGGGCGACATGGGCAAAATGGTGGGAGAGGGGTGAAATGGTAGGAGAAGGAAGAAATAGTGGGAGAGGAAAGAAATGGTGGGAGAAGAAAAAAATGGTGGGATAAGGCCTCTGGTTGGCTATTTAAGATCTGATACTTGAATTTGAATTTGCGACGGATTTTGCGGAGGATTTTTCTGTCGCAAACCATTTTTATTAAAAAAAGTACGGTCAATACTCATCCGACACATTTTTTTTAAATTTTTGTAGTGGAATTTGCGACAGATATTTCTACGGCAATATTTTTTTTTTGGTGAAGAAAAATCCGCCGCAAAATCGGTGATAATTTTTTTTTATTTTTTTATTTTTAAAATTTAAAAATAAATTTCTATTTTATTTAATAATTTGTGGTGGAAATATCCGCCGCAAAATTTTTTTCATAAAAAAAACTTTTCACGGTGAATGTTTCGCCGGAAAAATTGGGGGGGGGAAATCTGCGCAAAATCCGCAAGAACGGATCTGCCAAGCAAATTTGAGACGGATTATAATCCGCTGCAAATATGCCTCCATTTGTGAATCCGCCGCAAAAAATCCACCACAAAAACACGTTTTTCTTGTAGTGTTCAATTGCAGCAGCCATGTCTCCTTTGCGAGCCACACTTTCTTTCAAATCAAACTACACAAAACAGAGAAAGTCAGATGCATCCTTGCAGAATACCAAACACAGAGAGTTCACACAGCACAAACAAGACAGTCCAAAACCACACGACCCAAAAGAAAACTTAAACCGGGTGCTCTGATACCAAGACAGTGTAACGCCCTCATTTTCTCAATACCCGCGAAGAAGGAACGTCACACTATAATACTTTGAAAACATAAAACGAAATAAATTAAACTGCGGAAAAGGGTAATTGTTTTTTTTTTGATTCATTGACTCGGTTCATTTTTATGGTTATTTAAGTTCCTTTACAAATGTTACTATTTTTTTTTGTTAAATCATGTCATTACCAAGTGGCGTCAAAGAGTTAATTTAAAAATCCATTACGCATAGAGGCAATTATTAAAACAGTCGTAATAAAATCGATATAAGGTAAACCATACATAATATATATATTCATACCTATATGCATAAGCCTGTTTAGTTACATTCCAAAATATACAAAAAGAGCAAAAGCTTTACCTACCCAAGGTAATTACAAATTTACACCCATCAATCTAGCAAAAAGCCAGGCTCCCCCAAAAAGATAATGGATAGCCATTAGTAGCCACCGACAGAACCAACCCCTAAGACTGATGAGAAGGGACCGTATAAGGGTCCTCCTCGGGGTCCTCTTCATCCGATGAAACATCCATCGGAGCGACAGAGCAACGGGTAGGAGCCTGAGCAGTAGAAAGGAAAGAGTCATCACGTGGGGTGTAATACATGTCAGCCCACATATCCCTAACGGGCATATAAAACTCTAGACAAACAAAAGCATGAAAATCAAAAATAAGGGCGTCATAACGACCCCATGCCAAGGACACAGTCAGCTCCCCATGGTACCCGCAAGGGTCCATCTGCATATTAATGTGCCAACATCAAGGCCTCCATGAAAAGTGATCCATGTGTAGCCCAAAAATCCACGAGGATGCGACGTCATCCTCGATAAACTTCAATCGTAATCTGGCTAGAAGCCTGAAAACTCAGGAGCTTCCTTCTCTTCTTCACGAACGTCTTCTCAGAAGTACACAATCCAACCGAATACAAAAATAGAGAAAATACAGAAAGAGGTGAGACACCCAGCTTACAGTACCAAAATGGCAGCAAGGAAACAATACGGCGTTGGACGCCCACATATAGCACAGTTCGCATATCCAATTACAGTAATAATAGAAATCAATAGTGAGAGCAAAATAACAATTAATGACAGTAAGTATTATTAACAACAGGCAGGTGGCATCAACAATTCCAATATTCAATAGTCTAAGAAATCAAATAATTATTGCAGTTACAATAATAAACATATTTTATAATTATAAATGCTCATGCTCAATGAATTATATGACTGACAGTTCACAATGCAAAGGGTTCCAATATTCCTACTCCATGGAACTAGATATAAACATTTTTCGGAGTGAATGATCAAGGAGTAATGTCAGTATATCGTTAGCCTTAAAAATATAGTGTGCTTTATCTCATAAAAATGTTTGCGCAATTCGCTTATACATGGCACCTCGACAGTTGATCGCAATATAGGACAACGTCTCAGTCAGGATCGTCGGTGTGCCGCATCGGTCTATCCCACAGCCCCAGTGGAGCTACCATTGTCTACTGTGAGATACCCGCACCCCGACGCCCTCATGGCCAACCATTATGACCCTACGCTTATTCTACTCGCACCCGCACATAGGTGTTATTCAAACTCCTAGGCACACATCGCCTTTCTAACAATGTCCAATGGACAACTCATATGCATGACAACTCAATTTCAATCATGCATGTTCATCAATGATGCATTCATTATAAGCATACCACAATGGTATTTATATATATATATATATATATATATATATATATATATATATACATATACATATTCATTTCTCAACGTCATCACATCATGATATTCTCAAGTACAAAATCAACAAGTGCTTAACCCACATAGGGATTTATAACAACATAAGATCAATTCTCAATATCAATATGTAATCATACATAGCTTATAAATTTTCACAAGTTCATATCTCAGATCCATATTTTCAAAGTCTTAAGCTTTGATTAATTATGACAAATTTTGGGTTAATTTAACCTTTCAAAACCGTGGTCTTCTAAATGTTATGATCCCCTTTAATTCTTCCACTTCTTTAAGAATTATGCAAGTCTCTAAATCTTAGATTTCCAAAGATGCTCCAAGGCATCATTTAGCCTCAAGGTTTTCTCTCTAAAACCGTAGCCTTCAAGGGTCTCCAAAGTCCAATTTTTCATTCCATTTTAGGTATTAGTTTCTTAATATCAATTTACTTAAATTTTAATTCACCAAGATCAATCCAAACCCTTATGGTTTCAAAACAAAACTGTGGCTTCCTTTTAAGGTGTTCAACCCTTAAAATTTTCCATTTATTAACCTCAATGTTATGATTCAATATTTAATTACATAAGCATTATTTATTTGTTCACAAAAATAATTTTCAACCTAAAATCTCCCTCAAAACCATGACCATCATGCTAGGGTAGGAAACTCCAAATTTTCCATTTAACAACCCTAACATGATCAAGCACATTTAACACTTCCAATACACCCAAGATCACCAATCAAAATTTAATCAAATCCAAGAGCACATGAACAAGCAAAAATCACAAAACAACATGAACATACAAGGGTTCCCTCACCACCATTATTGGTAGAAGTGAGTAATCTCCCTCTTACCTAAGGAAGAATCACGAAAATGACTCCTTCAAGCTCTTTAAAGAATTCAGTTTTGAAGCCTTCAAAACCCTAGAAAT
Source organism: Ormosia emarginata (assembly GCA_029884605.1). NCBI lineage: Eukaryota > Viridiplantae > Streptophyta > Magnoliopsida > Fabales > Fabaceae > Ormosia > Ormosia emarginata. Next base: position 5,740,902 of record JAQQTP010000037.1, read on the forward strand.
TTCCATCATCTAGAATCAACCTTTAGCATATGGATCTTTGGTCTCCTTTGAGACCTTAGACTATGAAAATGAAGAGAAAGAAGAAGAAAGGTGGAAGCTTTACCTCAAAGTTAGTAGCTTTGCCTTGGAAGACAATGGAAAAAGGTTGGATTTTTGAAGAATCTTTCTAAAGAGAAAGTGTAAAGGAGATGGATGGGAGTATGGAAATGGTGTTTGTGAAGAGAAAGGTGAAGCAAAATGGGTGAAGATGGGGCTGCAATTTCGCAACCATGGAGGAGGAGTAGAGAGAAGGAGGAGAAAATAAAAAGGATGAAGTTTTAGAGAGAGAAAATATTTTGGTGAAATGAAATAATTTTGGGTATTTTGTATTAAGTGAGGAGGCAAAAATTTGCCTCCTTTGACCATGCTTGCCGCGGCTTCAAGGGGAGAGAGAGGGGAGGGATTTTGGCTTCCTTGACAAGCCAAGGGTAAGATGGTCATTTGGTCCAAAGCTTCTCAAAGAAGCTTCTTAATTAGGGTATAAAATTTGAATTAAAGTGAGTTTGATTAGACATAAAGTAGATTGCATTAGGATAATGTGATAGGATTTTTATTACATGCTATTATCCAATAGATAATTACTACAATCGACAGAAGTCAGTATTAATTTATCTGATGGATGAAATTTACACAGCGTTTTGTTATTTGTCTGTTAAATTTTCTCAAAAAATATGAAACCTCGTAAACCGTGTCCAGCCTCGAGTTTAGTAAGATCCCCCGTCGACGTTTCCATAGATTAAGGTTCTCGGGATAAATACTTCATTTTTCCGGCTCCGTTCAGTTTGTACGCAAAATGAGAAATAATATTAAAATATTCTACGTTCTCAGAAAAATTCCATAAAATCACAAATATTATAAAATGAATATTTATAATAAAATAAATAAATTTTGGGGTGTTACAACTCTCCCTATCAAATAAGAATTTCACCCTCGAAATTTTCATACGTTAAAATAATTTTGGATATTGCTCCTTTATTTTGTCCTCTAGTTCCCAAGCCGCAACTCCAATCGTCTCGTTCCAGATTACTTTCACCAATGAAATGTCTTTCCCCCTGAGTTGCTTCATTCTCCTATCCTCAATCCTTACAGGAGTTATTTCATAAGTCAAGGTTTCCTTTAATTGTACCGAATCAGGTGCTCTGACATGATCAGGACTTGGAATGTATTTTCGGAGCTGTGACACATGAAAGATATTATGGAGATTTGAAAGGGAAGGGGGTAAGGCTATTTAGTAAGTAACAGGACCTATCCGACGAAGGATTTGATAAGGTCCAAGAAATTTTGGAGTGAGCTTTCTAGATTTGAGAACTCGACCGACCCCAGTCGTAGGCGTAACTTTTAGGAACACATGTTCTCCTTCTTCAAATTCAAGAGGTTTTCTTCTTTTGTCCACATAACTCTTTTGTCGACTCTGGGTCGTTCACATCTTCTCCAGAATCATCTTGACCTTCTCAGCCGTCTGTTGAATAAGATCAGGTCCGACTGTAAGCCATTCTCCATCTTGATACCAACATAAAGGTGTTCGACACCTCCGCCCATATAGAGCTTCATAGGGGGTCATCCCTATACTTGAGTGATAACTGTTGTTATAGGTGAATTCTACCAACGGTAAGATTTCATCCCAACCTCCAGTTTGCTCTATAGCACATGCTCTAAGCAGATCCTCCAATGACTGAATTGTTCTTTCAGATTGACCGTCCGTCTGAGGATGATATGCAGAACTCAACTGTAGCTTTATCCCCATTGCTTCTTGAAGACTCTGCCAAAACTTCGATGTAAATTTGGGATCTCGGTCAGAAACAATACTTGTAGGTACACCATGTAGTCTGACAATTTCACCGATGTACAATTGAGTCAACTTCTCCAAGGGGTATCTTATGTTGATTGGAAAAAAGTGTGATGACTTTGTAAGTCTATCCACGATTACCCATATTGAACCATAACCTCTTTTCGTTCTTGGTAATCCAACAACAAAGTCCATGGCAATGCTATCCCATTTCCATTCGGGAATAGTCAAGGGTTGCAAAAATCCTGATGGTCTTTGATGTTCAATCTTTGTCTTCTGACAAACCAAACAAGATGATACGCATCTAGCGATATCTCTTTTCATCCCATGCCACCAAAACAATTTCTTTAAGTCTTGATACATTTTGGTCATTCCAGGATGCATACTTAACTGACTCGTATGAGCATGTTCAAGTATATACTTCCTCAGTTCCTCATCTTTAGGTACACAAACTCTACCTTGGAATCTTAAAATTCCATCACTTCTTTCTTCTAACGTTGATACACCGCCCTGCTTTATCAGCTCTCTTTCTTCTCACAAGAACTTATCATCTTTCTGCTTTTCTCGGATGTCTTCCAGCAAGTCATTCGAAATAGTGACCATATTCATACAGATTTTTCCTGGCATTAGCTCCACAAAAGACCATACGTCTCTGAATTGTTCTATCAAGTCTTTCTCTCTAATCATCATGATAGAAACACTGATTATCTTCCTACTTAAGGCATCGACCACCACATTCGCCTTCCCAGGGTGATACTAAAGTTGGAAGTCATAGTCTTTCAGGAATTTTAACCATCTTCGTTGTCTTATGTTCAACTCTTTTTGGTCGTACAGATACTTCAAGCTCTTGTGGTCACTAAAGACGTTGAACGTTGCTCCATACAGATAATGTCTCCATATCTTCAAAGCAAACACCACCGTAGCTAGCTCCAAGTCATGTGTTGGGTAGTTCTTCTCATGCACTCGCAATTGTCTCGAGGCATAAACCACCACTTTTCTGCCTTGCATAAGGATGCATCCTAATCCCTGATATGAAGCGTCACAATAAACTTCAAACGGTTCACTTGGATTAGACAGAACTAACATTGGTGAAGTAGTTAGTCTTCTCTTCAGCTCTTGGAAACTTCCCTCGCAAGCATCTATCCATTCAAAAGCCTGATTCTTCTTGGTGAGTTGAGTGAGTGGTCTGGCAATCTTAGAAAATCCTTTAATGAACCTTCGGTAATATCCTGCTTGTAACGCCCCTTTTTCTCCCTTCAGTCATAATGGGTGAGAAGAAGGAACGTCGCACTATACTGAAACGACCCAAAAATGGCTACGGAAAATTTGAGCTTTTTTTTTTCTTTTAACATAATTCCGGTTAAAACTTCCATTGAATATACATATACACCTGTTTGTAAATATATCGCGTGATTGATTTAAAATTAAAAGTTCCTCCTTCATATAAAACTTCTTATCAAAAACGTTAAAGAGAAATCAACAGGGAATGAAACATACAGCCATACACAATATGGATAATTACATGTTTTATATCAGAAGCACGAGCCTGTTTAATTTACATTTCCAAAAAAAAGATATACAAAAAGCAAAATGTGTACCTACCCCAAGAGATACAAATATATCTACCCACAATCCAGTAGTACGTCAGGCTCCCTCAAAATAAACGGATAGCCATCAGTAGCCATCAATTTACAACTAACCCTAAGACTGCCTGGAATGAGAAGGAACCGTAGATGGATCCTCCTCAGGGTCCTCGTCGTCTAACGAGACATCCATCGGGACGGACAGAACAGTGGGCAGGAGCCCGGGCAGTAGACAAGAGAGAGTCGTCACGTGGGGTATAGTACATATCTGCCCACATATCTCTTACAGGCATATAAAATTCCAACCACACAAAAGCATGAAAGTCAAAAATAGAAGCAGTGTAGCGTCCCCATGCCAAAGACACAGTCAATTCGCCGTGGTACACACATCGGTCAGTTTGCACGTTAATATGCCAGCAATCCGGACCACCATGAAAGTTGATCCTCACATAACCAAAAAATCCATGGGGGCGAAAAGACATTCTCAGCAACTTTGGTCTCAATCGAGATAAGGCCAGAAACCTTGAAACTCACGGGCTTCCTTGTTCTCCTCACGAGTGTCTTCTAGAGAGCATACAATTCAACCAAAATGCCAAATAAAGAAAAGTACCGAAAGAGGTGAGATTCCCAGCTTTCAGTACCAACAAGGCAGCAAGAAAATAAACGGCGTCGAACGCCCACACAAGACACAGTTAACACATACAGGTATAGTAATACATGAAAGCAATTAATGAGAGCAAAACAGCAAGGAACAGTAATTGACATCATCCATAGCCAACTAGCAACATTAGCATTACCAAGAATCAAATAAATATCACAGTCGTAATAGTAAACACATTATCCAATCATGAATGCTCAATGGACCATGTGACTAACAACTCACAACGCAACAAGGGTACCAAAGTTCCTACTCCATGGAGCTAGACATAAACATTTTCGGAGTGAATGATCAAGGAGTAATGCCAGTGTATCGTTAGCCTTAAAAATATAGTGTGCTCATCACATTAAAATATTTGTGCAAAATGGCTCACACATGGCACCTCAACAGTTGATCGCGACATAGGACAGCATCTCAGGCAGGATCGTCGGTGTGTTGCATTGGTCTATCCCACGGCCCTAGTGGAGCTACCACTGTCTATTGTGAGACACCTACAGCCCGACGCCCCCAGGGTCAACAACATATGACACCTACGCTTAGTCTATTCGCACCCGCACATCGGTGTTATTCAAACTCCTAGGCAACATAGCCTTCTCAACAATGTCCCACGGACAATACGCATGCATGATGACACAATCCAATCATGTATGTTCATCAATGATGCATTCAGCATAAGCCTTTCCTTAATGGCACATAAGCAATATTCAATGTCCAACATGACATATCAACAATACATTTATTTAAAACATTGCCTCAATGGCACATCATCATCCTTATCTCATTGAGTACTACATCAATAATTCTCAGCATCAACATGCATTCCTCATTACACACATACCACAATTTCCATATCATGGATCCAAGGATTCCATATTCAAAATCATTTCTTCCCTATTGGGGTGAATGCACATTTCTATCACAATTTAGTAAAGTAAAATCCTTGAATCCAGGGTTTTTAGGTTATGTTTGAGTTACAAAAGATAAAGAACCATAATCTTAATCATTTCCAGATCAAAAATCTCATTTTTGGTCTTGGTAATCGATTACAGCACCCTTGTAATCGATTACCTGAGAAACAGAACCTCTGTAATCAATTACAATCTCATTGTAATCGATTACGTGATTCCCAGAATCACGTTTCGTAACTTCAAGGCTCTAGTAATCGATTACACAACCGTGGTAATCGATTACCAATTGGACAAAACCTCCGTAATCGATTACCCACAAGTTGTAATCGATTACGTGATTCCCAGCAGCCCCATTTCGTGACATCGGAGGCTTGGTAATCGATTACACTCCTCTTGTAATCGATTACAAGCTAAACAGAATCTCTGTAATCGATTACACACCAGACGTAATCGATTACTAGATTTCCAGAATCACGATTTTGTATCTTTAAGAGCTTGGTAATCGATTACAAGCCCCGTGTAATCGATTACTACGCATAAACTTGTAGAAAAACAGAGTTCTCAGGTCCTCTAACTCAAACCAAACCATTTCTCATCATATTTAATCAACAAGATACTCAAATACACCTTCAAATCATGCAAGAGACATCAATAAATCATACAAACCCAACAAAATACATTATCATCAAGAACAACATAAAAATGAGAGAACTTTATACATGGATTTAAAAATCAACAACAATACACATACAAGACATTCCCTTACTACCAAGATTGGTTGAAGAGGATCATCTCCCTCTTACCTATTTGGAAAACAACACAATGTGCCACTCCTTCTTGTCCTAGATTTTCATTTTCCCCCCTTCAAGGAAACTCCAATGTGAGTGATCACCACAATGTTCACTCAAACCATGAAAAATAGGTTCTTGGTCACCAAGGTGGCCAAGAGAAAATGAAAATAACAAGGAAATGGAAGAAAGTTGAAGACTTTACCTTAAAGCTCCAAGCTTTAGCTTTAATGGTGGAAGAGAAATGGAAGAAGAAGAAGAAGAAGAACCAAAAGATAACCACCAAGGAGAATAGTCTTGGAATGGTGGAAGGAACAAGAAAATGTGATTTGTTTGGCAAATAAGGAAGTTGGTCTCCAATGTGAGTGTGTGTGTGTGTACGGTGGAGAGGAAGAAGAAGAGAGAAAAAGAGAAATGGGTATTTGAGTTTAGAGAGATGAGTGAAATATTAAGACAATGGAAGGGAAAATATTTGGGCTTCCCCCCTTGTGGCTTCTGCCGTAGAAGAGTGGAAAAAGGGAGAGAGAAAAATGTGTTGCAAGGGAAATTGTTAGGAAGCTTCCCATAACAAGCTTGGATTAAATTTAATCTTTCTTTTGAAATTAAAACTAATAGATGTGATACAAAAATTAGATTTTGAATAATGTGATAATATTTTTAATACATGTTATTATTTATTGGACAATAGTTATAGTTGGCAGAAGTCAGTATTAACAAATCTGACAGATAAATTCTTCACAGTGTTTTATCATTTCATCTGTTAAGGTTTCTTGAAAAATGTGAAACCTTATAAACTGTGTCCGGCCTCAGGTTTAGTAAGATCCCCCGTCGACATTTCCATAGTTCAAGGTTCTCGGAGAAAATGTCTCATTTCTCCGGTTCCGCTCAGTACACACGTAAAACGAGAAATATTTTAAAATATTCCGCGTTCTCAGAAAATTCCAAGAAAATTCCAGAAAATCATAAATATTTTTAGAATGAATTCTGATAGTAGAAAAGTAAATTTTTGGGGTGTTACACTGCTAATCCAACAAAGCTTTGGATTTCCATCACCGTCTTTGGCCTTTCCCATTGTAGTACAACTTCAACCTTCGAAGGATTTACAGCAATCCCTTCTTTCGAAATCACAGGGCCCAAGAATTTTTCTTCATCGAACAAAAACTCACACTTGGACAATTTAGTATACAACTCTTTCTCCTTCAAAATCTGAAGAACTAGACTGAGATGTTCAGCATGATCCTCCTGATTTTGTCAATAGATCAAGATGTCGTCGATGAAAACAACGATGAATCTGTCCAAATAAGGATGAAAGATCTTATTCATATAGTCCATGAAGACAGCAGGTGCATTAGTCAAACCAACAGGCATTACCAAATACTCATAATGTCCATAAAGAGTACGAAAAGCCGTTTTGGGAATGTCTTCCACTTTCACTCTAATCTGATGGTAACCCGATCACAAATCAATTTTGGAAAACACCGCCGCTCCTTTCAGTTGGTCCATGAGGTCATCTATCCTTGGCAATGGATACTTGTTCTTAATTGTGACCTTATTCAATTGACGATAATCCACACATAACCTTGAAGTACCGTCCTTCTTCTTAACTAGCAACACTGGTGCTCCCCAAGGTGATACACTGGGTCTCACGAATTGTTTCTCCAAAAGTTCCTCTAGTTGCTTCTTGAGTTCTACAAGTTCTGCTGGCAACATTCGGTAAAGCGCTATAGAAATAGGGCCAGCTCCAGGCACAAGGTCAATAGTAAACTCGATTTCCCGTTTCGGTGGCAAACTCGGTACATCTTTAGGAAAAACTTCAGGAAACTCTTGAACCATAGAGATCGCGTCCAAATCTACCTCATTCTCAACTTTCAAAGAAGGTAATAGCATGTATCTCCGAGCTCCTTCATTCAAGAAAGCTTTCACTTGGTTGGCCATCACAAAACCATAATTCTCATCCAAAGGAAAAATTATTATTTTTCTAGAACAGTCTAATAGGACATGGTTAACAGATAACTAATCCATCCCTAAGATCACATCTAATTGAGATAAGGGCAAACAGATCAAATCGATAGAAAAGATTCGACCTTAACAATCAATGGGCAATTTAAATAGACTTTGGCAGTGACAACGGGTTTAGTAGTTGGAGTTGAAACAGTCAAATCAAATGGTAAAGAAGACACAGGTAAACCAAGCCTTTTCACACAGTCTTATGAGATGAAAGAATGAGTTACACCAGAATCATACAGTACAATTAAAAGATTACCTTCGATGAGACCTTCCCTTTATATAAGATCTTTGGATTCAGAGGCTTCAGCACCACTCAGGGTGTAAACCCGACCTCAGCCTGTGGTTTAGTTGTCCTAGCAACATTGACGGAAGGTTTCGCCTTAGTTTGATTATAATCACGGGAAACATGTCCCGGTTTCCTGCACCTAAAGCAGATGATCCCCTTGATAATGCAGTCTCTTGTATAGTGCTCATTCCCGCACTTCATGCACCTCGATGTTGATGTCGCAGTCGGACTTGTCCTTCCTGGGCTTCTACTAGGACTTCCACCCTGTGGACTTTGTTGTTAATTTCCAGGTGGTCTGGAATAGGGCTTCTTCTGGTAACGGCCAACACCACTGCTTCCTCCTCTTTGAGACTGAATTGGCCCAAAGTTTCTGTTTCTTGCCTCATGCGCCTGGTCCAAACTTTCCACCTGGTAGCATGTATCGAGTAACTCAGAAAATTGAGTAATCTTCAAGGTTATGACGGCTCTCTTCACATCATGTCTCAGACCTTCTTCGAACTTTTGGCACTTCCAAGCTTCATTGGGTTAGTGTTGAAAGTAAGTTGAGAACCTTGACAAGCTCTCGAACTTAGCAGCATACTCGCTCATGGTCATATTTCCTTGTCGCAAATCCAGAAATTCCATTTCATTCGCGTGTCTGGCACTTTCAGGGAAATACTTATTCAAGAACCTCTCTCTGAACACTTCCCAAGTAATCGCCCGATTCTCAGCTTGCAACAACCTTTGCTCTCCTGTTCACTAGTCCTCAACGTCTCCAATTAGCATAAATGCCGCATAGGTCACTTTATTGTCATCGGCACAGTTCATGCCAGTAAATATCTTTTTCAGCTCTTTGATCCAGAGAGTAGCTTTCTCAGGATCAAACTCTCCTTTGAATTGCAGAGGGTTCATGCGACGAAATTTCGCTAAATTTTGGGCATCAGTTGTAGCCTCCAGTTGTTGTGTAGTCCTCGCCTGCTGTTGAGCAGTTTGTTGATTCTGCTGCAGCATTGCTTCAGCCATCTTCTGTATTACTTCCACTACAAGAAAAAACGAGATTTGCGAAGGATAAATTTACCACAAATCACTCAAAATCTTTTGCAAATTAACAATTTGCGGCAGATTTGCGGTGGATTCGGGACCGCCGTAAATACGGTTGATGCAATATAGTTTCAGCGGATTTTAATTTCTGCCGCAAATTTGAGGCGAATTTTTCCGCCGCAAAACTCTCCGGTAATATACAGGAATCGTTGCCGGAAATGAGCTAATTTGCGGTGGATTTTTCCACCGTAAATTTGCGGCGGATTTGTCTGCCACAAATTTGTGGCAGATTTTTCAATTTGCAGAGGATTTAGCGGCAGATTATCCATCGCAAAAATCTACAGAAATCTGCGGCTGATATTTCTACCGCAAAATCCATCGCAAAGTTTTTTTAATATAAAAATAAATAAATTAAATATTCAAAATCTACAATATAACAAAATACACTCAGACATCAATTTCAACCTGTCAATACATTTAACTAATCCATAAAACAAATATAATAAATCACATACAACATAACTCATTGTTCAAATTCAACATAACAAAGTTTGTTCAAATACAAAGTTTAATGCACTTATCTATTAGGATAACAATTGATTTACATGTATCATGATTACACTTTATTAAACACCCTTACTAAGGTCTCATCACACTTATAAAGGCATAGAAGAAAGGTGCCCACACTTAGGAAAGCTAATTTTTCCCAAAACAACATTTTGGCATTTTTCTAAATTTCAACCCATGACCTTTGCTCAGTAAAATGAGCATAACTTGAGTTACGTATGTCGAAACGAGGTAAATTAGGTGTCCTTAGAAAGCTAAGAGAAAGAGCTACAACTTTCATGAAGAGTACAAAAGCTAATTCTCATTATATCTTTCTACATAGGCCGTGTTGTTTTACATGGCCCACCTCGTGTCCTTCTCTGTCTGCACGTTTCCACTATATTTGAACTGGCAGAGAGGGACACGGCCTAACCCGTGTTTTAGCACACAGGCCGTGTTGTTTTGACAGAAGTTTTGCAGAACCGTGGTTACGGTTCCATTAGCCAAAATCTTGAATTTTGGCCACTCTAATCCAGTTTCTAGGTGAGTTTAAGTCTCAAACAAGTTTGCAAACATAAAGGGAACATAAAACACTAAAAGATTTCGCCAAAAATGTATCAAAACACTACAAATCTCATCCTTGGTTATTCAAAACCTAAAACTCCAAATTCTTATTTCAAATGGAAAATCAAGGTATACAAGTAATGAAAAACTATTCTCATGTCTCTAGCAAACCAAATCATGTTATTCTCAAGTTTTCTAACAAGATTCAAGCCAAAACATGCAAAAACAACTCAAAACCCCAATTCCCACATCAAGTCACAACTCAAGAACAAGATGAAAGGAATAAGAAAGTGAGTCAAGAATAAGATTTTTCCTCTACCTCAACGACGTATTGCTAGGGAGGAGTGGTGCGGTTCTGAAGGAGTAGCACAATGCGGTGCAGCAGCTGTGACGCGGTATGGCGGCAGGGGCTGCATGGTTGCAGGAGTGGCACAGTGCGGCGGCAGGGGCGACATGGGCAAAATGGTGGGAGAGGGGTGAAATGGTAGGAGAGGGAAGAAATAGTGGGAGAGGAAAGAAATGGTGGGAGAAGAAAAAAATGGTGGGATAAGGCCTCTGGTTGGCTATTTAAGATCTGATACTTGAATTTGAATTTGCGACGGATTTTGCGGAGGATTTTTCTGTCGCAAACCATTTTTATTAAAAAAAGTACGGTCAATACTCATCTGACACATTTTTTTTTTAATTTTTGTAGTGGAATTTGCGGCAGATATTTCTGCGGCAATATTATTTTTTTGGTGAAGAAAAATCCGCCGCAAAATCGGCGATAATTTTTTTTATTTTTTTATTTTTAAAATTTAAAAATAAATTTCTATTTTATTTAATAATTTGCGGCGGAAATATCCGCCGCAAAATTTTTTTCATAAAAAAAACTTTTCACGGTGAATGTTTCACCGGAAAAAATTGGGGGGGGGGAAAATCTGCCGCAAAATCCGCCGCAAACGGATCTGCCGCAAATTTGAGACGGATTATAATCCGCTGCAAATATGCCTCCATTTGTGAATCCGCCGCAAAAAATCCACCACAAAAACACGTTTTTCTTGTAGTGTTCAATTGCAGCAGCCATGTCTCCTTTGCGAGCCACACTTTCTTTCAAATCAAACTACACAAAACACAGAGAAAGTCAGATGCATCCTTGCAGAATACCAAACACAAAGAGTTCACACAGCACAAACAAGACAGTCCAAAACCACACGACCCAAAAGAAAACTTAAACCAGGAGCTCTGATACCAAGACAGTGTAACGCCCCTTTTTCTCAATACCCGCGAAGAAGGAACGTCACCCTATAATACTTTGAAAACATAAAATGAAATAAATTAAACTGCAGAAAAGGGTAATTATTTTTTTTTTGATTCATTGACCTAGTTCATTTTTATGGTTATTTAAGTTCCTTTACAAATGTTACTATTTTTTTTTTGTTAAATCATGTCATTACCAAGTGGCGTCAAAGAGTTAATTTAAAAATCCATTACGCATAGAGGCAATTATTAGAATAGTCGTAATAAAATCGACGTAAGGTAAACCATACACAATATATATATTCATACCTATATGCATAAGCCTGTTTAGTTACATTCCAAAATATACAAAAAGAGCAAAAGCTTTACCTACCCAAGGTAATTACAAATTTACACCCATCAATCTAGCAAAAAGCCAGGCTCCCCCAAAAAGATAATGGATAGCCATTAGTAGCCACCGACAGAACCAGCCCCTAAGACTGACGAGAAGGGACCGTATAAGGGTCCTCCTCGGGGTCCTCTTCATCCGATGAAACATCCATCGGAGCGACAGAGCAACGGGCAGGAGCCTGAGCAGTAGAAAGGAAAGAGTCATCACGTGGGGTGTAATACATGTCAGCCCACATATCCCTAACGGGCATATAAAACTCTAGACAAACAAAAGCATGAAAATCAAAAATAAGGGCGTCATAACGACCCCATGCAAAGGACACAGTCAGCTCCCAATGGTACACGCAAGGGTCCATCTGCATATTAATGTGCCAACATCAGGGCCTCCATGAAAAGTGATCCATGTGTAGCCCAAAAATCCACGAGGGCGCGACGTCATCCTCGATAAACTTCAATCGTAATCTGGCTAGAAGCCTGAAAACTCAGGAGCTTCCTTCTCTTCTTCACGAACGTCTTCTCAGAAGTACACAATCCAACCGAATACAAAAATAGAGAAAATACAGAAAGAGGTGAGACACCCAGCTTACAGTACCAAAATGGCAGCAAGGAAACAATACGGCGTTGGACGCCCACATATAGCACAGTTCGCATATCCAATTACAGTAATAATAGAAATCAATAGTGAGAGCAAAATAACAATTAATGACAGTAAGTATTATTAACAACAGGCAGGTGGCATCAACAATTCCAATATTCAATAGTCTAAGAAATCAAATAATTATTGCAGTTACAATAATAAACATATTTTATAATTATAAATGCTCATGCTCAATGAATTATATGACTGACAGTTCACAATGCAAAGGGTTCCAATATTCCTACTCCATGGAACTAGATATAAACATTTTTCGGAGTGAATGATCAAGGAGTAATGTCAGTATATCGTTAGCCTTAAAAATATAGTGTGCTTTATCTCATAAAAATGTTTGCGCAATTCGCTTATACATGGCACCTCGACAGTTGATCGCGATATAGGACAACGTCTCAGTCAGGATCGTCGGTGTGCCGCATTGGTCTATCCCACGGCCTTAGTGGAGCTACCATTGTCTACTGTGAGATACCCGCACCCCGACGCCCTCATGGCCAACCATTATGACCCTACGCTTATTCTACTCGCACCCGCACATAGGTGTTATTCAAACTCCTAGGCACACATCGCCTTTCTAACAATGTCCAATGGGCAACTCATATGCATGACAACTCAATTTCAATCATGCATGTTCATCAATGATGTATTCATCATAAGCATACCACAATGGTATTTATATATATATATATACACACATAGATATTCATTTCTCAATGTCATCACATCATGATATTCTCAAGTACAAAATCAACAAGTGCTTAACGCACATAGGGATTTTTAACAACATAAAATCAATTCTCAATATCAATATGTAATCATACATAGCTTATAAATTTTCACAAGTTCATATCTCGAATCCACATTTTCAAAGTCTTAAGCTTTGATTAATTATGACAAATTTTGGGTTAATTTAACCTTTCAAAACCGTGGCCTTCCAAATGTTATTATCCACTTTAATTCTTCCACTTCATTAAGAATTATGCAAGTCTCTAAATCTTAGATTTCCAAAGATGCTCCAAGGCATCATTTAGCCTCAAGGTTTTCTCTCTAAACCGTAGCCTTCAAGGGTCTCCAAAGTCTAATTTTTCATTTCATTTTAGGTATTAGTTTCTTAACATCAATTTACTTAAATTTTAATTCACCAAGATCAATCCAAACCCTTATGGTTTCAAACCAAAACCGTGGCTCCCTTTTAAGGTGTTCAATCCTTAAAATTTTCCATTTATTAACCTCAATATTATCATTCAACATTTAATTACATAAGCATTATTTATTTGTTCACAAAAATAATTTTCAACCCAAAATCTCCCTCAAAACCGTGACCATCATGATAGAGTAGGAAACTCCAAATTTTCCATTTAACAACCCTAATATGATCAAGCACATTTAGCACTTCCAATACACTCAAGATCACTAATCAAAATTTAATCAAATCCAAGAGCACATGAACATGCAAAAATCATAAAACAACATGAACATACAAGGGTTCCCTCATCAACATTATTGGTAGAAGTGAGTAATCTCCCTCTTACCTAAGGAAGAATCACGAAAATGACTCCTTCAAGCTCCTTAAAGAATTCAGTTTTGAAGCCTTCAAAACCCTAGAAATTTCCATCATCTAGAATCAACCTTTAGCATATGGATCTTTGGTCTCCTTTGAGACCTTAGACTATGAAAATGAAGAGAAAGAAGAAGAAAGGTGGAAGCTTTACCTCAAAGTTAGTAGCTTTGCCTTGGAAGACAATGGAGAAAGGTTGGATTTTTGAAGAATCTTTCTAAAGAGAAAGTGTAAAGGAGATGGATGGGAGTATGGAAATGGTGTTTGTGAAGAGAAAGGTGAAGCAAAATGGGTGAAGATGGGGCTGCAATTTCGCAACCATGGAGGAGGAGTAGAGAGAATGAGGAGAAAATAAAAAGGATGAAGTTTTAGAGAGAGAAAATATTTTGGTGAAATGAAATAATTTTGGGTATTTTGCATTAAGTGAGGAGGCAAAAATTTGCCTCCTTTGACCATGCTTGCCGCGGCTTCAAGGGGAGAGAGAGGGGAGGGATTTTGGCTTCCTTGACAAGCCAAGGGTAAGATGGTCATTTGGTCCAAAGCTTCTCAAAGAAGCTTCTTAATTAGGGTATAAAATTTGAATTAAAGTGAGCTTGATTAGACATAAAGTAGATTGCATTAGGATAATGTGATAGGATTTTTATTACATGTTATTATCCAATAGATAATTACTACAATCGACAGAAGTCAGTATTAATTTATCTGATGGATGAAATTTACACAACGTTTTGTTATTTATCTGTTAAATTTTCTCAAAAAATATGAAACCTCGTAAACCGTGTCCAGCCTCGAGTTTAGTAAGATCCCCCGTCGACGTTTCCATAGATTAAGGTTCTCGGGATAAATACTTCATTTTTCCGGCTCCGTTCAGTTTGTACGCAAAATGAGAAATAATATTAAAATATTCTACGTTCTCAGAAAAATTCCATAAAATCACAAATATTATAAAATGAATATTTATAATAAAATAAATAAATTTTGGGGTGTTACAACTCTCCCTATCAAATAAGAATTTCACCCTCAAAATTTTCATACGTTAAAATAATTTTGGATATTGCTCCTTTATTTTGTCCTCTAGTTCCCAAGCCGCAACTCCAATCGTCTCGTTCCATATTACTTTCACCAATGAAATGTCTTTCCCCCTGAGTTGCTTCATTCTCCTATCCTCAATCCTTACAGGAGTTATTTCATAAGTCAAGGTTTCCTTTAATTGTACCGAATCAGGTGCTCTGACATGATCAGGACTTGGAATGTATTTTCGGAGCTGTGACACATGAAAGATATTATGGAGATTTGAAAGGGAAGGGGGTAAGGCTATTTAGTAAGTAACAGGACCTATCCGACGAAGGATTTGATAAGGTCCAAGAAATTTTGGAGTGAGCTTTCTAGATTTGAGAACTCAACCGACCCCAGTCGTAGGCGTAACTTTTAGGAACACATGTTCTCCTTCTTCAAATTCAAGAGGTTTTCTTCTTTTGTCCACATAACTCTTTTGTCGACTCTGGGTCGTTCACATCTTCTCCTGAATCATCTTGACCTTCTCTGCCGTCTGTTGAATAAGATCAGGTTCGACTGTAAGCCACTCTCCACTCTCACATCTTCTAAAGAGAAAGTGTAAAGGAGATGGAGGGGAGTATGGAAATGGTGTTTGTGAAGAGAAATGTGAAGAAAGATGGGTGAAGATGGGGCTGCAATTTCGCAACCATGGAGGAGGAGTAGAGAGAATGAGGAGAAAATGAAGAGGATGGAGTTTTAGAGAGAGAAAGTATTTTGGTGAAATGAAATGATTTTGGGTATTTTGCATTAAGTGAGGAGGCAAAATTTTCCTCCTTTGACCATGCTTGTCGTGGCTTCAAGGGGAGAGAGAGGGGAGGGATTTTGGCTTCCTTGACAAGCTAAGGGCAAGGTGGTCATTTGGTCCAAAGCTTCTCAAAGAAGCTTCTTAATTAGGGTACAAAATTTGAATTAAAGTGAGCTTGATTAGACATAAAGTAGATTGCATTAGGATAATGTGATAGGATTTTTATTACATGCTATTATCCAATGGATAATTACTATAGTCAACAGAAGTCAGTATTAATTTATCTGACGGATGAAATTTACATAGCGTCTTATTATTTGTCTGTTAAATTTTCTCAAAAAATGTAAAACCTCGTAAATCATGTCCAGCCTCGGGTTTAGTAAGATCCCCCGTCGACGTTTTCACAGATCAAGGTTCTCAGGATAAATATTTCATTTTCCCAGCCTCGTTCAGTTTTCACGCAAAATGTAACACTCCAAATTTCCTAAGTATTTGACAGTAATTTTGACAGTTAACAGAATTCTACTATTTAGTGATTTCTGTGTACTGTAAAATTATTTTGAGTATTCCGTCAGCGTATTTGATTGTTTTGTGTGATTTACTCCGTGTTAAGAAAATAATAATTTTCGGGCCGGGGAAAATCTTTATGTATTTATTTCTCTTGATTGTTAATTATTTTTAACAATATGACTTGATTTTCATATGTTTTCTAATATTTGTGATTTTTGTGGATGATTATAAATTTTTATATTTTTTTGATTATTTTTGGACTGTTTGTGAGCCAAGGTGGCCTTACGTGGGCCCAGGTGGGTCTCATAAAGTGAAAATTTTTCTACGTATAGAAAAATTTGTACAGTTTAGATGGAGACAGGGGATCTTCCTAAACCTGAAAATAGAAACAGTTTTAGAAAATTTCTTTTACTGTGTTTTGTACTATATTTAATTATCGGGCGATAAAAATACAGTAAATATATTCTTTCTTGGGGTTTTAGCAAATAAAAATAAATATTATACTGTTGAGTCAACATTAATGATTATGAAAACTTTTGACGGACCAATAGGAAACAAGTTTAATTTTTGAAGCTTTGATTATCAACCGTCGATTTAATCAACGGTGTAGAATCAGTCTAATAAAATGGCTATGAACATTTATGACCATTGGATGAAGAATTAATTAAGGGTGGAGATTTGATCTTATAAAGTTGCTAGGACCATTTGTGACCGTTGGATTTGGATTTAATCAACGGTGGAGATGGATTATTTATGACCATTGGATATAGATTTAATCAATGGTGGAGATTTGGTCTTCTCAAATGGCTATGACTAATTATGACCCTTGGATTAAAAGTAAGAAGGAGTAATCTTGACCATTTATTTTTGGAGATGCATCTAATGACTAGGATTTCAAGGAGAAAGATCTAATGGCCTAGATTAAGTCTTCTAATCAAAAGTCTACCTTAATCCTAACCATTGAATTAATCAATGACTAGAAATGCTTAAAATGATGGCTAATTATTATGGTCATTTATTGAATGCATAAGGAGAAGCATGAAGAGGGGGGGACGGTTTTGGAGGAGCTTAAGAGCTTAGTAAAGTTGAAGGCCACATTATTGCTATCATAATTCATCTTTGTCTTCTCCAAAAAAAGCCAAGACTTCATCAAATATTTTCTCTCCTTCTTTCTCCATGCATGTTTCGGCCATGACACCCAAGAATTCCTTCCATCACTCAAAAATTTTATCCAACCTAGTTTCTTGAATCTTTACCTTATTCTAAGAACATCTCTAGTTATAAGTTTTCACAAAATCATTCATCTTGAGCTTCAAATCCAAGCTTCAAGTTTCTATCATAAAGGGTAAAGTTCTTATCTCTTCACCCAAACTTGAAGTTTTAATTTTCTAAGCCATGCTTGAACCATGGTTTACCTATTTCTACACATGTTATTGATTGTAACATTTGTTTATGATTTTTAGGGATTTTTCCATGGAGCTCTACGAAATTGGTAGGAAGGAAAACTAAGTGTTTTCACTTCATTCTTTACCTTAACCAAGTCTAAGAAGCTTTCTTTCATAAAAATCAAAAACTCCAACCTTGTTCTTCAAGAGGAACCATTCGGCCATTCACCCAAAATCACCATCCAATCTCTTTTAATTTTATCCAACCATAGATCTTGAATCTACATGATATTCTAAGCAACTTTCATGTTGGAGACTTTCTCTAAATCATCCATCTTCAACCTTGTTCTTCAACCTAAAGATTGAAGCTTTATTGGTGAAGTTTATTAATCTTCACTTTTATTTTGATTTTCAAGGTTCTAAGCCATGTTTGATCCATGGTTTATCTTGTTCAAGCTTGATTTACTAATAAAAATATGTTTTGTTTTGTATTTGAGAAGCCCTTGGTGGTGAAGGACTTGGAAAAAGAAGCAAAACAAGGAGCTTTTGAGGATCTTCAAGAGGTAAGAGGGAGATTCATCTCACCAACCAAGTATGGTGGTGAGAGATGTTTTTGTATTTGATGGATGTTGAATCCATGAGAGGATTCATATTCATGGTCATGTAATTATTTGTGGGCGTTTATGTGCTTTGATTATTTGCCTATGCTTGGTATGATTTGCATGATTTATTGCTTTGATTATAGCATGCTTGTGATATATATTTGAATATGTATATGTATGTCATGATTTGATGATGGAAAGGAAATTGATTTTTGGTTCCAAAGACCAAGAGGAATTTCGGTCAAGACACCTCAAAATAGTTGTTCATAAATTAATATTTTCATGAATGATAAAATTGGATGATTAGAAAAGCAAGGAAAATAAACAAAGGGTTTGTTTTTCAAGAAGTAGTGTTCATGGTTTTGAGAAGAATTTTTATTGATTTGTTTTGCATAAAAACAAGAATGGAATTGAATGGAACTCAAGGACATTTTTGAATAAAAAGATTCTAAGTATTTTACAAATCATGAGTTTTAAATGAAAAGAGCAATGAGTTTTTAATTTTAAGGATTTGCAAAGAAAGTGAAAAATGAAAACGAACAAATGAATTGGTTTTTAAGATTATGAGTCTCACGGTTTTTGTGAAGAATTTTTAATGGTTTTGTTTGTGTAAAACCATATTGACTTAAAAGGAAAAATATTTGATGCTTCAATGGCCAAAAACTCCACGGTGTTTGGGAGATTGGAATAGTTTTGGTTTTATGAAACAAAGTGATTTCAAAGTGGAAACAAAGTGTTTGAACAAAGTGTTTTAGTACAAGGATTAAAGAAAATGGAAACAAGGTGTTTTGTTACTTGCAAAATGGAATTTCGTTTACGAAAGACAAAAAGAGGTTAAAAGTGTTTGAACCTCAATTTATTTTGAAGAGAATTGATTTTGGAATTGATTTGAGAAAAACGGAGAATATAATGGTGATTTAAAATTTACTAACGTAAAACTCATCCTTTGGGTTTTGGAGTGCGTTAGGAAATTTTAAATAAGAAGGATTGATTTAATTCCATAAAATGATGAATTTGTGGAATAAATTGCGAAAAGAATTTTCTTGAGTAAGAAAATGTGAAAAATAATGTGAGTAGTCATATTATTTTGAGAAAGGTTGAAATGGAATTTTTGAAGGTTGAGAAATATTTTTCGTAATGGAATTATGGTGAAAAATGATTTACGTAACTTAAAAACATGATTTTTAAGCTACGCGATTTGAAAAACGTTTAAATATTTCCACGCCATTTGGAAAATGTTGAAATATTTTTATGCAATTTAGACAACATTTAAATATTTTACGCGTTTGAGATATTGTGGAAAAATTGCTACGCGATTTAAAAATGGTGGAATATTTTTATGTGATTGAAGAAAACGTTGAAAAATCAATACGTGATATGAAAATGTAACAGAAATGTTGTGAAATTGTGAAAACGTAACAGAAATGTTGCGCGATTGTGAAAACATGACAAAAGTGTTTTGCGTCTATAAAAACACGATAATATGATTTCGTTGTTGTAAATATAGTATGATTACTGTTGGCCAGTGTGTGGACCCTGATTTTGAGATTATGAAATTAAACTGAGAATGGACCAATATATGGACCTTGAATATGAAATTATGAATTTTGCATGTGATTGGCATCAGTGCATTGAACATGCATTGGAAATGGTGAATTTTGCCTGTGATTGGCATTGGTGCATTGAATATGCATTGGAAAAATATGCATTATAGCATATGAGGAAATTGAACAAAATTGCATTGAGATATTCATGCATTGAACAAAAATTTGATAGCTGATGCTATTGTGACCCTTGTGGTTGAAGAAAGAATGTGAATTGATAGTGAGGTCTGTGATGGATCTTGAGGGCGTCAAGGCACGGCGGTCGACCCGTGGATATCTGTCTGTGGGCTAAGGCTGGACCATATGCCACTTGGCGATGCGGTTTGTTGCAATGCATTGACGATACCCGACAAGAACACGATTCTTTTCGAAAGCTGGACAATTGTCTGTGGGCTAAGGCTGGGCATTGTCTGTGGGCTAATCTGGAATATTGTCTTTAGGCTAAGGCTGACAATTAACAGAGCATTCTTCTTGAAATTGTGAAAACCTCCATGGAGTTGTTTTTGAAAAATTGAGTCTTTGTGCACATGCATATTGGTATGAAAATTGAACTGTTGAATAATACTGGATGATGATAATGATAAATAATGTTGATGGCATTATTGTTATTATCGTGTGATTTGAATTGATGAATACTTGGATATTGTTGAGGACATCATCGTGAATATTGAATGATATTTGAACTGATAAATAATTGGATGATGATAGTTGATTAATGTTAAGTACATTATTGGAAATATGGTATGATATATCTGTATGATATATTGTTTGTGCTATCTCTATGCTATCATGTTGGTATTGGCGTAGGTGATCTCACCTCTTTGTTATATTGTTTTGTTGTGTTTGTATTATTAAAAAATTATATAGTAGACGGAACGAGTTTCTTAGACGTGACTAGAGACAAATAATCTGAGTTCGGTGACAACATCAAGGGGTAACCATCCCAGACTGGTTAATGGACAGATTTGAGGAGGAACAGATATATGACACATCAAGATGGATACGAGAAGAAATAAGTATGTTGAGTTTTTATCATTGGTATTTTACCCTGCTATTAAGTAGGACCCATCATAGGGTTTGCTACTATTTAAAATTGAGTCTGTAAGTTTTATATTTCTTGAATAATTATTAAATATTAATTGGTGTCAATATTGTATATTATATGAATTTTAATCAGGTTAAATATATTTTTCAATATTACTTATAAATATCAGTAAGATTATGTTTCCGTCTTTGACGAAAAGTAATTTTAAAACTCACATTTTATAACTCAAACCTTTTATGAAATTATTTTCAGATTGGGAGTTGGTAGTCGGAAATGTGATGCCCTAAGGAGGGTGTTACATTAGTTTGTATCAGAGCATGGTTTGAGTCTTTTGGGGTTTGTAGTTAGGTTTATTTTGCTTGTGTTGTGTTCTCTATGTGTTTGATTTCCGAAAGGAAACAATGTTATTTGAAATGGTTACATCTGGTTTCCATTGTATTTTGATTCGTGTGTCTTTGAAGAAAGGAAATGGCTCGTGATAGACGTACGCGTATGGAAGCGAGACGTAATGATGGTGATATGATAGTAACTTTGGAAGTGATACGAAAAGCGACTGATGTAATTATACAGCAAACTCAGAAGATTGTTCAGCGATAAGAATTGATAGCTGAAGCTAAGATTTTGTTAGAGTTGAATCAGTTTCAGGATGTAAGACCCTGTAACGTTGGACCATATTGGTTACGAAGAAGGAGAAATCGTAAGGTCAAGCGATTCCAGTTGAAAACGTATTCGCAATCTTCGGGAAGTCAACAACAGCAGCAATCTTGTGGAGGAAGTACTAGTAGTAGCAAGTTTGGTCTAACCGTGACGTCTACACCGAAATGTCGGAAGTGTAGGAAAGATCATCTGACAAGGGATTGTACATTCAAGAAAAAAAATTGTTTCAAGTGCGGAAAGCCTGGACACATTTCCAAAGATTGTGTTCCATCAAAGATGAAGTCATTTGTTAGTAATAAACGTGCTTCGACATCTCAAGTAGAATAGAGCGTCGATTCTCCAAGTAGAGCAAAAATACCCCAGACTGAAGACCTAGCAAAGAAGATTGTGTCACAGAAAGTGATCCTTTGATTGTACTGTATAATTCTAGAGGTAACCCATTTCTCTATGGCATATGATCGTGTAGATCAATTAGAGTTATCCGTATCTTTGTTATCTTCTGACTTGTTTACTTCTGTTTTTATAACTAACCTATCGATCTACTCAAGTTATTCAAATTATCCTATTGTTGTTGTGAATCAAATTTTTGTGTTAGTTTAATCTATTTATCTCTTTCATAAATAGAGGTGATCTTTGAAAACGGATTGGTTATTTTCCGACCATATCCTATGAGATTGTCACAATAAAGTGTTAGTATTCTAGAAAATTTGTTCTTAAATCGGGTGATATCAAATTCTTTGTTAGATATGTCCAGTAACATATCAGATAGTTTTACTATTTTTCATAATGTTTTTTTCATATATCACAATTTGCAAGAAAGAATATTTTGCAAGAAATGATATTCCTATTCAAATCCATGTCATAGTATCTAATACAATGTTGTTGAAAGAGGACGCAATATGTGAGATACTTCCTGTTAAGAGCAAAGGCAGGAGAATGAAACGATACGAGGATAAGGAAATTTCAAGTGACGCTGTTCGGAGTGGCGAATGATGTCCACAATATCCATGGATTAGGTGAGTAGAATTTTTCGTTCTTATCTAGACAGAATTGTTATTATCTTTGTTAATGACATTCTGATTTATTCTCGAAATCATTAGGAACATACTGAACATCTCAGTGTGATTTTCCAAGTTCTAAAGGAGAAGCAGTTATATGCTAAGTTATCGAGATGTGAATTATGGTTGAGTAAAGTTTAGTTTTGGGTTCTGTAATTCTAAGGAAGGAATTGCAGTGGATTTTTCAAAGGTTGAAACAGTTTTTCAGTGAGAAAAATCAAACACAGTAATGGGAATACTGGAAAATTTCTGGATCGTAGGACTTCTTACCTAGCTTATCAGAAAGAATTAAGTGTTTGTATGGACTAATGCATATAAGGAGAATTTTTAGGAGTTCAAATATGTTTGAGTACTTTTCTGGTATTAGTTTTGTCTAATCTCAGTAAACCATTGGAGGTGTACTATGATGTATTACATCGGAGCTTAGGATATGTGCTTATGCAGAATAGAAGAGTTGTAGAGTATGGTTTTAGGAAATTGAAGTTATTTGAGAAAAGCTATTCTACGTATGAATGGAAGTTGGTAGATGATGTGTTTGTATTAGAAGTATGGATATACTTTCTTTATGGAGTAACATTTAACATCTTCAGTAATTATAGGAATCTGAGATATCTGTTTGATCAGGAGAAGTTGAATAAGAGGCAAAGAGATTTCATTGGTTAGAATCGTTTGGAACGATGCAAGCAGTGAAGCAACATGGGAGTTAGAGGAAAAGATAAAAGAACAATATCCATATTTATTCTGAGGATGTGAAATCAAGTATTATCAAATTTCGAGGTTGAAATTTCTTTTTAGAGGGGGAGTATTAGTAACACCCTAAATTTCCTAAATATTTGACAGTAATTTTGACAGTTAACAGAATTCTACTGTTTAGTAATTTCTGTGTACTATAAAATTATTTTGAGTATTCCATCAGCGTATTTGATCATTTTGTGTGATTTACTTCGTGTCAGGAAAATAATAATTTTCGGGCCGGGGAAAATCTTTATGTATTTATTTCTCTTGATTGTTAATTATTTTTAACAATCTGACTTGATTTTCATATGTTTTCTAATATTTGTGATTTTTGTGGATGATTATAAATTTTTATGTTTCTTTGATTGTTTTTGGGCTGTTTGTGGGCTCAGGTGGCCTTACGCGGGCCCAGGTGAGTCCCACAAAGTGAACAATTTTTTACGTATAGAAAAATTTGTACAGTTTAGATGGAGACAGGGGATCTTACTAAACCTGAAAATAGAAACAGTTTTAGAAAAAAAAATTTACTGTGTTTTGTACTGTATTTAATTATCGGGCGATAAAAATACAGTAAATATATTCTTTCTTGAGGTATTAACAGATAAAAATAAATATTATGCTGTTGAGTCAACATTAATGGTAATGATAACTTTGGAAGGACCAATAGGAAACAAGTTTAATTTTTGAAGCTTTGAATATCAACCATCGATTTAATCAACGGTGTTGAATCGGTCTAATAAAATGGCTATGAACATTTATGACCATTGGATGAAGAATTAATTAAGGGTGGAGATTTGATCTTATAAAGTGGCTAGGACCATTTGTGACCGTTGGATTTGGATTTAATCAACGGTGGAGATGGATTATTTATGACCATTGGATGTAGATTTAATCAATGGTGGAGATTTGGTCTTCTAAAATGGCTATGACTAATTATGACCCTTGGATTAAAAGTAAGAAGGAGTAATCTTGACCCTTTATTTTTGGAGATGCATCTAATGGCTAGGATTTCAAGGAGAAAGATCTAACGGCCTAGATTAAGTCTTCTAATCAAAAGTCTACCTTAATCCTAACCATTGAATTAATCAATGGCTAGAAATGCTTAAAATGGTGGTTAATTATTATGGTCATTTATTGAATGCATAAGGAGAAGCATGAAGAGGGGGGACGGTTTTGGAGGAGCTTAAGAGGTTAGCAAAGTTGAAGACCACATTATTGTTATCATAATTCATCTTTGTCTTCTCCAAAAAAAGCCAAGACTTCATCAAATATTTTCTCTCCTTCTTTCTCCATGCATGTTTCGGCCATGACACCCAAGAATGCCTTCCATCACTCAAAAATTTTATCCAACCTAGTTTCTTGAATCTTTACCTTATTCTAAGAACATCTCTAGTTATGAGTTTTCATAAAATCATTCATCTTGAGCTTCAAATCCAAGCTTCAAGTTTCTATCATAAAGGATAAAGTTCTTATCTCTTCACCCAAACTTCAAGTTTTAATTTTCTAAGTCATGCTTGAACCATGGTTTACCTATTTGTACACTTGTTATTGATTGTAACATTTGTTTATGATTTTTAGGGATTTTTCCATGGAGCTCTACGAAATTGGTAGGAAGGAAAACTAAGTGTTTTCACTTCATTCTTTACCTTAACCAAGTCTAAGAAGCTTTCTTTCATAAAAATCAAAAACTCCAACCTTGTTCTTCAAGAGGAACCATTCGACCATTCACCCAAAATCACCATCCAATCTCTTTTAATTTTATCCAACCATAGATCTTGAATCTACATGATATTCTAAGCAACTTTCATGTTGGAGACTTTCTATAAATCATCCATCTTCAACCTTGTTCTTCAACCTAAAGATTGAAGTTTTATTGGTGAAGTTTATTAATCTTCACTTTTATTTTTATTTTCAAGGTTCTAAGCCATGTTTGATCCATGGTGTATCTTGTTCAAGCTTGATTTACTAATAAATATATGTTTTGTTTTGTATTTGAGAAGCCCTTGGTGGTGAAGGACTTGGAAAAAGAAGCAAAACAAGGAGCTTTTGAGGATCTTCAAGAGGTAAGAGGGAGATTCATCTCACCAACCAAGTATGGTGGTGAGAGATGGTTTTGTATTTGATGGATGTTGAATCCATGAGAGGATTCATATTCATGGTCATGTAATTATTTGTGGGCGTTTATGTGCTTTGATTATTTGCCTATGCTTGGTGTAATTTGCATGATTTATTGCTTTGATTATAGCATGCTTGTGATATATATTTGAATATGTATATGTATGTCATGATTTGATGATGGAAAGGAAATTGATTTTTGGTTCCAAAGACCAAGAGGAATTTCGGCCAAGACACCTCAAAATAGTTGTTCATAAATTAATATTTTCATGAATGATAAAATTGGATAATTAGAAAAGCAAGGAAAATAAACAAAGGGTTTGTTTTTCAAGAAGTAGTGTTCATGGTTTTGAGAAGAATTTTTATTGATTTGTTTTGTGTAAAAACAAGAATGGAATTGAATGGAACTCAAGGACATTTTTGAATAAAAAGATTCTAAGTATTTTACAAATCATGAGTTTTAAATGAAAAGAGCAATGAGTTGTTAATTTTAAGGATTTGCAAAGAAAGTGAAAAATGAAAACGAACAAATGAATTAGTTTTTAAGATTATGAGTCTCACGGTTTTTGTTAAGAATTTTTAATGGTTTTGTTTGTGTAAAACCATATTGACTTAAAAGGAAAAATATTTGATGCTTCAATGGCCAAAAACTCCACGGTGTTTGGGAGATTGGAATACTTTTTGTTTTATGAAACAAAGTGATTTCAAAGTGGAAACAAAGTGTTTGAACAAAGTGTTTTAGTACAAGAATTAAAGAAAATGGAAACCAGGTGTTTTGTTACTTGCAAAATGGAATTTCGTTTATGAAAGTCAAAAAGAGGTTGAAAGTGTTTGAACCTCAATTTATTTTGAAGAGAATTAATTTTGGAATTGATTTGAGAAAAATGGAGAATATAATGGTGATTTAAAATTTACTAACGTAAAACTCATCCTTTGGGTTTTGGAGTGCGTTAGGAATTTTTAAATAAGAAAGATTGATTTAATTCCATAAAATGATGAATTTGTGGAATAAATTGCGAAAAGAATTTTCTTGAGTAAGAAAATGTGGAAAATAATGTGAGTAGTCATATTATTTTGAGAAAGGTTGAAATGGAATTTTTGAAGATTGAGAAATAGTTTTTGTAATGGAATTATAGTGAAAAATAATTTACGTAACTTAAAAATGTGATTTTTAAGCTACGCAATTTGAAAAACGTTTAAATATTTTCACGCGATTTGAAAAACATTGAAATATTTCTACGCAATTTAGAAAGCGTTTAGATATTTTACGCGTTTGAGATATTGTGGAAAAATCGCTATGCGATTTAAAAATGGTGGAATATGTTTACGTGATTGATGAAAACGTTGAAAAATCAATACGTGATTTGAAAATGTAACAGAAATGTTATGAAATAGTGAAAACGTAACAAAAATGTTGCGCGATTGTGAAAACACGACGAAAGTGTTTTGTGACTATAAAAACGCGATAATATGATTTCACTGTTAAAAATATAGTATGATTACTGTTGGGCCAGTGTGTGGACCCTGATTTTGAGATTATGAAATTAAACTGAGAATGAGCCAATATGTGGACCCTGAATATGAAATTGTGAATTTTTCCTGTGATTGGCATTGGTGCATTGAACATGCATTAGAAATGGTGAATTTTGTCTATGATTGGCATTGGTGCATTGAATATGCATTGGAAAAATATGCATTGTGGCATATGAGGAAATTGAACAAAATTGCATTAAAATATTCGTGCATTGAACAAAAATTTGATAGCTGTTGCTATTATGACCCTTGTGGTTGAAGAGAGAATGTGAATTGATAGTGAGGTCTGTGATGGATCTTGGGGGCGTCAAGGTGCGGCAGTCGACCAGTGGATATCTGTCTATGGGCTAAGGCTGGACCATATGCCACTTGGCGATGCGGTCTGTTGCAACGCATTGACGATACCCGACAAGAACACGATTCTTTTCGAAAGCTGGACAATTGTCTGTGGGCTAAGGCTAGGCATTGTCTGTGGGCTAATCTGGAATATTGTCTTTGGGCTAAGGCTGACAATTAACAGAGCATTCTTCTCGAAATTGTGAAAACCTCCATGGAGTTGTTTTTGAAAAATTGAGTCTTTGTGCACATGTATATTGGTATGAAAATTGAACTGTTGAATAATACTGGATGATGATAATGATAAATAATGTTGATGGCATTATTATTATTATCGTGTGATTTGAATTTATGAATACTTGGATATTGTAGAGGACATCATCGTGAATATTGAATGATATTTGAACTGATAAATAATTGGATGATGATAGTTGATTAATGTTGAGTACATTATTGGAATTATGGTATGATATATCTGTATAATATGCTGTTTGTGTTATCTCTATGCTACCATGTTGGTATTGGCGTAGGTGATCTCACCTCTTTGTTATATTGTTTTGCTGTGTTTGTATTATTAAAAAATTATATAGTAGACGGAACGAGTTTCTTAGACGTGACTGGAGACAAATAATCTGAGTTCGGTGACAACATCGAGGAGTGACCATCCTAGACTGGTTAGTGGACAGATTTGAGGAGGAACAGATATATGACACATCAAGATGGATACGAGAAGAAATAAGTATGTTGAGTTTTTACCGTTAGTGTTACCGTGCTATTAAGTAGGACCCGTCATAGGGTTTGCTACTGTTTAAAATTGAGTCTGTAAGTTTTATATTTCTTGAATAATTATTAAATATTAATTGGTGTCAATATTATATATTATATGAGTTTTAATGAGGTTAAATATATTTTTCAATATTACTTATAAATATCAGTAAGATTATGTTTCCGTCTTTGACAAAATGTAATTTTAAAACTCACCTTTTATAACTCAAACCTTTTATGGAATCATTTTCAGATTGAGAGTTGGTAGTCGGAAATGTCATGCCCTAAGGAGGGTGTTACACAAAACGAAGAATAATATTAAAATATTCCACGTTCTCAGAAAAATTCCAGAAAATCACAAATATTATAAAATAAATATTTATAACAAAATAAATAAATTTTGGGGTGTTACACATCGTCTCCCATACAATGCCTCATAGGGTGTCATCCTTATACTCGAATGAAAACTGTTGTTGTACATGAATTCTATCAATGGTAAGAACTTATCCCAACCTCTAGTTTGTTCTAGCACAAAAGCTCTCAATAAGTCCTCTAATGACTGAATCATCCTTTCTGACTAACCATCAGTCTGTGGATGGTAAGCAGAACTGAAACGTAGCTTTGTTCCCATCGCTTCTTGCAATTTAACCCAAAACCTCGACGTAAATCTCGAATCTCAATATGAAATAATACTGGATGGTACACCATGAAGTCTAACAATTTCACCGATGTACACTTGGGTCAACTTCTCCATTGAGTACTTAATATTAATCAGCAAAAGATGCGCTGACTTTGTAAGTCGATCCAGAATTACCCAAATAGAATCGTGACATTTCCGAGTCTTTGGTAGTCCTGTTATAAAATCCATTGCTATGTCATCCCATTTCCACTCAAGAATAGGCAAAGGTTGCAGCATTCCCGAAGGTCATTGGTGATCAACCTTAGCTTTCTGACAGACTAAACAGGATGATACATATTCAGTGACATCCTTCTTCATTCCTTGCCACCAATATAATTGCTTCAAATCTTGGTACATCTTTGTGGCTCTTGGATGCATACTTAGTTTACTTCGATGAGCTTCATCCAATATTAATCTTCTAAGTTCTTGATCATTTGGCACACAAACCCTTCCTCTAAACTTCAGAATTCCATCAACTCCTTCGCTAAATTCTAACACCGCTCTTTGGCTCCTTGCTTCCTTAACTTCTTGTAAATACTGATCATCATTTTGTCCTTCTCGTATTCTATCCATCAAACTATTCGTGATGGTGATCATGTTCAAATGCATCCTCCCTGGCGTCAGTTTCACAGACAAACGCATATCCCGAAATTCTTCTATTAATTCCTTCTCCTTAATCATCATAACAGAAACACTAAGCATCTTCCTACTTAAAGCATCTGCTATGACATTCGCCTTTCTGGGATGATACTGTAACTGAAAGTCATAGTCCTTCAGAAACTCTAGCCAACGCCTTTGTCTCATGTTCAACTCTTTTTGGTCAAACAGATACTTCAAGCTTTTATGATCACTAAAAACAGTGAACGTTGCCCTATAGAGAAAATGTCTCTGCACTTTCAATGCAAACACTACAGCTGCCAATTCCAAATCATGAGTCTGATAATTCCTCTCATGCACTTTCAACTGCCTTGAAGCATAAGCCACAACCTTATAATTTTGCATAAGTACACAACCTAATCCTTGATACGAAGCATCATAATATACTTCAAAAGGATCGTTCGGATCAGGTAGAATCAATACCGGTGAAGTAGTTAGTCATCTTTTTAACTCCTGAAAACTTTCTTCATATGCATCAGTCCATACAAATGGTTGATTCTTTCGTGTAAGTTAGGTAAGAGGTCTTGCTATCGTAGAAAACTCCTCAATAAACCGTCGATAGTAACCGGCTAATCCAATAAAACTACGGATCTCCGATACAGTCTTCAGTCTTTCCCATTTAATAATCGTCTCCACCTTCGAAGCATTAACTTCAATTCCTTCCTCCAATATCACGTGTCCCAAAAATTGAACTCCGCTTAACCAAAATTCACATTTGGACAACTTGGCATATACCTTATTCTCCTTCAAAATCTAGAGAACCACTCTGAGATGCTCAGCATGTTCCTATAGACTTTGAGAATAGATTAAAATGTCGTTAATAAATACAACAACAAACTTATTCAAGTACGAACAGAAAATCCTGTTCATGAAATCCATGAATATTGAAGGTGCATTAGTCACACCAAATGACATCACTTGATATTCATAATGCCCATAACATATCCGAAACGCAGTTTTGGGAATATCCTCTGCTTTCACACGAATCTGGTGATAACTAGAATGTAAATCAATCTTGAAAAATATCGCGGCTCCTCACAATTGATCCATCAGATCATCAATTCTTGGAAGTGGATATTTATTCTTAATCGTAATCTTGTTCAACTGTCAGTATTCTACACATAGACGAAGAGTCCCATCCTTCTTTTTCACCAACAATACTGGAGCTCCCCATGGTTGTAACGCCCTTTTTCTCTTATCCAATACCCGCGAAGAAGGAACGTTACACTATTTTATTTATATAATCGTAAAACATAAGGTAAGATTATATTGCGAAAAATAGTACTTGTTTAAAATTTCCAAAAACCCGATATATTAATGCTGGTTTAATTCATCTTTAAACTTTTGCCATGCTCTTGTTATATTATCATTGTTATATATTCCCTTTTTTTTTTGTAAGTCATTGTAAGTAGTATAATAGTAAATTAGAAAAATCCCCGTTGTGGCGAAACTTCAAACACTGAATAGTTATATTACAGTCAACAGAAATTAAACCATACATCCAAATTACATTATCATAATTATACATATAAACCTGTATTAATTACATTTCCAAAATGTACACAAAAAGCAAAATATGTACCTACCCCAAGAGATACAAAAAAATATATATATATATATATATATATATATATATATATATATATATATATATACCCATCAATCCAATAATACGTCAAGCAACCACAAAATAAATGGACAGCCATCAGTAGCCATCGATTAAAAAAAGAAAACAGTCTATAAGACTGACGAGAACGGGAAGGAACCGTAAATGGGTCCTCCTCAGGGTCCTCATCGTCCGACGAGACATCCATCGGAACGACGGAACAACGGGCAGGAGCCCGAGCAGTGGACAAGAAAGAGATGTCATGTGGGGTGTAGTACATATCCGCCCACATGTCTCTCACGGGCAGGTAAAATTCCAGCCACACAAAGGCATAGAAGTCAAAAATAGAAGCAGTATATCATCCCCATGCTAAGGACACCGTCAATTCGCCTTGGTACACACAACGATTAGTCTGCACGTTGATATGCTAGCAATCCGGACCACCATTTAAGTTGATCCACATGCAACCGACGAATCCACAGGGGTGAAATGACATCCTCAGCAGCCTCGATCTTAGTCAAGATACGGTCAGAAACCCTGAAACTCAGTGGTTTCCTTGTCCTCCTCACGAATGTCTTCAGTCAATCATGAGAAAATACACAGTAGTGGAATATGCCGTAAAGAGGTGAGATAATTGTCATTCATTACCAATAATAGTAGCAGGAAAGTAAACGGCACTGAACGCCCAAATAGAACACAGTTTATTCATTTAAGCACCACAGTATTAAAATTTACACTGAAAGCGAACTAACAACATTTAAATAGCAGAGATACCATCAGCAGTCAATAGTTGAGGTAACCAACAGTTGTTACATAATGACAGTAAACATGTTTCACAATTAATAATGCTCATGCTCAATGAGTTATACGACTGACAGCTAACAATGCAAAAGTGTCCCAAAAACCTACTCCATAGAGCTAGACATAAATATTTTCGGAGTGAATGATCAAGGAGTAATACCAGTATATCGTTAGCCTCAGAAAATATAGTGTGGTTTATTTCATAAAAATGTTTGTGCAATGGCTTATACATGGTACCTCGACAGTTGATCGCGATATAGGACAGCGTCTCGAACAGGATCGTCGGTGTGTCTCATTGGTCTATCCCACGGCCCCAGTGAAGCAATCACTGACTTTGGTGAGACACCCATACCCCGACGCCCCCAGAGTCAACAACATATGACACCTACGCTTAGTCTATTTGCACCCACACATAGGTGTTATTCAACTCCTAAGCCCACACAGCCTTTCTAACAGTGTCCAACGGACGACGCATATGCATGACGACACAATGTCAAATCATGTATATTTATCATAGTCATATAACAATGTCATTTCATCATAATATTTTCATGACATGAAAGATTTTGATGTAGTGTATGGAAGGAAAAAGGTTTAGAATGATGAAGAGAAGCTAAAAATAATATTAATGAAGCAAGAAAACGAAAATGGTGATGGTGGAGATGGCAACCTGAAATGGAGAGAAAAGGAGAAGGAAGATTTTGGTGAAACCTTGTGAAGAAAAGTGGTAGAGATGATAATGGAGAGTAAAGAAATGTGTTGATGAAGAGAAAAGGTGAAGAGACTAAGTGAAGAGTGAGCTGCAAATTTCGGTTTGGCTATGGAGTTTTAGAGAGAAAGGAGAGCAAGGAAGAAGATGAAGTTTAGAGAGAGATAACAATTAGGTTAAAGTGAGATAGTTTGGAGTGATTAGGTTAAGTGAATGAGTGAAATTTTTCCCCCTTTTTCCCTAGGTTAGCCGCGGCATTGAGAGAGAGGAGAGAGGAAATTTGCTAGCTTCTCATGTAAGCTAAGGGCATTATGGTCATTCTTGGGTGAAAGCTTCTAGAAACTTGATTAAAATAGTAATATATTTGAATTAAAGTAGGTTTGTCATGACATAAAGTAGATTACAATGGGATAAGGTGATAGGATTTTTATTACATGCTATTATCCATTGGATAATAGTTACAGTTGACAGAAGTCAGTATTAATTAGTCTGACAAATGAATTTCACACAGCGTTGTTCAATTTTTTTATCTATTAGAATTTTCTCGTAAAACATGAAACCTCGTGAACTGTGTCCAACCTCGG
This sequence comes from Ormosia emarginata, assembly GCA_029884605.1. NCBI lineage: Eukaryota > Viridiplantae > Streptophyta > Magnoliopsida > Fabales > Fabaceae > Ormosia > Ormosia emarginata. Next base: position 5,774,105 of record JAQQTP010000037.1, read on the forward strand.
GTTTAGTAAGATCCCCCATCGACGTTTCCAGAGTTCGAGGTTCTCGGAGAAAATACTTCGTTTCTTTAGCTCCGCTTAATACACATGTAAAACGAGAAATATATTAAAACATTTAGTGTTTCCGAAAAATTTCCAAAAATTACAAATATTATAAAACAACTATTCGTCCTATAATTTTCCTAATTTTTTGAACGTTACAGTTATTTTCCCGACTCTATTCATTGTGCACGTAAAACGAAGAATATATTAAAATATTCCGCGTTCTCAGAAAAATCCAAAAAAATTATAGAAATTCATAAATATTATAAAATGAATATCGATAGCAAAATAGATAAATTTTGGGGTGTTACAACTCTCCCCAACAAATAAGAATTTCATCCTCGAAATTGTTCATACCTTAAAATAATTCGGGATATTGCTTCTTCATTTTGTCCTCCAGTTCCCATGTTGCATCTCCAGTTGCTTCGTTCCAAATTACTTTCACCAGTGCAATGTCTTTTCCTCTTAGTTGCTTTATCCTCCTATCCTCAATCCTTACAGGAGTTGTCTCATAAGTCAAGTTTTCCTTTAGTTGTATTGAATCAGGTGCTATGACATGATCTGGACTCGGAACATATTTTCTGAGTTGTGACACATGAAAAACATTGTGGAGAGTTGAGAGGAAAGGGGGTAAAGCTATTTGGTAAGCAACAGGACCTACCCGACGAAGAATTTGGTAAGGTCCAAGGAATTTTGGAGTGAGTTTTCTAGATTTGAGAACACGACCGACCCTAGTCGTAGGTGTGACTTTCAAGAAGACATGCTCTCCTTCTTCGAATTCAAGAGGTTTCCTTCTTTTGTCCGCATAACTCTTTTATCGACTCTAAGCCGTTCTTATTTTCTCCTGGATCATTTTGACCTTTTCAGTTGTTTGTTGAATAAGTTCAGGTCCAACGGTAAGTCATTCTCCGTCTTGATACCAACATAATAGTATTCGACACCTTCGTCCATATAGAGCCTCATAGGGTGCCATCCCTATACTTGAATGATAATTGTTGTTGTAGGTGAATTCTACCAACGGTAAGATTTCATCCCAACTTCTAGTCTAGTCTATAGCACAAGCTCTCAACAAATCTTCTAACGACTGAATTGTCCTTTTTGATTGACCATCTGTCTGTGGATGGTATGCAGAACTTAATCGCAACTTCGTCCCCATAGCCTCTTGAAGACTCTGCCAAAACTTCGATATAAACCTCAGATCTCTGTCAGAAACAATACTCGTGGGTACACCATGAAGTCTGACAATTTCACCGATATATATCTGAGTCAACTTATCCAACGGATATCTTATGTTGATCGGTAAAAAGTGGGCTTACTTTGTAAGTCGATCCACAATTACCCATATTGAGTCATATCATTTCCTTGTCTTTGGCAACCCGACAACAAAATCCATGGCGATACTATCCCATTTCCACTCGGGAATAGCCAATGGTTGTAACATTCCAGCTAGTCGTTGATGTTCAATCTTCATCTTCTGGCAAACTAAACAAGATGATACACATCTAACAATATCTCTTTTCATTCCATGCCACCAAAATAATTTCTTTAAGTCTTGATACATTTTGGTCATACCTGGATGCATACTCAACTGACTCGAATGAGCATGTTCAAGTACGTACTTCCTGAGTTCCTTATCCTTAGGCACACAGACTCTACCTTGGAATCTCATAATTCCATCATTTCCTTCCTTCAATGTTGATACACCGCCCTGCTGTATCAGCTCTTTTTCCTCTTGTAGGAACTTGTCGACTTTCTGTTTCTCTCGAATATCATCCATTAAATCATTCGAGATCGTTACCATATTCATGCAGATCCTGGTATCAGTTCCACAAACAACCATATGTCTCTGAATTGTTCTAGTAGGTCTTTCTCTCTGATCATGATGGTAAAAACACTAACTGCCTTGCTACTCAAAGCATCAGCAATGACATTTGCTTTTCCAGGATGATACTGAAGTTTGAAATCATAGTCTTTCAGAAATTCTAGCCATCTCCGTTGCCTCATATTCAGCTCCTTTTGATCATATAGGTATTTCAAACTCTTGTGGTCACTGAAGACATTGAATGTCGCTCCATATAAGTAATGCCTCCATATCTTCAATGCAAACACCATGGCAGCTAACTCCAAATCATGTGTTGGGTAGTTCTTCTCGTGCACTCGCAATTGTCTTGAGGCATAAGCCACCACTCTTCCATTTTGCATAAGAACACACCCCAAACCTTGATATAAAGCGTCACAGTACACTTCAAACGGTTCATTTGGATTCAGTAAAACTAACACTGGTGACGTAGTTAGTTTCCTTTTTAAATCTTGGAAACTTCCTTCACAAGAATTTGTCCATTCAAAAGCTTGATCCTTTCTAGTGAGTTGAGTGAGCAGTCCAGCGATCTTAGAAAATCCTTCAATGAATCTCTAGTAGTATCCGGCTAATTCAACAAAGCTTCGGATTTTCGTTACCGTTGTTGGTCTTTCCCATTGTAACACCGCTTCTACCTTTGCAGGATCCACAACAATTCCTTCCTTCGAGATCACATGACCCAAGAATTTCATCTCGTCTAACCAAAACTCATACTTGGACAACTTAGCATACAACTTTCTCTCCTTCAAAATCTGGAGAACTACACTGAGATGCTCAGCATGATCCTCCTGATTTTGCGAATAGATTAGGATATCGTCGATGAAAACAATGACGAATCTATCCAAATAAGGACGAAAGATCTTGTTCATATAGTCCGATGTATTACTTACATTTCCAAAATGTACACAAAAAGCAAAATATGTACCTACCCCAAGAGATATAAATATATATATATATATACCCATCAATCCAATAATACGTCAGGCTCCCATGAAATAAACGGACAACCATCAGTAGCCATCGATTAAAAAAAGAAAACAGTCTCTAAGACTGACGAGAACGGGAAGGAACCGTAGATGGGTCCTCCTCAGGGTCTTCATTGTCCGACGAGACATCCATCGGAATGACGGAACAACGGGCAGGAGCCCGAGCAGTGGACAAGAAAGAGTCCTCACGTGGGGTGTAGTACATATCCGCCCACATGTCTCTCACAAGCAGGTAAAATTCCAACCACACAAAGGCATGGAAGTCAAAAAAAGAAGCAGTATATCGTCCCTATGCTAAGGACACTGTCAATTCGCCGTGGTACACACAACGATCAGTCTGCACATTGATATGCCAGCAATCTGAACCACCATGAAAGTTGATCCGCACGTAACCGAAGAATCCATGGGGGCGAAATGACATCCTCAGCAGCCTCGATCTCAGTCAAGATACGGCCAGAAACCCTGAAACTCAGTGGTTTCCTTGTCCTCCTCACGAATGTCTTCAGTCAATCATGAGAAAATACACAGTAGTGGAATATACCGTAAAGAGGTGAGATACTCGTCATTCATTACCAATAATAGCAGCAAGAAACTAAACGGCGTTGAACGCCTAAATAGAACACAATTTATTCATTTAAGCACCGCAGTATTAAAATTTACAATGAAAGTGGACTAACAACATTTAAACAACAGAGATACCATCAGCAGTCAACAGTTCAGGTAACCAACAGTTGTTACATAATGATAGTAAACATGTTTCACAGTTAATAATGCTCAAGCTCAATGAGTTATACGACTGACAGCTAACAATGCAAAAGTGTCACAAAAACCTACTCCATGGAGCTAGACATAAACATTTTCAGAGTGAATGATCAAGGAGTAATACCAGTATATCGTTAGCCTCAGAAAATATAGTGTGCTTTATTTCATAAAAATGTTTGCGCACTAGCTTATACATGGTACCTCAACAGTTGATCATGATATAGGACAACATCTCGGACAGGATCGTCGGTGTGTTTCATTGGTCTATCCCATGGCCCTAGTAGAGCTACCACTGACTATTGTGAGACACCCACACCCCAACGCCCCCAGGGTCAACAACATATGATACCTATGCTTAGTCTATTCGCACCCGCACATAGGTGTTATTCAACTCCTAGGCCCACACAGCCTTTCTAACAGTGTCCAATAGATAATGCATATGCATGACGACACAATGTCAAATCATATATGTTTATCATAGTCATATAAGAATGTCATTTCATCAGAATATTTTCATGACATGTAACCATCAAGTATTTAGCCCACAAGGGGGTCCACCATCACTTAGAGTCATATTTTGTATCAAATCCAATTTTTTTCAAAGTACGTACACCATCATGGTCCACATCATGGAATCCACTTTTTCAAGTTATAAGCCGTTTGGCCAAATGTGACAACATTGGGTAGCTTTAATCCTTTAAATTCGTGTCATTTAAGGGTCTTTGAAGTTTTATCCTTTCATTGCATTAGGCATTAACTCCTTACCACTAATTCTCTTAATCCCATTAGTTCATTAAGGTCAAATTATTTCCATATTAATCAAGCCAAGGCCGTGGTTCTCATTAGGTCTCAAGTCCAATATTTGTCTTCATTTTTATGCATTAGTGTCTCATTATTAATTCACTCTACGTGTTAATTTCATGTTCTCCCGAAACTCACACACTCATGTTCTTTCTCTTAAGTAGGATTCTCAATTTTACCAAATTAAGCCTTAATTTAATTATCTTTGCACATTATGAATTCCTAATGGCCTTCCAATGTCCAATTTATCAATTCCTCCATCCAAGTCAAAATTTTTCACCATTGTTCCCCTCCATGGGCGTGAGCCTCACAAATTTAGGGTTCAAGGATTTTCATTTCTTCATTAGTCCTTAATCACTCAATTAATACCAATCCATTAAGCTTTAAAATTTTAAACACCAACACCCCACCAAAGGGAATGTGGCCGTGAGCCTCCATGCCTCAAGCAAGGGGCTTTTGTCTCAACCTCATCAATCTCAATCCATCACAATCTTTACAATGGCAATAAGATTCAAATCTATCTAACAAATTAATTAAAAGAATGAAAATTTAAAGAATCAATTATAAGAAAAATGAAATAACAAGAGTAATCCCTATTAGGGTTTCTCACAAATCTTCAAACAACAAGTCTCCAACCACCATTTTTGGTTGAATAGAGTGGTCTCCCTCTTACTAAAGAGGAGAGCATGAAAATGACCTCTAATGAGCTCCTTGTGATTTCGATTTTGTGCTCCTTAAAACCCTAGAAAACAAACTCAAAGAATCAACACCATATCTTGAAAGAAAAGCATCCTTGACCATGAAAATGGTCTTGGAACACAAAAAGGAGAAGAGAAGAGAAGAAAGTTGTGATTTTTTTACCTTAAAGCCTCAAACTTTGATCTTGAAGAAGATTAGTGAAGATGAAAGATTTTGATGTAGTGTATAGAAGGAAAAAGGTTTAGAATGATGAAGAGAAGCTAAAAATGAGATTAATGAAGCAAGAAAATGAAAATTGTGATGGTGAAGATGGCAACCCGAAATGGAGAGAAAAGGAGAAGGAAGATTTTTGTTGAAACCTTGTGAAGAAAAGTGGTAGAGATGATAATGGAGAGTAAAGAAATGTGATTAATGAAGAGAAAAGATGAAGAGACTAAGTGAAGAGAGAGCTGCAAATTTCGATTTGGCTATGGAGTTTTAGAGAGAAGGGAGAGCAAGGAAGAAGATGAAGTTTAGAGAGAGATAGCAATTAGGTTAAAGTGAGATAGTTTAGAGTGATAAGGTTAAGTGAATGAGTGAAATTTCCCCCCTTTTTCCCTAGGTTAACCGCGGCATTGAGAGAGAAGAGAGAGGAAATTTGCTAGCTTCTCATGTAAGTTAAGGGCATTGTGGTCATTCTTGGGTCAAAGCTTCTAGAAACTTGATTAAAATAGCAATATATTTGAATTAAAGTAGGTTTGTTATGACATAAAGTAGATTACATTGGGATAAGGTGATAGGATTTTTATTACATGCTATTATCCATTGGATAATAGTTACAATTGACAGAAGTCAGTATTAATTAATGTAACAGATGAATTTCACACAGGGTTGTCCAATTTTTTTATTTGTAGAATTTTCTCGTAAAACGTGAAACCTCGTGAACTGTGTCCGGCCTTGGGTTTAGTAAGATCCCCCATCGACATTTCCAGAGCTCGGAGAAAATACTTCGTTTCTCTGGCTATGTTTAATGTGCACGTAAAACGAAGAATATATTAAAATATTTGACATTTCCAAAAAATTCCCAAAAATTACAAATATTATAAAACGACTATTCGTCCTATAATTTTCCCAATTTTTTGAATGTTACAGTTATTTTCCCGACTCTGTCCAATGTACATGCAAAACGAGAAATATATTAAAATATTCCGCGTTCTCAGAAAATTCCAAAAAATCATAAATATTATAAAATGAATATCGATAGCAGAATAGATAAATTTTGGGGTGTTACAATGGTGACACACTAGGTCTCACGAATTGTTTCACCAACAAATCCTCCAGCTGTTTCTTAAGGTTTGCCAACTCTACTAGCGACATCCTATAAGGTGTTACCCAAGTGGCTTCAATACTCAAGAAGGGGGTGAATTGAGTAATTAAAGCTTTTTTTGCAAACTTTTATAAAAGCAAATTTCTTTGAAGCTATATGTTAAAAAAGATATGAAAATGAAGAACATAATTGAAAGCCTTAAGCGCAGCAATTTAACAGATAGGCAATGATAAATAAATTGTAGAAACATAAAGAGATAAAGATGAGAAGAGCAGGCACGATATTTATCCGGGTTCGACCACCAACCACTTGTGGCCTACTTCCAGTCCTCGAAACACAGTTCGAGATTTTTCACTATTCAATACAAGCTTAAAACATATGCTTGCAACCTTTACACAATAGGGATACCTCACCCTATTCTCTAGAGGGATACCTCACCCCCTTTGAAGGATACCTCACCTTCTTTACAACAAGGGATACCTCACCCTTTTCACATGAGGGATACCTCGCCTACTTTAAAGGATACCTCACCTTCTTTACAACAAGGGATACCTCACCCATTTTACAGAAGCAGAAAATAGATGAAGAGAAACTCTCACAAAGAGCAAATATTACAAATTGAAGCACTAGGAAGCTCTCTTAGGATATCTCAAAGTTTTGGCGAAAGGAGCACAGGAAATAGTAAAAAATATGAAATACGAATCAAAGCATGAAAGAATTATTTTAGATAGTTGGGTGTGTATAAAAGATGACCCAAAAACATGTATTTATAGTGTTCTTGACAAAATAGCCATTGGGTATCATTTAATATCACATTAAAGGCATAGAAAACTACTCGTTGTGTGTTTTTTGTCGTGTTTATTCGAATAACACGTTTAGTATTCAAATAGATCCTCAAAAACATGTTCCGGAACGTTTTCTGGGTTGTGTTATTTGAATAACCCTTTGGTTATTCGAATAGATCTTTAAAAACATGTTCTGGAATGTTTTCTGGGGTGTGGTATTTGAATAACTATGTGGTTATTTGAATACACCACTCTGATTTTGAAATCTAACTTTAAATGGTCATAATTTCTTCATTTCTTACCCGTTTAAAGCAAATGACCAGTCATTGGAAAGATGTTTGAGTCTATTTTCAAATGAAACAAGTTTAAAAATAAAACTCAAATTATTTTGAATGTTATGATCAAAAGAGTAACCAAAGGTCAGTTTTTAAAAACTCAAACTTGGCTATTTTTCATAAATTTGAACTACCACCATAACTAGCCTTTCAAAACTTGTTTGTTGGGTATTTTAGCATGTGAAAACCATTTTTAAATATTTGAAAACATATTTGAGATATCTAGAAGACTTCTTACAAAAAGATCGTAAGTCCTATGAGTTATACTATTTAATCTTCTTTTGGACTTGGTCTTTGACATGATTTTGTTGTTATCAAAACCTTCATGAGATAAGTATGCACCTTCTCCTTGAGTTGAGCATAATTGAGATCTTTTCTTTCTTGTTACAATGCTCACTCTTGGTACTTAGACTATCCATCATCTTCATCATGTTTGTTATCATCAAAACTATTTTCCATGTCAGCTAGCCAATTACATTCTCCCCCTTTTTGATGATGACATTTAAGAAAAGAATTAGCTCAGATAAATTGGTATTCACAAAGTTAATTTGAGAAACTTACTGTCCCTCTTTTTTGTAAGAGGTGATTTATATCAGAGATGTGCGCAACAGCTCCCCCTTACTTTTGGAATCCAATTTCCATTTTTGTCTTACTTGACTTTTACTTTTTCTCCCCCTGATTTTTCTTAAACAAACAACTCAAACTATTTCTCCCCCTTTTGTCATGATCAAAAAGATAGGGCAAGATAAAGCATAAAGTCAAAGCAATATGATATATATATTCAGGTTTAACATTTGCATATCCTCAAGTTGAATGAACTTTTTCATTTAAATGTGTGCTTGAGGTAGTTATCTCCATACAACAAAAATCAAAGTACTTTCTTTGGTATCCATTAATTTTTGGATCCATAGAGGTTAGCCAAACTCATAAGTAAGTAGGCATTCAAAATAATAAGTCAAAAACAACAAATGAGTTCATAAGGACAAAAGATATTTTATTGATTAATTTGGCCAAGTAACCACTTGTTTGATACCACTTGTTATCACGTTCATATATTTGTCAAAACAGTAGCCAATTACATTAAGCATTTGCATTACAAGTCCAATTACAAAGAATTTAACATATGCAAAAAAAATCTTGAGAAAATGAAGGGGCAAGAGCAAGCTAAGAAATATGCATTTAAGTGCATCATGTGATTTTCATTTTAGGCATAAATTTAGGCTCAAAAGAAATAAGATGTATTTCATCAAAAGCATGTCATCCATAGAATCAAATTTGGCCAAATGCATTTAGTTGAGCATTCAAAACAAAAAGATATTACATTTATCAATTTAGCAAAGAACATATGTTCATCAAAAGAATAGTCAATTACATAATTATACAAAAAGACAAACAACTAATAAAAATAGAATGAAGATCAGGCCTGTAGACTTGGTTTCCAACCATGGGTTATTCGAATACCCCTCATGTATTCGAATACCTACCATATAATTACAAACTCCAGAAGGAGCATGTATTCGAATATATTGGAATCTATTTGAATACCCTAGAAGCATGCGAGAAAAAATAGATATCAACAAGCAACAGGTTATTCAAATAACTTACAGAGTTATTCGAATAGAGCAATTTGAGAAATAGAGGAAGTTAAGCTGCTGACATTGGGTATTCGAATAACCATGGGGTTATTCGAATAATCCTATCAGGAAAACACATTGAACACATACATAGATGCATTCTGAGAGAAGAAAGCTTACCCAAAGATAGTGTACTTACAAGATACATTATAGGATATTTTTATCAAAAGATTGCAAGTCCAAGCTTCATGAAAACAAGGAAGAGAGCTTGGAATTATTTTCAGTCTTGTACTTGCAGCAACCACTTTAAAAATGCCATAGTCAGCTCTTGGCCTTCAAGCACACCTACAACATATTTCAATTTTTGGTTTTTAGTACCCAAATCTTCTTAGGTCCTTATTTGTTAGTTTTGGGTAAAGTACCCTTAGGAACCCATACCATTTTAGTTCCAATTTTTGAATTAATGTTTTTCCTTGCATTGCATGTTGATGCACTATGACCTTTCTTTCCATAATAGAAACATTTAATAAAAGGACCACATGCGGTACTAGAATTAACAAAGGAATTTTTATACAATTTTTGTTGATTTTTTGAGTTATATCCTATCCCGAGTTTTTGAAAAACAACTCTTTGTTTTCCTAATAAAATATTTAAATTATCTCTTCCAGAAGTGAATTTAGAAAAAGTGTTCTTTAAATCTTCAATTTCATTTTCAAGGATGTGACAAGATGAACAAGATGAAGATGTAGAAACATGTGAAGAATGAGTAGTGCATGCATCAATTAATCCTAATGTCTCATTTTCAATTTTTAATTCTTCAATTTCTTTGTTTAAAATGAGAATTTGGTTTTCTAAAGAAGAAATCGTTTTCTTAGATGAGGAAATTATTTTAGTAAGCCTTAGTGATTCATCATGTAGTTCTTCAAAGGCATCTTGTAGTTCATCATAAGAAGGCAATAAATCAGAACTTACCTCATTGTCGCTTTCTTCTTTTTCTTCTTCTCCTTTGGCCATAAGACATAGATGAGCTTCCTCGCTATTTGAGCTATCAGTGGAGTCCATGTCATTTTCATCCCATGCTATGTAGGCTTTTCTTTCCTTGGAGGATTTCTTTACAAATTTCTTTAGGGGAAAAGGCGGTCTTCTTTGAGTTCCTTTCTTTTTGAGAAACCTTCTGAATTTCTTCACTAGTAGACTGAGGTTCTCTTCACTTAACTCAATGTTGTTTGCATCATCTCCATCGTCTCCATCTTCATTATTGATGGTCGAGGTGGCTTTAAGTGCGATCCCCTTCTTCTTCTTATCATGTTCCTCACTTTGGTCAAGCCTATTGAGTTCTAATTCGTGCTCTTGAAGTTTGTCAAATAAGGTAGCTAACAACATTGTTGATAAGTCTCTTGATTCTGATATAGCTGTTACCTTAGGCTGCCAAATCCTGCTAGAACATCTCAACACTTTGTTAATCAAATCTTCGTTAGAAAAATTCTTTCCTAATGATGCAAGATGATTTACAATATGGGTGAACCTCTTTTGTATTTCTTGAATGCTTTCTCCTTAGTTCATTGTAAATAATTCATATTCACGAGTAAGAGAATTAATTCTCGACCTCTTAACTTCACTAGTACCCTCATGGGTAAATTGTAAAGTGTCCCACATTTCTTTAGCAGTTTTGCAATTTGAAATTCTAAAAAATTCATCAAGCCCCAAAGCTGTGGTAATGATGTTTTTGGCTATCAAGTTATTTTGAACTTTTCTTTTATCATCTTTAGACCATTTACTTCTTTGTTTTTCAATCTTTATACCATTGATCTCTCGCGTAAGTATAAATGCGCCGTTTTCGACAGCATTCCACATATCTAGATCAATAGCTTCGATGAAAATTTTCATTCTTTCCTTCCAATATGCATAACCATCCCCATTGAAAAAGGGTGGTCGATTTATGGAAGTTTCTTTTGAGAAACCATTTGATGAAGCCAAGTACTCTTGAAGCGGCTAAGCTTTTTATACAAGAGTCTAGCTCTGATACCACTTGTTACCCAAGTGGCTTCAGTACTCAAGAGGGGGTGAATTGAGTAATTAAAACTTTTTTGCAAACTCTTATAAAAGCAAATTTCTTTGAAGCTATATGTTAAAACGGATATGAAAATGAAGAAAATAATTGAAAGCCTTAAGCGCAGCAATTTAACAGATAGGCAATGATAAATAAATTACAGAAACATAAAGAGATAAAGATGAGAAGAGCAGGCACGATATTTATCCTGGTTCGGCCACCAATCACTTGTGGCCTACGTCCAGTCCTCAAAACACAGTTCGAGATTTTTTACTATTTAATACAAGCTTAAAACATATGCTTGCAATCTTTACATAATAGGGATACCTCACCCTATTCTCTAGAGGGATACCTCACCCCCTTTGAAGGATACCTCACCTTCTTTACAACAAGGGATACTTCACCCTTTTCACATGAGGGATACCTCACCCACTTTAAAGGATACCTCACCTTCTTTACAACAAGGGATACCTCACCCTTTTTACAGAAGCAGAAAATAGATGAAGAGAAACTCTCACAAAGAGTAAATATTACAAATTGAAGCACTAGGAAGCTCTCTTAGGATATCTCAAAGTTTTGGCGAAAAGAGCACAGGAAATAGTAAAAAATATGAAATACGAATCAAAGCATGAAAGAATTATTTTAGATAGTTGAGTATATATAAAAGATGACCCAAAAACATGTATTTATAATGTTCTTGAGAAAAGAGCCATTGGGTATCATTTAATATCACATTAAAGGCATAGAAAACTAGTTGTTGTGTGTTTTTTATCGTGTTTATTCGAATAACACGTTTAGTATTCAAATAGATCATCAAAAACATGTTCTGGAACGTTTTCTGGGTTGTGTTATTCGAATAACCCTTTGGTAATTCGAATAGATCTTTAAAAACATGTTTTGGAATGTTTTCTGGGGTGTGGTATTCGAATAACTATGTGGTTATTCGAATACACCACTCTGATTTTGAAATCTAACTTTAAATGGTCATAATTTCTTCATTTCTTACCCGTTTAAAGCAAATGACCAGTCATTGGAAAGATATTTGAGTCTATTTTCAAATGAAATAATTTCAAAACAAAACTCAAATTATTTTGAAAGTTATGATCAAAAGAGTAACCAAAGGTCAGTTTTTCAAAACTCAAACTTGGCTATTTTTCATAAATTTGAACTACCACCATAACTAGCCTTTCAAAACTTGTTTGTTGGGTATTTTAGCATGTGAAAACCATTTGTAAATATTTGAAAATATATTTGAGATATCTAGAAGACTTCTTACAAAAAGACTGTAAGTCCTATAAGTTATACCATTTAATCTTCCTTTGGACTTGGTTTTGACATGATTTTGTTGTTATCAAAACCTTTATGAGATAAGCATGCACCTTCTCTTTGAGTTAAGCATAATTGAGATCTTTTCTTTCTTGTTGCAATGATCACTCTTAGTACATGGACTATCCATCATCTTCATCATGTTTGTTATCATCAAAACTATTTTCCATGTCAGGTAGCCAATTACATAAGGCACCATAGATATAGGTCCAACTCCAGGTACTAAATCAATAGCAAACTCGATTTCTCTTGTTGGTGGTAGTCCAGGTATATCTTCAGGAAATACCTTAGGAAATTCATTGACTACGAAAATATTTTTTAGTACATGTTCACATTGAACCTCCAAAGAAGATATTAATAAGTACCCTTGATCTCCTTCCTTCAAACACTCTTCCACTTGAGTAGCCGTTAGGAACATAGAATCCTTAACCTCAGGAAATACTAACGTCTTACTGGAACAGTCTATCAGGATATGGTTAGAAGATAACCAATCCATTCCTAAGATTACATTAATCTTGGAAAGAGGCAAACAAATCAAGTCCATATAAAAGATTCTATCCCTAACACATACAGGGCAATTCAAACATACTTTTGTAGTAATCACAGGCTTATCAGTAGGAGTAGCAACACTCAGGTCATAAGCCATTGTAGTCACAGTCAATCCTAAACACTCCATACAATCACATGCAATGAAAGAATGTGTTGCCCCCGAATCATATAACACTGTTAAAGGATTACCTTCGCACACTCCTCCATAATCAAGTCCTCTGACTTCGCAGCTTCTTCCCCGCTCATGGTATACACATGACCACCCGCTTATGGCCTCGCAGTATGGACCCTTCGCACCAATGGTTCCGCCTTTTGTTGATCACATTCTCTGGAAAAATGTCTAGGCCTTCCACATCTATAACAGATGACTCCTTTGTGTTAACAATCTTTGGTTAGATAGTCTTTTCCACACTTAAAGCATTTAAGCATAGAAGTTCCAGCTTGACCTGTCTTGCCACCCCCAGAACTTCCCCCAAAAGATTGTTGTCGAGTTTGACCTCCTGCCGATTTGGCATACGATTTTTGCTAAAAACGGTTGCCACCGCTACCCTTCCCTCTTTGGAACCGTGTAGGTCCAAAGTTCTGATTCCTTGCCTCATGTTGATGAACAATTTCCTCAACATTTCGACACTTGTCCAACAATGTTGGAAACTGGTCAATTTCCAAGGTTGCTACAACTCGCTTAATGTTAAGTTTCAACCCCTTTTTCAAATTTTCTGCATTTTCATTCCTCGTTCGAGTGCATCTGAAAATACCTCAAAAACTTAGACAAGCTTTCGAATTTTGCTGCATATTCACTTGTGGACATCACCCCTTATCTCAAACTAAGGAATTCCATTTCCTTAGCATGCCAAACACTAGCTGGGAAATACTTCCCCAGAAACTTCTGCTTAAAGAGCTGCCATGTTACAACTCTTCCCTCAGCTTGTATCAATCTTTGGGCTCCTACCCACCAGTCTTCTCCATCTCCCACTAACACAAAAGTTGCAAAAGTAAGCTTTTGCTCATCGGTACAACCCATACCTTCAATTATCTTTTCTAGTTCTTTGATCCATAGATTAGTTTTATCTGGGTCAAATTCTCCACGAAACTTTGGTGGATTATTCCTATGAAATTCTGACAAACTTTAAGCATCCTCATTTGCTCTTTGGTTTTGCTGCACAACAACATCAGCCATCTATTGCATTGCTGCTACCACTGCAACCATGTTTTGGTTGTCATCGCCAACATTTCCAACTCTTGCTCTAGTATTTACGCGTCCTCTTCCTCGTCCAGCCATTATGTTTTCTCTAAATCAAACTAGACACACAAAGAAGAGTTAAGGTCAATCTTTCAAACAATATTGTTTTTCGAAAGGAAATTAGCCACAGAGAATCACACAACATAAACAAGACAGACCTAACCACAAACCCATAAGACTCTAACTTGGGCTCTGATACCAACTAATGTACCACCTACTGTAGGGTATCACATTTATGTTACTTAATTACTAAATTAAACATTTTCTTTATGAAATATGATTTGTAATGTAAATATGAGTTATAAAATTTCTTGATATCAATAAAATAAAACTTAGCAGAATAAAAAATCCTAAACAACATCACAAATAATATACATCATATATACACTAGTCTTAGTACTGTCATACTTAAATATTTATAGACATAGTTCTCAAAAGTATTTGACATTATTTAAACTAACACACTTGCCCAAGTATAACTAGACAATAGAACCCTCAGACGGGTCCTCCTCAGATTCCTCAGCAAGAAGGAATCCAACTTGATGTAACTTCCCCCGTAGGGCATTACATTTCTGACAACCAACTCATAATCTGAAAATCAGTTTATAAAAGGTTTGAGTTATAGACGTGGGTTTTAAAATTTCTTTTCGCGGAAATATAAACTTTCTGATATTTATAAGTAATATTGAAAAATAGATTTAAACTGATTAAAGCTCATATAATAGACACCACTTAATATTTAACAATTATTCAATAAATATAAAACTTACAGACTCAATTTTAAACAGTAGCAAACCCCATGACGGGTCCTACTTAATAGCACGGTAAAACACTAACGAGAAAACTCAACATACTTATTTCATCTTGTATTCATCTTGATGCGCCATATATTTGTTCCTCATCAAAACTGCACACGAATCAGTCTGGGATGGTCACTCCTCGATGTTGTCACTGAACTCAGAATATCCACTTCCCGTCACGTTTAATGTAATACCCTCCATAGGGCATCACATTTTTGACTAAAAACTTAAAACTTGAAAATGATTTCATAAAAGCCTTGAGTTCTAAAAGATGGATTTTAAAATTTCTTTTCGCGGAAACATAAACTTACCAAAAATTATAAGTAAAACAGAAATTAAACTGAACTGATTAATACACATATTATATACCATGTAATATTCAACAACATTTTAAAACATAAAATTTATAGAAGAAACAGTAGCAAACCTAAAGATGGTTACTACTAATAGCACGGTAACAACACTAATGAGAAAACCCAACATACATGTTCAATTTCTCCACCAAACTGCATCCTGTTGAAACTGAGAAGATCACTCCTCGACGCCGTCACCGACCACGGAATATTGCCTCCAATAAGTCTAAGGAATTCGTTTCTCCTACTATATGAATCAATACCGACACAACAAAGCAATACAACAAAGAGGTGAGATCCCCTTTCACCAATACTAGTACGGTAGCAAAGAATGATACGAATGACAAAGTCATTCTATACACACAAATATCACAAATATAATCATGTTATCAATTTACAAATAATTCTAATAAGCATACATCATAATAAAATGGACAGCAATAATATTACCATAACAGATAGAACAACTGATCCAATTAAACCATATAGTCACATCATGCATAATAACTTACATTAACACATCATACATAATATCTCAACATTGAATATAAATAACCACATTAAGATGCAGACCACATATGCAAATATACACAGACTCATTCCTACTCCATGGAGCTAGACACAGACTTCAGAGAGAATGACCCGTAAAGATCTATCAGTACCTCAGGCTGCCCAACCAAACTATTGCACTGTCTTACGTTGTGTCTATAGCCCATTGTCCAATCATCGTGTAGTAGCACACAGTCCAAACATCGTGTAACTACAGGCATTGTACTAAAATAGTCTTTACAAGATCTTGATTAAGTATAGTGCATGTCGAGATCACTAGTGTGTTGCCAGTTACCACAGTCCAGAGGAGCGACCAACTATCCACATGTGGAATACTCCGCATGTAACACCCCAAATTTCCGTATCTCTTAAACAGTAATTTTGACAGTTAACAGAATTTTACTGTTTAGTAATTTCTGTGCACTGTAAAATTATTTTGTTTATTCCATCAGCGTATTTGATCGTTTTGAGTGATTTACTCCGCGTCAGGAAAATAAAAATTTTCGGGCCGGGGAAAACTTTACGTAATTTAATTTTTACCGTTAGGTAATTAATTTACGTAATCTGATTTGATATTTGTGTATTTTATAATTTTTGTGATTTTTGTGGATGATTATGAAATTTTTTTTACTGATTGTGGGCCCAGGTGGTCCTATGTGGGCCCAGGTGACCTTACGTGGGCCCAAGTAGGTTCCACAAAGTGAAAAAAAATTTTACGCATAGAAAAATTTGTACTGTTTAGACGGAGACAGGGGATCTTACTAAACCTGAATCCGGAAACAGTTTTTAAAATTTCTTGTACTGTGTTTTGTACTGTATTTATTTATCGGATGATAAAAATACAGTAAATATAATCTTTTGTGGGGTTTTTAGTAGATAAAAATAAATATTATTCTGTTAAGTCAACATTAGTGGTTATGACAACTTTTGACGGACCAATAAGAAGCAAGTCTTCTAATATTGAAGACTTGAATATCAACCATAGATTTAATCAATGGTAAAGACTTGATCTTGATTTAATCAACGGTGTAGGATAAGTTTAATAAAATGGCTATGACCATTTATAACCATTGGATTTAGAATTGATCAAGGATGAAGATTTAGTCTCAAAAAGTGACAAAGACCATTTATGACCATTGGATGTAAATTTAATTAATGGTGAAGATTTAGTCTTAAAAAGTGACAAAGACTAATTATGACCCTTGGATTAAAAGTTAGAAGGAGCAATCTTAACCATTAATTTTGGAGACACATCTAATGGTTAGAATTTAAAGGAGAAAAATCCAATGGCCTAGATTTAGTCTTCTAAAATTAAAAATCTACCTAAATCCTAACCATTGAATTAATCAATGGCTAGAAATGCTCTAGATAATGACTTGAAAAAGATGACATGTAATGCAAGGAGGGGGACGGTTTTGGCTTGTTAGAAGACAAAGAAAAAAAAATTCAAATGCATTAATTTAATGCTTTATGTCATTGTTAGAAGTCTTGATCAATGTTTCATGCATTATCACCTTTCTTTCAATTTTTCCATCACACTCCACGGCTATGCATCAATTTTGGAAGACACAAAATAATACTTGGTCATCTTCTAACCATAATTGAAGACTTTAGTCAATTATGCTACATGGTTGCCTTGTTTTCTTCCTTAGGAAATTTCTTGGAAGGAGACTAAAATTAATTCATTTCCTATCATTCTTTTCTCTCTTCACTCTACGGCAATGCATAGGAGGAAGGGGCCAAAAAGCATTTCATTCATTTGCTATCATAATTCATCTTTGTTTCCTCCAAAAAGCCTAAGACTTCATTGAACATTTTCTCTCCATCCTCCTATGAGCTAGTTTCGGCCAAGCTCTCCAAGAAGCACCTTCCATCATTTTTAATTTCATCCAACCTTATTTCTTGAATCCTTACATCATTCTAAGAACATCTCTAGTTATGAGTTTTTCCAAAATCATTCATCTTGATCTTCAAATTCAAGCTTCAAGTTTCTATCAAAAATAAAAAATTCCACCTTTGTGCTTCAAGAGAAACCATTCGGTCAAGACACTCAAAATCACCATCCAATCTCTTTTAATTTCATCCAACCTTAGATCTTGAATCTACATGATGTTCTAAGCAACTTTCATGTTGAAGATTTTCTCTAAATCATTCATCTTCATGGACTTTCTTCAAGATCCATGTTATTGGGTTTTTGAGGTGAAGTATAAGGAAACTTCATTTTCTTCTCTCTTTTTCATGATCTAAACCATGTTTGATCCATGGTTCCTCTTAATCAAGCTTGATATGTTAATTAACTTGTGTTTTGTTTTGTATTTGAGAAGCTCTTGGTGATGAAGGACTTGGAAAAAGAAGCAAATCAAGAAGCTTTTGAGGATCTTCAAGAGGTAAGAGGGAGATCCATCTCACCAACCAAGCATGGTGGTGAGAGATGGTATTTTATTTGATGGATGTGGAATCCATGTGAGGATTCATATCCATGGTCATGTAATTAATTTGTGGGTGTTTATGAGCTTTGATTAATTTTCTATGCTTGATATGCTTTGCATGATTTTATAGCTTTGATGATATGCTTGATATGCTATACTTGCTTTTATGGCTTTGATGGTATGCTTATATTATTTATGATGAAATATATATGTATATGCCATGACTTGATGGTGGAAAGGAAATTGATTTTTGGCTCCAATAGCCAAGGAAGAGCTACGGTTTTGATGCCCTTGATTAGGGTTCATGTTGACAATTTTCAAGAACAAAAGAATTGATTTTTGAGTACTTAGAACATGGTGGATTTCGAACAAGACACCTCAAAATAAGTGTCCACAAAATTAATATTTTCTTGAATGATGAAAATGGATGTTTAGAAAAGTAAGGAAAATAAACAAAGAATTTATTTTTCAAAGAGTACATGAATATGGTTTTAGAAGGATTTTTATTGATTTATTTTGTGTGAAAAGTTTCTAAGTGTTTTACTAAACATGAGATTTAAATGAAAATAGCAATGATAATTTTAAGGATTTGCAAAGAAAGTGAAAAAGGATTTATAAGGAAAGTAAAAATGAATTTGAACAAAGGGGTTTGGTTTTTATGACCATCGGTATTTCGGTTTTGAAAATAAAGAATTTTTAATGGTTTTGTTTGTGTAAAACCATATCAATTTAGAAGAAAAATATTTGATGGCTTCAATGGCCAAAGACTTTACGATTTTTGGAGGTTGAAATAATTTTGGTTTTATGAAACAAAGTAATTTTAAAGTGGAAACAAAATGTTTGAACAAAATGTTTTAGTACAAGGATTTTGGAAAGGGAATCAAAGTATTTTACCACTTGAGAAATGAACTTTCATATGAAAATGAAAAAGAAAAGTTGCAAGGGTTTGAATCTTAATTTGTTTTGAAGAGAATTGATTTTAGAATTAATTTGGGAAAAATGGAGAATATAATGGTGTTTTGAAAATTTACTAACGTATAACTTATTTTCAAGTTTTGAAATACGTTAGAAACGTTGATTTACATCAATGGAAAAGTGATTTTGTGAATTATATTTTGAAAAAGAATTTCTTGAGTAAAGAACTATGGAAAAATATTTTCTGGAGTAAGAAAATATATTAAATGAAGTATAAAGTTATATTATTTTGAGAAAAGTTGAAAAGGAATTTTTGAAGGTTAAGAAGTATTTTTACGTAATGAAATTGTGATGAAAAATGTTTTACGTATCTTAAAAACGTGATTTTTAAGCTACGCAATTTTGAACAATGTGTTAAAAATGATATTGATTTATTTGAGTCCAAAATAATGTTTGGAATATTGAGGAATATTTTATGTGATTGAAAAATGTTGAAAAATATTTTACGTATCTTAAAAACAATTTGAAATACAGTAAAATATTTCTACGCGATTTGAAAAATGTTTAAATATTTCTACACGATTTGGAAAGCGTTTAAATATTTTACGCGACTGAAATATTGTTGAAAAATCACTACGTAATTTGAATAGTGACAGAATATTTTTACGTGATTGTGAAAATGATAGAAAATTGTTATGAGATTTGGAAAGTATTTTAAATATTTTGAGAATGATGAAAAATGATTTACGTGACGTAAAAGAATGATTTTTAAGTTACGCGATTTTGAAACAGTGGAAAAATACTATGCGATTTGAGAAACGTATGATTTTATGCGATTGAGAAAAATGTTAAAAATTAGTACGTGGTTTAAAAGTGCAACAGAAGAGTTGTAACATTTTGAAAACGTAACAGAAATGTTACAAAATTTTGTAAACGTAATAAAGCTTGATAGTGTTACGGTATTGTAAAAACGTAATAAAACGTTTTGGAATTTTAAAAACGTAACAAAAGTGTTACGGTATTGTGAAAATATAAAAGAAGTGTTATGGTATTGTGAAGACATAATAGAAAAGTTTTTGGATTGTGAAAACGTAATGAAATGTTACGAGATTGTGAAAATACGATAAAAGTGTTTTACAAATATGAAAAGCGTGATAACATGATTTTCGCTGTTGAAAGTACAGTAAGATTACTGTTGAACTAGTGTCCATACACTGTTTGTGAGAAAATGACATATTTGTCTATGATTGGATTTGGTGCATTATACATGCATTGGAATGGTCCGATGAGGACTAGATATGGCTGATTGCCTAGGAGAAATACATCTCTTGAGTGGGTGCGATATGCGTAGTGTAGGTCACTTGTTGACCTTAGGGGCATCGGGGTGCGGGTTGCCTACACGGGTGGTTGGTCGCGCTTCTTCCCGTAGGTTAGACCGATGCAACACACCGATGATCCTGACCGAGACACTATTCTTAATCAAGATCTGATAAAGACTGTTGTGTATATGCTAGATGTGCAAAATCAAAATGAGGATTATAGCACATGGTCTGAGGCATGTGGTACCGACAGATCTTTTCGATCATTTTCTCCGACCTGAGTTTTAGCTCCATGGAGTAGGAAATCGAGTCTTGTGTACATGCATAATCTGAACACTTATATCTGTATGATATATTAATTGAGGAATATTGGCTATGACAACTGTTTTGAATACTTGGATTGATATATGATTGGATGAGGATAGTTGATTAATATTGAATATATTATTGGAAGTTTGGTATGATATCTCTGTATGATATTGCTATTTGTGTTATCTCGTGTCTTTGCCATGTTGGTATTGGCGTAGGTGATCTCACCTCTTTGTTATGTTGTCTTCTGTTGTGTACGTATTGTTAAAATTAAACAGGAGAAAGAATGAGTTGTCTTAGACATAACGGGCGATGGATACTCAGAGATTGATGAAAACATTGAAGAGTGGACTGTCTCAAGTTCGAAGGTGTTCGAGTAGACAAGGAGTAGAGTTCGATGCAACAAATTTGGATACAAGATAAGGAATGAGTATGTTAAGTTTTATCGTTAGTGTTATACCGTGCTATTTAGTAGGACCCGTCATGGGGTTTGCTACTGTTGAAAAAAAAAAGTCTGTTAATTTTATATTTCTCTTTAAATTGTGAAATATTAATTGGTGTCAATGTTGTATATGAATAAGTTTAAATATATTTTCAATAATACTTATGGATTATAGTAAGTTTATATTTCAGCAAGAAAGAATTTTTTTTTTTAAACGCACGTTTTTAACTCAAACCTTTTACGAATTTCATTTACAGATTTTGAGTCGGGAGTCAGACATGTGATACCCTTGGGAGGGTGTTACACCGCACACTAATGCCTCCAAGTCCATACAAAGAAATGAACCACACTACGCTTATCACACCGACAACATGGTGTAATTCACCTCGTTAATCAAATCACTAATTATCAATCAAATTGGCACAACTCAATGCATGAATAAAAATAATAATTACCAAATTACCCTTAGTTTTAAAATATTCTCATATTTACACAAATGCCCTCAATGGCAATAAATACAGTACGTTCTCACTTGACGTACCATATTTCCACATGCCCAAAATACAGTACGTTCTCACTTGACGTACTATATTTCCACATGTCCGAGTCCACCACTTTGGCCTAACAGTAAAACTCGCTGTTCCAATTAATCACATAGAAATTTTATCATGTTTTCACAATTTCATCGTTTTTACAAATTTTTTTAAATTGCATAAATATATTTTGTTGTTTTTAAAATCATGTAGTATTTTTAAGTCGTTTTCTCAATCGCGTAAGATTTTTAGATCATTTTCTTGATCGAAAAACTTTAAAGTCTCTATGTTAAAATTGCGTAAGCTATTTTTAATACTTTTAAATTATGTAGAATGTTTTCTTTACGTCCAAATTTTATATTGATACTTTCTCTATTATTAGTCCATTTCTAATTAATTTTTTTGGCGACATTTTATGTAGAAAATTCATTAAGTGATATTTTCTATGTTTCTATCAAAAATTTACTTTTCTTAATCATAAATAATAATTATATCTCGAAACTTGTTAACGTAATTTAAACTCAAACGTAAGCTCTACGTTAGTATTTTTCAAGTGTTTAATTTATTTCTTATCCAATCTTGATTTTTCTATTTAAGTTTCTAAAATAAGTTTATTTAATTTCTTCTCTAAAATTCATTAAAATCCATACTTAGTGAATAACTTTAACTTAGAAACATTATAAGTAGACATGTTGGCCCAAAATCATTCTATGTATTAAAATCATATTTAATTGTTTCTCATCATCTAATCTCTTATAAAAATTCTTAATCCAATTTATTATCATTAAAATTATTCTTTTTATATTTCTAAATTTATTAAATTAAGTTCCCATTAAATTACATAATCTACTCTTAGAAAATAATTTAGATCAAAAGTGTCTTAAATTCGCATATTGGCCGAAATTCACTATGTTCAAATCATTTTTTAATTATCTTCTACTAAGTTCTTGCGAAAATCATTACTAATTAAATTTATTAATCCTTGCTTTAGAAAATAGTTGAGAACATTTCGGTTCTCTTTAGGATAGTGAAAAACTGTGAGCTATATGTGTTCTTTGGAACACTCAATCAAATCTTCAACATATTATTCATGTCCTACAATAACTATCATGCATCTATGAGCACATACCATATATTAAAGCAATCATAAAACACATGCCATATATTTTAAAGCTATAGACATGCTTGCACACAAAATCAATCACAAATAGGAAAGCTTTAAACAAGCAAGTGAATGAATCCTTATGGATTCTTCACCACAAACACATCCATTCCTCACCACCAACACATGTGTGATGAGGGTAATCTCCCTCTTACCTCTTGAAGAAACGTCCAAAGTTCCTTGTATGTCTTCTTGTTGTCTCCTTCAAGATGAACTTCAACCACCAAGTGCTTCTTGAAAATCAAAGAAAACGTGAAATATTAATATCTAAGGCTTGAATAAGAAAAACTATGGATCAAAATATGGTTTAGAAAGAAAGAATAAAATCAATAGTGAAGATTTCATGAACTTCACCTTAAAACTCCAAACCTTGAGCTTGAAGAACAAAGATGAAGATGGATGATTTAGGGAAAATCTCCAATATGAAAGTTCCTTAGAATTGCATGAAGATTCAAGATCTAAGGTTGTTTAGAATTATTGAAGCTTGGAAGGTGATTTTGTGGGGTTGGCTATGAGCTTCCATAGAGAAGAAAGGTGAGAGTTTTGTGTTTGGCTTTGAAAGAACTCCTTGAAGATAGGTGATTTTGATCAAGACTCCAACTACAAAGTGTCTTGAAACAAGGTAAGGATCCAAGATATATGGTTGGTGTAAATTATTGAAGAGTGATGGTAGAACCATGGCCTCTTGGCTGTGAGCTTGGAGAAGAGAAAGATAGGAGCTTTTGTGTTCTTTGCTTAATAGGAAGATGGAAATGAATGAATATTGAGAAATTCTTAATATGAAAGTGTCTTGGATTGATGAAAGGATTCAAGAAATGATATTGATAGGAATTATAGAAATTTGGAGAGTTGTTCTTGGTGCTTGGCCGAATCTATGGAGGAGAGAAAATGAGAGAGTTTTCGTTGCTTGTTCTTGGTTCTTTGGAGAAAAGGAAGTGTAAGAGAGCAAGTGAGATGAATGGAAGAAGGTTGTCTTCCATTTGTGTGCTATGGCCGTGGAGTACAAGGAGAGAAAAGGGGTGAGAGCTTCTTGCCAAAGTTTGCAAATGAATCAAAGCCATCCTATTTATAGACTTCATGAAAAAGATGAATACTTAGGATATTTTTCGGTATACAGTAAGAAATGAACAATAATTACTGCTTATAAAGTCAGTATCTATTGTCCAATGAATAATAAAATATACCTAGATTTTTCTCTTATTCTAGCTGGGCAGCAACGATTGTTAATCATTTTCTACTAATTGCCCTTGATGAGTCATAGAGCGAGTCATCAAAGAGAAGTTTCTAGAACATGTGACTCACTACGATGAGTCAGCGTAGAAATTTCTAGAACAGGTGAGTCAGCATGGTGAGTCACTAGCTGAGTCACTAGCTGAGTTAGCATAGAACCTTCTAGAACGTGTGACTCACTGCGGCAAGTCACAGGGTGAGTCAATGTTTCTAGAATGTGGCGAGTCACCGTTTCTAGAACATGGCGAGTCACCGCTTTTGGAAGCTTCCTGAAGATGCTGAGTCACAGGTGCTGAGGTGTCACACCATGTGTCGAACTTCTATTGGTCCTTCGCGATGAGTCACAACCACTAACTTTGACCAGCTCCCCATTGGTCCATGTGTAAAGCACTCGATGACTAGGCGCATGACGATGCGTCTTCTAGAGTCTTCTAGAACAGTCTGGAACATGAGTCACTAGGCTAGTCACCTAGGTGAGTCACCAAACGATGAGTCATTGACTAGAATATTCTAGAGTGGGTGACTAGGCTTGCGTCTAGAATCATTCACTAGATATTTTTCAAGAAAGATATCATCCAATGGATAATAAAACATACCCCGATTTTATTTGTCAGATAAAATCGTAGGAAAATAAAACTTCAAAAACTATTTCCGGTTTCGGGTTTAGTAAGATCCCCCAGCTCCGAATCAATAGTACAAGAATTTCTGGCTAATAAAAATTTTTATTTTTCTAGGCCCGCCTACAACCCAAAATATCAGAAATATATTAAATATTCAAACTATACCAAAATATCAAAAATATAATATAATATCTCACAATATCTTTAAATATCTCAAAATATCTAAAACATAATAAGATATCCAAAATATCTTAGAATATCTAAAATATATTAAAATATTCAAAATATCCGAAATATCACAAAAATTCAAAAAATCATATTAATCGTGAAACTCAGGAAAATCAAATCAGATTAGTAAAAATAATTAAAGATTGAGAGAAAGAAGTAAAATACAAAGATTTATATGCACAACCCAAAAATAATATTAAAATAATCAAAAACGTAAAAACTCTCAAAAATTCTTAAAAATCACAAAAATCATAAAATTCATAAAAGTCGAGTCAGATTACTCAAAATAATTCATAATCAACCAAAACAAATAAATTACGTATTCTCTGGGTGTTACATTTAAGAAACTCGTTCCATCTATTTATAATTTTTAATAATACAAGCACAATGAAATAATATAACAAAGAGGTGAGATCACCTACGCCAATACCAACATGGTAGCATAGAGATAACAGCACACCATACAGATATATCATACCATAATTACAATTATGCTATCATCATAATGTATAAAATAACAATAATTATAATAATACCATCAACATTATTTATCATCATCATCATCCAATATTCCTCAATTATTATATCACACAGATATAAATATTCAATATTTATGATAATGCCCTCAATTATTATCCAAGTATTCAACAGTTCAGTTATCATAATCAATACTCAATAATGATGCATATGTTATGCATGTAGACTCAATGTCTTACTCCATGGAGGTTTTCACAATTTCGAGAAGAATGCTCTGGTTAATTGTCAGCCTTAGCCCAAAGACAATCTCCAGTTGTCGAAAAGAATTGTGTTATTGTCGGGTAGTCAATGCATTGCAACGGACTGCATCGCCAAGTGGCACATGGTCTTTGCCAATCTCAGTCCACTCATCGACCGCCACGCCTTGGTGCCCGCAAGATCCATCATAGACCTCACTATCAATTCTCATTCCCTCTTCAACCACAAGGGTCACAATAGCATCAGCTATTAATTTTTGTTCAATACACGAATATCTTAATGCAGTTTTGTTTAAATTCATCACATGCCTCAATGCATATTTTCCAATTTCATCATGTTCCTCAATGCATATTTTTCAATTTCATCATATGCTTCACGGCATATCTTTCCAATGCATATTCAATGCACCAATGTTAATCACAGGCAAAATTCATCATTTCTAATGCATGTTCAATGCACCAATGCCAATCACAAGCAAAATTCATCATTTTCTCATATAGTATCCATACACTGGTTCAACAGTAATCATACTGTATATTCAACAGCGAAATCATATTATCACGTTTTCATAGTCACAAAACACTTTCGTCGTGTTTTCAGGGCAACATTTCTGCTACGTTTTTACAATTCCGCAACATTTCTGTTATATTTTCAAATCATGTATTGATTTTTCTACGTTTTCTCAATCACGTAAAAATATTTACACGTTTTCTCAAATCGCGTAGCGATTTTTCACCATTTTCAAAATCGCGTAACTTAAAAATCATTCTTTTAAGTCGCATAAACCATTTTCCATCATTTTGAAATATTTAAACGCTTTCCAAATTGCGTAGAAATATTTTAACATTTTTCAAATTGCGTGAAAATATTTAAACATGTTTTTCAAATCGCGTAGCTTAAAAATCACGTTTTTAAAATACGTAAAACATTTTTCACTATTTTACAATCACGTAAAATAATCCTCAATATTCCAAACATTATTTTGGACTTTCAAATAAATCAATATCATTTCCAACACATTTTTAAGATACGTAAAATATTTTTCAACATTTTTTCCTTTAAGAAATCCTTTCCTCAAAATAATATGACTTCTCACATTATTTTCCACATTTTCTTACTCAAGAAAATCCTTTTCGCAATATATTTCACAAATTCACCATTTCATTGAATAAAATCAATGTTTCTAACTTTAAAAAAATTAATAACGCTCTCCAAAACTCAAAGGATGAGTTACACGTTAGAAAATATCAAATCACTATTATATTCTCCATTTTCTCAAATCAATTCTCTTCAAAATAAATTGAGGTTCAAACACTTTTAACCTCTTTTTGTCTTTCATAAATGAAATTCTATCTTTCAAGTAACAAAACTCCTTGTTTCCATTTTTCTTTAATCCTTGTACTAAAACACTTTGTTCGAACACTTTGTTTCCACTTTGAAATCACTTTGTTCCATAAAACCAAAACTATTCCAATCTCCCAAAAATCGTGGAGTCTTTGGCCATTGAAGCCATCATTTCTTTTTTTCTAAATCAACTAAGTTCCATTCTTGTTTTTATACAAACAAAACCATTAAAAATTCCTTAACAAAATCGTGAGACTCATGGTCTTAAAAATCAATTCATTTGTTCATTTTCATGTTTCACTTTCTTTGCAAATCCTTAAAATCATCAACTCATTCCTCTTTTCATTTAAAACTCATGATTAATAAAATACTTGGAATATTTTTATTCAAAAATGTCCTTAAGGCCGTGTGCCTCTATGGTTCTTTGGAACCAAAATTGTTTTCCTTTCTATTATCAAATCATGACATACATATACATAATCATCATATATATCACAAGCATGCCATAAACAAAAGCAATAAATCATGCAAATCATATCAAGCATGTAAACACAATTAAACCATACAAAACACATAAACCACATAAACACATAACACCCACAAATAATTACATGACCATGGATATGAATCCTCACATGGATTCACCATCCATCAAATACAAAACCATCTCTCACCACCATGCTTGGTTGGTGAGATGGATCTCCCTCTTACCTCTTGAAGAACCACAAAAAGTTCCTTGCTTTGCACTTTGATCAAGATCTCCACCAACAAAAATTTCTTAAACATAAAACAAACACAAAGAAAATTAGTATATTAAGCTTGAATAAGAACTATGGCTTAGAACATGAAAAAGAATTAAGAAATGAAGTTTCCTTACACTTCACCTCAAATACCCTATAACTTTGCTCTTGAAGAAAGTCCTTGAAGATGAAAGATTTAGAAAAAGTCTCCAACATGAAAGTTGCTTAGAATATCATGTAGATTCAAGATCTATGGGTGGATGAAATTAAAAAGTGATGGAAGGTGGTTCTATGGGTCATGGCCGAAACTTGCTTGGAGAAGGGATGGAGAGAAAAGCTTGATGAAGTCTTGGCTTTTTGGAGAAGACAAAGATGAATTATGATAGCAATAATGTGGTCTTCAACTTTGCTAAGCTCTTAAGCTTCTCAAAATCTTCCCCCCCTTCCATATGCACTCAATAAGTGACCATTATTACTAGCCATTATTTGAAGCATTCCTAGCCATTGATTAGATCAATGGTTAGGATTAAGGTAGACTTTAAGTTAGAAGACTTAATCTAGGCCATTGCATCTTTCTCCTTGAAATTCTAGCCATTAGATGTGTCTCCAAAATTAAGGGTCAAGATTGCTGCTTCAAACTTCACATCCAATGGTCATAAATAGTCCTTGTCACTTTTTAAGACCAAATCTCTACCCTTGATTAAATCAATGGTGGATCTCCAACCCTTTTTAAGACTAAATCTCCACCCTTGATTAAATCAATGATTGATATTCAAAGTCTTCCTTATTAAGCTTGTCTTTACAACCATTGATTAGATCAATGGTGAACATCCAAAGCTTCCTAACTAAGTTTATTCCCACACCATTGATTAAATCAATGGTGATCATCCAACGCTTCTTCATTAAGTTTGTTTCTCAACCGTTGATTAAATCAAGATCAAGTCTCCACCATTGATTAAATCAATGGTGAATATCCAAACCACCAATGTTGACTTAAGCAGTATAATGTTTATTTTTATATCTGCTATAACCCTACGAATAATATTTTTACTGTATTTTTATTGCCCGATAATTAAATACAGTACAAAACATAGTAAAAGAAATTTTCTAAAACTGTTTCTGGATTCAGGTTTAGTAAGATCACCTGTCTTCGTCTTAACAGTACAAATTTTTCTATGCGTAAAAAATTTTTCACTTTGCGGGACCCACATGGGCCCACATAAGGCCACCTGGGCCCACAAACAGCCCAAAAATAATCAGAGAAATATAAAAATTTCATAATCATCCACAAAATCATAAAAATTATAAAACATATGAAAATCAAGTCGGATTAGTAAAAATCATTAAGGATTTTTAAAAAGAAATAAAATACGAAGGCTCGTATACAGCCCCAAAATAATATTAAAATAATAAAAAAACGTAAAAATTTTCAAAAATTCCTAAAAATCACAAAAATTATAAAATTCATAGAAGTCGAGTCGGATTATTCAAAATAATTAAGAATCGCCTGAAATAAATAAAATACGAATTTTCGGGGTGTTACAATACTCCCCCTCTAGAAGAATTTCGTCCTCGAAATTTACGTAGTAGCTTTCGAACCAAAAATGGATATTGCTCTTTCATCTTATCTTCCAGTCCTCACATTGCATCTCCGCTTACGTCATTCCCTTCGACCAACGGAAACTCTTTACCTCACGTTCAACTTCTCCTGATCAAACGAATATCTCAGACTCCTATAATTACTAAAGATGTTGAATATTACTCCATAAAGAAAGTATATCCATACTTCTAATAACAACACAGCGGCTACCAACCTCCATTCATGCGTAGAATAGTTTTTCTCATATAACTTCAATTTCATTGAAACATACACAATAGCTCTTCTATTCTGCATAAGCACACATCTTAAACTCTGATGTAATGCATCACAGTACACCTCCAATGGTTCACTAGAATTAGACAGAACTAATACCAGAGAAGTAATCAAACACGTTTTTTAACTCCTAAAAATTCTTCTTGTATGCATTAGTCCATACAAACGCTTAATTCCTTCTGGTAAGCTAGGTAAGAAGTCCTGCGATCTTGGAAATTTTCTCAATAAATTTTCTACAGATTTCCATTACCGTTTTTGACTTTTCCCACAGATAAACTGTTTCAACCTTTGAAAGATCCACCGCAATCCCTTCCATAGAATTACGGAACCTAAAACTGAACTTCATCCATCCATAATTCACATTTTGACAACTTAGGATATAACTGCTTCTCCTTTAGAACTTGGAAAAATTACACTGAGATGTTCAATATGTTCCTCATGATTTCGAGAATAGATCAGAATATCGTTAACAAAGATAATGACAATTCTGTCTAGATAAGAACGAAAAATTCTACTCACCTAATCTATACATATTACAAGAGCATCCGTCACTCCACAAAACATCACTTAAAATTTCCTTGTCCTCGTATCGCTTCATTCTCCTGCCTTTGCTCTTAACAGGAAGTGTCTCACTAATCGAGTTCTCTTTCAACAGTACTGTATCTAATACTATGACATGGATTTAAATAGGAATATCCTTTCTTACAATTTCAATATATGAAATCATTATGAAGGTTAGAAAGAAAAAGGTAGCGAAACTATTTAATATGTTACCGGATATATCCAACAAAGAATTTGACATAACCAGATTGTAAGAATGAATTTTCTAGAATACTAACACTTTATTGAGACAATCTCATAGGATATGGTTGGAAAATAACCAATCCGTTTCAAAGATCACGTCTATTTATGAAAGAGATAAACAGATCAAACTAACACAAAAATTTGATCTATAATAACAATAGGATAATTTGAATAACTTGAGTAGCACGATAGGCTAGTAATAGAAACAGAAGTAAACAAGTCAAAAGATAACAAAGACACGGGTAACTCTAGTTGATTTACACGATCATATGCCATAGAGAAATGGGTTACCTCCAGAATTATACAGTATAGTCAAAGATCACTTTTTGTGACACTATCTTCTTTGCTTAGGTCTTCAGTCTAAGGTACTTTTGCTCCACTTGGAGAATCGATGCTCTATTCTACTTGAGATGTCGAAGCACGTTTATTACTAACAGATGACTTCGTCTTTGATGGAATACACTCTCTAGCAAGATGTCTGGGCATCCCACACTTGAAATAGATGATTCCTTTCTTTGTACAATCTTTCGTTAGGTGCCCCTTTCCACACTTCTTACATTTCGGTGCAGATGTCACGGTTAGACCAAACCTGCTACTACTAGTATTTCCTCCATAAGATTGCTGTTGTTGTTGACTTCCCAGAGATTTCTAGTACATTTTCTGTTGGAATCGCTTGACCTTATGATTTCTCCTTCTTCGTAACCAATATGGTCCAACGTTATAGGGTCTCTCATCCTGAGACTGATTCAACTCTAACAAAATCTTAGCTTCAGCTATCAATTCTTACTGCTGAACAATCTTCTGAGTTTGTTATATAATTACATCAGTCATTTTTTGTATTACTTCCATAGTTGCAGTCATATCACCATCATCACATCTCGCTTCCACATGCGTACGTCTATCACAAGCCATTTCTTTTCTTCAAAGACGGATGGATCAAAATAAAATGGAAACTAGATGTAACCATTTCAAACAAACATTGTTTCCTTTCAGAAATCAAACGAACAGAGAACACAACACAAGCAAAATAGACCTAACCACAAACCCCAAAAGACTCAAACCGTGCTCTGATACCAACTAATGTAACACCCCCCATAGGGCATCACATTTCTGACAACCAACTCATAATCTGAAAATCAGTTTACAAAAGGTTTGAGTTATAAATGTGGGTTTTAAAATTTCTTTTCTCAGAAATATAAACTTACTGATATTTATAAGTAATACTGAAAAATAGATTTAAACTGATTAAAACTCATATAACAGACACCACTTAATATTTAACAATTATTCAATAAATATAAAACTTACAGACTCAATTTTAAATAGTAGCAAACCCCATGACGAGTCCTACTTAATAGTATAGTAAAACACTAATGAGAAAACTCAACATACTTATTTCATCTTGTATTCATCTTGATGCGCCATATATCTATTCCTCATCAAAACTGCACACGAACCAGTCCGGGATGGTCACTCCTCGATGTTGTCACCGAACTCAGAATATCCACTTCCGGTCACGTTTAAGAAACTCGTTCCATCTATTATATAATTTTTAATAATACAAGCACAATGAAACAATATAACAAAGAGGTGAGATCACCTACGCCAATACGAACATGGTAGCATAGAGATAACACAACAGCACACCATACAGATATATCATACCGTAACTACAATTATGCTATCATCATAATGTATAAAATAACAATAATTACAATAATACCATCAACATTATTTATCATCATCATCATCCAATATTCCTCAATTATTATATCACACAGACCTCACTATCAATTCTCATTCCCTCTTCAACCACAAGGGTCACAATAGCATCAACTATTAATTTTTGTTCAATACACGAATATCTCAATGCAATTTTGTTTAAATTCATCATATGCCTCAATGCATATTTTCCAATTTCATCATATGCCTCAATGCATATTTTTCAATTTCATCATATGCTTCACTGCATATCTTTCCAATGCATATTCAATGCACCAATGCCAATCACAGGCAAAATTCATCATTTCTAATGCATGTTCAATGCACCAATGCCAATCACAGGCAAAATTCATCATTTTCTCATACAGTGTCCATACACTGTTCAACAGTAATCATACTGTATATTCAACAGCGAAATCATATTATCACGTTTTCATAGTCACAAAACATTTTCGTCGTGTTTTCACAATCGCGCAAAATTTCTGTTATGTTTTCACAATTCTACAACATTTCTGTTATATTTTCAAATCACGTATTGATTTTTCCACGTTTTCTCAATCACGTAAAAATATTTATACGTTTTTTCAAATCGCGTAGCTATTTTTCACCATTTTCAAAATCACGTAACTTAAAAATCATTCTTTTAAGTCGCGTAAACCATTTTCTATCATTTTTGAAATATTTAAACGCTTTCCAAATCGCGTAGAAATATTTTAACATTTTTTCAATTGCATGAAAATATTTAAACATTTTTTCAAATCGCGTAGCTTAAAAATCACGTTTTTAAGATACGTAAAACATTTTTCACCATTTTACAATCACGTAAAATATTCCACAATGTTCCAAACATTATTTTGGACTTTCAAATAAATCAATATCATTTCCAACAAGTTTTTAAGATACGTAAAACATTTTTCAACATTTTTTCCTTTAAGAAATCCTTTCCTCAAAATAATATGACTTGTCACATTATTTTTCACATTTTCTTATTCAAGAAAATCCTTTTCGCAATATATTTCACAAATTCACCATTTTATTGAATAAAATCAATATTTCTAACTTTAAAAAAATTACTAACGCTCTCCAAAACTCAAAGGATGAGTTACACATTAGAAAATATCAAATCACTATTATATTCTCCATTTTTCTCAAATCAATTCTAAAATCAATTCTCTTCAAAATAAATTGAGGTTCAAACACTTTCAACCTCTTTTTGTCTTTCATAAACGAAATTCCATCTTTCAAGTAACAAAACTCCTTGTTTCCATTTTTCTTTAATCCTTGTACTAAAACACTTTGTTCAAACACTTTGTTTCCACTTTGAAATCACTTTGTTTCATAAAACCAAAACTATTCCAATCTCCCAAAAACCATGGAGTCTTTGGCCATTGAAGCCATCATTTCTTTTTTTCTAAATCAACTAAGTTCCATTCTTGTTTTTACACAAACAAAACCATTAAAAATTCCTTAACAAAACCGTGAGACTCATGGTCTTAAAAATCAATTCATTTGTTCATTTTCATGTTTCATTTTCTTTGCAAATCCTTAAAATCATCAACTTATTGTTCTTTTCATTTAAAACTCATGATTAATAAAATACTTAGAATATTTTTATTCAAAAATGTCCTTGAGGCCGTGTGTCTCTATGGTTCTTTGGAACCAAAATTGTTTTCCTTTCTATTATCAAATCATGGCATACATATACATAATCATCATATATATCACAAGCATGCCATAAACAAAAGTAATAAATCATGCAAATCATATAAAGCATGTAAACACAATTAAACCATACAAAACACATAAACCACATAAACCACATAAACACATAACACCTACAAATAATTACATAACCATCTCTCACCACCATGCTTGGTTGGTGAGATGGATCTCCCTCTTACCTCTTGAAGAACCACAAAAAGTTTCTTGCTTTGCATTTTGATCAAGATCTTCACCAACAAAAGTTTCTTAAACATAAAACAAACACAAAGAAAATTAGTATATTAAGCTTGAATAAGAAGAACCATGGATCAAATATGGCTTAGAACATGAAAAAGAATTAAGAAATGAAGTTTCATTACACTTCATCTCAAATACCCTACAACTTTGCTCTTGAAGAAAGTCCTTGAAGATGAAAGATTTAGAAAAAGTCTCCAACATGAAAGTTACTTAGAATATCATGTAGATTCAAGATTTATGGTTGGATGAAATTAAAAAGTGATGGAAGGTGGTTCTATGGGTCATGGCCGAAACTTGCTTGGAGAAGGGATGGAGAGAAAAGTTTGATGAAGTCTTGGCTTTTTGGAGAAGACAAAGATGAATTATGATAGTAATAATGTGGTCTTCAACTTTGCTAAGCTCTTAAGCTTCTCAAAATCGTCCCCCCTTCCATATGCACTCAATAAGTGACCATTATTACTAGCCATTATTTGAAGCATTCCTAGCCATTGATTAGATCAATGGTTAGGATTAAGGTAGACTTTAAGTTAGAAGACTTAATCTAGGCCATTGGATCTTTCTCCTTGAAATTCTAGCCATTAGATGTGTCTCCAAAATTAAGGGTCAAGATTGCTCCTTCAAACTTTACATCCAATGGTCATAAATAGTCCTTGTCACTTTTTAAGACCAAATCTCCACCCTTGATTAAATCAATGGTGGATCTCCAACACTTTTTAAGACTAAATCTCCACCCTTGATTAAATCAATGATTGATATTCAAAGTCTTCCTTATTAAGCTTTTCTTTACAACCATTGATTAGATCAATGGTGAACATCCAAAGCTTCCTAACTAAGTTTATTCCCACACCATTGATTAAATCAATGGTGATCATCCAATGCTTCTTCATTAAGTTTGTTTCTCAACCGTTGATTAAATCAAGATCAAGTCTCCACTGTTGATTAAATCAATGGTGGATATCCAAACCACTAATGTTGACTTAAGCAGTATAATATTTATTTTTGTATCTGCTATAACCCTACGAATAATATTTTTACTGTATTTTTATCGCTTGATAATTAAATGCAGTACAAAACACAGTAAAAGAAATTTTCTAAATCTGTTTCCAGATTTAAGTTTAGTAAGATCCCCTGCCTCTGTCTCAATAGTACAAATTTTTCACTTTGCGGGACCCACCTGGGCCCACATAAGGCCACCTGAGCCCACAAACAGCTCAAAAACAATCAGAGAAATATAAAAATTTCATAATCATCCACAAAATCATAAAAATTATAAAACTTATGAAAATCAAATCGGATTAGTAAAAATTATTAAGGATTTTCAAAAAGAAATAAAATACGAAGGCTTGTATACAGCCCCCAAAATAATATTAAAATAATAAAAAAACGTAAAAATTCCCAAAAAAAAAAATCTTAAAAATCACAAAAATTATTAAAATCACAGAAGTCGAGTCGAATTATTCAAAATAATTAAGAATCGCCTGAATTAAATAAAATACGAATTTTCGGAGTGTTACACTTGACGCAAAGTCCTACGGACTGGTGTCACTTGACACTATACTGATCCCCATTGGGATATGATACCTACCACCCCAATACTGCCTAATTGACAGTGAAAATTTGACATGTACATAAATAGTTACAGAAAAGAACGGATCTCCATGAAATATCCTGCTCATGTTGACCGTCAGATGTCCCTGATATATTAGTCCTTCCTCATTGGGACTAAACCTCTAAGCACCAGCTCCACCATGGAACTGTAGTCTCACGTATCCGAAGAAACTTGACTGGGTCGCCATCTGATCAAAACTCAGTTTCCTCAATAGGAATCTGTTCCTCTTCACCTTCTTGCTCGGTACCTTGCTCAGCGTCTTTACCAAAATATAAATACAATACAAAATAATATACAAGGAGGTGAGATTATCTACGCCAATACTAACATGGTAACATGGAGATAACACAAACAACACACCATACAGGTATATCATACTGTAATTATGATCATGCCCTCAACATTATTCATCATATCATACAATCAAGCATACCATAAAGCAATAAAAATCATAGAAAGCATACAAACACAAATAAATAATTTAAAGCACATAAACACCCACAAATAAATTACACAACCATAGATATGAATCCTCACATGAATTCACCATTCATCAAATACAAGTTCACCATTCACCACCATACTTGGTTGGTGAGATGAATCTCCCTCTTACCTCTTGAAGAAACCTCCAAAGCTCCTTGCTTTGCTCTTTTTTCAAGTCCTTCACCACCAAAGGCTTCTTAAACATAAAACAAACACAAGTTTATTAGCATCTAAAGCTTGAACAAGAAAGACCATGGATCAAATCATGGCCTAGAACATGAGAATGAGATAAGTAGTGCAGTTTTCATAACTCCACCTTAAAAACCCTAGAACTTGATCTTGAAGAAAGTCCTTGAAGATGAATGAATTAGGACTTGGCCTTAACTACAAAGTGTCTTGGATTGAGATATAGATTCAAGAAGTAAGGTTGGTTGAAATTTTTGAAGAGTGATGGTAGGTTCTTGGCCTCTTGGTTGTGAGCTTGAGTGAAGAGGAATGGAGAGAAAAGTTTTTTTGTGAAGCTTTGCTTTAGGAAATGATAAAAATGAGTAATGAAAATTTTCCTATGGCTAAATGGTCTTCA
Source organism: Ormosia emarginata (assembly GCA_029884605.1). Taxonomy (NCBI): domain Eukaryota; kingdom Viridiplantae; phylum Streptophyta; class Magnoliopsida; order Fabales; family Fabaceae; genus Ormosia; species Ormosia emarginata. The sequence goes on from JAQQTP010000037.1 coordinate 5,811,156, forward strand.
AAACCGAACCCCCCTTAAACACTAGGGTAATGTCCAAATTTATTAGCCACCATTTTGGGCATTAATAGCCATTGATTAAATCAATGGTTGAGCTTTGGTAGAAGCTTCCAAGTGATATGATCAAATCTAAGCCATTGGATCTCTCCTCCATGAAATCCTAGCCATTAGATGTATCTCCAAAATGAATGGTCAAGATTTACTCTTCATATTTTCCATCCAAGGATCACAAATGGTCTTTGCCACTTTGTGAGACCAATCTCCACCATTGGTTAAATCAATGGTGGATATCCAAAGCCTTCCTCACCAAGCTTGCTTCCTATTGGTCCTTCATAAAGTTGTCAGAACCACTAATTTTGACTAACCAGTATAATATTTCTCTAGCTGTTATTTCCCTACGGATAATATTTACTGTATTTTTATTACCCGATAAATAATACAATACAAAACACAGTAAAAGAAAATCTCGAAAGCTGTTTCCAATTTTATGTTTAGTAAGATCTCCCGTCCTCGTCTCAACAGTACAAAATTTTCTGGCTCCATAAAATTTTTACTTTTCTGGGTCTGCCTGGGCCTACATACAGTCCCCTGGGCCCATAAACAGCCCAAGAATAATATTAAAATAATTGAAAAATATAAAATCTCAAAATAACCCACAAAATCATAAAAATTATAATATTCATGGAAATCAAATCAAATTTGAAAAATTAATTAAGAATCAACAGATATAAATAAAATACGTAAGATTTTCCCCGGCCTGAAAATTATTATTTTCCTAACATGGAGTAAATCACACAAAACGATCAAATGCATTCACGGAATAATCAAAATAATTTTACAGTACACAGAAATCACTAAACAATAGAATTCTGTTATTATTGTTAAATAGGTAGAAAATTTGGGGTGTTATATAAATAATCCTAACAGTACGTTTGTAATGTATGATGATGTAAATTATGTGTGATGATGTATAATATTTTATTTTAAGCTAAGTTTATTTTATAGTTATCAAAGAAGAAAGAAAAAATTTACAACTCATATTTTTATCACAACGTCACATATTATAACTTGGGGCTAATTTGGTAATTAAGTAACATAAATGTGACACCCTACGGTGGGTGTTACAATCCTCTTCAACTAATCTTGGTAGTAAAGAAATGTCTTGTGTATTGTGTTGATGAGGGAATCAATGTTGGATTTCTCTCTTTGTTATATTGTGTTATTTCCATGATTTTGTAGTTGTTTAATTTATATGAATATATGGATTTGCATTGTGTGTTTTAATGATTATGAATCTATTGATTGTTATTTTGTATCATGTTGACATGAATCATATTTTGGATTATTGGAAAATGATTGAAAAACTTTGATAATGGATGGGCCAAGGTTCTGCAGAAACGAATTCTATAGAACCCTTGCTAATGCACTAGCGCTCAGGCGCTGTGCATAGAGCGTCTAGGTGTTATCTGCCCAGAAAATTTTCCCTGTAACGGGGCTTGGTGGGCGCGCTCAGGTGCTTTGTGTTTAGCGCCCAAGCGCTCAACCAGCGCTCAGGCGCTTCAGATTCAGGCGCCTAGGCGCCTATAGCAGAACCAGCTAGGTAACTGTGAAATGACGCTAAGACTTCAATATGAAGATATTACAACCAAAAATAAAGTAAAGGACTTGATTTATTAAGAGAATTCCTCTAGAGGAGGGGATTTTATAAGAATGAATAATCTAAAGTGAAATTCCATAATGAACCTCAAGAAGTGCTTTACCACTTGAGAACTTAATGCTATGTTATTTTGAGTCCATGAATGGGACTAGGGAATTATGGATGTCTAAGTTGTATGAATTGTGACATGTACGAATGAGTATCTTATTGATAAATACACATGAATATTGTTAGTGTTTCTCATGGACACAATGTGGTATGTTATGGATAAGTACATTATTGATGAATGCATATGATATGCAATGTTTATGAGGAACATATCATTGATAAATATACATGATTGTGCATGGAGTCAACATGCATTAGACATTTGCTCAGTCGATGACTGTTAAAGGGCTGGATGAGCCTAGGATCATGCATTGAGTCAGCATGTATTGAATAAATTGCTCAGTCGATGACTGTTAAAAGGCTGGATGAGCCTATGATTATGAATTGAGTTAACGTATTGAACAATTTGCTCAGTCTATGACTGTTAAAAGGCTGGATGAGCCCATGATTATGCATTGAATCAGTATGCATTGAACAAATTGCTCAGTTGATGACTGTTAAAACAATATTTGCTCAGTCGATGACTGTTAAAAGGCTATATGAGCATATGAACGAGAATTAAATAGTGTGGTCTATGACGGATCTTTGGGTGCGTCAGGGTGCGGTGATCCCTCTGGTGATGATGATATCACATTGAAAAATACCTCTAGCCGAAAAGCCGATTACAACGCACTGACGAGGAACCGACAAGCACTATTCTTTTCGTGGTCCGGCATAGACTGTATAAGGGAACGGAGACTACCGGAACGTTCATGTTTGAAATAGAAAATCTTGGTACCAAGTGCACATGCATTGTGAGTCGGCATTGTGAGTCGGCATTATGAGTCGGCATTGTGAGTCCGCATATCATATGGCACTCTTTTATATGATGATTATACTATTGTGATATTGATGCTATGATTATCTGAGATGTTAATTGTTTATTATTTGAGACTCCGTTGATTTCCTGGGGTACTATTGATGTTTACCTGTTACTGTTGATTCTTACTGCTATGTGTTGTTATCCTACTCTTACTGTTCATTCTATTGTCACTATTGATGAATATATGTGTTGTAATGCTATATGGGTGCTATGCGTCGTTCTATTTCTTTACTGCCATAATTAGTAATGTAAGTAGGATGTCTCACCTCTTTCTTGTATCCTTGTATATATATATATATATATATATATATATATATATATATATATATTTGATAAAAGATCGTGAGGAAGAAGATGAGGGACCACACCCTTACTGCTTAGATTGGGCTGATTTATCACTTTCGATGCGGCGTCTGGACGAGATCTCTTCGGTCACGCAAGGGTACAATTTCATGGTGGCATTGATGCTAGTCGTGTCGACTGGGACACCAAGCGTCACGTACACCTGGGGTTGCGGCTTTGTCCGCTAGTAGTGCCTCTCCCAAGGATTACTACTTTTCCCTTTTTGTGTAATTAATTCCCGCTGTATTTTATTTGACTCTGTAAGTATTATATTTTGTGTTATCAGTGATTTGTATTAAGGATGACTAATATACATATATATGGAACGTGTTTTTATTTCAATGGTTGTGTATAAAATAGTTGGGTACTGATTATATTTCATTTCGAGGCTCCTAATTTCTACTAATGCACAATAGAGAAAAAAAATATTTTTTAAATTTGTAGTTTTGTGATTGTGACATGCTTGAATTTAGTAACTGTGGTGTAATGACGTCTGCGGTTGTTAGATCTAGATGTGTTACAATGCACATGGTACCAAAGACCCTACTCCATGGTACCAAACTATTTGCCAAGTTTAGTTGGTATTATAAAGCTGTATAGGCGAATGTGTAGTATCGAAGTATATTAGATTTTCTATACATTATACAGTTGCATGAGCGACAGTATAATATGATTATTAATTATGCTTATAAGTGATTTATATTATTGAGTGCCATGAAATACAAGTTTATTTACTGAGAAATTATATGTTCTCACCCCTTTTCGTGTTTCCATCGTAAAAGTAGGTCAAGACCCTTTTAAAGGGATTAAGCTGATGACGAAAAATCAACAAGACTAGATAGTTATTAGTTTTTGTTGTTTTGATAAGTCTTGTATAATTTACCTTGAGTTGTAATTTTGTAGTATATATAATGTTAAGCCCTTAGTGGCTTTTGGATGTATATATGTATGACTTCCTTTTATCGTGACTCTCTATAATAAATTGATTAATTATATGGAAGTATAAATATAGTCAGTTGAAGTGACATATCTAATGCCTTATATATCTTTATATTAATAGTTATATCGAGATATTCGTATTACGGTGTTACATTATAGTATCAGAGCAGTTCATCCTGTTGAGCTGGGGAATGGACTGACTATGCGTAGACAAGTCAATAGTTTAGATGTATGTTATGTATTTCTAATCTCTTTTGTGAGATGGTTGCACGACTTGCATTAGTTATGGATGTTATTAGTTACTATTATACTAATCTATTGTATTGAGACTAATCAACTTGATCTTGGATGCATTGTATGAATAGGATACTATGGCTTCTCCAAGGCATAGTACTAGAATAAATGAGAATTCTCCAGGTGAGGGCAACAACATGGCTGAGGCATTAATGGCAGTGGCTAAGGCTATGCAAGACCAGACGTCAGTTATTAATAGATGGTTGGATAAGTTGGAAGCTGAATGACAACCAAAACCTCCACTTATGCCACCACCAGCTCAGCCTGAGCAACTAGTTCAAGAGGCTCCAATTGGAAGGAATCAAAACCTCCAAGACCTCTCAGAGTTCAGGAAATCTACTCTATCATCCTATAGAGGTGAGTACGACCCAGTTAGTGCTGAGGATTGGCTCAAGGAAATAGAGAAGATTTTCACAGTTATGGCTTGCTTTGATGAGTAGAGAGTATTGTTTACTTCCTATACATTAGAAGGGGAAGTGAAGGATGGGTGGACTGATGTGAAAAGAGTGTTTGATGCGTCAGGAATTCAGGTTACATGAGAGATCTTCAAAGCATCTTTTCTAGAGAAGTTCTTCCCTCAAAATTTACATAATGCGAAAGAGATGAAGTTCTTGAAGCTAGAACAAGGGAGCATGTCTATTGATCAATATGTGGCCAAATTTAATGAGTTGTCAAAGTTCTCGTCCTACACTAAACTTCATACAGATGAGAAGTGGAGGTGTGCGAAATTTGAGGAAGGACTTAGAGGGGATATTCAAAGGGCTATTAGACCCTTTGAGATCTGAGATTTTTCATTATTGGTGAACAAGTGTCGGATAATAGAAGCTGGTAGTTTGCAATTTCAACTAGAGCAGACACCACAGATCTTTCAAAAGAGAAAGAGGTTTGATGACAAGAAGAGTACGCCTAGATCCAATTACCCCCAAGCCAAGGGTAAGCAGGTTCAAGGAGGAGTAGGGGGACTTAAATGTCTTAAGTGTGGGAGATAACATGGGGATAAACTTTTCTTAGCAAGGCAGTCAGTTTGCTACGCTTGTGCTCAACTAAGGCATATGTCTAGTGAGTGTCCACAGAAGCAGAGAGCTATATTCACCCCTAGACCGCAAGCAGTAGAAATAGTTTATACTCTGAGCGGTAAAGCGATGACCCAGTCATCAGATCTGATCCAAGGGAAATGCATAGTGAAACATCTCGGGACTGCTTGGAGGATTAACGAGTGTCTCCACAAACCAACACGGGTCTTTTCAATGTGCTTTGTCCTCATTCACGTGTATCCTAGGAAACTTCCCAAGAGGTCACTCATCCCATAATTGCTCCAGGTCAAGCACGCATAACCATGGAGTTCTTATGTTCTAGGCTCCCGAAAAGAAGTTGTAACTTGTTGATATGGCTACGCCTAATCAATTCCTTTAAGCCATCTTCAACTATGCAGTCTCATACCTGCACAGTCTCTGAATCCCTCTCATTCTAGTACGTATTCAGTTTATTCATGGGACCCTTCGCCTTGAAGCCTGCTAGGAGCCGCTCCTTGTCTGTGTTTCTCTTACACCGGTGTCCACTCCCCGCCCTTGTCGACCCTGAGACACCACATGCCCACCAACTTCCGCTTGGTCCATCCCCGAACCACACTATATTGGGAGAGCTCCCGACTCTGATACCATCCGTAACATCCCGGGACTTCCTGGAGGATTGACGAGTGTCTTCACAAACCAACACGGGTCTTTTCAGTGTGCTTTGTCCTCACTCACACACATCCTAGGAAACTTCCCAAGAGGTCACCCATCCCACAATTGCTTCAGGTTATACACGCTTAACCATAGAGTTCTTATGTTCTAGGCTCCTGAAAAGAAGTTGCAACTTGTTGATATGGATATGCCTAATCAATTCCTTTAAGCCATCCTCAATTGTGCAGTCCCATACCCGCACAGTCTCTGAATCCCTCTAATTCCGGTTCATATTCAGTTCATTCATGGGACCCTTCGCCTAGAAGCCTTCCAGGAGCCGCTCCGTGTCTGTGCTTCTCTTACACCGACGTCCACTCCCCGCCCTCCTCGGCCTTGGGACACCACACATAATCCATGATCACCTTTTAACTGTTTTATATGATTCGGGAGCATCCCACTCCTTTGTTTCTTGTGATTGTGTGAAGATGCTTGCGTTACCTATGACAGATTTTCCTTTTGATTTATCAGTTTTCACTCCCATCAATAAATCAGTTACAACTTCTAAAGTTTGTTAAGATTGTTGTATTAAGTTAGAGGATACAACATTTGTTGTGAATCTTATCTGTTTACCTTTAGTAGATATTGATGTTATTCTTGGCATGGATTGGACGTCCTCCAACCATGTAGTTTTAAATTGTGCAAATAAAACCCTTGTGTTTATGTCAGATGTAGCTACTAAAGTTGTTCCTTTCGAGTCAGTGTATCTCAATGTGAACCAAGTAAATCATTGTTTGGAGGAGGGAGCTCAATGGTATGTTCTCCTTTTCTCTCTCAACACAAAGGTTGAGCAGAGTTTGGATAATATACCAATAGTAAGAGAGTATCCAGAAGTATTCCCAAATGATATTGTGGAGTTTCCACCCATCAGAGAAATAGAATTTTCTATAGATTTAGTATCGGGAACGAGACCTATCTCTATAGCACCTTATAGAATGGCACCTTTAGAACTAGCAGAGCTTAAGAAGCAAATAGAGGAATTGTTAGATAAACAATTCATCAGGTCGAGTGTTTCTCCTCGAGGAGCACTTGTGTTGCTAGTAAAGAAGAAGAAGGATTATACCATGAGACTTTGCATAGATTATAGGCAATTGAACAAGGTAACCATCAAGAATAAGTATCCATTGCCTAGGATAGAAGATCTTATGGATCAGTTGAAAGGGACATCAATATTCTCAAAGATTGATATACGATCGGGATACCATCAGATAAGGGTTATGAATGAGGATATTCCTAAAACTGCTTTCAGGACTAGGTATAGGCATTATAAGTATCTTGTGATGTCCTTTAGGTTGACTAATGCACCAATAGAGTTTATGGATTATATGAATATGATTTTTAGGCCTTACCTAGATCATTTTGTGGTAGTATTTATAGATGATATCCTAATCTATTCTTAGACAATGGAAGAACATGAGCTGCATATTAGAACAGTCTAAGAAATCCTTAGGGAGAAGAAACTGGTTGTCAAGTTATCCAAGCGTGAGTTTTGGCTTACAAAAGTTCAGTTTTTGGGTCATGTGATCTCTCAAGGAGGGATTTTAGTAGACCCTAGTAGAGTTAAAGCAGTGTTGCACTTGAAAAGATCCACCATTGTAATAAAGATTAGGAGTTTTATAGGCTTAGCAGGGTACTATAGGAGATTCATTAGTGGATTCTCTCAGTTGGCACTACATTTGACAAGATTAACTAGGAAGGGTAGTAGTTTTGAGTGGACTCAAGAGTGTGAGGATAGTTTCCAAAAGCTTAAGATGAGGTTAACAACTACACTAGTGTTGGTGATTCCAGATCCGCGAGAGTTTTGAGGTGTTTTGTGATGCTTCAAAAATGGGTTTAGGATGTGTTTTGATGCAACATAGGCAAGTAGTTGCTTATGCATCGAGGCAGTTGAGGCCTCATGAGGAGAACCATCCCACTTATGATCAGGAATTAGCTGCAGTAGTGTTTGCCTTAAAGATTTGGAGATATTATCTTTACAAAGTTCAATTTGAAGTGTTCAGTGATCATAAGAGTTTAAAATCCTTGCTTGATCAGAAAGAGTTGAACATGAGACAAAGAATATGGGTGGAATTTTTAAAAGATTACGACTTTGAGCTTAAGTATCACTAGGGTAAAGCCAATGTAATGGCTAATCCATTAAGTAGGAAATCCATGCATGTGTCTCGAATGATAATTCAAGAAGGTCAGGTTCTTGAGAAGTTTAGAAATTTGAGTCTTAGGGTGACTATCACACCACAAAGTCTCTTTATGAGTAAGGTGGACATAGTTAATAAATTGAGTGCTTAGATTCTAGAAGCTCAGAGCAAGGATGAAACCCTAGGTGAGATAAGGGAACAAATCTTCTCAGGGAATCAATTAGAGTTTGATATGGCAGAGGATGGAGTGATTAAGTTTAGAAATAGACTTTGTATTCCAAAAGATTCTGAGATTAAAGAAAAAAATACTAGAGAAGGCTCATAGAAGTCAATACACCATCCATCCTGGAGCCACAAGATGTACCAAGATTTAAAAGAGATGTTTTGGTGGCTAGGTATGAAGAAAGAAAAAGTAGAGTTTGTGTCTAGGTGTTTGGTGTGCCAAAAAGTTAAGATAGAACACCAAATACCTTTAGGACCTCTTCAATCTTTAGTAATTCTTGAATGGCAAAGAGAGAACATCACAATGGATTTTGTGACAGGTTTGCCCAGAACCCAGCTTGGACATGATATAATTTGGGTCGTAGTGGATGGACTATCAAAGTCTACCCACTTTTTGCCAACGAGAATGAACTACTCCTTAGATAAACTAGCCCAGTTATATTTACAGGAGATAGTTCAGTTACATAGAGTTCCCCTCAGTATAGTTTCATATAGATGATAACTTCACAAAATGTAGCTATTTGTGCCCTATATCTATACTTCATAGAATGCTTAGTCCTTGTATTTGTGCATATTTGGAAGTTTTAGCTTTATATTTGTCAGATAGAATTTGGATATCTTCCTATATGTTATTGAGCAAATTGTGCATATTCTTTGAGCGATTAAGTAGATTTATAACTTATATTTGACTTGGTGATTTCTCTAATGTATGATGGGCTCAAAAAAGATTAATTGATGCAAGCTAAGGCCCAACACTAGATGAGAAAGCCAAGCAAGCATTCCAGCAGAGCACGTCGTGGCGTGATACACATCACCTGTTGTTAGTACTTACACCCCAGGCATGTGCGTCATGGCCAAGGAAGTGCACACCGTGGTGTGATACGTGGAACTAGGCCTATAAATACATTTTCATTAGTTTTCTTAAGGAGCTTTTCTTTTAGTTTTTAGGTTTGGCCATCTTAGGGCTAGAGAGGAGCGACTGGGTCATTCATTGGAGGTGGAGAAAAAGCTTGGGGAGCCAAGGATGGAGGTCATCTTCCTCTTGGAGGGAGATTTAAGCTTCAAAGACCAAATCCATGAGCTTTCTCCTTTTCCCTTTGCTTTCTTCTCTTCCTCTTTGCTTGAACATGATTTTTTTATGTATATTTTTGTGTTCAATGTTTAGCCAAAGCTGTATTTAGGGAACTCTTTGAGTCCTTTTATGATATTAATGATTTCACCTCTTCTCTGAGTTTGTATGTATGCTAGGTTTTGTTCAATTATATTGTGCTTAATACTCTTGAGTGTCTGATCAACATTTAAGTGAGTTGTTGAAATCTGATGAGCCTAGATATAGGGATTTGGATTTGAGGTCGTAGGTATAGTTGATGCATGTTCGACTTTATTCTCATGGCAGGGATAAGTTGATTCGCTAATGGAATAGAAATATACCTCTTAGCCATGCATAATGTGTGTTTGAGAATAGATCGTTCATTAGTGAATTTTACTCTAGTTCTCATAGACACATAGTGAGATAGGTGAAGGAAGCCAGGGTTAACTGATCTAGACATAGACTTTTAACTAAAGTAGATTCTCAAGCTAACCTAATCACTGCATTCATGTAGATGAAGAGGATTGCATATCATTGATTGAAGTAGGAGGTGAAAAAGGATTCCCTAGACTCTAGCCATTATCTTTATTGTTTTCCTAGTCTTTAGTTTATATTTTTTTCCTATTTTTATGTTCTTGAATAGAATTAGTTAAGCTATTTGTTGATATTTAGCATTGGAAATAACCTTATCCTCGTGGGAACGATATCATACTATTCATTGTATTACTTGTTCGACCCGTACACTTGCGGCCAATTTTGGGACAAACAATAGAGATCCTAGATTTACATCTAGATTTTAGGAAGCTTTGTAAAAAGCTTTCGGGACTAGGCTAAGTCTCAGCACAACATACCATCCACAAACCAATGGACAGTCAGAGAGAACTATCCAAACCCTAGAAGACATGCTTAGAGCATGTATTTTAGGTCAGCAAAGTAGTTGGGATAGGCTCTTACCTTTAGTGTAATTTGCTTACAACAACAGTTATCATACCAGTATAGAAATGGCACCATATTAGGCATTGTATGGTAGGAAGTATAGGTCCCCTATATGTTGGTATGAAGTTAGAGAGAAAGCTATTCCAGGACCTGAGTTAGTACAACAAACTTCAGATCAAATTAAAATAATTAGGGACAAGATGGCTATAGCTCAAAGTAGGCAAAAGAGTTATGCTGATAGAAGGAGACCTTTAGAGTTTGAAGAGTGTGAACATGTTTTCTTGAGGGTCACTCCTACGAATAGAATTGGTAGAGCATTAAGAAATAGAAAGTTAAATCCTCGTTTCATTGGTCCTTATCAAATTCTAAAAAAAGTTAGATCTGTAGCTTATCAGATAACCCTTCCACCCAGTTTGTCAAACCTTCATGATGTCTTTCATGTATCCCAACTTAGAAAATATAATCCAGATCCTTTACACATCATAAGAAATGAATCTATACAGTTAATAGATGATTTGTCTTATGTAGTGAAACCGATGAGGATTGTAGACAAAGGGATCAAAGTGCTCAGAGGTAAATAGATTCCTTTGGTGAAGGTCATATGGGGTGAGGCAGGCACAGAGGAGGCTACATGGGAGCTAGAGTCTCACGTGCAACTAGATTACTCAGAGTTGTTTTTATGAGGTAAGCAATTTTGGGGACAAAATTTTAAAAAAAGGAGGGGAGTAATGTAACAGCCCCTTTTTAGCATGTTAGACTAGTTTATTGTTACAAAAGGTAGCATAATACTTGTTTTACATGTGTGTCTATTTTTGTGACAAACTAAGTTAGTTTAGGCACTTAGTTGCAATTCAGAAGTTAAAAAGTAGCTTAAAATGACTCAGATATTAGCCTAATTTGCTAAGTTGAGGGAAATAAACCTACAGAGTTTGTTTCTAAGTCACAAATAAGCTAAGTAAGGTATAGTAAAAATTTGAGAACAATCGGAGCCAGTTTGGTATTTTTAGGCATACTAGTTGAGCCCCAGCAGATATGGAAAAATAAGATAATAGTTAAAAAATAATTTTAATGAATTTTAGCATTTATTTCAAAGTTGTTGGAAGCTGAAAAACTTGATTTAGCTAAATTAAGTGTTTTTAGCAGATCAGGAAGTATCAATATTAATGTTAAGTAATTTAATTGTTATACGGTAAAACAACCATATTACTTGGGAGTTAGCTCAACAATTCATCACTTTTCACTTATCTCTCTCTCACAAAAATAGAAACCCAACGTAGAGCAGAGAAACAAGGAAGACAAGAAGAGAAAACCAAGGGAAAAGAAGATGAAAAGAGCAAGAAAACTAAGGGCAAGGTAAAGGTTGAACAACCACCATCATAGAGGACTTGACGTAGGGGATTTTAACCCAAATCTTCATCTTTCTCTTCTATTTTCTTCATAGTTGAAGTTAGGTTACATATTTATAAAAGATGGATTTGATGAGCAAATCTAGATTTGAGCTTGGTTTTCTTGTCTAAGTGTTAAAGTAAAGTGTTTATATCTTATTAAATGCATGATTTTGAGTTCTTAACACTGAGAAATTAACCTCCATTGGAGACCAAGATGATGATTTTAGGTTTTAGGTGGTCTAATTTCCACTATTCCATGATTAAGTACATTTAAGGTTGTATAAGTGTTAACACATATTAATGGATCATGTTTGAGGTTTATGATAGCTTAGAATCAAAATTTGAGTGATTGGAATGATATTTTTGGGTAATGGAATAGTAAACTATTCTGCAGAATTCTGCAATCGTGTAGTCATGCCTAGGTGTGACTAAACCACGCCTAGGCATGGGTTACCTTGTTTCTCAGTCAGGCGAGATAGAGAGTGTCATGGCTAGGCGTGAGTTCTAGGAATTTTTAGCATTGTTTTTCTTGTTGTGTTGGAGTTTCCTACCAAATGAAATCTTATTTATATGTTTTACTAAGTGTTTTAAGATACTTTTAGGGATATTTCGAAAAGGAAATAATCACCTAATTTATGAGTACAAGTTGAATGTTAAGTATTCAATATTTATTGATTAATTGAAGTAATTATCTAGGACCTTATACATCCTTGTGTGATTTAGAAAATCACTAGACTTGTGATTATATGATAAACTAGATACAAGTTTAGTAATAGTGTACTTATCATCGTTGCATACTTTATTCTCTTATAATACAATATGAGTTGAATATGCAAATTGGGATATAACACTTATCTTAATTGAAGAAGTGAGACAAACTTCCTAACCTTGCGAAAGAGTGAATGAAACTCTTTTCCTAGAAGACAGTTGAGAGAGGTAAGTGTCAGTACAACACTTTACCTAAGATAAACTAGTTAGATGAAATATTTGTCAAGCACATGAGGATTATGATCAACCTTATGTAGGTGCAGTAAAGTGAGTCAAACTTACTAACACGAGCCTTGGGATAAGTTAAGTCCTAAGTTAGGCATTGAAGCGAAACAAGCTATTTGCCAAGTTTAATTGGTATTATACAATTGTGTTGGTGATTGTGTATTATTGAAGTATATTAGATTTTCTATACATTATATAGTTGTATGGGCAACAATATAATGTGATTATTAATTATGCTTATAAGTGATTTATATTATTGAGTGCTATGAAATACATGTTTATTTACGAAGAAATTATATATTCTCACCCATTTTTGTGTTTCCATGGTAAAAGCACGTGAAGACTCTTTTAAAGGGATTAAGTTGATGAAGAAAGAGCAACAGACTAGATAGTTATTAGTTTTTGTTGTTTTGACAACTCTTGTATAATTTACCTTGAGTTGTAATTTTGTTGTATATAACATTAAGCCCTTAGTGGCTTTTGAATGTATATATGTATGACCTCCTTTTATCATGGCTCTCCATAATAAATTGCTTAATTATATGGAAGTATGAATATAGTCAGTAGAAGTGACATGTCTAATGCCTTATATATCGTTATATAAGTAGTTATATCGAGATATTCATATTAGGGTGTTACAGAAATAAATGGTATTATCCAATATCAATACATAACAAAATTCTCATTTCATAAGACCACATGTCTCAATCAATGCTAGCATTTAAAACCATTTACTTGGTAGTAGTCTACTTTTAGGTTGACGCACATCAACCACTTTGTGACTCACTTTTATCACATAGAACTACTCCGGGTAACTGGGCCCATATCTCTCTCAATCTAGGAGAGAGGATGCTTACCAACCCTCAATCAATCCACATGAATAGACCACAACCTCGTCGCTTGGGATGCTAGTATAAGCCGCCTTAGCTGTCCCGGGTTTAGGATAACCCCAAGTGGGAGGGAAAACATTAATTCTCAACTACTAATGACTAGGGAAGCTCAAGTAAAAGGGGAAGAACATATCTTAACCCCAATTACTTTGGTATAAAGAGATTCTTTATTCTCTTTTACCATTAACCAAGCATTACCCAAGTATAAGGTAATCCAAAACCACACTCGACTTAGTTCCACAAAAGGATACCCATGAGAGAAAATAAGTTTTTTTTATTTTATTTCTACTATGCCCTTTGATCAACATCTTAACAATTATGCAACACATGCATTTACTGTAACACCCCAGAAATTGTTTGTTTTCTATTATATATGTTTTTTTATAGTAGTTGTGATTTTTGTGAATTTTTGTGAATTATTTAGGTGATTTTGATTATTTTATCATATTACTCATTTTGCGTGCACATTAAGCGGGGTCAGAAATATAAAATATTTTTTCTGAGGCCAGAAAGCATTAGGCTATGGAATCGGTACTAGGGATTCATATTAAACCTAAGGCCGGACACAGTTTATGAAGTTTTTGTTTTTCGAGATTTTATCAGATAGATAAAATGACGATAGGATTTATTATCCATTGGGCGATGGATACTGATTTTGTTAACTGTAACCTTTACCCATTGGATAATAGCTTTTAGTAAAGTACTAGTCATCTTTCCTAGAGTATTCTCTTTATATCATCACATTTGTGACATCACATTTGACTTTCTAAAAGGTGAAATTTGGCTTCCTAAGCAAGTTTTGGATCAACCTTGTTGAAGAAGCCACTTTTCCTCTCACCTCAGGGAGAGCCCACGGTTTTAGGGGGAGAAAAAGATGACAAAGTTGTCATCTTTTCTCTTAATCTCTCATTTCATCTTTCTATCAAAAAGCTTTTACCTTTCTCTCTCTTTTTCTCTACTCTCATTTTCTCTCTACACCTCACGGCCAAGCACCCAATGTTCACCTTCCATGTTTTTTTAATTCCAACTAATTACTTTCCTTGAATCTACATATCACTTGTAGACTTTTCCTTGTTGGGACCATCTCCAAATGCTCTCATCTTCATCATTTTCTTTCAAGCCCTAACTTGAAGTTCTTAAGGTAAGATTCTTGATCTTCATTTTTCTCTCCTCTTTCTCGTGTTCAAGGCCATCATCTTGATCATTGGTCTTCTCTTTTCAAGCTTTAGGTATTGATCTTGTGAGTTTGGAACTTCTAGGGTTTGGTTGGAGGTGTTGGATGAAATTTCAAGAGGCATCAAGGAGCTTTCTTTTCTTGCCATCTCTTTAGGTAAGAGGGAGATTATCCTCATCAACCTATCATGGTGGTGAGGAACAACTTTGTATGTTGTGAGTGGGAAATCCATGTGAGGATCTACCTACTTGGTTGTATGATATTTGGTGATTTGTGTTTATTAGCCTTGTATAATTTTATTACTTGACATTGTGCACTAGTTTGCTATTATGTGAAATTGATTGATGAAAATGCTTTGGATGTTTGGAATCATGTACGAAAGGCAAGGGCTTTTTGCCCTTTTTGATTGTGGCTCACAACCAAGTGACCCAATTTAAGGTGTCCAAGACAAAATCTTTGTATTAATTAGGGGCTCAAGCAATTAAGTGATTGATAAAGTAATGAAAATTATGAGTTTTCTAGACCCTTAGAGTTCATGGCCATATAGGGCACCCAAGGCAATTAAGAGTGGAAAGAGAAAAGCAATGAAGTTTTTATCATAAAATTAAGAGTGATTTTCGGCCATTGAAGGAAAATAAGTCTGAGTGAGGTTTTGAGAAACCTAAAATATTTATTTTAAGTGGGTTTTTATTAAGGACAAAGAGAAGGACTTTTTAAATTAGAAGTAATAAGGATTAGGTGAAAAATATTAGAAAATATTTCCTAGAGAAGCTCAATAAGAAAAGTGTTGAAGTTGAGGTGTAACTTTTATATTAAACTTTGAAAGTTTCAAAATTTAGTTAAAAATGACAGTAGAAGTTTTACCCGATTGAAAGATAGTAATAAAATCTTATGATATAATGGCATGTCCGCGAATGAAAGTAAACGACAATTTTGCTATTGGACCCACAAGTGGAACTCGAGTTGTTGATGACTGTTTTGGCCAATGGTAGCTTATAGTTATGAAATGCACTACATTGGCATATATATATATATATATATATATATATATATGTATATGTATATGTATATGTATATGTATATGTATATGTATATGTATATG
Organism: Ormosia emarginata; assembly: GCA_029884605.1. Taxonomy (NCBI): domain Eukaryota; kingdom Viridiplantae; phylum Streptophyta; class Magnoliopsida; order Fabales; family Fabaceae; genus Ormosia; species Ormosia emarginata. The sequence continues at coordinate 5,827,006 of JAQQTP010000037.1, forward strand.
TATATGTATATGTATATGTATATGTATATGTATATGTATATATATCTCTGTGTGTGTGTGTGTGTGTCTACATTGAATCATTCATCATACTTTGTGAAAGTCCGGTGGACTTTTTGTTGAGGCTATATGCCTAGGAGATGAATTACACCTTTGTGCGGGTGCGAATTGAGTAGTGTGGTTCACTCGTTGAACTTAGAGGCATCTGGGCGCGGGTATCCCACAAGTGGTCAGTTGGTAGCTCCTTTGTGCCGTGGTGACCGAGCAACGCTTTGATGATCTTGACCAAGCACTATGTTATTCACGATCTGATGATGAATGTCTTGTATGAGTCATGATGCGTACGCGGACTTTGTGATAGCACTTTATTGAGGCCGATGATATACAGACTTGTCTCCCCAATCATTCTCTTTGATGTTGTATTTAGCTCCATGGAGTAAGGTTTGGTACATCATATATACGTATAGTCGGTCGACATATTTATCTGACTATACATATATGTGCTTATTAAATTTCTCTTTCACTGATATTATGACTGCCTCAATTATTGAACTATTTATTATCTGACTTTAATGTTGCTTATAGTTTTTGGTACTTGAAAGGCGTTGTTCGCCATTCCTGCTTCTTTACTTCCATAACTGGTATTGATGTAGGGGATCTCACCTCTTTATTCTGTTATTCTTTTTATGTTTGTGTTTCTTTAAAGACCATGATGAGAACGAGCTAGAGTTTTTGAGTTTCTATTCGGGTTTGTTTTCTGTTCTTACTATGGCATCCAGACGAGGTCTTCTTGGTTATGCTAGGCTAAGATTTCATGGAGGCATCGATTCGTGGCACGTCAACTTGAATGCTAAGCAGTTTGTTTATGTGGGTGAGGTGACCCTGTCTTTTGCGAGGAGCCATCTTGAAGCTCCTATCTTCTCTTTTGATGTCGTTGTGTGGCTGGAGTTTTACATGCCGATCGTATTTTATTTATTTCAGTCGATTCTTAATTATTATGAGTAATCCGACTTGACTTTCATGAATTTTATAATTTTTGGGACTTTTAGGAATTTTAGGGAGTTTTTACGTCTTTTATTATTTTAATATTATTTTTAGGTTGTATATAAGCCTTCGTATTTTATTTCTTTCTATCAATCCTTAATTATTTTTACCAATCTGATTTGATTTTCATGAATTTCACAATTGTTATGATTTTTGTAAATTTTCATGATATTTTAAGATATTTTGAATATTTTATTATATTTTAGATATTTCAAGATATTTTGAATATTTTAATATATTTGAGATATTTTGAATATTTTATTATATTTTTTATATTTTGAAATATTTTGAATATTTAATATATTTCTGATATTTTGGGCTATGTGTGGGCCCGAGGCAAGCTCGAAAAAATAAAAATTTTCTTTGGCCAGAAAATTTTATACTGTTGATTCGGAGCCGAGAGATCTTACTAAACCCGAAACCAGAAACAATTTTTGAAGTTTTATTTTTCTACGATTTTATCTGACAAGTAAAATCGAGGTATGCTTTATTATCTATTGGATAACATCTTTCTTGGAAATATCGAGTGGATGATTCTAGACGCAAGCCTAGTTACCCATTCTAGGATGTTCTAAGATGATGACTCATCGTTTGGTGACTCACCTAGGTGACTAGCCTAGTGACTCACATGTTCTAGACTATTTTAGAAGATTCTAGAAAATGTCTCGTCATGCGCCTAGTCATCAAGTACTTGAGTACTTGCTTTACATGTGGACCAATGAGGAGCTAGTCAAAGTTGGCGGTTGTGACTCATCGTGGAGGACTAATAGAAGCTTGACACATGGCATGACACCTCAACATATTCGAGAAGCTTCCAGAAGCGATGACTCGCCATGTTCCAGAAGCGATGACTCGCTATGTTCCAAAAACAATGACTCTCCATGTTCTAGAATGTTGACTCGCCACATTCTAGAAGAGTGTAGAAACGCTGACTCACCTTGTGACTCGCCGCAGTGAGTCACACGTTCTAGAAGGTTCCCTGATGACTCACCATGCTGACTCATCATAGTGAGTCACATGTTCAAGAAACTTCTCTTTGATGACTCATTCTGTAACTCATCAAGGGTAATTAGTAAAAAAAAATGATCAACAATAGTTGCTATCCAGCTAGAACAAGTGAAAAATTTAGGTATATTTTATTATCCATTAGACAATAGACACTGACTTGAGAAGCAGTAATTATTGTTCACTGCTTAAGGTATACCGAAAAATATCTTGATCAAAATATCTTAAGCCTTCATCTTTTTCATGAAGTCTATATGTAGGAGGGCTTTGATTCATTTTCACCTTTTGCTTGAAGCTCTCATCCTTTCCTCTCCTTGTGCTCCACAGCCATAACACTCAAGTAGGAGACAATATTCATCTCTTCAATTCACTTACTCTTTTACACTTCAATTTCTCTAAAGAACCAAGAACAAGCAACAAAAACTCTCTCACTTTCTCTCCCTCCATAGATTTGGCCAAGCACCAAAGATCCACTCTCCAAACTTCTATAATTCCTACCAATATCATTTCTTGAATCCTTATACCATTCTAAGATACTTTGATGTTGTGATCATCTTCATTTCTTGCTTGAAAACCAAAAAGTTCCCACCTTGTTCTTCAAAGGGAGCTCATGTCCAAGAGGCCAAATTCCTACTATCACTCTTCAATAATTTTAACCAACCTTATTTCTTGAATCCTTACATCAATCCAAGCATCTTTGTTGTTGGAGTCTTGATCAAAATCATCCATCTTCAAGGAGTTCTTTCAAAGCCAAACACAAAAACTCTTACCTTTCCTCTCTAGAAAAGCTCACGGCCAACCACCATAAAATCACCTTCCAAGCTTAAATAATTCTAAACAACTTTAGATCTTGAATCTCCATGCAATTCTAAGAAACTTTCATGTTGAGACTATCTTCCAAATCTTTCACTTTCAATCTTAATCTTCAAGTTCAAGATCAAGAGCTTTTAGGTGAAGATTTGTGTTCTTTAACTTTCTTTTCTTTGGTAAGTTTCTTAGACCATATTTTTGGCTTGTGGTCACTTTTGATAATCTTGAACATTAATATTGTATGTGTTTCTTTGTTTTAAGTGCTACTTGGTGGAGTAGATCTATTCCAAGAAGAACAACAAGGAGCTTTGGAGGTTTCTCCAAGAAGTAAGAGGGAGATTACCCTCATCAACCATGTGTTGGTGGTGAGGAGTGAATTTATGTGTGTGGTGAAAAATCCATAAGGATTTATTCACTTGACTATTTAAAGCTTTTCATATTTGTGATTGATTTTGATGCAAGCATTTCTATAGCTTTAATATATATTGTATATGTTTATGGATGCATGATAATTATTGTAGGATGTGAATAACATGTTGAAGATTTGCATGAGTGTTCCAAAGAACACATGAAGCTCACGGCTTCACCACTACAAAAGGAACCAATATGTTCTAAATATTTTTCTAATCATGGGTTAGGTGATTCAACAATAATAAATTGAATTAAGAATTTTTATAAGATATTAGATGATGGAAAATAAATAAATATGATTTATAAAGCATAGAGTAACTTTTGGTCAACATGCCAACTTATGATGTTTTTAATTCAAAATTATTTCATAAGCATAGATTTATGTAAATTAAAGAGAACACAATTTTAATGAATTTTAGAGAATGAAATGAATGAAGTTATTTTAGAAACTTAATTAGAGAAATTAAGTATGGATGAGAAATGAAATGAACACTTGAAAAGTACTAACGTATAGCTCACCCTTTGGGTTTTGAAGCGCGTTAGCAAGTTTCGAGATGTAAATATTGGTTAGAACTAAGAAAGGTAATTTTTAATGGAAATAGTTGAAAATATTACTTAAAGGATTTTCAAAAGAAAATGCTGTAAATAAAGCTAAAAATAAGTATATAATGGAGAAAGTTTCAAAATTTAATTTAGAACGTAAAGAAATATTTTACGCAGTTGAAAAATATTAGAAAAACCTTGTGCATATTTAAAATAATGATTTTTAAACTACGCGATTGAGAAAATGATTTAAAAACGTTACGCGATTTTGAAAACGTTTAAAATTTTTTTCATGATTGTGAAAATGCGATAAAAAGGGATACGTGATTGAGAAAACAATGGATTACTGTTGGGCCAACGTATTGGTCCTTGGTGGATCATTGATATTATATAAACTGAATGAGTAATTATATAATATCATTGATGTTGTTGGTATTAGAGAATTGAATGAGCAGTTGTTGTAATACTATTGTGAACAATATTATGGTGGATTGAGTTATGCATTGGGTTGTCATGCATAGTCGATGACTGTGATAGCTTTTGTTGTTAAGGAGTGAATGAGAGCTGGATAGTGTGATCTAGTGGGGGATCTACTAGGGACGTCAGGGCGTGGTGATTCATAGTGACCTATTTGTGACATTATATACCTGGCCATGATAAACCGTTGCAACGCCCTGGCGTATGTCCCGACAAGCACTATTTATGTCTCGTGTCTAGCTTAGACTGTCATCATGAGTGGCAGATCTTCTGGACCATTCATATCTGAGGTTGTTTAGCTCCATGGAGTAGGAATATGATGCATTGTGCATATGCATAGTTTGTGTACATATTGTTGTGGCATTGTCGAGGTACATATTATGGTGACATAATCATTACATATGTATATTATTGATATCTGCTGTTAATATCTGTAATTAAATTATCGTTAGTGCTTGAATTTTTGTGAAATATGTTTTCTGAATATAACTATGAATTGATAAGATGATTATACTTATGGTGACTTTGTCATTCGTATCATTCTTTGCTACCATACTAGTATTGATGAAAGGGGATCTCACCTCTTTGCTATCTTGCCTGTTGTTTTTGTATTGTCAAAATTTGTATAGTAGGTGAAGTAAGCTCCTTAGACTTAACTGGAGGCAATGTTCTGAGTTCGGTGACGGCGTCGAGGAGTGATTTTCTCAGTTTCGACAGTGTGCAGTTTGGTGGAGGAACATAACTAGTATGTTGAATTTTCTCGTTAGTGTTGTTACTTTGCTATTAAGTAGGACTCGTCATGGGGTTTGTTACTGTTTCTTGAGTCTGTAAATTATGTTTTAAATGTTGTTAAATATTATGTGGTATAATAAACATGTGTATTAATTAGTTCAATCTATTTTCTGTATTACTTATATTTTCGGTAAGTTTATATTGTCAGCAAAAAGAAATTTTAAAAATCCAAATTTTAGAACTCAAAGCTTTTATGAAATGATTTTCAGATTTTCAGATTTTTAGTCGAAAATGTAATGCTCTATGGAGGGTGTTACATTAGTTGGTATCAGAGCACGGTTAGAGTCTTTAGGGGTTTTGTGGTTAGGTCTGTCTTGTTTATGCTGTATGACTCTCTGTGCTTGGACTCCGAAAGGAGACAATGTTTGTTTGAAATGGTTACATCTGGTTTCCATTGTATTTTGATTTGTCTGTCTTTGAAGAGAGGACCATGACTTGTGATAGACAAAGAAAGACGATGGCTCGTGATAGACGTACGCGTGTGGAAGCGAGACGTGATAATGGTGATATGACTGTAACTATGGAAGTAATACAAAAAATGGCTGATGTAATTATACAACAAACTCAGAAGCTTGTTCAGCAGCAAGAATTGATAGGCAAAGCTAAGATTTTGTTAGAGTTGAGCAAGTCTTAGGATGTGAGACCCTATAACGTTGGACCATATTGGTTACGAAGAAGGAGAAATCGTAAGGTCAAGCAATTCCAGCAGAAAATGTACTCGCAATCACCGGGAAGTCAACAACAGCAGCAATCTTGTGGAGGAAGTACTAGTAGTAGCAGGTTTGGTCTGACCATGACATCTGCACTGAAATGTTGGAAGTGTAGGAAAGATCATCTAGCAAAGGACTATACAATCAAAGGAATCATTTGTTTCAAGTGTGGGATGCCCAGACATCTTGCTAGAGATTGTATTCCACCAAAGACGAAGTCATCTGTTAGTAATGAACGTGCTTCGACATCTCAAGTAGAATGGAGCATCGATTCTCTAAGTGGAGCAAAAGCATCCCAGACTGAAGACCTAAACAAAGAAGATTATGTCACAAGAGGTGATCCTTTAACTGCATTGTATAGTTCAGGGGGTAACCCATTTCTTTATGGCATATAATTGTAGGTCAATTAGAGTTATCTGTGTCTTTATTATCTTTTGACCTAATTATTTCTACTTCTATTACTAAAACATGTGGTTGATAACTTGAGTTGCTTAAATCACCCTAAGTTTGTTAAATCACTGAATCTTTTCTGTTGACTCAGTTTGTTTATCTCATTCACAAAACAGACGCGATCTAAAAATATGGATTGGGCATTTTTCTAACCATCCATGCTCTGTTAGACCTATCAGTCAAATTATTCAACTTAAAAAGCTCACTTCTAAATTCATTGGACCAAATCAATTTCTCCATTGGATAGGTCCAGTGGTATATTAGATTACTTTACCATCTCTTTTCTTTCTACATCTTCATGATATCTTTCATGTGTCACAATTGTGAAAATATACTTTTAGTCCAACCCATTTTTTTTATGGCTAATTGACTATGTAGGTTGATTAGAACTATTAGTATCTTCGTTACCTTTTGACTTATCTATTTCTACTTTTATTTCCAAGCCTATTGTTACTATCCAGTTCCTTAAACAATCTTTTCTGTTAATCTAAACTGTCTACCTCTTTCACGAGATAGACGTAATCTTAAGAATGGATTGGTTATCTTCCAACCATATCCTATAGGTTATTTTAGTAAAATTTTAGCGTCTCAGAAAACTCATTCTTAAAAATCGGGCAACATCAAATTCTTTGTTGGATAAGTCTGGTAACACATCGGATAGTTTTGCCATCTTTTCTTTCTAACCTTTATAATGTCCTTTTTTATACTGCAATTGCAAGAAAGGATATTCCTATTCAAATTCATGTCATAGTATCAGATACAATACTGTTGAAAAAGTGAACTTGATTTGTGAGACACTTCCTATTAAAAGCAAAAGTAGGAGAGTGAAGCGGTACGAAGGAAAGGAAATTTCAAGTGATGCTGTTCGGAGTGGCAAATGCTCCCGTAATATTCATGGATTATATGAATAGTATCTTCGTCCTTATCTAGACAGAATTGTCATTATCTTTATTAACGACATTCTGATCTATTCTTGAAATCATGAGTAACATACTGAACATCTCAGTATGATTCTCCAAGTCTAAAGGAGAAATGGTTATATACTAAAGTTTTCAAAATGCGAGTTCTGGTTGGATGAAGTGCAGTTTTTGGGCCACGTGATTTAGCGGAAGGAATTGAAGTGGACGCATCAAAAGTTGAAACAGTTCTTGAATGTGAAAGACTGAACGTTGCATTTGAAATTTGTAGTTTTGTAGGATTGGCTGATTACTATAAAAAAAAATTATTGAGAGATTTTCCAAGATCGCAGGACTTCTCACCTAGCTTACTAGAAAGAATCAAGCATTTGCATGGACTAATGCATACAAGGAGTTTTCGTTGGTCGAGATAATCTAGAATGACATGAGTGGAGATGCAACGTAAGAATTGGAAGACAAGACGAAAGAGTAGTATCCATGTTTGTTCTGAGACTACTACGAATTTCGAGGACGAAATTCTTTTTAGGAGGGGTGTTGTAACACTCCGAAAATTCGTACTTTATTTATTTCAGTCGATTCTTAATTATTTTGAGTATTTCATTTTCAGCTTGCACACAAAATGAAAAATAATCGACTCGACTTAGTGCATTTTATAATTTTTATGATTTTTAGAAATTTTTTAGAGTTTTTACTTTTTTGATTATTTTAATATTATTTTTAGGTTGTATATAACCCTTCGTATTTTATTTCTTTCTATCAATCCTTAATTATTTTTACCAATCTGATTTGATTTTCATGAACTTCACAATTGTTATGATTTTTGTAAATTTTTGTGATATTTTAATATATTTTAAATATTTTATTATATTTTAGATATTTCGAGATATTTTGAATATTTTAATATATGTGAGATATTTTGAATATTTTATTATATTTTTGATATTTTGGAATATTTTGAATATTTAATATATTTATGATATTTTGGAAATCTCTTTTCTTTCTTTGTGTGTGGGTCCGGAAAAATAAAAATTTTCTTTGGCCAGAAAATTTTATACTGTTGATTCGGAGCCGAGAGATCTTACTAAACCCGAAACCAGAAACAATTTTTGAAGTTTTATTTTTCTACGATTTTATCTGACAAGTAAAATCGAGGTATGATTTATTATCTATTGGATAACATCTTTCTTGGAAATATCAAGTGGATGATTCTAGACGCAAGCCTAGTCACCCATTCTAGGATGTTCTAAGATGATGACTCATCGTTTGGTGACTCACCTAGGTGACTAGCCTAGTGACTCACATGTTCTAGACTATTTTAGAAGATTCTAGAAAATGTCTCGTCATGCGCCTAGTCATCAAGTACTTGAGTACTTGCTTTACATGTGGACCACTGAGGAGCTAGTCAAAGTTGGCAGTTGTGACTCATCGTGGAGGACCAATAGAAGCTTGACACATGGCATGACACCTCAACATATTCAAGAAGCTTCCAGAAGCGATGACTCGCCATGTTCCAAAAGCGATAACTCGCTATGTTCCAAAAACAATGACTCTCTATGTTCTAGAATGTTGACTCGCCACATTCTAGAAGAGTGTAGAAACGCTGACTCACCTTGTGACTCGCCGTAGTGAGTCACACGTTCTAGAAGGTTCCCTGATGACTCACCATGCTGACTCATCGTAGTGAGTCACATGTTCAAGAAACTTTTCTTTGATGACTCGTTCTGTGACTCATCAAGGGTAATTAGTAAAAAAAATGAACAATAATAGTTGCTACCTAGCTAGAACAAGAGAAAAATCTAGGTATATTTTATTATCCATTGGATAATAGACACTGACTTTATAAGCAGTAATTATTGTTGATTGCTTAAAGTATACCGGAAAATATCTTGATCAAAATATCTTAAGCCTCCATCTTTTTGATGAAGTCTATATGTAGGAGGGCTTTGATTCATTTTCACCTTTTGCATGAAACTCTCACCCTTGCCTCTCCTTGTGCTCCACGGCCATAACACTTAAGTAGGAGACAATATTCATCTCTTCAATTCATTTACTCTCTTACACTTCAATTTCTCCAAAGAACCAAGAACAAGCAATAAAAACTCTCTCACTTTCTCTCCCTCCATGGATTCGGCCAAGCACCAAAGATCCACTCTCCAAACTTCTATAATTCCTACCAATATCATTTCTTGAATCCTTATACCATTCTAAGATACTTTGATGTTGTGATCATCTTCATTTCTTGCTTAAAAACCAAAATGTTCTCACATTGTTCTTCAAAGGATGCTCATGGCCAAGAGGCCAAATTCCTACTATCACTCTTCAATAATTTTAACTAACATTATTTCTTGAATCCTTACATCAATCTAAGCATCTTTGTAGTTGGAGTCTTGATCAAAATCATCCATCTTCAAGGAGTTCTTTCAAAGCCAAACACAAAAACTATTACCTTTCCTCTCTAGAGAAGCTCACGGCCAACCACCATAAAATCACCTTCCAAGCTTCAATAATTCTAAATAACTTTAGATCTTGAATCTCCATGTAATTCTAAGGAACTTTCATGTTGAGACTATCTTCCAAATCATTCACTTTCAATCTTGATCTTTAAGTTCAAGATCAAGAGCTTTTAGGTGAAGATTTGTGTTCTTCATCTTTCTCTTCTTTGGTAAGTTTCTAAGACCATGTGTTGTCTTGTGGTCACTTTTGATAATCTTGAACATTAATATTATATGTGTTTCTTTGTTTTAAGTGCTACTTGGTGGAGTAGATCTATTTCAAGAAGAACAACAAGGAGCTTTGGAGGTTTCTCCAAGAGGCAAGAGGGAGATTACCCTCATTAACCATGTGTTGGTGGTGAGGAGTGGATTTGTGTGTGTGGTGAAAAATCTATAAGGATTTATTCACTTGATTGTTTAAAGCTTTTCCTATTTGTGATTGATTTTGATGCAAGCATGTCTATAACTTTAATATATATTTGTATGTGTTTATGGATGCATGATAATTATTGTAGGATATGAATAACATGTTGAGGATTTGCATGAGTGTTCCAAAGAACACTTGAAGCTCACGGCTTCACCACTACAAAAGGAACCAAGATGTTCTAAATATTTTTCTAATCATGGGTTAGGTGATTCAACAATAATAAATTGAATTAAGATTTTTAGAAGATGTTAGATGATGGAAAATAAATAAATATGATTTATAAAGCATAGAGTAACTTTTGGCCAACATGCCTACTTATGATATTTTTAATTCAAAATTATTTCATAAGCATAGATTTATGTAAATTAAAGAGAACACATTTTTAATGAATTTTAGAGAATGAAATGAATGAAGTTATTTTAGAAACTTAATTAGAGAAATTAAGTATGGATGAGAAATGAAATGAACACTTGAAAAGTACTAACGTATAGCTCACCCTTTGGGTTTTGAAGCGCGTTAGTAAGTTTCGAGATGTAAATATTGGTTAGGACTAAGAAAGATAATTTTTAAAGGAAATAGTAGAAAATATTACTTAAAGGATTTTCAAAAGAAAATGTTGTTAATAAAGCTAAAAATAAGTATATAATGGAGAAAGTTTCAAAATTTAATTTAGAACATAAAGAAATATTTTACACTGTTGAAAAATATTAGAAAGACCTTTTGCATGTTTAAAATAATGATTTTTAGACTACGCGATTGAGAAAATGATTTAAAAACGTTACGCGATTTTGAAAACATTTAAATATTTTTACGCGATTGTGAAAATACGATAAAAAGGGATACGTGATTGAGAAAATAGTGGATTACTGTTGGGCCGACGTACTAAACCCTGGTGGATCATTGATATTATGTAAACTGAATGAACAGTTATATAATATCATTGATGTTGTTGGTATTAGACAATTGAATGAGCAGTTGTTCTAATACTGTTATGAACAATATTATGGTGGATTGAGCTATGCACTGGGTTGTCATGCATAGTCGATGGCTGTGATGGCTTTTGTTGTTTAGGAGTGAATGGGAGCTGGATAGTGTGATCTAGTGGGGCATCTACTAGGGACGTTAGGGCGCGGTGATTCATAGCGACCTATTTATCACATTATATACCTGGCCATGATAAACCGTTGCAACACACTGGCGTATATCCCGACAAGCACTATTTATGTCTCGTGTCTAGCTTAGACTGTCATTATGGGTGGCAGATCTTCTGGGCCATTCATATCTGAAGTTGTTTAGCTCCATGGAGTAGGAATATGATGCATTGTCCATATGCATAGTTTGTGTACACATTGTTGTGGCATTGTCGAGCTACATATTATGGTGACATAATTATTACATATGTATATTATTGATATCTGTTGTTAATATCTGTAATTAAATTATCATTCGTGCTTGAATTTTTGTGAACTGAATATACCTATGAATTGATAACATGATTATACTTGTGATATCTGTGTGTATGAAATGACTTTGTCATTCGTATCATTCTTTGCTACCATACTGGTATTGATGAAAGGGGATCTCACCTCTTTGTTGTATTGCTTGTTGTTTTTGTATTGTCAAAATTTGTATAGTAGGTGAAGTAAGCTCCTTAAACTTAACTGGAGGCAATGTTCTGAGTTTGGTGATGGCGTCGAGGAGTGATCTTCTCAGTTTCGACAGTGTTCAGTTTGGTGGAGGAACAGAACTAGTATGTTGAATTTTCTCGTTAGTTTTGTTACCGTGCTATTAAGTAGGACCCATCATGGAGTTTGCTACTATTTCTTGAGTCTGTAAATTGTTTTAAATGTTGTTAAATATTATGTAGTATAATAAACATGTGTATTAATTAGTTCAGTCTATTTTCTGTATTACTTATATTTTTGGTAAGTTTATATTGTCAGCAAAAAGAAATTTTAAAAATCCAAATTTTAGAACTCAAAGCTTTTATGAAATGATTTTCAGATTTTTAGTCGAAAATGTCATGCCCTATGGAGGGTGTTACAGGTGGGGTGACCGCTTTTATACCCCATAAAAGGACTCGATTATGTCTTCTGCACGGGCCCCTACCCATGAATTTGTGGCTTCTATTAAGATATCTTCTTCTGAGGAGGATCCCGATGAGGATCTGTCTGAGGGTCCTTCTCAGTAGCTTATCGGGCTTGTTATGTTTTGTAACTTTTGGGGCCCGATGTTTTTTTGTTATTTTAGTGGCTGAAGTGTATGATCTTCTTGGGCATGTAAAGCTATTGCTTATGTTTGACTAAGATCCTTTGATATAAGTAAGTACTTATGATATGTATCTTTTGGTTTGATGTATGGAATGTTCATTATATTATTCTCCGCTAAGTTTATGTGGTTTCAACATATAAAAAAAGAAGAGAATTTTGTAAATTCATATAATTATTTGTTAATCAAGAAATTTTTATGATTAAGTAAATTTTTATAAATCGGGTTTTAGTCTCTTTTGAATTTTGTCCTTTCGGTGTGAAGTCCTTTATGGAAAGGAGTGTTACACCAAGTTTGGTATCAAAGCGCTAGTTTGAGTTTTCTTTTGGGTTTGTGGTTAGGTTTATCTTATTTGTGCTGTGTGATTCTCTGTGTTTGGTTTCCGAAAGGTTACATCTGATTTTCTTTGTGTTTTGTTCAGTCTAACTCTGAAGGAGAGTGATGCCACGTAGTAGAGGTGGACACATTAACATGGGACATGAGAATGAGAGTATGGCTGCAGCTGTTGAGGTGATGCAGAGGATGGCGGATGTCATTGTTCAACAAAACGAGAGAACTGCCCAACAACAGGAGGCAACGGCTGAAGTTCAAAACCTATCGGAATTTTGCCGTAACAACCCACCTCAATTCAAAAGAGAGTTTGATCTAGAGAAAGCAAGCCTTTGGATCAAGGAGTTAGAGAAGATATTTCAAGGAATGGGATGTGCTGACGATAGGAAGGTAACTTATGCTACCTTCATGCTTGTTGGAGATGTTGAAGATTGGTGGGCTAGAGCAAAACGATTGATGGAAGCCGAGGGAAGAGTGATCACATTGGAAGTCTTCAAGAACAAGTTTTTGGAGAAGTACTTTCCAACTAGTGCGAGGCATGTGAAAGAAATGGAGTTTCTTGGTCTTAAACAAGGGAGCATGTCAGTTAGTGAGTATGCAGCAAAGTTCAAAAGCTTATCGAAGTTCTCGAAGTATTTCCAGCTACAGCCTAATAAGGAGTAGAAGTGCCGAAAGTTTGAAGAAAAATTGAGGCACAACTTGAAAAGAGCAGTACTGTCGTTGGGAATTGAGCAATTCCCAGCCTTGTTGGACAAGTGTTGTAGGATTGAGGAACTGGACCAATCACAAGACACAAGGAGTCGTAACTTTGGACCTTCTAGGTTCTAAAGAGGGAATAACAGCAATGTTAATCATTTTCAAAGAAAGCCTTATTCCCAACCTCCAGGGAATCAACATCAACCATAATCACATGGTGGAGGTTCAAGTGGCAATTCTGGTGGCAACCGAGTTAGTTAGACTGTGGCATCTTTGCCAAGATGCTCGAAGTGTGGAAGGGACCACTTGACCACGGAGTGTATAATGAAATGGGTAATTTGCTTCAAATGTTAGAAGCCTGGCCATATCTCCAGAGATTGCAATCACCCCTAGGCGGAGCCTTCTGTCAGTAATGTACGAGCTGCAAGATCTTAGGCAAGAGGAAGAGTTTATACTATGAGTGGAACAGAAGCCTCCAAATTCGAAGATTTGATAAATGGAGATTGTGCCGTAGGAAGTAATCTATTATCTGTATTGTATGGCTCGGGGGTGACCCATTCTTTTGTTGCTTATGACTGTGTGCATCGATTAGGATTACTTGTGTCTTCTTTACCTTATGATTTGAGTATTTCTACCCCTACTGCTGAACTTGTTGTTACTACCCAAGTTTGTTTGAACAGCCCTATAACTATTGAAGGTCAAATCTTTTCTGTTGATTTGATCTATTTACCTCTTTCTCAAATAGACATAATCTTAGGAATGGATTGGTTATCTTTTAACCATATGCTACTGGATTATTCTAGTAAAACGCTAGTTTTCCCTAAGACTGAAATTTTTGGATTTTTTACGGCTAACCAAGTTAAAGCTTTCTTGAGAGGGGGAGCTCAGGGATACATGTTATTGTCTTCCTTAGAAATCAAGAGCAAGATGGATGTGAATGCTATTCTAGTAGTCAATGAGTTTCCCAAAGTCTTTCCTGATGATGTACCTGGTTTACCGTCGAAACAGGAGAGAGAGTTTACTATCGATCCTATACTTGGATCTAGTCCTGTATCCATTGCACTATACAGGATGTCACCGTCAGAGTTAGTTCAACTCAAGAAGCAATTGGTGGAACTTTAGGAAAAGCAGTTTGTCAGGCCTAGTGTATCACCCTGGGGAGTGTCGATATTGTTAGTCAAGAAGAAGGATGGAACTTCTCGATTATGTGTAGATTATCGCTAGTTGAACAAGGTCACAATCAAGAATAAGTATCCACTCCCGAGGATAGATGATTTGATGGATTAGTTGAAGGGAGCCACTGTTTTCTCCAAGATTGATTTGCGTTCTGGCTATCATCAGATCCGAGTGAAGGTAGAGGATATTCCTAAAATGGCCTTTCGAACGCGTTACGGGCATTATGAGTATCTTGTGATGCCATTTGGAGTGACGAATGCTCCTGCAATATTCATGGATTACATGAATATAATCTTTCGCCCTTACCTAGACAAATATGTTGTTGTCTTTATCGATGATATTCTGATCTATTATCGAAATCAGGAGGAACATGCTAAACATCTCGATGTAGTTCTTTAGATTCTGACGGAGAAGAAGTTATACGCCAAGTTATCAAAGTGTGAATTCCAGTTGGAAGAAGTTAAGGTTTTAGGTCATGTGATTTCGAAGGAAGGAATTGCAGTAGATCCATTGAAGGTTAAAACAATTCTTCAATGGGAAAGACTGAAGATCATGACAGAGATTCGTAGCTTTGTGGGATTAGTCGGTTATTATCGAAGATTCATCAAAGGATTTTCCAAGATAGCGGGACCTCTCACTCAGCTTACAAGAAAGAATCAAGCTTTTGTATGGACTGACGCATGTGAAGAAAGTTTTCAAGAAAGTTCTACCTAATCCCAATGAACCCTTTGAGGTGTTTTGTGATGCTTCACATCAAGGCTTAGGATGTGTGCTCATGCAGAATAGGAAGGTTGTAACATACGCTTCAAGGCAGTTGAGAGTGCATGAAAAGAATTATCCTATATATGACTTAGAGTTAGCTATTATTATGTTTGCTTTGAAAATATGGAGACATTTTTTGTATGGAGCAACATTCAACATCTACATCGACCATAAGAGCCTGAAGTACTTGTTTGACCAAAAGAAGTTGAACATGGGGCAAAAGAGGTGGTTGGAGTTTTTGAAAGATTACGATTTTCAACTTTAGTATCACCCCGGAAAGGCAAACATCATGGCAGACGCTTTAAATAGGAAGATGCTTAGTATCTTTGCTATGATGGTCATGAGGAAGGAATTGATAGAGTAATTCAGGGATATATGGATGTCTGTGGAATTGACATCGGGGAAGATTTGCTTGAATATGGTTACTATTTCAAGTGATCTAATGGAAGAAATTCGAGAGAAACAAAAAGATGACAATTTTGTTCAAAATGAGAGGGAATTGATGAAGCGAGACATTGTGTCAACAGTTGAGGAAGCACTTGATGGAATCCTAAGGTTCAAAGGTAGGGTTTGTGTGCCCAATGATCCGGAGCTTAGGAAGTTCATTCTCGAAGAAGCCTACACGAGCAAGTTGAGTATGCATCCGGGAATGACCAAGGTATACCAAGACCTGAAACAATTATTTTGGTGGCACGGAATGAAGAGAGACGTTGGCAAGTATGTGTCATATTGTCTGGTTTATCAGAAAGCTAAGGTTGAACATTAGAGACCTTAAGGAATGTTGCAACCTCTAACTATTCCCAAATGGAAATGGAATATTATTGTAATGGATTTCATGGTTGGACTGCCGAGGACTCGAAAGGGGTATGATTCGATATAGGTGATTGTTGATTGGCTTACGAAGTCTGCACACTTCCTACTGATTAACATAAGGTATTCGATGGAGAGGTTGACTCAACTGTACATTGATGAAATTATTAGACTTCATGGTGTGCCTTCTAGTATTATTTCTGAATGAGATCTGAGGTTTACACTAAGGTTTTGGCAAAGTCTACAACAAGTGATGGGAACAAAACTTCATTTGAGTTCTGCTTATCATCCACAAATAGATAGTCAATCAGAGAGAACAATTCAATCGCTGGAAGATCTACTGAGAGCTTGTATTTTAGAACAGTTTGGAAGTTGAGATGAATTTTTACTTCTAATAGAGTTCACCTACAATAACAGTTTTCACTCAAGCATAGGGATGGCACCTTATGAGGCTTTACATGGACGACAATGTAGAACACCTTTATGCTGGTACCAAGATGGAGAGCATCTTACGATATGGCCTGATCTTGTGCAATAAACAATAAAAAAAGTTAAGATAATTCAGGTAAAGATACGAATGACTCAGAGTCGACAAAAAAGCTATACAGACAAGAGAAGAAAACCTCTTGAGTTTGAGGAAGGTGAACATGTATTTTTGAAAGTCACACCTACGATTGGAGTCGGTCGAGTTCTTAAGTCTAGAAAACTTACTCCCAAATTAATCGAACCTTATCAAATTCTTTATCAGATAGGTCCAATAGCCTACCAAATACCTTTACCACCTTTTCTTTCTAACCTTCATAATTTCTTCCATGTGTTGCAATTGCGAAAGTATATTCCTGATTCAACCCATGTCATAACACCAGATATAGTACAATTGAAAGATAATATAACCTACGAGACACTTCCTGTAAGGATCGAGGATATGAGAGTGAAGAGACTCAAAGGAAAAGAAATTTCATTGGTAAAGGTGATCTGGAATGACGTGACTGGAGACGCAATGTGGGAACTAGAGAACAAGATGAATGAACAATATCCACATCTATTCTAAGGTATGACAAATTTCGAGGACGAAATTTCTTTTTAGAAGGGGAGAGTTGTAACACCTCGAAAATTTCTTGTTTTCTATTATATATGTTTTTTTTATAATATTTGTGATTTTTGTAAATTTTTGTGAATTATTTGGGTGATCAAAACAAGGGCGCAAGGGATCAACAAAAAGATTCAAATTCCAATGACATTCAAGAATGCAAAATTTTACAAGCAAGAAGAACGAGAAAAGGTTCAAGGGAACATAACATTGATGAATTAACATTTATTCACATCTCAAACTAACAAACAAGGTAGCTTCAAATTGAAAAACACAAATCAAGAATGATAGATCCTCACAAGATGCACTCTCAGTCCCTCAAGTGTTTGCAAGGTAAGTATTTCACTCAATTCAACCCATGAAAATTGCACTACCATAAGCTTGCTTATCTTTTACTTCACCACTACCAAACACATGCACACAAAAATCAAGAGGACTTTATTCAAGGTTGTAATGGGACCAAGGTAAGGGAAGGAAACAATATGGATATAACAAGTTAAACACCTAAGAGAATAAAAGAGCAATAAGGAGGAACTCAAATGACAAGTAACAAGCATGAAATTTTACCCCCAATTCCATATTATGCACATTCTCTTACATATTCCTTTTCTTTCATAATGTAACACCCTCCCTAGGGTATCACATGTCTGACTCCCGACTCATAATCTGAAAAGAAATTCGCACAAAGTTTGAGTTATAAAAAGTGGGTTTTAAAATTTCTTCTTTACTGAAACATAAATTTACTGAAAATATTAGGTAATATTGAAAATCATATTTCAACTATTCATTATGCAATATTGACACTAATTAATATTTCATAATTTAAAGAGAAATATAAAACTAAATGACTCTTTTTTTTAATAAAGTAGCAAACCCCATGACGGGTCCTACTTAATAGCGGTGTGACAACACTAACGTTAAAACTTAACATACTTATTCTGTTGTGTATCCATCTTGTTGCATCAGACATCTGTTCTACATCTGTTCTTTGTCAACACTGTACATCTTCGAGTCCTGAATGTCCACTCCTTATTGTTGTCACCCATCTCAGAGTATTCATTGCTTGTTATGTCTAAGACAACTCGATCCTTCTATTATTTGATTGTAACGGTACAGATACAGCAAAACAACATAACAAATATGTGAGATCACCTATGCCAATACCAACATAGTAGCACAGAGATAACACAAACAACATATCATACAAATATATCATGCCATCAACATTAATCAACTATCATCATCCAATCATTTATCAGTTCAATTATCATAAACAATAATTACAATAATGCCCTCAACATTGTCTAATTATCATCATCATCATCCAAGTATTCAAAACAATTGTTATAGCCAATATTCCTCAATTAATATATCACACAGATATAAATGTCAGATTATGCATGTGCACAAAGACTCAGTTTTTCAAAAACAACTCCATGGAGGTTTTCACAATTTCGAGGAGAATGCTCTGTCAATTGTCAGCCTTAGCCCAAAGACAATCTTCCAGTTGTTGAAAAGAATCGTGTTCTTGTCGGGTATCGTCAATGCGTTGCAACGGACTGCATCGCCAAGTGGCACAGGGGGTCGCTACGCCGGTGTCCCTTTGGTGGACCGCCGTAGGTCTGGACGCCCCAAGATCCATCATAGACCTCACTATCAATTCTCATTCCCTCTTCAACCACAAGGGCATATACAATGCACGAATATATCGGTGCAAGTCAACCCCAAAGGGCCAAATCTTTTCAATTTGATTAGTTCAATGTATCATATGCCTCAACGCATGTTTTTCCAATGCATGTATAATGCACCAAATCCAATCACAGGCATCTCTTTCCAATGCATATAAATTGTACCAAATTATACTGTATTTTCAACAGCAAAATCATGTTATCACATTTTCATAATTATAAAACACTTTCATCGTGTTTTCACAAAATTGCGCAACATTTCCGTTACATTTTCACAATTCCAAAATGTTTTTGTTACGTTTTCAAAATATCGTAACACTTCTGTTATGTTTTCAAAATGCCGCAACTCTTCTGTTGCACTTTTAAATCACGTACTAATTTTTCAACATTTTTCTCAATCGAGTAAAAATATACGTTTCTCAAATCCCATAATATTTTTCCACTGTTTCAAAATCGCGTAACTTAAAAATCATCCTTTTAAGTCGCGTAAATCATTTTCTTTCATTTTCAAAATATTTAAAACACTTTTCAAATCACATAATGATTTTCCGCTATTTTCACAATCACATAAAAATAATTCATCACTTTTCCATCACGTAGTGATTTTTCAATAGTAATTCAAATTACATAAAATATTTAAACGTAATTCAAATCACGTAAAAATATTTCAACATATTTAAAATCACGTAGAAATATTTTCTTGTATTTCCAAACACTTAGAAATATTTTTATCGTATTTCAAACCACGTACTTTAAAATTACATTTTTAAGATACATAAATAATTTTTTCACCACAATTTCATTACTGAGAAAATATTTCTCAACCTTCAAATATTCCTTTTTCAACTTTTCTTAAATAATATAACTTTATACTTCATGTAATATATTTTCTTACTCAAGAAAATCTTTTCCACATTTCTTTACTCAAGAAATCCTTTTTCAAAATATAATTCATAAAATCACTTTTCCATTGATATAAATCAACGTTTCAAAACTTAACATTTTCTAACGTCTTTCAAAACTCAAAAATAAGTTATAACGTTAGTAACTTTTCAAATCGCCATTATATTCTCCATTTTTCTCAAATCACTTCCAAAATCATTCTTCAAAATAAATTAGAGTTCAAACATGTTCAACCCCTCTTTGTCTTTCGTTTACAAAATTCTCTCAAGTGATAAAAACACTCTGATTCCCTTTCCAAATTCCTTGTATTAAATCAAGTTACGTTTTCACTTTGAAAATCACTTTGTTCATAAAAATCAAGGCATTACAAGCCTTTAAAAAAAGCGTGGACATGACTATTGAAACTATCAAATATTTTTCCTTTTAAATTGATATGGTTTTATACAAACAAAACCATTAAAAATCCTTTACAAAAACGTAAGACTCATAGTCTTTGAAAATCAAATCATTTGTTCATTTCCATTTTTCACTTTCTTTGCAAATCCATTTTCACTTTATTTACAAATTCTTTTTCACTTTGTTTGCAAATCTTTAAAATCATCATTGCTATTTTCATTTAAATCTCGTGTTTAGTAAAACACTTAGAAACTTTTTACACAAAATAAATCAATAAAAATCCTTCTAAAACCGTGTTCATGTACTCTTTGAAAAATAAACTCTTTATTTATTTTCCTTGCTTTTTCTAAACATCCATTTTCATCATTCAAGAAAATATTAATTTTGTGAACACCTATCTTGAGGTGTCTTAACCGAAATTCACCATGTTCTAGGGACCAAAAATTAATCCCTTGTTCTTGAAAAATTTCAGCATGAATCCTAATCAAGGGCATCAAAACCGTAGCTCTTCCTAGGTGTTGGCCGAATGGTGTTCTAGGAGAAAAGAATGGAGTTTGTGTTTTGTTTTAGAGAAGATGATGAATAGAAAGACAATTATGAGATGATGAATAGAAAGACAATTATGAGATGATGAATAGAAATCAACCATTTTGGTCTCCTTTAGGGTACATGGCCGTGAGGTAGCTTGATGGAAAAGGAGAGAAAAAAAAAAGATTGAAGACTTTAGACTTTAGGAAATGACCGAGAATGATCAATAAGGAGTAATAATGATGTCTTCAAATTTTCCTTCACTCTAAAGCCACCAAACCATAGCCCCCCCCTCCAATGCATTCTCCTTGAATGCAAATTGATCAATAATGATCAATAATAATACACCATTGACCATGACATGTAATAATGGTCATAAAGCTTTTTTTTTTCTTTGTCTCCTCAACAATCCAAAACCATCCCCTTCCATGCATGCTTCTCTTTGTGCATTTAATTATTTATCATCATTATTAGCCACCATCTAGAGCATTTCTTGCCATTGATTAATTCAATGGTTAGGATTTAGGTAGACTTTTGATTTAGAAGACTTAATCTAGGCCATTGAATCTTTCTCCTTTAAATTCTAGTCATTGGATGTATCTCCAAAATTAAGGGTCAAGATTACTCCTTCTTACTTTTAATCCAAGGGTCATAATTAGTCTTTGTCACTTTTTAACACTAAATCTTCACCATTGATTAAATCTAAATCCAATGGTCATAAATTGTACTTGTTACTTTACAAGACCAAATCTCCACCCTTAATCAATTCTATATCCAATGGTTACAAATGGTCATAGTCACTTTATATGACCAAATCTCTACCCTTGATTTAATCTCCATCTAATGGTTATAAATGATCTTATTCACTTTTAAGATCAAATCTCCACCGTTAATTAAATCAAGATCAAGTCTCCATCGTTAATTAAATCAATGGTGGATATCCAAACCACCAAGGTTGACTTAAGCAATTTAATTTATATTTTTATTTGCTAAAACCCCACGAAAGAATATATTTACTGTATTTTTTATCGCCTAGATAAATTAAATACGAGACAAAACACAAGACTGAAGAAAATTTTTAAAACTGTTTCCAAATTCAGGTTTAGTAAGATCCTCTGTCTCCGCCTAAACAGTACAAATTTTTCTATGCGTAGAAACATTTTCACTTTGCGGGACCCACTTGGGCCCACGTATGGCCACTTGGGCCCACATACACCCTCTGGGCCCACAATCAGTAAAAAAATTTCATAATCATCCCCAAAAATCACAAAAATTATAAAATACACAAATATCAAATCAAATTACATAAAATAATTAAAACCTAACGGTAAAAATTAAATTACGTAAAGTTTTCCCTTGCTTGAAAATTTTTATTTTCCTAACACCGAGTAAATCACTCAAAACGATCAAATACGTTGATGAAAAAAATCAAAATAATTTTACAGTTTCCAGAAATTACTAAACAGTAAAATTCTGTTAACTATCAAAATTACTGCTTAAGAGATATGAAATTTCGGGATGTTACAATACTCCCCCTCTTTATAGAAATTTTGTCCTCAAAATTTAATAGCCATGATTTCACACCCTCGGAATAAATAATGACATTATTCCTTTATATTTTCTTCCAGTTCCCTCGTAGTTTCACCTCTTACGTTATTCCAAACGATTTTAACCAATGAAAGTTCTTTATCTCTTGATCAATTTTTTTTTCCTGATCAAGCAGATATCTCAAACTCTTATGATTACTGACGATGTTAACTGTTACTCCAGAAAGAAAGTATTTTCATACTTCTAAAATAAACACAGCGGCTACCAATCTCCATTCATGTGTAGAATAGTTTTTCTTTTCCTATTGTAACTTCCATTTCCTCCGAACAAGTACACATCTTAAACTCTGATGTTACTCATCACTTAAAATTTCCTTGTCCTCGTATCACTTCATTCTCCAGCTTTAGCTTCTTTAACAGGAAACATCTCACTAACCGAGTTCTCCTTTCAACCACATTATATCAAATACTATAACATAGATTTTACATAGGAATATCCTTTCTTGCAAATTTCAGTACATGAAAGAATATTTATGAAGGTCAGAAAGAAGAAGATAGCAACACGATTTGATATGTTACCAAACATATTCAACAAGAATTTGATTTTGCCTGATTTTTAAGAATGAGTTTTTTTTTTCTGGAACACTAATACTGTATTGAGACAATTTCATAAGATATGGTTGAAAAATAACCAATCCATTTTCAATGATCACGTTTGTTTATGAAACAGATCAAACTAACACAAAGTTTTGATCTATAACAATAATTTGAATAACATATGTAGTTCGATAGGCTAAGAATAGAAACAAAAGTAAACAAATCAGAGGTTAGCGAATAACTCTAACATACAATTGATCTACTCAATCATATGTCACACAGAATAGGTTGCTCACAGAAATATTCAGTATGGTTTATAAGATTAGCTCCAATGACACAATCTCCATTGTTTAAATCTTCCACTCCGAACACTTCCTACTACCTGAGATTTTACTAACAGAAAACTCTGTTTTCATTGGAACACAATCTTTAGAAATGTGTTCAGGCTCTCTGCACTTGAAACAAATTATTTCCTTGAACGTACAATCTTTTGTTAAGTGCCCCTTTCCACACTTCTTACATTTTGGTGCAGATGTCACAGTCAAACTAAACCTATCATTACTAGTACTTTCTCCACAAGATTGTTGTTGTTGTTGACTTCTTGGAGATTGCAAGTACATTTTCTGTTGGAATCGCTTGACCTTACGATTTCTCTTTTTTCGTAACCAATATAGTCCAACGTTACAGGGTTCTCATCCTGAGATTGATTTAACTCTAACAAAATCTTAGCTTAAGAAATCAATTCTTGCTGTGGAACAATCTTCTCGAGTTTGTCTGTATAATTGCTTGACCACTTGTTTGTATTACTTCCAAAGTTGCAGTCATATCACCACCATTATGTCTCACTTCCACACGCGTACGTCTATCACGAGTCATTTCTTTTCTTCAAAGATGGACGAATCAAAATAAAATGAAAACCAGATTTAACAATCTTCAAAGATTTTGTTATGTTTTCAAAATGCTGCAACTCTTCTGTTGCACTTTTAAACCACGTACTAATTTTTCAACATTTTTCTCAATCACGTAAAAATATACGTTTCTCAAATCGCATAGTATTTTTCCACTGTTTCAAAATCGCGTAACTTAAAAATCATTCTTTTAAGTCGCGTAAATCATTTTCCATCATTCTCAAAATTTTTAAAATACTTTCCAAATCACATAACAATTTTTCGCCAATTCATCACTTTTCAATTACGTAGTGATTTTTCAATAGTAGTTCAAATTACGTAAAAATATTTAAACGTAATTCAAACCGTGTAGAAATATTTTAACATATTCCAAATCGTGTAGAATTATTTTACTGTATTTCAAATCATTTTAAGATACGTAAAATATTTTTCAACATTTTACAATCACGTAAAATATTCCTCAATATTTCAAACATTATTTTAGACTTAAATAAATCAATATCATTTTTCAACACATTTTTCAAATTGCATAAAAATATTTTACTGTATTTCAAATCATTTTTAAGCTATGTAAATAATTTTTTGACCACAATTTCATTACTGAGAAAATATTTCTTAACCTTCAAAAATTCCTTTTTAACTTTTCTCAAAATAATATGACTTTGTATTTCATTTTTCACATTTTCTTACTCAAGAAAATCTTTTTCCGCATTTCTTTACCCAAGAAATCCTTTTCCAAAATATAATCCACAAAAAAATCACTTTTCCATTGATATAAATCAACGTTTCAAAACTTAACATTTTCTAAAGTATTTCAAAACTCAAAAATAAGTTATACGTTAATAAATTTTCAAAACACCATTATATTCCCCATTTTTCCCAAATCATTTCCAAAATCAGTCTTTTTCAAAATAAATTGAAATTCAAACGTTTTCAACTTCTCTTTGTTTTCTGTTACGAAAATTTCTATTCTTTCAAGTGATAAAATGCTTTGATTCCCTTTCCAAATTCCTTGTATTAAATCAAGTTATGTTTCCACTTTGAAAATCACTTTGTTCATAAAAATCAAGGCATTACAAACCTTCTAAAACGTGGACATGACTATTGAAATTTATCAAAACAATTTTCCAAGTCAATATGGTTTTACACAAACAAAACCATTAAAATTTTGCTTTCAAAACCATAAGACTTATGGTCATAAAAACCAAACCCATTTGTTCAAATTCATTTTCACTTTTTTGGCAAATCCTTTTTCACTTTCTTTGCAATTCCTTAAAATCAACGTTTGCCCGTTTCATTCAAAACTCATGTTTAGAAAAACACTTAGGATCTTTTTACACAAAATAAATTAATAAAAATCCTTCAAAACCATGTTCTTGTTCTCTTGAAAAACATATCCTTTGTTCATTTTCCATGCTTTTCAAATCAATCCAATTTTATTCTTCCATGAAAATATTAAGTTATAAACACCTATGTTGAGGTGTCTTGGCCGAAATTCTAATTGTTCTAGGGACCCAAAAATTAATTTTCCTTGTTCTTGAAAATTTTCAACATAAACCCAAATCATGAGTGTCAAAACCGTGACCACTCTTCCTTGGCCATTGGAGCCAAAAATTTATTTTCTTTCCATATTCACATCATGGCATACATATACATATTCCATCATAAATTCCACAAGCATGCCATATACTTATCATGCATATTATAAGCATACCATCAAAGCCATAAAATCATGCAAAGCATACCAAGCATAGACAAATAATTAAAGCACATAAACACCCACAAATAAATTACAAGACCATGGATATGAATCCTCACATGGATTCAACATCCATCAAATATAAGACCATCTCTCACCACCATACTTGGTTGGTGAGATGGATCTCCCTCTTACCTATAAGGAAGACAAGATCTCCTTGGACTGCTCCTTAGAAATTTTGTGTAGCTTCAACAAAAATCCTAACAAGCTTAAACAAATTATAAAGTCATAAACTTTGGATGAAAAAGATAAACCATGGATCAATCATGGCTTAGAACATCAAAAATCAAATTAGAAACAAGAAAGAAGAATTTTCACCTTATAGGAAAGAAACTTCAAAGTGATTTTCCAAGCTCCAAATGGATGATTTAGCAAAAACTCACAACTAGAGATGTTCTTAGAATATGGTTTAGGTTTAGGAAATTGTGTTGGATGAAATTTTTGATGGATGGAAGTATATAGAAGATGCTTGGCCGAATGGTGCTAGGAAAATGGACTTAGGAGTTTTCTTTGGTGTTCTTTGGGTAGGAGAGAAATGAAAGGATGAGGTAGAATGATTGAAATGAAATAATGAAGTGAATAAATTTTACAAGCCATTTACGTTGATAAATTTTTTCCTAAAAGTGGGTCCCACAAAATAAAAGTGGGTCCCACAAACTAAATGTGGGTCTCACAAACTTTTCTGCATGATAAATATTTTTATTATACAAAAAATCCTAAAAATTAAATGATTGATATATATATTATTCGAATTGAGTTTAGTAAGATCGCCCAGCTCCAAATATTCAAACAAGATTTTTCCTGACCCGGAAATTATTATTTTCTTGACACGGAGTAAATCACTCAAAATGATCAAATATGCTGACGGAATAAACAAAATAATTTTACAGTGCACAGAAATTACTAACAGTAAAAATTCTGTTAACTGTCAAAATGATTGTTTAAGAGATAGGAAATTCAGGGTGTTACAATACTCCCCCTCTAAAAAGAAATTTCATCCTCGAAATTTGACAAACATGATTTCACACCCTCAGAATAAATATGAATATTACTCTTTCATCTTTCCTTCCAGTTCCCATGTAGCTTCCTCTCTTACATCTTTCTATACTATTCTAACCAACAAAATCTTTTTGTCTGACGTTCAACTTCTTCTGATCAAATAGATATCTCAAACTCCTAGTTACTGAAGATATTGAATGTTACTCCAGAAAGAAAGTATCTCCATATCTCTGATACCAATACAGTGGCTACCAACCTTCATTCATGCCTAGAATAGTTTTTCTCAAATGACTTCAATTTCCTTTCCTTTGGATATTAACCATTGATCTAATCAATGGTAGAGATTTAATCTAGACAAGCTTAATAAGGAAGGCTTCAATATCAACCGTAGATTTAATCAATGGTGTAGAATTGGTCATATAAAGTGGCTATGACTATTTATAACCATTGGATTTAGAATTAATCAAGGGTGGAGATTTGGTCTTGTAAAGTAACAAGGACCATTTATGACCATTGGATGTAAATTTAATCAATGGTGGAGAATTAGTCTTAAAAAGTAGCAAAGACTAATTAGGACCCTTGGATTTAAAGTTTGAAGGAGCAATCTTGATGACCCTTAATTTTGAAGCCACATCTAATGGCTAGAATTTAAAGGAGAAAGATCCAATGGCCTAGATTAAGTCTTCTACCTAAAGCTAGATCTAAAGCCTACATTAATCCTAACCATTGAATTAATCAATGGTTAGAAATGCTTAAGATAGTGACTTGTGAAATTAGTCACATTTTGAAGAAGCTTGGAGGGGGGACGGTTTTTTTGTAATGAATTTGGAGCTAAAGGAGACTTTATGACCATTATTTGATGCTTTAGTCAATTATGTTTTGCTTTAGTCAATTATGTTTCTTTATTGTTTTGTTTGCATTCTTAGAAGACTACTTGGAGGGGGGGACAATTTTTGTGGTGCATTGGAAGTTAAAGCAACATTTGAAGACCATATTGATCACCTTTGGTCACTATTGGTTATAATTCACCTTTGTCTCCTCCAAAAAGCCAAGTCTTCATCAGACTTTTCTCTTCACCTTTTCTCTAAGCATAGCTATGGTCATGCACTCTAAAGGAGGCCAAAATTGTTGGTTTCTATTTTTTATATCATAATTGTCTTTCTATTCATCATTCTTGAACTTTTCTTCAAGCAAAACTCTTAGAAAAATTTCTCTCCTTCTCCTTCTAGTATGGTTCGGCCAAGACACCCAAAACCACCATCTAATCTCTTTTATTTTCATCCAACCATAGATCTTGAATCTACATGATATTCTAAGCAACTTTTATGTTGAAGATTTGCTCCAAATCATTCATCTTCATGGACTTCCTTCAAGATCAAAGTTATAGGGTATTTGTGGTGAAGTGTAAGGAAACTTCATTTCTTCTCTCTTTTTCATGATCTAAGCCATGTTTGATCCATGGTTCCTCTTAATTAAGCTTAGTATACTAATTTTTATGTATTATGTTTTGTATTTGAGAAGCCCTTGATGACGAAGAACTTGGAAAAAGAAGCAAAACAAGTAGTTTTTGAGGATCTTCAAGAGGTAAGAGGGAGATCCACCTCACCAACCAAGTATGGTGGTGAGAGATGGTTTTATATTTGGTGGATGGTGAATCCATGTGAGGATTCATATCCATGGTCTTGTAATTTATTTGTGGGTGTTTATGTGTTTTAATTATTTGCCTATGCTTGATATGCTATGCATGATTTTATGGCTTTGATGGTATGCTTATATTATGCATGATGAGTATATGGCATACTAATAGTATTTATGATGAAATATGTATGTGTATGCCATGATGTGTTGATGTAAAAGAAATCAATTTTTGGCTTCAAAAGCCAAGGAAGGGCTACGGTTTTGATGCCCATAATTAGAGTTTCATGTTGAAATTTTTCAAGAAAAAGAAAATTGATTTGTTTAAATGAAAATTATGAAGGGGAGAAAATAAATTTCCTTGGTTCTAAAGGCTATGGAATTTTCAGCCAAGACACCTCAACATAGGTGTTTATAACTTAATATTTTCATGGAAGAATAAAATTGGATTGATTTGAAAAGCATGAAAAATAAATAAAGGGTTTGTTTTTTAGAAGAACAAGAACACGGTTTTGAAGGGATTTTTATTAATTTATTTTGTGTAAAAAGTTTCTAAGTGTTTATTAAACTTGTTTTCAAAAAACAAAACGGGCAAACGTTAATTTTAAAAAGGATTTGCAAAGAAAGTGAAAAAGGATTTGTAAAGAAAGTAAAAATGAATTTGAACAAATGGGTTTGGTTTTTATGACCATCGTTATTTCGGTTTTGAAACAAAGATTTAATGGTTTGTTTGTGTAAAACCATATCAATTTAGAAGGAAAGATATTTGATGGTTTCAATGGCTAAGTACCACGGTTTTTGAGGGCTTGTAATGCCTTGACTTTTATGAACAAAGTGATTTTCAAAGTGGAGATGTAACTTGATTTAATACAAGAATTTAGAAAGGGAATTAGAGCGTTTATCACTTGAGAAAATCAAGTTTTTGTAAACGGAAATGTTTTCGAACTTCAATTTATTTTGAAGAAGGTTGTGTTTGGAAATGATTTGGGAAAAATGGAGAATATAATGGTGTTTTGAAAATTTACTAATGTATAACTGATTTTCGAATTTTGAAATACGTTAGAAAAAAATGTTAAATTTTGAAACGTTGATGGAAAAGTGATTTTTGTGGATTATATTTTGGAAAAAGATTTTCTTGAGTAAGGAAATGTGAAAAATGAAATACAAAGTCATATTATTTTGAGAAAGGTTGAAAAGGAAAGAAGGTTAAGAAATATTTTCTGTAATGAAATGGTGATGAAAAATATTTTACGTATCTTAAAAATGATTTGAAATACAGTAAAATATTTCTACGCGATTTGGATTAAATTTAAATATTTTACGTAATTTGAACTACTATTGAAAAAATAATATGTGATTTCAAAGTGATAGAATATTTTTACACGATTGTGAAAATGACAGAAAACTACTGTGAGATTTGGAAAGTGTTTTAAATATTTTGAGAATGATGGAAAATGATTTACGCGACTTAAAAGGATGATTTTTAAGTTACGTGATTTTGAAACAGTGAAAAAATACTATACGATTTGAGAAACGTATATTTTTACGCGATAGAGAAAAACATTAAAAAATTAGTACGTGGTTTAAAAGTGCAACAGAAGAGTTGCAGCATTTTGCAAACATAACAGAAATATTACAAAATTTTGTAAACATAACAGTAGTGTTGTGGACTTGTGAAAACGTAATAAAAATGTTTTTGGAATTTTAAAAACATAACAAAAGTGTTATGGTATTTTGAAAATGCAACAGAAGTGTTTTGGAATTGTGAAAACATAACAAAAATGTTACGCGATTGTGAAAACATGACAAAAGTGTTTTATGACTATAAAAACATAATAACATGATGATTACTGTTAAAACAGTGTCCATACACTGTTTGTGAAAACGAGTTTTGCCTGTTATTGGCACGTGGTGCATTTTAGATGCATTGGAAAAAATATGTGTTGAGGTATATGATTTAATTGAACAAACGAATTTGAAAAGAATGGCCCTTGTGGTTGGACTTGCACTGATATATTCGTGCATTGTATAAACTATATCTGAGAAATTATGAGATATACCTGTGATTGGTATTTGGTGCATTATACATGCATTGGAATGGTCCGATGAGGACTGGATATGGCTGATTGCCTAGGAGAAACACACCTCTTAAGTGGGTGCGATATGCGTAGTGTAAGTCACTTGTTGACCTTGGGGGCATCGGGGTGCGGGGTGCGGGTTGCTTACACGGGTGGTTGGTCGCGCTTCTTCCCGTAGGTTAGACCGATGCAACACACCGATGATCCTGACCGAGACACTATTCTTATTCAAGATCTGATAAAGATTGTCGTGTATATGCTAGATGTGCAAAATCAAAATGAGGATTATAGCACGTGGTCTGAGGCATGTGGTACCGACAGATCTTTTCGATCATTTCTCCGACTTGAGTTTAGCTCCATGGAGTAGGAACATTGAGTCTAAATGCACATGCATTATATGATTACATTTATATCTGTATGATATATTAATTGAGGAATATTGGCTATGACAACTGTTTTGAATACTTGGATTGATATATGATTGGATGATGATAGTTGATTAATATTAAATATAGTATTGGAAGTCTGGTATGATATCCCTGTATGATATTGCTGTTTGTGTTATCTCTGTGCTGCCATGTTGGTATTGGTGTAGGTGATCTCACCTCTTTGTTATGTTGTTTTGTTGTGTCTGTACTGTTAAAATCAAATAATAGAAGGATCGAGTTGTCTTAGACATAACGGGCGATGGATACTCTGAGATTGGTGACAACAATAAGGAGTGGACATTCAGGACTCGAAGGTGTGCAGTGTTGACAAAGGAACAGATGTCTGATGCATCAAGATGGACAGAAAAAAGAATAAGTATGTTAAAGTTTCTCGTTAGTGTTGTATCGTGCTATTAACTAGGACCCGTTATAGGGTTTGCTCTTCGTTAAAAAAAAAAGAGTCTGTTAATTTTATATTTCTCTTTAAATTGTGAAATATTAATTGGTGTCAATATTGCATAATGAATAGTTGAAATATGATTTTCAATATTACCTAATATTTTCAGTAAATTTATGTTTCAGTAAATTTACGTTTCAGTAAAGAAGTAATTTTGAAACCCATATTTTCATAACTCAAACCTTTTACAAATTGATTTTCAGATTATGAGTTGGGAGTCGGAAATGTGATGCCCTAGGGAGGGTGTTACATTAGTTGGTATATGAGCACGGTTTGAGTCTTTTGGGGTTTGTGGTTAGGTATGTTTTGCTTGTGTTGTGTTCTCTGTGTGTTTGATTTCCAAAAGGAAACAAACGTTTATTTGAAATGGTTACATCTGGTTTCCATTTTATTTTGATTCGTCCATCTTTGAAGAAAAGAAATAGCTAGTGGTGGTTGTACGTATGTGGAAGCGGAACATGTTACTAGTAATGCAGTTGCAGCTATAGGAGCAACGGGAGCAATGTGGAAGGATGATTGCACAAACAGAGGATCGCTGAACAGCGGAAACTAGAAGTTGAAGTTCAGGATTTGATGGAAGAGAATCAGTCTTGGAATTTAAGAATTCGTAATTTTGGAACCTGGTATTTCTTTATTAGGGATATTAGGAAAGTGATTGATTTCGATGGAAGATGTATTTACGACCATTGAGAAACCAGAAGCAGTACGTAAAGTGAAGAGGGGCACTTAACGAAGGATTGTACATTAAAGAAAATAATTTACAGAAAGTTTGGACACATTTCCAGAGATTACGCTCTTTGAAAATAAAGTTTTCTGTTAGTAAAATCTTGGGTAGTAGGGAAAATCGTTACTCTAAGTGGAATGGAAGTGTTCTGAGCTGAAGACTTAATTAAGGGAGACTGTATTGCAGAAGGTAATTCTTTGATCATAGTGTATATATCTTTGTGAGGAAACCTGTTCTTTGTGTAATATGATTGAGTAGATCAATTATATTTTAGAGTTATCTGTAATTCTCTGATTTGTTTATTTCTGTTTCTATTCTTAGCCGATCGAGCTACTTGTGTAATACCCTTAAGTACATGTTAGACTGGTAAATGGTTACGAAAGGTAGCATTTAACTTGTTTAGCATGTCAGTCAAGTTTTGTGACAAACTGAGTTCATTTAGGCACTTAGTTGCAACATAAAAGTTGTAAAATGGCTTAAAATGACTCAGATAATAGCATAAGTTGCTAAGTTGAAGGAAATAAACATAGAGAGTTTATTTCTAGGTCACAAATGAGCCAAGTAAGATGTGGCAAAAGTTTCAAGAGAATCCGAGTCAGTTTGGTATTTTGAGGCATACTGGTTGTGCATTTTAATACCAAATGACTAGCAGCAGATATAGAAAATAATGAGAAAAGAGAAACAACAACTTAGATGAATCTTATGATTTATTCTAAGGTTGTTGGAAACGGAAACTCGAATTAGCATGATTCGGGTATCCATAGAGATAGAAGTTTCGGTATTAATCTTTTTCCGTAATTCCTCGCACGTCCCTTCCCCTTTATATTTGGTTCTCCTCGGCGAGAGAAGAAGAGAAACCGAAAACCGAGAGAAGAAAAGAGAGAAAGGGGAGAGGAGAGAAGGGAAGAAGAAGGGAAGAGGAAGATCAAGCTTCAAGATTCAAGGCTTCAATCTTCAAGAGGTAGGGGTTTAGAGCTTTTATTCATCTCTATTCTCTATGTATGCATATAGATACATAATATGCTAATTTGAGTTTTAGAGATGTTAGAAGAGTTTGGCTTGTATAGAAGTGTTCCTTGGGTCATTTATGACTTGTCTATAACATCAACTTAAGAAAGAAGACCCTGGAATCACAAAGTGAGTCTTAAGTTAAAGAATGGAGAATTCTAGCCATAATCCAAATTAAGAGATTTAAGAGAGTAATTGATGTTCCTAAATGTTAAAGAATTGATTAGGGACTTAGAATTACTTAGAATTTGGATTGAAATGGCTTGGAATCAGCAGAAATGACCAATAGAACAGTAAACCCGTAGGCTGCGAGTGCACAGAACTGTGGTTCACGATGGCGCCGCGGCGTGGAGATAGTCACGCCGCAGCGCGAGAGTTTTTGCTGGGAATGCCGCGGCGTGGAGGAAGCATGCCGCGGCGTGAGGTTAAAAAATTAGCCCAGAAGTAGCCCTCGAGAGAAGGGCGCCGAGGCGTGCAAATGCTGTGCCGCGGCGTGAGACCACGAAGCTCCAAAATGATGTTTTTGGATGTTCGAGGTGCTATAGTTAATGGAATCATTGAGACATGTTTCCTAAGTGTGTTAAGGCACAAGTTGGGATATTTTCAAGTGGAAAATATCTATCTATCAAGTATGAGAAAGCACGAGGCTTTTAAGCATCCTAAAGGAAAGGTTTGCTTTAAGTAATGATATTGCACTTTAGGCAACTTAATGTTGCAACCGATATCACTTAAGATGTGATGAGATAGTGCAATAGAGATGAATAATAGTATTCACTCTAGTAGAGAATGATGAGAAAGGTATGAACCTTAGGAAATCCAAGAATAGTGGATTACCTTAGGAAGGTACCTAGAAGCTTAGGCAACAAAGAGTTGCAAGTAAGAGCCACTCTAGAGTTAGATTACATGAGTGGAGATAAGATTGTGTATGAGTTCCACAGAGGGACGTTTAGGTACTTAGTCTCAAGTTAAGTGAGACTTAGTACATTGTTAAATACACAAGAAGAGGAATTATGACTAAGAAGATGTCATAAGCGAGAAAGTAGAACAGAAATGTACAACAACTCAAGTATAAGTTAAGATGAGTTAGAAGTACAAGATAAAGATAGCGAGAAAGTAGAACGAGAAATGTACAACAACTCAAGTATAAGTTAAGATGAGTTAGAAGTACAAGATAAAGAGAAGATACTTCCTTAGATGCAAGTAAAGCATGGAAGTTGAGTTTAGAATAAGTATGTTAGCACACAAGTGTAGTATACGCTACTACCAGAAGTGTGATAGAAAAGGAAAGTTAGATGCATGAACTACTCTCTTTAGACAAAGTTGAGTTAATTATGCAAAGTTTTAGAGAAATGCTCTCAGTTCCTTAAGCAAGGTTAGATGAGGCATTAGTTAAGATAGACTCTTTCACGAGGATGAGTTGAGTCTATAGAAAAGAGTGAGATGGTGTTTATGTAAGAGATAAACATAACACTAAGCTCTTCACACACTAGAGAGTTAAGCTAGTGTGAAGATGAAGAGAAAGGACCTTAGGGTAACCAAGATTAGTGGTTCGCCAAAGGTAAGTACCTAACACCTCGGCAACGTAAGGTTGCATTAGAGATCACTTAAGAGAAAGGAGTGATGAGGTGAAGTTTAGGTACAAGTAAGAGACATAGTTTAGTAATGTTTACACGAGAATGTAACGTTATATGACGTGAGGTCATTCAGCCGGGAGGTAAGGGATCGAGAGAAGTTCCTAAGGGAACAAGTATTCCTAACCAAGTGCTAAGGTTACATATAGTATGAGGTTCTGATTCTCCTCATCACAAGGGGTAAACATAAGAAGACTAGAATATGCTTAGCTCTTAGAGGAACTAAGTATATAAGTATGTACGAAAGTCTATGAATTAGTCAAGTAGGATCGATCTAGTGAGTATCCTTTGATGTTAATCATGAAGGCAAAAAGAAGATAGATAGGTGTCCGAAGGACTTTTGAGAAGGACATAACCCTGATGTCTCGATGTGCCAAGGCCTAAGGAGATAAGTGGGAAATCCAGAGACGCTCTTTGAGCAAGGATGAAGCCCGAATTTCTCAATGAGCCAGGATACGTGTAAGGTGAGGATGAGGTTTCCTCTATTTACCACTAGATGATATACTAACTAGTTCTAGCAAATTCCTTCGCTCCAAATCAAAACTCGCATTTGCATTTCATTCACATGCACTTAGGATTCCTTAGGCATATTCATTACATATCATTAGCATTGCATTTACGGACAGTTGTATGGGCATTGTCCGTCACTGTTGGTATGTACAGATGTATGGGCGCTGTATATATTAGCAGTGTGTTCACTCTTGATTGTTATCACACTATTAGAAAGTGTTTAAGTTATGAGAAAAGAGGAGGCAACTCCTAAGTTAAGAGAATAGAGGAGGAAACTCCTAAGTTAAGAGAATAGAGGAGGAAACTCCTAAGTTAAGAGAATAGAGGAGGAAACTCCTAAGTTATGAGAAAAGAGGAGGAAACTCCTAAGTTATGAGAAAAGAGGACAAAGCTCCTAAGTTAGAATTATAGCATTTGTTATATATTTTGTTATATACAATGTTATAGAGAACTGGTATTGGAATTGCTTATACTGAGAATGTTAATTCTCACCCCAGTTGCTATTCCATGTAAATCCAGATGCAGGTTCAGATGCAGGTTCAGATGCAGGTACCGATGCAGATTCGGATCTGAGGCAAAGGCTCAGGTACAGAGATGCAAACCCTGCCAAGGATGAGAAGATAAAGCATGAAGACTAGAATAGTTTTATTGCTTTAAGTAGGCAGAACTCATGTAATAAGTTTATGTTTGTTCTGTAAGTTTTATGTTATATGTATTACAATGAGCCCTCAGGTGGCTAAGTTGTATATGTATATGTATGAGTTAAGTTTTTTCCGCAATCTCTCAAGGCTTTCTATAATTACTCAGTTGTGATTATAGATATATGTTAGTATGTAGTATAGAAGTGACGTCTCTAGTACTGGTTATCTTTATATATCTCTGTCTATCTAGGATATATCTGGATATCTGTATTAGGGTGTTACAACTTGTGTTATTCAAATATTGTTATAGATCAAATCTTTGTGTTAGTTTGATCTGTCGTTCAAAATTTTGTGTTAGTTTGATCTATTTCATAAACAGATATGATCTTCAAAACGGATTGGTTATTTTTCAACCATATCCTATGAGATTGTCTCAATAAGGTGTTAATAATTCAAAAAAAAAATTCATTCCCGAAAATCAGGCAAAAATCAAATTCTTGTTGAATATGTTTGGTAACATATCAGATCATTTCGCTACCTTTTCTTCCTAAACCTCTATAATGTTCTTTCATATATTGCATTTGCAAGAAAGAATATTTTGGCAATGAAGGATATTCCTATTTATATCCATGTCATAGTATCGGAGTGCCGCAGCGTAAGCGGGGTGGATCCTTCAAAGTTTGAAAACAGTTTTTTAGTGGGAAAGTCAAAAAGACAGTAATGGAAATCCTGAAAAAATTTTGGATCATAGGACTTCTCACCCAGCTTATCAGAAAGGATTAAGCGTTCGTATAGACTGATGCATATAAGAAAAATTTTTAGGAATTGAAATATGTTTGAAGTACTTCTCTAGTATTAGTTTTATCTAATCCTAGTGAACCATTAGAGGTGAACAGTGACGTATTACATCGGAGCTTAAGATATGTGCTTATGCAGAATAGAAGAGTTGTAGGGTATGATTTTAGGAAATTGAAGTCATTTGAGAAAAACTATTCTAGGCATGAATGAAGGTTGGTAGCCGCTGTATTGGTATTAGAGATATGGAGATACTTTCTTTCTAGAGTAACATTCAATATCTTCAGTAACTAGGAGTTTGAGATATCTATCTGATCAGGAGAAGTTGAACGTCAGGCAAAAAAATTTTGTTGG
Organism: Ormosia emarginata; assembly: GCA_029884605.1. Classification (NCBI taxonomy): domain Eukaryota; kingdom Viridiplantae; phylum Streptophyta; class Magnoliopsida; order Fabales; family Fabaceae; genus Ormosia; species Ormosia emarginata. Next base: position 5,863,799 of record JAQQTP010000037.1, read on the forward strand.
TTAGAATAGTATAGAAAGATGTAAGAGAGGAAGCTACATGGGAACTAGAAGGAAAGATGAAAGAGTAATATTCATATTTATTCTGAGGGTGTGAAATCATGTTTGTCAAATTTCGAGGATGAAATTTCTTTTTAGAGGGGGAGTATTGTAACACCCTGAATTTTCGTATCTCTTAAACAATAATTTTGACAGTTAACAGAATTTTACTATTTAGTAATTTCTGTGCACTGTAAAATTATTTTGTTTATTCCGTCAGCGTATTTGATCGTTTTGAGTGATTTACTCCGTGTCAGGAAAATAATAATTTTTGGGCCGGAGAAAATCTTTAAATATTTATTTCTCTTGGCTGTTAATTATTTTTAATAATCTGACTTGATTTTCATACGTTTTCTAATATTTGTGATTTTTGTGGATGATTATGATTTTTTTTACTATATGTGGGCCCAGATGGTCTTATGTGGGCCTAGGTGACCTTACGTAGGCCCAGGTGGATCCCGCAAAGTAAAAATTTTTCTACGCATAGAAAAATTTGTACTGTTTAGACGGAGACAAGGGATCTTACTAAACTTGAATCCGGAAACAGTTTTAGAAATTTTCTTGTATTGTGTTTTGTACTGTATTTAATTATCAGACGATAAAAATACAGTAAAAATATTATTAGTAGGATTATAACAGATATAAAAATAAATATTATACTGCCTAGTCAACATTAATGGCTTGGACTTCCATTATTGATTTAATCAACAGTTAAGAAATAAACTTAATGAAGAAGCATTGGATATTAACCATTGATCTAATCAATGGTAGAGATTTAATCTAGGCAAGCTTAATAAGGAAGGCTTCAATATCAACCGTATATTTAATCAATGGTGTAGAATTCGTCATATAAAGTGGCTATGACTATTTATAACCATTGGATTTAGAATTAATCAAGGGTGGAGATTTGGTCTTGTAAAGTAACAAGGACCATTTATGACCATTGGATGTAAATTTAATCAATGGTGGATAATTAGTCTTAAAAAGTAACAAAGACTAATTAGGACCCTTGGATTTAAAGTTTGAAGGAGCAATCTTGACCCTTAATTTTGAAGACACATCTAATGGCTAGAATTTAAAGGAGAAAGATCCAATGGCCTAGATTAAGTCTTCTACCTAAAGCTAGATCTAAAGCCTACATTAATCCTAACCATTGAATTAATCAATGGTTAGAAATGCTTAAGATAGTGACTTGTGAAATTAGTCACATTTTGAAGAAGCTTGGAGGGGGGACAGTTTTTTGTAATGAATTTGGAGCTAAAGGAGACTTTATGACCATTATTTGATGCTTTAGTCAGTTATGTTTTGCTTTAGTCAATTATGTTTCTTTATTGTTTTGTTTGCATTCTTAGAAGACTACTTGGAGGGGGGGACAATTTTTGTGGTGCATTGGAAGTTAAAGCAACATTTGAAGACCATTTGATCACATTTGAAGACCATTTATATCAATGGAAAAGTGATTTTTTTGTGGATTATATTTTGGAAAAGGATTTCTTGAGTAAAGAAATGTGGAAAAAGATTTTCTTGAGTAAGGAAATGTGAAAAATGAAATACAAAGTCATATTATTTTGAGAAAGGTTGAAAAGGAATTTTTGAAGGTTATGAAATATTTTCTGTAATGAAATGGTGATGAAAAATATTTTACGTATCTTAAAAACAATTTGAAATACAGTAAAATATTTCTACACAATTTCAATTATGTTTAAATATGTTACGTAATTTGAACTACTATTAAAAAAACAATATGTGATTTAAAATTGATAGAATATTTTTACACGATTGTGAAAATGACAAAAAACTGCTGTGAGATTTGGAAAGTGTTTTAAATATTTTGAGAATGATGGAAAATGATTTATGCAACTTAAAAGGATGATTTTTAAGTTACGCGATTTTGAAACAATGAAAAAATGCTATGCGATTTGAGAAACGTATATTTTTATGCGATTGAGAAAAATGTTAAAAAATTAGTACGTGGTTTAAAAGCGCAACAGAAGAGTTGAAGCATTTTGAAAACGTAACAGAAATATTACAAAATTTTGTAAACATAACAGTAGTGTTGTGGAATTGTGAAAACGTAATAAAAATGTTTTTGGAATTTTAAAAACGTAACAAAAGTGTTATGGTATTGGGAAAATGCAACAGAAGTGTTGTGGAATTGTGAAAACGTAACAGAAATGTTATGCGATTGTGAAAACACGACAAAAGTGTTTTATGACTATAAAAACATAATAACATGATGATTACTGTTAAAACAGTGTTCATACACTGTTTGTGAAAATGAGTTTTGCCTGTTATTAGCACGTGGTGCATTTTAGATGCATTGGAAAAAATATGTGTTGAGGTATATGATTTAATTGAACAAACGAATTTGAAAAGAATGGCCCTTGTGGTTGGACTTGCACTGATATATTCGTGCATTGTATAAACTATATCTGAGAAATTATGAGATATACACTGTGATTGGTATTTGGTGCATTATACATGCATTGGAATGGTCCAGATGAGAATTGGATATGGTTGATTGCCTAGGAGAAACACACCTCTTGAGTGGGTGCGATATGCGTAGTGTAAGTCACTTGTTGACCTTGGGGGCATCGGGGTGCGTGGTGCGGGTTGCTTACACGGGTGGTTCAGCGCTTCTTCCGTAGGTTAGACCGATGCAACACACCGATGATCTGGTGAGACACTATTCTTATTCAAGATCGATAAAGATTGTCGTGTATATGCTAGATGTGCAAAATCAAAATGAGGATTATAGACGTGGTCGAGGCATGTGGTACCGAAGCAGATCTTTTCGATCATTTCTCCAACTGAGTTTAGCTCCATGGAGTAGGAACATTGAGTCTAAATGCACATGCATTATATGATTACATTTATATCTGTATGATATATTAATTGAGGAATATTGGCTATGACAATTGTTTTGAATACTTGGATTGATATATGATTGGATGATGATAGTTGATTAATATTAAATATAGTATTGGAAGTCTGGTATGATATCCCTGCATGATATTCTTATTTGTGTTATCTACTGCTTTGCCATGTTGGTATTGGTGTAGGTGATCTCCTCTTTGTTATGTTGTTTCGTTGTGTATGCATCTTGTTAAAATCAAATAATAGAAGGATCGAGTTGTCTTAGACATAACGGGCAATGGATACTCACGAGATTGGTGACAACAATAAGGAGTGGACATTCGGGACTCGAAGGTGTGCGAGTATTGACAAAGGAACGGATGTACGATGCATCAAGATGGATGAGAAAAAAGAATAAGTATGTTAAACTTTCTCGTTAGTTTTGTCAAGTGCTATTAAGTAAGACCCGTTATAGGGTTTACTCTTCATTAAAAAAAAAAAAAAGAGTCTGTTAATTTTATATTTCTCTTTAAATTGTGAAATATTAATTGGTGTCAATATTGCATAATGAATAGTTGAAATATGATTTTCAATATTACCTAATATTTTCAGTAAATTTACGTTTCAGTAAAGAAGTAATTTTGAAGCCCATATTTTCATAACTCAAACCTTTTACAAATTGATTTTCAGATATGAGTCGGGAGTCGGAAATGTGATATCTGATACCAACTAATGTAACACCCTCCTTAGTGCATCACATTTTCGACTCCCGACTCATAATCTGAAAATCAATTCGTAAAAGGTTTGAGTTATGAAAATACGGGTTTCAAAATTACTTCTTTACTGAAACATAAATTTACTGAAAATATTAGGTAATATTGAAAATCATATTTCAACTATTCATTATGTAATATTGACACCAATTAATATTTCACAATTTAAAGAGAAATATAAAATTAACAGACTTTTTTTTTTACAGTAGCAAACCCTATAACGGGTCCTACTTAATAGCACGGTACAACACTAACGAGAAACTTTAACATACTTATTCTTTTTTCTGTCCATCTTGATGCATCAGACATCTGTTCCTTTGTCAACACTGCACACGTTCGAGTCTTGAATGTCCACTCCTTATTGTTGTCACCAATCTCAGAGTATCCATCGCCCGTTATGTCTGAGACAACTCGATCCTTCTATTATTTGATTTTAACAGTACAGACACAGCAAAATAACATAACAAAGAGGTGAGATCACCTACACCAATACCAATATGGCAGCACAGAGATAACACAAACAGTAATATCATACAAGGATATCATACCAGACTTCTAATACTATATTTAATATTAATCAACTATCATCATCCAATCATATATCAATCCAAGTATTCAAAACAATTGTCATAGCCAATATTCCTCAATTAATATATCATACAGATATAAATGTAATCATATAATGCATGTGCATTTAGACTCAATGTTCCTACTCCATGGAGCTAAACTCGAGTCGGAGAAAATGGTCGAAAAGACACCGTGCGCGTGCCTCAGACCACGTGCTTTAATTCTCATTTCAATTTTTGCACATCTAGCACATACACGACACTCTTTATCAGATCTTGATTAAGAATAGTGTCTCGGTCAGGATCATCGGTGTGTTGCATCCGTCTAACCTACGGGAAGAAGCGCGACCAACCACCCGTGTAAGCAACCCGCACCCCGATGCCCCCAAGGTCAACAAGTGACTTACACTACGCATATCGCACCCACTCAAGAGGTGTGTTTCTCCTAGGCAATCAGTCATATCCAGTCCTCATCGGACCATTCCAATGCATGTATAATGTACCAAATACCAATCACATGTATAATACCAATCACAGGTATATCTCATAATTTCTCAGATATAGTTTATACAATATACGAATATATCAGTGCAAGTCCAACCACAAGGGCCATTCTTTTCAAATTCATTTGTTCAATTAAATCATATGCCTCAACGCATATTTTTTTCCAATGCATCTAAAATGCACCACGTGCCAATAACAGGCAAAACTCGTTGTTTTCACAAACAGTATCCATACATTGGTTTTACACTAATGATACTGCATTTTTCAATAACAAAATCATGTTATCATGTTTTCATAGTTGTAAAACACTTTTACCATATTTTCACAATCGCGTAACATTTCTGTTACGTTTTCACAATCCAAAAACATTTCTGTTATGTTTTCACAATACCATAGCACTTCTTTTACATTTTCACAATACTGTAACACTTTTGTTACATTTTTAAAATTCTAAAATGTTTTTATTACGTTTTTACAATACCGTAACACTACTGTTATGTTTACAAAATTTCGTAACATTTCTGTTACGTTTTCAAAATACCACAACTCTTCTGTTGCACTTTTAAACCACGTACAAATTTTTCAATGTTTTTCTCAATCGCGTAAAAACATACGTTTCTCAAATTGTATAGTATTTTTCCACTGTTTCAAAATTGTATAACTTAAAAATCATTCTTTTAAGTCGCGTAAATCATTTTCCATCATTCTCAAAATATTTAAAACACTTTCTAAATCTCACAGCAGTTTTCTGTCATTTTCACAATCGTCTAAAAATATTCTATCACTTTTAAATCACATATTGATTTTTCAATAGTAGTTCAAATTACGTAAAATATTTAAACGTAATTCAAATCGCATAGAAATATCTTATTGTATTTCAAATCGTTTTTAAGATACGTAAAATATTTTTCAACACAATTTTATTATAGAAAATATTTCTTAACCTTCAAAAATTCCTTTTCAACTTTTCTCAAAATAATATAACTTTATACTTCATTTAATATATTTTCTTACTTAAGAAAATATTTTTCCAAAATATAATCTACAAAAATCACTTTTCCATTGATATAAATCAACGTTTCAAAATTTAACCTTTTTTTTCTAACGTATTTCAAAATTAAAAAAAAAAATTATATGTTAGTAAATCTTCAAAACACCATTATATTCTCCATTTTTACCAAATCATTTCCAAATCAGTCTTTTTCAAAATAAATTGAAATTCAAACGTTTTCAACCTTTTTTTGTTTTCCGTTATGAAAATTTCTATTCTCTCAAGTGATAAAACACTTAGGATCTTTTTACACAAAATAAATTAATAAAAATCCTTCAAAACCATGTTCTTGTTCTCTTGAAAAACATATCCTTTGTTCATTTTCCATGCTTTTCAAATCAATCCAATTTTATTTTTTCATGAAAATATTAAGTTATAAACACCTATGTTGAGGTGTCTTGGCCGAAATTCTAATTGTTCTAGGGACCCAAAAATTAATTTTCCTTGTTCTTGAAAATTTTTAACATAAACCCAAATCATGAGTGTCAAAACCGTGACCACTCTTCCTTGGCCATTGGAGCCAAAAATTTATTTTCTTTCCATATTCACATCATGGCATACATATACATATTCCATCATAAATTCCACAAGCATGCTATATACTTATCATGCATATTATAAGCATACCATCAAAGCCATAAAATCATGCAAAGCATACCAAGCATAGGCAAATAATTAAAGCACATAAACACCCACAAATAAATTACAAGACCATGGATATGAATCCTCACATGGATTCAACATTCATCAAATATAAGACCATCTCTCACCACCATACTTGGTTGGTGAGATGGATCTCCCTCTTACCTATAAGGAAGACAAGATCTCCTTGGACTGCTCCTTAGAAATTTTGTGTAGCTTCAACAAAAATCCTAACAAGCTTAAACAAATTATAAAGTCATAAACTTTGGATGAAAAAGATAAACCATGGATCAATCATGGCTTAGAACATCAAAAATCAAATTAGAAACAAGAAAGAAGAATTTTCACCTTATAGGAAAGAAACTTCAAAGTGATTTTCCAAGCTCCAAATGGATGATTTAGCAAAAACTCACAACTAGAGATGTTCTTAGAATATGGTTTAGGTTTAGGAAATTGTGTTGGATGAAATTTTTGATGGATGGAAGTATATAGAAGATGCTTGGCCGAATGGTGCTAGGAAAATGGACTTAGGAGTTTTCTTTGGTGTTCTTTGGGTAGGAGAGAAATGAAAGGATGAGGTAGAATGATTGAAATGAAATAATGAAGTGAATATTAGTCTTCCTCCATTATGCATGACCGTAGACTGCAATCAAAAAGCTAGCCACCTTTTTTGACAAATTTGGCTTAATAATAGCCTTTGATGACTTGGATGGTGGATGGCTTGCTCTAGACTTCATGATTGCTTCATTATTGAATTTTGAGAGCATAATTCATGCATAATGCATGCATAGTCCGAAAATAGCTATAGGAGTTCTAATCAATATTTGATTGATTTTAATAGTTTATGTATATTTAAGTCCTCCTAGTTAAGTTTAATTAAAAGTTAGTTAGATTCCTTTGTATTTTAGTTAATCATTAGTTTACTTATAGTCCTTAATCTTCTACTTAATTATATTAATACATTGTCTAACTAAAATTTGATAAAAACTAATTAGGTTTTAATCTATTTAATTATCACTTAAACCCTTTAGATTAACTTAATTGGATTTTAAATTAACTAATCTATTAAATTAAGTTTTAAATTAACTAATCTACTAAATCTAACCATTTTTATGGATTTTTAACCTTTTGGTTTAGAATTTTATAAGCCATTTATGTTGGTAAATTTTTTCCTAAAAGTGGGTCCCACAAACCCAAACGTGGGTCCCACAAAACAAAAGTGGATCCCACAAACTAAACGTGGATCCTACAGACTTTTCTGCATGATAAATATTTTTATTATACAGAAAAATCCTAAAAATTAAATGATTGATATATATATTATTCAGATTGAGTTTAGTAAGATCGCTCAACTCTAAATAATCAAACAAGATTTTCCCCGGCCCGAAAATTATTATTTTCTTGACACGGAGTAAATCACTCAAAACGATCAAATACGCTGATGGAATAAACAAAATAATTTTATAGTGCACAGAAATTACTAAATAGTAAAAATTCTGTTAACTGTCAAAATTATTGTTTAAGAGAGACGGAAATTCAGGGTGTTACAATACTCCCCCTCTAAAAAGAAATTTTATCCTCGAAATTTGACAAACATGATTTCATACCCTCAGAATAAATATAACTATTCCTCTTCCATCTTTTCTTCCAATTCCCTCATAATTTCACCTCTTACGTCATTCCAAACGATTTTAACCAATGAAATCTCTTTGTTTCTCATTCAACTCCTCCTGATCAAACAGATATCTCAAACTCCTAGTTACTGAAGATATTGAATGTTGCTTCAGAAAGAAAGTATCTCTATATCTCTGATACTAATACAACGGCTACCAACCTTCATTCATGCCTAGAATAGTTTTTCTCAAATGACTTCAATTTCCTAAAATCATACCCTACAACTCTTCTATTCTGCATAAGCACATATCTTAAGCTCTGATGTAATACGTCACTGTTCACCTCTAATGGTTCACTAGGATTAGATAAAACTAATACTAGAGAAGTACTTCAAACATATTTTAATTCCTAAAAATTTTTCTTATATGCATCAGTCTATACGAACGCTTAATCCTTTCTGATAAGTTGGGTGAGAAGTCCTATGATCCAAAAATTTTCCAGAATTTCCATTACTGTCTTTTTGACTTTTTCACTGAAAAACTATTTTCAAACTTTGAAGGATCCACCACGCTCACGCTGCGCCACTCCGATACTATGACATGGATACAAATAGGAATATCCTTTCTTGCAAAATATTCTTTCTTGCAAATGCAATATATGAAAGAACATTATAGAGGTTTAGGAAGAAAAGGTAGCGAAATGATCTGATATGTTACCAAACATATTCAACAAGAATTTGATTTTACTTGATTTTCAGGAATGAATTTTTTTTTCTGAATTATTAACACCTTATTGAGACAATCTCATAGGATATGGTTGAAAAATAACGAATCCGTTTTTCAAAGATCACGTCTATTTATGGAAGAAATAAACAGATTAAACCAACACAAAGATTTAATCCATAATAACAATTTGAATAACATGTGTAGTTCGATAGGCTAAGAATAGAAATAGAAGTAAACAAATCAGAGGTTAATGGATAGCTCTAACATATAATTGATCTACTCAATCATATGCCATAAGGAATAGGTTATTCACAGAAATATTCAGTAGGGTTTATAGAATTAGCTCCAATGACGCAACACCCTACTGGGGATGTTACATATATTTAGTTGCTCTGATACTAACTAAATGCAACACCCTACTGGGGATGTTACATTTCCAAACAATAATAATAAAACCTTTACCCAAGTTATAAGTTATTTCGTAATATATAATAATATAGGTTGTAAAAAATATTTTTATTTTGAAAACACATTATATTATAAAATAAAATAAATAGTACATAAAATAAAACAAACTATTACATACACACCATAATTATAGACACGAATAATTTACATATTACAAACTAGTTAATTAAAAACAGTAAACTATCTGGTTTAAAGCAAACTATAAACTAGCTCAAGCATAACACTAAAAGTTCTGATCCTCCGAAGAATCCTCCTCGGGAAGATCATCGGAAGACAGAAATACTCCGGTAACATCGTACCACGCTGAAAATCAATCCATATGATATGGATGATCTCGAGGTTCGCCTTCCACGAATTGATCACTCGGTTGTTGCTCCTCATTGTATTGACAATCCAACAGTTGCTCCTCTTCTACTTCCTCAACGACTTTATGGAACATAAATAATAATACAGAAAATATATACAAAGAGGTGAGACAATCTACATCATTACCAGTATAGCAGTAAGAAAATGACAAAACATATAGATATAGTAGTTAAAATAACAAAAATCATATTAGCACAACATATATCATATCTCAACCAAGTATAAATGTCTCAGATGCAAAATATCACAAATCAAATTATAACTATTCACACAGTGATGCAGATTAAATATGCTATGTACTCAGACTCGTTCCTACTCCATGGAGCTAAACACAAACATCAGAGAGAATGATCTGGTAGACATGTCCGCACATCAGGCTGCCTCAACCAACTGTTACACAGTCAAATACGTCATGTAAACAGCACACAGTCAAATACGTCATATGAATGGTACACAGTCAAATACATTGTGTAAACAGCACACAATCAAATACGTTGTGTGAATAGTACACAGTCAAATACGTCGTGTACGTCCAGGCATAGTACCAGATAGTCCCCAATAGATCCTGATTAAGAATAGTATTTGTCGAGATCGCTAGTGTGTGTTTTCAGTTACCATGGCCCAGAGGAGCTACCAACTGTCCACATGTGGAATCTACTGCACACTAACGCCTCCAAGTTCTCCACATGAACACACTACGCCTATCACACCCGCAACACGGTGTAATTCATCTCATCAGTCAATTGTCAATTTCAACCAAATTGACATACCACTCTATGTATGTAATGATCCATAATTACAAAAATACCCTCAGTATCACCATGAATCATAATTACATAAATATCCTCATTGTTACTATAATTACAAAAATACCCTTAGTATTAATAATTCCAAAAATAGTATGTCTCCACTTGACAGTACATTTCCCAACATGTCCGAGTCCACCACTTTGGCCCGACAGTAAAAACTTATTATTTCCATAAGTCGCGTAAATATTTTATCGCATTTTCACAACTACGTCACATTTTACAAATGTTTTTCAATCGCGTAAATATTTTTCAACGTTTTCTCAATCGCGTAACATTTTTAAATCATTTTCTCAATCGTGTAGTTTAAAAATCATCATTTTAAATATGCGTAAACTATTTCTACTATTTTTCACTGTATAAAATATTTCTTGACGCTCCAAATTAAATTTTTAAACTTTCCAAAACTAAAAATATTATTTAGACATTATTTTCCATTTTTCTTTACAAAAATTACTCTAAGTAATAATTTCTGATGTTTTTCTCAAAAAAATAATTTTAATAAATTCTTCTATAGTTAATTTTATTCTTTAACTACGTAAAATACTTCTTTGCTTTCTAAGTATCATTTTGAAATGTTCTTCATTACTTGCTCATTTTTAATCAATTTTGACAGCATTTCGTTTAGAAAATCTACTACATGATATTTTCTACGTTTTCCTTTAAAAATTCCTTTATTTAATTATAACCATAAAATACACTTTGAAAATTCCTAACATACTTTAAAAACTCAAAGATAAGTATTTTTCAAGTGTTAAAATTTATTTCTTTACCATACTAGACTTCAAGTAAAAATTCATTTACTTATTTGACTCTTGAAAATCCATCGTAATTGAATTTGTTTTAGGTCAATAAACTAGTTTACACTTAGAAAATAAATTTTGGATCAATTAAACATTAACAATATATTTTGGCCGAAAATCACCATTTTTATACAAAAACCATGTTTAAAATTATTTTTCATTCATTAAATCATTGAAAAATCCTTTAACTTAATTAGATCAATTAGGTTATCCTTTTAGAAAATGGTTGAGAACTGGTTCTCTTTTCATAGTAAAAATCATAAGCTCTTCATCTTGTGTTCTTTGGAACACTTTTGCAAGTCTCAACATATTTGCACATCCAACAATAATTATCATAGATCCATGAACATATACATATATTTATGAATACATACTATATATTAAAGCAATAATAAAATACATACCAAATATCAAAGCTATAAACATGCTTGTATGCATAATAAACCACAAATAGAAAAGAAAATAACATGCACATATACACAATCACAACTAGAGAAGACAAGTAAACAACCAAGTGAATGAATCCTTATGGATTCTTCACCACAAATACATCCATTTTCTCACCACCACACATGGTTGATGAGATTAAATCTCCCTCTTACCTATAAGGAAGACAAGATCTCCTTGGACTCCTCCTTAGAAATTTTGTGTAGCTTCAACAAAAATCCTAACAAGCTTAAACAAATTATAAAGTCATAAACTATGGATGAAAAAGATAAACCATGGATCAATCATGGCTTAGAACATCAAAAATCAATTTAGAAACAAGAAAAAAGAATTTTCACCTTATAGGAAAGAAACTTCAAAGTGATTTTCCAAGCTCCAAATGGATAATTTAGCAAAAACTCACAACTAGAGATGTTCTTAGAATATGGTTTAGGTTTAGGAAATTGTGTTGGATGAAATTTTGATGGATAGAAGTGTTAGAAGATGCTATGGCCGAATGGTAGAGAAAATGGAAACTTAGGAATTTTCTTTGAGTTCTTTGGTAGGAAAAGATGTGGACGAAGGTGTGGAATGATTGAATAAATGATGAAGGAGGTGAATGATTGCCTAAATGCATAATGCATGGCCGTAGACTTCCAAGACAAATGCAGCCCCCTTTTTTGACAATTTTGCTAACATAATTGCCTTAGATGATTTGGATGGTGGATGACTAAGCATCTAGATCTCCATGATTGCATTTGAGAGCATAATTGAATGCATAATGCATGCATAAATCCAAAAATAGCTATAGGAATTCTAATCAAAATTTGATTGATTTTTAATAACTTATTTATGCTTAAGTCCTCCTAATTAGGTTTAATTAAAAGTTAGTTAGATTCCTTTGTATTTTAGTTAATCATTAGTTTACTTAGAATCCTTAATCTTCTACTTAATTATACTAATACATTTGTCTAACTAAAATTTGATAAAAACTAATTAGGTTTTATTCCATTTAATTACCACTCAAACTCTTTAGATTAACTTAATTAAGTTTTAGACTAATTATTCCATTAAGTTAGATTTTAAACTAACTAATCTACTAAATCTAACCATTTTTATGGATTTTCAACCTTTTGGTTTAGAATTTTACAAGCCATTTACGTTGGTAAATTTTTCCTAAAAGTGGGTCCCACAAACCCAAACGTGGGTCCCACAAACTAAATGTGAGTCCCACAAAACAAAAGTGGGTCCCACAAACTAAACGTGGGTCCCACAAAACAAATGTGGTCCCACAAGCCAAACGTGGGTCCCACGGACTTTTCTGCATGATAAATGTTTTTATTACACAGAAAAATCCTAAAAATTAAATGATTGATATATATATTATTCGGATTGGGTTTAGTAAGATCGCCCAGCTCCAAATAATCAAACAAGATTTTTCCCGGCCCAAAAATTATTATTTTCTTGACTCAGAGTAAATCACACAAAACAATCAAATACAGTTACGAAACAGTCAAATTAATTTTATAACACACAGAAAAAATAGAAAATGGTACAATTAGGGCAAAAACATAATTAACCAAAAATTGGGGTGTTACAACTCTCCCCCACTAATAGAAATTTCATCCTCGAAATTTATTGTACCTTAGAAAAGATATGGGTACTGCTCCCTCATTTTGTCTTCTACCTCCCAAGTAGCATCTCTCGTTACCTCATTCCATATTACCTTTACTAATACAATAATCTTCCCTCGAAGCTGCTTCATTCTCCTGTCCTCAATCTTAACAGGAAGTGTCTCATACGTCAAATTATCTTTCAGTTGTACTTCATCAGGCTGAATGACATGCGTTGGATCGGGGATATATTTCCTCAGTTGAGACACATGGAATACATTATGAAGATTGGATAGAAAAGGTGGTAAAGCTATTTGGTAGGCTACAGGACCTATTCGATGAATGATTTGATAAGGTCCAATGAATTTAGGAGTGAGTTTTCTAGATTTGATAACCCTTCCGACACCAGTCGTAGGTGTTACTCGCAAAAACACATGCTCACCTTCTTCAAATTCAAGAGGTCTCCTACGCTTGTCAACATAGCTTTTCTGTCGGCTCTGAGTCGTCTTCATTTTCTCCTAAATCATCTTCACCTTCTCCGTAGTTTGTTGCACAAGATTAGGTCCAATGGTCATACTTTCCCCATCTTGATACCAATACAAAGGTGTTCGGCATCGTCGCCCGTAAAGTGCTTTATAGGGTGCCATCCCTATACTTGAGTGAAAAATATTATTGTAGGTGAATTCTATCAAAGACAGAAATTCATCCCAACTCCCTTATTGTTCCAACACATAAGCACGCAACAGATCTTCCAGTGATTGAATAGTCCTCTCCGTTTGACCATCAGTCTGCGGATGATAAGCAGAACTCAGATGTAACTTAGTCCCCATGGCTTCTTGTAGGCTTCGCCAAAACCTTGACGTAAACCTCGGGTCTCTATCAGAAACTATACTTGAGGTACACCGTGAAGTCTAACAATTTCACTAATGTATACTTGGGTTAATCGTTCCAACGAATACTTGATATTGATCGGTAAGAAGTGCACTGACTTCGTAAGCCTACCAACTATAACCCATATAGAATCATGACCCTTCTTAGTTCTTGGCAATCCGGTAACAAAATCCATCGAGATACTATCCCATTTCCACTCGGGAATAGTTAAAGGTTGTAACATACTGGCTGGTCTTTGATGTTCTACTTTTGCTTTTTGACAAATCAGACAAGACGCCACACGTTCCGCAACATCTCTCTTCATTCTTGGCCACCAAAACATCCGCTTTAAATCTTGATACATCTTTGTCATCCCTGGATGCATACTCAACCTACTAGTATGAGCTTCGTCCAAAATCGCTTGCTTCAGCTCGGGATCATTAGGTATACAAATCCTTCCTTTAAATCTTAAGATTCCATTAGATCTTTCCTCAACCTTTGCCCTATGATCTTGCTTCAAAAATTCTTTCTCATTCAGTAAATATGGATCCTTATGCTGTTTTTCCTTGATTTCTTCCAGCAAGTCATTTAGAACAATAACTCTACTTAGACGAATTCTTCCTGGTGCCAATTCCATTGAGAACCGTAAATCTCTAAATTGATTGATCAATTCTTCCTCCTTTATCATCATGGTAGAAACACTGATCACCTTTCTACTTAAGGCATCTGCCACCACATTCGCCTTTCCTGTATGGTATTGAAGTTGAAAATCATAGTCCTTCAAGAACTCTAACCATCGCCTCTGCCTCATGTTCAATTCCTTTTGATTGAAAAGGTATTTTAAACTCTTGTGATCACTGAAGACATTGAACACAGCTCCATACAGAAAATATCTCCACACTTTCAACGCAAAAACCACTGCAGCGAGTTCCAAATCATGTGTTGGGTAGTTCCTCTCATAAACCTTCAGCTGTCTTGAAGCATAGGCTACCACATTTCTGTTCTGCATCAACACGCATCCTAACCCTTGGTAAGAAGTGTCATAATACACCTCAAAAGCCTTGTTAGGATCTGACAAAATCAGCATTGGTGCAGTCGTCAATCTTTTCTTCAACTCTTGAAAACTTGCCTCACATTCTTTCGTCCAATCAAAAGCTTGACTCTTCCTTGTGAGTTGCGTAAGAGGTCCAGCTATCTTAGAAAAACCTTCAATAAACCTTCGGTAATATCTGGCCATTCCAACGAAACTTTGAATTTCGATTATCGTCTTCGGCCTCTCCCATTGCAAAATAGTTTCTATTTTCAATGGGTCCACCGCAATACCTTCCTTAGAAATTACGTGACCCAGAAATTGAACTTCTTCTAGCCAAAACTCACACTTTGCCAATTTTGCATACAGCTTCTTGTCCTTCAAAATTTGGAGAACTGTACTGAGATGTTAAGCATACTCTTCTTTATTTTGGGAGTAGATCAGAATGTCATCGATAAAGACAACGACAAATCTGTCTACATATGGATGAAAAATCCTATTTATATAGTCCATGAATATTGCAGGAGCATTCGTCACTCTGAACGGTATCACATGATACTCATAATGCCCATAACGAGTTCGGAAAGCTGTTTTAGGCACATCATCAACCTTGACACGAATCTGATGATAACCTGATCGCAGATCTATTTTAGAGAAAATAGCTGCTCCTTTCAGCTGGTCCATCAAATCATCGATCCTTGGAAGTGGATATTTGTTCTTTATCGTGACCTTATTCAGCTGACGATAGTCTATGCAAAGACGAGAAGTTCCATCCTTCTTCTTGACTAGTAGTACTGGCGCTCCCCACGGTGAAACACTCGGTCGCACAAACTGCTTTTCTAACAATTCCTCCAATTGCTTCTTCAACTCCACCAATTCTGATGACAACATCCTATATGGTGCAATTGAAATAGGACCTGCTCCTGGTACCACATCAATAGCAAACTCGATTTCTCTTTCCAATGGTAAGCTAGGAACATTATCAGGAAAAACTTTCGGAAACTCATTCACGATTGGAATAGCATTCATATCTTTTTCACTCTTGACTTCCAAAGAAGACAACAGCATGTATCCTTGAGCTCCGTCCCTCAACAAAGATTTAACTTTGATGGCAGTTAAAAATCCAGAATCCTCAACCTTAGGGAAAACTAAGGTTTTATTGGCACAGTCTAATAGGATATGGTTAGAAGATAACTAATCCATTCCTAATATTATATCTATTTCAACAAGAGGTAAGCAAATTAAATTGACCGAAAAGACTCGATCATTTATGGTAATAGGACAGTTCAAACATACTTTAGATGTAACAACAGGCTTGGTAGTTGGTGTAGAAACAATCAATTGAAAACTCAAAGAAGACACAGGCAATTTCAATCGATCCACACAGTCATACACAATAAATGAATGCGTCGCACCTGAATCATATAGTACAGTCAAAAGATTACCTGCTACGACACCTTCCCCCTAAATAAGATCTTCAGACTGTGAAGCCTCAGCCCCGCTCATCGTGTACACTCGCCCTCCAGATCACGGCTGAGTAGCACGAACATTGCTCACAACTGGCTTCCTTTCTAACTGGTTACATTCTCTAGAAACATGCCCAGGCCTTCCACACTTGAAACAGATTGGCCATTTGATTGAACAGTCTCTAGATATGTGGCCACTCTTTCCATATTTAAAACATCTTGGCGTAAACGCCACATTTGTACCAGCTTTGTTGCCACTAGAACTTCCCCCGATAGATGGACGTTGAGGCTGACTTCCCAGTGGTCTCGAATACGGCTTGCGTTGAAACCAGTTATTGTTATTGCCTCCTCTTTGGAACCTTGTCGGTCCAAAGTTGCGATTTCTTAGATCACGTGACAGCTCCAACTCCTCGAGTCGTGCACAAGTATCCACTAAAGCATGAAATTGATTCATCTTCAAGGGTAGCACTCCTCGTCGCAATTCTACCCTCAACCCTTCCTCAAATTTACGGCATTTTCACGTATCATTCTGTCGAGTTTGAGTATAGTCTGAGAACTAAGACAAGCTCTCAAATTTAGAAGCATATTCATTAACAGTCATGTTGCCCTGACGTAAACCAAGAAATTCCATCTCCTTGGCATGTTAAGCACTGGCAGGAAAGTACTTTTCCAAAAATACAATTGTGACATTGGAGCTAATCTTATAAACCATACTGAATATTTCTGTGAGCAACCTATTCTATGTGACATATGATTGAGTAGATCAATTGTATGTTAGAGTTATTCGTTAACCTCTGATTTGTTTACTTCTGTTTCTATTCTTAGCCTATCGAACTACACATGTTATTCAAATTATTGTTATAGATCAAAACTTTGTGTTAGTTTGATCTGTTTCATAAACAGACGTGATCTTTGAAAATGGATTGGTTATTTTTCAACCATATCCTATGAGATTGTCTCAATACAGTATTAGTGTTCCAGAAAAAAAAACTTATTCTTAAAAATCAGGCAAAATCAAATTCTTGTTGAATATGCTTAGTAACATATCAAATCGTGTTACTATCTTCTTCTTTTTGACCTTCATAAATATTCGTTCATGTACTGAAATTTGCAAGAAAGGATATTCCTATTTAAAATCTATGTTATAGTATTTGATATAATGCGGTTGAAAGGAGAACTCGGTTAGTGAGATGTTTCTTGTTAAAGAAGCTAAAGCTAGAGAATGAAGTGATACGAGGACAAGGAAATTTTAAGTGATGAGTAACATCAAAGTTTAAGATGTGTACTTGTTCGGAGGAAATGGAAGTTACAAGAGGAAAAGAAAAACTATTCTACGCATGAATAGAGATTGGTAGTCGTTGTGTTTATTTTAAAAGTATGGAAATACTTTCTTTCTGGAGTAACATTTAACATCGTCAATAATCATAAGAGTTTGAGATATCTGCTTGATCAGGAAAAAAAAATTGATCAAGAGATAAAGAACTTTCATTGGTTAAAATCGTTTGGAATAACGTAAGAGGTGAAACTACGAGGGAACTGGAAGAAAAGATAAAGGAATAATGTCATTATTTATTCCGAGGGTGTGAAATCATGGCTATTAAATTTTGAGGACGAAATTTCTATAAAGAGGGGGAGTATTGTAACATCCCAAAAATTCCTATCTCTTAAGCAGTAATTTTAACAGTTAACAGAATTTTACTGTTTAGTAATTTCTGGATACTGTAAAATTATTTTGACTTTTTTCGTCAACGTATTTGATCGTTTTGAGTGATTTACTCCGTGTCAGGAAAATAAAAATATTCGGGCCGGGGAAAACTTTACGTAATTTAATTTTTACCATTAGGTTTTTATTATTTTACGTAATTTGATTTGATATTTGTGCATTTTATAATTTTTGTGATTTTTGTGGATGATTATAAAATTTTTTACTGATTGTGGGCCTAGGTGGCCATACGTGGGCCTAGGTGGGTCCTGCAAAGTGAAAATTTTTCTACGCATAGAAAAATTTGTACTGTTTAGATGGAGACAGGGGATTTTACTAAACCTGTATCCGGAAACAATTTTAAAAATTTTATTGTACTGTGTTTTGTACTGTATTTAATTTATCGAGCGATAAAAAAATATAGTAAATATATTCTTTCGTGGGGTTTTAGCAGATAAAAATATAAATTAAATTTCTTAAGTCAACCTTGGTGGTTTGGATATCCACCATTGATTTAATTAACAATGGAGACTTGATCTTGATTTAATCAACGGTGGAGATTTGATCTTAAAAGTGAATAAGATCATTTATAACCATTAGATGGAGATTAAATCAAGGGTAGAGATTTGGTCATATAAAGTGACTATGACCATTTGTAACCATTGGATATAGAATTGATTAAGGGTGGAGATTTGGTCTTGTAAAGTAACAAGGACCATTTATCACCATTGGATTTAGATTTAATCAATGGTGAAGATTTAGTCTTAAAAAGTGACAAAGACTAATTATGACCCTTGGATTAAAAGTAAGAAGGAGTAATCTTGACCCTTAATTTTGGAGACACATCCAATGACTAGAATTTAAAGGAGAAAGATTCAATGGCCTAGATTAAGTCTTCTAAATCAAAAGTCTACCTAAATCCTAACCATTGAATTAATCAATGGCTAGAAATGCTCTAGATGGTGGCTAATAATAAGGACAAATAATTAAATGCACAAAGAGAAGCATGCATGGAAGGGGACGGTTTTGGATTGTTTAGGAGACAAAGAAAAAAAAAAGCTTTATGACCATTATTACATGTCATGGTCAATGGTGTATCATTATTGATCATTATTAATCAATTTGCATTCAAGGAGAATGCATTGGAGGGGGGGGGCTATGGTTTGGTGGCTTTAGAGTGAAGGAAAATTTGAAGACATCATTATTACTCCTTATTGATCATTCTTGGTCATTTCCTAAAGTCTAAAGTCTTCAAACTTTGTTTTTTCTCTCCTTTTCCTTCAAGCTACCTCACGGCCATGCACCCTAAATGAGACCAAAATGGTTGATTTCTATTCATCATCTCATAATTGTCTTTCTATTCATCATCTTCTCTAAAACAAAACACAAAAACTCCATTCTTTTCTCCTAGAACACCATTCGGCCAACACCTAGGAGCTATGTCTCCAAGCTTCTAAAATTTCATCTAAACACATTTCCTAAACCTAAACACCATTCTAAGAACATCTCTAGTTATGAGTTTTTCCAAAATCATTCATCTTGGGCTTCAAATCCAAGCTTCAAGTTTCTATCAAAAATAAAAAATTTCATCTTTGTGTTTCAAGAGAAACCATTTGGTCAGGACACTCAAAACCACCATCCAATCTCTTTTAATTTCATCCATCCATAGATCTTGAATCTACATGATATTCTAAGCAACTTTCATGTTGGAGATTTTCTCTAAAACATTCATCTTCATGGACATTCTTTAAGATCAAAGTTATTGGGTTTTTGAGGTGAAGTGTAAGGAAACTTCATTTCTTCTTTCTTTTTCATGATCTAAACCATGTTTGATCCATGGTTCCTCTTAATCAAGCTTAGTATACTAATTTTTATGTATTTTGTTTTGTATTTGAGAAGCCCTTGGTGATGAAGAACTTGGAAAAAGAAGCAAAACAAGGAGTTTTTGAGGATCTTCAAGAGGTAAGAGGGAGATCCATCTCACCAACCAAGCATGGTGGTGAGGGATGGTCTTATATTTGATGGGTGTTGAATCCATGTGAGGATTCATATCCATGGTCATGTAATAATTTATATGTGTTTATGAGCTTTGATTAATTGCCTATGCTTAATATGCTTTGCATGAGTTTATGATTTTGATGGTATGCTTATACTATGCATGATGATAATATGGCATGCTTTTAATATATATATATATATATATATATATATATATATATATATATATATATATATATATATATATATATATATATATATTGTGTATGTATGTGTATGCCATGATTTGATGATGGAAAGAAAATTAATTTTGGTCCCAATGGCCAAGGAAGAGCTACGGTTTTGATGCCCTTGATTAGGGTTCATGTTGAAATTTTTTAAGAACAAGGGAATTAATTTTTGATCCCTAGAACATGGTGAATTTTGGTTAAGACACCTCAAGATAGGTGTTCACAAAATTAATATTTTATTAAATGATGAAAATGGATGTTTAGAAAAAAGCAAGGAAAATAAATAAAGAGTTTATTTTTCAAAGAGTACATGAACATGGTTTTAGAAGGATTTTTATTGATTTATTTTGTGTAAAAAGTTTCTAAGTGTTTTACTAAGCATGAGATTTAAATGAAAATAGCAATGATAATTTTAAGGATTTGCAAAGAAAGTGAAAAAGAATTTGTAAAGAAAGTGAAAATGGATTTGCAAAGAAAGTGCAAAATGGAAATGAACAAATGATTTGATTTTCAAAGACTATGAGTCTTACGTTTTTGTAAAGGATTTTTAAAGGTTTTGTTTGTGTAAAACCATATCAATTTAAAAGGAAAAATATTTGATAGTTTCAATAGTCATGTCCACATTTTTTTTAAAGGCTTGTAATGTCTTGATTTTTATGAACAAAGTGATTTTCATAGTGAAAACGTAACTTAATTTAATACAAGGAATTTGGAAAGAGAATCAGAGTGTTTTTATCACTTGAGAGAATTTTGTAAACGAAAGACAAAGAGAGGTTGAATATGTTTGAACTCTAATTTATTTTGAAGAATGATTTTGGAAGTGATTTGAGAAAAATGGAGAATATAATGGCGATTTGAAAAGTTACTAACGTATAACTTATTTTTGAGTTTTGAAAGTACGTTAGAAAATGTTAAGTTTTGAAACGTTGATTTATATCAATGAAAAAGTGATTTTATGAATTATATTTTGGAAAAGGATTTCTTGAGTAAAGAAATTTGGAAAAAGATTTTCTTGAGTAAGAAAATATATTACATGAAGTATAAAGTTATATTATTTAAGAAAAGTTGAAAAAGGAATATTTGAAGGTTGAGAAATATTTTCTGTAATGAAATTGTGGTGAAAAAATTATTTACGTATCTTAAAAACGTAATTTTAAAGTATGTGGTTTGAAATACAAGTAAAATATTTCTAAGTGTTTGGAAATACAGTAAAATATTTCTACATTGATTTTAAATACGTTGAAATATTTCTACACGATTTGAATTACATTTAAATATTTTACGTAATTTGAATTACTATTGAAAAATCACTATGTGATGGAAAAGTGATGAATTATTTTTACGTGATTGTGAAAATAGTGGAAAATCATTATGTGATTTGAAAAGTGTTTTAAATATTTTGAAAATGAGAAAATGATTTACGCGACTTAAAAGGATGATTTTTAAGTTACGCGATTTTGAAACAATGGAAAAATATTATGGGATTTGAGAAACGTATATTTTTACGCGATTGAGAAAAATATTAAAAAATTAGTACGTGATTTAAAAGTGCAACAGAAGAGTTGCAACATTTTGAAAACGTAACAGAAGTATTACGAAATTTTGAAAACATAACAAAAACGTTTTGGAATTGTGAAAACATAACGGAAATATTGCGCAATTTTGTGAAAACACGACGAAAGTGTTTTATAATTATGAAAATGTGATAACATGATTTTGCTGTTGAAAATACAGTATAATTTGGTACAATTTATATGCATTGGAAAGACATGCTTGTGATTAGATTTGGTGCATTATACATGCATTGGAAAAACATGCGTTAAGGCATATGATACATTGAACTAATGAAATTGAAAA
The DNA here is from genome assembly GCA_029884605.1 of Ormosia emarginata. Classification (NCBI taxonomy): domain Eukaryota; kingdom Viridiplantae; phylum Streptophyta; class Magnoliopsida; order Fabales; family Fabaceae; genus Ormosia; species Ormosia emarginata. Next base: position 5,886,201 of record JAQQTP010000037.1, read on the forward strand.
GATTTGGCCCTTTGGGGTTAGACTTGTACTGATATATTCGTGCATTGTATATGGCCCTTGTGGTTGAAGAGGGAATGAGAATTGATAGTGAGGTCTATGATGGATCTTGGGGGCGTCGAGGCGCGACGATCGACCAGTGGACAGCTGGCGAGTACCCTGTGCCACTTGGCGATGCAGTCTGTTGCAACGCATTGACAATACCTGACAAGAACACGATTCTTTTCAATAACTGGAAGATTGTCTTTGGGCTAAAGTGACGACAATTGTGAGCATTCTCCTCGAAATTGTGAAAACCTCCATGGAGTTGTTTTTGAAAAACTGAGTCTTTGTGCACATGCATAATCTGACATTTATATCTGTGTGATATATTAATTGAGGAATATTGGCTATAACAATTGTTTTGAATACTTGGATGATGATGATGATAATTAGACAATGTTGAGGGCATTATCGTAATTGTTGTTTATGATAATTGAACTGATAAACGATTGGATGATGATAGTTGATTAATGTTGATGGCATGATATATTTGTATGATATGTTGTTTGTGTTATCTCTGTGCTACCATGTTGGTATTGGCATAGGTGATCTCACCTCTTTGTTATGTTGTTTTGTTGTATCTGTACCGTTAAAATCAAATAATAGAAGGATCGAGTTGTCTTAGACATAACGAGCAATGAATACTCGAGATGGGTGACAACAATAAGGAGTGGACATTCGGGAGGACTCGAAGGTGTACAAAGTGTTGACAAAGAACGGATGTAGAACGGATGTCGATGCAACAAGATGGATACACACAATGAATAAGTATGTTAAGTTTTAACGTTAGTGTTGTACCGTGCTATTAAGTAGGACCCGTCATGGGGTTTACTACTGTTAAAAAAAAAGAGTCTGTTAGTTTTATATTTCTCTTTAAATTATGAAATATTAATTAGTGTCAATATTGCATAATGAATAGTTGAAATATAATTTTCAATATTACCTAATATTTTCAGTAAATTTATGTTTCAGTAAAGAAGAAATTTTAAAACCCACTTTTTATAACTCAAACTTTGTGCGAATTTCTTTTCAGATTATGAGTCGGGAGTCAGACATGTGATACCCTTGGGAGGGTGTTACATTAGTTGATACCCCACTGGGGCACAAATAACTGCACATTGTGGAGTTATCATACTCCCAAACTTAACCTTTTGTTTGTTCTCGAGCAGAACAAAGTATGATTAAGTGAACTTACCTTAACAATTCAAACAACTTTTCATTTAGCAATTAGTAATTTTCAATCTTTCTTTTCTTCAATTAAACCACAGCTACTAGTATATAATGATTACTTTAATCCATAAAAAGTGCAAATGCCCCAAAACCAGCTTCACTCATACATAATCCTTAACACACTAACAATCTAGCTTCCTTCCATGCAATTCATATTATCCACAAACATGCAAGATAAACTTCTCCTATTCAAATCATACACATCCAGATAAGTTTATAAGCATACATGTATATGAATCATAAAATCCACAAAATTGAATCTAAACTCTCTCTCCACTAATGTAAACCACACACAACTGAGGATCAAGAGGGTCTTCACAGGTTATAATGTCATGCCATGGTAATGGACGTAAGAAAAGAAGGGAAATGATATACAACAAACATTGAGAAACATAAACATATTATTTCAAGACTTGAGTCATCAAGTGATACTATCAGGGTAATCAACAGTGAAAGAATAAAACTTGCCAGAACCATTCAATGCTTTTTATACGTTTCATTTCTTCTACTTTGTTTATTTTTGCCTTTCTTTTTCTTTTTTTCCATTTTTTTAAACCAATGTTTTTTCTTCAATTTTGCATCTGGTTCCTTCAGGCTCATTGTGTATTGAACATACATACCCTTATTCACTGGACTCAATTCAAGAAATAGCACATCATGTACTCAACAACATTGATGGTAAGAAGAAAATGTAATGCTTTTACATGCATTAAAATGGTTAACAGATTAACGAACATAATGGGTGAATGAAAAACATATAAGTCCAAACAATTATCAGGCTTCAAAATGGGACCTAGAGATATTATCATATCAGGGTAGGCTTGAAAAGCTCAATAGGTCCAAACAATGCCCTAATTATTTCCTCAGTCATGCACAATCAAGGATTTCGCCTCAAGAGAGTTTAAAAATAACTTCTAGCATAATCAAAACTCTACATGTACACCCATAAACTTTCTCTAGATATGCACTCTTATCATTTTCAAAGTTACACTTGCATCTAAGTGGAATGTAAATCATGCATCAAAAGTGACTAAATTGTTTCACATGCTTCAAGATCACATAATGTTTCACTCAAAAGGGGGCAAATAGCAACCTTTCATATCATGAACAATCAAAACAACACCAGCATTCTTTTGCAGCAAGTCATGCATTTAAATAAATTCAACTTTTCAATTTAACATGCATAACATCATTTGCATAATATTAAAAATTGAAACTAGCATGTAATGACACTCCCCCCAAACCAAAGTGAGACAAAGTCCTCACTTTGCATTGGCATTTTGGGACCTAAACTTTTCAAATTATGCACACTATTAATCTGAGCATACTAAAATATGAAATAACATGAAAAACGAAAGAAATATGTACAAAGCAGAGCATAATGTCGCGGCATTAAACTGCCAACATCGCGGCGTCATAGCTCGTCTGCAGAATTCTGTAGAAAACACTCACTAGTGCCGCGTCATGAAATATGGCAATGCCGTGGCATGAGAGGTCTGACTGTAAAATTTAGCAGCAAACACAATTTTGCTGCTGGAGTTAGTTCAAAGTGGCCTTCAGCAACAGCAAAACTTGTCCAAAAAGCTATTTTACAAAATGTACAACAAAAACATACCAAAACAACAAAATCAACATATAAACATATATAAAACGTAAAACCTAAGGAAAGCATAAAAACAATCAAAATCATAAAACTACTAAATTAACATACTAACACTATTAACATAAACATACTAACATGTACATATTAACATATAAAATTCAATATACTACATAGTTATGCACAAAGTAAAGATACAACTTTAACATAAACTTGGGATTTTCTCCCCAAGAAAGGCCTAGTTTATAATCATAGCCGGACTTTGTCACCAAAATGAATTGTGCGGATGAGTAGTCTTCTTAAACTTGATCTGTGGCTTATCCTTTTAAGGAGTCATGAATTCCCTGAAGGACCTCTTATGATTAGGATCATCCGGCTTCTTTATTGAAACTAAAGCAATAACATAAAGAGACTTAAATTAACATAGATTATATACAACTTAAATTAGAACTAACCAAACTCATTGTTGATATTAGCAATACAGAATTAAACCGTTATCCTTGACAATTGCTAAGGACTTATCCCCAACAATGGCACCAAAAACTTATTTGTCCCTTTATTAGGCCGTAAGTGCACGGGTCATACAAGTAATACAAATACATAGTATAAGTTCATTCCCACGAGGATATAAGGCTTCCATTACTAAATAACAACCAATAACTTAGCTAAATTTTATTCAAGAACATATAAAATATAAAAATGCAGAGAAACTAAATCTAAAGTCTACAAAACAATAAAGATAATGGTTTAGAGATCTGGGAAATCCTTCTTCACCTTCTACTTCTTACTGATGATATGCAATATAAATGAATTATTAAGTTAGTTTGAGAATCTGATTTAGTTAAAAGCCTATATCTAGCGCAACTAACCCTGGTGTCATTTACCTAATCCACTATGTTTCCATGAGAACTAGTGTAAACTCCACTAATGAACGATCTATTCTCAAACACCTGCTAATACATGGCTAAAAGATATATTTCTATCTAGTTAGCGAATCAACTCATCCAAGCCAATTGAACTCATCGAAATGTATCTCTCTATGTCTAGTTCATTTGTATTAACCAAGATCATGCAATTGGTGGCCAATCAGAAGCAAACATTAAGCATAGGCATGGTAGAACAAAACCAAACATCAATATAAACTCAAAAGATAACATAAACATCGATATCCATAGAAAAGATTAAAAGCATCCCTAAATATAGCTTGGCTAAACATTGAACACGAATTTATCCAACAAAAATACATGTTCAGAATAGAGGGAAGAGAGAAAAGCAAAGGGAGAAGAGAAAGGAAGCAGTAAATGTGATCCTTGAAGCTTGAATTTCTTTCCATGAAGAAGATGACCTCCAACCAGGCCTCCAATCAGCCCAAAAATGAAGAACAGGCTGTAGCCTCTCTAAAACCTAAAAAGCTCTAAAAAACTCCCTCATAAAATTTATGAAAATCGTATTTATAGGCCTAGAAAAATAGAGGCACGCCATGACATTAACATGCCTATGCTGCAGCACGTGTCAATTTAGGTCATGGACACTGCGACATTAACATTCCTGTGCTGTGGCGCTCAATTTGCGCAACTCTCTAACTTATCAGGGGACATGCCACGACATTGATATGCCTGCGCCGTGGCATGGTCTGCTGAGATGCAGATTTGGCTTTCTCTTCCCATTCTAGCTCAAATGCTCCACATATCATCTTGTTTGGAGTCTTTCCTAATATAGAGAAAACATCAAATCAGTAAGAGTTGCAAATCCACTTAATCAATCAAATAATATGCATAGTTTGCTCAGAATCATATAGGAAAGCATCCAGATTAGAATCTAACAAATATTAGCACAAAACCTTCCAAATATGCATAACAACAAGGACTTAAGCAATATGAGAAATACAGATATGGGGCACAAATAACTACACATTGTGGAGTTATCAGATCCCCCGTCAACATTTTCAAAGTTCAAGGTTTACCATTCTCGGGAAAAATATTTCATTTTCCTGTCTTTGCTGAGTGTGCATGCAAAATGAAAAATATATTAAAATATTCAACATTTTCAAAAAAATCCACAACAATTCACAAAATCACAAATATTATTAAATGACTATTTATCATGAAATAAATAGTTTTCGGGGAGTTACAGCTCTCCCTTTCCAAAAAGAAATTTCGTCCTCAAAATTTTCATACCTTAGAATGGTTATGGATGTTGCTCCTTCATCTTGTCTTCTAACTCCCACGTTGCATCTCCTGTTGTGTCATTCCAGATTACTTTTACCAACGAGATTTCCTTCCCTCCGAGTTGCTTTACCCTCCTATCTTAAATCCTTATAGGAGGTGTCAGTTCTTTTTCAATTGTACTGTGTCTGGTGCTATGACATGGCTAGGGTCAAGAATATATTTTCGTAATTGCGATACATGGAAAACATTGTGAAGGTTAGAAAGAAAAGGTGGTAAGGCTATTTGGTAAGTTTTCTAGATTTCAGAACTCGGCCGACCCCAATTGTAGGTGCGACTTTCAAGAACACATGCTTGCATTCCTCAGACTCAAGAGGCTTTCTTCTTTTGTCGGCATAGCTCTTCTGTCGACTCTGAGCCGTCCTTATCTTTTCTTGAATCATCTTGACTTTCTCAGTCATTTGTTGTATAAGATCAGGTCCAATGGTAAGGCACTATCCATCTTGGTACTAACACAAAGGTGTTCTACACCGTCGTCCAAATAGAGCCTTATAGGGTGCCATCCCAATGCTCGAATGAAAATTGTTATTGTAAGTGAACTCTACCAAAGGTAAAACTTCATCCCAACTTTCAGTCTGTTCCAAAGCGCAAGCTCTGAGTAAATCCTCCAATGATTGAATCGTCCTTTCCGATTGACTATCGGTTGAAGGATGATAAGCAAAACTCAAACATAGCTTCGTTCCCAACACTCCTTGCAAACTTTTCCAAAACTTTGATGTGAACCTTTGATCTCTATCAGAAATAATACTAGTAGGCACACCATGCAGCCTAACGATTTCACCAATATACAGCTGAGTCAACTTCTCCATGTTGTACCTTATGTTGATTAGTAAGAAATGTGCTGACTTCGTGAGTCGATCAATGATTACCCATATTGAATCGTAACCCTTTCTGGTCTTTGGCAATCCAACCACAAAGTCTATCGCAATACTATCCCACTTCCATTAGGGAATAGCTAGGGGTTGCAACATTCCAAAAGGTCTTTGATGTTAAACCTTTGCTTTCTGACAAACCAGATAAGACGACACATATCTGACAATATCACTCTTTATCCCATGCCACCAAAACAACTATTTCAGGTCTTAGTACATCTTGGTTATTCCCGGATGCATACTCAACTGGCTCACGTGAGCGTGTTCGAGAATATACTTCCTAAGTTATTGATCTTTGGGTACATAAACTCTACCTCTAAACCTTAGGATTCCATCAGTTCCTTCTTCTAACGTTGTCACACTACCTTACTTCATTAGCTCCCTTTCTTTTTTCAAAAACTTGTCAACTTTCTGTTTCTCTTGGATGTCTTCCATTAAGTCACTTGAAATAGTGACCATGTTCATACAAATCTTCCCCCGTGACAATTCCACAAAGGACCATACATCCCTGAATTGCTCTATCAAATCCACTTCTTTGACCATCATAACAGAGATACTGAGCATCTTCCTACTCAAAGCGTCTACCACGATGTTTGCCTTTCCGGGGTGATACTGAAGTTGAAAATCATAATCTTTTAGAAATTCCAACCACCTTTGTTGTCTTATATTCAACTCCTTTTGGTCATACAGGTACTTCAAGCTCTTGTGGTCGCTAAAGACGTTGAACGTCGCCCCATAAAGAAAGTGCCTCTATATCTTCAAAGCGAATACCACAGCTGCTAACTCAAGGTCATGTGTTGGGTAGTTCTTCTCATGCACTCACAATTGTCTCGAAGCATAAGCCACCACCTTTCTATTTTGCATAAGCACACATCCTAATCCTTTGCATGTAGCATCGCAATACACTTCGAAGGGTTCATTTGGATCAGGTAGAACTAACACTAGTGAAGTAGTTAGTCGTCTCTTCAATTCTTGGAAACTTTCTTTGCAAGCAATAGTCCACTTAAAGGCTTGATTCTTTCTCGTGAGCCGAGTGAGAGGCCTTGCTATCTTAGAGAATCCCTCAATGAATCTTTGATAGTATCCAGCTAATCCCACAAAGCTCCAGATTTCTATCACTGTCATCGACCTTTCCCATTGCAGAATCACTTCCACTTTTGACGGATCTACTGCAATCCCTTCCTTCGAGATCACATGGCCCAAAAACTTGACCTCTTCCAGCTAGAATTCATACTTTGACAGCTTGGCATACAACTTCTTCTTCTTCTTCAGAATCTGGAGAACTATACTGAGGTGTTTAGCGTGATCCTCCTGTTTTTGAGAGTAGATCAGAATATTGTCAATGAAGACAACAACAAATCTGTCCAAGTAGGGACGAAAGATTCTATTCATGTAATCCATGAAAATGGTAGGGGCATTCGTTACACCAAACGACATCACAAGATATTTGTAATGACGGGTACGAAAAGCTGTTTTGGGAATATCTTCCACCTTTACTCAAATCTGATGGTTGCCTGATCGCAGATCGATCTTAGAGAATACCACTGATCCTTTTAGCTGATCCATCAAGTCATCTATCCTCGGAAGTGGATACTTATTCTTGATTGTGACCTTATTCAGCTGGCGATAGTCTACACACAATCATGAAGTCCCATCCTTCTTTCTGACCAGCAATACTGGTGTTCCCCATAGTGACACACTAGGTCTAACAAACTGTTTCTCCAAGAGTTCTTCCAACTATTTCTTGAGCTCAACTAACTCTGACGATGACATTCTGTAGGGTGCTATAGAAACAGGACCAGATCTAGGCACAAGATCAATGGTGAACTCTATCTCCCGCTCTGGCGGTAGACAAGGTACATCATCAGCAAAGATTTCGAGAAACTCGTTAATCACTGGAATTGCATTCACATCTGCCTTGCTCTCAACTTTTAAGGAAGGCAATAGTATGTATCCCTAAGCTCTTTCTTTCAAGAAAGCTTGAACTTGGTTAGCCGTCAAAAATCTAGAAACTTCATCCATAGGGAAAACTATGGTTTTACTATAATAGTCTAACATGATATGGTTAGAAAACAACTAATCCATTCTTAAAATTACGTCTAATTGGGAAAGAGGTAAACAGATCAAATCAACAAAAAACATTCGACCTTCAACAATTAAAGGAAAATTTAAACAAACTTTGGTGGTAACAACAAGTTTAACAGTAAGGGTAGAAATAGTTAAGTCAAAAGGTAAGGAAGACACATGTAAACCAAGTCATTGCACACAATCATAAGAAATGAAAAAGTGGGTTACCCCAGAGTTATACAGTACAGTCAAAAGATTACCTCCTATGGTACCCTCTTTTTGTATCAGATCTTCAGATTCGGAGGCTTCTGCTCCACTTATGGTGTAGACTCGGCCTCTCGCTTGCGGTTTTGCAGCTCATGCAGTGTTGACCGAAGGCTCTGCCTTAACTTGGTTGCAGTCTCGGGAAACATGTCTAGGCTTCCCACATCTAAAGCAAATAATTCCTTTGATGGTGCAATCCCTCGTTAGGTGATCCTTCCCGCACTTCATACATTTTAGCAAATATGCCACATTCTAACCAGTTCGATTTCCACCAGAACCTCGGCTGGGACCACCACCAAGTGACTGTTGCTGACTTCCCAGTGGTCGGGAATAAGGTTTCTTTTGAAAGTGGTTTGAATTGTTGCCACCTCCTATTTGGAACCTAGTAGGTCCAAAGTTACGATTTCTCGTGTCCCGTGCCTAATCCAGATCTTCCACTCAGTGACATGTGTCCAATGTAACATCCTGAAAATTTATAATTTTAGAATAAATGATCATTTTACAATATTTGGGATTTTTAGGAATTTTTCTGGATTTTTCGGAGAACGCAGAATATTTTAATATTATTCCTTGTTTTACGTGCGTAGTGAGCATAGTCGGGAAAATGAAATATTTTTCCAGAGAACCTTGAATTATGGAAACGTCGATGGGGGATCTTACTAAACCCGAGGCCGGACACAGTTTACAAGGTTTCACGTCCTTCAAGAAATTTTAAAAGATGGAATAATAAAACAATGCGAAGAATTAATCTGTCAGATTTGTTAATGCTGACTTCTGCCAACTATAACTATTGTCCAATAAATAATAACATGTAATAAAAATCTTATCACACTATTCAAAAATCTGCCTTGTGTCAAGCTCCTTTAGCCTTATTTTCAAAATAGAAGTAAAATTAATTCAAAAACTCATTGGGAAGCTTCCAGGAAATTTCCACCCATTTCCCATTTCTCTCTCTTCCCTCTCTCCATCCTCCTACACGGCAGATGGCTATTTTGGGAGCCAAAAATATCCACTCTTCTCATTCTCACTTTTACCACTCCACTCTCACATCTCAAACACTCTTATCTTCTTCTCCTTGCTTCACCACCGTACACACTCTCTCATTGGAGATCATCTCCATTATTTGCTACAACTAAACTCATATCTAGCTTTCTTCCATCATTCTAAGACCATTTTACTTGTGGCCATCCTTGGTTCTTCTTCTTCTTCCTCCTCCATTTTTCACCATTGAACCTAAAGCTTTGAGCTTGGAGGTAAAGTCTTAACCTTTCTTTCACTTTCTTCTCATTTTCGTTTTTCTTGGTCACCTATGTGATCAAGAACTCATTTTTCCATGGTTTGAGTGGACATTGTGGAAATCACTCATATTGGTGTTCTTCTTGAAGGGAAAAACGAAAATCTAGGGCAAGAAGAGATAACACCTTGTGTTGTCTTCCAAATAGGTAAGAGGGAGATGATCCTCTTCAACCAATCTTGGTAGTAAGGGAATGTCTTGTATGTGTGTTGTTATTGATTTCTGAATCCATGTATGAAGTTCGCTCATTTTTATGTTGTTATTCATGATAGTGCATTTTGTTGGGTTTGTATGATTTATTGATGCCTCTTGCATGATTTGAAGATATATTTGAGTAATTTGTTGATTAAATATGATAATGATTGGTTTGGTTTGAGTTAAAGGACCTGGAGGATTCTGTTTTCTGCAAGATTAATCGATTACACGAGGCTTGTAATCGATTACCAAGCTTTTAAGGGTATGAAATCGTGATTTTGGAAATCTGGTAATCGATTACATCTTGTGTGTAATCGATTACAGAGATTCTGTCTAACTTGTAATCAATTACAAGAATGGTGTAATCGATTACCAAGCCTATGATGTCACGAAATAGTGATTCTAGGAATCACGTAATCGATTACAACTTGTGGGTAATCGATTACGGGGGTTCTGTCTAATTGGTAATCGATTACCAGGGCCTTGAAATTACGAATCGTGGTTCTGGGAATCACGTAATCGATTACAATGAGATTGTAATCGATTACAGAGATTCTGTTACGCTGGTAATCGATTACCAGGGTAATGTAATCGATTACCAAGACCCAAAAATGAGATTTTTGAGTTGGAAATGATTGAGATCATGGTTCTTTGTCCTTTGTAACTCAAACATAACCTAAAAACCCTGGATTCAAGGATTTTACTTTACTTAATTGTGATAGGAATGTGTATTCATATCGATAGAGAAGAAATGATTTCGAAAATGGAATTCTTGGATCCATGACATGGAAATTGTGGTATGTGTGAAATAAGGAACATATATTGATACTGAGGATTATTGATGTAAGTGTGATTTCCCTATGTGGGTTATGCACTTATTGATTTAGAACTCAATGAGATAAGATTGATGATATGCCATTGAGGCAATGTTTTAATAAACGTGTTGTTGATATGTCATGTTGGACATTGATTAATGCTTATGTGCCATTGAGGCAATACCTATGTTGAATGCATCATTGATGAACATACATGATTGGACATTGTGTCATCATGCATGCGTATTGTCCGTTGGACATTGTTGAGAAGGCTATGTTACCTAGGAGTTTGAATAACACCTATGTGCGGGTGCGAATAGACTAAGCGTAGGTGTCATATGTTGTTGACCCTGGGGGCATTGGGGTGTGGGTGTCTCACAATAGACAGTGGTAGCTCCGCTGGGGCCGTGGGATAGAACAATGCAACACACCAACGATCCAGCCTGAGACGCTGTCCTATATCGCGATCAACTGTTAAGGTACCATGTGTGAGCCATTGCGCAAATAATTTTATGAAAAAAAGAACACTGTATTTTTAAGGCTACTGATACACTGGTATTACTCCTTGATCATTCACTCCATTAATATTTATGTCTAGCTCCATGGAGTAGGAACTTTGGTACCCTTGTTGCATTGTGAGTTGTCAGTCACATGGTCCATTGAGCATTTATAATTGGATAATGTGTTTACTATTATGACTGTGATATTTATCTGACTCTTGGTAATGCTAATGTTGCTAGCTGGCTATGGAAAATGTTAACTATTGTTCTTTGCTGCTTTACTATCGTTAATTGCTTTTGGGTATTACTGTATTTGTATGTATTAACTGTGTCTTATGTGGGCGTTCGGCCGTTTATTTTCTTTGCCATGTTGGTGCTTGAAAATTTGGGAATCTCACCTCTTTCCTATATTTGTGCATTTCTGTTTTACATTTATATTTGATAAAAGATTGTGAGGAAGATAAAGAGGGACCATACCTTGGTTGATTGACTTGAGCATCTGGACAAGATTTCATTAACTACAAAAGAGTGCAGCTTAGTGGTGGCATTGATGCCTGTTTTGTCAACTGGGACGTTGTGCGTCATGTACATATGGGGTTGCGGCCTTGTCTGCTGGTAGTACCCATCCTTGGGTTACTACTCCTCCCCTTTAATGTTTTTATTCCCGCTGTATTTTATTTGACTCTGTAATTATTATATTCTATGTTATCAGTAATTCATCTAAATTGGCTATAAACTATATATATATTTAAGGAACGTGATTTCATGCCAATGGTTGTATTAAGGGTTGAATACATTTATATTTCATTCATGACTCGTATTTTCTACTTATGCATAAATGCGAAAAGAAAAATTCAACTCGTGAGTTTGGAAACTACGTTATCATGATTGTGACACACCTGGATTTAGTAACTGCGGTGTAATGACGATTGTGCTGCAGTTAGTATATTTAGGTGCGTTACATTCAATAGCTTTGAAAATTGGTTGATCCTCAAGGTTATGATTGCCCTTTTCACGTCATGCCTTAATCCTTCCTCAAATTTCTGACACTTCCACACCTCGTCCGACTGGTGTTGGAAATACATTGACAATTTGGACAAACTCTTGAACCTCGCAGCATACTTGCTGACAGTCATGTTCCCTTACCTCAAGCTGAGGAACTCCATCTCTTTGGCATGTCTTTCACTTGTTGGGAAATACTTCTCCAAGAATTTATCCTTGAATACCTCCCAGGTGATTACTCGACCTTCAGCTTCCAATAGTCTCTGCGCTCTGTTCCACCAATCTTCCACGTCTCCGATCAACATGAAAGCAGCATAAGTTACTTTCTTGTCATCAGCATAGTTCATACCTCTAAAAATTTTCTCCAGCTCCTTGATCCAAAGACTAGCCTTCTCTGGATCAAATTCTCCCTTAAACTGAGGAGGGTTGTTACGATGGAACTCCAACAGATTTTGAGCATCAACTGATGCTTCTACCTATTGTGCAGCCCTTTCCTGCTATTGAGCAGCTCTCTCAGTTTGTTGTGCAATAACATCGGCCATTCGTTGCATGGCCTCAACAGCTGCAACAATTCCTCCACCACATGCCATTACGCTTTTTCAGAGTAAATTGAATGAAAACACAAGGAAGAATTAGATGTATCCTTTTGGAATACCAAACACAGAGAATCACACAGCACAAATAAGACAGACCTAAGCATAAAGACCCAAAAGAAAACTTAAACCAGGGCTTTGATACCAAGCTAGTATAACACCCTTTTTTTAGGAGGGAACGTCACACCATAACCATGAAACAGAAACAAAATGTATAAACTAAGACCCGATTCATTATAATATAGATAAGCTTGTTTAGTTATAATCGCATAAATAATTTGGCGAATTCATTTTTTTTGTAATAAAATGATAAGACATGATTACAATATAAAGTAACATGAGATGTAAACCATACATTCATACATCATACGTATATATATACTTATATTATACTTGTTTAGATACATCATCAGATATACAAAAAACAGAAGCTTTACATGCCCCAAAATGATTACACATATACAGCTCACCAAAAAGACAAAACATCAGGCCCCCAAAAGATTTACAAATAGCCATCAATAGCTACCAACAGTATCAGCCCCCTAAAACTAATGAGAAGGAACCATAGTTGGATCCTCCTTAGGGTCTTCCTCGTCAGAGGAAATCCTCATCAGAGCAATCGAGTTACGAGCAGGGGCTCGTGCAGAGGATAAGAATGAATCCTCTTGTGGAGAATAATAGCGATCACCCCACATATCACATATGGGCAAGTAAAACTCTAAATACAAGTGTGCATTAAAATTAAAGACAGGCAGATCATGGTGACCCCAAGCAAGAGACACCATTACGTCTTCGTGGTAGATGCAGTGATCCGTACTTAAGTTGATGTGCCAGCAGTCCAGACCTCTATGAAAAGTTTGTCTCACATACCCCAAAAAGCCACGCGGACAGGACACCATGTCCGAATAGCTAACTAATCGAAATCAGGCCATAAGCCAGGGAATTCATTCACTTCTCCTTCTTCACCGACGTCTTTAGAGAAACACATATATAAATAGAATAATAGAGATACAGAAAAGAGGTGAGACATCCTACATTCAATACTAATTATGGAAGAAATAGAATGGCGCAAGATGCCCACATAGCATAGCAGGAATAATAATCAGCATTAAGATTCACATAATAAACAACTTAACAAATCCAGGCAGTTATAACATCAATAAAATAACAGTTCCATCATCATATAAATAAATAAATGTCAAATAATATGTTGACTCACTATGCACGTGCACATGGTGCCAAAATCTTACTCCATGGAGCTAGACACAAACATCAGAGAGAATGATCAAGGAGACATGTCAGTATCTCGTCAGCCTAAAATCAAGTACTTTCTAGAAAAATCAATAATTTGCGCAACAAGGCTTTATACAACGACATTCTCACAGGATCGTGATATAGGATAGTATCTCAGTTCGGATCATCAGTGCATTTGCATCGGTCTATCCCACGGCCTAAAGGAGCTACCAACTGCCCGTTCAAGAGACACCCGCACCTCGACGCCCCTAAGTTCAATGATATGACCTACACTAGTCTATTCCCACCCGCACTAAGGTGTGATTCAATCTCCTAGGCATACACCCTCACAAAAGAGTCCACCGGACTTTCACAATGCATGATGACTCAATGCATATCTATGTATATTTAATAATATTATACTTTCTCATAACATGCCACAATTTGGCCAAGTTAAACATCAACAGATTGTTGGTCCCACTCATGGACCCACAATAACATATTATCAAGTTTTTCCAATGTGACAATACACTTTTAGGTTTATTATGGAGTTTCACTTTACTTTAACATTTCTTATGAAATCTTTCTCTAGAGGAATTCTCTTGATTGGCTAAGTTCTCTACTTTAAATTTAATTGTACTCACTTAGAAAATTATTCTAAGGTTCTCCAAGTCTCACACACTTTCTTGTTCTTTTCTTAAGTCCAAAATTGTTCTAAGTTATAGGGTAAAGTCTTATTCTTTGTTATTCCCATTTTATAAACTTCTAATAAATCTTTAATTTTTTAATTAACAAAGTCTCCACTTTAACATAACATTTTTGGCATTTTCACCTTAAGAGGCCGTGAGCCCCAAGGGAAAATGGAGGTATGAAATCTTCATTGCTCTATTAATTATTATTCACTTGATTAGTTGTCTTTCCAACTTGTTACAAAATTTTAACCATGAACATCCAATTGAAGGGGTTATGGCCGTGAGCCTTATTATGGAGAGCAAGGAACCCTTGCTTCCAATCCATATTTCCAATCCATCAAAATCAATCCAAGATCATCAACATACACAAGTACAACCAATAAAACCACATAAGAGAAAATTAATATAAAGATCATTAAAAAAATCATATAATCAAGAGAGCAACCCTAACATTGGTTTCTCACAACCAACACACAAACAAGCTTCCTACTACCAATAGAGGTTGAAGCGGATAATCTCCCTCTTACCAAGAAAAATAACAATGAAAGCAAGCTCCTTTTTCTTTGGGAATTTGTCCTCCACCACCTCAAAGCCCTAGAATATTCAAACTCACAAAAATCACAATCAAAGCTTGAAAAAGTATCCATGATGACCAAAGTGACCATGGATCACGAAAATGAGATGGAAAAATGAAAAATGCTATGAACTTTTACCTCAAAGTTTCAAGCTTTAAAGTTTGGTGGAAGAAGATGAAAATGGTGGATTCAAGAGATGGTTACAAAAGGGAAAACGTTTTAGATGATGAGAAGATGTAGGAAATGAGGTTGGTTGAGTGAAAAAGCTTGGATGGCCAACAATGGAGTCTTGACTATGGGGGTGGGAAGAAAATGGAAAGGAAAGTTGAGTTCTTTGTAGGTGATTTCAATAAGAAAAGAAAAGCTTCAAGGGAGAAATGGATTCAAACAAGATGGTTGCTTGAAATCAAGCAACAATGGAGGAGGAAGAAGGTGTGGCTGCCGTGGGAAGAAGAAGAGAGAAGGAAGAGAAAAAGCTTGAGAGAAAATGAGAGAAATAGTGTAGAGAGATGAAGTGTTAGAAAAGTGATGATAGCTTTTTGGGGTTTGAAATTAGAAATGGAAAAAGTGATAAATGAAAAGCATAATTTTGGCTCCCAAAATGGCCATTGCCGTGGAACAAAGAGAGAGAGAGAGGAGGGAAAAATTGTTCTAGAAGCTTAAGGAAAGCTTCCTTAAGAAGCTTTGTACAAAGCTTCTTTGAGAAGCTTTGTTAAATTTTTGCAAAAGTCAACATGATGTGATATAAAGTTGACACTTTTGAAAATGTGGCAAGCATTTTAATACAAGCTATTATCCAATGGACAAATGTTATAGTTAACAGAAATCAGTATTTATTTTCTAACGGATAATAAATTGTACAATGATTTTTATTTATTAGATAAAAATGTCAAAAAACACAAACCTCGCAAACTGTGTCTAGCCTCGGGTTTAGTAAAATCCCCCGTCGATGTTTCCACAGTTCAAGGTTTACCAACCTCGGAGAAAATATTTCATTTTTCTGGCTCCGCTCAGTGTGCACGTAAAATGAGGAATATATTAAAATATTCAATGTTTCAGGAAAAATCCGCAAAAATTCACAAAAATTACAAATATTATACAATGACTATTTATCATGAAATAAACAATTTTCAGGGTATTACATGAATGGGTGCTTGAAAACCTTTATTGATTAGAGCACTCAACAGCACCTTGGGATATCTTACCCTTGTGCTTTGAGCCACAAAACAGGGATACCTCACCCTTTACAACCTTTGAGGGATACCTCACCCTCTTTACACCTTTGAAGGATACCTCACCCTTTTTCACTACAGGGATACCTCACCCTCTTTACAGAATAAACAAAGTGTTTGAATGATAGAAACTCTCTCAAAGAGTAGATAATACAAATTGAAGCTCTATGGTATTAAGGATTCACACTTTGAAGCTCAAAATAGGGTATTCAATGAATTGATGAGAAAACTCGTATTAATGCTTAAGAATATTTTTCAGAATGTTTTCCAACCTATAATCAATGCCCAAATATTTTCATTTATAGTCCATAACATTTAAGAGACGTTAGAAGTAGTTGGGGGCATTAAATGCTCTCAAAGGAGCCGTTGGGAAAGAGTTCTGCAATTGACCATAATCTGTTATGCTATAACCATAATCAATTATGACTTGCAAAGACGACATCCTGGGCTTTTATCCAACTTCATAATCTATTATGAGTTTATCATAATCTATTATGGAGTATTTCATAACCTGTTATGAGTTGCCATAATCTATTATGAAATCAGGCATAATTGATTATGTAATCACTTAAAAAACAAAATGGGACGTTCTGTAACAATTGTATAACCTATTACGAAATAGGCATAATCGATTATGGACATTTAGAAAACATAAAGTCACTTCCTGACTTGTCATATAACATATTATGAAAACATCATAATCTATTATGAGGCTTTAAGAGAAACGTAGGAAAGCCTCTGACTTAGTCCATAACCTATTATGGAGAATCCATAATCTATTATGGCTTTCTTAGAAACATAGGATTTTTGAAGAAGTTCTCACCCAAGGATATCCAAAATCTTTCCAAACTTTCTAAAAGTATTTTACCCATTCTTAAACATAATTTTCACAAGATGAAAACATGATTATGAAAAGCTATTTGGAAATGAGTTTTGAACCATGAAATGAGCTTTTGTGTGAGTCTATTATACCTCTACATATGATCTAAGTCCTATTAGCTAATTTTGAAAAACCTTGGGACTTGATCTTTGCACGTCATTGCTTTCTTGTTTGTTGATCATCAAAACCAAGACCATTGCCATTCACATTCTCCCCCTTTTTGATGATGACAAACAATCATTTGAGAAAAGCATTAGTTCAATTAAATTGGTATTCACACAAGGTATTAAATAAAACTTACTCCCCCTCTATTTTTCAAGAGGTGACAAGTTCAAAGTTTGTACAACTCCCCTTTGATATTGGAATCCCATAATCATTGAATTTATACCTTTTGTTTACCTTTTCTCAAAGACTTTCTTCTCCCCCTTTTCTCATGACAAAGAAAGATATTCCATATATTTTGACAAAGAGAGAAGAGACAATGCAAAACCATTGCTATTTGATAGATATTTCAAGAATAATTTTAAGCAATAAGATCATTAAAACATAAACGAATTGCCACAATATATCATCAAGATCATAATAGAAAAGGCAAGAACATAAACCAACCATAACCAAAGTTATATAGCATGTCCCATGATAATTAGCAAATCATAGCAAAACAAAGTTATGTTTACAGCAAACTTATTGACAAAGTAGAAATGGATCCAAAACTCAAGTTCCATGATCATCCGGAAAGCATCGCTCAAATTTTTCCAAACGATCTTCCATGGCACTGAGGCAATTATAGATTGTTGTGGTGCTAATTTTTTGATAAGCTTGAAGATTTGTGAGCCTAGTTTTAATCCTTTCATTCTAAGCTTGAATGTCTTGAAGAATAGCGAGAAGATGGTATTCATTGTTTGCAGAGGCATCCTCTATAAGAGCATCAGGACCTGCTGCCTCTCGTCCTCTTCCATAAACCCAAGCACCATTAATTTTCTTGATTTACATTCGATTGAAAGTGGCTTTCCCAAATATGTTGTTTCCAGCAAGCTCTATCACACCATCTTCTTGTATAAAATTGCCTTCTCGGTCATAATAGTCCAGGATTGCAGTAATAGTCATAGCATAGGGGAGATCCATCATGAGCTTTTCCTTGGCCTTCATCATGTAGTGCATCATGAGAGAGGGGAAATTGATGTGTGCCCTTTGTTTCATTGCCCACATGAAGAAGACATCTTCCTCTTCAACCAGGGCATGATTGCTAGCCCATGGAGCCAAAATTTGAACCCACACAAAGTGAAGTAGACAGTCTTATGATTTCAAATAACCAACAGTGAAATTTTTGGTATTTAGAACTATGATTCCAAGTTGAGTCATATCCTCAATGGCTACTGCTTTATCATAGTTTTCCCATTCTGTGTGACTTTCCTCTATTAGCCTTTCCCTATAATATTTCATATCAAGCAGAATGTGACAATGTTTTGGTGTGATAATTAGCTTATGTTTACTAACTTCATAAGCCAAATTTGGTCCAGTAAAGTGCATATTACAGAAAAATACTTTGGTAGCTTCAAGGTAGTAGTACTTACATAGAACGGTTACAAATGCTTTTAGCTCATGAAATTCCAAGAGATCAATAAGGAAGGTGAATCCCTGTTGGATGTTGGGTTGAATAATGTTCCTTCCATGGAACTCCACATGATACTTCTTTTTCTGACTTGAATTTGAGAACTACCTTCCAAGGTCAAGGTTGATGTTGGAGTCGTCTTAGGGAGGAGTTACCTTGGGTACATTAGGATTCTTTGTGCATGATCTTCTTGGAATATGAGAAGAGCTGCTTGCCATGGTCAACAATGGAGTTAGGGCACGTTTGGAGGAGAGAGAAAGTGTAAAGGAAGGTGAGAAATTAGAAAAAAATGGAGGTTTTGATTGGTGGAAATTGATGGAAAGTGAGGTTTAGTGGTAGATTTTGGTTGGATTTAAAGTGGGAAAGGTGTTTGAGTGAGTGGGTACGAGTGGGTGTGAGAGGAAGAAGATGGCTATGGAGGAAAGCAGTTCGTGAAAATGAAGGTGGAGGCTATGGTTGGGTCATTTTAAGTGAGGCATAACAGATTATGGCTATGTTGTAATCAGTTATGGATGGGTTTTCCAGAAAACTTGACTCTCAGTCAAGTGCACATAATAGATTATGGAATAGGCTATAATCTATTATGGTGGTCATCCAGAGAGTCCCCAAAAAACACAAAAGCTTCATAATCAATTATATAAAGCCTATAATTGATTATATGGGGCTTAGCAGAGAGCCACTATCATCCAGAGTTCTTCATAATTGATTATGAGCTCATAATCGATTATTTTCACTTGGCAGAGACCAAGTCCAACGTGCCAAATCATCTTCAATTGCTCATAACAGATTATAACCTTTTCATAACAGGTTATATCCATCCCCAAAACCTTTATTTCTCAGACAAAACTAGAAAAAAATCTTCAAGAGTTCAACCTTTAAGATCCATAACACTTGCCATTCACCATCAAAACTAGAAAATTCTCTAACAAATCATCCTTTGATATACCAACAACTTATTCCTTAAGGAATTACTTGACTTGGCCTCATTTCCATCACCGCTAAACACCTTAAATATAGCTCAAAAACTGATTATACTTCTTTAAAGGAGCTTGAATCCAATTTCTTCAATAAGAACTTGAGATTCGATGATTGAGGAACTTGAGCAGGGATCAAGTACCTACAAAACAAACTTGGGGGAAACTCCAACATTCAGGTTAATATTGGATTAAAAAATGATTAAAACAAGATAACTATGTATGGAGTTCAATAATGCAGCAAACTATCAAATTATGTTACAAAGTAACAAGTTATGCATCAAAATGACATATCATGTAGTAAATGATAGATTATGCAACTAAATATCACATTAGGCAATAACATGACAAATTATGCAGCAAAGCGATGAATTATGCAATAAAATATCATGTTGTGCAGCAACATTCCAGATTGTGCAACAAAATATCACATTATGACAAGATATGCAGCAAAATTATGTTTTTTAGCAAGAGTTAGATGCATGATTGATCCAATATTCCAAGATAAAAATTATCTAACACAAGCATTCATTCAAATGCATGATTGATCAATTATTCCTAATTCTCCTCTTATATATGCACTTTAGGGCAAACAATGACCATATTAGGAATGTTATGACAAGTACAAATATATTATCATCAAACATGCCATTTCAAACAAGAAGTGTACTTATCTAGCATATTAACACATGTAAAGATATTTTCAAGATATAAAGATAGAAGAATACAACTTTAAAGCAAGTTAAAGCATAAAACAAGTCTCCACTTATCCAAATATTGCAAGTCCAAGCTTCATGGAGACAAGGAAGACAACTTGAAGTATTTTATGGTCTTGTGCTTGAAGCAGCCATTCTCAAGATTCCAAAGTTAGCTTTTGGCCTTCAAGCACACCTACAACACACTTCAATTTTTGACTTTTGGTACCCAAATTTTCTTGGGACCTTGTGTGTTAGTTTTTGACAAAGTGCATTTGGGGACCCAAACCATCTTGGTCCTTACCTTGTAATTGATATTTTTCCTTACATTGCAAGTTGATGTACTATGTCCTTTCTTGCCACAATGAAAACACTGTATAAAAGGACTTGCTGATGTGTTTGAGGGGACAAAGAAATTCTTGTAGAGTTTTTGTTAGTTTTTGGGATTGTACCCTAAACCAGTCTTGTGAAAAACACATCTTTGATTCCCCAACAATACATTCAAATTATCTCTTCCAAAATTAAATTTTGAAAGTGTATTTTTCAAGTCTTCAATTTCCTTTTCAAAAGTTTTGCATAATGAGTAAGAAAAGGATGTAGATGCATTATCAAGAGAAGAACATGTCATGCATAAAAGAATTTGCATCAATAAGTCCAAGTGTAACACCCCGAAAATTGCTTGTTTCATGATATATGTTCATTTTATAATATTTGTGATTTTTGTGAATTATTTCAGTGATTTTAATTATTTTAATATATTTCTCGATTTGAGTGCACGCTGAGTGGGACTGGGAAAACAAAATATTTTCCCTGAGGCCGAAAAACCTTGGACTATAGAAACAGTGATAGGGGATCTTACTAAACCCGAGGCTGGATACAGTTTATGAAGTTTTTATTTTTTGAGATTTTATCTGATAAATAAAATTGTGGTACGTTTTATTATCCGTTAGACAATAAATACTGGTTTTGTTAACTGTAACCTTTGTCCACTGGATAATAGCTTTAGTAGACTGTTAGTCATTTTTTCTAGAGAGCACTTTAATGACATCACCAAGATGACATTATCAAGATGACATCACCCTTGACTTTTTCAAAAAGTTGCAAAAAGCTTCTCAAGGAAGCTTTGTATCAAGCTTCTCAAGGAAGCCAATTTTTCTTTCTCCTCCCTTGGAGACCCTATGGAAATGAGGGGGAAAATATGACACAACTTGTCATCTGTTCATCTAAACACACATTCACTTTTCACTTTCAATTTCCAAAAGTTTCTATCACTTTCTCTTTCACTTTTTCCTTTCTTTCACACTTTCTCTCCTCTTCATTTTCTCTCCACCTCCACGGCCAAGCTCACTCTTTTGGCCATTCACCTTTGTTTGCTTCAACCAATTTTGATTCTTGAATCCTCTTGTCACATAGAAGTTTTCTTGTGTTGAAGTCATCACTTGATTCTTCCATCTTCATCTTCTTCCTACTAAGCCCTAAAACTTGAAGCTTTGAGGTAAGGTTCTTGATTTTCTATTTTCCTTCCTTCATTTTCATGATTCTTGGTCACCTTGGTGATCAAGGACTTCTTTTTTCAAGCTTTGGTTGTTGATTATGTGAGTTTGATCATCCTAGGGTTTTAGGGGAGGAGTTGGATGAATTTCAAGAGGCACAAAGGAGTTTACTTTTCTTGTTGTCTCTTTAGGTAAGAGAGAGATCATCCTCTTCAACCTGTCTGGTAGTGAGGAACATGTTTTTGTGTTGATAATGAGGAGCCCAAGTGAGGGTTACTCACTTTGTTGTATGATTCTTGGTGATTTTGTGGTTATTTTGTCTTGTACGATTTTACTACTTGCAAATGTATAACTTCATGGATGTGGAATATTTTGAATACTTGGAAGTATGTATGGAAGGCAAAGGATTCTTAACCCTTTTGCTTTGAGGCTCACAGCCAAGAGGCCCAATGATGGGTCCATGGTGGAATTTGTGTACTAATTTGGGACTTAAGCAATTAAATGATGAATGATTAGTGAGGTGATGAAAAAATTTGGATTTCCTATCCCCTAGAGCCCACGACCTTGTAGGGCACCCAATGGAAATTTTTCTTGGGAGGAACCCGGTTTTTATGTTTTGTGTTAATTAGTATGCAAAATTAATCAATAAACATTAAGTTAAAATTTAGGAAATTAGGTGATTAGATACTTAATTAGGAATTCATAGAATGGAAAGAGAAAAGAATGAAATTTTATCCTACAATCTAAAGTGATTTTTGGCCAAAGAAAGAACATGAGTGTGAGTGAGGTTTTGAGAAACTTAAAATAATTATTCTAAGTGAGTTTTGTTTAGAACAAAGAAAAGGACTTGTTTAATTAGAGTAACAAAGATTAGGTGAAAAATACTAGAAAATTCCCCTAGAGAGGCTAAATAAGAAAATTGTTGAAGTTGAAGCGAAATTTTATATCAAACCTTAAAAGTATGATTTTGCATTTAAGAATCGAATAATGAATTGTTGTGAGTCCTTAAGTAGGACGAAGGATTTGTTGATAATTAATTTGGCTAATTATTGTTGTAACAACCCCAAATTTGATAACTATAGTATAATCGTCATTATACTATAGTCACCAAAATTTAGGCCTACTACCGACAACAATGCATTTTGAAAAGTTGACAGGGTATATATATAGAAAATACGAGTTTCGATATGAAATATATTTATATTTACTTGAATCCAAAACATAACATTAACTTAATTAAAGATACATTTTGTAACACCTTTTTTTCTCAATGCACTTGAAGAAGGAACGTCACACTATGATACTTTGAAACATAAAACGAAATGAATTAAAATGCAAAAAATAGTACATGTTTTTAAGCTCGTAGATCCGGTTCATTTTACGGTTATTTAAGATCCTTTGCAATTGCCACTATATTATTATTTTTTGTTTATTTAAATTATACCATTACCAAGTAGAGTCAAAGAGTTGATTTAAAAATCCATTAAGTATAAAGATAATAATTAGAACAGTCGCAATAAAAGAATTCGACATAAGGTAAATCATACATAATTTATATATATATCAATACTTATATGCATAAGCCTGTTTATTTACATTTCAAAATATACAAAAAGCAAAGATGTATCCACCCAAAGTTATACAAATATACCCCAACATGTACAGCAAAACGTCAGGCTTTCCAAAAAGATAGACGGTTACTCATCAGTAGCTACCAATAGTATCAGCTCCTAAGACTGACGAGAAAGGACCGTAGCCGGGTCTTCCTCAGGGTCCTCTTCGTCTGATGAAACACCCATCGAGCGACAGAGTAACGGGGAGGAGCCCGAGCAGTGGACAAAAAGGAGTAATCACGTGGGGTGTAGTACATGTCAGCCTACATGTTCTTAACGGGCATGTAAAACTCTAACCAAACAAAAGCATGAAAATCTAAAATAGGGGCGTCATAACGACCCCATGCTAAGGACACTGTCAGCTCCCCGTGGTACATGCAACGGTCCGTCTATACATTAATCTGCCAACAGTCAGGGCCTCCATGAAAAGTGATCCGTGTGTAACCCAAAAATCTGCGGGGGCGCGACATCATCCTCGATAACTTCAATCGTAGTCTGGCCAGAAGCCTGGAAACTCAGGAGCTTCCTTGTCTTCCTCACGAACGTCTTCTCGGAAGTACACAATCCAACAGAATACAAAAATAAAGGAAATACAGAAAGAGGTGAGACACCCAGCTTTCAGTACTAAAATGGCAGCAAGAAAACAATACAGCACTGGACGCCTATGTATAACACAGTTCATACATTTAATCATAGCAATATTAAATTTAACAGTAAAAGCAGAGCAACAATAATTAATTATAGTAATTGTAATAACAGGCAAATAGCAGTAATATTCCCAGCAGCCAACAGTTCAGATAATCAAATAATTATTACAGTAATAAGAACAGTTATATATGCAATTATAAATGTTCATGCTCAATGAATTATGTGATCGACAATTCACAATGCAAAGGGTACCAAAATTCCTACTCCATGGAGCTAGACATAAACATTTTTTGGAGTTAATGATCAAGAGTAATGCTTGTATATCGTCAGCCTTAAAATATACTGTGCTTTATCTCATAAAAATGTTTGCACAATTGGCTTATTTATGGCACCTCGACAGCTGATTGCGATATAGGACAGCGTCCCAGTCAGGATCGTCGGTGTGTCGCATCGGTCTATCCCACGGCCCCAGTGGAGCTACCATTGTCTATTGTGAGACACCCGCACCCCGACGCCCCCAAGGCTAACCACTATGACCCTACGCTTAGTCTACTTGCACTCGTACAAAGGTGTTATTCAAACTCTTAGGCCCACATAGCCTTTCTAATAGTGTCCAATAGACAACACATATGCATGATGACTCAATTTCAATCATGCATGTTCATCAATGATGCATTCATCATAAACATATCACAATGGTGTATAAACATATATATACACATACATATTCATTTCCCAACATCATTACATCATGACAATCTCAAGTACATGATCAACAAGTATTTAACCCACGTAGGGATTCATAACAACATATAAACAATTCTCAATATTGATATGTAATCATACATAGCTTATTAATTCTCACAAGTACATATCTTGGATTCACTCTTTCAAAGTCTTAAACTTTGGTCAATTATGAAAATTATAGGGTAAATCACCCTTCAAAACCATGGCCATCTAAATGTCATTATCCAGTTTAATTCTTTCACTTCATTAAGAATTATACAAGTCTCTAAATCTGAGATTTCCAAAGATGCACCAAGGCATCATTTAAACCTAAATTTTCTCTCCAAAACTGTAGCCCTCTCTAGGTTTTCAAGTTTCAGTTTTCCATCACATTATGCATTAGTTAATTTATATCTAATTACTCACATTTCATTTGACACAAAATCAATTTAATTCCTTAAATTCTAATGCCAAAACTGTGGCATCAATTTGGGGTAATAAATCCTCAAGGTTTTCCATTCATCAATTTTAATGTTATCATTCAACATCTAATTTCATAAGCTTTGTGTATATATGTACAAAACAAATTCACAACCCAAAAATTCCCTCAAAACCGTGACCATTATGCTAGGGTAGGAACCTCCAAAATTTCCATTTAGCAACCCTAACATGACCAAACACATTTGACACTTCCAATATACTCAAGATCACCAATCAAAATTAAATCAAGTCCAAGCACACATGAACAAGCAAGAATCACAAAATGCATGAACATACAAGGGTTCCCTCACCACCATTATTGATTGAAGTGAGTAATCTCCCTCTTACCTAAGGAAGAACAAACGAAAATGGTCTCCTTCAAGCTCCTAGTGATTTCGGTTTCAAGGCTCCAAAAACCTTAGGAATTTCCATCATCAAGAATCAATGTTAAGCATGGAAAAGAATGGATCCATGGTCATCAAAGAGACCATGGAGCACGAAAATGAAGAGAAATGAGGGGAAAAATCAAAACCTCACCTTAAAGCTTGAATTTTTACCTTGGAAGACAATGGAGAAAGGTTGGATTTTTTAAGAAACTTTCTAAAGAAAAGATGTAAAGGAGATGGAGAGGAGTAAGGAAATGGTATTTGTAAAGAGAAAGGTGAAAAAAAATGGTGGAGGATGGGGCTGCAAAAACTGAGGCTATGGAGGAGTGTAAAGAGAAGGAAGAGTAAATGGAGAAGATGAAGTTTTACAGAGAGAAGTGATTAGGTTGAAGTGAGTGAATGGCTAAGTGTGTGAAGTGAGTTAAGTCACATTTTCCCCCTTTGGGCTTGGGTGTTGCCGCGGCAATGAGAGGGAAAGAGGGGGAAAAATTTAGCTTCTCATGTAAGCCAAGGGTAAGGTGGTCATTTGGGTCAAAGCTTCTCAAAGAAGCTTCTTAATTAGGGTACAAAAATTTGAATTAAAGTGAGCTTGATTAGACATAAAGTAGATTGCATTAGGATAATGTGATAGGATTTCTATGACATGCTATTATCTAATGGATAATTTCTACAATCGACAGAAGTCAGTATTAATTTATCTGACAGATGAAATTTATACAGCATTTTGTTATTTGTCTATTAAATTTTCTCGAAAAATATGAAACTTCGTAAACTGTGTCCAGCCTCGGGTTTAGTAAGATCCTCCGTCGACGTTTCCACAGATCAAGGTTCTCGAGAAAAATATTTCATTTTCTCGGCTTCATTCAGTTTGCACACAAAATAAGGAATAATATTAAAATATTCCACGTTCTCAGAAAAATTCTAGAAAATCACAAATATTATAAAATGAACATTTATACTAAAATAAATAAATTTTGGGGTGTTACACATTTCCATAATCCATACATAAAAGTAACATATAACAATATTAAACATAAGTTTTACATAGAATAACTACCATATAAAACTTCGACCTCTCCCAAATTCAAACACTTGGAGAGAAGGGTCCTGCACTTGATCCTCCTCCAGATCACTAACAGATGGACATCCCCTTTGAGACATGTCATGATGTACAGGAACCTGAATAGGTGACACAACCGAGATCTCTCTAGGAAAGAGGTGGCGATCATCCCACAACTCCCCAATGGGTATAGGGAATTCCACATGCATAAAAGTATGAAAGATGCTCGTAGTAGCTCCAGGATAATTACCAATCCGAATTATGGTCACATCCCCTATGTACATAAAACACTCTACATCACAGTTGGAATGCCAGGCTTCCATGCCTCTATGGAACTGTATCCACATGCAACTGAAGAAAGCTTGTCCAGATGCCATCGCAAAGAGACAAAAGTCGATCCCAAACTAAACTAAGCTAATTCAACTCGCACTCTTAACGGTCTTTATCCAAACATAGACATAAGACAGAGTAATACAACAAAGAGGTGAAACATCCAACTTTCATTACCAATTATGGTAGTAAAGAAACATAACAGTGCAGAATGCCCACATAGCAAAGTAACAATATCGAACAGTAATAATCACATACGATAAAAGAAACAACAACAGAGTCTTAGATAATAAACAATAAAATAGTTCAAATAATCATAACATCATTAGAACAATAGTCCAATCTTCATATGAATGAATAAATACATAAATGCCAAATGATATGTTAACTCACTCTGCACGTGCACATGGTACCAAAAGTTCCTACACCATGGAGCTATGCATAAACATTTAGAGAGAATGATCAGGGAGTCATGTCAGTATCTCGTTAGCCTTAAAATAAAGTGCTTATCAGAAAAATAATCTTTTATGCAACATGGCTTATACATGGCACTCTCAACAAGATCGCGATATAGGACAGTGCCTTGGTCTGGATCGTCGGTGTGTTTGCATCGGTCTATCCTACAGTCCCAGTGGAGCTACCATTGTCTATTGTAAGACACCTATACCCACACCCCGACGTCTCTAAGGTCAACAATATGACCTATACTTAGTCTACTCGCACTCACACTAAGGTGTAATTCAATCTCCTAGGCATGCACCGCCTTAACAATAGAGTTCAACAGACTTTCACAAATGCATAATGATTCAATGCATATCATGTATATTCATCAATAATATACTTCTCATGAAACATACCACAATTTGGTCAAATTAAACATCAACAGAATTTTTAGTCCCAAACACGGACCCACAATAGCATAGTATTAAGTTCTCAAGAATGATAACATACTTTTTGAGATTCACTTCAGGGTTTTACTTTAATTAACATTCCTTATGAATTCATTTTCTTGGGAAATTCTCTTGAAGTCCTTATTCAATCTTCATTCCTTTAAATTAGTCAAGTTCTTTAATTTAATCAAATTATGCTTACTTACAAATATTCTAAGGTTTTACAAGTCTCACAAACTCTCTTGTTCTTCCCTTATTGTTCAAAATCATTCTAAGTCATAAGATAAAGTCTTGTTCTTTATTCTTTCCATTTTATGAACTCCTAATGAATCTAAAATTTTCCAATCATCTAAGTCTCCATTTTTTAGCACTACTTTTCGTGGCATTTTGCCTTAAGAGGCCGTGGGCCTCATTATAATAAAAGTCCACCCCTTTTTCTTTCACCACATTGTTGATCACTTATCACTTAATAACTTAAGTCCCAAGGTTGCACAAAAATCACAACTTGGACCAATAAGCCCACCTAGAGGCCGTGAGCCTTCCAAGGTGAGAAATCCCAAAACTTTTCCATTACAATCATTAATTCTTTAACACCTAATCACCTAAGTTCCAATGTCTCCAAAATCAACTTGAATCCCCAAAAAATTGCCTTAAGGCCGTGATCCCCAAAAATGGTAGGAAAACCCTACATTTTTCTATACATTAATCCAAACAATCCAATATACATTCCATAGCCATCAAGACACCCAAAGACAACCAATAACTCATACAAGTCCAAATAAATACAAAATCATGAAAACAACACAACCAAGAGAGCAATCCACACATGGATTCCTCATCAATAATACCAAAAATGTTTTCTCACCACCAAGATAGGTTGAAGAGAATTATCTCCCTCTTGCCTATGGAAGATAACTCAAGAAAGCAAGCCTCTTGGTTCTCTCCTTGAAATTTCGTCAAAAATCTCCAAGAAACCCTAGAATGAGCAAACTTTCATAATCACAAACCAAAGCTTGAAATGAGGAGTCCTTGGTCACAAAGATGACCAAGGAAAATGAAAAGAGAAGAGAAAATATAAAAAGTCATGAACTTTACCTTGAAACTTCAAAGCTTAGAGCTTTAAAGGTGGATGATGGAAATGGAAGATTTCGGAGGTGACCACCAAAGAGAAGAACCTTAGAATAATGGAAGGAAGCTAGAAATGTGATTGATTAAAATTTTTGTGATGGTCGAGGTGGAGAGTGGTGTGGTGCCGTGGAGGGAGGGGAAGAGAAAAAAGAAGAATGGCTTGAAGTGTAACACCCTAAATCTTCCTAAATATAAGACAGTAATTTTGACAGTTAACAGAATTCTACTGTTTAGTGATTTCTGTATACTGTAAATTTATTTTGATTATTCCGTGACTACTTTTGATTATTGAGTGTGATTTACTCCGTGTCAGGAAAATAATAATTTTCGGGCTTGGGAAAATTTTACGTAATTTAAATTATTACTGTTAAGTCTTAATTATTTTACGTAATCTGATTTGATATTTGTGCATTTTCTAATTTTTGTGATTTTGTATGTGATTATGAAATTTTTATATTACTTTGTTTATTTTAGCGTCATTCGTGGGCCATCTGTGGGCCTAGGGAAGTTGTATGTGTGCCCCGCATGGGTCCAAAAGGTAAAAATTTTTCTATAATAAGAAAAATTCGTACTATTGAGACAGAGACGGGGGATCTTACTAAACCTGAATCCGAAAATAGTTTTATAAACTTTCTTTTACTGTGTTTTGCACTGTATTTAATTATCGGGTGATAAAAATACAGTAAAAATAATATTCGAATAGCAATAGCAAATATAAAAATATAAAATTATACTACTTGGTCAACAATAGAGGTTATGGCAACTTTATGACTTTAAATAACAACCATCAATTTAATCAACGGTAGAGATTGGTCTTATAAAATGGCTAGGACCATTTATAACCGTTGGATGAAGATTAAATCAAAGGTGGAGATTTAGTCTTATAAAATGACTATGACCATTATTAACCGTTGGATGTAGATTTAATCAACGGTGGGGATGGATCATTTATGACCATTGGATATGGATTTAAATCAATGGTGGAGATTTGGTCTTCAAAAATGGTTACAACCATTTTGGACCCTTGGATGTAAAGTTTGAAGGAGTAATCTTGACCCTTCATTTTGGAGATACATTCAATGGCTAGGATTTCAAGGAGGAAATGATCCAATGGCCTAAATTAAGTCTTCTATCTATAAGCTAAACCTAGTAGCTATTTTAATCCAAACCATTGATCTAATCAATGGTTAAGATTGCCTAAAATGGTGGCTAGGAGATTTGTTGCATTTTGAAGAATGCATGGAAGGGGGACGATTTTGGTGATGCATTTAGGAGACGGTTTTGGAGAGTGAATGAGAAGCTAAAGCAAGTTTGAAGACCATTATGTATCACTTTGGTCATTATTGCATGAAACTTAACTTAGAAAAACTTTCTCTCTTTTCTCTCCCACCATAGCTACGGCCAAGCACTCCAAAACAGCCTTCCATCACTCTTTAATTTCAAACAACCATATTTCTTGAATCCTTACCTATTTCTAAGACACTTTGTAGTTTACACCAAGTCCTAAATCTTACATCTTGAAGGAGTTTTTCCTAGAGCAAGTTTTACGGTTCTTAAGGTGAAATAATGGAAAACTTCATTTTTTATCTTCTTTTTCATTATTTAAACCTTGTTTGATCCATGGTTCCTCTTATTCAAGCTTAATATACTAATTTCTTTGTGTTTGTTTTGTGTTCAAGAGACTTTTGTTGGTGGAGATCTTGTTCAAAATACAAAGCAATGAGCTTTTTGTGGTTCTTCAAGAGGTAAGAGGGAGATCCATCTCACCAACCAAGTATGGTGGTGAGAGATGGTTTATTTATTTGATGGATGTTGAATTCATGTGAGGATTCATGTTCATGGTCATGTAATAATTTGTGTGTGTTTATGTGTTTTGATTATTTGCCTATGTTTGATATGATTTGCATGATTTTGCATGATTTTATTGGTTATATGGTATGCTTATAATATGCATGATGAAAGCATGTTGAATATATTATGGTAAATATATATTGAAAAGAAGTAATTTTGGCTCCAAAGGCCAAGGAGAAGGCTACGATTTTGAGCTCTCAAAATTAGCGTTCATCTTGAAATTTTTCAAGAACAAGATAATTAATTTTTGGTCCCTAAACTAAGGTGAATTTTCAGCCAAGACACCTCCAATTAGGTGTTCACAAATGTATATTTTCATGAATGGTAAAATTGAATGATTTGAGAAGCAAGGAAAATAAACGAAGGGTTTGATTTTCAAGAAATTATGTACACGGTTTTTGGAGAAGAATTTTTATTAATTTATTTTGTGTAAAAACAAGAATGGAACTTAGTTGATTTAGAAGGAAAAATTCAAGAATGATTTCAATGGTCATGTCCACAATTTTGAAGGCTTGTAATGCCTGGATTTTTATGAAAACAAAGTCATTTTCAAAGTGGAATTATAACTTGATTTAATACAAGAAATTTGGAAAGGGAATCAGAGTGTTTTAACACTTGAAAAACGGAATTTTTATTTATGAATGGAAAAGAGAGGTTGAAAGTGTTTGAACCTCAATTTATTTTAAAGAGGATTGATTTTTAGAATTGATTTGGAATTATAAAGTATACTTTGGTAACTTGGGATTTTCTAATGTGTAACTCATTCTTTGGGTTTTGGATAGCGTTAGTAAATTTTAAAGTTAAAAACATTGATTTAATTCAATGAAATGATGATTTTATGGAATAAATTATGAAAAGGATTTTCTTGAGTAAGAAATGTGAAAAATAATATGAGAAGTCATATTATTTTGAGAAATGTTGAAAAGGAATTTTTAAACATTGAGAAATATTTTATGAAGTTGAAAAATGATTTACGTAACTTAAAAACATGATTTTTTTAAGCTACGAGATTGGAAAAAATGTTTAAATATTTCCACGCGATTTAAAAAAATGTTGAAATGTTTCTACGCGATTGGTGAAGCGTTTAAATATTTTACACGTTTGAAATACTGTTGAAAAATCACTACGTGATTTAAAAATGGGGGAATATTTTTACGTAATTGATGAAAACGTTAAAAAATCAATATGTGATTTGAAAACGTAATAGAAATGTTGCAGAATTGTGAAAACGCGACAAAAATAGTGCACCACTATAAAAATGCGATAATATGATTTTCGCAATTAAATATACAGTAGGATTACTATTGAACCAGTGGATGGACACTGTATGAGAAAATGATAAATTTTGTCTGTGATTGGCATTGGTGCATTTTATATGCATGAAATGGTGTATGGACACTGTCTATGAAATTTGCCTATGTTTGGCATTGGTGCATTGAACATGCATTGGAAAGGTCCGCGGGACTGTATGAGGCTATTTGCCTAGGAGAGACGTACACCTCTTGAGTGGGTGCGATTTGCGTAGTGTAAGTCACTTGTTGACCTTAGGGGCATCGGGGTGCGGGTTGCTTACATGGGTGGTTGGTAGCTCTTCTTCCCGTAAGTTTGACCAATGCAATACACCGATGATCCTGACCGAGACACTATTCTTAATCGAGATCATGTAAAGACTGTCGTGTATATGCTAGATGTGCAAATACAAATAAGAATTGTAGCACTTGGTCTGAGGCATTTTGGTATATACAGATCCTTCGGATCAACTTCTCTGAACTGAGTATTAACTCCATGGAGTAGGACATTGAGTCTATGTGTGCATACATGAAACTGAGCATTTATATCGGTATGACATATTAATTGAGGAATATTGGCTATGACAATTGTTCTGTTGTGAAATACTTGGATGATGATGATGATAATACTGTTAATGGCATAATGGTAGATATTATTTATTTTATATGTTATTTGATACATTATGATGATGGCATAATTGTAATTATGGTATGATATATCTGTATGGTATGCTGGTTGTATTATCTCTGTGCTACCATATTGGTAATGGCGTAGGTGATCTCACCTCTTTGTATATTATTTTGTATTGTATTTATTTTTGGTAAAGACGTTGAGCAAGGCATAAAAAAAGAGGGTGAAGGAGAGCAGGTTCCAGGAGAAGCGGAGTTTTGACAAGATGGCATCAAGACCTGCTTTCTTTGGTTACGTGAGATTGCAGTTCCATGGTGGAGGTGGAGCTGGAGCATGGAGGACTAGTCCCAATGAGAGGGGACTAATGTTTGAGGGAAACCTGACAGTTATTATGAGTTGAGAGTTTCATAGGAATCCTTTCTTTTCTGTAACTATATATGTACATCTTGAATTTTCACTGTCTATCAAGCAACATTAGGACACTAGATATTATGTTCCTATGGAAATTAGTATCGTGTCGTCCGCTCGGACACCTGTCCATAGAGCTTCGCGTCAAATAGGATTCCTACCTGTAGAGGAGTCTGAGGAGGACCCGTCTGAGGGTTCTGCTGCTTAGTTGGACTTGGGCGAGTCTAAACTCTGTTACAAACTATGTCTGTATATATTTAAGTGTGTTATTTAGTTTTAGAGAAATGGTCTGTATATAAATAATCCTGACCGTACGTTTGTAATGTATGATGATATAAATTATGTGTGATGATGTATAATATTTTATTTTTCGCTAAGTTTATTTTATAGTTGTCAAAGAAGAAAGAAAAAAATTTACAACTCATATTTTATTACAACGTCACATTTTATAACTTAGGGGTAATTTGGTAATTAAGTAACATAAATGTGGCACCCTACGGTGGGTGTTACATTAGTTGGTATCAGAGCCCAAGTTAAAATCTTTTGGGTTTGTGGCTAGGTCTGTCTTGTTTGTGTTGTGTGATTCTCTGTTATTGTTCTCTGAAAAGAAACAATATTGTTTGAAGATTGATCTTGCTTTCTTTGTGTTGTCCAGTTTGAGTAGAGAAAGTAATGGCAGGAAGAGGATGAGGACGTGTCAATACTGGTGCTGGAATAGGAAATGCTGGTAATGATAATCAGAACATGGCTGCAGCTGTAGCATCGATGCAACGGATGGCTGATGTCGTTGCACAACAAAATCAAAGGGCAATTGAGAATGCTAACAGTTTGTCTGAATTCTGTAAGAATAATCCACCGAAGTTTTGGGGAGAATTTGACCTGGAGAAAACTGAATTGTGAATCCAGGAGTTGGAGAAAATATTTGAAGGTATGGGATGTACTGATGAACGTAAGCTGACTTTTGCGACTTTTATGTTAGTCGGAGATGGTGAGAACTGGTGGGTAGGATCCCGAAGATTGTTAGAAGCTGAAGGAAGAGTTATGACATGGCAGCTCTTTAGACAGAAGTTTTTGGCAAAGTATTTTCCAGCAAGTGCGCGTCATGCTAAGGAGATAGAATTTCTTAGTCTGAGGCAAGGAGTAATGTCTGTTAGTGAGTATGCGGCAAAGTTCGAGAGCTTATCTAAGTTTTAGAGGTATTTCCAGATGCATCCAGATGAGGACTGGAAGTGTAGGAAATTTGAGGAAGGATTGAAGCTTGACATTAAGCGAGCTGTAGCAACCCTGAGAATTGAGCAGTTTCTAGAATTGTTAGACAAGTGCCATAAGGTTGAGGAGATTAATCAACAACAAGCGGCAAGAAATAATAACTTTGGACCTACAAGATTCCAGAGAGGAAAGAGTAGTGGAGGAAACCGTTTTCAACAGAAACCATATACTAAATCGGTAGGAAATCAGAGTCAGCAGCAGTTTGTTTGAGGAAGTTCTGGTGGCAATAAGGCAAGTCAAGCTGGAACTCCTATGTATAATTGTTACAAATGTGGGAAGAACCATCTGACCAAGGATTGTCAGCATAAAGGAATTGTTTGTTTTAGATGTGGGAAACCTGGACATTTATCCAGGGATTGTGATCAGATAAAGAGAGAACCTTCTGTGGGAAATGTACGTACTGCAAGGCCACAGGCGGGTGGTCGAGTGTATACTATGAGCGGAGAGGAAGCAGCGAAATCTGAGGACTTAATCATGGAGGAGTGTGCTATTGAAGGTAATCCTTTAACCATACTCTATGATTCGGGAGTAACACATTCTTTTATTGCATGTGATTGTGTGGAGCGTTTGGGATGACTGTGACTACATTGTCATATGATTTGAGTGTTGCTACTCCTACTGATAAGCCTGTGATAACTACAAAAGTATGTTTGAATTGCCCTGTATGTGTTAGGGATAGAATCTTTCATGTGGATTTGATTTGTTTTCCTCTTTCCAAGATTAATGTAATCTTAGGAATGGATTGGTTGTCTTCTAACCATATCCTAATTGATTGTTCAAATAAGACGTTAGTATTTCTTGAGGTTAAAGATCCTAGATTCCTAACAGCAACTCAAGTAGAAGCTTGTTTGAAGGAAGGAGATCATGGGTATCTATTGTTGTCTTCTTTGGAGGTTCAGTGTAAAGATGTCTTAAAGGATATTTTTGTGGTTAATGAATTTCCTGAGGTATTTCCTGAAGATATACCTGGACTACCACCAGAAAGAGAAATTGAGTTTACTATTGATTTAATACCTGGAGCTGGACCTATATCTATTGCGCCATATCGGATGTCGTCGGTAGAGTTGGCGAAACTTAAGAAACAACTGGAGGATTTGTTGGAAAAGCAATTCGTGAGACCTAGTGTGTCACCATGGGGAGCTCCAGTGTTGTTAGTAAAGAAGAAAGATGGAACTTCTCATCTATGTGTAGACTACTGACAATTGAACAAGGTTACGATTAAGAATAAATATCCACTTCCAAGGATAGATGATCTGATGGATCAATTGCGAGGAGCCGCAATATTTTCGAAGATTGATTTACGATTTGGTTATCACTAGATTCGTGTAAAAGTGGATGATATTCCCAAGACTGCATTTCGGACTCGTTATGGGCATTATGAATATCTTGTGATGCCATTTGGTGTGACAAATGCACCTGCCATATTCATGGACTTTATGAAAAGAATTTTTCATTCGTACTTGGACAAGTTTGTTGTTGTCTTTATAGATGACATTTTGATTTATTCTCGAAGTCAGGAGGAACATGCTGAACATCTCAGAGTGGTTCTCCAGATTTTAAAGGAGAATAAGTTGTATGCCAAGTTGTCCAAATGTGAATTTTGGCTAAGTGAAGTTCAATTTTTGGGACATGTGATATCGGAGGAAGGAATTGAAGTTGATGCTTCAAAGGTGGAGACAGTTTTGGAATGGGAAAGACCAATGACTGTAACGGAAATCCGTATTTTTGTCGGATTAGCTGGTTACTATAGACGGTACATTGAGGGGTTTTTGAAGATAGCAGGACCTCTTACCCAACTTACACAGAAGAACCAACCGTTTGTATGGACTGATACATGTGAAGAAAGTTTTCAAGAGTTGAAAAGATGATTGACTACTTCACCTGTATTGATTTTACCTGATCCGAACGAACCTTTTGATGTATATTGTGATGCTTCGTACCAAGGATTGGGCTGTGTACTTATGCAGAATCGTAAGGTGGTGGCTTATGCTTCAAGGTAGTTGAAAGTGCATGAGAGGAATTATCCAACTCATGATTTGGAGTTGGCAGCTATAGTGTTTGCGTTGAAAGTGTGGAGACATTTTCTCTATGGAGCAACGTTCACTGTTTTTAGTGATCATAAAAGTTTGAAGTATCTGTTTGACCAGAAAGAGTTAAATATGAGACAAAGGCGTTGGCTAGAGTTTTTGAAGGATTATGACTTTTAGTTTCAATACCATCCCGGAAAAGCGAATGGCGTGGTGGATGCGTTGAGCAAAAAAATGCTTAGTGCTTCTGTTATGATGATCAAGGAGAAGGAACTGATAGAAGAATTTTGGGATATGCGTTTGTCTGTGAAATTGACGCCAGGAAAGATGCTTGTAAACATGATCATCATTTCAAATGATTTGATGGCTAGGATACGAGATGGACAAAACAGTGACCAATATTTGCAAGAAGCAAAAGAAGCTAAGAGCCAAGGTGCAGAGGTGGAATTTAGTGAAGGTGCTAATGGAATTCTGAAGTTTCAAGACAGAGTTTGTGTGCCTAATGATCCAGAAATTAGGAGATTGATTTTGGATGAAGCTCACAGGAGTAAGTTGAGTATGCATCTAGGAGCCACAAAGATGTAGCAGGATTTAAAACAATTATATTGGTGGCAAGGAATGAAGAAAGATGTTGCTGAGTATGTATCATCCTGTTTAGTCTATCAAAAGGCTAAGGTGGAACATAAAAGACCTTCGGGAATGTTGCAACCTTTGCCTATACTTGAGTGGAAATGGGATGACATTGCAATGGATTTTGTGACAAGACTACCAAAAACTCGGAAAGGTCATGATTCTATTTGGGTAAATGTTGATCGGCTTGCAAAGTCGGCGCACTTTTTATCGATTAATATTAAGTACTCAATGGAAAAAGTTAGCTCAAGTCTGCATCAGTGAAATTGTTGGACTTCATGGTGTACCATCCAGCATTATTTCAGATTGAGATCTTAGATTGACGTCGAGATTTTGGAATAGTTTGCAAGAAGCGATGGGAACAAAGCTACGACTGAGTTCTGCTTACCATCCACAGACTGATGGTCAATCAGAAAAAATGATTCAGTCATTAGAAGACTTGTTGAGAGCATGTGTTCTAGAACAAAGTGGAGGTTGGAATGAGTTCTTACCATTGATAGAGTTCACATACAACAACAGTTTTCATTCGAGCATAGGGATGGCACCCTATGAGGCATTGTATGGAAGACGATGCAGAACACCGTTGTGTTGGTATCAAGACGGGGAAAGTGTTATGTTAGGACCGGAGATTGTTCAACAGACAACTGCGAAAGTGAAGATGATACAAGACAAGATGAGAATGACTCAAACTCGGCAAAAGAGCTATGCTGATAAAAGGAGAAAATCAGTTGAGTTTGAAGAAGGTGACCATGTATTTCTGCGAGTGACACCTATGACTGGAGTTGGACAAGTACTTAAGTCCAAGAAGCTCTCTCCAAAATTTATCAGGCCGTATCAGATACTCCGTCGAGTAGGTCCGGTAGCTTACCAGATTGCATTACCACCTTTTCTGTCGAATCTTCATAATGTATTTCACGTATCGCAATTATGGAAATATATTCCTGATCCTACCCATGTTATCGAGCCAGACACAGTACAACTGAAGGAAAACTTAACCTATGAAACGTTTCCAGTTAAGATTGAGGATCGAAGGACAAAGCAACTTTGAGGTAAGGAGATTTCATTGGTTAAAATCGTTTGGAATGATGTAAGTGGTGAAGCTACATGGGAACCAGAAGAAAAGATCAAAGAACAGTATCCATATTTATTCTAAGGTGTGAAATCAAGTCTATCAAGTTTCGAGGACGAAACTTCTTTTTAGAGGGGGAGTATTGTAACACCCCAAATCTTCCTAAATAAAATACAGTAATTTTGACAGTTAATAGAATTCTACTGTTTAGTAATTTCTGTATACTGTAAAATGATTTTGATTATTCCGTGACTGCTTTTGATCGTTGAGTGTGATTTACTCCATGTCAGGAAAGTAATATTTTTCGGGCCGGGAAAAATTTTACCTAATTTAAATTATTACTATTAAGTCTTAATTATTTTACGTAATCTGATTTGATATTTGTGCATTTTCTAATTTTTGTGATTTTGTGTGTGATTATAAAATTTTTATATTACTTTGTTTATTTTAGCGTCATTCGTAGGCCATCTGTGGGCCCAGGGAAGTTGTATGTGTGCCCCGCATGGGTCTAGAAAGGTAAAAATTTTTCTATAATCAGAAAAATTCGTACTGTTGAGACGGAGACGGGGGATCTTACTAAACCTGAATCTGGAAACAGTTTTAGAATTATTTTTTTACTGTGTTTTGTACTGTATTTAATTATCGGGTGATAAAAATATAGTAAAAATATTATTCGAATGGCAATAGCAGATACAAAAATAAAAAATTATACTGCTTGGTCAACAATAAAGGTTATGGCAACTTTATGACTTTAAATAACAACCATCGATTTAATCAACGGTGGAGATTGGTCTTATAAAATGGCTAGGACCATTTATAACCATTGGATGAAGATTAAATCAAGGGTGGAGATTTAGTCTTATAAAATGGCTATGACCATTATTAACCGTTGGATGTAGATTTAATCAACGGTGGAGATGGATCATTTGTGACCATTGGATATGGATTTAAATCAATGGTGGAGATTTGGTCTTCAAAAATGGTTACAACCATTTTGGACCCTTGGATGTAAAGTTTGAAGGAGTAATCTTGACACTTCATTTTGGAGATACATTCAATGGCTAGGATTTCAAGGAGGAAATAATCCAATGGCCTAAATTAAGTCTTCCATCTATAAGCTAAACCTAGTAGCTATTTTAATCCAAACCATTAATCTAATTAAGGGTTAAGATGGCTTAAAATGGTGGCTATGAAATTTGTCACACTTTGATGAAGCAAGGAAGGGGGGACGGTTTTTGGAGATGCAAAGGAGGGAGGGGACGGTTTTGGAGAGTGAATGAGAAGCTAAAGCAAGTTTGAAGACCATTATGTATCACTTTCGTCATTATTGCATGAAACTTAACTTAGAAAAAATTTCTCTCTTTTCTCTCCCACCATAGCTACGGCCAAGCACTCCAAAACAACCTTCCTTCACTCTTTAATTTCAAACAACCATATTTCTTGAATCCTTATCTATTTCTAAGACACTTTGTAGTTTACACCAAGTCCTAAATCTTACATCTTGAAGGAGTTTTTCCTAGAACAAGTTTTAGGGTTCTTAAGGTGAAATTATGGAAAACTTCATTTTTTATCTTCTTTTTCATGATCTAAACCATGTTTGATCCATGGTTCCTCTTATTCAAGCTTAATATACTAATTTCTTTGTGTTTGTTTTGTGTTCAAGAGACTTTTGTTGGTGGAGATCTTGTTCAAAATACAAAGCAAGGAGCTTTTTGTGGTTCTTCAAGAGGTAAGAGGGAGATCCATCTCACCAACCAAGTATGGTGGTGAGAGATGGTTTATTTATTTGATGGATGTTGAATCCATGTGAGGATTCATATCCATGGTCATGTAATAATTTGTGTATGTTTATGTGCTTTGATTATTTGCCTATGTTTGATATGATTTGCATGATTTTATTGGTTATATGGTATGCTTATAATATGCATGATGAAAGCATGTTGAATATATTATGGTAAATATATGTTGAAAACAAGCAATTTTGGCTCCAAAGGCCAAGGAGAAGGCTACGGTTTTGAGCTCTCAAAGTTAGGGTTCATGTTGAAAATTTTCAAGAACAAGAGAATTAATTTTTGGTCCCTAAACTAAGGTGAATTTTCGGCCAAGACACCTCCAAGTAGGTGTTCACAAATTTATATTTTCATGAATGGTAAAATTGAATTATTTGAGAAGCAAGGAAAATAAACGAAGGGTTTGATTTTCAAGAAATTATGTACATGGTTTTTGGAGAAGAATTTTTATTAATTTATTTTGTGTAAAAACAAGAATGGAACTTAGTTGATTTAGAAGGAAAAATACAAGAATGATTTCAATGGTCATGTCCACAATTTTGAAGGCTTGTAATGCTTGGATTTTTATGAAAACAAAATCATTTTCAAAGTGGAATTATAACTTGATTTAATACAAGAAATTTGGAAAGGGAATCAGAGTGTTTTAACACTTGAAAAACAGAATTTTTATTTGTGAATGGAAAAGAGAGGTTGAAAGTGTTTGAACCTCAATTTATTTTAAAGAGGATTGATTTTTAGAATTGATTTGGAATTATAAAGTATACTTTGGTAACTTGGGATTTTCTAACGTGTAACTCATTCTTTGGATTTTGGAGAGCGTTAGTAAATTTTAAAGTTAAAAACATTGATTTAATTCAATGAAATAATGATTTTATGGAATAAATTATGAAAAGGATTTTCTTGAGTAAGAAATGTGAAAAATAATATGAGAAGTCATATTATTTTGAGAAATGTTGAAAAGGAATTTTTAAACATTGAGAAATATTTTACGAAGTTGAAAAATGATTTACGTAACTTAAAAATGTCATTTTTTTTAAGCTACGCGATTGGAAAAAACGTTTAAATATTTCCACGTGATGTAAAAAAATGCTGAAATATTTCTACACGATTGGTGAAGCATTTAAATATTTCACACGTTTGAAATACTGTTGAAAAATCACTACGTGATTTAAAAATAGGGGAATATTTTTACGTTATTGATGAAAACGTTGAAAAATTAATATGTGATTTGAAAACATAATAGAAATATTACAGAATTGTGAAAACGCGACAAAAATAGTGCGAGATTATAAAAATGTGATAATATGATTTTTTAAATATACGATTATTAAATATGGACAAAGTATATGAGGATTTTCTGTGTGGTGATTTTATATGGATAAATGGTGTATGAACCTTGTATGAGACTATTTGCCTATGTTTGGGAGAGACGTCCGACACCTAGGAGAGACGTACACCTCTTGAGTGGGTGCGATATGTGTAGTGTAAGTCACTTGTTGACCTTGGGGGCATCGGGGTGCGGGTTACTTATATTGGTGGTTGGTAGCTCTTCTTCTCGTAAGTTTGACCGATGCAATACACCGATGATCCTGACCGAGACACTATTCTTAATCTAGATCATGTAAAGACTATCGTGTATATGCTAGATGTGCAAATACAAATGAGAATTGTAGCACTTGGTCTGAGGCATTTTGGTACAGACAAATCCTTCGGATCAACTTCTCCGAACTGAGTATTAGTTCCATGGAGTAGGACATTGAGTCTATGTGAGCATGCATGAAACTGAGCATTTATATCAGTATGGCATATTAATTGAGGAATATTGGCTATGACAATTGTTCTGTTATGAAATACTTGGATGATGATGATGATAATACTGTTAATGGCATAATGGTGGATATTATTTATTTTATCTGTTATTTGATACATTATGATGATGGCATAATTGTAATTATAGTATGATATATCTGTATGGTATGTTGGTTGTATTATCTTTGTGCTACCATATTGGTAATGGCGTAGGTGATCTCACCTCTTTGTATATTATTTTGTACTATATTTATTTTTGGTAAAGACGCTGAGCAAGGCATAAAAAAATAGGGTGAAGGAGAGCAGGTTCCAGGAGAAGCAGAGTTTTGACAAGATGGCATCAAGACTGGTTTCTTCGGTTACGTGAGATTGCAGTTCCACGGTGGAGCTGGAGCGTGGAGGACTAGTCCCAATGAGAGGGGACTAATATTTGGGGGAAACCTGACAGTTATTATGAGTAGAGACTTTTATAGGAATCCTTTCTTTTCTGTAACTATATATGTACATCTTGAATTTTCACGGTCTATCAGGTAGCATTGGGACACTAGATATTATGTTCCTACAGAAATTAGTATCGTGTTGTCCGCTCGGACACCTGTCCGTAGGGCCTCGCATCAAATAGAATTCCTACCTGTAGAGGAGTCTGAGGAGGACCCGTCTGAGGGTTCTGCTGCTTAGTTAGACTTGGGCGAGTCTAAACTCTGTTACAAACTATGTCTGTATATATTTAAGTGTGTTATGTAGTTTTAGAGAAATGGTTTGTATATAAATAATCCTGACCGTACATTTGTAATGTATGATGATATAAATTATGTGTGATGATGTATAATATTTTATTTTCCGCTAAGTTTATTTTATAGTTGTCAAAGAAGAAAGAAAAAAATTTACAACTCATATTTTATTATAACGTCACATTTTATAACTTGGGGGTAATTTGGTAATTAAGTGACATAAATGTGGCACCCTACGGTGGGTGTTACATTAGCTGGTATCAGAGCCCAAGTTAGAGTCTTTTAGGTTTGTGGCTAGGTCTGTCTTGTTTGTGTTGTGTGATTCTCTGTTATTATTCTCTGAAAAGAAACAATATTGTTTGAAGACTGATCTTGCTTTCTTTGTGCTGTCTAGTTTGAGTAGAGAAAGTAATGACAGGAAGAGGACGAGGACGTGTCAATACTGGTGCTGGAATAGGAAATGCTGGTAATGACAATCAGAACATGGCTGCAGCTGTAGCATCGATGCAACGGATGGGTGATGTCGTTGCACAGCAAAATCAAAGAGCAACTGATCATGCTCATAGTTTGTTTGAATTCTGTAAGAATAATCCACTGAAGTTTCGGGGAGAATTTGACCCCGAGAAAGCTGAATTGTGGATCCAGGAGTTGGAGAAAATATTTGAAGGTATGGGATGTACTGATGAACGTAAGCTGACTTTTGCGACTTTTATGTTAGTCAGAGATGGTGAGAACTGGTGGGCAGGAGCCCGAAGATTGTTAGAAGCTGAAGGAAGAGTTGTGACATGGCAGCTCTTTAGACAGAAGTTTTTGGCAAAGTATTTTCCAGCAAGTGCGCGTCATGCTAAGGAGATGGAATTTCTTAGTCTGAGGCAAGGAGTAATGTTTGTTAGTGAGTATGCGGCAAAGTTTGAGAGCTTATCTAAGTTTTCGAGGTATTTCCACATGCACCCAGATGAGGACTGGAAGTGTAGGAAATTTGAGGAAGGATTGAAGCTTGACATGAAGCGAGCTGTAGCAACCCTGGGAATTGAGCAGTTTCTAGAATTGTTAGACAAGTGCCATAAGGTTGAGGAGATTAATCAACAACGAGCGGCAAGAAATAAGAACTTTGGACCTACAAGATTCCAGAGAGGAAAGAGTAGTGGAGGAAACCATTTTCAACAGAAACCATATACTAAACTGGCAGGAAATCAGAACCGGCAGTAGTTTGTTGGAGGAAGTTCTGGTGGCAATAAGGCA
Organism: Ormosia emarginata; assembly: GCA_029884605.1. Taxonomy (NCBI): domain Eukaryota; kingdom Viridiplantae; phylum Streptophyta; class Magnoliopsida; order Fabales; family Fabaceae; genus Ormosia; species Ormosia emarginata. The sequence continues at coordinate 5,930,290 of JAQQTP010000037.1, forward strand.
AGTCAAGCTAGAACTCCTACGTATAACTGTTACAAATGTGAGAAGAACCATCTGACCAAGGATTGTCAGCATAAAGGAATTGTTTGTTTTAGATGTGGGAAACCTTTATCCAGGGATTGTGATCAGATAAAGAGAGAACCTTCTGTGGGAAATGTACATACTGCAAGGCCATAGGCGGGTGGTCGAGTGTATACTATGAGCGGAGAGGAAGCCACGAAATTTGAGGACTTAATCATGGAAGAGTGTGCTATTGAAGGTCATCCTTTAACCGTACTCTATGATTCGGGAGCAACACATTCTTTTATTGCATGTGATTGTGTGGAGCATTTCGGATTGACTATGGCTACATTGTCATATGATTTGAGTGTTACTACTCCTACTGATAAGCCTGTGATAACTACAAAAGTATGTTTGAATTGCCCTGTATGTGTTAAGGATAGAATCTTTCATGTGGATTTGATTTGTTTGCCTCTTTTCAAGATTAATGTAATCTTAGGAATGGATTGGTTATCTTCTAGCCATATCCTAATTGATTGTTCGAATAAGACATTAGTATTTCCTGAGGCTAAAGATCCTAGATTCCTAACGGCAACTCAAGTAGAAGCTTGTTTGAAGGAAGGAGATCATGGGTATCTATTGTTGTCTTCTTTGGAGGTTCAGTGTAAAGATGTCTTAAATATTTGGCATCTAAATATATATGTATATGTATGTTATTCAGATGTGGGTTTCTGTTTACTGTTTTGTTCTTACCGTTATTCATATTCCGCATTGTTAAAAAGGAAAAAAAATATACCGCCAATTTTACTCACATATTAAAGTACTAAGCATGTTAATTTTGAACTAAATGAACCGGGTCTTAATTGTTTAAAAATTTATTTTCCGCATTTCCTTCTTTTCATTTATGTTTAATGATGTGACGTTCCCTCTCCAAAAAGGGGCGTTACATTTTCCAGTATACATTAACCAATGGTTAATAACTACTGCTTATAGAGTCGGTATTTATTGTCTAATGGATAATAACTTTACCCAATAGATAATAGCTTTATCCAATGAATAATAGCTTTATCCAATAGATAATAAAATAGAGTCAAATCACTATAAAAGAAAATTTTGAAAACTATTTCTAGTTTTAGGTGTAGTACGCTCTCCTGGCCCTGAATCAACAACCCAAAATTTTTCAGTTCTGAAATTTTTTATATTTTTCCTGGCTCGCCCGCGGCCCACATACAGCTAGAAATAATGTTAAAATATTCACAAATTCAGAAAAATCCACAAAAATTCTCAAAAATCACAAAAATTATAAAACTCATATTTATTAAAAAAAATGAAATTTGGGGCATTACACCATGCACCACAAAGTACACAAAAACTCAAACAACAATACATTATTATTATCATTATTTTTTTGTGATTCATAAAAACGGATTTGAATTTTGCGCCTAGGAAAAGATGCGCTATGCAGAGATAGCACAGGATTTGGGGCAGCGCCCAATGGGAATGCCGCAAACCAAGAATAGGGTTTCCCAAACCCTTGCGCTGCGCTGCTATCCAGAAACAGGTTTTGCCTGACATCAACACTTGATGTCGTCGCAAACTAGAAATAAGGATTCAATAAACCCTGCGCCGCTGTCCAGAATGAAGTTTGCTTGACATCAACGCTTGATGAGTCCACAACCTGGATTCTAGAATGCCGTCCAGAAATAACATTGTTCAAAACGATGTACATATCACATATCTACCAGAAAACATTGCAAAAACATACATACAAAATAGATTCATTATTTCAAAAACATCATCATGGTTTCGCATACAATACATCAAACAGAATACGTTTTTGAAATGGTTTCAGAAATAACACATAAAGATCATATCTTTTACGAAAAGAAAGTAACGAATCATGTTATTTCATACAACAAGAAAACCATAAAAATTGAATCATGGTTTTACAAGTGGCTTTGATACCACTGTTAGGAATCACAGATACATCATGTAGTGGAAAACAGAATTCCCACCAAGCATCCATGCGAAAAAGCCATAATCTGAGTTTTTAAAAATCTTTACCTCTTGAAGCATGATCAAAACAAGTGACGTGAATCACCAACACCGTAACAACGACAATGCCTCTATGATATCCACATGAACAGACTCACGAATGTCCAACGTTGGCCAATAGGAGTCACACCTCTCTCTCACAATGCTAGCGGTGGAGAGAAAAGAAGAAACCTGTCACTCTCTCACTCACTTTCTGTAGGTGTGACTAGGGTTCTGTAATGCATACCTCGCAGCCCCCTTAGCAGTACTATTTATAATAGTGACTGCCTTAAGTGAGTGTGAGCAATAGTAAGGTAAGTTGTGCAACCCTAGACTCATCTGTTATGAGTCCAGTCCATGACTGAATCTCAGTCCAACATGGATTCTAATTACTCCAATTTAGTCTGCTCTATGTATGCGACCCTGCAGGTTCTCAAAACGTTGGCAGCAATTTTAAAATCCCATTTTAATATTAAAAGCAATGAGCAGTATCTAGAAACACGTCGCTGTCACCTAAGTAATGAGAATGTCAGTAATTTGACATAACTTTTCCGTGACCAATGTTTTAGTGTAGTTTAGTCTCTTTGTCCAGATATCTAGATTGAACACAAGACATGGAATGTGTCACCCCTGTATAGTTCAATCCTTCGTTTCCTGATATCCAAGTAGACTTAATAATAACAAATGAGATTGATATCTCATATCGACTCATTTGAGCATGGCCATGCATTTCGCAGTCTCACTCAATCAGGGGGCCCGAAGATATTGCTTCTGTTATGTAGGAGGGACAAATACTGTAACACCCCAAGAATTCGTATTTTATTTTGGTCAATTCTGAATTATTTTGAGTAATCCGACTCGACTTCTGTGAATTTTATGATTTTTAGGAATTTTTGGGAGTTTTTATGTATTTGATTATTTTAATATTATTTTTGGGTTGTATATATAAGCCTTCGTATTTTATTTCTTTCTCTCAATCCTTAATTATTTTTACTAATCTGATTTGATTTTCACGAGTTTTACAATTATTATGATTTTTGGGAATTTTTGTGATATTTTAGATATTTTGAATATTTTAATACCTTTTAGATATTTTAAGATATTTTGAATATTTTATTATATTTTAGATATTTTGAGATATTTTAATATATTTTGAGATATTTTGAATATTATATTATATTATATTTTTGATATTTTGGTATATTTTGAATATTTAATATATTTCTGATATTTTGGGTTGTATGCAGGCCCAGGGCGAGCCCGAAAAAATAAAAAATTTTATTAGGCAGAAAGTTTTGCACTATTGATTCGGAGCCGAGGGATCTTACAAAACTCGAAACTGGAAACAATTTTTGAAGTTTTATTTTCCTACGATTTTATCTGACAAATAAAATCGGGGTATGTTTTATTATCCATTGGATAATATCTTTCGGAAAAATATCTAGTGGATGATTCTAGACGCAAGCCTAGTCACCCACTCTCGAATGTTCTAGACGATGACTCATCGTTTGGTGGCTCACCTAGGTGACTAGCCTAGTGACTCACTATGTTCCAGAAGCGGTGACTCGCCATGTTCCAGAAGCAGTGACTCGCCACATTCTAGAAACGATGACTCGCCACATTCTGGAAGGTTGTAGAAACGCTGACTCACCCTGTGACTCGCCACAGTGAGTCACACGTTCCAGAAGGTTCCCTGACGACTCACCATGCTGACTCAGCGCTATGACTCACCATTGCTGACTCAGCTAGTGACTCAGCTGATGACTCGTCATGCTGACTCACCTGTTCAAGAAATTTCTACGCTGGCTCATCGTGCTGACTCATCGTAGTGAGTTGCATGTTCTAGAAACTTCTCTTTGATGACTCACTCTGTGACTCATCAAGGGCAATCAGTAGAAAATGATTAACAATAGTTGCTACCCAACTCGAATAAGAGAAAAATTTAGGTATATTTTATTATCCATTGGACAATAGACACTGATTTTATAAACAGTAATTATTGTTCATTGCTTACAGTATACCGAAAAATATCCTAAGCCTTCATCTTTTTCATGAAGTCTATAAATAGGAGGGCTTTGATTCATTTGCAACTTTGGCAAGAAGCTCTCACCCCTTTTCTCTCCTTATGCTCCACGGCCATAGCACCCAAAAGGAAGACAACCTTCATCCATTCATCTCACTTGCTCTCTTACACATCCTTTTCTCCAAAGAACCAAGAACAAACAACCAAAACTCTCTCATTTTCTCTCCTCCATAGATTTGGCCAAGTACCAAGAACAACTCTCCAAACTTCAATAATTCCTACCAATATCATTTCTTGAATCCTTTCATCAATCCAAGACACTTTCATGTTAGGAATTTCTCAAGATTCATTCATTTTCATCTTCCTATCAAGCAAAGAACACAAAAGCTCCTATCTTTTTCTTCTCCAAGCTCACGGCCAAGAGGCCATGGTTCTGCCATCACTCTTCAATAATTTACACCAACCATATATTTTGAATCTTTACCTTGTTTCCAGACACTTTGTAGTTGGAGTCTTGATCAAAATCACCTATCTTCAAGGAATTCTTTCAAAGCCAAACACATAACTCTCACCTTTCTTCTCTATGGAAGCTCACGGCCAACCCCACACCTTCCAAGCTTCAATAATTCTAAACAACCTTAGATCTTGAATCTTTATGCAATTCTAAGGAACTTTCATGTTGGAGATTTTTCCTAAATCATCCATCTTCATCTTTGTTCTTCAAGCTCAAGGTTTGGAGTTTTAAGGTGAAGTTTATGAAATCTTCACTATTGATTTCATTCTTTCCTTCTAAACCATATTTTGATCCATGGTTTTCCTTATTCAAGTCTTAGATATTAATATATGTATGTGTTTTGTTGTAAAGGAGCAACTTGGTGGTTGAAGTTCATCTTGAAGGAGACAACAAGAGGACATACAAGGAACTTTGGAGGTTTCTTCAAGAGGTAAGAGGGAGATTACCCTCATCAGCCATGTGTTGGTGGTGAGGAATGGATGTGTTTGTGGTGAAAAATCCATAAGGATTCATTCACTTAGTTGTTTAATGTCTTTCCTATTTATGTGTGCAAGCATGTCTATAGCTTTAATATTTTGTATGTGTTTTATGATTGCTTAATATATGGTATGTGTTCATAGATGCATGATAGTCATTGTAGGATATGAATAATATGTTAAAGATTTGCATGAGTGTTCCAAAGAACACATATAACTCATGGTTTTCACTATCCCAAAGAGAACCAAAATGTTCTCAACTATTTTCTAAAGCAAGAATTAATAAATTTAATTAGTAATGATTTTCACAAGAACGTAGTTAGTAGAAGATAATTTAAAAATGATTTAAACATAGTGAATTTTGGCCAACATGCCAATTTAAGACACTTTTGATCCAAATTATTTTCTAAAAGTAAATTATGTAATTTAATAAATGGGAACTCAATTTAATAAATTTAGAAATATAAAAAGGAATGATTTTAATGATAATAAATTGGATTAAGAATTTTTATAAGAGATTAGATGATGAGAAACAATTAAATATGATTTTAATACATAGAATGATTTTGGGCCAACATGCCTGCTTATAATGTTTCTAAGTTAAAGTTATTCACTAAGTATGGATTTTAATGAATTTTAGAGAAGAAAGTAAATAAACTTATTTTAGAAACTTAAATAGAGAAATCAAGATTGGATAAGAAACAAATTAAACACTTGAAAAATACTAACGTAAAGCTTATCTTTGAGTTTAAATTACGTTAACAAGTTTCGAGACATAATTATTTGTTATGATTAAGAAAAGTAAATTTTTGATAGAAACGTAGAAAATATTACTTAATGATTTTTCTAGATAAAATGTCACCAAAATTAATTAAAAATGGACTAATAATAGAGAAAGTTTCAATATAAAATTTGAACATAAAGAAAATATTATATGTAGTTGAAAAATACTAGAAATAACTTACATATATTTTAAAGTTATAATTTTTAAGCTACACGATTGAGAAAATGATTTAAAAATGTTATGCAATTTTAAAAATAGCAAAATATATTTACGCGATTTAAAAATGTTTGTAAAAGTGACGCGATTGTGAAAACACGATAAAATTTCTATGCAATTAATTGGAACAACAAGTTTTACTGTTGGGCCAAAGTGGTGGACCCGGACATGTGGAAATATAGTACGTTAGGTGGGAACGTACTGTATTTTGGACATATGGAAAATATGGTACGCTAGGTGGGAGCGTACTCTATTTGTGATTTATTGCCATTGAGGGCATTTGCATAAATATGGTACGCCAGGTGGGAGCGTACTGTATTTATTGCCATTGAGGGCATTTACGTAAATATAAGAATATTTTGAAGCTAAGGGTAATTTGGTAATTATGATTTTTATTCATGCATTGAGTTGTGCCAATTTGATTGATAATTGGTGATTTGATTGACGAGGCAAATTACACCGTGTTGTCGGTGTGATAAGCGTAGTGTGGTTCATTTCTTTGTATGGACTTGGAGGCATTAGTGTGCGGAGTATTCCACATGTGGACAGTTGGTCGCTCCTATGGGTCGTGGTAACTGGTAACACACTAGTGATCTCGACATGCACTATACTTAATCAAGATCTTGTAAAGACTATTTTAGTACAATGCCTGTAGTTACACAATATTTAGACTGTGTGCTACTACACGATGATTGGACAGTGGGCTATGGACACAATGTAAGACAGTGCAATAGTTTGGTTGGGCAGCCTGAGGTACTGATAGTTCTTTACGGATCATTCTCTCTGATGTCTGTGTCTAGCTCCATGGAGTATGAATGAGTCTGTGTACATTTGCATATGTGATCTGCATCTTAATGTGGTTATTTATATTCAATGTTGAGATATTATGTATGATGTGTTAATGTAAGTTATTATGCATGATGTGACTATATGGTTTAATTGGATCAATTGTTCTATCTGTTATGGTAATATTATTGCTATTCATTTTATTATGATGTATGCTTATTAGAATTATTTGTAAATTGATAACATGATTATATTTGTGATATTTGTGTGTATGGAATGACTTTGTCATTCGTATCAATCTTTGCTGCCGTATTGGTATTGGTGAAAGGGGATCTCACCTCTTTGCTATATTGCTTTGTTGTGTTGGTATTGATTCATATAGTAGGAGAAACAAATTCGTTAGACTTATGGGAGGCAATAATCTATGGTTGGTGACGGCATCGAGGAGTGATCTTCTCAGTTTCAACAGGATGCAGTTTGGTGGAGAAAACAGAACATGTATGTTTGGTTTTCTTATTAGTATTGTTACTGTGCTATTAGTAGTAACCGTCTTTATGTTTGCTACTGTTTCTTTGAGTCTGTAAATTTTATGTTTTAAAATGTTGTTGAATATTATGTTGTATAAATAATATGTGTATTAATCAGTTCAGTCTATTTTCTGTTTTACTTATAATTTTTGGTAAGTTTATGTTTCCGTGAAAAAGAAAATTTAAAATCCATCTTTTAGAACTCATTCTTTTATGAAATGATTTTCAAATTTTAAGTTGTTAGTCGAAAATGTGATGCCCTATGGAGGGTGTTACAAATACCATCTAGGTCACTCACATCCCTCTGCATGATTCGTGATATGTCCAATAATTGACTTTATAATCATCTTGTTACAGATGACATTTGACGGCACTAAAATACACAACTCCTCATGTAGGAATCGTAATGATTTCAGGTCAAAGGACCACATACACCATTGTCACTATGAAAATTGTAACACCCACCGTAGGGTATCACATTTTATATTAATTATTACCTAATTTCTCCAAGTTATAAAATAATAAATTATTATACAAATGCGAGTTATAAACTTTCTTTATTTTTTTATAATATAAACTTACTAGAATATAAAAATACTAAACAGGATCACCTAATAATTTACATCATATACATAACATAGGTATTGACAATCTTGAATATATTATACATACGAAGTTCTCAAAAGAAATAAACTTTACTATAACCGTAACACCCTCCGTAGGGCATCATATTTCCGACTACAAGCTCATAATCTGAAAATAATTTCATAAAAGGTTTGAGTTATAAAACATGAGTTTTAAAATTCCTTTTCGCAGAAATATAAACTTACTGAAATTTATAGGTAATACTGAAAAATAGATTTAAACTGATTAATATACATTACTGACACCACATAATATTTAACAATTATTTAGGAAACATAACACTTACAGACTCAATTCTAAACAGTGGCAAACCCCATGATGGGTCCTACTTAATAGCACGGTAAAACACTATCGATAAAACTCAACATACTTATCCGTCTTGTATTCATCTTGATGCGTCATGTTCTGTTCCTCCTCAAATCTGTACACGATCGAATCTGGGATGACCACTCCTCGATGTTGTCACCGAACTCAGAATATTTGCTTCTAGTCAAGTCTAAGAAATTTGTTCCATCTACTATACAATTTTAACAATACAAGCACAACAAAATAATATAACAAAGAGGTGAGATCACCTACGCCAATACCAACATGGTAGCATAGAGATAACACAAACAACACACCATACAAGTATATCATACCATAATTACAATCATGCCCTCATCATTATTTATCATCACAACAGACGTAATAAACAGTAATTACGATCCTGCCCTCAATGTTTTCCAAATATTCAACAATTCAATTATCATAAATAATAATTACAATAATGCCCTCATTATTCTCCAAATATTCAACAATTCAATTATCATAAACAAAAATTATGATAATGCCCTCAATCATTATTTATCACAACAAATATAATAAATAATAATTACCATCATGTCATTAACATTTTTCAAATCACATGATAATTACAATAATGCCATCAACATTATTTATCATCATCATCATCCAATATTCCTCAATTAATATATCACATAGATATAAATACTTAGATTATGCATGTGCACATAAACTCAATTTTCCTACTCCATGGAGGTTTTCACAATTTCGAGAAGAATGCTCTGGTTAATTGTCCAGCCTTAGCCACAGACAATCTCCAGTCTTTCTGGTTAATTGTCCAGCCTTAGCCCATAGACAATCTCCAGTCTTCGAAAAGAATCGTGTTCTTGTCGGGTATCGTTAATGCGTTACAATGGACTGCATCGCCATGTGGCACAGGGTACTTGCCACTGCCCACTAGATCGACCGCTGCGCCTTGACGCCCCCAAGATCCATCATAGATCTCACTTTTTAATTCTTATTCTCTCTTCGAGCATAAAGGCCATAATAACTATCAGCTATATTTCGTTCAATGCATGAATACCTGACTGCGGGATTTAAGGATGCAAACCCAAGTGCAGGTTGTCTCAAGCAGTAAATTTCTCGGGAGTCCGAGGTCGATCCACAGGGAATTGATGAAGAAAAAATTAATTGAGGTAAGAAGAGGATTTGTCACAATACCAAAAGTATTAAAACAAGTTCACAAATGAATTTAAGGGCTTGCTTGGGTTAGGAGATCCACTCTTGGTAATAAATTAAAGGTAAGATTATTTCTCTTTATAACTCAATTGAAATCCACACACAATGGAGGTTCCAATCGAAAAATATAACATTCAAAGTTCAATTATATATGTAATCATATTATGATTCCTTTAATTATCTACCAACATTTGTAAATGAGTTCAAGCATTCACTGTGCCAATCCTATTGTCTACAATAAATCAAGATCTCCATTAACAAAGAAGGTTTCTAAATTGATTGGAAACACAATAAAACACATATAATGTTCATTTAATAATATATCATTTAAGCACAAGAAATAAAATAATCTAACCTTATTTCATTACCCAAGAGCTTCACTCTTTCACCCAAGCAAGATGAAGATTTAGTTACTCATGGATAAGAAGAAAGAAAGAGAGAAGAAGAGAAAGATGAACATAGTTTCACTTTAGAACAAGAGAAAATTACAACAAAGGAAAACAACAAACAAGCACAACCACAAAAACTTCTAACAACTAAGCCTAACCCTCAGTGCCCTCAATGGTCAGCCAATGGTGCCTTTTATAGAGGATTAGAGATACAAATTGACAAAGGGGCTGATTAGGGGTAGGTGGGATGAGTGGATGAATGAGTGGAGAATGCAAAATGGTGAGGATAAGAGTGAAAATCATTGAGATTTCTTGTCTCTGAAATCATTCATTGCTTAAGTCATTGATTTCGTCATTTTTTGAGCCAAGTGGTCTTCATGAAAGTTCTAGAAAATTGTCTAAGCTTTCCAATGGCTCTGGAATGACCCAAAAATTCGTCCTACAGCTCAAGAAATGACCCAATTACTACAAACTGTTTAGGCCCAGTTTTAGCACCTCTGTTTTGACTTTCAGAACCAATATCACCATCAAGGAGCCCGAATCAAGTTTTGTGTTCAACATGAAAGTTTCAGATCTGGGTCTTAACTTTCAAATGTCCAAATTTCAGCCCAAGATAATTCTTGCAGCCCGAGTTATGCTCTGATTACTGTACACTGTTCAAGTTTCAGACACAAAACTCGTGTTCTGTCTTGCAAGCCCAATTAGCTCTACTAGATGTCTGATTGAGACTTTGAGCTCTTCATCAAAGTTGTAGAGCTCTCTCTTATCTTTCCTACAAGGTAAAATTCATAATTATAAGACATTTAGAATTCAAGATATGGCCGAAATACAGAAATAGCGTAAGACCAAAATAGTGCTAAAAAAAATCAATTAAGTCCAATTTGAGTCCAAACTTACAAAACATAACTAGACTTAATCAATTAAGTACATAGAGAGTGTAAATGACTAAAAATGAGGGTTGATTAATGTATAAAATATATGATCATCAAATTCCCCCACACTTAGCTTTTTGCACTCTTGGGCAAAACACATAAGACCAAAGTTAGGAGACAAAAAAAAAATGACACAGACTCAAAAGCTAAAAACTCTAAAAGACTTGATGAAGCAAGAAGAGCAACTAGAAATTCAAGGGATTAAAGCATTAATGAGGTAACATTTCTTCACATCTCAAACTAACAAGCAAGGAAACTTCAGTTGAAAAGAATGAATCAAGAATGATAGATCCTCACAGAATTCACTCTCAATCTCTCAAGTGTTTAAAAGGTAAGTATTTCACTCTATTCAACCCATGAACAATTGCACTACCATAAGCTTGCTTATCTTCTACTTCTCCGCTACTCAAAACACATGCATACAAAAATCAAGAGGACTTTATTCAAGGTTGTAATGGGGTCATGGTAAAGGAGAAGGGATAATATGGATATGAAAAGATAAATACCGAAGAGAATAAAAGAGCATTATGGTACAGTTAGAGTGGAGAAAATGTTTGAGAACATTCATCATAAAGGACAATCACCAACATTTGACTAATGTTTTGTTGAAGATCAATCCCAAATTGGTGAATTGAATTCATTGTTAGACTTGAACATTCTCCTTTTCTTTCTGTTGTTTCCAAGCATCCACCTTTATTCTGATAATCCTTTGATTGCAACGGTGTTCAAATATTTTTTTTTTTGGGATTATTTTGCACACACACCCTCACACTTATTCAAGAACAAGGTCAATGCTCTCTTATTCCCTAAGGTTAGGTAAAAACATGTTTTTTTTTTTTAAAAAAAAAATTTTGAAGGATGAGATGAGCTAAAAACAAGGAATGGTCAAACAAGTTCAAAGGGGTTACACAATGGAAAATATACAAGGATGGTTATTTGGTCAAAGTAGCTATTTTAAAATGCCTCAATCATATTAATGTATGCATGTGAAAATATAGCCTCAAAAAGAATCAAAGCAAGTTCTAGAGTAACAATTCCATGAGTAAAAATCACACAAGAAAGAAGAGAATGGTACAAATATTCAATCCATTCATCAATAGGCTCAAAATCTCACAAGGCATATTTCTATCATTCTCTATCCACCAATTCAACATCCATAACCAAGCATGTGAAATTTAAGAAAGAAGATAATTTATTCAATCTTGCTATGATTCCTGAGTTTCAATTGCTTCCAAGGATGTGAGAGTGCATTCGCTTGAATCTTTCAAAGGAAATCAAAAGACAAAAACTTTGTTACTTCCACAAATCAATACTAATTAATTACTACCCCAACTAAGATGCGTCTCAAGAGTAATAAATTATTTCCAAAATTTACTCCTTACTCTGCTATCACTAATTGGTTTTACTATACATAGGTTTCTGACAGTCATATCACTAAACATACTTCCCAATTTAGATACGTCTCAAAAGTAAAATTACTCCTTACTCTGCCATCATTCATTGGTTTAATAAGTCCATGACAATCATATCATACTTCCCAAAAAAGAAAAGAAAAAAAAATTAGTAGTCAACTATCCTTCCCCCCAACTGGATCACAACATTGTCCTCAATGTTAAAATATAGATGAGTAAAGGATAGAAGATATTACCTGTTGGAAAAATCTGACACAAATTTAAACAAAAACAAAGTACAATAAATAAAATCAAAAGAAAAGCTATAAACGAAGTGTCAAATCTGGCTCCTTTTTCATCCCGTTTCCCTCACTGCTTTCTGCTGACCAATCTATCTGAGCTATTGCTGGCTCAGGTTTATGAACAAAAGCTTGTAATTTATCAATCAACTCATCAATAGTGAAAGTAGAGATAAGAAGTTGTCTTGTCGAAGGTGTGATAAATTTCTGTTCCACAGCATGGTCAAGAAAGATTAACAAAATATCAAAGAAATTATTTACATTCAACAAACCTATGGGTTTATGGTGGATGTTCAGTTGGGCCCAAGAGACAATTTGAAAAACTTCTTCCAAGGTACCAAAATCACCTGGTAAGGCAATGAATGCATCAGAGTTTTCGAGCAATATCTTCATTCATTCATGCATTGATGATACCTTAAGTTCCTCTCCAATTGTCTTTCCAGTGATGTTCTGTTGAGCTAAAGGTTCAGGAATGACACCTAAAACCTGACTGCCTCCTATATATGCAGCAAGTGATACAGCCCCCATTAACCCACGACAACCTCCCCCATATACAAGATGAATATTCCTCGCAGCAAGTGATCGACCAAGAGTGGTAGCTGCGTTTACAAACTCTAAACCCTTCCCATACTTAGATCCACAAAATACACAGATATTTTTAAGTTGATGAACAGAAACACCTTCCATTTCTATTCTCACCTTCCCTTTGATTGATTCTGAGTTGGAGGAAAGTGGAGAAAGTGGAGTGTTTAAATAGGAAAAAGAATGGAAAGGGTAATAATTGTACCTATAAGGGTAGGTTGGCTGTTGTCAGAAGAGTTTGAAATTAAGGAACACAGAATCTTTTTTTTTTTTTTTTTGTTTTGCTTTTTGTTTTGTTTTGTTTTTGTTTTTGACTTCAAGAAAACCATCAGGGTAAAGAAGTTTAGAAACCCCTGAAGGACCCTGCTCAAAGGATCGTCTATCCAAAACCAAAATATAGCAAAATCATACAAAGATAAAAGAAATATAATAGCAAATGATGATATACCTGTATGTACTGCTTTCATGGCGTATCTTTATACTGTGCGTCATGAGTGCAGTAGTGGCATATCTTTATACTGCGTATCACCCGGTCTGATGAGACACTCATGAATTTTTTAAGGACCGGCGTGCAAAGGTCCACCCGAGTCAATGACGGGTCACCAAAGGCATGCGGCTCCACAACTAATTAAAGCCATAGTACTCCTTCCGAATCGCCCTTGTTCAAACTTTTTTTTCTTTTTTTTTTTTTCTTTTTTTTTGAATTTTTTTTTTGAAAGATGACATGAAGAAGAAGAAGATGATATGTACAGATTGTTGTGGATATGGCTCACATCTGCCTCTGGTTTAACGTCCAGTAACGGCTTAAACGCCTTCTATGAGTCAAGGATAAGCTTCCCATCCAATTTTCTTATAAATTAGCAAACAGGGTCTTTTAGAGTTAGATTCCCAAGACTGTAGCATTTTTCTTCATCCTTGAAGAGATTCCACAAATTAAGAAGTTCACGATGCACCAATCCACAAGAATGCGTCTCAAGAGTCAATAAGATATCATCTAATGACTCCTTACACAGTCCATTCTTAATGAAGAAAATTTTATCTTCTCTATTTGCGAAAACCATCTCCAAAGTACGACATCGCTTGTTACAGTTCCATCGTCCACATTTGTAACAGACTTGTAACCTTTTTGCTCTTCTCCTTTTAGAATACGAACTTCTTCCAAGACCTGGCATGTATGAGTCAAATGAAATTGAAGACTCACCTGCTAGTCGGACCTTTGCTTCAATTATCCAGCGTACATCTTCTGGCATACCTTTGTGCATTAACAATCTCAATCTTTTACATCGAACTTTGTAGATTTTTTTCAGAGCATTTAGAGGGAGAGAAGAAAAATGTTTTCTCAGGTTTGAAAGAATGACATCCATTTTAAGGAAGAAGAAGGATTCAGTTATTTTGGGAAACTGAAAAACAAACCGACTTGAGAGTCACGGAGTACCGTATCTGCCACTTAACCGACAACACAAAGAACTGCAAAAACAAGGCAACAAAATTAGAGTGCATTTTATTCATAACAAGGATCAAAAAGAGAGATGAATTCTAACTCATTAACTTAGTTTTCCAGAAATGGTTTGAGCCTTTGTCCATTAACTTTAAACACATTACCATTCCTAGGATTCTCAATATCTACAGCTCCATGAGGATACACGTGTTTGACAACAAAAGGACCACTCCACCTAGATCTCAATTTTCCAGGGAATAGGTGCAGGCGAGAATTATAAACCAGAACTTTTTGACCAATTTCAAAAGATTTTCTCAAAATTGTCTTATCATGAAAAGCTTTTGTTCTGGCTTTATAAATCTTTGAGTTCTCATATGCATCATTTCTCAATTCCTCAAGTTCATTCAATTGTAATTTGCGTATCTTACAAGCATCATCAAGATTTAGATTAAAAGCTTTAATGGCCCAAAATGCTTTATGTTCCAATTCTACAGGCAAGTGACGAAGTTTTCCATAGACTAACCGATAGGGTGACATACCCAAAGATGTTTTGAAAGCAGTACAGTAAGCCCAAAGTGCATCGTTTAGTCTTAAAGACCAATCTTTACGATTTGGGTTAACCGTTTTTTCCAAAATTTGTTTAATCTCCCTATTTGCCAATCCAACTTGTCCACTTGTCTGAGGGTGATAAGGGGTGGCAATTTTGTGTGTAATACTATATTTTTTCATTAAAGATTCAAATGGTTTATTGCAAAAATGTGTTCCCCCATCACTTATGATAGCTCGAGGGATTCCAAATCGACACAAGATATTTTCTTTTAAAAATTTGAGAACAGTTTTATGATCATTGTGTCAGCATGGAATCGCCTCAATCCATTTTGAAACATAATCAACTGCAACCAAAATATACACAAATCCAAATGAAGATGGAAATGGACCCATGAAATTAATTCCCCAACAATAAAAAATTTCAATGACAAGGATGGAGTTCAGAGGCATCATGTTTCTTTTTGAAATTGAGCCCAACTTTTGACAATTTTCACAACTTTTACAAAAAGTATAGCAGTCCTTAAATAAAGTGGGCCAATAAAATCCACACTGCAAGATTTTCGCAGCTGTTTTCTTTGAAGAGAAGTGACCTCCACATGCATCCGAGTGACAAAATTTAATGACACTACCTACCTCACTGTCGGGCACACATCTCCAAAAGATTTGATCAAAGACAATATTTGAACAAGTATAGGTCATCCCAATAAAAATTTTCACCTCTGTCAAAAATTTCCTTCTATCTTGGTGCGTCCATTGAGGCGGCATCTTTCCTGTTACAAGAAAGTTGACTATGTTAGCAAACCAAGGCATGGAATTAACAAAAAATAAAAATTCATCAGGAAAAGAATCATTGATAGGTGTGCTATCAAAAGGTGAGCCTATTGTAAGTCTGGACAACTAATCAGCGACAACATTTTCGGCTCCTTTCTTATCTTTTATTGTGATGTTGAATTCTTGAAGCAACAAGATCCACCGTATCAATCTTGGTTTGGCATCCTGCTTAGACATCAAATATCTAACAGCAGAATGATCAATGAAAATCACAATAGAAGAGCCAATTAAGTAAGATCAAAATTTGTCCAGTACAAAAATTACAGCAAGTAGTTCTTTTTCAGTAGTGGTGTAATTCATTTGTGCACTGTTTAAAGTTCTACTTGCGTAACAAATCACATGAGACTTACCTTCCTTTCTTTGGCCTAAAACAGCGCCCACAACAAAATCACTAGCATCACACATTAATTCAAAAGGCAAGGACCAGTCAGGAGATTGCATGATAGGAGCAGATGTCAGAAGACTAATTAATTTTTCAAAAGATTTTTGACATTCTTGAGTCCAATCAAATGGTGCATCTTTCAACAGAAGATTACATAGTGGTCTAGATATGGCACTAAAGTCCTTAATGAATCTTCTGTAAAATCCCACATATCCTAAAAAGGAATGAACTTCTCTAACTGTTTTTGGGGAAGGCAAATGAGCAATTAATTCAACTTTGGCCTTATCAACTTCAATTCCTTTAGAAGAAATCACATGACCTAACACTATTTCTGAGGTAACCATGTAATGACATTTTTTCCAGTTTAGCACAAATCCTTTTTCTTCGCATCTTTTAAGAAGTTTTTCCAAATTATCAAGACAATTTTCAAAAGAATTTCCAAAAACTGTCAAATCATCCATGAAAACCTCTAAATAATACTCAATCATGTCACTAAAAATGCTTAACATGCATCTTTGAAATGTTGCCGGAGCATTACAAAGGCCAAAAGGCATTCTTCTATATGCAAAAGTACCAAAAGGACATGTAAAAGTGGTCTTTTCTTGATCTTCCAATGCAATTGGTATTTGATTATAACCCAAAAAACCATCAAGAAAACAGTAGTATGGATGTCCTGCTACCCTTTCTAGAATTTGATCAAGAAATGGCAAGGGAAAATGATCTTTCCTAGTAGCAGCATTTAATTTTCTAAAATCAATACACATACGCCAACTAGATGAGACTCGCGTAGGTATTAATTCTCCCTTATCATTTTCAACCACTGTTATTCTAGATTTCTTAGGCACAACTTGTGTAGGACTTACCCATTGACTATCAGAGATAGGATAGATAATTCTAACATCACTTCAGCTCTAACTACCTCTTTCATGTGTGGATTTAATCTTCTTTGAGGTTGTTGAGAAGTTTTAGCATTATCCTCTAAATGTATTCTATGTGTACAAATCAATGGATTAATGCCTTTTATGTCCTTTAATGTCCATCCAATTGCATTTTTATGCCTTTTAAGTACTTCTGTTAACATACCTTCTTATTCTTGATCGAGACGAGGAAATTACCACTTGGAAAGTTTTGCTTTTCTCCCAAAAATATGTACTTCAACCCACAGTAATGGCTTTAGTTCCGGTGTGGGTACTTCTTCATGGGCATTATCATTCATGGGTGTTAGCTCTTCAAATCTTGGTTTCCATCCCTTGTACTCTATTGCCTGTGTACAATCAAGCAAAGAACATATTTCAGAGATATCATCTTCTAATTGCATGCCTGAATCCAATGAATTGACTAAACAAATTTCTAATGGGTCAGAAGAACTCTTTGTTTGAAGATGATCATCTATAATGGCTTCAATTCCTTCAACTTCCTCTTTTTCATCAAGGGCTTCCTGTGGTTGCTTGCACATGTTAAAAACATTAAGCTCTAGTGTCATGTTTCCAAATGTTAGCTTCACCACTCCATTTCTGCAATTTATCAAAGCATTAGATGTTGCTAAAAATAGTCGGCTTAAAATAACAGGAATTGACTTGCAACTATCAACCATAGGTTCAGTATCCAAGACAATTAAATCCACAGGATATATGAATTTATCAACTTGAACCAACACATCTTCCACTATTCCTCTTGGAATTTTAATTAATCTATCTGCAAGTAGAAGAGTTACAGAAGTTGGTTTTAACTCACCTAAGTTGAGTTGCTCGATAAACTGAATATGGAAGCAAATTGACACTAGCACCAAGATCAAGTAAAGCTTTTTCAATTTTATGTTCTCCAATAATGCATGAAACTGTAGGACAACCAGGGTCTTTATATTTCAATGCATTATTATTTTGAAGAATGGAGCTTACCTGTTCTGCCAAAAATGCTTTCTTTTTCACATTTAATTTCCTTTTAACAGTGCATAAGTCCTTCAAATATTTAGCATAAGAAGGAATCTGTTTGATAGCATCTAACAGAGGAATATTGATCTTCACTTGTTTCAAAATTTCAAAAATTTCAGTGCGGTGGTCCAATTTCTTTGGGTTATTCAATGCTTTGAGGGAATGGGGGTGAAGGCGAGAGTTTGGTCGCCTTTTGGTCAGCTTCTTCATTTTCTTGGGGAATTGGTTCATCTTCTTTCTCACAATATTCAGGAATTTGTTTTTCAACAACCTTTCCACTCCTAAGAGTTATCACCGACTTGACTTGGTCCATTTGTTGGTTTTCTGAACTCCCATCATTTAGACTGTACTGACCTTTGGGATTTGGTTGAGGTTGAGAAGGAAATTTTCCTTTCTCATGAATGGTGAGAGCAGAAGTAAGTTTGGCAAGAGTTTCTTTTATGTCATTCATGGTTTGATTGTTTTGTTTATTAATGGCCTCTTGCTTTTCTATGAATGCATGCAGTGTTTCCTCAAGGTTTTTCCTATATGGTAGAACATAAGGTGCATATCTTTGAGAATTTTGAGAGTCCTGTTGTGCCTAAGGAGGTGGTGGTTGCATGAATTGTGACTGAGTATTGTTCCTCCAGCTGAAATTCGGGTGATTTCTCCATCCCGGATTGTATATATCTGAAAAAGAAGAAGTAAATGGCTTTTTAAAATTATTCATTGCATTTACTTGCTCATATACAACTTCTTTAAAAACAAGAATGTTAGGACATTCATGTGTTGGGTGTAACACCCCGAAAATTTATAATTTTAGAATAAGTGATCAGTTTACAATATTTTGGATTTTTAGGAATTTTTCTGGATTTTTCGGAGAACGCAGAATATTTTAATATTATTCCTTATTTTGCGTGCGTATTAAGCATAGTCGGGAAAATGAAATATTTTTTCCGAGAACCTTGAACTATGGAAACGTCGACGGGGAATCTTACTAAACCCGAGGTTGGACATAGTTTACAAGGTTTCACATTTTTCAAGAAATCTTAACAGATGAGATAATAAAACACTGTGAAGAATTTATCTGTTAGAGTTGTTAATGCTGACTTCTACCAACTATAACTATTGTCCAATAAATAATAACATGTATTAAAAATATTATCACATTATTCAATTATAAATTTTTGTATCACCTCTATTAGTTTTAATTTCAAAAGAAAGATTAAATTTAATCCAAGCTTGTTATGGGAAGCTTCCTAGCAATTTCCCTTGTAACACATTTCCTCTCTCCTTCCTCTCCTCTTACTCCATGGCAGAAGTAATATTGGAACCTAATATTCACTTCATCTTCCTAATATTTTCTTTCTTCTCCTTCTCTTCTCTTCTTCTTCTTCTTCTCTTCTCTTCTTTTCACCACCGTACACACACTCTCATTGGAGATCATCTCCATTGTTTGCTACAACTAAACTCATATCTAGCTTTCTTCCATCATTCCAAGACCATTTTCCTTGAGGCCATCCTTGGTTCTTCTTCTTCCTCCATTTTTCACCATTGAAGCTAAAGCTTTGAGCTTGGAGGTAAAGTCTTAACCTTTCTTTCACTTTCTTCTCATTTTCGTTTTTCTTGGTCACTTATGTGATCAAGAACTCATTTTTCCATGGTTTGAGTGAACATTATAGAAATCACTCACATTGGTGTTCTTCTTGAAGGGAAAACGAAAATCTAGGGCAAGAAGAGGTAGCACCTTGTGTTGTCTTCCAAATAGGTAAGAGGGAGATGATCCTCTTCAACCAACCTTGGTAGTAAGGAAATGTCTTGTATGTGTGTTGTTGTTGATTTTTGAATCCATGTATAAAGTTCTCTCATTTTTATGTTGTTCTTGATGATAATGTATTTTGTTGGGTTGTATGATTTAATTGATGCCTCTTACATGATTTGAAGGTGTATTTGAGTATCTTGTTGATTAAATATGATGAGGAATGGTTTGGTTTGAGTTAGAGGACCTGAAGAACTCTGTTTTCTGCAAGTTTACGCGTGGTAATCGATTACACGGGGCTTGTAATCGATTACCAAGCTCTTAAAGATACAAAATCATGATTCTGGAAATTTGGTAATCGATTACGTCTGGTGTGTAATCGATTACAGAGATTCTGTTTAGCTTGTAATTGATTACAAGAGGAGTGTAATCGATTACCAAGCCTCTGATGTCATGAAATGGTGCTTCTGGGAATCACGTAATCGATTACAATTTGTGGGTAATCGATTACGGAGGTTCTATCAATTGGTAATCGATTACCACGGTTGTGTAATCGATTACCAGTGCCTTGAAGTTACGAAACGTGGTTCTGGGAATCACGTAATCGATTACAATGAGATTGTAATCGATTACAGAGGTTCTGTTTCTCAAGTAATCGCTTACAAGGGTGATGTAATCGATTACCAAGACCAAAAATGAGATTTTTGAGCTGGAAATGATTGAGATTATGGTTCTTTGTCCTTTGTAACTCAAACATAACCTAAAAACCCTGGATTCAAGGAATTTACCTTACTAAATTGTGATAGGAATATGCATTCATACCAATAGAGAAGAAATGATTTTTAATATAGAATTCTTGGATCTATGACATGGAAATTGTGGTATGTGTGTAATGAGGAATACATGTTGATACTGAGAATCATTGACGTAGTACTCAATGAGATAAGAATGATGATGTGCCATTGAGGCAATGTTTTAATAAATGTATTATTGATATGTCATGTTGGACATTGAAAAATGCTTATGTGCCATTGAGGAAAGGCTTATGTTGAATGCATCGTTGATGAACATACATGATTGGACATTGCATCAACATGCATGCGTATTGTCCGTGGGACATTGTTGAGAAGGCTATGTTGCCTAGGAGTTTGAATAACACCTATGTGCGGGTGCGAATAGACTAAGCGTAGGTGTCATATGTTGTTGACCCTGAGGGCGTCGGGGTGTGGGTGTCTCACAATGGGCAGTGGTAGCTCCGCTAGGGCCGTGGGATAAACCAATGCAACACACTGACAATCCTGACTGTGACGCTGTCCTATGTCGTAATCAACTGTTGAGGTGCCATGTGTGAGCCATTTTGCGCAAGTGTTTTTATGAGATGAGCACACTATATTTTTAAGGCTAACGATACGCTGGCATTACTCCTTGATCATTCACTCCGAAAATATTTATGTCTAGCTCCATGGAGTAGGAACTTTGGTACCCTTGTTGCATTGTGAGTTGTTAGTCACATGGTCCATTGAGCATTCATGATTGGATAATGTGTTTACTATTATGACAATGACATTTATTTGATTCTTGGTAATGCTAATGTTGCTAGTTGGCTATGGATGATGTTAACTACTGTTCCTTGTTGCTTTACTCTCATTAATTGCTTTCATGTATTACTGTACTTGTACATATAAATTGTGTCCTATGTGGGCGCTCGACGCCGTTTATTTTCTTGCTGCCATGTTGGTACTGAAAGTTGGGAATCTCACCTCTTTCCTATATTTGTGCATTCCTGTTTTACATTTATGTTTGATAAAAGATCGTGAGGAAGATAAAGAGGGACCATACCTTGATTGATTGACTTGAGCATCTGGATAAGATTTCGTCAGCTACGTAAGGGTGCAGTCGTGTGGTGGCATTGATACCTGTCGTGTCAACTGGGGCGCCGTGTGTCATGTGCATATGGGGTTGCGGCTTTGTCTGCTGGTAGTACCCATCCCTGGGTTACTACTCCTCCCCTTTAATGTTTTTATTCCCGCTGTATTTTATTTGACTCTGTAATTATTATATTCTATGTTATCAGTGATTCGTGAAAATTGGCTATAAACTATATATATAAAGAACGTGATTTCATTCCAATGGTTGTATTAAGGGTTGAATACATTTATAATTCATTCATGGCTCATATTTTCTACTTATGCATAAATGCGAAAAAGGAAAAGAAAAAAAAATTAAACTCTTAAATTTGGAAACTACTGTTATCATGACTGTGACACACCTGGATGTAGTAACTGTGGTGTAATGACGATTGCGCTGCAGTTGGTATATTTTGGTGCGTTACATTGGGTGCCCTAAGTCATCACAAATGTCACAAATTTCTTCATTTTGCACAGATTTAATTTCTTTTGCTTTTCTTAATTCCATGGCTTCCACCTTTTTAGCTAAACTGGCAAACCTAGCATTTAGATCTTCCTCTAGACTAAGGTGATATTTTCCTTTATTAGCATTTGCAAGATTAGATCTAATTGAATTTTCAGAAGTGTTAGTACTATGTCAAGATTGAGAATTTTTAGCCAACTGGTTCATATAGTCTAAAGCTTCATCAGGTTCTTTATCAAGAAACTCACCATTGCACATTGTTTCCATAAATTGTTTAGTTTCAGGAGTTAAACCTTCATAAAAGAAGCTTATAGTGCGCCATTTTTCAAAACCATGATGTGGGTAAGAATTTAATAAATCTTTAAATCGTTCCCAACATTGAAAATATGTTTCATTTGAATTTTGGAAAAAAATTTGGATTTGTCTTTTCATAGCATTGGTTTTATATGTTGGAAAAAATTTCTTTAAGAACTCACCTTGCATTTCTTGCCATGTGCTAATTGATCTTGGTTTCAAAGTGTTAAGCCAGGATTTTGCTTTATCTTTTAAAGAAAAAGGAAACAATTTAAGCTTAACAATCTCTTCAGTGTAATTTTGATCATTGAAGGCAATACATACTTCCTCAAATTCTTTCAGATGTAAATATGGACTTTCATATTCTAAACCATGAAAATTAGGAAGTAAAGAAATCATACCTGGTTTAAATCTAAAATTATTGGCATTGAGTGGAAAGATAAAACATGATAGACTAGAATTTCGAGGTGGTTGCAAATATTCACGCATGGTTCGCAACGGTTGATTTTTCGGTTCATCATGTACACTTTCATTGTCAGCCATTGTGTCAATTGTGTGTGATTGTGATTCAAACAAGTCAATATATAAAGTACCATTTAATTAATTTTAACTAAACGAATTTAATTTAAATCACGATACCAATTAAGCATAAATACATAAATAACTAAAAATAAATAAACAAAAAAATAATGTACAAATCGGTGTAACCCACCATTAAATATATAACAAAGGTGGGGTAATAAACTAACCACCCAAAAATAAAAATAAAAATAAAAATAAAGTGCGGAAAATTAAATAATGTAAAAGTAAAAGGGAGAGTTTTCCCCACAAAGTTAGTGCGTAAAATAAAAGGGAGAGTTACCCCAATCGACAAAAAAAAAATGACGAAAAAAAATAAATAAAATTAAAAAGCAAAAATAAATGACATAAATATAAAAGTTAGAAAGTTAGTATGTTAGCAAGTTAGTAAGTTAGAGTTAGATAGTTAGAGAGTTAGTAAAGAAACCGAAGGATCGGCAAGCCGATCTTTTGCTCCGGTGAGGGAGAAGAGAGAATAGGTTTTATTAAAGAAAACGAACCTCAATAAATCAAAACTTCAAATCAAGTCCCCGGCAACGGTGCCAAAAACTTGATTGCGGGATTTAAGGATGCAAACCCAAGTGCAGGTTGTCTCAAGTAGTAAATTTCTCGAGAGTCCGAGGTCGATCCACAGGGAATTGATGAAGAAAAAATTAATTGAGGTAAGAAGAGGATTTGTCACAATACCAAAGTATTAAAACAAGTTCACAAATGAATTTAAGGGCTTGCTTGGGTTAGGAGATCCACTCTTGGTAATAAATTAAAGGTAATATTATTTCTCTTTATAACACAATTGAAATCCACACACAACGGAGGTTCCAATCAGAAAATATAACATTCAAAGTTCAATTATATATGTAATCATATTATGATTCCTTTAATTATCTACCAACATTTGTAAATGAGTTCAAGCATTCATTGTGCCAATCCTATTGTCTACAATAAATCAAGATCTCCATTAACAAAGAAGGTTTCTAAATTGATTGGAAACACAATACAACACATATAATGTTCATTTAATAATATATCATTTAAGCACAAGAAATAAAATAATCTAACCTTATTTCATTACCAAGAGCTTCACTCTTTCACCCAAGCAATATGAAGATTTAGTTACTCTTGGATAAGAAGAAAGAAAGAGAGAAGAAGAGAAAGATGACCATAGTTTTACTTTAGAACAAGAGAAAATTACAACAAAGGAAAACAACAAACAAGCATAACCACAAAAACTTCTAACAACTAAGCCTAACCCTCAGTGCCCTCAATGGTCAGCCAATGATGCCTTTTATAGAGGATTAGGGATACAAATTGACAAAGGGGCTGATTAGGGGTAGGTGGGATGAGTGGATGAATGAGTGGAGAATGCCAAATGGTGAGGATAAGAGTGAAAATCATTGAGATTTCTTGTCTCGGAAATCATTCATTGCTTAAGTCATTGATTTCGTCATTTTTTGAGCCAAGTGGTCTTCATGAAAGTTCTAAGAAATTGTCTAAGCTTTCCAATGGCTCTAGAATCACCTAAAAATTCGTCCTACAGCTCAAGATATGACCCAATTACTACAAATTGTTCAGGCCCAGTTTCAACACCTCTGTTTTGACTTTCAGACCCAATATCACCATCAAGGAGCCCGAATCAAGTTTTGTGTTCAACATGAAAGTTTTAGATCTGGTCTTAACTTTCAAATGTCCAAATTTCAGCCCAAGATAATTCTTGCAGCCCGAGTTATGCTCTAATTACTGTACACTGTTCAAGTTTCAGACACAAAACTCGTGTTCTGTCTTCCAGGCACAATTAACTTTACTAGATGTCTAATTGAGACTTTGAGCTCTTCATCAAAGTTGTAGAGCTCTCTCTTATCTTTCCTACAAGTTAAAACTCATAATTATCAGACATTTAGAACTCAAGATATGGCCGAAATACAGAAATAGCATAAGACCAAAATAGTGCTAAAAAAAATCAATTAAGTCTAATTTGAGTCTAAACTTACAAAACATAACTAGACTTAATCAATTAAGTACATAGAGAGTGTAAATGACTAAAAACGAGGGTTTATTAATGTATAAAATATGTGATCATCAATACCTCAATGCAATTCTGTTCAATGCACGAATATCTCAATGCAATTCTATTCAATTTTATCATATGCTTCAATGCATATCTTTCAATTTCATCATAAGCCTCAATGCATATTTTTCAATTTCATCATATGCATCAATGCATATCTTTCAATTTCATCATTAAGAAAGTTCCCTTTCAGTACATCCGTTCTTTACAGTATCTTTATTGTATTTTCAATCGCGTATCACTTTTAACCTGTTTCCACAATCGCGTGACACTTTTGTTACGTTTTCAAATCTCATAATCATTTTCCAATGTTTTCTCAATCGCGTAAAAAAATTTACACGTTTTCCAAATCACGTAGCGATTTTCCATCATTTTCTCAATCACGTAAAAATATTTCATCATTTTTCAATTATGTAGTGATTTTCAACAATATTTCAATCGCATAAAAATATTTAAACGCTTTCCAAATTGCATAGAAATATTTAAACATTTTTCAAATTGTGTAACTCAAAAATCACGTTTTTAAGTTACGAAAAGTACTTTTTACCATTTTTCCACTACGTAAAATATTTCTCAACTTTCTAAACGTCATTTTGGCCTTTCTAAAAATTCATACCACTTCTAACTTCACTTTCCCATATTTTCTTACTCAAGAAAATCCTTTTCGCTATAAATTCCACAAAATCACCATTTCATTGAATAAAATCAATGTTTCAAATCTTAAAATTTCCTAACGCACTCTAAAACCCAACGGATGAGTTATAGGTTAGAAAATCTCAAGTCACCAACGTATTCTCCATAATTCTCAAATTACATCTAAAAATTAGTTCTCTTTAAAATAGATTGAGGTTCAAACACTTTCAACCCCTCTTTTCTTTTCATAAACGAAATTTCTATTCTTCAAGTGACAAAACACTTTGTTTCCATTTCTAAAATCCTTGTTCTCCTTCTCTTTAAAATTAATTCCCTTCAATTTCTAAATCATAATTTCATACAAACTTTCCTCATTTCAAGCCTTCAAAACCGTGAACACTCGCTCTTTGAAACCATCATATATTTTTCCTTCTAAATCAACTAAGTTCCATTCATGTTTTTTACATAAATAAAATCATAAAAATTCCTGCAAAAACCGTGAAACTCATGTTCTTTGAAACCAAAACATTTGTTCATTTTCATTGCTTTTCTAAACATCCAATTTTACCATTCATGAAAATATTAATTTGTAAACACCTATTTTTGAGGTGTTAAGGCCGAAATCCTCATGGTCTTTGGAACCAATTTTTTTTTTCCTTTCCAACAATTATTATGGCATACATAACATATAATCAACATATTATATTTCAAGCATACCATAAAAGCCATAAAAATCATACTAAACATGCAAGCACAAATAAATCATTGCAAAGCACATAAACCACATAAACACCCACAAATAATTACACAGCCATGGATATGAATCCTCACATGGATTCACCATCCACAAATACAAGATTCATCTCTCGCCACTATACTTTGTTGGTGAGATGGATCTCCCTCTTACCTCTTGAAGAACCTCAAAAGCTCCTTGCTTTGCTCCTTGAGTAAGTGATTCACCACCAAAAGCTTCTTAAAAACCCTACAACTTTGCTCTTAAAGAAAGTCCTTGAAGATGATGGATTTAGAACTTGGCCAAACTACAAAGTGTCTTAGATTGAGGTATAGATTCAAGAAGTAAGGTTGTTTAAAATTTTTGAAGAGTGATGGTGGGTTCTTGGCCTCTTGGTCGAAACTAGCTTGAAGAGAAAATGGAGAGAAAAGTTTGAAGAGCTTTGTTTTTGGAATGATCAAGAATAATCAAGAATAACAATATTTGCTATGGCCTTAAGCCATCACAAAACCGTCCCCCCCTCCTTGCACACTCAAAGTGTGACCAATTTCACTAGCCACCATTTTGAGCATTGTTAACCATTGATTAGATCAATGATTAGGATTAATATAGATTCTAATTATAACCTCTAGATGTAAGACTATATCTAGGCCATTGGATCTTTCTCCTTGCAATCCTAGCCATTAGATGTATCTCCAAAATGAAGGGTCAAGATCTCCTCTTCATGCTTTACATCCAATGGTCATAAATGGTCCTAGGCATTTTATAAGACCAAATCTCTACCATTGATTAAATCAATGGTGGATATCCAAAGGCTTCAACATTAAGCTTGCTTCCTATTGGTACATCATAAAGTTGTCATAACCACTAATGTTGACTAAGCAGCATATTATTTCTTTTTATCTGTTATTACCCTTTGAGCAATATTTTATTATATTTTTATTGCCCGATAATTAAATGCAGTACAAAATACAGTAAAAAAAATTTTTTAAAACTATTTCCGGTTTCGGGTTTAGTAAGATCCTCCTTCCCTGTCTCAACAGTACAAAAATTTTTTGCTACAGAAAAATTTTCACTTTTTTGGGCCTACCTGGGCCCACAAACAGCCCATGAATAATATTAAAATAATCAAAGAAACATAAAAATTTCATAATCATCCACAAAATCATAAAAATTATAAAACTTATGAAAATCAAATCAGATTACGTAAAATAATTAAGACTTAATAGTAATAATTAAAATACGTAAGATTTTCCCTGGCCCAAAAATTATTATTTTCCTAACACGGAGTAAATCACACAAAACGATCAAATGTATTCACTGAACGTTCAAAATAATTTTACAGTACACAGAAATCACTAAACAGTAAAATTCTATTAACTATCAAAATTACTGTCAAATAGTTAGGAAATTTGGGGTGTTACAACTCTCTCCCTCTAAAAAGAAGTTTCGTCCTTGAAACTTGATAAACTTGATTTCACACCCTCAGAATAAACATAGATATTATTCTTTTACCTTATCCTCCAACTCCCATGTTGCTTCTCCACTTACATCATTCCAGACTATTTTAACCAATGATATATCTTTACCTCGGAGTTGTTTTATCCTCCGATCCTCAATCTTGATTGGAAACATTTCATAGGTTAAATTTTCCTTCAGTTGTACCACATCCGGTTCAATAACATGAGTGGGATCAGAAATGTACTTTCGAGTTGCGATATGTGAAATACATTGTGAAGATTTGAAGTAAAGGTGGTAACACGATCTGATAAGCTACCGGACCTACCCAATGGAGGATCTGATACGGTCCAATAAATTTTGGAGTAAGCTTTCTTGACTTAAGCACTCATCCAACTCCAGTCATAGGTGTCACACGTAGAAACACATGGTCACCTTCCTCAAACTCAAGTGGTCTTCTCTTTTTATCAGCATAGCTCTTTTGCCGAGTCTGATTTGTCCTCATCTTGTCTTGAATCATCTTCACTTTCTCAGTTGTCTATTGTACAAATTCTGATCCTACCATAGCACTTTCACCATCATGATACCAACATAATGGCGTTCTGCATTGTCTCCCATACAATGCCTCATAGGGCACCATCCCTATACTCGAATGAAAACTGTTGTTGTACATGAACTCTATCAATGGCAAAAAATCATCCCAACAACCAGTTTGTTCTAGAACACAAGCCCTCAACAAAAGTTGCAACATTCCAGATGGTCTTTGATGTTCAACCTTAGCTTTCTGACAAACTAAATAGGATGATACATATTCAGCGACATCCTTCTTCATTCCTTGCCACCAATACAACTGTTTCAAATCTTGATACATCTTTGTGGCTCCTGGATGCATACTCAACTTACTCCTGTGAGCTTCATCCAAAATCAATTTTTTAAGTCCTTGATCATTAGGCACACAAACCCTTCCTTAGAATCACGTGACCCAAAAACTAAACTTCATCCAACCAGAACTCGCTTTTCGACGACTTAACACATAACCACTTCTCCTTTAGAATTTGGAAGACCACACTAAGTTGTTCAACATATTCCTTATAATTTTGAGAATAGATCAGAATGTCGTTATGACAATTCTGTCTAGATAAGAATGAAAGATTTTACTCCTATAATTTATAAATATTACAAGAGCATCCGTCACTCTGCATGGCATCACTTAAAATTTCCTTGTCCTTGTATCGCTTCATTCTCCTGCTTTTGCTCTTAACAGGAAGTGTCTCACACATCGCGTCCTCTTTCAATAGCACTGTGTCTGATATTATGACATGAATTTAAATAGGAATATCCTTTCTTGCAATTTGCGATATATGAAAAATATTATGAAAGATAACAAAAACTATCTCATGTGTTACCAGACATATCCAACAAAAAAAATTGATGTTGCCCGACTTTAAGAATGAGTTTTTCTGGGATACAAAAATTTTACTAAAATAATCTACAGGATATTGTTGGAAGATAACCAATTCGTTTCAAAGATCACGTCTGTTTATGAAAGAGATAAATAGATCAAACTAACACAAAAATTTGATCTATAACAATAATAGGATTATTTGAATAACTTGAGTAGCACGATAGACTAGTAATAGAAATAGAAATAAACAAGTCAGAAGATAACGAAGACACAGATAACTCTAACATATAATTGATCCACACAATCATATGCCATAAAGAATGGGTTGCCTCCAGAAATATACAGTATAGTTAAAGAATCACCTTCTGCGGCATAGTCTCCCTTGTTTAGGTCTTCAACTCGGAACACTCCCATTCCATTCGGGGTATCAACTCTCCTACTACCTGTTACTAACAGAAGACTTCATTTTTCGGTGGAACATAATCTTTGGAAATGTGTCCAGGCTTTCAGCACTTGAAACAAATTATTTCCTTGGACGTACAATCCTTTGTTAAGTGCCCCCTTCCACATTTCTTACATAACAGTAAAGACGTCATGGTCCAACTGGGTTTACTGCTACAAGCACTTCCTCCACACATTTGCTGCTTTTGCTGATTTCCTAATGATCGTAAATACGTTTTCTGCTAAAATCAATTTACCTACCTATTATTCCTCCTTTGGAATACCTAGGTTCCATGATTACGAAATCTTGTATTTCAAGACTGATTCTCTTCCATCAGATCCTGAACTTCAACTTCTAGTTCCTGCTGTTTAGCGATGCTCTCTTCCTGCTGTACTATCACATCAGTTGTCCTCTGCATTGCTCTCGTAGTTGCAACCATATTAGTGTCATGTTTCGCTTCCACACACGTACGTCTACTACGAGCCATTTCTTTTCTTCAAAGACGGATGAATAAAAAATACAATGGAAACCAGATGTAACCATTTCAAACAATATTGTTTCCTTTCGGAAATCAAACACACAGAGAACATAACACAAGCAAAATAGACCTAATCATAAACCCCAAAAGACTCAAACCATACTCTGATACCAACTAATGTAACACCCTCCGTAGGGCATCACATTTTCAATATTACCATCATGCCATTAACATTATTCAAATTACACGATAATTACAATAATGCCATCAATATTATTTATCATCATCATCATCCAATATTCCTCAATTAATATATCACATAGATAGAAATACTCAGATTATGCATGTGCACATAAACTCAATTTTCCTACTCCATGGAGGTTTTCACAATTTCGAGAAGAATGCTCTGGTTAATTGTCCAACTTTAGCCCACAGACAATCTCCAGTCTTTCTGGTTAATTGTCCAGCCTTAGCCCATAGACAATCTCCAGTCTTCGAAAAGAATCGTGTTTTTGTCGGGTATCATCAATGCGTTGCAACGGACTGCATCGCCACGTGGCACAAGGTACTTGCCACTGTCCACTGGGCCGACCGCCGCGCCTTGACGGCCCCAAGATCCATCATTGATCTCACTTTTCAATTCTCATTCTCTCTTTGACCATAAAGGCCATAATAGCTATCAGCTATATTTCGTTCAATGCACGAATACCTCAACGTAATTATGTTCAATGCACGAATATCTCAATGCAATTCTGTTCAATTTCATCATATGCTTCAATGCATATCTTTCAATTTCATCGTATGCCTCAATGTATATTTTTCAATTTCATCATATGCTTCAATGCATATCTTTCAATTTCATCATTAAGAAAGTTCCCTTTCAGTGCATCCGTTCTTTACAGTATCTTTACTATATTTTCAATCGCGTATCATTTTTAACACATTTTCACAATCGCGTAACACTTTTGTTACATTTTCAAATCTCATAATCATTTTCCAACATTTTCTCAATCGCGTAAAAATATTTACACGTTTTCCAAATCACGTAGCGATTTTCCATCATTTTCTCAATCACGTAAAAATATTTCATAATTTTTCAATTACGTAGCGATTTTTCAACAATATTTCAATTGCATAAAAATATTTAAATGCTTTCCAAATCGCGTCGAAATATTTAAACATTTTTCAAATCGCGTAGCTTAAAAATCATGTTTTTAAGTTACGAAAAGCACTTTTCACCATTTTTCCACTACGTAAAATATTTCTCAACCTTCTAAATGTCATTTAGGCCTTTCTAAAAATTCATACCACTTCTAACTTCACTTTCCCACATTTTCTTACTCAAGAAAATCCTTTTCGCTATAAATTCCACAAAATCACCATTTCATTGAATAAAATCAATGTTTCAAATCTTAAAATTTCCTAATGCACTCCAAAACCCAAAGGATGAGTTATAGGTTAGAAAATCTCAAGTCACCAACGTATTCTCCATAATTCTCAAATTAATTCTAAAAATTAGTTCTCTTTAAAATAAATTGAGTTCAAACACTTTCAACCTCTCTTTTCTTTTCATAAACGAAATTTCTATTCTTCAAGTGACCAAACACTTTGTTTCCATTTCTAAAATCCTTGTTCTCCTTCTCTTTAAAATTAATTCCCTTCAATTTCTAAATCATAATTTCATACAAATTTTCCTCATTTCAAGCTTCAAAACCGTGAACAATCGCTCTTTGAAACCATCATATATTTTTCCTTCTAAATCAACTAAGTTCCATTCATGTTTTTACGCAATCAAAACCATTAAAATTCCTCCAAAAATCGTGAAACTCTTGTTCTTTGAAACCAAAACATTTGTTCATTTTCCTTGCTTTTCTAAACATCCAATTTTACTATTCATGAAAAAATTAATTTGTATACACCTATTTTTGAGGTGTTAAGGCCGAAATCCTCATGGTCTTTGGAACCAAATTTTTGTTTCCTTTCCAACAATTATTATGGCATACATAACATATAATCAACATATTATATTTCAAGCATAACATAAAAGCCATAAAATTCATACTAAACATACAAGCACAAATAAATCATGCAAAGCACATAAACCACATAAACACCCACAAATAATTACACAACCATGGATATGAATTCTCACATGGATTCACCATCCATCAAATACAAGATTCATCTCTCATCACCATTGGTGAGATGGATCTCCCTCTTACCTCTTGAAGAACCTCAAAAGCTCCTTGCTTTGCTCCTTGAGTAAGTGATTCACCACCAAAAGCTTCTTAAAAACCCTAGAACTTTACTCTTGAAGAAAGTCCTTGAAGATGATGGATTTAGAACTTGACCTAAACTACAAAGTGTCTTAGATTGAGGTATAGATTCAAGAAGTAAGATTGTTTAAAATTTTTGAAGAGTGATGGTGGGTTCATGGCCTCTTGGCCGAAACTAGCTTGAAGAGAAAATGGAGAGAAAAGTTTGAAGAGCTTTGTTTTTGGAATGATCAAGAATAGCAATAATGGTGTCTTCAAACTTTGCTATGGTCTTAAGCCATCACAAAACCGTCCCCCCCTCCTTGCACACTCAAAGTGTGACCAATTTCACTAGCCACCATTTTGAGCATTGTTAACCATTGATTAGATCATTGGTTAGGATTAATATAGATTCTAATCATAGCCTCTAGATGTAAGACTATATCTAGGCCATTGGATCTTTCTCCTTGCAATCCTAGCCATTAGATGTATCTCCAAAACGAAGGGTCAAGATCTCCTCTTCATGCTTTACATCCAATGGTCATAAATGGTCCTAGCCATTTTATAAGACTAAATCTCCACCGTTAATTAAATCAATGGTGGATATCCAAAGGCTTCAACATTAAGCTTGCTTCCTATTGGTTCGTCATAAAGTTGTCATAACCATTAATGTTGACTAAACAGTATATTATTTATTTTTATCTGCTATTACCCTTCAAATAATATTTTTACTATATTTTTATTGCCCGATAATTAAATACAGTACAAAACACTATAAAAGAAAATTTAAAAACTATTTCTGATTTCGGGTTTAGTAAGATCCCCGTCCCCATCTCAACAGTACAAAATTTTCTGGCTGCAGAAAATTTTTCACTTTTTCAGGCCCACTTGGACCCACGTACAGCCCCTTGGGCCCACGTACAGCCCATGGATAATATTGAAATAATCAGAGAAACATAAAAATTTCATAATTATCCACAAAATCATAAAAATTATAAAACTTACGAAAATCAAATCAGATTACGTAAAATAATTAAGACTTAACAGTAATAATTAAAATACGTAAGAATTTCCCCGACCTGAAAATTATTATTTTCCTAACACGGAGTAAATCACATAAAATGATCAAATGTATTCACCGAATACTCAAAATAATTTTACAGTATACAGAAATCACTAAGCAGTAGAATTCTATTAACTGTCAAAATTACTGTGAAATAGTTAGGAAATTTGGGGTGTTACAATAACCACTACTATTGGCCCAAGTATACACGTCTATGGAGCAGAACCCTCAGACTATTCCTCCTCAAGATCCTCCTCTGTCTCCTCGGAAGATAAAAACCCTGGGTGATAGGTAGTCCTACGGACAGAAGTCCGGGCGGACAATACTTCACTGACTTCCTTAGGGGTGCGGTAACGACTACCCCAAAACTGCCTAATGGACAAGGGAAACTCTAGGTGTACATACACATCAATAGAAAAGAATGGAATTCTGTGATATATCCTAATTAGAGATATTGTTAACTCTCCAACATAAATAAGACCCTCCTCAATAAGGCTAAGACGCCAGGCTTCAGCGCCACCATGAAACAGCAGCCTCACATAACCAAAGAAAACTAGGTCTCGACACCATAACAAGCAAAATAATTCTAATAGAATTGTGATGCTCCTGCCTCCTCTTCTTCACCGTCTTTACCAAATATAAACATAAATAGAACCATACAATAAAGAGGTGAGATCACCTACACCATTACCACCATAGCAGTAGAGAGACAGGAATGATAGTAATGTCATATAGATATAGCAAATAAAGAATATAGTTATGGCATCAAGCATTAATCAATATTAACAAATAAAACATCACAAAGATATATATATATATATATATATATATATATATATATATATATATATTCAGATGATGAACATGTATACATACTCAATTTCCTACTCCATAGAGCTAAACACAACTCAGAAAGAATGTACTAGAAGATCTGTCTATATCATAGTTGCCTCAGACTAAGTGCTATAAATTTTTATCAACGTGCACATCAGGCATTATACAAGATAGTCTATGCCAGGTCTTGATTAAGAATAGTGTCTCGGTCCGGATTATCGGAGCATTTCATCGGCCTGATCCATGGTACAGTGGGGCTACCAACTACCCATTGTGGAAAACCCGCACCCCGACGCCCTTAAGGTCAACAAGTGACCTACACTATGCCTATCGCACCCATATTAAGGTGTAATTCAACTCCTAGGCCATCGGCCTTACATTTTTCATTGGACTTTTACATTGCATGTTTAATGCGTAAGAAGCCAATTACAGGCTAAAGTCACAAATTATAATTTTGGGTCCCACACGTTGACCCAACAGTAATTCTATAGTACTTTCAATCGCGTAGCCATTTTATCACGTTTTCAAATTCGCGTAATATTTCTGTCGCGTTTTCAAATCGCATAAATATTTTTCAACATTTTCTCAATCGCATAAAAATATTTTGACATTTTCTAAATCGCGTAGCTCAAAAATCTACGTTTTTGAAATGCGTAAGGTTTTTCTATTGTTTTTCACTGTATAAAATATTTTTTGACATTTTAAATTCAATTTTGAAACTTTCTACGTTTAAAACATAATTTGGACTTCAAATCCTCATTTTTCTCAATAAAACACAATTAAATAATACTTTATGTCGTTTTTTTCTCAAAATCTGTGTTACTTTAATTTAATAAAATCTTTCCTATATATTTTACTAACAATCTTGCTTAACTAAATACTTCAAATTAATATTTCACTTTAAATCTATAATTTCTATCTTTATTTCTAAAAATCAACATTTGTGAAATAATAAAACTTATTTATTTCATGTTTCCATTTATAAAATCATCAATTAATTCCTTATCATCTAAATCATCTAAGTTTATAGTTAATAATTTATTTTTGTGCAAAATCACCTTATTTGAACTTCATGGCCGTGAGCCATGTGGTCTTTGGGACCAAAATTTATTAATCCATTTCTTTGCTTCTTAATCTTCCAATTTTACCAATCATAAAATATTTTCAACTTGGAACACTCATTTTGAAGTGTAGAGGTCGTGAGCCTCATGGTCGTTTGGAGACCAAAAATTATTTTCCTTTCCAACATGAACCACATCCTATCATATACATTAAGAATTAATAATCTATTCTAAAAATTTCATGCATAATATAAAACCTATAAAATCACATACCATAAAACGTGCATAAATCATAAAACTCATAACCAAAGCAAACACAAACAAATAATTTACACCACAAGATGGAAAAATCTGTAACGTCCCGAAAATTAATAATTTAAGGATAAATGATCATTTTACAATATTTGGGATTTTTTAGAATTTTTCTGGATTTTTTCTGAGAACGCAGAATATTTTAATATATTCCTCGTTTTGCGTGCACACTGGGCTGAGAATTGCTGAGACCAGTGTAACACTCCGAAAATTGATTATTTCACCATGAATAGTCATTTTCCAATATTTGTGATTTATGTGAATTTTTTCGGAATTATCCGGGAACGACGAATATTTTAGTATATTTCTCGTTTTGCGTGAAACTCGAGCAGGGTCGTGAAAATGACTGTAGTGCTTCAAAAATTGGAAAACTATATGACGAATAGTCGTTTTATAATATTTGCAATTGTTGGGAATTTTCTGGGAATTTTTCGGAACCGTCGAATATTTTAATATATTTCTCATTTTGCGTGCGCGCTGAGCAGAACCAGAGAAACGTGATGTTTTCTCTGAGAACCTTGGACTATGGACATGTCGACGGGGGATCTTACTAAACCCGAGACTTGACACAGTTTACAAGGTTTTACAATTTTCGAGAAATCTTTACAGATACAATTAAATCAATACAGCGAAAAATTCATCTGTCAGATTAATTAAATACTGACTTCTGTCAACTGTAACTATTATCTATTGGATAATAGTGTGTAATAAAAATACTATCACATTATCCTAATGCAATCTACTTTATATCTAATCTATCCACTTTAATTCAAATTTAATAGTTAAATAATCAAGCTTCCTTAAGAAGCTTTGACCCCAAACTTTGACCACATGTTTTGGCTTCCTTGAGAAGCCAATTCTCACCCACTCTTCTCTCTCTCTTTTACGGCTGCAGCAGCCCAAAAAGGGGAAAAGAATTGATTCAATTAACCTAATATTACATTTAATACATTATCACCCAAAAACACCATTTTCTCTTCATTTTACGTTTTCTTCCTCTTCTTCCTTCTCCAATATTTCTTTTTCTCCTCTCTTGAAGACCCAACGTCCAGCAGCCCCTCCTCCACTCCAACTTCTCAAAATCTTCATCTAATTACATTTTCTTACTCTCCTCACCATTCTAAACACCTTTCCTCTTGGAGCTTCTTGAGATTCCACCATTTTCACCATTTTCTCCAAGCTCCAACTTTGAGCATTTTGGGTAAGTTTCATGACCACTCTTCCTTCCCTCTCATTTTCGTGCTCATGGTCTCTTCTTATGACCACTCATGCTTCATTTTTCAAGCTTTGGTATTTATTCTAACAAAGTCACCATTTTTAGGGATTTTGGTGGCCAACCGAAAATTCCAAGGAGCACTCTTGGAGTTCTTTTGATTCCTTCACTTAGGTAAGAGGAAGACACTCCTCTTCAACCATTTTTAGCATCTAGGAACCTTGGTTGTGTTGATTTGTGAAGAACCCTAATGAGGGTTGTTCTTGAATTTAATGATTAATTGTGTTATGTGTTGATTTTAATTCATTTATGCTATTGGATGGATTGGTTGTATATAATGGATTGTTGGAATGGATTAAGTGATTTAGAATGGATGAAAAATTGATTGAACACTCTTCAAGAGTGCCACGGTTTTAGGTTAGAAAATTAGAGGAGTTTGTGTTGAAATTGTAATTGGCATAAGACTTAAATTATCAAGGTATGAAATGGAATGTAATGGAAGAAAAATTTGAAGTTGGAATTCTTATGGTGGCTATGGTTTTGGGAGCCAAGAACCTAGGGTTTTTGGTGAGTTAATTGGACAAGTGAACAATTTAAATAATTAAGGGAATGATGTACATGATTAGGACTTGAAGAGACTTGAAATTGAATCAAATAGGAGGCCACGGCCTCTAGGGAATTTCTAGGCAAAAGTGTGATTTTAGTGAGTGGAGGCAATAGTAATTAAGTAATTGGAAGCCTAGGTAATGAAATGAATAATTAAGAAATTAGAAGAATTTATTATAATTAAGACTTTATAAAATTCAAAGGATTGAAAGTGAATCACTCATAAGACTTAAGAGAATTCTAATTGAGTTAAGAACATGAGAGTGTGAGGCTTAAGGGCTTACATAAAATGTGAATTATTGAAA
Source organism: Ormosia emarginata (assembly GCA_029884605.1). Classification (NCBI taxonomy): domain Eukaryota; kingdom Viridiplantae; phylum Streptophyta; class Magnoliopsida; order Fabales; family Fabaceae; genus Ormosia; species Ormosia emarginata. The sequence goes on from JAQQTP010000037.1 coordinate 5,968,384, forward strand.
ATTGAATTGCCATAGTGTGCTAAATTGATTTTGAATATGAACCTTGAAATGAGGAATAAATTCTAAATTAGGATTCATAATGAACCTAATGACGTATTAATTGATTTGATATTGATATTATGTGATTATGGGTCCATGTGAGTGACCATTTATATATATATTGATGCTTATATTGGCCTAATGTGGCATATTATGGAATTGTATGAAATTGTGAATCATACATGTGCATGCATAGTGTCTTATGCATTGTGAATGTCTTGTGGGTTGTTGTAAGGCCAAGTTGCCTAGGAGATTGAACACACCTTAGTGCGGGTACGAATAGACAAGTGTGGGTCGTGTTATGACCTCGGGGGCGTCGGGGTGCGGGTGCCTCACATGGACAGTTTAGAGCTCCTCTGTGCCGTGGGGCAAACCGATGCAAACACACCGACGATCCGGACTTGACACTGTCCTATATCGTGATCTAGTGTAGAATGTCTGTACAATGCCATGATTTGCGCAAGAGAAAATTTATTGATAGCACTGGCCTCGGCAGCCGAGTTACAGACATGTCTCCTGATCTTTCTCTCCGCTTGATTAAGTTTAGCTCCATAGAGTAGGGGTTTGAGAGAACATGCATATGAGACATGATATGTATATACATTGTTGTTATTATCTGCTTTCCATATTATGACTTATCTGTTCATTACTGTAATGATTACCTGCCTGGACTATTTAATTGCTTACTGTTGGACTTACTGTTAGTATTTGAATATACTGTTTCTGATTTGCTATTTGGGCGCGTGGCGCCGTAATGTTTCTAGCATGCTATAATTGGTAATGATGTAGGATGTTGATAATCACATATTTTATTCATTAAGAAACCCTCATTATTAGTCATTTACACTCTTCATGTACTTAATTGACTGAATTTGATTATGTTTTGTAAGTTTGAACTCGAATCGGACTTAATTGATTTTTCAGCATTATTCGAGTCTTACACTGTTTCTGTATTTTGGCCATATCTTGAGTTCTAAATGTCTGATAATTATGAATTTTACCTTGTAGGAAAGATAAAAGAGAGCTCTACAACTTTGATGAAGAGCTCGAAGTCAAATTCAGACATCTAGTGGAGCTAATGGGGCATGGAAATCAGAATACGGGATTTGTGAACTGGAACCCGAACAGTGTGTAGTAACCAGAACATAATTCGAGTTTGGGTTTATAGAATGGGCTGAAAATTGGTGATCTGAAAGTTAAGACCCATATGTACAACTTTCATGACAAACACAAAACTTGATTCGGGCTCCTTGATGGAGATATTGGGTCTGAAAGTCAAAACAGAGGTGCTGAAACTGGTCCCTGAGAAGCGGTCTGTAGTAATTGGGTCATATCTTGGGCTGTAGGACGAATTTTTAGGTGCTTCCAGAGCCATTGGAAACTTAGACAATTTCCTAGAACTTTCATGAAGACCATTTGGCTCAAAAATGACGAAATCAATGAGTTCAGCAATGAATACTTTCGGAGACAAGGAAGCTCACCTACCAAGTTCACCTACCAAGCTCACCTACCAAGTTCACCTACCAAGCTCACCTACTAATTCCACCTACTAATCTCATCTACCCATCTACTACTACTCTGAATCCTCTATAAAAGGAAGCATGAGGAGAGCTCTAAACACAACATACACTTGGTGTTAGAAATAGCTTTTCATAGTTCTTGTATATTTTTCCTTTATTGTAATGGAGAGCTAAGTCACTTCTAGTCAATTTGGGACTCTTGAAGAGATTGTGGCTTGGATTCTTGAGACCTTGGTTATGTAATGTATTTGATTTATATTTGAATTCCTCTTCTCTTCTTCTTCTGTTCTCTTGATCTTGAATGCATGAATGGTGATTCTGTTTATGTTTGATCTGATTTGATCTTGGTTTAAGATTAAGTATTGTGATGAACTGAAGATTGAGATTTGTGATGAAACTTAGAACTGATTGATCTAAACTAATCACGTAATTGAAGAGGTTAGGTTATTGATTTGTGCCTAGGTTAATTGAATTCGGTGCTTAAATTGACATATATTTACATGAATGGTGCGATTGCAGATTTGTGTTTATCACTTGTCAATTGAATTCGGACGATTGTCTAGTATGAATTCGGATCTCGATGCAGAGATCTCGGTTAGATCCAAGTTAACCATTCAAATGTATTTCAGGTGTTTGTTGAAAGGTCTATGATTGAATCCACCCAATCTCGGATAGATTTCTGAATTGACTGTTCTTTTAATTGTTATTTCTCTTTAAATCCTGTCACTGCGATCCTTGAACCATCAAAACCCCCCTTTTTTCTAACTTTCACTTGATTTGATCAAATTGCATCTACGATCCTTGAGGAGACAATCCGGTGTTGTTCACTATACTTGTGTTTATCACTTGTCAATTGAATTCTGGACGATTGTCTAGTATGAATTCTGGATCTGATGCAGAGATCTCGGTTAGATCCAAGTTAACCATTCAAATGTATTTCAGGTGTTTGTTGAAAGGTCTATGATTGAATCCACCCAATCTCGGATAGATTTTGAATTATTTGTTCTTTTAATTGTTATTTCTCTTTAAATCCATCACATCGCGATCCTTGAACCATCAAAACCCCCTTTTTCTAACTTTCACTTGATTTGATCAAATTGCATCTACGATCCTTTAGGAGACAATCCGGTGTTGTTCACTATACTACAAGTTTAGGTAATAACTTCGGTTATAATTTTGACCGAGTTCTAGTGGCGCGTCGTAATTTTGGCGCCGTTGTCGGGACCTCGTAGGTGTAATCTTTTCATTTTGAGTAACCTTACTAATTTTTGTTCTTTCTTACCTATTCTAACAGTTATTTTTCATTTACTAACATTGTTCATACCATACTAATATTTTTATCCTAGCTTTTGAATTTTTCTCGATTTAGGAAAGACGGAAAACAGGTGATTACGGTAACTATTGCAATTTTCGAACTGCAACATGCCCAGAATGAGCTGAAACTTGTTCGGTTGAAGGAAAACAGCCTGATAAACAAGACTCACAGTAAACTGTGAGGTCACCCCTGGTTTTTCGAAATTCTATCATTTAGACCACTTTTTCAATTTTTTAATATTTTTTATTGCATTTTCTAGTTTCATTTTTATGTAGATTTTGTTCTATGTTGATTCCATAATTTTTAAAAATGTTTAGACATATTAACTAGATTTATTTTTGCATATTTTGAGTGTTGTTTAGTGTATTTTGCTTAGTTGCAGTTTTTGTGTTTTTGTGCTTTAGTTGATGCATGACTAGGTCCAATCCTCGATATCTTGCTTGATCTTGATCCCGAGATTGATAGGACCTTGCATAGATTAATTAGAGCTCGTGTGATAAATTCCGAGTTAATTTCGAACCTAATTTTGGGAGTGAACCCGATAACTTAAGTAATCCCGAAATCATGGCCGATAACATGCATAATAGAACCCTTAAGGAACTTCTTTGCTCCCGATGTATCTTACCAATCTTTGTGTATTCAATATCCCGATCTTGATGCAGATTTTGAGTTGAAATCTGGTTTGATACACTTGTTACCAAAGTTTCATGGTCTTGCGGGTGAAGATCCTCATAAGCACTGAAAGAGTTCCATGTTGTGTGTTCAACCATGAAGCCACAAGGCATCTCTCGAGGAACACATCAAGTTAAGGGCATTTCCCTTCTCACTTGTCGATGCAACCAAAGATTGGTTGTTTTATCTTTCACCAGGTTCGGTCGAAGTTGGAATGACATGAAGAGGTTGTTCCTGGAGAGATTCTTCCCCGCCTCGAGAGCCGCCGCAATTAGGAAGGATATATGTGGCATCGCACGGATGTCCGGTGAGACTTTGCATGAATACCGGGAGAGATTCAAGAAGTTGTGTTCAATTTGCCCTCATCACCAAATTAGTGACCAGCTCTTGATTCAATACTTTTATGAGGGTTTCTTTGCCAAATGATAGAAGCATGATCGATCGCCTCTGGAGGAGCCTTAGTAGACAAAACTCCTACCGCCTGCAAGAGATCGATAGCAAACATGGCAGCCAATACCCAACAGTTTGGCTCGCGGATCATCACCGCAACTGTGAGAGGAGTTAATGAAATTCAAGCATCTCATATGGACCAACAAAGAATGGAACACTGAGACTAGATGAATTGACTTCTTTGGTAAGACAGATAGCAATGGGTCAACAACCACCCATGCAGATGATCTGCATCAGTGTGTGGAATTTGCTCTAATTCATCTCATCCTACTGATTCATGCCCTACACTTCAGGAAGATGGTCCCGCCTTTCCAGATCAATGTGTTGCTGCAGCTGGTGTTTTTCCTGGTAGACCCCAATATCAGCAACAACAGCAACAATCTAGATATGATCCATTTTCTAGTACTTATAATCCTGGTTGGCGAGACCATCCCAATTTGAGATATGGGAATCCTAGCCAGCAACAACAGCCCCACCAGCAGCAACAACAATTTAGATACCAAGCTGCAGGTCCAAGCAACAAATACCAACAAATACCCCCGCATTCGTATTAACAAGAACTGTTTCATTAGCGGTCTGTCAATCCACTCCGGTGAGCCATCATTGGAAGACCCGATGAAACAAATGGCCACAAATAACATTCGGTTCAGCAGAACGTCGGTGCCAACATTCAGAATTTACAAACTCAAATGGGCGGTGGCAACCACCGTGAGCGAGCTAAAGAGTCAAGGTTCTAGCCAATTGCCTTCACAAACAGTAATAATCCAAGAGGCAACGTAAGTGCAATTACCTTGAGAAGTGGCAAAGAAGTTGATGTTCCAACCTTACAAAGAATCGAAATTGACCAAAAACGGCAGGAAATGGATAATTCATCCAGAAATCTGCCCCTTGAAGAAAATTGCAGAGAATTCAGATGTTGCCATTCCATTACCTTTTCCAAATAGGATCACACAATCCAAGAGAACAATGCAAGCAGAAATGGAAAAAGAAGTCATGGAGACATTCAGGAAAGTGGAAATCAATATTCCCCTCCTAGATGCAATCAAGCAAATTCCAAAATATGCTAAATTTCTCAAGGAGTTGTGCACTCATAAGAGAAGGTTGAAAGGGGATGAGAAGATCAAAGCATGGGAAGAAATGTTTTCGCAATGATTACGCCAAGCATGCCACGAAATGCAAAGATCCTGGAACTTTCACAATTTCTTGCACAATTGGCAACTCTAGATTTGAGCATGCAATGCTAGATTTGGGTGCTTCGATCAATGTCATGCCCATGTCAGTGTATAAGTGTTTAAACATCGGTACTTTGCAACCCACCGGTATCGTGATTCGGTTGGCGAATAGAGCCACCGCTCATCCTATGCAGTGTGTCTTTGGAAGATGTGTTAGTTCGGGTGAATGAGTTGATTTTTCCAGCAGATTTCTACATTCGGACATGGAAGATGAGTCTCCAACAAACCATGCTCCATTGATTCTAGGCGAGACCATTCCTCAAGACCGCCAAGACCAAGATAGACGTGCATGCCGGCACCCTTTCTATGGAGTTTGGCGACGATTTGGTACAATTTAACATTTTTGATGCCATGAGACACCCCCAGAGGAGCATTCTGCGTTTTCCATGTTGATATGATTGAGATCTTTGGTTGATGATGTCTATACTTGATTTATATCTTTGAATTCCCGATATTGTTGACTATCTTGGTTCTGTTTCTTGTGATACATGTGCCACTTGTGATGTTGAACCATGTCTTTGCATGTCTTGAGATTTATTCTGTTATGAGTAATGATACAATCTGTTGTTGATGATGCAACAATTGAGAATGAGAGTCGTACCATCTTTGAAATTAATGTTCTTGAGTTAGTGTTTGAGATCACTTGTTACCTTCCATTGTACAACCTCCATCCTTGGAGTTGAAGACTTTACAGACCATCTTAAATATGCATATTTGGGAGATGGTGAGACACTTCCTAGGTGATCATTGCTAAAAACCTACAACCCGATCAAGAAGAAAAATTACTTGCAGATTTTGAGGCGAGAATAAGCAAGCCATCGGATGGACTCTTGCAGATATTCCTGGTATTAGTCCCTCCACATGCATGCATAAGATTTTATTGGAAGAAGGGATCAAACCGGTTAGACATGCCCAAAGGAGACTAAATCCCCGATTCTAGATGTGGTGAAGAAGGAAGTTACAAAGCTACTTCAAGTGGCATTATTTATCCCATATCGACGATCAATGGGTGAGCCCGTGCAAGTGGTTCCCAAGAAATGCGGGGTCACGGTGGTTGCGAATCGAACAATGAGCTTGTGCCCACACGAGTTCAAAAACGGTTGGCGAGTTTGCATTGATTATAGGCGCTCAACCAGGCTACGAGAAAGGATCATTTCCGCCGCTGCCATTCATTGATCGGATGTTGGAGCGGTTAGGCGGCAAGTCACATTATTGTTTCCTGGATGGATATTCGGGCTATTTTCAGATTCATATAGCCCCGAAGACCAAGAGAAGACTACTTTCACTTGTCCATTTGGCACATTTGCATACAGGAGGATGCCCTTTGGTCTATGCAATGCTCCGGGCACCTTTCGAGGTGTATGGTAAGTATCTTTTCGATTTTTAGAAAATTGCATGGACGTATTCATGGATGATTTTCTTGTCTATGGATCTTCCTTTGATGCATGTTTAGATAGTCCGGCTCGGGTCTTGCATAGATGCATTAAGACTAACCTCGTTCTAAATTTTGAGAAATGTCATTTCATGGTAGAACAAGGTATAGTCTTAGGGCATGTGATATCTCGTGAGGGTATTGAAGTAGATCCCGCAAAAATAGATGTTATTTCATGCCTATCTTACCCCACATGCGTGCGGGAGATTCGTTCTTTCCTTGGTCATGCAGGTTTCTATCGGCGGTTCATAAAGGATTTCAAAGCAAAATTGCACTTCCGCTATCCAACTTACTGCAAAAAGATGTGGAGTTTCACTTTGACAAGAAGTGCGGGATGCCTTCAATCAATTGAAGCAGGCATTGACCAGTACACCTATCATCCAACCGCCGGATTGGACACTTCCATTTGAGCTGATGTGTGATGCCTCTAATTATGCATTGGGAGCTGTTCTTGCACAAAGGGTCGGTAAAGTATCTCATGTCATTTCCTATGCTTCGAGAACTTTAGATCCTGCACAAATCAACTACACCACAACTGAAAAGGAACTTTTAGCAATTGTTTTTGCTTTAGATAAATTTCGATCATATTTGCTTGGTTCCAGAGTGGTTGTGTTTTCAGATCATGCAGCATTGAAGTTTCTCCTAAAAAAGCCCAATGCCAAGCCCCGGTTGATTAGGTGGATGTTGCTCCTCCAGGAGTTTGATATTGAGATCCGTGACAAGAGTGGAGCGGAGAATTTGGTGGCTGATCACTTGAGTCGAATTGAAAGGGAGGCGGATGTTTTTCCCATCCATGATGTTTTCCACGATGAGCTTGCCTTTTCAAGCGCAAGGCAACATCCCTTGGTTTGTCGATTTGATTAATTTCTTGGTTGCTAAAGCAATACCCGCACATTTCACTAAGGCTAAGATTGATAAATTGAAAAGTGAGTCAAAGTATTATGTGTGGGATGATCCTTACTTATGGAGATTTTGCGGTGACCAAGTAATTAGGAGGTGTGTGCTGATGATGAATTCCATTCCATACTTAGCTTTTGTCATAAACTTGCGTGTGGCGGCCACTTCGGTCCTCAACGGATCTGCTAGAAAAGTTTTAGACTCGGATTATATTGGCCCACTCTATTTCATGATGCATATATGTTTTGCAAATCTTGTGATCAATGCCGAGAACAGGAATACTTCTCGTAGGAATGAAATGCCCCAGAAACCCTTATTATTCTCGTGAGATTTTTGATGTTTGGGGTATTGACTTTATGGGTCCTTTTCCGTATCATTTGGTTTTGTTTACATTACGCTTTGTGGATTATGTATCTAAATGGGTGGAGGCTAAGGCCACTCGGATGATGATTCTAAAGTTGTTGTGGATTTTATTAGATCATGATTTTACGTAGGTTTGGAGTCCCGAGATCCATCATTAGTGATCAAGGTTCACATTTTTGCAATCGAAGCATGGAGGCTTTGATGAAGAAGTATGGAGTCCAACACAAGGTTTCTACACCTTACCACCCCCAAACCAATGGGCAAGCCGAGGTCTCCAACAGAGAAATTAAGCGGATACTCCGGAAGACGGTTCAACCTAACAGAAAGGACTGGAGCAAGAGGCTTGAGGATGCTTTATGGGCTTACTGGGACTGCTTATAAGACACCAATCGGGATGTCTCCGTATCGGATTATTTTGGAAAAGCCGCCACCTACCGGTGGAAATTGAGCATCGAGCATTCTCGGGCGGTGAAAAGGTGCAACTTGGACCTAGATCAAGCGAGGTTTGGAGAGGAAGCTGCGCAATGCTGCGGCAATTGGAGGAGATCCGCTTGGAGGCATATGAAAGTTCCAAACTTTATAAGGAGAAGACCAAAGCCTTCCATGATAAGTTGATTTCGAGGAAAACATTTGAGATTGGTCAAAAGTTCTCCTCTATAACTCCCGCCTCCGACTCATGCCTGGTAAATTAAGGTCTAGATGGGATGGACCATTTATTGTTACTAATGTTTTTCCTTCGTGTCGTTTCGGATTAAAAGTGAGGTCACTGCCAAAGCTTTCATCGTAAATGGACACCGCCTCAAAAAGTATCATGAACTTCCAGAGAATGCGAAGTGGAGGTGATGAACCTTCTCCATCCGCATTATGAATAAAAAATAAAAAAGAAAAAAAAAGAAAAAAAAAAAAAAAAAAAAAAAAAAAAAAAAGAAAAAAAAAAGAAAAAAAAAAAATTTGTGTGCCCGACAATGAGGTAGGTAGAGTCGCTCGAAGCATGTGGAGGTCATTTTTTTCTTCGGCGACAACAAGCTGCGAAAATCTTGCAAAGTATGGATTTTATTGGCCTACTTTATTAAAGGGTGTTACACCTTTTGCAAAAGCTGCGGAAATTGGTCAAAAAGTTCGCTTTGAGATTATCATCTGCACCTACTCCTTGGAAAATTGAGATCTAGGTGGCGCGGTTCTTTTGTTGTCGGACACGCGTATTCTCTCAAAGATCGATACCGAGGATCCTAGGAATGGTAATGCGCTTAAGGTTAATGGACAAAGACTCAATCATTCTGGAAAACCAAGTTCTTGAGTTCTTTGCGTTGCCGGTTAAGTGGCGGATACGGTACTCGTGACTCTTGAGTCGGTTTATTCTTCGATTTCCCAAAATAATCGAACCCTTCTTCTCCTTCAAAATGGATGTCATTCTTTCAAACCCGAGAAAACATTTTCCTTCTCTTCCTCAAAATGCTCGAGAAAAATCTACAAAGTTCGATGTGAGAGATTGAGAATGTTAATGCACAAGGGTATGCCGAGAAGATGTACGCTGGATAATTGAAGCAAAGGTCCGATTAGCAGTGAGTCCTCAATTTCATTTGAATCATATATGCCCGGTCTTGGAAGAAGTTCATATTCTAAAAGGAGAAGAGCAAAAAGGTTACAAGTCCGTCACAAATGTGGACGATGGAACTGCAACAAGCGATGTCGTACTAAGGGGATGGTTTCCGCAAATAGAGAAGATAAAATTTTCTTCATTAAGAATGGATGAGTAAGGAGTCATTAGATGATATCTTATTGACTCTTGAGACGCATTCTTGTGGATTGGTGCATCGAGAAATTCTTAAATTGTGGAATCTCTTCAAGGATGAACAACAACGCTACAATCTTGGGAATCGACTCTAAAAGACCTCGTTTGCCAATTTATAAGAAAATTGGATGGGACGCTTATCCTCGACTCATAGAAGACGTTTAAGCCGTTACTGGACGTTAAACCAGAGGCAGATGTGAGCCATATCCACAAACAATCTGTACATATCTTCTTCTTCTTCTTCTTCTTCTTCTTCTTCTTCTTCATGGCATTTTACAAAAAAAAAAATGAAAATGAAAAAAAAAAATGAAAAAAAAAAAATGTATACTTCTTAGGGTTGGCTTTGGTAACACAAACCGTGAATGGGGAAATGCATGCATCCTGATCCAGCCTTCTTAATTGAAAAACAAAGAAGGTAGATTGTATCCCACATGTGAGGCAGCCAATCGTATTATGGCCACTTGTCCCTTTTGGGAGCCCTATGTTCTATTTGGTCTTGAATGGGTCGAATATTGGTCAACAATGCTTTGGCACAAAGCCGAAAGAGAGACTACCTCCATCCCAATCTTACGTAAGTATACACTCATCTTTCATCAAGTTTTTTAACAATTTCAAAAAAAAAAAAAAAAAAAAAAAAAAAAAAAGGGACGTGATGTCTCTGCACTCATGACGTGAGTATAAAGATACGCCATGGAGACTGTACATACTGGTATGTCATCATTTTCTATTTCTTTTATCTTTGTATCATTTTGTTGTATTTTGATTTTTGTACGAGACGATCCTTTGAGCAGGGTCCTTCGGGGGTTTCTAGACTTCTTTACCATGATGGTTTTCTTGAAGTCAAAAAAAAAAAAAAAAAAAAAGATTCTCGTGTCTCTTAATTTCAACCTTTTCGACAACCGCCAACCTACCCTCATAGGTGCAATTATTCCCTTTCCATTCTTTTTCCTATTTAAACACTCCATTTTCTCCATTTTCCTTCAAACTCGAAACACTCAAAGGGAGGAAGAGTATAGAATGGGGCCTTCTATTCGTAACCTCAAAAATGTCCGTGTTTTTGTGGGTCGAGTTATGGGAAGGGATTAGAGTTTAAATAGCGCAGCTAGCACTCTTGGTCGATCACTTACGCGAGGAATATTCATCTTGTATATGGGGGAGGTTGTCGTGGGTTAATGGGGGCTGTATCACTTGCTGCCTTTGTAAGAGACATGTCAGGTTCTAGGTATCATTCTTGAAACTTTAGCTCAACAGAACATCACTGGAAAGACAATTGGGGAGGAACTTAAGGTATCATCAATGCATGAACGCATGAAGATAATGCTTGAACACTCTGATGCATTCATTGCCTTACCAGGTGGTTTTGGTACTTTGGAAGAAATTTTTCAAATTGTCTCTTGGGCCGAACTGAACATCCACCATAAACCCATTGGTTTGTTGAATGTTAATAATTTCTTTGATCTTCTCGTTATTTTTCTTGACAAAGTGTGGAACGTAAATTTATCACTCCTTCTAAGAAGACAACTTCTTATCTCTGCCTCCACTATTGATGAGCTCATTGATAAATTAGAAGCTTTTGAGTATGTACCGATCGTATTAGCTCGGATAGATTGGTCAACAGAAGCAGCGAAGGAAGTAACAAGAAACAAGAGCCCGATCTGAAACTTTCTCTTTAATGGGTTTGATTTAAAAAAAATAAAAAAATTTGTTGTTTTGTTTAGTATGATATGATTGTCATGGACTTATTAAACCAATTAGTGATGGCAGAGTAAGGAGTAATTTTACTCTTGAGACGCATCTTAATCGGTGGCGAGTAAGGAGTTTTTAGGTAGTAATTAATTAGTATTGACTTGTGGAAGTACTAACGTTTTCTTGTTTGATTTCTTTTCGTGGTCCGATGCGGCATTGATGAGTGTGTTTCTTTTCTCGCTTAGTGTTGATTCACTTCTTATCAGGTTGTGTTGCTCTTTTCTATCTCTTTCTTTCACATTGAGGACAATGTTTATATTAAGTGTGGGGGAGAGATTTTAGCATGTTTCTGTTTCTTTTCGTTTGTTAAAAAAAAAAAATTCAAAAAAATTCAAAAAAAAAAAAAAAAAAAAAGGTTCATTGCATGATTGAATAATTTTTCTCCCTTCTTGAACTGATATGCTTGGTGATGGATGATTGAATTGATGAATTGAGTTTGATGAATGCATACCTTGTGAGATTTTGAGCCTAATGGATGGATTCAACATTTATGCCATTCTCTTCTTTCTTGTGTGATTTTCACTCATGTTAATGACCACTCTAGAACTTGCTTTGATTCTTTTTGAGGCTACATTTCACTTGCATGCATGAACATGATTGAGGCCCTCTTTCTTAGCTAGTTTAACCAAATAGCCAACTTTGTTTTCAATATGATATCAAGCACTCTTTTGACCTCTCGAAAATTCTCTAATTCCCGCCAACCTTGTATATTTTCCTTTGCTTAACCCCTTTGAGCTTATTTGACCATTCCTTGTTTCTAGCTCATTATGTGCCTTAAATGAAAAATCGTGTTCTTACTGTACCTTAGGGAATAAAAGAACATTAGCCTGGTTAATGGATGAGTTTTTGAACAAGTGTGGGGGTGTGTGTACAAAATGGTTGTTGAAAAAAAAAAAAAAGAAAAGAAAAGAAAGAGTGCCTAAAAAAAAAAAAAAAAAAAAAAAAAAAGAAAAATGTATGTATATAGTTATGTTCATATATATATATATAAAAAAAATAAAAAAAAAAGAGAGAAAAGGATGGGGAAATGAATATGTAAAGGGATATACATTAGAGTTGAGATGAACTTTTATGCTCGTTATTTGAACTCATTTCTCATTTGCTTTTATTCTCTTTGGTATTTATCTTCTCATATCCATTTTATCCTCTTCTCATTACCTTGACCTCACTACAACCTTGAATAAAGTCCTCATGATTTGTGTGTGCATATGTTTTGAGTAGTGGAGAAGTAGAAGATAAGCAAGCTTATGGTAGTACAATTTTCATGGGTTGAATTGAGTGAAATACCTACCTTTTAAACACTTGAGAGATTGAGAGGAATATTGTGAAGATCCATCATTCTTAATTCATTCTTTTCAACGGAAGTTTCCTTGCATTTTGGTTTGAGATGTGAAGAAATGTTACCTCATTTATGCTTTGATCCCTTGAATTTCTTGTTGCTCTTCTTGCTTCATTGAGTCCTTTAGAGTTTTTAACTTTTAAGTTTGTGTCGTTTGTCTTTGTCTTCTAACTTTAGTTTTATATGTTTTGCCCAGGAGTGCAAAAAGCTAAGTGTGGGGAATTTGATAATCACATATTTTATTCATTAAGAAACCCTCATTATTAGTCATTTACACTCTTCATGTACTTAATTGATCTGAATTTGATTATGTTTTGTAAGTTTGAACTCGAATCGGACTTAATTGATTTTTCAGCATTATTCGAGTCTTACACTGTTTCTGTATTTTGGCCATATCTTGAGTTCTAAATGTCTGATAATTATGAATTTTACCTTGTAGGAAAGATAAAAGAGAGCTCTACAACTTTGATGAAGAGCTCGAAGTCAAATTCAGACATCTAGTGGAGCTAATGGGGCATGGAAATCAGAATACGGGATTTGTGAACTGGAACCCGAACAGTGTGTAGTAACCAGAACATAATTCGAGTTTGGGTTTATAGAATGGGCTGAAAATTGGTGATCTGAAAGTTAAGACCCATATGTACAACTTTCATGACAAACACAAAACTTGATTCGGGCTCCTTGATGGAGATATTGGGTCTGAAAGTCAAAACAGAGGTGCTGAAACTGGTCCTGAGCAGTCTGTAGTAATTGGGTCATATCTTGGGCTGTGGGACGAATTTTTGGGTGCTTCCAGAGCCATTGGAAACTTAGACAATTTCCTAGAACTTTCATGAAGACCATTTGGCTCAAAAATGACGAAATCAATGAGTTCAGCAATGAATACTTTCGGAGACAAGGAAGCTCACCTACCAAGTTCACCTACCAAGCTCACCTACCAAGTTCACCTACCAAGCTCACCTACTAATTCCACCTACTAATCTCATCTACCCATCTACTACTACTCTGAATCCTCTATAAAAGGAAGCATGAGGAGAGCTCTAAACACAACATACACTTGGTGTTAGAAATAGCTTTTCATAGTTCTTGTATATTTTTCCTTTATTGTAATGGAGAGCTAAGTCACTTCTAGTCAATTCGGGACTCTTGAAGAGATTGTGGCTTGGATTCTTGAGACCTTGGTTATGTAATGTATTTGATTTATATTTGAATTCCTCTTCTCTTCTTCTTTCGTTCTCTTGATCTTGAATGCATGAATGGTGATTCTGTTTATGTTTGATCGATTTGATCTTGGTTTAAGATTAAGTATTGTGATGAACTCGAAGATTGAGATTTGTGATGAAACTTAGAACTGATTGATCTAAACTAATCACGTAATTGAAGAGGTTAGGTTACTGATTTGTGCCTAGGTTAATTGAATTCGGTGCTTAAATTGACATATATTTACATGAATGGTGCGATTGCAGATTTGTGTTTATCACTTGTCAATTGAATTACGGACGATTGTCTAGTATGAATTCGGATCGATGCGAGAGATCTCGGTTAGATCCAAGTTAACCATTCAAATGTATTTCAGGTGTTTGTTGAAAGGTCTATGATTGAATCCACCCAATCTCGGATAGATTTTGAATTATTTGTTCTTTTAATTGTTATTTCTCTTTAAATCCTGTCACTGCGATCCTTGAACCATCAAAACCCCCCTTTTTTCTAACTTTCACTTGATTTGATCAAATTGCATCTACGATCCTTGAGGAGACAATCCGGTGTTGTTCACTATACTACAAGTTTAGGTAATAACTTCGGTTATAATTTTGACTGAGTTCGGCGCTCGTCAGATGTCTTACCTCTTTCTGTCTTTCCTATATCCTTGTATGTTTGTTCTATACTTATATCGATAAAAGATCGTGAGGAAGATAAAGAGGGACCACACTTTGGTTGATTGGATTGGGCATTTGGACAAGGTTTCTTCGGCTACGTACGAGTGCAGTTGCGTGGAGGCATTGATGCCTGACTTGTTGACTGGGACTCCGAGCGTCGTATGTGTACATGGGGTTGCGGCTTTGTCTGCTAGTAGTACCTATCCCTGGGTCACTACTTTTCCCCCTTTCTTGTGTTTTATTCCCGCTGCATTTTATTGGACTCTATAATTATTATATTCTATGTCATCGTGATTTGTGTAAATTGACTATATATATATATATATATATATATATAAGAGATATGATTTTATTTCAGTGGTTGTATCATGGCTTGAATACATTTATATTTCATTCGAGGCTCATATTTTCTACCTATGCAAATTGTCAAAAAAAATATAGACTCTTGAGAATTTAAGTTATTGTTATCATGGTGTGACACACTTGGATTTAGTAACCGTGGTGTAATGACGATTATGCTTCGGTTGCTACATCAAGGGTGTTACATTAGGTGGTATCAGAGTAGTTCATCCTGTTGAGCCGGGGTATGGACTTGCTATGTTTAGGCATATTAGAATTTGGTCTGTTGTGCACTTCCTTGTCTCTTGATTGAGATGATGGGAAAGGAATGCATGACTTGCTGTAGGTTGAATGTTGATAGCTACTGTTATGCAGTTACATGATGTTGAGGACTGGCTTACTCAATATGTAATGTTCTGTGTGTACAGGAAACTATGACTTCTCCTAGGCGTACTGTGTTAGGAAAGTAGGAATTCTTTTGTGAGGAGATCAAAAGGTTTTGGAAAACGTGGACTACCTAGATTCCAAAGGAGGAATAATAGAAAAGTTAACCAGTTTAAGCGAAAACCATGCGCACGGGTATCAGGGAAACAACAACAACAACCGATTCCTGGACAAAGTACTAGTGGCGGTGTATCTAGTCAGATCCCGACACCTTCGCCAAGATGTATGAAATGCGGAAAGGGACACTTCACGAAGGAGTGTAAGATCAAAGGGATAATCTGTTTTAAATGTGGAAAGCCTGGACACGTCTCTCGCAACTGCGACCAAGCAAAGGCAAATTCTTCACCAACGTGTAGAAAGTGGTGTAGAACCACAAGCAGAAGCCGAACTTATACCCTGGGAGGTGCTGAGACTTCAAAATTCAGAGATCTAAACCGTGGAAGTTATGCCTCAAATGACGATCCTGTAATCGTGCTGTATAATTCTGAGGGTAACCCTTCCTTTTACAATTTGTAACTTTATGGATCATTGGGATTCATCTGTATCTTTCCTATCTTCAACTTAAATTATTTCCATTTCTGTTACTAAGACTTGTCGTTGACACCTAAGTTTATGTAATCTATTCTATTTCTACTAAAGACTGAATCTTTTGTTGATCTATCTTGCTTACCTAAAATCATATCTAATTGAGCCCATGATTCTAGAAATTGATTGGTCGTTTCCCGATTATCACCTGCTAGAGCGTTTCGACCAACACCTTAGTGATTTTCGAAACTAAGGCTTTTGAATTCGTAACAGCCAACAAAGTTGAAGCATTGTGAGGGAAAAGAAATCCAAGGATACATGTTACCTTTTGTAGAGGACTAAAGAAAAGGGAATATGACTGTCACCATTGTAGTCGGTAAGTTTCTTGTGATGAACTACAGTGCTGTCAGTTAAGGAGAAGAATGGAACATCTCAGTGAGATGAGCACCATCGTCAAACGAACGAGATTATGATCAAGGGTGAGTATCCTCAGAGAAAGATGTACGTCCTGGTCATCATTAAGTTCGCGGGAAATTGAGAATGTCCTCGAAATGATTTCGAATGCGCTATGGGCATTGTGGGTGCCTCGTGATGCCGTTCGGAATGACAAATCCTCTTGTCGTATTCATGAGTGACATGAATTGTATCTTTTGTCCTTACCTAGAACAGAATTGTCATTGTCATTAATGATGACATTCTGATCTACTCTCGAAAATATGGAGATACACGTTGGACATCTCGGCATAGTTTTCCTGACTTTAAAGGAGAGAGAGTAAATGCCAAAGTATCAGAGTACGGATTCTTAATTGAGAGGGTTCAGTTTTGGATCATGAAGTTCCAAACGGAGGGATTGTTGTGGATTCCCAAGAGATTGAAGCAGTTCTTCAAAAGGAAAGATCGGAGACCGTAAAAGAGACACATAGCTGGCGGAATTAGTTAGTTTTACCGAAGAAGACACAAAGATTGAAGGAGTATCAATGGATCCTCCAAGATAGCCGGATATTTTGCTCAGTTTGCAAGAAGAGAATAAAAACTTCTATGGACTAACGCGTGTGAAGAAAGGTTTTAAAGGTCGAGGAGACATTCGAATGCTTGTCAGATTTGGTTCTACCTAATCCCAGGGAACTGTTTGGAGAATTTTATGCTTCACATTACAATCTAGAATATGTGTTCATGCAAGGTTAGGAAAGTTGTGACTCACACCTCAAGGTAGTTGGGGACGCATTGAGAATTGCCCAACTCACGGTTTGGTGCTAACCGTAGTTAAAAATTGCTCTGAGAATATGGAGACACTTGCTACGATCAACGCCTTTAGCAATCATAAGGACCTGAAGTATCCATTCGATAAAAAGGGGTTGAACATGAGACAGGAAAGGTGATTAGAGTTTTGAAGGAGTATGACGTCTAGTTTCAGTGTCGTCCTGTCTGGGTTACTAATAAACCCATTCCAAAATTCTTTAGACTAAATCAAATTTCGTTTCGGGTTTGGTTCAATAGCTTGTCAACAAATTCTGTCATCCTTTCTTTCTAAGTCTCCATGATATCTTCCATATGTCACGATCGCGAAAGTATGTCACCGATCCAGCCACGTCATCAAACTAAACCCGGTGTAATTCAGAGAGAGTCTGATTTATGAGAAACTTCTCGTGAAGATTAAGAATAGAAGAATAAAGCAACGCAAAGATATAGAGATAGGGTTGGTAAGGGTGATCTAAATTGACGTAACTAGAGACACAATCTGAGGGTAAGAAAATAAGATGAAGAAACACGTTAATGTTTGATCTAAGGGATGAAAATTTTGAGGACGAAATTTCTATTTGAAGGGGAGTGTTGTAACGTCCCGAAAATTAATAATTTCAGGATAAATGATCATTTTACAATATTTGGGATTTTCTAGAATTTTTCTGGATTTTTTCTGAGAACGCAGAATATTTTAATATATTCCTCGTTTTGCGTGCACCTGAAATTTGAGAATTGCTGAGACCAGTGTAACACTCCGGAAATTGATTATTTCACCATGAATAGTCATTTTCCAATTTTTGTGATTTATGTGAATTTTTTCGGAATTATCCGGGAACGATGAATATTTTAATATATTCTTCGTTTTGTGTGAAACTCGAGCAGGGTCGTGAAAACGACTGTAGTGCTTCAAAAATTGGAAAACTATATGACGAATAGTCGTTTTATAATATTTGCAATTTTTGGGAATTTTCTGGGAATTTTCCGAAACCGTCGAATATTTTAATATATTTCTCGTTTTGCGTGCGCACTGAGCAGAACCAGAGAAACGCGATGTTTTCTCTGAGAACCTTGGACTATGGACATGTCGACGGGGGATCTTACTAAACCCGAGACTTGACACAGTTTACAAGGTTTCACAATTTTCGAGAAATCTTTACAGATACAATTAAATCAATACAGCGAAAAATTCATCTGTCAGATTAATTAAATACTGACTTCTGTCAACTGTAACTATTATCTATTGGATAATAGTGTGTAATAAAAATACTATCACATTATCCTAATGCAATCTACTTTATATCTAATCTATCCACTTTAATTCAAATTTAATAGTTAAATAATCAAGCTTCCTTAAGAAGCTTTGACCCCAAACTTTGACCACATGTTTTGGCTTCCTTGAGAAGCCAATTCTCACCCACTCTTCTCTCTCTCTTTTACGGCTGCAGCAGCCCAAAAAGGGGAAAAGAATTGATTCAATTAACCTAATATTACATTTAATATATTATCACCCAAAAATACCATTTTCTCTTCATTTTACATTTTCTTCTTCTTCTTCCTTCTCCAATATTTCTTTTTCTCCTCTCTTGAAGACCCAACGTGCAGCAGTCCCTCCTCCACTCCAACTTCTCAAAATCTTCATCTAATTACATTTTCTTACTCTCCTCACCATTCTAAACACCTTTCCCTCTTGGAGCTTCTTGAGATTCCACCATTTTCACCATTTTCTCCAAGCTCCAACTTTGAGCATTTTGGGTAAGTTTCATGACCACTCTTCCTTCGCTCTCATTTTCGTGCTCATGGTCTCTTCTATGACCACTCATGCTTCATTTTTCAAGCTTTGGTATTTATTCTAACAAAGTCACCATTTTTAGGGATTTTGGTGGCCAAATCCGAAAATTCCAAGGAGCACTCTTGGAGTTCTTTTGATTCCTTCACTTAGGTAAGAGGAAGACACCCTCTTCAACCATTTTTAGCATCTAGGAACCTTGGTTGTGTTGATTTGTGAAGAACCCTAATGAGGGTTGTTCTTGAATTTAATGATTAATTGTGTTATGTGTTGATTTTAATTCATTTATGTTATTGGATGGATTGGTTGTATATAATGGATTGTTGGAATGGATTGAGTGATTTAGAATGGATGAAAAATTGATTGAACACTCTTCAAGAGTGCCACGGTTTTAGGTTAGAAAATTAGAGGAGTTTGTGTTGAAATTGTAATTGGCATAAGACTTAAATTATCAAGGTATGAAATGGAATGTAATGGAAGAAAAATTTGAAGTTGGAATTCTTATGGTGGCTACGGTTTTGGGAGCCAAGAACCTAGGGTTTTTGGTGAGTTAATTGGACAAGTGAACAATTTAAATAATTAAGGGAATGATGTACATGATTAGGACTTGAAGAGACTTGAAATTGAATCAAATAGGAGGCCACGGCCTCTAGGGAATTTCTAGGCAAAAGTGTGATTTTAGTGAGTGGAGGCAATAGTAATTAAGTAATTGGAAGCCTAGGTAATGAAATGAATAATTAAGAAATTAGAAGAATTTATTATAATTAAGACTTTATAAAATTCAAAGGATTGAAAGTGAATCACTCATAAGACTTAAGAGAATTCTAATTGAGTTAAGAACATGAGAGTGTGAGGCTTAAGGGCTTACATAAAATGTGAATTATTGAAAATTGAATTGCCATAGTGTGCTAAATTGATTTTGAATATGAACCTTGAAATGAGGAATAAATTCTAAATTAGGATTCATAATGAACCTAATGACGTATTAATTGATTTGATATTGATATTATGTGATTATGGGTCCATGTGAGTGACCATTTATATATATATATATTGATGCTTATATTGGCCTAATGTGGCATATTATGGAATTGTATGAAATTGTGAATCATACATGTGCATGCATAGTGTCTTATGCATTGTGAATGTCTTGTGGACTGTTGTAAGGCCAAGTTGCCTAGGAGATTGAACACACCTTAGTGCGGGTGCGAATAGACAAGTGTGGGTCGTGTTATGACCTCGGGGGCGTCGGGGTGTGGGTCCCTCACATGGACAGTTTAGAGCTCCTCTGTGCCGTGGGGCAAACCGATGCAAACACACCGACGATCCGGACTTGACACTGTCCTATATCGTGATCTAGTGTAGAATGTCTGTACAATGCCATGATTTGCGCATGAGAAAATTTATTGATAGCACTGGCCTCGGCAGCCGAGTTACAGACATGTCTCCTGATCTTTCTCTCCGCTTGATTGAGTTTAGCTCCATGGAGTAGGGGTTTGAGAGAACATGCATATGAGACATGATATGTATATACATTGTTGTTATCATCTGTTTTCCATATTATGACTTATCTGTTCATTACTGTAATGATTACCTGCCTGGACTGTTTAATTGCTTACTGTTGGACTTACTGTTAGTATTTGAATATACTGTTTCTGATTTGCTATTTGGGCGCGTGGCACCGTAATGTTTCTAGCATGCTATAATTGGTAATGATGTAGGATGTCTTACCTCTTTCTGTCTTTCCTATATCCTTGTATGTTTGTTCTATACTTATATCGATAAAAGATCGTGAGGAAGATAGAGAGGGACCACACTTTGGTTGATTGGATTGGGCGTTTGGACAAGGTTTCTTCGGCTACGTACGAGTGCAGTTGCGTGGAGGCATTGATGCCTGACTTGTTGACTGGGACTCCGAGCGTCGTATGTGTACATGGGGTTGCGGCTTTGTCTGCTAGTAGTACCTATCCCTGGGTCACTACTTTTCCCCCTTTCTTGTGTTTTATTCCCGCTGCATTTTATTGGACTCTGTAATTATTATATTTTATGTCATCAGTGATTTGTGTAAATTGACTATATATATATATATATATAAGAGATATGATTTTATTTCAGTGGTTGTATCATGGCTTGAATGCATTTATATTTCATTCGAGGCTCATATTTTCTACCTATGCAAATTGTCAAAAAAAATATAGACTCTTGAGAATTTAAGTTACTGTTATCATGACTGTGACACACTTGGATTTAGTAACTGTGGTGTAATGACGATTATGCTTCGGTTGCTACATCAAGGGGTGTTACAAAATCCTCATATGGATTTCCCATCACAAATCACAATTTCGTCCCTCACCACCATGAATGGTTGGGGAGGTTAAATCTCCTTCTTACCTTGGAGATGATCCTCCAAAATTCCTTGGTTTGCTTCTTGAATCAATCCTTCACCACTAAGAGGTTCTTGAAAACAAAAGCAAACACAAAAATATTAACATCTAAAGCTTGTATAAGAAGACTATGGATCAAAATATGGCCTAGAGCATGAAGAAGAAGCAAATAGTGAAGTTTCCATGAACTTCACCTTAAAACCTTATAACTTGAGTTTCAAAAGAACTCCTTGAAGATGGATGATTTTGGTGAAAGTTACTACACAAGAGTGTCTTAGAATTAGGTAAGGATGCTAGAAGTAAGGTTTGTTGGAACTGTTGAAGAGTGGAGGTAGGGTTTGGGGGGTTTGGTTGTGGGGTTTGTTAGGGAGAAAATGAGAGCTTTTGTGATGGTTTCACTTTGATAGAAAGATGAAGATGTAGATAGAAATGAAATGTAATCCAAGACCCCTTCTAACTAGACATTGTCATGGAGTACATGGAGAGAGAAATGAGATATGTTTGTGTTGATATTTTACTATGTAGATATTTTAGGAGGCAAGATATTTACTACAAGAGATAGGAATGAATTTTAAGCCTTTCAACTCCTCTCCATGGAGCCTTGGCCATGGGCTTCCTCCATGCCTTGGGTGGTCAAAGTTTTCACCTCCAAACTTGTTCATCCAATGGTGTAGCATAAGAAAGTCAAGCTTTTATTGTTGACTTATTTTCATTGGTTCTTAACAAGGAGACTAGCTTCTCATTGGTTCACCATAAAGGTGTCATAATTATCAAGTTTGACTAGCCATCAAAATATTTTTCTAGTAGTTATTACCTAGTGGACAAAAGTTACTGCTTATAGACATCAGTATTTATTATCTAATGGATAATAATCATCGAAAAAGAAAATTTCAAAAATTATTTCCAATTTCGGGTTTAGTAAGATCCCCCGACCTCGTGTCAACAATATAAAATTTTCTAGCTCCAAAATTTTTTTACTTTTTCAGGCCCGCCAGGGCCCACACACAGCCCCTTAGGCCTACATACAACCCAAAATAATACTAAAATAATCATAATGCCAAAAAATTCCACAAAAATTCTCAAAAATCATAAAAATTATAAAACTCATATTTATTTAGAAAAATGAAATTCGGGGTGTTACAACTCTCCTCCTCTAAAAAGAATTTTGTCCTTGAAATTTATCCTACCGAAAACAAATGCGGATACTATTCTTTTATCTTATCCTCTAGCTCCCATGTTGTATCTCCACTGACATCATTCCAGATGACTTTAACAAATGAAATTTCATTACCTCTAAGTTGCTTTATCCTCTGATCCTTGATCTTGATAGGAAGTGTTTCATAAGTTAAATTTTCTTTCAGTTGTACAGCATCCGATTCTATAACATGAGTAGGATCAGGAATGTACTTCTGCAATTGCGGTACATGAAATACATTATGAAGATTAAAAAGAAAAGGTGGTAATGCAATCTGATAAGCTACCGGCCCTATCCGACGAAGAATCTGATACGACCTAGTAAATTTTGGAGTGAGCTTTTTGGACTTAATCACTCGTCCGACTCCGGTCGTGGGTGTCACTAGCAAAAATAGATGGGTCACCTTCTTCAAATTCAAGCAGTATCCTCTTATCAGAATGGCTCTTTTGTCGAGTCTGAGTTATCTTCATCTTGTCTTGAATCATATTTACCTTTTCTGTGGTTTGTTGCACAAGTTCCGGCCCTAAAGCAACTCTTTCACCATCATGATACTAACACAACGGTGTTCTACATCGTTGCTCGTACAATGCCTTATAGGGTGCCATCCCTATGCTTGAATGAAAATTGTTATTGTAAGTGAATTCTATCAGAGGTAAGAATTCATCCCAACATCCCGACTGTTCTAGTACACAAGCTCTCAACAAATCTTCTAATGACTGAATCATTCTTTCTGACTGACCATCTATTTATGAATGGTAGCAGAACTTAGACAAAACATTGTTCCCATCGCTCCTTGTAAACTTTGCCAAAATATCGATGTGAATCTCAGATCTTGATCTGAAATTATACTGGAGGGTACACTATGAAGTCTAACGATTTCACCGATGTACACTTGGGTCAATCTCTCCATTGAGTACTTAATATTAATTAGCAAGAAGTGTGTCGACTTCGTAAGCCGATCAACAATTGCCCAAATAGAATCATAACCCCTTCTTGTTTGGCAGTCCTACAATGAAATCCTTCGCGATGTCATCCCATTTCCATTTGGAATAGCCAAAGGTTGCAACATTCTAGAGGGTCATTGATGTTCAACCTTAGCTTTTTGAAAAATCAAACAAGATGATACATACGTAGCAACATCTCTCTTCATCCCTTGCCACTAATACAACCTCTTCATATCTTGATACATTTTGGTTGCTCCTGGATGTATACTCAACTTGCTCTTATGAGCTTCTTCGAGAATCAATCTTCTAAGTTCCAAGTCACTAGGTACACAAATCCTTCATTTGAACCTTAAAATCTCACCTATTCCTTCCTCGAATACTGACATTGCACCTTGCTTCTTCAATTCCCTCTCGTTTTGCAAATATTGATCATCTTTCTGCTTCTCTCAAATTTCATCCATCAAACTATTCGAGATAGTAACCATATTCAAGTAAATTTTTCCCAGTGTCAATCTCACAGACAACCTCATATCCCTGAATTGTTCTATCAATTCACTCTCCTTGACCATCATAGCAAAAACACTAAGCATCTTTCTACTTAAGGCATCTGCTACGACATTGCCTTCCCGGGATGATGTTGAAGTTGAAAATCATAGTCCTTCAAAAATTCTAACCAACACCTCTGCCTCATGTTTAACTTTTTCTGCTCAAACAGATGCTTCAGGCTCTTATGATCGCTAAAGACATTGAAAGTTTCTCTATAAAGAAAATGTATCCAGACCTTCAATGCAAATACCATAGCTGTCAATTCCAAATCGTGAGTGGGATAATTCCACTAATGCACCTTTAATTGCCTCGAATCATGCGCCAAAACCTTTTAATTTTGTATGAGCACACAACCTAATCCTTGATATGAAGCATCATAATACACATCAAAAGATTCATTAGGATCAGGCAGAATCAACACTAGCGAAGTAGTCAATTATCTTTTCAACTCTTGAAAACTTTCTTCACATGCATCAGTCCATGCAAAAGGTTGATTATTTCGTTTGAGCTTGGTAAGAGGTCCCATTATCTTGGAAAACCCCTCAATAAACTATCGATAGTAACCGGCTAATCCGATAAAACTATGGATCTCTGATACAATCTTCGACCTTTCCCACTAAAGAATTGTCTCCACTTTTGATGCATCTACTTTAATTCCTTCCTCTGAGATTACATGGCCCAAAAACTGAACTTCACTCAACCAAAATTCACATTTGGACAAATTTGCGTATAGCCTATTCTCCTTCAAAATTTGGAAAATCACTCGGAGATGTTCAACATTTTCTTCCTACTTCGAGAGTAGATCAGAATGTCATCAATAAAGATAACGGCAAACCTGTCCAGGTAAGAACGAAAAATCCTACTCAAGAAATCCATGAATATTGTAGGTGCTTTCGTCACACCGAATGGCATCACTTGATACTCATAATGTCCATATCGCATACGAAATGCGGTCTTGGGAATGTCTTCCACCTTCACACGAATCTGGTGATAACCAGATCGTAGATCAATTTTGGAAAATACAGTGGCTCCCCACAGATGATCCATCAAATCATCTATCCTAGGAAGAAGATATTTATTCTTAATTGTGATTTTGTTTAACTGTTGGTAGTCCATGCATAGGCAAGAAGTCCCATCCTTCTTTTTGACCAACAGTACTGGGGCTCCCTATGGTGACACACTGGGTCTCACGAATTGCTTCTCCAATTATTCCTCTAACTGTTTCTTGAGTTCTGCTAACTCTAACGGTGACATCTTGTAGGGTGTCATAGATATAGGTCCAGCTCCTAGTACTAAATCAATAGCAAACTCGATCTCTCATGCCGGTGGTAATCCAGGTATATCGTCAGGAAAGACTTCAGGAAATTCATTGACTACGAAAATATCTTTAATAACTTCTTCACTTTGGACTTCCAAAGAAGACATTAATAAGTATTCTTAAACTCCTTCCTTCAAACAAGCTTCGACTTGATTGGCCGTTAAGAATCCAGAATTCTTAGCCTCGGGAAAGACTAATGTCTTATTGGAACAATCTAATAGGATATGGTTAGAAGACAACCAATCCATTCCTAAGATTACATTTATCTTGGAAAGAGGCAAAAAAATCAAATCAACATAAAAGATTCGATCCCTAACACAAACAGGGCAATTCAAGCTAACTTTCTTAGTAACTACACACTTATCAGTAGGAGTAGCAACACTTAAGTCAAAAGACAATGTAGACATAGATAATCCCAAACGTTCCACACAATCACATGCAATGAAAGAATGTGTCGCTCCTAAATCATATAGCATAGTTAAAAGATTACCTTCGATAGCACACTCCTCTATAATCAGATCCTTAGACTTGGAGGCTTCCTCCCCGCTCATAGTATATACACGTCCACCCGCCTGTGGTCTTGCAGTGTGGACGTTGCCCACAGAGGGTTCTGTCTTCAGTTAATTGCAGTCTCTTGAAAGATGCCCAGGATTCCAACATCTGAAGCATATAATTCCTTTGATTGTGCAATCTTTAGTCAAGTGGTCCTTTCCACACTTAAAACATTTAGACAAAGAAGTCCCGATTTGACCAAACTTGTTGCGACTAGAACCTCCCCCATAAGATTGTTGCTAAGTTTGATTTCCCATTGGTCTTGTGTATGACTTCTGTTGATAACGGTTGCCACCGCTACTCTTTTCCCTTTGGGACCAAGCAGGTCCAAAGTTTCGATTCCTAGTGTCTCGATGTTGATCTATTTCCTCAATGCATCGACACTTGTCTAACAAAGCTGGGAATTGCCTAATTCCTAAAGGTAACACTGCACACTTCAAATCCTGCCTTAATCCTTTCTCGAATTTTTTGCACTTCCATTCTTCATCTGGCTGTAATTGGAAGTATCTCGAGAACTTCGACAAACTCTCGAACCTTGCAGCATACTCACTTAAAGACATTACTCCCTGCCTCAAGCCAAGGAATTCCATCTCCTTAGCATGTTTAGCACTAGTTGGGAAATACTTTCCCAGAAATCTTTCCTTGAAGAGTTCTCATGTTACAACTCTCCCTTTTGCTTCTAACAGTCTCGGGCTCCTGTCCACCAATCTTCACCATCTCCTACCAACATAAAGGTTATATAAGTGACCTTCCCTTCTTCAGTACATCCCATACCTCTGAATATTTTCTCCAACTCTTTGTTCCAAAGATTAGCCTTCTCTAGATCAAATTCTCCATTAAACTGTGGCAGGTTATTACAGTGAAATTCTGACAAATTCTGAGTTTCTGCAGTTGCTTCTTACTACTGAGCAGCTCTTTGATTTTCCTGCATGATGATGTTTGCCATCCTTTGCATCGCCTCCGTAGTTGCAACCATACTTTCATTCTCATGAGTCGCATTCATACGTCCACCTCGACGTCCATCCATTGTATTTCTCAGAAATCAAACTAAACAATACAAAATAAAAGTCAAGTATAATTAAATCAAACAATATTGTTTCCTTTCGGAAACCAAACACAGAAAATCACATAACACAAACTAAACAGACCTAACCACAAACCCAAAAGACTCTAATATATATATACAGATGATGCACATGCATATAGACTCAATTTCCTACTCCATGGAGCTAAACACAAGTAGAAAAGAATGATCTAGAAGATTTGTTTGTATCACAGTTGCCTCAGACCAAGTGCTATAAATTTTTATCAACGTGCACATCAGGCATTATATAAGACAGTTTACGCCAGATCTTGATTAAGAATAGTGTCTCGGTCTAGATCGTTGGTGCATTGCATCGGTCAGATCCACGGTACAGTGGGGCTACCAACTACCCATTGTGGAAAACCAGCACCCCGACGCCCCCAAGGTCAACAAGTGACCTACACCATGCCTATCGCACCCACATTAAGGTGTAATTCAACTCCTAGATCGTCAACCTTACATTTTTCACTAGACTTTCACAATGCATGTTTAATGCATAACAAGCAAATTACATGCTAAAGTCACAAATTATAATTCTGGGTCCCACATATTGACCCAACAGTAATTTTATTATAATTTCAATCGCGTAGCCATTTTATCGTATTTTCACAATCGCGCAACATTTCTATCGCATTTTCAAATCGCGTAAATATTTTTCAACGTTATATCGGTTGCGTAAAAATATTTTTATGTTTTGTAAATCGCGTAGCTCAAAAATCTATGTTTTTAAAACACGTAAGGTTTTTCTACTATTTTTCACTGTATTAAATATTTCTTGACGTTTTAAATTCAATTTCGAAACTTTCTAAGTTTAAAACATAAATTGGACTTCAAATCCTCATTTTTCTCAACAAAATACATTTAAATAATATTTTCTATCATTTTTTCTCAAAATCTGTGTTACTTTTATTTAATAAAATCTTTCCTATTTATTTACTAACAATCTTGTTTAACTAAATACTTCAAATTACTATTTCACTTTAAATCTCTAATTTCCATCTTTATTTCTGAAAATCAACATTTGTGAAATAATAAAACTTATTTATTTCTTGTTTCCATTTATAAAATCATCAATTAATTGCTTATCATCTAAATCATCTAAGTTTATAGTTAATAATTTATTATTGTGCAAAATCACCTTATTTGAACTTCATGGCCATGAGCCATGTGGTCTTTGGGACCAAAATTTATTAATCCATTTCTTTGCTTCTTAATCTTCCAATTTTACCAATCATAAAATATTTTCAACTTGGAACACTCATTTTGGAGTGTAGAGGCCGCGAGCCTCATGGTTCTTTGGAGACCAAAAATTGTTTTCCTTTCCAACATGAATCACATCCTATCATATACATCAAGCATTAATAATCTATTCTAACAATTTCATGCATAATATAAAAGCTATAAAATCACACACCATAAAACATGCATAAATCATAAAAATCATAACCAAAGCAAACACAAACAAATAATTTACACCACAAGATTGGTAAATCCTCACATGGATTTTCCATCACAAATCACAATTTCATCCTTCACCACCATGAATGGTTGGTGAGGTTAAATCTCCCTCTTACCTTGGAGATGATCCTCCAATCATCTCCAAAGCTCCTTGGTTTGCTTCTTGAATCAATCCTTCACCACAAAGAGGTTCTAGTAAACAAAAACAAACACAAATATATTAACATCTAAAGCTTATATAAGAAGACCATGGATCAAAATATGGCCTAGAGCATGAAGATGAAGCAAATAGTGAAGTTTCCATGAACTTCACCTTAAACCTTAGAACTTGAGTTTTGAAAGAACTCCTTGAAGATGGATGATTTTAGTGAAAGTTACTACACAAGAGTGTCTTAGAATCAAGTAAGGATGCTAGAAGTAGGTTAGTTGGAATTATTGAAGAGTGGAGGTAGGGTTTAGGGGGTTTGGCCGTGGCGTTTGTTAGAGAGAAAATGAGAGCTTTTGTGATGGTTTCACTTTGTAGAAAGATGAAGATGTAGATAGAAATGAAATGTAATCCAAGACCCCTCTTAACTAGGCATTGTCGTGGAGTGCATGGAGAGAGAAATGAGATATGTTTGTGTTGATATTTTTACCATGTAGATATTTTAGGAGGCAAGATATTTACTACAAGAGATCAGAATGAATTTTAAGCCTTTGAACTCCTCTCCACGGAGCCTTGGCCGTGGGCTTCCTCCAAGCCTTGGGTGGTCAAAGTTTTCACCTCCAAACTTGTTCATCCAATGGTGTAGCATAAGGAAGTCAAGCCTTTTTTGTTGACTTATTTTCATTGGTTCTTAACAAGGAGACTAGCTTCTCATTGGTTCACCATAAAGATGTCATAACCATTAAGTTTGACTAGCCATCAAAATATTTTTCTAGTAACTATTACCTAGTGGTCAAAAGTTACTGCTTACAGAAATCAATATTTATTGTCCAATAGATAATACTTATCGTAAAAGAAAATTTCAAAAATTATTTCTGGTTTCGGGTTTAGTAAGATCCCCACACCCCACGTCAACAATATAAAATTTTTTGGCTTTGAAAATTTTTTACTTTTTCGGGCCCGTCTGGGCCCACACACAGCCCCTCGGGCCCAATACAACCCCAAATATTACTAAAATAATCACAATCCCAGAAAATTCCATAAAAATTACAAAAATAATAAAACTCTTATTTATTCAGAAAAATAAAATTCAGGGTGTTACAAGAATCACTTATGACATTCACGTAATGATCCATGTAGCGTTCTCATGCCGGGTCTGTCCAGTACATTATTACTCTAATATATACCCATTTGAAGACTTGATATCTCATATCCATGGCCCATGAGATGTGGGCATCAGTCTACGCACATATTAGTCTCAATGCATTATTGTTGTCCTAATTAACAATAATACTTGACCAGGGACAATTAAGAATAGTATTTTATCCAATAGGATCTCACGATCAAGTCATCCACTTGATATCCTACAGTATCAAACTTACTATTCTAAGGACTTTATTATGTTTATCAAAAGGAACACAATAAATGCAATGTCTCATATATTAAAAAATAGCATAATACAATGTATGTAAATATAGACAAAATGTATCGGCCTTTCGGGCATACACCAACAATTATATATAAAGTTGATCAGACTCAATATTATGTAACAGTGTGGTAGTTAACTATAAACATACAAACTCAAGGCAGTTATGCAATTCTACCTATGCATCTTATCATCAAGATAAGACAAATACATAGCAAGCATAGCTAGTCCATACCCTGACTCAACAAGATGAACTGCTCTGATACCATAATGTAACATCATAATCCTAGTACTAATAACATATCCAGAATTATGTATCAGTAACTTGAATTAAGTATATCACGTATGAATATCCATAAATTTTAAAGAAAAGATTCAATAATATATAAAAATATGAGCCTTTCGTGAAAACGTAAAATATATATAATATGAACTATATAATATACAAATTATATATTACAAAATATCACATAATATACCATCTCATTGTATTTTTAATCTGAACCAAGGAAGCTAACTAACTCTCCATCCCAAATGCTCTGTCTTCTTCATCTTGCATAACTGTTGTTGGTCTTTCCTGGAATCGTTGTAGAAAACAAAGATGTAGGGGGTGAGAATTATGAAATTCTCAGTAGTTTAGTTAAAAATGTGCCATTACAACAATTCTAGCTATTTTGGGGGAAAAATTCATTATAAAACATTTATTAACTTTCTAGGAAGGTGGCAGAAAGCCAAAACAAGTCCTTCCTCTTCCCGAAATAGTCTGTTCATTTTATCTTTAGAAAATCATTCATATTGTCATAATTTACATTGTAAATTGTATATTTAAAATTCATATCTTTTGATTATAGATTATGATATCGAATTTCGTATTTTCAAATAAGCAAAAATATCATTAACATGAAATCTTATCAATAAATCTCGTTTCTGAAAATTCTTCAAATGAAGAATCAATTTATCCAATCTCTATTCATCATCTCTCTTAAGACAATCTCATCATATCTTAAGTCATTAAGAATCAAGTCTCATCTTATATTCAAAGTTATGAGCTCATAATATCATTCATTCACTTGGTAGTAGCCTACTTTCATGTTGGTGCACATCAACCTATTTATGACGATCAATTTGTCACACATGACTACTCTGGGTAACTAGGCCATATCTATCTCCGTCTAGTAAAGAAGACGCACATAAATTCTTAGTCAAGAACATGATAAAAAGGATGCATAGAAATCCTCGCACTATCCAAGATTTAGGATCACCCCAAGTAGTAAAGAGGAAGCATATGAATCCTCTACTACTTGATGACTAGGGAAGCTCAGCTAATGAGGGAGATCTTCCTCAACCTCAATTACTCTGATATAGAGAGATTCTCAATTACTCTCTTGCCATTGTCCAAGACTTACCCTAAATCTAAGGTATATTGAAAATCCACTTAGCCTAGTTCCACAAAGGGATACCCATAAGAAAAAATCATCTTTCATCAAATCTCTTTAATGATCATATCATCAATCATGCAAAATATACATATCATAATTTTTGTCATCATAGGCATTCAAATTCATCAATTAATATCAAATCAAATTTCCTATCTCTTTCTTGAAAAGACATGAGAGCACATACACATACTCATACCAAATATTAGCAAACATTCCAAATGCATCATAACTAGAATTCCATAATTCTATCATTGCTCAACTTTAATACAAAGTGTCATAATATGCTACAATAATCTATATCACATTTATATTACACAACATTTATGTCATATATGCATTTATATTATATAAACATATATTTGAATAACTGATATTGTTATCCAATTCTGAATTCACGTGTTCAGTTCTTCAACAAAGTGATTCAAGCAGTTATCCAATTCTAAATTTCACATATTAACATTTTCAACAAAATGATTCAATTATTTGAATAGCTTGCTTATTATTTGAATATTTATTCATGTTATTCAACTTTCTTAATATTAGATGAGATTATTTGTATAGCTTGCACAACTATTCAAATAACTCTTGTCTCCCTTCAATTATGAATTTCACGTTTTCATCCTGTTAAACAAGATTATTCAAATAGCCTTTGTACTATTCAAATAATGACCACCAATTTGTCAATTTAAGACAAGTTTATTTGAATAGCTTAAATGTTATTTGAATATCATATAGCAGATACAATTTTGTAATTACATTTCATCCTGATTTCATTTCACCAATTCTTCATTTAGTACATTCACTTTTCACACTCCACAAAAATCCATGTTTCTCCACCCATGGTATCAAATTCATTTTCATAGACAATCCAAATTAGTTTGAAACATATATGTATATATATATATATACCATCTTGACACTAATTTAATAACCATTTCCATAAAAGATTCTCAACTAAGCATCCATGGAATTTTATATAGAAGAAAATTATATACAAAAGTCACACTAAATAAGTTTGAAGAAAACAAGTTTTTCCCTACCTCACTTCCAAGCCCTTTAAAGCTTGATTCCTTGAGTTTTTCTCTTCTTTTTCACCTTGTTTCCTTATTGTTTTCTTACTATTTTTCTATCATGTTCTGGGCTATTTAACCATAGCAAACAATGAAGAAAAAGCCAGAAAGAATAAGATAAGTTACAGTTGAAAAATGGAAGAGTGAAGATGGAAAATAATGGGTTGCCATTTGTGTTTCTTTTTCTTTTTTCTTAGTGTTGTTGATTCTCTTGTAGAAATAGAAAAAAAATGGGAAGAATGAAACAAAATTAAATTAGGTAAGTGAGGGTGAAAGTGGTAGAAAAATATGGAGAGTGTGTTGGCGGTGGAAGACCAAGAATTGATTATAAAAGGCAGTGTTAGAAATTTTGTATCTGTTACGTATACTTCAATCTTCCAAAGTTGAGTTTCCAAGTGTCCTTAAGTATTAGGGAAAATTTTAAGACTCATCTTAGTCCTTAAATCCATTTTTTCATAATTTTTCATATACTACTATTTATCAGTTATGCTTTTTCACTCAATCCCAAGCTAAATTAAACTGAGGGATTAAGTAATATGCTTACTGATAATTGTCTTGATTAATATTTATACTAAAATATTCTCCATATCTTACTTATCATCTCTATGAAATTTCATAATTTTCTAAGCTGCTTAACAGTACTAGATATTTTTCAGCAGCATCCTTAAAAATACCAAACTTGCTCTGTTGCTTCTCCAAAATTTTTTACAATTCTTATTAATGGTCCTTAGTTAGGAAATAAATTTTCCATATTTATTTCCATCATATCAATTGATTCAACAGATACCTTAATTATTCTCTTGTATTCAGTGTTATAGAATTACGCTCAAACTAGTTTAGAAAATTATCCAAATTAACATATAATTTTTACTAGTATTACTAAACTTCTATAACCCTAATTAGGACCATTAAGTTAGGAAAGATGTTACAAGTAAGGTTCTTTGTGAGTATCCTTTGATGATGTGCACAATCATTATGGTCTAGGGAGATAAGAGGAAAGTCCATAAAGGTTCCTTGGAGCCTGGATTCAGCCCGAGCTTCTCGATAGTGCCAGGGTACATGTAGTGTGAGGATGAGTTTTGTAACACCCCAACTTTTGGGTAAAAGACCGTTGTGTCCCTATTTTGCTGTTTCTTGTTTTTCTGTATGAAATACAGAAAAATAATACTGTTTGTTATTTTATTTGGTCATTTTGCATAATTTGTTTCGATACAGTAAAATAAAAATTTTATCAAATTATCTTGTTTTAAACTTTTTTCGTGTGAAAACGGATGTATGTATAATAATTCTGGTATTTTATATAATCGTTTTACGTATTTTTCTTCAAGACGTTGAAATAAAATTTTTCTTGAATTCACTTTTTTAAATTTTTTTGTGTAATATACACTATATAATACTCTTTGGATATTTTATTTGAACGTTTTGGATGATTAGCTACATTGTGGGAAAAATTGGGAAAATGACCATTATGTCCCGAATGTGCTGTTTTTGCTATTTTTGCTGTTTTTAATTATTTTCTACTTGACACAGTGCTCAATATTATTGTCTGTGATTTTATTTGGACTTTTTGTGTGATTTGGTCCCGGTAGGAAAATAATATTTTTCCGCACCGAGAAAATCTGTTTTTAATTATTCAGAGGTGGGGATCTTACTAAACCCAATTTCGAATAAGCCTAAAATTAATCTTTTAATTTTTAGGATTTAATCACAAATAAAATAATTTTATATTATTATAATATTATTTTATTAGTCAAGACAAATAAGTGACAATGACTCGAAAATATTTTGCGGGACTCACGTTTAGTCATCAAGTGCTGTACACGTGGACCAATGAGGAGCTGGTCAAAATTGGTGGCTATGACTCATCGCAACGGACCAATAGGACGATGACACGTGGTGTGACACCTCAAGCATCATGACTCGCCAGCCTTCTAGAAGGTTCCGAACCGCCGACTCGGCTCGTGACTCACCCGCGGTGACTCGCTAGTTCCGAAGCTTTCTCGATGACTCAGTGACCGTGACCCACCATTGATGACGCACCAATGATGCAGTTGTGATGCGATCAAGTGACTCAAAGATGCCGACTCGCCATGCTGACTCACCTGTTTTGGAAAATATCTATGCTGACTCATCTGCTCTAGAAAATATCTATGCTGACTCGCCATGTTGACTCACCCGTTCTAGAAAATTCCATGATGACTCATCATACTGACTCATCGTAGTGAGTCACATGTTCTAGAAATTTCTCTTTGATGACTCGCTTTATGACTCATCAAGGGCAAACAGTAGAAAAATGATCAATAATAATTGCTACTCTGTTAGTCTAAGATAAAAATCTATGTATATTTTATTACCCATTAGAAAATAGACATTGACTTTATAAGCAGTAATTATTGTTCATTGCTTATGGTATACCGAAAAATATCCTAAGCCTTTATCTTTTTCCTGGAGTCTATAAATAGGAGGGCCTTAGTTCATTTGAAATTTTGGCAAGAAGCTCTCACCCCCCTTTTTCTCTCCATGTGCTCCACGGCCATGGCTCCCAAATGGAGACAATCTCCATCCATTCACCTTACTTGCTCTCTTACACATCTATTCTCCAAAGAACCAAGATCAAACAACCAAAATTCTCTCCTTTTCTTTCCCCCTTGGATTCGGCCAAATCACCAAGAACCATTCTCCAAACTTCAATAAATCCTATCAATATCATTTCTTGAATCCTTTTATCAAACCAAGACACTTTCATGTTAGGAATTTCTCAAGATTCCTTCATCTTCATCTTCCTATCAAGCAAAAACCACAAAAGCTCATATCTCTCCCTTTCTTCAAGCTCACGGCCAACCCTCAAAAGTCATCTTCCAAGCTTCAATAATTCTAAACAACCATAGATCTTGAATCTCCATGCAATTCTAAGGAGCTTTCATGTTGGAGATTTTCCCTAAATCATCCATCTTCATTTTCGTTCTTCAAAGCTCAAGTTTGAAGCCTTGAAGGTGGAAGTCTTTAATCTTCATGTTTTTATCCATTTTAAAGTTTTAATCATGATTTTAATCCATGATTATTCTAGTTTAGAGCCTTAGGTATTAATATTGTATGTTTTCTTTGATTTTCAAGAAGCTCTTGGTGGAGAAAGTTTGCTTGAAGGAGACATACAAGGAGCTTGGAGGTTCTTCAAGAGGTAAGAGGGAGGTTACCCTCATCAACCATGTGTTGGTGGTGAGGAATGTTTGTGGTTGTGGTGAAGAATCCATAAGGATTCATTCACTTGATTGTTTATAGTTTTTCCTAATTGTGATTGATTATGTGTGTAAATTATTTATGTGTTTATTGCTTGTGTGTTTGTTAATTTTGTGTTTGTTAGTAGGTTGTTGTGTATTTGTTAGTAGCCTTCTTGTTTGATGTTTGTAATAATTTGCATGTCTACAAGCTTTGATAATATTGCATGTGTTAGAAGTGCATGATAAAATATAGGATGTGAATAATATGTCAAGGATTGTATGAGTGTTCCAAAGAACACACTAACAAGGCTCACGGCCATGATCCAAATGGGGAACCAAAATGTTCTCTTAATTTTCTTAAAATATGATTTAATTAACCTAGGAGAATTGGTAAGATATCCATTTGTTTAGATCAAGAAAAATGAATTTGGAAATCAAATGGCATAACCTTACATTTTCGGCCAACATGTCTAACTTCAACACTTTGATTTCTAAAATTATTTTCTAGGGTAATGATTTAATCAATGTAGACAATACAAGAGATTTAACATGTATTTAGAAGGTGAAAAATAATTTGGAAATCAAATGCAAAGTTTTTATCAAATTCGCCAACATGCCAAATTAGATATTCATGATTTCTAAAATTAATTCCAAGCTATTTTCAATCAAGAAGAAGCAATACAAGTTAAAGTAAATTTTCTACAATGAGTTTTAAAGAAATAAAGTGGTTAGAATTAAGTTTAAGAGGTT
Source organism: Ormosia emarginata (assembly GCA_029884605.1). NCBI lineage: Eukaryota > Viridiplantae > Streptophyta > Magnoliopsida > Fabales > Fabaceae > Ormosia > Ormosia emarginata. Next base: position 6,004,923 of record JAQQTP010000037.1, read on the forward strand.
AATACTAATGATTTTTACTTGTAAGAAAAATACAAGTAGCTTTATAAAATTTCTAACGTATAGCTCCCCATGTGTTTTGAAGCGCGTTAGTAATTTTCAAAAGTGTAATTAATTGGTTGTAATAAAAATAAAAGGAGTTTTGACAGTAAACCTAGAAAACCATTATTATAATTTTTTTCTAAATCAAATACTGTCAAATTTTATTAAAAACAGACAAATGAGACAAAAAAAGATGAGCAAAAGACAGTATACGCTATGAAAAATATTCTACGTAATTTAAAAGTACTAAATATTATTTCTGTTTATTTTAAATAGTCATTTTAAGGAAGTTGGATAAGAAAACAATTTAAAAATCTTACGCGATTGAGAAAACGTATTAAAAATTCTACGCGATTTTGAAAACAGTAAAATATATTTACGCAATTTATAAATGTTTATAAAAACGACGGAATTGTGAAAATACGATAAAATTTCTACGCGATTGAACGTCACTGTATTTTTCGCTGTTGGGAAAATGTGAACCCGTACAGGTTTTCTTTATATATATATTTGTTGTCAATGAGGGCAAGCTTTCGCTGTCGGGAAAATGTGAACCCGTACAGGCTTTCTATTTTCTGCCATTGAGGGCATTTTCATAATTTCATATTTTTTGAATTATGTATTGTGTTTATGCCAAATTTTTGGTGGATTGATTGACGAGGTGAATCACATCGTATTGTCGGTGTGATAAGCGTAGTGTGGTTCGAAATTGAATGGACTTGGAGGCATTAGTGTGCATAAATCCATATGTGGACAGTTGGTTGCTCTTCTGGGCCGTGGTAAATGGCAACACACTAGTGGACTCGACACACACTATGTTTAATCGAGATCTTGTAAAGTCTAATAGTACGTTGCCTGTAGTGCCACAACGTGAAACCGTGAACTACACCACGCCTTGGATGATGGATTCCATGTGACGTGGGGCTATAGACGCAACGTGTGACAGCGCAATAGTTTGGTTGGGCAGCCGTGGTACTAATAGATTTTGAGGATCATTCGCTCTCTGATGTCTGTGTTTGTGTGGTTTAGCTCCATGGAGTAGGATTGTGTTTTGTTGTATATGTTGATATGTGGTGCATTGTTATCTTTTATTTGTTATTTTTATCTATTATCTTCTATTTGTTATTTCTTTTATTTGTTATTTTTATCTGTTATCTTTTATTCATTTTCTTTTATTTGTTATCTTTTATCTATTATATTTTTATTTGTGATTTTTATTTGTGATTTCTATCTCGTGATTTTTATCTCGTGACCTTTCATTTGTGATATTTCTCGTTGTTATGATATTTGATCTTTCTTTTATGTTGTCTCGTTATGATATTTTATATGGTATGAATTGTTATATCTATCCTGATAATGTTATTGCTGTTTATTTATTAGGTTGTATGCATATTAGAAATATTTGTAAATTGATAACATGACTATAATTGTGATATCTGTGTGTATGGAATGACTTTGTCATTCGAATCATTCTTTGCTACCGTACATCGGTATTGGTGAAAGGGATCTCACCTCTTTCTCGTGTATGTCTTTGTGTTGTGTTGTGTTGTTAAAATCGTATAGTAGGCGGAGTAAACCTATTGGAGGCCATATTTTGAAGATGGTGACGGCGTCGAAGAGTGACCTTCAGACTTCAACAGGATGCAGTTGGTGGAGACATGGATATTGTAGGTTGGGTTTTTCTCGTTAGTGTTATTACCGTGCTATTAGTAGTAACCTTCATTAGGTTTGCTACTGTTTCTCTGAGTCTGTAAATTACATGTTTTACTTCTATAATGAATATTTGGTGGTACTTATATTATGTGTATTAATTAATTCAATTTAATTTCAGTTTTTCTTATAATTTTTGGTAAGTCTATATTTCCGCGAAATGGAATTTTAAAATCCATCTTTTAGAATTCAAAGCTTTTATAAAATATTTTCATTTGGTTTTATGTTTTATTTAAAAATGTGACGTCCTACGGAGGGTGTTACATTAGTTGGTATCAGAACACGGTTAGAGTCTTTTTGGGGTTTGTGGTTAGGTCTGTCTTGTTTTTGTTTTGTGACTCTCTGTGCTTGGACTCCGAAAGGAGACAATGTTTGTTTGGAATGGTTACTTTGGTATCCATTGTACTATGATTCGTCTGTCTTTGAAGAAAGACGATGATTCGTGGTAAACGTGCACATGAGGAAGCAGGACGCGATAGCGGCGATATGACTGCATCTACGAAAGCAATGCAAAGAGCAGCTGAAGGAACAGTATAATATGATTTGAGGATTACTCAGCAGCAAGGAATGATAGTCGAGGATTAGAAGCAGACAAAGTCGGAATAAATTTTAGAATACGCAATTTCGTAACATTGGACCATATTGGTTCCGAAGGAGGAGAAATCGAGAAATCGTAAGGCCAAACAAGTCCAGTGGAAAAATGTATTCGTGATCATCGGGAAGTCAACAACAACAGCAATCTCGTGGAAGAAGAACTAGCGGTAGCAGGTTTAGTTAGACTGTGACATCTGCACCAACGTGTTGAAAGTGTGAGGAAGATCATCTAACGAGGAGTTGTGCAATCAACGGAATCATCTGTTTCAAGTGTGGGATGCCTGAACATTTTGCTGAAAAGTGTATCTCGCCAAAGGCGAAGTCATCTGTTAGTAACGTACGTGCTTTGACATCTTAAGTAGAATGGAGCATCGATTCTTCAAGTGGAGCAAAAACATCTTAAATGGAAGAACTTAAACAAAGAGGATTGTATCACAAAAAGGTGATTCTTTAACTATACTGTATAATTCCGAGAGTAACATATTTCTCTATGGCATATATTGTGTGGGTCAATTAGAATTATTTGTGTCTTCATTATCTTTTGATCTGGTTGTTTCTATTTCTATTGCTACAACATGCGGTTGAGGACTTGAGTTGCTTAAACCATCCTAAGTCTGTTAAATAATTGAATCTTTTCTGTTGATTCAATTTGTATGCTTCTTTCTCAAAACAGAAGCAATCTAAAAATATGGATTGGGCATTTTCCAACCATCCATGCTCTGTTAGACTTATCAGTTGAATTGTTCAAATTAAAAAGTTCACTTCTAAATTTGTCGGGCCATATCAATTTCTCTATTCGATAGGTTCGGTGGTATGGCTGATTCTATCATCTCTTTCTATCATCTCTTATTTCTATGCTTCTATGATATCCTTCATATGCCGCAATTGCGAAATATGCGGGAAATGTACTTTTGGTCTAACTCATTCTTTTATGACTAATTGACTATTTGAGTTGATTGGAGCTATTAATACCTTTGTTACCTTTTGATTTATCTATTTCTGCTTTTATTACCAAATCCATTGTTATTATCCAGTTCCTTAAACAATCTTTTCTGTTAATCTAAACTGTCTACCTCTTTCGTGAGATAGATGTAGTCTTATACAGGGATTGGTTATCTTTAATCACATCTTATAATTATTTCAGTAAAACTTTGGTGTCCCGGACAACTCATTCTTAAAAATCGGACAATGTCAGATTCTTTGTTAGACATGTCTGGTAACAATTCAGATAGTTTCTCTACCTTCTCTTTCTAAATTTTTATAATGTCCTTTTATGTATTGCAATTGCAAAAGAAGGGATATTTTTAGTCAAAATTATGTCACAAGTATCAAATACAGTATTGTTGAAAAAGAGAACTTGATTTGTGAGGCACTTCCTGTTAAAAGCAAAGGCGGGAGAGTGAAACGGTACGAAGGCAGGGATAATTTCAAGTGGTACTGATTAGAGTGACGCAGCGGAAGCGTAGTGGGTAGTATCATTCGTCTTTACTTAGACAGAATTGTCATTATCTTTATTAACGACATTCTGATCTATTCTCGAAATCATGAAGAATCACACTAAAATACTAATCTGGAGTGGCGTAAACGGATGTGCAACGTGGAAACTAAAAGACAAGACGGAGGGACTGTTCAGAGATTACTACGAATTTCGGGGACGAAATTCCTTTTTGGTGGGGAGTGTTGTAACACCCCAACTTTTGGGTAAAAGACCGTTGTGTCCCTATTTATCTTGTTTCTTGTTTTTCTCGTATGAAATACGTAAAAAAATATCTTGTTTGTTATTTTATTTGGTCGTTTTGCATAATTTGTTTCGATACTGATGAAATAAAATTTTTATCAAATTTGTTTTAAACTTTTCGTGTGAAAAACAGATGTATATCTTGTCTGGTATTTTATATAATCGTTTTACGTATTTTTCTTCAAGACAGTGAAATAAAATTTTTCTTGAATTTCTTTGTTTTAAATTTTTTTGTGTAATATACACTATATAATCTTCTTGGATATTTTATTTGAACGTTTTGGATGATTAGCTACATTGTGGGAAAAAATGGGAAAATGACCATTATGTCCGAATGTCTTTGTTTTTGATGTTTTTTCTTGTTTTTAATTGTTTTCTACTTGATACTGATTGCTCAATATTACTTGTCTGTGATTTTATTTGGACTTTTTGTGTGATTTGGTCGGGGTAGGAAAATAATATTTTTTCGGATAGGAAAAATCTGTTTTTAATTATTCAGAGGTGGGGATCTTACTAAACCCAATTTGAATGAGCCTAAAATTAATCTTTTAATTTTTAGGATTTAATCACAAATAAAATAATTTTATATTATTATAATATTATTTTATTAGTCAAGTACAAATAAGTGACAAATGACCGAAAATATTTTGCGGGACCCACGTTTAGTCATCAAGTGCTGTACACGTGGACCAATGAGGAGCTGGTCAAAATTGGTGGCTATGACTCATCGCAACGGGCCAATTGGACGATGACACGTGGCGTGACACCTCAGCATCATGACTCGGCAGCTTCTAGAAGGTTCCGAAGCTGGCTGACTCGGCCTGTGACTCACCGCAGTGACTCGCCAGTTCCAGAAGCTTCTCTGATGACTCAGCGCTGTGACTCACCATTGATGACGCAACCAATGATGCAGTTGTGATGCAGTCAGTGACTCAGCATGCTGACTCGCCATGCTGACTCACCTGTTTTGGAAAATATCTATGCTGACTCATCTGCTCTAGAAAATATCTACGCTGACTCGCCATGTTGACTCACCCGTTCTAGAAAATTCTATGATGACTCATCATACTGACTCATCGTAGTGAGTCACATGTTCTAGAAATTTCTCTTTGATGACTCGCTTTATGACTCATCAAGGGCAAACGATAGAAAAATGATCAATAATAATTGCTACTCTGTTAGTCTAAGATAAAAATCTATGTATATTTTATTACCCATTAGAAAATAGACATTGACTTTATAAGCAGTAATTATTGTTCATTGCTTATGGTATACCGAAAAATATCCTAAGCCTTTATCTTTTTCCTGGAGTCTATAAATAGGAGGGCCTTAGTTCATTTGAAATTTTGGCAAGAAGCTCTCACCCCCCTTTTTCTCTCCATGTGCTCCACAGCCATGGCTCCCAAATGGAGACAATCTCCATCCATTCACCTTACTTGCTCTCTTACACATCTTTTCTCCAAAGAACCAAGATCAAACAACCAAAATTCTCTCCTTTTCTTTCCCCCTTGGATTCGGCGAAATCACCAAGAACCATTCTCCAAACTTCAATAAATCTTATCAATATCATTTCTTGAATCCTTTTATCAAACCAAGACACTTTCATGTTAGGAATTTCTCAAGATTCCTTCATCTTCATCTTCCTATCAAGCAAAAACCACAAAAGCTCATATCTCTCCCTTTCTTCAAGCTCACGGCCAACCCTCAAAAGTCACCTTCCAAGCTTCAATAATTCTAAACAACCATAGATCTTGAATCTCCATGCAATTCTAAGGAGCTTTCATGTTGGAGATTTTCCCTAAATCATCCATCTTCATTTTCGTTCTTCAAAGCTCAAGTTTGAAGCCTTGAAGGTGGAAGTCTTTAATCTTCATGTTTTTATCCATTTCAAAGTTTTAATCATGATTTTAATCCATGATTATTCTAGTTTAGAGCCTTAGGTATTAATATTGTATGTTTTCTTTGATTTTCAAGAAGCTCTTGGTGGAGAAAGTTTGCTTGAAGGAGACATACAAGGAGCTTGGAGGTTCTTCAAGAGGTAAGAGGGAGGTTACCCTCATCAACCATGTGTTGGTGGTGAGGAATGTTTGTGGTTGTGGTGAAGAATCCATAAGGATTCATTCACTTGATTGTTTATAGTTTTTCCTAATTGTGATTGATTATGTGTGTAAATTGTTTATGTGTTTATTACTTGTGTGTTTGTTAATTTTGTGTTTGTTAGTAGGTTGTTGTGTATTTGTTAGTAGCCTTCTTGTTTGATGTTTGTAATAATTTGCATGTCTACAAGCTTTGATAATATTGCATGTGTTAGAAGTGCATGATAAAATATAGGATGTGAATAATATGTCAAGGATTGTATGAGTGTTCCAAAGAACACACTAACAAGGCTCACGGCCATGATCCAAATGGGGAACCAAAATGTTCTCTTAATTTTCTTAAAATATGATTTAATTAACCTAGGAGAATTGGTAAGATATCCATTTGTTTGGATCAAGAAAAATGAATTTGGAAATCAAATGGCATAACCTTACATTTTCGGCCAACATGTCTAACTTCAACACTTTGATTTCTAAAATTATTTTCTAGGGTAATGATTTAATCAATGTAGACAATACAAGAGATTTAACATGTATTTAGAAGGTGAAAAATAATTTGGAAATCAAATGCAAAGTTTTTATCAAATTCGCCAACATGCCAAATTAGATATTCATGATTTCTAAAATTAATTCCAAGCTATTTTCAATCAAGAAGAAGCAATACAAGTTAAAGTAAATTTTCTACAATGAGTTTTAAAGAAATAAAGTGGTTAGAATTAAGTTTAAGAGGTTAATACTAATGATTTTTACTGTAAGAAGAAATACAGTAGCTTTATAAAATTTCTAACGTATAGCTCCCCATGTGTTTTGAAGCGCGTTAGTAATTTTCAAAAGTGTAATTAATTGGTTGTAATAAAAATAAAAGGAGTTTTGACAGTAAACCTAGAAAACCATTATTATAATTTTTTTCTAAATCAAATACTGTCAAATTTTATTAAAAACAGACAAATGAGACAAAAAAAGATGAGCAAAAGACAGTATACGCTATGAAAAATATTCTACGTAATTTAAAAGTACTAAATATTATTTCTGTTTGTTTTAAATAGTTATTTTAAGGAAGTTGGATAAGAAAACGATTTAAAAATCTTACGCGATTGAGAAAACGTATTAAAAATTCTACGCGATTTTGAAAACAGTAAAATATATTTACGCGATTTATAAATGTTTATAAAAACGACAGAATTGTGAAAATACGATAAAATTTCTACGCGATTGAATGTCACTGTATTTTTCGCTGTCGGGAAAATGTGAACCTGTACAGGTTTTCTTTATATATATATTTGTTGTCAATGAGGGCAAGCTTTCGCTGTCGGGAAAATGTGAACCCGTACAGGCTTTCTATTTTCTGCCATTGAGGGCATTTTCATAATTTCATATTTTTGGAATTATGTATTGTGTTTATGCCAAATTTTTGGTGGATTGATTGACGAGGTGAATCACATCGTATTGTCGGTGTGATAAGCGTAGTGTGGTTCGAAATTGAATGGACTTGGAGGCATTAGTGTGCATAAATCCATATGTGGACAGTTGGTTGCTCTTCTGGGCCGTGGTAAATGGCAACACACTAGTGGACTCGACACACACTATGTTTAATCGAGATCTTGTAAAGTCTAATAGTGCATTGCCTGTAGTGCCACAACGTGAGACCGTGAACTACACCACGCCTTGGATGATGGATTCCATGTGACGTGGGGCTATAGACGCAACGTGTGACAGCGCAATAGTTTGGTTGGGCAGCCGTGGTACTAATAGATTTTGAGGATCATTCGCTCTCTGATGTCTGTGTTTGTGTGGTTTAGCTCCATGGAGTAGGATTGTGTTTTGTTGTATATGTTGATATGTGGTGCATTGTTATCTTTTATTTGTTATTTTTATCTATTATCTTTTATTTGTTATTTCTTTTATTTGCTATTTTTATCTGTTATCTTTTATTCATTTTCTTTTATTTGTTATCTTTTATCTATTATATTTTTATTTGTGATTTTTATTTGTGATTTCTATCTCGTGATTTCTATCTGTGACCTTTCATTTGTGATATTTTGTTGTTATGATATTTGATCTTTCTTTTATGTTGTCTTGTTATGATATTTTATATGGTATAAATTGTTATATCTATCCCGATAATTTTATTGTTTGTTTATTTTATTAGGTTATATGCATATTAGAAATATTTGTAAATTGATAACATGACTATAATTGTGATATCTGTGTGTATGGAATGACTTTGTCATTCGAATCATTCTTTGCTACCGTACTGGTATTGGTGAAAGGGGATCTCACCTCTTTACTGTATTGCTGTGTTGTGTTGTGTTGTTAAAATCGTATAGTAGGCGGAGTAAACCTATTGGAGGCCATATTTTGAAGATGGTGACGGCGTCGAAGAGTGACCTTCAGACTTCAACAGGATGCAGTTGGTGGAGACATGGATATTGTAGGTTGGGTTTTTCTTGTTAGTGTTATTACCGTGCTATTAGTAGTAACCTTCATTAGGTTTTTTACTGTTTCTTTGAGTTTGTAAATTACATGTTTTACTTCTATAATGAATATTTGGTGGTACTTATATTATGTGTATTAATTAATTCAATTTAATTTCGGTTTTTCTTATAATTTTTGGTAAGTCTATATTTCCGCGAAATGGAATTTTAAAATTCATCTTTTAGAATTCAAAGCTTTTATAAAATAATTTCATTTGGTTTTATGTTTTATTTAAAAATGTGACGTCCTACGGAGGGTGTTACAAGTTTTCCCTCTATTTAGCACAAGAAGATACATAAAACCAACATTCCTAGTTAAACATTTTGGTCCATAAAGGAGCTAAGCATGTAGGTTATGAATGTATGTTAACTTGGTTTCTCTAGTTTAAAGTTAAACCTTGTAGAGTATTTAAACATATCTTATTTAGAATGAGTTAAAATCATGTTTATTATACTATGTATGACTGGTTTTGGTGTATTCATACTGGAAATTGTTGATTCTCACCCTGCTGTGTTTTCATGTAATTCCAGGTGAGGGTTCTTCGAAGAAAAAGAAGAAAAAGGAAGCTAAAGAATAGTTTAGTTTTAGTTTACTTGTTATAATACAAACCTTGTTTCTATTTATACTTCACTTGTATTATATCAGAGTTATGTACCACTTCATGACCTAGGGAGGCTATGTTGTATATATATGCATTATGTTTTTAATTTTATGCTTTCAACATTTCATTAGGCTATCTATACTGACTCTAATGTACATTATGGATATATTATCAGGCTATTACGTACGTAGTGACATTGTAATGTTGTTTATCGCTATAAATGTTACATTTATTTAAATCTTAGTAATAGGATGTTATAGTATGGAGGGTGTATTGGACTCACAAAACCATTCATTTGGTAGTAGCCTACTTTCAGGTTGGTGCACATTAACCTATTTAGGACGATCCATTTGCTACAAAGAGCTACTCTGGACTTAGAGTAACCTAAGTCAATCCACAACTTATGAGGGAATTATTTGTCCTCATTCCAGAGTTGTGAGTGCAGAGGAAACACAACTTATGAGAGAATTATTCGTCCTTATTCTAGAATTGTGAGTGGAGAGAATTATTCATCCTTAATTACTTTGATAGGAAGGGTATCTTCCTTTCTCACACTATCCCCTCAACTACTTAGATAGGAAGAGTATCTTCCTTCCTCACACTATCTTTGATCTAGGAATGCCTCAAGTAGAGAGGGAATTATCTATCCTCAACTACATTTCATCCAAGGAGAGCTCAGGTAAAGAAGGACGAAATTATTCGTCCTCAACCTCAATTACTCAAGTGGTAAGCGAATGTCCATCTTCAACCACCATTTCCAAGTCTCACCCTAGGACCAAGGATATCCTAGAAAATGGATTATTCATGTAAATAAAATATCATTTTGAGTCGTTCATCTCATCCATCAACTCATTAACATGCAATGATATGCATATAAAGATTTTCCTTATCATCGATAATCAAATCCATCATTCATTCTCATTTGATGCAATAACATCATAAAAATCATTTCTCAAATTGGTTTGAATGCACAATCATTTCACAATTTAGTGAATTTTAATTATTCAATTCAAGGTTTAAGGTTTGTATTTAAGTCTCATAGGATAAATTACTTTGTTTCCATCATGTTCAGGCCAAAGTCCTCAATTTAAGGGCCTGGTAATCGATTACTAGCTTGGCATAACCCTGTTAATTAATTACCAGTGGTTACCAACTCGTGGTAATCAATTACCAATTGCAGATTTGCAGAAAACAGAGTTTTTAAACCATTTTAACCAAACCAAACTAATCAATTTCAACAACAACATCAAACTGTCATAAATATGCATCCACATCACTCATAAAAGAGTAAATCTCAATATAGGTATGAAACCCAAGTTTCAAATCTCAAGTTTCATCATAAATCTAAATAAGAAATGAAGTTCTTATGTCATAATCAAATACATAATCATCATTTCATCTTAACATTTCAAAATCATTATTGAAATCATCATTTTCCAAATCTTGGAAAACAAAATATGAACAGAAAAAGGTAAAGAAAACTCCCTACCTCAACTCCATTACAAAGCTTCTTCCTTTCTATCTGTGAATCTTCTTATCTCTTGATATTTCTTGTCTTCCTACTTTTTTTCCCTTGTTTCCTTCATTTCCTCTCTCTTTTCTCCCTTTTCTCTCTCTTTCCCTCTTCTTTTTTGGTGGCTGAATGAATGTGAGAGAGAGAAGAGTGAGTGAGAACATGAAAAGAAAGAGAAAAGAGAGAAAATAAGGGTGAGGGGTGGTAAGGAATAGGAAATAAAGGGTAAAAAGGAAATCCAACTGGAAACATTATATCTATCAAGTATACTTTAATATTTCCTTAATGAATTTTCTAACCTTCATAAGTATGATCGAAAATTCTAGGATTTCCTTTATTTCCAGCTTTATATTTCCATATATCTCATTATACACCTTTACTAGTTACTAAGATTCACTATTCATCCCTAGGTTAAGCCTTATGGGTTGAACCAAGCTTTCAAATGTTCAATTTAATTTGTTTCCATTCTCAGATTAATCTTCATCCTTTATTTTACATTTGCTCATAATTTTATGATTTTCTGAGCTACCTATCTGTTTAGTTTGGTCTTTAAACATTCTCAGTGTCATTAAAAATACTAAACTAACTCATTTGATCCTTCAGAATTTTCTATAGCTTATTCCAATCCTTTATGACTTAGAAATAAATGTTCCATATTTATTTCTATCTTCTTAGCTATATATGTAATGCCCCTTTTTGGAGAGGGACAGTTACCCTGACATTACGAAATTCATAAAGAAAAAATAAAAACCCGATTTATAAAATTTTTACCTGTTTATCAAATAAGTGTATGAGTTTGCCAATTTCTTCTTTTTGTTTTTCTTAATATATATGATAAAACATAAACTTAGCGGAAAATAATATAAAGAACATTACTTACATCCAACCAGAATATACATATCATGAGTACTTATGTACATCAAAAGATCTTGGTAACATATAAGTAAAAGGTTCACATGCCCAAAAAGGATTACATACATCAACCCTCAAAATAACAAAAGACATAAAGGCCCCCCAAAAGCTACAAAGTATATGTCAAGCCTGTCAACTACTGATGAGGATCCTCCGATGGATCTTCCTCTGACTCATCGGACGATAAGATTACCGGAGGATGTACACCCTGATGAATAGGAGTCCATGCAAAGGACACCTCACTGTCCTCCCAAGGGGTATAATTCAGAACACCCCAAAGCTCCCTAACCAGCATGAAAAACTCCAATCGTATAGTAGTATCCAAAGAAAAGAATGGAACTTCATCCCGAGTCCTACAAACAACCACAGAAACATCTCCCGCATATCTAATGTCCTCCGAGTTCCAGTCTACACTCCAGGCATCTGAACCCCTATGAAACAAAACACTCATGTAACCAAGAAAGTTTTGATCTGCCGCCATCACGAACACAGGAGAATCAGCACAGCCAAAGAGGGTGAAATCCCTCTTCGTCTTCCCCTCGATCTTTATCAAGCATAAAATAATATAACACAAAATAACATAACAAAGAGGTGAGATCCCCTACATCAATACCAACATGGCAATAAAGAAATAGGAAGGACAATAACACCATCTAGATATAATAAGCAATAATTACAGACATCATTCGGCAAAATAATACTATCAGTTACTCAACAATTTAACAAATTAATTAAGAGGCAGGTCAATAAATAATTATATCATCAAGTATCAGATAATTTAACAGGTATAAAATGTCACAATGGTATGCATACCAACTATGCATATGCAGAATGTACTCATTCCCTACTCGATGGAGCTAAACACAAATTTCAGAGAGAATGATCTGGAAGACATGTCTGTATCTTGTCAGCCTCAAAATCAAGTGCTTAAATTTATCAATATTATCAAATTGTGCAACAAGGCTTTATACAAGACATTCTACACTAGATCGTGATTGGGGTGAGTGTCTCGGTCCAAATTGTCTGTGTGTTTGCATCGGTCTAACCCACAGCTCAGTGGAGCTACCAACAGGCTATTGTGGAAAACTTACACCCGACGCCCCCAAGGTCAACCAATGATTCAAAACAGCCACCACTAGGCTCAACAGGATATTAATCCGTCACATGATTCAAAACTGCCACCACTAGGCTCAACTTTCCAACATATTTCACAAAGTTCATACTAATTTAATTTACAAATCCCTTTTTCCATTACCTTTAGAAAACTCTCTTGATTTAAGTCCTCTACTTTATAAATCATTAAATCACTAAATTCATTATGTTCTTAAACATTGTTCTAACCCATTTTTAACCACTTAGCCAAAAATCACTCTTGAAGTATGTTGAAATATTATTTTTCCTCTTATCCATTTTATGAGTCCCTAATTATATTTCTAAATTATCTAATTACTTAAGTTCCAACTTGATACCAAAATATTGCCTTGGTTGCCCCACATGGCCGTGAACTCTAAGGGTCATTGGACCAAAAAAATTTCATCTTGTTTCATCATTGTTCACCCTCAATCAATTCCTTCTTAACCTAAACTTCTAAGTTCCAATTCACCACAAAACTTGTCTTAGATATCCCATTTTCTTTTCCTCTTAGCATAGACCTCCACCAAAGATTTCTAGTCCTAAAATTTTCATCATTTCATAAATTACTTATCACCTAATTTCTTAAGTCCCAAATTAATACAAGGATTTTATATTGGATCCTTAATTAGACCACTTGGCCATGAACCACTCCTCAAAACGGCGTCAAGAGGCCCTTGCCTTTCATACATGGTTCCAAGCATCCAAAGCATCATCATTTATTAATTTCACATAATAGCACATTCATACAAAATATCAAGCAATAAGATTACACAAGTTAAATAAAGATAAATCACCAAAACCATACAATCAAGTGGATGGATCTTCACATGGATCCTCCATTTTCAACCCAAAATTTCGTTTCTCACCACCAAGAATGGTTGATGAGGTTAATCTCCCTCTTACCTTAAGAGAGAACAACAAAAGAAAACTTCTTGATGCTTCTTGAAGATTTCGTCCTACACCACCACCAAACCCTAGAAGATTTAAACTTACACAATCAACATCTAAAGCTTGAAAAAGAGAAGACCATGATCAAGGAGATGGCCTTGAATCACGACAAAGAGAAGAGAAATTGAAGATCAAAGATCTTACCTCAAAAGCTCCAAGTTAAAGCTTGAAAGAAAATGATAAAGATTGAAGAACAAAGTGGTGACCACAACAAGGAAAAGCTTCCAAGTGATGAGTAGATTCAAGAACTAGAAGTGATTTGGAAAAACAAATATGGATGGTGGGGAAAGGGAAGCTTGGCCGTGAGCATGGAGAGAAAAGAGAGAAGAGAAAAAGTGAGAGAAAAATGAAAGAAAGAAAGGTAGAAACTTTTGAGATGAAATAGTGAAATTAACTTAAGTGAAAGATGGCAAAGTGGCCATCTTTTGTCCCACAAAACCGTGGGCCACTTCCAAATGAGAGAAGGAAGAAGCTTCTCCAACAAGCATTGATAAAAAACTTCTCCATTAAGTTTAGATGAAGCTTCTTTAGGAAGCTTGGTTTCACTTTTTGAAAAAGTCAAGATGATGTCATCTATGTGATGTCATAAAGTGAATACTCTAGAAAAAGATAACTTGTATTTTACTAAAAGCTATTATCCAATGGACAAAAGTTACAGTTAACAAAACCAGTATTTATTGTCCGTTGGATAATAGAACATACCCGAATTTTTTTTGTCAGATAAAATCTCAAAAAATAAAAACTTCGTAAATTGTGTCCGGCTTCAGGTTTTGTAAGATCCCCCAGCCTTGTTTCACAGTCCAAATTTTTTTGGCCTTGAAAAAATATTATTTTTCCTGACCCGCTTATCGTGCACACAAATCAAGAAATATAATAAAATAATCAAAATTATTCAAATAATTCATAAAAATTCATAAAAATAAAAAATATTATAAAAAGTATATATAATAGAAAATAAGAAATTTCTGGGGTGTTACAATTTAGACTAATTTCTGAGCTATTTCTGAATTTCAATGTTATATATATTTATGCTCAAATCAATCCAAATCATTATCAAAATCATCAAATATCTTCTACCCATTTTTATTGAGCTACTATAACCCTGATTAAGATTATTAGGTTAGGGAGGATGTTACATGCAACACCCTAATACCAATACTAATGACATGCCTAGGACCATGCCTCAGTAATTAGCATTAGTGATGTCACTTTAAAATTAATAACAAGTTTATAAAAACAAGCATTTCTTATACGAAAATATGAGCCTAATACAGGTGTAATCATACACATATATCGGAATAATCCTTATACAAATACATACTTCTCAATACAAATACTTTATCATATACCTTCATAGCAATACATATACAAACTTTAAATAATGCTTATCTAACAAATTATAACTAAACTTCTTTTCTTCGATTTGGTCTTCATTTCTAAGTGCTAATGCCTTTGTAGTTCCTGGAAATAATACGAAAATACAAATATATGAGGTGAGAATTCAAAGAACTCTCAATAGTTTATGAAAACGTGTCATCGTAATTTTTCTAGTTGTTTCGAGGAAAAACACATCATTTGTTTAAAACTTAACATAAATATATTTATATAAATTAAAGAGGTGGTATACTGCCAAAATTGGTTCTCTCTCTCTTCTCGAAACAGAGGTTCAATTATTATCCTTTATAAGAATCATTTGCACAATCGAATCAATCATACAGTTTCAAACCTAATCCTTTATCACAATCAATTCAAGCATTAGCATTAAGTATGCATAATTTATATCATATGTATTCATCTTTCATGATAAAACTTAAAATAATAATAATCCATATTAATTATCATTCCTCAACATAATCACTCTATTTTATTCTTTTGGAATACTCTCCAATCAAGCATTAACCTTGGCCTTCATTAATTTAATTCTAAAAAAACAAGACAATTGCCTATACAATTGTCATTTTATGCAATGCATTATGATGTATGAATATGCCTGAGGAATGCCCTAAAGTATGCTTATGTAATGTTTTTAAAAGATTTTGTTTTTGGAAAACACATGTTACTTGCATATTTCCAAGAATCTTTTTCTTCCAGGAAGACATTTGTTCCAGGAAGTCCTTTTGATCCTTGTATATCCTTAAATAGGAAGGGGTAGGAAGACTTTTGTTCCTTGACCTCCTTGCACTACTTTGGTATAAGTGGACAACTTGCCTCACAATAGTGAGGTTACCGTTTACCACCTTTAATACCATACTGGGCATTTCCTCTCTAAGTAGTAGGGCATCAACCACTTAAAGCTACATAGTATGAATGAGCTAACTTGCCTCACATCCATTAATACCCAGAACCCTGGCACTAGGAGCCCTTTTATGCTCATGCGTAGGGTCATTCATACAAGGAAATGGCAGTTAACAAGTTTGAAAACTAAAACATGCAAATATATTTTAAAACCATTTCTTCATTCACTTTCACATAATCAAGCTTCTCCTCGCGTAATAAGGAAGCAAAACCTTAATCATCAAGCATTTCATTCATACATCATGTGACACCCAGGGCCGACAAGGGCGGGGAGTGGTCGCCGGTGCAAAAAGATGAAGCACGAACAAGGAGCGGCTCCTGGCAGGCTTCTAAGCGAAGGGACACATGAATGAACTAAATACACACTGGAATAAAAGGGATTCAGAGACTGTGTAGGTATGAGACTACCTCGTTGAGGATGGCTTAAAAGAATTGATTAGCACCACCCATATAAATAAGATGTATCTTCTTTTCGGGAGCCAAGAACATAAGTACTCCATGGTTAAGCGTTCTTGACTTAGAGCACTTGTGGGGTGGGTGACCTCCTGGGAAGTTTCCTAGGATGCGTGTGAGTGAGGACAAAGCACGCTGAAAAGACTCTTGTTGATTAGTAGGGACACTCATCAATCCTGCAGGCATTCCTGGGATGTTACAAATGGTATCAGAGTGGGACCTCTCCCAATACGATGTGGTTCGGGGACGAACCATGCGGAAGCTAGTGGGCATGTGACACCCGGGGCTGACGAGGGCGGGGAGTGGTCGCCGGTGCAAAAAAATGAAGCACGGACAAGGAGCGGCTCCTGGCAGGCTTTTAGGCAAAGGGATACATGAATGAACTAAATACACACCGGAATGAGAGGGATTTAGAGACTATGCAGGTATGGGACTGCATAGTTGAGGATGACTTAAAGGAATTTATTAGCACTACCCATATAAACAAGATGTATCTTCTTTTCAGGAGACAAGAACATAAGTACTCCATGGTCAAGTGTACTTGACTTGGAGCACTTATGGGATGGGTGACCTCCTGGGAAGTTTCTTAGGATGTGTGTGAGTGAGGACAAAGCACGCTGAAAAGACCTGTGTTGATTTGTGGGGACACTTATCAATCCTGCAGGCAGTCCCGGGACGTTATAAATGGTATCAGAGCGGGACCTCTCCCAATATGGTGTCGTTCATGGATGAACCATGCGGAAGCTGGTGGGCATGTGACACCAGGGGCCGACGAGGGTGGGGAGTGGTCACCGATGCAAAAAAATAAAGCACAGACAATGAACAGCTCTTGGCAGGCTTCTAGGCAAAGGGAAACATGAATGAACTAAATACACATCGGAATGAAAGGGATTCAGAGACTGTGCAGGTATGGGATTGCATAGTTGAGAATGACTTAAAGGAATTGATTAGCACCACCCATATAAATAAGATGCACCTTCTTTTCGGGAGCCAATAACATAAGTACTCCATGGTTAAGCGTGCTTGACTTGGAGCACTTGTAGGATGGGTGACCCTTGGGAAGTTTCCTAGGATGCGTGTGAGTGAGGACAAAGTACGTTGAAAAGACCCATGTTGATTTCTGGGAACACTCATTAATCTTATAAACATCATTCATAATCAAGCTTAATGGGAAAAACATATCAGAACCATTTCCTTCTCTTTCAAAGATAAATATCCCAAAATTCTCGTAAACATTTCAAATCAAATTTCTATAAGCATTATCCACTCAATTATATAGTCTAGCTAGACCAAAGCAATTCATAAGCTCAACTTGAATACTCAATGAGCAATCTAATCTTTAATATATATATATATATAAAGTGTATAATTTCCTTCTGTACATCACATTCTATGAATACTAAACAAACGTTAGTTCAAGTAAACTTTATCCATAGTCATTAAAGAATCAAATACAATGAAATCCCAATATCAAGTTCATTAAATCAACTCCAATTTTTAATTGCACATGTAATTCTATGCATTTTCAACTTAACCATCATAATTAATTACCAAGCAACAACAAGAATAAAATTACAACACAAATTCTTTCCTTGAGTCAAGACAAGCATTATTCTAATAGGAAGAATCTAGCCAAATAGCAACATATAATTATATAATTATGACCATAACAAAGCATAATTCCACAATTTCATGTTCAGTCAAGCAAACAAATTCTAAACTTCATTAAACAACCAAAAATTGAAATCACCATAAACACAAGATTAGGAGTTTATTAAAAAAAATCAACATACATATAGCATCAGAACAAGCTTCAAATAACTAAGATTATCATAAAAATCACCAAGGACAAGCCAAGAATGTCAAAAGCTCCATTTCGGTCAAACTAAAATTTTAACTATAAAAATCAATATGTAATCCAATTGATAGAGACACTCCATGATGGAGAACAAGATTTCAAACTAAATAAAATAAATCAACTAAACTAGACCCTTCACCCCTTTCAATTTATTTGTAGCCCAACACAGGATTTTCAACATAATCCACTCAACAATAACAATTAACACAAGGGTATGATAAAAGGAATGAAGAACAAGGAAACAAAGATATAAAATCCTCTATTATTATTACAAGTCAGCCGTGAGTTACTCTAGCACTATGATCAGAATTTTTTGTTCAAAAACCATGGAATAAGATGAACAAATTAAAGATGAGTAGCCCCTACCTCACTTTTTAGCTTCTTGAAGCTTAAATCCTTGGATTTTCTTCACTTTTCCTTCATTTTCCTCTCCTTTGGATGCCATGCTCTTGCTTTGTTTTATCTCTGCCCTCTTCTATTTTGGGCTGAATAACGTGGAATAAAAAAGCCAAAAAGATGAAGGAAAGGAATCAAGAGTTAGTGGAATAAATGTTATTTGTATTTGGCTTTAAAATTATAAGAAGATGAAAATTTGGAGCTCCGTGGCTACGTGAAATCAGAGGAGAAAATGGGGGTGAAAGATGAAAGAAATGAAGAGAAAAATGAATAGGAGATTGTAGAAAAGTCTAGACAAAGTACTGACCATGGAAAAATAAAGAAAGGATAAAGATTTTATGTTGGAACTTTTATATCTGCTACGTACATTTTAATTTTTCAAAGTTAAGTTTTCAAGTGTCCATAAGTCTTATAGAATATTTTAGGACTCAACTTAGTCCTCAAATATGTTTTTTTTATAATTTTTCATATATTGTTATTCATTAAATAAGTTGCACTACTTTTTCAAATTCAATCGAACCTGTGAAATAGGTAAATATGTCTGCCTTAAAATATTTTCCATACCAAAATATTCTCCATATTTTACTTATCATCTCCATGAAATTTCATAATTTTTTGAGCTACTTAATTATCTCGGCTATTTCTCAGTAGTATCCTTAAAAATACCAAATTAACTCAGTTGGCTCTCCAAAATTTTCTACAACTCTTATCAATTATTTATAGTTAGGAAATAAATTTTTCATATTTATTTTCATCATATCTACTGATTCAACCGATACCTTAATTATTATCTTGTATTAAGTGTTATAGAATTACGCTCAAACTAGTTCAAAAATTATCTGAATTAACAGATAATCTCTTACCAGTATTATTGAGCTACTATAACCCTGATTAGGATCATTAGTTTAGGGAGGGTGTTACATTACAGATAAGTTGTTGAGACCATTGTCTTATGTTGAAGAGTATTGATAATATTATACTCAGTTTGACCATCTATATTCCATTCATAGATGTTGTTTGAACTAAAGCTTTTAAAGTTTAGGTCTCTTTCCTCGAGCAATAGATCTGGAGTTGTTGCCTTCTAATAGCAAAGTTTGGATGGGTTTATCCAATTGAGTGTTTAACTAATTACCGGATTAACTTTTGTAACACCTCGAAAATTACTTGTTTCATGATTTATATTCATTTTATAATTTTTGTGATTTTTGTGAATTATTTAGGTGATTTTGATTATTTTAATATATTTCTCGATTTGCATGCGCGCTGAGCGGAGCTGGAAAAATAAAATATTTTCCCTGAGACCGAAAAACCTTGGACTATGGAAAGGGTGATGGAGGATCTTACTAAACCCAAGGGTGGACACAGTTTACGAAGTTTTCATTTTTTGAGATTTTATCTGATAAATAAAATCGCGGTACATTTTATTATTCGTTGGATAATAAATACTAGTTTTGTTAACTATAACTTTTGTCCACTGGATAATAGCTTTTGTAAAGTGCTAGTCATCTTTTCTAGAGAGCACTTTAATGACATCACCAAGATGACATCATCAAGATGACATCACCCTTGACTTTTTCAAAAAGTGCACAAAGCTTCTCAAGGAAGCTTTGTATCAAGCTTCTCAAGGAAGCCAATTTTTCTCTCTCCTCCCTTGGAGACCCCACGACAATGAGAGGGAAAAGATGACACAAATTGTCATCTTTTCACCTAAACACACATTCACTTTTCACTTTTCAATTTTCAAAAGTTTTTATCACTTTCTCTCTCAACTTTTCCTTTCTCTCACTTTTTCTTTCATCTCCATTTTCTCTCTTCACTTCCACGGCCATACACACCATTGTTGGCCATCCATGCTTGCTTGCTCAACCAACCTTATTTCATGCATCTACTCATCACCTTGATGCTTTTTCCTTTTGTGACCATCACTTGATTCTTCCATCTTAATCTTCTTCCATAAAGCCCTAAACTTGAAGCTTTGAGGTAAAGTTCTTGACTTTCATTTTTCCTTCCTCCATTTTCATGATTCTTGGTCACCTCGGTGATCGAGGACTTCTTTTTTTAAGCTTTGGTTGTTGATTATGTGAGTTTGATCATCCTAGGGTTTTGGTGGTGGTGGACGAAAATTACAAAAAGCAACAAAGAGCTTGCCTTTTTCTTGTTGTCTCTTTAGGTAAGAGGGAGACCATCCTCTTCAACCTATCATGGTGGTGAGGAACACGTTTTTGTGTTGATAGTGAGGAATCCATGAGAGGGCTACTCACTTTGTTGTATGGTTATTGGTGATTCTTGATGATTTTGTGTTGGTCTAACCTTGTATGACTTTATTGTTTGCTATTATATATCTTGATGGATTTGGATTGATTGGAATCATGTATAGAAAGCAAGGGCTCTTTGCCCTTTTGCTTGAGGCTCACGGCCAAGCACTCATAAATGGGGTGTCCAAGATCAAAACTTTGTAATAATTTGGGGACTAACTAATTAAGTGATTAATAATGAATGGAATGATGAGAATTTTAGGTTCCTATCCCCTTAGAGCTCATGGCCCCATAGAGTACCCAATGGCAAAATTTTATGTTAAGATGGAAATTTAATTAATTATATGATTAGATGTTGATTAGGGATTCATAAAATGGAAAGAACAAAGAACAAAATTTTATCCTATAATCTAAAGTGATTTTTGGCCAAAGAAAGAACATGAGTGCGAGTAAGGTTTTAAGAAACTTGAAATAATTACTCTAGGTGAGTTATGTTTAGAACTAAGTAAAGGACTTGTTTAATTAGAATAACAAAGATTAAGTGAAAAATACTAGAAAATTCCCCTAGAGAGGCTTAATAGGAAAAGTATTGAAGTTCAAGCGTAATTTTATTTTAAACCTTGAAAGTATGTTTTCGTAAGTGAGAATTTGGACAATGAATTGTTGTGGGTCCATGAATGGGTTCAAGGTTTATTGATATTTGATTTGGCCATTATGACGTGTGGTTATGGAAAGGTCATGTTACTATTGAATATATGTATATATGCATCAAGTCATCATGCATTGTGAAAGTCCGATGGACTTTGTTGTAAGGCTTTATGCCTAGGAGATGAATCACACCTTAGTGAGGGTGCGAATAGACTAGTGTAGGTCACTTGTTGACCTTGGGGTCATCGGGGTGCGAGTATCTCACAATGGGCAGTTGGTAGCTCCTTTGTGCCGTGGGACAGACCGATGAAAATGCACCGACGATCAGGACCGTGACACTGTCCTATATCGTAATCTTGTGAAGAATGTCTTGTATAAGCCATGTTACGCAATTTGTTGATATTAAAGCACTTGATTTGAGGCTAACGAGATACAGGCATGTCTCCTTGATCATTCTCTCTGATGTCGTGTTTAGTTCCATGGAGTAGGATTTTGGTACTTTGTGCATGTGCATAGTCGGTCAATATATTTACCTAGCATATATATATATATATATATACAATTGTGGAACTGTTTCTTTTCCATATATTATGACTGCCTGGATTATTAAACTGTTTATTTTCATAATCTTGATACTACTTATTATTTTTACTGTGTTGTTTGGCATTATGCGCCGTTTCTATTTCTTACTGCCATAATTGGTAAAGATGTAGGATATCTCACCTCTTTACATTTTTATTCCGTGTATATCTATGCTTCTTCAAAGACCAAAGCGAGGAAGAGCCTGAGTTTCCTAGTTTTGGGTCAACCTAGTCTTCTGTTTTGTGATGGTATCCCAACAAGGTTTTCTAGGATATGCCAGACTGAGGTTTCACGGAGGTGTTGACTATTGGCACGTCGACTTGAACACCGAGCATTTCATCTATGTGGGAGATGTGACTGTATCTTTGGCTTGTGGTCATTATGATCTACCTGTTTTCTCTTTTGATGTTGTTGTATCGTTGGAGTTCTACATACCGATATGTGAGGTGTGGGGTGATCACGAGTATACCCTATATGTGTAACACCCCAACTTTTGGATAAATGATAATTTTGTCCTGATTATACTGTTTTATATTTTTATGTATGCTATAAAATTTATTTGACTGTTTCGTGTTCATATTTGAGTGTTTTGTGTGATTTATTCCGAGTCAAGAAAATAATAATTTTCAACCCGGGGAAATCTTATTTTTAATTATTCGGAGCTAGGGGATCTTACTAAACCCAATTCCGAGTGATATGGTTATTAATCTTTTAATTTTTAGGATTTAACTGTGCAATAAAATAATTTTATATTATTATAATATTATTTTATCTGACAGTACATACTGTCTCAAAACCAGTAAAAATCTGCTCTAAAATGACCATGGGCCCGAAAAAGTCTGTGAGACCCGCATTTAATGAAGAAGTCAATATTTTTGGCTAGACTAAATCCTAAGCCAATGAAGAGTGGTCAATGTTAGTGGCTTGACTTGGACCAATAAGATTCAAGTCCATAAAAATGGTTAGACTTATTGAAATCAAACTAGAAAGCTTAACTAAGTTAGCATAAACCTAACTAAGTTAGTATAGAAAGCTTGTTAAGTAACTAAATGATGGAAACCTAGTTAGCTATCTACTTAAGCTTTAGTTAGAGAATTGTTCTCAAAATGTCAAGACTAACCTAGTTAACCTAAGTAACTATATAGTTAGGCAAGTAACTGAATAAATTAATCAGGTGCACCTAAATGTAACTAGAAGACCAAATGGGTCATAAACTTGGTTTGTTCTCCTTAGGGCCATTCGGCCAAGAATTTTCAAGAAGCTTCAAGAAGAGCATAGTCACTTAGTGACTAGGTTTTCATGCACTAATGAGAGACAAGCTTGGAGGCAAAGCTTTGCATAGCAACCCTTGATCACATCTAAGGCTATTAAGTGGTCTTGGAAGGTCAAACAAAGTGGCCACCTCCTCTTGGAGTTCCACGGCCATAAGCTTAGTTAGGAGAGCATTTTGGCTTCATTCACTTCATCTTCTATCACTTAACTTACTCTTTTCTCTCTTCAAAAACAAACAATCACCATTATTGCTCTTTGAAGACCATTCGGCCAAGCACCTATACATCATCATCCAACCTTCAAAAATTTCATCCAACCTTATTTCTCAACTCTAAACATCATTTTAAGAACATCTCTAGTTGAGAGTTCTTCCAAAATCCTTCATCTTAAGCTTGGAAAATTTCTTTGGAGATTTTTCCTATAAGGTGAAATTCCTTGTTTTTCATTTCTAACTTGATTTCTAAGATTCTAAGCCATGATTGATCCATGGTTTATGTTTTTCTCATATAGTTATAACTCTTTGAAATTTGTTTGAGCATGTTAGGTTTCTTTGGAGGACCACACGAAATCCATAGGAAGGAGAGTAGAAGGTTTTATCTTCCTTTAAGGTAAGAGGGAGATTTAATCTCATCAACCAAGTGTGGTGATGAGGAAATGGATTGCATGTGTGTGAAGAATCCATAAGGATTCACTTGTTTGATTGTTTAAATGCTTTCCTATTTGTGTTTGATATAGTTTGTATGCATGTCTATAAGCTTTAAAATATATTGCATGTGTTGATATATGCATGATTATTAATTAGGATGTGAATAATATGTAAGGTTTGCATGAGTGTTCCAAAGAACACAACCATGGAGCTTTCGGCTTCACCATGAAAAGAGAACCAAAATGTTCTCAACCATTTTCTAAAGGAGGGATTTAATGGATCTAGGTAAATTAATAAATTCCAAAATAATTTAGAAGATGGAAAATGATCCAAAGATCAAATGCCAAGGTTTTGTGAAATTCGGCCACAATACTTCTTAATTTGTAATCAATCCAAAATTTATTTTCTAAGTGTAGATTAGATGTTTAACCTAAAAAGAATACATTTGCAATGGATTTTCAAGACTTAAAGAAGTAAATTAATTTTTATTAGAAATATGGTATAGAAGAGAAATAAACAAAACTCTTAAAAAATACTTACCTTTGAGTTTTAAAGTACAATGATAATTTCCAAAGTGTGTTTTGTAATAATAAACGAAACAAAAGAATTTTTAAAGGAAAACATAGAAAATACAATTTTAATAGATTTTATAGACAAAATGCTGTCAAAATTTATTAGAAACAAACAAATAAAAGAGAACATTTCATAATATATTTATAACGTAAGGAAAATATTCTACGTAGTTTAAAAGTATTAAAAATAGCTTATGCAGTTTTAAAATAGAGATTTTAAAGCTTTTCAGTCAAGAGAACGATTTAAAAACCTTACGCAATTGAGAAAACGATTTAAAAACTTTACGCAATTTTAAAAATAGCAAAATACATTTACGCGATTTAAAAACGTTTGTAAAAACAACACGATTGTGAAAATACGATAAAATTTCTACGCGATTAATTGGAAAGTGAGTTTTGCTGTCGGGCCAAAGTGGTGGACCCGGACATGTTGAGATATGGTACTGTCAAGTGGTGACGTACTATATATTGGAATTTTGAGATCGATGGCATTTTTGTAAATATGATAATATTTTGAAACTAAGGGTAATTTGGTAATTATTGTTCTTATTCATGCCTTGAGTTGTGCCAATTTGGTTGATATTGGCGATTGATTGACGAGACAAATTACACCGTGTTGTCGGTGTGATAAGCGTAGTGTGGTTCATTTTTGTGTGGACTTGGAGGCATTAGTGTGCAAAGTATTCCACATGTGAACAGTTAGTCGCTCCTCTGGGTCGTGGTAACTAGCAACACACTAATGATCTCGACATGCACTATGCTTAATCGAGATCTTAGGAAGACTATTTAGTACAATGCCTGTAGTGCACAACGTGTTTGGACTGTGTACTATACACTACATTGGACAGTGGGCTATAGACATGACGTTTGACAATGTAATAGTTTGGTTAGGCAGCCTGAGGTACTGATAGTTCTCTTCGGGTCATTCTCTCAGATGTCTGTATCTAGCTCCATGGAGTAGGAATGAGTCATATTGCATTTGCATTTGTATCAAGCATCATAACATTATTATTTGTGATATTATATGATGTGTTGAATTTGTGTTGTTATTTATGATACTGTGGTATACAATTCTTGTATTACATTGTACTATTATCTATGATGTTATGGTATGCTTTATTGTATTAAATTGCAATATCTGTTGTCTTGTCATTTTCTTATTTGCCATGCTGGTATTGATGTAAGATTGTCTCACCTCTTTATTTGTATGTGTTTCTGTATTATTATGTTACTTCTGTAAAGAGTTTGAGGAAGAGGTAGAGGAATAGCCTCTAGAGATTGTGTACCCCGAGGATCAGCAGACGGACGACCAGTTTGACGAGTGCGAGCCGTCCGATCATCCATATTCTTTGGACTGATTCTGTGAGTATGGCGTTGCCGGGATTTCTTGGTTTCGTGAGACTGGAGTTTCATAGAGGTTCAGAGGCCTGGCGACTACGAGAGGATCGAGGATCGGTGATTTACTTGGGACGTCAAACTGTGTCCCTATGTGGAGAGTTTGATGCTGAGCCAGTCTTTACTACGACCTTGTATCTACATCTAGAGATGCCTTTGGATCTGAGGCGTCACTGAAGAGGACTTTTTCGTGTTCCCAGTGAGATCAATATAGTGTCAACAGCACGGACTTTTGTCCGTAGAACTGTGAGACATCCAGGATTTCTATCACCCGAGGTTTCATCTGAGAGTGATCCTTCAGAGGGTTAGGAATCTATGATGTGCACTTGGGCACTTTATGTTATTGTACTGTATATTAACTCTTTACTACTTTATTTAAATATTTTGTAGTTGTAAAAGTGGCAAAATATGTTATTGTACAAAATATTTTATAACTTGGTTAATATTTTATTTACTTTTATTCCATTGCATTCATAAATGTGACATCCCCACAAGGGTGTTACAACATGAGGATTCGTATATGTCCTCTACACGAGCCCCTGCTCATGAGTCTGTTGTGTAACATCCTAAAAATTTCGTATCTCTTAACCAGTAATTTTGACAGTTAACAAAATTTTATTGTTCAGTAATTTCTGTGTACTATAAAATTATTTTGATTATTCCATCAGTGTATTTGATCGTTTTGAGTGATTTACTCCGTGTCAGGAAAATAAAAATTTTCGGGCTGGGGAAAACTTTACGTAATTTAATTTTTACCGTTAGGTTTTAATTATTTTACATAATCAGATTTGATATTTGTGCGTTTTCTAATATTTGTGATTTTTGTGGATGATTATGAAATTTTTTACTATTTGTGGGCCTAGGGGGTGTATGTGGGCCGAGGTGGCCATATGTGGGCCCAGGTGGGTACCGCAAAGTGAAAATTTTTCTACGCATAGAAAAATTTGTACTGTTTAGACGGAGACAAGGGATCTTACTAAACCTGAATCCAGAAACAGTTTTTAAAATTTTATTTTACTGTGTTTTGTACTGTATTTAATTATCGGGTGATAAAAATACAGTAAAAATATTATTCATAAGGTAATAGCAGATAGAAAAAAATAAATAAATATTATATTGCTTAAGTCAACATTGGTGGTTTGGATATCCACCATTGATTTAATCAACGATGGAGACTTGATCTTGATTTAATCTATGGTGGAGATTTAGTCTTAAAAAGTGACAAAGACCATTTATGACCCTTGGATGTAAAGTTTGAAGGAGTAATCTTAACCCTTCATTTTGGAGACACATCTAAGGGCTAGGATTTAAAGAAGAAAGATCCAATGGCCTAAATTAAGTCTTCTATCTAAAGCTATACCTAAAGTTTACCTTAATCCTAACCATTGAATTAATCAATGGCTTAGAATGCTTCAAATAATTGCTTGGACTTTCAAGATTGAATCTTAACCATTGATTTAATCTATGGTTGAAATTTGGTCTTATATAATTGCTTGGGCTTCAATTGTGACCCTTAGATGGCAACATGGAAGGAGAGATCTTGACCATCCATTTAGTAGCTTCATCTAAAGGCTAAGATTAAAGGAGGAAGAAGATCCAATAGTCCAAGTTTGTTACTATCACTTGGAAAATTCTTCAATAGTTTAGTACCAATTATTTGCTCAAATAATTCACTCTTTTCTCTCTTCACTATACGGCAATGCATAGGAGGAAGGGGGCCAAAATTCATTTCATGCATTTCTATCTTACTTTATCATCTTTTCTATCATCTTTCTCAAGAAACAAAAATAAGACAACTCTTCCATTTTCTCTCCAAGCTTGGTTCGGCCATGGCACCCAAATATACTTTTCATCACTCTTTAATTTCAAACAACCATATTTCTTGAATCCTTACCTTATTCTAAACAACTTTCATGTTGGAGACTTTCTCTAAATCATTCATCTTCATGGATTTTCTTCAAGATCAAAGTTATGGGGTATTTATGGTGAAGTGTAAGGAAACTTCATTTCTTCTCTCTTTTTCATGATCTAAACCATGTTTGATCCATGGTTCCTCTTAATCAAGCTTAGTATACTAATTTCTATGTATTTTGTTTTGTATTTGAGAAGCCCTTGGTGGTGGAGGACTTGGAAAGAGAAGCAAAACAAGGAGCTTTTGAGGATCTTCAAGAGGTAAGAGGGAGATCCACCTCACTAACCAAGTATGGTGGTGAGAGATGGTTTTATATTTGGTGGATGGTGAATCCATGTGTGGATTCATATCCATGGTCTTGTAATTTATTTGTGGGTGTTTATGTGCTTTAATTATTTGTCTATACTTGGTATGCTTTGCATGATTTTATGGCTTTGATAGTATGCTTAAAATATGTATGATAAGTATACGGCATGCTTGTAGTTTTTATGATGAAATATGTATGTGTATGCCATGATGTGTTGATGGAAAGGAAATCAATTTTTGGCTCCAATGGCCAAGAGAGAAGGCTACGGTTTTGATGCCCTTAATTAGGGTTCATGTTGAAATTTTTCAAGAACAAGGGAATTGATTTTTGGGTCCCTAGAACATAGTGAATTTCGGCCAAGACACCTCAAAATAGGTGTTCACAAATTAAAATTTTCATGAATGATGAAAATGGATGATTTGAAGAATATGGAAAATAAACAAAGGGTTTGTTTTTCAAGAGAACAAGAACACAGTTTTGAAGGGATTTTTATTGATTTATTTTATGTAAAAAGTTTCTAAGTGTTTATTAAACTTGATTTCGAAAAATGAAACGGGCAAACGTTGATTTTAAAGATTTGCAAAGAAAGCGAAAAAGGATTTGCAAACAAAGTGAAAAAGGATTTACAAAGAAAGTAAAAATGAATTTGAACAAATGGGTTTGGTTTTATAACCATATGTCTTGCGGTTTTGAAAACAAAGATTTTAATGGTTTTGTTTGTGTGAAAATAGAAATGATAAATAATTGAGTTAAAAGGAAAAATGTTTGATGGCTTCAATGGCCAAATACCCTACGATTTTGAAAAATTGGTTATGCCTAAATTTTTATGGAACAAAGTGATATTTTATAAAACGAAGTGTTTTGTCACTCAAAAGATTTGACAGTTTTCAATGAACACATTCATGGTTTTTGTAAAGGATTTTTAATGGTTTTGTTTGTGTAAAACCATATCAATTTAGAAGGAAAAAAATATTTGATGGTTTCAATAGTTATGTCCACATTTTTGAAGGCTTATAATGCCTTGATTTTTATGAAGAAAGTGATTTTCAAAGTGGAAACGTAACTTGATTTAATACAAGGAATTACGAAAGGGAATCAGAGTGTTTTATCACTTGAGAGAATTTTGTAAACGAAAGACAAAGATGAGGTTGAACACGTTTGAACTTCAATTTATTTTGAAGAAAATTGATTTTAGAATTGATTTGAGAAAAAATGGAGAATATAATAGTGATTTGATATTTTCTAACATATAACTTATTTCACGTTTTGGAGTATGTTAGGAAATTCTTAAAGTTTGAAACATTGATTTAAATCAATGGAAAAGCGATTTTGTGGGTTATATTTGAAAAAGAATTTCTTGAGTAAAGAACTGTGGAAAAAGATTTTCTTGAGTAAGAAAATATATTAAATGAAGTATAAAGTTATATTATTTTGAGAAAAGTTGAAAAGGAATTTTTGAAGGTTAAGGAATATTTTCTGTAATGAAATTGTGGTGAAAAATTATTTGCGTAGCTTAAAAGCGATTTGAAATACGATAAAATATTTCTACGCGATTGGTAATATGTCAAAATATTTCTACGTGTTTTGAATTACGTTTAAATATTTTACGTAATTTGAACTACTGTTGAAAAATCAATATGTGATTTAAAAATGATAGAATATTTTTATGTGATTGTGAAAATGACGAAAAATCATTATGTGATTTGGAAAGTGTTTTAAATATTTTGAGAATGATGGAAAATGATTTACGCGACTTAAAAGAATGATTTTTAAGTTACGCGATTTTGAAACAGTGAAAAAATACTATGCGATTTGAGAAACATATTTTTATGTGATTGAGAAAAATGTTGAAAAATTAGTACGTAGTTTAAAAGTGCAACAGAAGAGTTGCGGTATTTTGAAAATGTAATGTAAATGTTCTCAGATTGTGAAAACGTAACAGAAGTGTTACGGTATTGTGAAAATATAACTAAAACGTTTTGGAATTGTGAAAACGTAATAGAAATGTTACGCGATTGTAAAAACACGACAAAAGTGTTTTATGATTATAAAAACATAATAACATGATGAATACTGTTGGACCAGTGTCCATACACTGTATGAGAAAATGACAAGTTTTGCCTGTGATTGGCATTTGGGGCATTTTACATGCATTGGAAAGACATGCCTGTGATTGGCATTGGTGCATTATACATGCATTGGAAAAATATGCGTTGAGGCATATGATTATATTGAACAAATGAAATTGAAAAGATTTGACCCTTGTGGTTGGACTTGCACTGATATATTCGTGCATTGTATAAAGTATAGCTAATAGCTATTTTGGTCCTTGTGGTTGAAGAGGGATGAGAATTGATAGTAAAGTCTATGATGAATCTTGGGGTACGTCGAGGCGCGGCGGTCGACCAGTGGATATCTGTAACATCCTAAAAATTATGTATCTCTTAACCAGTAATTTTGACATTTAACAGAATTTCACTATTTAGTGATTTCTATGTGCTGTAAAATTATTTTGATTATTCCATCAGCGTATTTGATCGTTTTGAGTAATTTACTCCATGTCAGAAAAATAAAAATTTTTGGGGCGGGGAAAACTTTACGTAATTTAATTTTTACCGTTAGGTTTTAATTATTTTATATAATCTGATTTGATATTTGTGTGTTTTCTAATATTTGTGATTTTTGTGGGTGATTATGAAATTTTTTACTGTTTGTGGGCCCAGGGGTGTACATGGGCCCAGGTGGCCATACGTGAGCCCAGGTGGGTCCCGCAAAGTGAAAATTTTTCTACGCATAGAAAAATTTGTACTATTTAGACGGAGACAGGGGATCTTACTAAACTTGAATTCGGAAACAGTTTTTGAAATTTTCTTTTATTGTGTTTTGTACTGTATTTAATTTATCGGACGATAAAAAATACAGTAAATATAATTTTGTGGGGTTTTAGCATATAAAAATAAATATTATACTGCTTAAGTCAACATTGGTGGTTTGGATATCCACCATTAATTTAATCAATGATGGAGATTTAATCTAAACAAGCTTAATAAGGAAGGCTTTGATATCAACCGTCGATTTAATCAATGGTGTAGAATTAGTCATATAAAGTGGCTATGACCATTTGTAACCATTGGATATAAATTTAATCAATGGTAGAGATTTGGTCTCAAAAAGTGACAAAGTCCATTTATGACCATTGGATGTAAATTTAATCAATGGTGGAGATTTGGTCTTAAAAAATAGCAAAGACTAATTTTGACCCTTGGATTAAAAGTAAGGAGTAATCTTGACCCTTCATTTTGGAGATGCATCTAATGGCTTAGATTTCAAGAAGGAAAAATCTAATGGCCTAGATTAAGTCTTCTAAATCAAAAGTCTATCTAAATCCTAACCATTGAATTAATCAATGACTAGAAATGCTCTAGATGGTGGCTAATTATGATGACAAATAATTGAATGCATTATGAAGAGGGGGGGACGGTTTTTGGTGGCTTAAGAGAGTAGCAAAGTGGAAGACCACTATTATTACTCATTCTTGGTCTTTCTTTGTTAATTTCAAGAGGCTAACACTTCAAAAATTTCTCTCCATTTCTCTTCTCCTCCATGTTTCGGCCAAGCACCCAAGAATACCTTCCATCACTCTTTAATTTCATACAACCTTATTTCTTGAATCCTTACCTTATTCTAAGCAACTTTCATGTTGGAGACTTTCTCTAAATCATTCATCTTCATGGACTTTCTTCAAAATCAAAGTTATGGGGTATTTATGGTGAAGTGTAAGGAAACTTCATTTCTTCTCTCTTTTTCATGATCTAAACCATGTTTGATCCATGGTTCCTCTTAATCAAGCTTAGTATACTAATTTTTATGTATTTTGTTTTGTATTTGAGAAGCCCTTAGTGGTGAAGGACTTGGGAAAAGAAGCAAAACAAAGAGCTTTTGAGGAACATCAAGAGGTAAGAGGGAGATCCATCTCACCAACCAAACATGGTGGTGAGAGATGGTTTTATATTTGATGGATGGTGAATCCATGTGAGGATTCATATCCATGGTCATGTAATTTATTTGTGGGTGTTTATGTGCTTTGATTATTTGCTTATGCTTGATATGCGTTGCATGATTTTATGGCCTTGATAGTATGCTTAAAATATGTATGATGAGTATATGGCATGCTTGTAGTATTTATGATGAAATATATATGTGTATGCCATGATGTGAATATGGAAAGAAAATCAATTTTTGGCTCTAATGGCCAAGGGAGAGTGGTCACGGTTTTTACACTCATGATTTGGGTTTATGTTGAAAATTTTCAAGAACAAGGGAAATTAATTTTTGGGTCCCTAGAACTTAGTGAATTTCGGCTAAGACACCTCAAAATAAGTGTTCACAAATTAATATTTTCATGAATGATGAAAATGGATGATTTGAAGAGCATAGAAAATAAACAAAGGGTTTGTTTATTTCAAGAAAACAAGAACACAATTTTTGAGGAACTTTTATTGATTTATTTTATGTACAAAGATCCTAAGTATTTTTCTAAACATGAGTTTTAAATGAAACGGGCAATGTTGATTTTAAGGATTTGTAAAGAAAGTGAAAAAGGATTTGTAAAGAACGTGAAAATGGATTTGCAAAGAAAGTGAAAAATGAAAATGAACAAATGACTTGATTTCAAAGACCAAGTGTTCACGATTTTTGTAAAGGATTTTTAATGGTTTTGTTTGTGTAAAACCATATCAATTTAGAAGGAAAAATATTTGAAGGTTTCAATAGTCATGTCCACGTTTTTGAGGGCTTGTAATGCGTTGATTTTTATGGAACAAAGTGATATTTTATAAAACAGAATGTTTTGTCACTCGAAAGATTTGACAGTTTTCAATGAACACGTTCACAGTTTTTGAAGACTTACGGATACCTTAATTTTATAATGAAATGATTTTCACACAAGAATTTGGAAAGGGAATTAGAGCGTTTATTACTTGAGAAATCAAGTTTTTGTAAACGAAAATATTTTTGAACTTCAATTTATTTTGAAGAAGGTTGTGTTTGGAAATCATCTGGGAAAAATGAAGAATAAAATGGTGTTTTGAAAATTTACTAACGTATAACTGATTTTTGAGTTTTGAAGTACATTAGGCAATTTTAAGATTTGAAACATTGATTTATATACATGGAAAAGTGATTTTTGTGGATTATATTTTGGAAAAGGATTTCTTGAGTAAAGAAATGTGGATAAAGATTTTCTTGAGTAAGAAAATATGTTAAATAAAGTATAAAGTTATATTATTTTGAGAAAAGTGGAAATGGAATTTTTGAAGGTTAAGAAATATTTTCTGTAATGAAATGGTGATGAAAAATGTTTTACGTATCTTAAAAACGTGATTTTTAAGCTACGCAATTTGAAAAACGTGTTGAAAATGATATTGATTTATTTAAGTCCAAAATAATGTTTAGAATATTGAGGAA
Source organism: Ormosia emarginata (assembly GCA_029884605.1). Classification (NCBI taxonomy): domain Eukaryota; kingdom Viridiplantae; phylum Streptophyta; class Magnoliopsida; order Fabales; family Fabaceae; genus Ormosia; species Ormosia emarginata. Next base: position 6,038,740 of record JAQQTP010000037.1, read on the forward strand.
TATTTTACGTTAATGTAAAATGTTGAAAAATATTTTACGTATCCTAAAAATGATTTGAAATACAGTAAAATATTTCTACGCGATTTGAAAAATGTTTAAATATTTCTATGCGATTTGGAAAGCGTTTAAATATTTTACGCGACTGAAATATTGTTAAAAAATCACTACGTGATTTGAATAATGAGAGAATATTTTTACGTGATTTTGAAAATGGCATTTAGAAAGTGTTTTAAATATTTTGAGAATGATGGAAAATGATTTACGCGACTTAAAAGAATGATTTTTAAGTTATGCGATTTTGAAAATGGTGGAAAATCGTTACGCGATTTGAGAAACGTATATTTTTATGCGATTGAGAAAAACATTAAAAAATTAAATACGTGATTTAAAAGTGCAACAGAAGAGTTGTAGCATTTTGAAAACATAACAAAAATGTTACGAAATTTTGTAAATGTAACAGTAGTGTTATGGTATTGTGAAATCGTAATAAAAACGTTTTGGAATTTTAAAAACGTAACAAAAATGTTACAGTATTGTGAAAATGTAAAAGAAGTGTTATGGTATTGTGAAAATATAATAGAAACATTTTTGAATTGAGAAAATGTAACAGAAATGTTACACGATTGTGAAAATATGGCAAAAGTGTTTTATGACTATAAAAACATGATAATATGATGATTACTACTAAAACAGTGTATGAACACTGTGTGAGAAAATGACGAGTTTTGCCTATGATTGTCTTTTGATACATTTTATATGCATTGGAAAGAGATGCTTGTATTTGGTATTTGGGGCACTTTACGTATTGGAAAAATATGCGTTGAAGCATATGATTTAAATTAAACAAATGAAATTGAAAAGTATGGCCCTTGTGGTTGGACTTGCACTGAGATATTAGTGCATTGTATAAAATATATTTTGAAAAATTATGAGTTAAACCTGTGATTGGTATCCTATCTATGATTTAGTATTTGGTGCATTATACATGCATTGGAATGGTCCGATGGACTGGATAAGGCTAATTGCCTAGGAGAAACGTACACCTCTTGAGTGGGTGTGATATGCATAGTGTAGGCCACTCGTTGACCTTGGGGGCATCGGGGTGCGGGTTGCCTACAATGGGCAGTGAGTCGCTCTACTGTAACCGTGGGTTAGACCGACGCGACACACCGATGATCCTGATCGAGACACTATTCTTATTCAAGATCTGATAAAGACTGTCGTGTATATGTTAGATGTGCAAAATCAAAATAAGGATTATAGCACGTGGTCTGAGGCATGTGGTACCGACAGATCTTTTCGATCATTTCTCCGACCTGAGTTTAGCTCCATGGAGTAGGAAATCGAGTCTTGTGCACATGCATAATCTGAACATTTATATCTGTGTGATATATTAATTGAGGAATATTAGCTATGACAATTGTTTTGAATACTTGGATGATGATGATGATGATGATAATGCTGAGGGCATTATCGTAATTGTTGTTTATGATAATTGAACTGATAAATGATTGGATGTTGATAGTTGATTAATGTTGATGGCATGATCATAATTGTGGTATAATCTATCTGTATGATATGCTGCTTGTGTTATCTCTGTGTTGCCATGTTGGTATTGGTGTAGGTGATCTCACTTCTTTGTTTTATGTTTTGGTTGGGTTTGTGTTGTGAAATAAATACATAATAGATAGAATGAGTTTTCCGAGAAGAAGCTGATGGTAGATACTCAGAGATTGATGAAAACATTGAAAAGTGGTTGTCTCAAGTTTTGAAGATGTGCCGGATAGACAAGGAGTAGAGTTCTGATGCATCAAGTTGGATACAAGAGAAGAAACGAGTATGTTAAGATTTAACATTAGTGTTATACCGTGCTATTAAGTAGAACCTGTCATAGGGTTACTACTGTTAGAAAATAAAAAAAGAGAGTCTGTAAGTTTTATATTTCTTGAATAATTGTTAAATATTAAGTGGTATTTGTTATATGAGTTTAAATCAGTTTAAATATATTTTTCAGTATTACTTATAAATTTCAGTAAGTTTATGTTTCAGTAAGAAAGAATTTTTAAAACCCATCTTTTATAACTCAAACTTTGTGCGAACTTCATTTTGATTATGAGTCGGGAGTCAAACAAGTGATACCCTAGGGAGGGTGTTACAATATCTGTCTGTGGGCTAAGGCTGGACCATATGCCACTTGGCGATGCAGTCCGTTGCAATGCATTGATGATACCCGACAAGAACACGATTCTTTTCAACGACTGGGAGATTATCTTTGGGCTAAGGCTGACAATTAACCAGAGCATTCTTCTTGAAATTGTGAAAACCTCCATGGAGTTGTTTTTGAAAAACTGAGTCTATGTGCGCATGCATGAATCTGAGCATTTATATCTGTATGATATATTAATTGAGGAATATTAGCTATGACAATTGTTTTGAATACTTGGATGATGATGATGATAATTAGGACAATGTTGAGGATATTATCGTAATTGTTGTTTATGATAATTGAACTGATGAATGATTGGATGATGATAGTTGATTAATGTTGATGGCATGATCATAATTCTGGTATGATCTATCTATATGATATGTTGTTTGTGTTATCTCTGTGCTACCATGTTGGTACTGGTGTAGGTGATCTCACGTCTTTGTTATGTTGTCTTGCTGCGTCTGTATTGTTAAAATGAAACAGTAGAAGGAATGAGTTGTCTTAGACATACCGGGAGGTAGATATTCTGAGTTTGGAGACAACATCAGAGAATGACTATTTCAGAGTCTATAGCGTGCAGTGTTGACAAGGAACAGATGTCTGATGCATCAAGAGGGAGACAAAAAGAAATTAGTATGTTAAGTTTTCTCGTTAGTGTTGTACCGTGCTATTAAGTAGGACCCGTCATTGGGTTTGCTACTGTAAAAAAAAAGTCTGTTAGTTTTATATTTCTCTTTAAATTGTTAAATATTAATTAGTGTCAATATTGTATATTAATCAGTTTAAATATATTCTCAGTAATACTTATGGATTTCAATAAGTTTATGTTTCAGCAAGAAAGAAATTTTAAAACCCATTTTTTATAACTCAAACTTTGTGCGAACTTCTTTTTGACTTTTGAGTCGGGAGTCAGATATGTGATACCCTAGGAAGGGTGTTACATAAGTTACTATCAGAGCACAGTTTGAGTCTTTTGGGGTTTGTGGTTAGGTCTGTAACATCCCAAAAATTTATAATTTCAGGATAAATGATCGTTTTACAATATTTGAAATTTTTAGAAATTTTTCTGGATTTTTCTGAGAACGCGAAATATTTTAATATTATTTCTCATTCTACGCGCACGTTGAGCAGAATTGGCCGAACGACTGTAACGCTCCCAAAGTTGGAAAATTTTATTACGAATAGTTATTTTCTAATGTTTGTGATTTATGTTAATTCTTTCAGAATTTTTCGGAAATGACGAATATTTTAATATATTTCTCGTTTTGCGTGCATATTGAGCAGAGTCGAAAAATGAAATATTTTTTCCGAGAACCTTGAACTATGGAAACGTCGACGGGGGATCTTACTAAACCCGATGCCGGACACAGTTTACAAGGTTTCACGTCCTTCGAGAAATCTTAACAGATGAAATAATAAAACACTGCAAAAAAATTTATCTGTCAGATTTGTTAATGTTGACTTTTGCCAACTATAATTATTGTCCAATGAATAATAACATGTATTAAAAATATTATCACATTATTCAAAATCTAATTTTTGTATCACATCTATTAGTTTTAATTTCAAAAGAAAGATTAAATTTAATCCAAGCTTGCTAGGAAGCTTCCTAGCAATTTCCTTGTAACACATTTTTCTCTCTTTCTCTCCTCTCACTCTCACTCCCTGCAGACAACTCCTTTTGGGGGAGTCAAAGGTGTTTTCTTCCTTCTATTAACTCATCTTCATTTTCTAAACACAAAACATTTAACACATCTCTCTTCTCTTCTTCTTCTTCTCTTCTTCTCCTTCCTCTCCACCGTACACACACACCCACACATTGGAGACCAACTCCATTATTTTCTAAACAAATCACATTTTACTTGTTTTCTTCCATCATTCCAAGACCATTTTCCTTGTGGCCATCCTTGGTTCTTCTTCTTCCTCCATTCTTCACCATTGAAGCTAAAGCTTTGAGCTTGGAGGTAAAGTCTTAACCTTTCTTTCACTTTCCTCTCATTTTTGTTTTTCTTGGTCACTTATGTGATCAAGAACTCATTTTTCCATGGTTTGAGTGAACATTATGGAAATCACTCACATTGGTGTTCTTCTTGAAGGGGAAAACAAAAATCTAGGGTAAGAAGGAGTGGCACATTGTGTTGTTTTCCAAATAGGTAAGAGGGAGATGATCCTCTTCAACCAATCTTGGTAGTAAGGAAATGTCTTGTATATGAGTTGTTGTTGATTTCTGAATCCATGCATAAAGTTCTCTCATTTTTATGTTGTTCTTCATGATAGTGCATTTCGTTTGGGTTTGTATGATTTATTGATGCCTCTTGCATGATTTGAAGGTATATTTGAGTATCTTGATGATTAAACATGATAAGGATTGGTTTGGTTTGAGTTAAAGGACTTGAGAACTCTATTTTCTGCAAGTTTATGCGTGGTAATCGATTACACAGGGCTTGTAATCGATTACCAAGCTCTTAAGGGTATGAAATCATGATTCTGGAAATCTGGTAATCGATTACAACTTGTGTGTAATCGATTATAGAGATTCTGTCTAGCTTGTAATCGATTACAAGAATGGTGTAATCGATTACCAAGCCTATGATCTTATGAAATGGTGCTTCTGGGAATCACGTAATCGATTACAACTTGTGGGTAATCGATCACGGGGTTTAATCAATTGGTAATCGATTACCACGGCTGTGTAATCGATTACCAGGGCCTTGAAGTTACGAAACGTGATTCTGGGAATCATGTAATTGATTACAATGAGATTGTAATCGATTACAGGATCTGTTTCGATGGTAATCGATTACAGGGTGATGTAATCGACACAAGACCCAAAAATGAGATTTTTGAGTGGAAATGATTGAGATTATGGTTCTTTGTCCTTTGTAACTCAAACATAACCTAAATACCCTGGAATTCAAGGATTTTACTTTACTTAAATGCGATAAGAATATGTATTCATACCAATAGAGAAGAAATGATTTTGAAAAGGGAATTCTTGGATCCATGACATGGAAATTGTGGTATGTGTGTGATAAGGAACATATATTGATGCTTATATTAGCCTATTGTGGCATGTTATGTAATGGTATGAGATCGTGAATTAGACATGTCCATGCATAGTGTCATATGCATTGTGAATGTCCTTGTGGACTGTTGTAAGGCCAAGTTGCCTAAGAGATTGAACACACCTTAGTGCGAGTGCGAGTAGACAAGTGTGGGTTATGTGATGACCTTGGGGGCGTCGGGGTGCGGGTCCCTCACATGGACAGTTTAGAGCTCCTCTGTGCCGTGGGGCAAACCGATGCAAACACACCGATGATCCGGACTTGACACTGTCCTATATCGTGATCTAGTGCAGAATGTCTGTACAATGCCATGATTGCGCACGAGAAAATTTATTGATAGCACTGGCCTCGGCAGCCGAGTTACAGACATGTCTCCTGATCTTTCTCTCTGCTTGTTTGAGTCTAGCTCCTTGGAGTAGGAATTGGGAAAGCATGCATTGTGCATCGTTCATTACTGATCTTATAAACTGTTGAGCATGAGTACCTGTGAATAATTATCTGATTGTTGTGCTGATTTCTGGAAATACTATTGTAATCTGCCTGCTATTACTTACTATTGTTCTACCTTTACTATAAATATCACTGTTGTTATTGACTTTGATTATTGCTTAGAATTGAATTGCTTTTGTTATAATTTCCTCTGTTGTTATTGATAAATATATGAACTGTATTGCTCGATGGGCGCTTTGTGCCGTGCTATTTTCTTGCTGCCAATAGTGGTAATGAAAGACGGGTGTCTCACCTCTTTCCTATATTTCTGTATTGCTGTTTTATATTCATATTTGATAAAAGATCGTGAAGAAGGTGATGGGGAACCACACCTTGCCGATGGGGTTGGGAACCTGGCAAGATTTCTTCGATTTCGTAGGAGTGTAACTGCGTGGAGGCATTGATGCCTGTTGTGTCAACTGGGACGCCAAGTGTCATATGCATATGGGGTTGCGGCTTTGTCTGTTGGTAGTACCCATCCTTGGGTTATTACTTCTCCCCTTTTACGTGTTTTATTCCCGCTGTATTTTATTTGACTCTGTAATTATTACATTCTATGTTATCATTACTTTGTGTAAATTGACTATAAAATATATAAGGAAATGATTCTATTTTGTGGTTGTATTATGGGTCAAATATATTTATATTTCATTCGAGGCTCGTATTTTTTTTACTTATGCATATTTTCAAATATATATATATATATATACATATATATATTGTCAAATATATATATATATATATATATATATATATATATATTTGACAATATATATATATATAGACTCTTGAGAATTTGAATGACTGTTATCATGACTGTGACACACTTGGATTTAGTAACTGTGGTGTAATGACGATTGTGCTCCGGTTGCTACATCAAGGGGTGTTACATTAGGTGGTATCAGAGCAGTTCATCCTGTTGAGTCGGGGTATGGACTTGCTATGTTTAGGCATAATAGAATTTGGTCTGTTGTGCACTTCCTTGTCTCTTGATTGAGATAATGGGAAAGGAATGCATGGCTTGCCGTAGGTTGAATGTTGATGGCTACTGTTATACAGTTGCATGATATTGAGGACTGGCCTACTCAATATGTAATGTTCTGTGTGTACAGGAAACTACGACTTCACCTAGGTGTACTGTGTTAGGAAGATAGGATTTCTCTTGTGAGGAGATCAGAAGGTTTTGGAAAACCGATCTTCTGGAGAAAGAAATAGTTGGTGTAAACTAAATTCGAGAAGTAGTTTGGAAGTTGACGGCTTACGAGAGATTACGCTGTGGAAGCAGAATGAAGGAGTTCGAGCTGGAGATTGTTAGGTTGTATGGAATTGGACTTATCTTGCTTGAATTGTATGAATTGTATGACTCTTTGTATTTGGTTTTCATAGGGAGATAACATTGTTTGAAGTAACTTTTGTTTGTTGTAATTATGTCCGTCTTCATAGAGATTCAATGGCTCGCAGTAGACATGCAAGGGCGGTGGCTCGCGACAGACGTATACATGTGAGCGCGGGACAAGACCATAGGAGTATGGCTGCAACTGCAGAAGAAAGGCAAATGATAGCTGAGGTGATAACCCGCCAGGATCGGAGGGCCACGCAACAACAAGAATTGGAAGTGGAGGTCCAGAATCTGTCGGAGGAAAGTCAGCGTTGGGGCAAACTTGGACTACCTAGATTCCAAAAGAGGAATAATAGAAAAGTTAACCAGTTTAAGCGGAAACCATATGCACAGGTATCAGGGAAACACCAACAACAACCAACTCCTGGACAAAGTACTAGTGGGGGTATATCCAGTCAGATCCCGACATCTTCGCCAAGATGTATGAAATGCGGAAAGGAACACTTCACGAGGGAGTGTAAGATCAAAGGGATAATCTGTTTTAAATGTGGAAAGCCTGGACACGTCTCCCGCAACTGCGACCAAGCAAAGGCAAATTCTTCAGTCAATGCTGTAAGGGCTGTAGAACCACAAGCAGGAGCCAGAACTTATACCCTGGGAGGTATTGAGACTTCAAAATTCAGAGATCTAAACCGTGGAAGTTATACCTCAAATGATGATCCCATAATCGTACTGTATAATTCTGGGGGTAACCCCTCCTTTTACAATTTGTGACTGTATGGATCACTTGGATTCATCCTTATCTTTATTATCTTCGGCTTAGTTGTTTCCATTTCTGTTACTAAGACTAGTCGTTGACACCAAAGTTGTGTAATCTATCCTATTTCTATTAAAGATCGAGTCTTTTGTTGACCTATCTTGCTTACCTCGAATCATATCTATTCAAGTTCATGATTTTAGAAATTGATCGGTAGTTTCCTAATTATTGTTGGCTAGGTCGTTCCGATAAAGACCTTAGAGATTTTTGGAACTAAGACTTTTAAACTCGTAACGGCCAACATGGTCTAAGCCTCATAAAAGAAAGGAGCCTGAGGGTACATGTTAATGTTTTCCATAGAGGACCAAGAGTAAAGGGAATATAGATGCCGCTCTTGTAGTCGAAGAGTGTCACATGTCAAACTACGATGCTGTTGGTTAAGGAGGGGAATGAAATTTCTCGATGAGACAGGGACCGTCACAAAATAAATAAGGCTTCAATCAAGGATGAGTGTCCTCGGGGAAAGATGAGCGATTCAATGGGCTGGTGAGGAAAGAGTCGTTGTTCTCTCCAAGATCGATGTATGACCTGGTCATCGATGGATTCGTGGAAATTGAGAATGTTCTCAAAATGATTCTTTCGAGCATGCTTTCGACATTATGGGTATCCCGTGATGTCAACCGGAGTGACAAACGCTCATGTTGTATTCTTGGACAACATGAATTGTATTTTCTATCCTTACCTTGAACGGGATGTCGTTGTCATTAATGATGACATTCTGACCTATTCTCGAAGATGTGGGGAGATACATTGGACATCTCGATGTAGTTTTCCTAACTTTAAAGAAGGGGGAGTAAGTGCCAAAGTATCAGAGTACGGATTCTCGTTTAAGGAGGTTCTGTTTTGGATCATGAAATTCCAAATGGAGGAATCGTGTGGATTCACAAAAAGGTTGAAGCAGTTCCTCAAAAGGAAAGGTCGGAAATCGTGAGGGGGATTCATAGCTAGTGGGATCAGTTGGTTTTTATCGAAGGAGTATCGACAGATTCTCGAAGATAGTAGAACAACTTGTTCCGATTACAAAAAGAGAATCAAAACTTTTACGGACCATCACAGGCGGAGAAAGTTTTTCAAAGATTGAGGAAATATTCCGATTTCGATACTGCTCGATCCCAGTGAAACATTCAAAGTGTTTTGGGATGCTTCGCATCAAGGTTTAGAATGTATGTTCATTGTAACGCCCCTTTTTGGGAGGGAACGTCACATTGTCAAATAAAATAAAATGTGAAAATTAAATAATTAGTCAATTAAGACCTGGTTCAGTTAATTAAATCTTAACCAACTTGATACTTTAATACGTGGGAAAAATGGCAGTAAAATTTTTTTTTTTGTTAAATTAAATATGCGGAATGTGAATGAAAGTAAAGAATAAAATAGTAAATAGAATTTATATCTGAATAACACATACACTTATATATTGAAATATGACTATATTCTGAATACAAGCCTGGACATCTCCAAAAAGCAAAGACTATACCCTACCCAAGGTAATCATGCATATATATCCATCATGCATATACAAAATATACAGCCCACCAAAAGTAATACATCAGGCCCCTAAAATAAAAACACTGGCAACCATCAGTAGCCACCAGTAGAAATCAATCCCTCAGATGAGGAGGAACCGTGTCAGGATCCTCAGCGGGATCTTCCTCTTCCGAGGAAACCTCTATTGGAACCACTGAAGCACGGGACGGGGCCCGAGCGGTGGAATCAAAGGAGTCCTCCTGTGGAGTGTAGTAGCAGTCGCCCCACATCTCACGGATGGGCAAGTAAAACTCTAAATGTAGGTTGACGTGGCAGGTGATCACGGGTGCCTCATGTCATCTCCAGGCAAGGGCGATGGACACGTCTCCCAAGTAGACGCAACGGTCAGAGTTCAGGTTGATGTGCCAGCACTCTGGCCCTCCGAGGAAGGTCAGACGCACGTCACCCAGAAATCCTCGCATACGCGTCCCCATCGTCAACAGCAGGTACTAATCACGTTCGGGCCAGAAGCCAGGGAAGTCAGGGGCTTCTAACTCGTTGCCGCCGTCTTCGGTGAACACAATATGAATACAGACAATAGATAGCAGAACACAGAAAGAGGTAAGACATCCTACATCATTACCAATTATAGCATGCTAGAAACAGAACGGCGCCACGCGCCCAAATAGCAACTCAGAAACAACATACTTAAATGATAAGCAGTAATCCCACAGTAAGCAAATAAACAGTTCCAGGCAGATAATCATCATATTAACAATTAAATCAATTATAGTTGCAGAAAATAAGAATTTATGATGACAGTGTATATCATGATTCACATGCATGCTTTCCTAATACCTACTCCATGGAGCTAGACACAAACAATCGGAGAGAAAGATCAGGAGACATGTCTGTAACTCGGCTGCCGAGGTTAGTGCTATCAATAATATTCTCGTGCGCAATCATGGCATTGTACAGACATTCTACACTAGATCACGATATAGGACAATGTCTCGGTCCGGATCGTCGGTGCGTTTGCATCGGTCTACCCCACGGGCAAGAGAGCTATCAACCTCCCATTGCGAGGAACCCGCGCCCCGACGCCCCCAAGGTCATCAATGACCTACACTTGTCTATTCGCACCCGCACTAAGGTGTGTTCAATCTCCTAGGCAACTAGGCCTTACAACAGTCCACAAGAACAATCATAATGCATAAGACACTATACATGCACATGTATGATCCACAATCTCATACAATTCCATAATATGCCACATTAGGTCAATATAAGCATCAATATATAAATGGTCACTCACATAGACCCACAACAACATAATATAAATACCAAGCCAATTGATGCATCATTAGGTTCATTACGAATCCTAACTTAGAGTTTATTTCCCTTCTTAAGGTTTATGCTCAAAATAAATTCTTGTAATCAATTTAGCGTTCCAAGGTAATTCAATCTCCTATAACTTACATTTCATTTAAGCTCTCAAGCCTCACACTCTCATGTTCTTTACCCACTTAGAATCACCTTAAGTCTTATGATGAATTCACTCTCAGTCCTTTAAAATTTATGGAGTCTTAACTATGATAAATTCTTCTAATTTAGAAATTGTCCATTTCGTTACATAGATCCCTAATTACCTAATTACTTATGTTTCCAAACACTAAAACCACACTCTCACCTAATAATGCCCTAGAGGTCGTGGCCTCCTAATGGATCCAATTTCAAATCCTTTCAAGTTATCATCTTGTACACCATTCCCTTGATTCTTTAAATTGTTCAGTTGTTAAATTAACTCACCAAAAACTCTAAATTCTTGGCTTCAAAACCGTAGCCCTCATGGTGGTTTCCATTCCAAATTTTTCATCCATTAAATTCCATTTACTACATTGATTAATTTAAGTCTTACACTTGTTACACATTAACCATAAATCATCCAATTTTTCCACTCCAAAACCGTGGCACTCCATGTAGGGTATTCAATCATTTTTCATCCATGTTAAATCATTCAATCCACTCCAACATTCTATTGTACATAACAAATCAATCCAAGGTCACAATTATCACAAAATCAATGCATAAACATAATTAATCATCAAATTCAAGAACAACCCTCATTAGGGTTTTTTTCCACAATTCATACAACCAAGGTTCCTAGATGCTAAGAGAGGTTGAGGAGGAGTGTCTTCCTCTTACCTAAGTGAAGAAATCAAAAGAACTCCAAGAATCCTCCTTGGAATTTTCGGATTTGGCCACCAAGACCCTAAAAATGGTGACTTTGTTAGAATCAATATTAAGGCTTGAAAAATCAACCATGGATGACCAATAAGAAGACCACAACCACAAAAATAAGAGAAGAGGGAGAGTGGTCTTGAAACTTACCCAAAATGTTCAAAGTTGGAGCTTGAAGAAGATGATGAAAATGGAGGATTTTCAAGAAACTCCAAGAAGAAAAAGTGTTTAGAATGTTGAGAGGATTCAAGAAATGTAGCTAGATGAAATTTTTGTGAAGATTTGGTGGTTGAGGGGCTGCTGGCTGTATGGCTATGGTGGAGAGAAAGAAGAGAAGAAAAATGGAGAAGAAGGAGAAGAATGGATGAGAGAGAAAGTGTTTGATAATTAATGGATTTGTGTAATAAAAATTAAATGAAACAAAGCAATATTTTGCCTTGCATGGGCTGCAATCAGCCGTGCATAGAGAGAGAAGAGAGAGGGAAATGGCTTCCAAGGAAGCTAAGGGTATTTGGGTCAATATTTGGTCAAAGCTTCTCAAACAAGCTTTGATTTTTAAACATTAAATTTGAATTAAAGTGACTTGATTAGACATAAAGTGGATTGCATTAGGATAATGTGATAGTATTTTTATTACACACTATTATCCAATGGATAATAGTTATAGTTGACAGAAGTCAGTATTTAATTAGTCTGACAGATGAATTTTTCACTGTATTCATTTATTTTATCTATTAAGATTTCTCGAAAATTGTAAAATCTCGTAAACTGTGTCAAGTCTCGGGTTTAGTAAGATCCCCCGTCAACTTATCCATAGTTCAAGGATCGCGGAGAAAACATCGCGTTTTCCCAGTTCCGCTCAGCGCGCACGCAAAACGATGAATATACTATAATATTCGACGTTTCCGAAAAATTCCCAGAAAATTCTCAAAAATTGTAAATATTATAAAACGACTATCCATCATATAAATTCTCAATTTTTGAAGCATTACAGTCGTTTTCACCACTCTGTTCAATATTCACGCAAAACGAAGAATATATTAAAATATTCATCGTTCTCGGATAATTCCGAAAGAATTCACATAAATCACAAATATTGGAAAATGACTATTCGTGGTGAAATAATCAATTTTCTGGAGTGTTACACTGGTCTCAGCAATTCTCAGCTCAGTGCGCACATAAAACGAAGAATATATTAAAATATTCAACAGTTTCGAAAAATTCTAGAAAAATTCCTAAAAATCAAGAATAATATAAAATGAACATTTATGATCAAATAGGTATTTTTTGGGATGTTACAACACTCCCCAACTAAAAAGAAATTTCGTTCTCGAAATTTACGTACCTCAAAACAATTCTGGATGTTGCTCCTTCATTTTGTCCTCCGGTTCCCAAGTTGCATCACCAGTTGTTTCATTCCAGATTACTTTCACCAATGGTATCTCCTTTCCTCTTAGTTGCTTTATCCGTCGGTCCTCGATTCTCGCAGGAGGCGCCTCATAGGTTAAGTTCTCTTTTAACTGTACTGTGTCCGGTGCTATAACATGACTTGGATCAGGTAAATACTTACGAAGTTGTGACACATGAAAGACATTATGTAAGTTTGAAAGAGTAGGGGGTAAGGCTATCTGGTAAGATACTAGACCTATCCGGCGAAGAATTTGGTAAGGTCCAAGGAATTTTGGAGTGAGTTTTCTAGATTTCAAAGCTCGGCCGACCCCAGTCGTGGGTGTGACTTTCAAGAATACATGCTCACCTTCTTCAAACTCAAGAGGCTTTCTCCTCTTATCTGCATAACTCTTTTGTCGGCTCTGAGCAGTCTTCATCTTTTCCTGAATCATTTTGACCTTCTCAGTCGTCTGCTGGATAATATCTGGTCCAATCGTAAGACGCTCACCGTCTTGGTACCAACATAATGGTGTTCGACACCGTCTTCCATACAGAGCTTCATAAGGTGCCATCCCTATACTCGAGTGGTAGCTGTTGTTGTAAGTGAACTCTATCAATGGCAAGATCTGATCCCAACTCCCTGTCTGTTCAATAGTACAAGCTCTAAGCAAGTCCTCTAGAGATTGGATCGTCCTTTCCGATTGACCATCGATTTGTGGATGATATGCCGAACTCAGGCGCAATTTCGTTCCCAACGATGCCTGTAAACTCTGCCAAAACTTTGAAGTAAATCTCGGATCCCTATCCGAAATGATACTCGTAGGCACACCATGTAGCCTAATGATCTCTCCAATATAAAGCTGGGTCAACTTCTCCAAACTGTACTTTATATTGATCGGGAGGAAATGAGCCGATTTCGTGAGTCGATCAACAATTACCCAAATCGAGTCATGTCCTATCCTCGTCCTTGGCAATCCCACAACAAAATCCATCGCAATGCTGTCCCACTTCCATTCAGAATAGACAATGGTTGCAGCAATCCTGCAGTCGTTGATGTTCCACTTTGGCTTTTTGACAGACTAGACAAGTCGATACGCATCTAGTAACATCACTCTTTAGTCCGTGCCACCAAAATAACTTCTTCAAATCTTGATACATCTTTGTTATTCTTGGGTGTATACTCAACTTGCTGGTGTGAGCATGTTCCACAATATATCGCCTAAGCTCTTGGTCACGGGGAATACAAACTCTACCTCGGAATCTCATAATTCTATCCGTCCCTTCTTCGAACTCTGTTTCCTCGCCTTGTTTCATTTGCTCTCTTATCCCTTGCAAGAATTCATCGGCCTTCTGCTTTTCCCGTATGTCTTCCATCAGCTCGCTTGAGATGGTAACCATGTTCATACAAATTCTCCTGGGTTCCAACTTAACAAATGACCATACATCCCTAAACTGTTCTATGAGCTCCTTTTCCTTGATCATCAGGGCAGAAGCACTGATAGTCTTTCTACTTAAGGTGTCAGCCACGACATTCGCCTTGCCAGGATGGTACAACAGTTGAAAGTCATAATCTTTCAGGAATTCTAACCATCTTCGCTGCCTCATGTTCAGCTCCTTCTGATCGTACAAGTATTTCAAGCTCTTGTGGTCACTGAAGATGTTGAACGTTGCTCCATAGAGAAAGTGCCTCCATATCTTCAGAGCAAAAACCACAGCTGCCAACTCCAAATCATGAGTCGGGTAATTCTTCTCATGCACTCGCAACTGTCGCGAAGCATAGGCCACCACTTTTCTGTGTTGCATAAGAACAGATCCCAATCCTTGATACGAAGCATCACAGTACACCTCGAACGGTTCATTCGGATCAGGTAACACCAATACGGGTGAGGTAGTCAGTCGCTTCTTCAACTCTTGGAAACTCTGCTCGCAGCTATCAGTCCATTCAAAAGTCTGATTCTTCTTTGTCAATTGGGTGAGTGGTCCGGCAATCTTGGAAAACCCTTCAATGAACCTCCGGTAATATCCGGTTAAACCCACAAAGCTACGAACTTCCGTCACTGACTTCGGTTGCTCCCACTGTAATACTGCCTTTACTTTTGATGGATCCACTGCAATCCCTTCCTTCGAGATCACATGGCCCAAAAACTTCACCTCATCAAGCCAGAACTCACACTTCGACAGCTTGGCATACAATTCCTTCTCCTTTAGGATCTGAAGAACTATGCTGAGGTGTTCAGCATGATCCTCCTGATTCTGGGAGTATATCAGGATATCGTCAATGAAGACGACAACAAACCTGTCCAAGTAAGGACGAAAGATCCTGTTCATGTAGTCCATGAAGATAGCAGGTGCATTCGTAACACCAAACGGCATTACAAGGTATTCGTAATGACCGTATCGGGTACGAAAAGCAGTCTTGGGTATATCCTCTATTTTCACTCTTATCTAATGATACCCAGATCTCAAGTCGATCTTCGAAAACACCGCTGCTCCCTTTAGTTGATCCATTAAGTCGTCAATTCTGGGGAGAGGATACTTGTTCTTGATTGTCAATTTGTTCAATTGCCTGTAATCCACACACAATCGTGAGGTACCGTCCTTTTTTCGAACTAATAACACCGGTGCTCCCCACGGTGACACACTCGGCCTCACAAACTGTTTCTCCAAAAGCTCTTCTAGTTGTTTCTTGAGCTCTGCTAATTCCGTTGGCGACATCCGATAAGGTGCTATAGACACGGGACCAGCTCCCGGTACAAGATCAATAGCAAACTCTATCTCACGGGTCGGCGGTAAACCAGGTACTTCTTCTAGAAAGACTTCAGAGAACTCCCTCACAACCGGAATAGTGCTCAATTCAGCCTCACTCTCGACTTTCAAAGAAGATAGTAGCATGTACCCCTGAGCTCCTTCTTTCAAGAAAGCTCGTGCTTGGTTGGCCGTCAAGTACCTAGAATTCTCATCCACAGGAAAGACTATGGTTTTTCTAGAACAATCTAACAAAACATGGTTGGAAGATAACCAGTCCATCCCTAGGATTATGTTTAACTGTGAAAGAGGTAGACAGATCAAATCGATAGAAAAGATTCGACCTTCAACAATCAAAGGACATTTCAAACAGACTTTGGTAGTAACTACCGGTTTATCAGTAGGGGTTGAAACAGTCAATTCAAAAGGTAGTTCAGACACAAGTAATCCAAGTCGTAGTACACAGTCATATGATATAAAAGAATGGGTTGCCCCAGAGTCATACAGTACTTTTAAAAGATTACCTTCTATGGTGCCTTCTCCTTGAATCAAGTCTTCGGATTCAGAAGCTTCAGCTCCACTCATGGTGTAAACTCGACCTCCGGCTTGCGGTTTCTTGGCTCGAGTCGCATTGACTGAAGGCTCAGCCTTTGCTTGGTTGCAGTCTCTGGACACATGGCCCGGTTTGCCACATCTGAAGCAAATAATCCCCTTGATTGGGCAATCTCTTGTGAGATGATCTTTCCCACATTTCTGGCATTTAGGAGGATATGCCGTATTCTGACCAGTTTGGTTCCCAGTAGAACCTCCACCAATATGTTGTTGATTCCCCGTTGGTCGGGAATAGGGCTTCTTTTGGAAGCGGTTTGAACTACTGCCTCCACCTCTTTGGGACCGTACAGGCCCAAAGTTCCTGTTTCTCGAGTCTCTAGCCTGTTCCAAGGCTTCAACCTCACAGCAGGTATCCAACAATTCTGAGAATACCTTCATCTTCAGGGTAATCACAGCTTTCTTCACCTCATATCTCAACCCTTCGGTGAATTTCCAACATTTCCAAGCTTCATCAGTCTGATGCTGGTAGTGTGTCGAAAATTTCTCCAAGTTCTCAAACTTGGCTGCGTATTCACTGACAGTCATGTTCCCCTGTCTCAAGTTGAGAAACTCCAGCTCTTTCGCATGCCTCGCATTAGCAGGAAAATATTTGTCCAAGAACTTGTTCTTGAACACATCCCATGTGATGTCAGTTCCTTCGGCTTCCAAGGCTCTCTGAGCTCCGTTCCACCAATCTTCGGCATTGCCCACAAGCATAAGGGGTTGCATAGTTCACCTTCTTGTCTTCGGCACAGTTCATGCCACGAAAGACCTTTTCCAGCTTCTTGATCCATAGACTAGCCTTGTCAGGATCAAATTCTCCCAACTAAGGAGGGTTGTGACGACGAAACTCTGCTAAGTTCTGCGCATTAGCAGTCGCCTCGAGTTGTTGAGTAGCTCGTTCTTGTTGTTGAGCAGCACGCTCATTTTGCTGCGCGATGACTTCCGCCATCCGCTGCATTGCCTCAACAACAGTTGTAATTTCCTCACCTCTAGCCATCTTACTCTTTTTCAACTCAGGTTAACTGAAATTCATAAGGAAGGTTAGAAAAATTCATTCAAAACACAAACCACAGAGATTTCACACAGCACAAACAAGACAGACTCATACACAAGACCCCAAGAAAACATAAATCAGGGCTCTGATACCAACTTAATGTAACGCCCCTTTTTGGGAGGGAACGTCACATTGTCAAATAAAATAAAATGCGGAAATTAAATAATTAGTCAATTAAGACCCGGTTCAGTTAATTAAATCTTAACCAACTTGATACTTTAATACGTGGGAAAAATGGCAGTAAAAATTTTTTTTTTGTTAAATTAAATATGCGGAATGTGAATGAAAGTAAAGAATAAAACAGTAAATAGAATTTATATCTGAATAACACATACACTTATATATTGAAATATGACTATATTCTGAATACAAGCCTAGACATCTCCAAAAAGCAAAAACTATACCCAACCCAAGGTAATCATGCATATATATCCATCATGCATATACAAAATATACAGCCCACCAAAAGTAATACATCAGGCCCCCAAAATAAAAACACTGGCAACCATCAGTAGCCACCAGTAGAAATCAATCCCTCAGATGAGGAGGAACCGTGTCAGGATCCTCAGCGGGATCTTCCTCTTCCGAGGAAACCTCCATTGGAACCACTGAAGCACGGGACGGGGCCCGAGCGGTGGAATTAAAGGAGTCCTTCCGTGGAGTGTAGTAGCTGTCGCCCCACATCTCACGGATGGGCAAGTAAAACTCTAAACGTAGGCTGACGTGGCAGGTGATCACGGGTGCCTCATGTCGTCTCCAGGCAAGGGCGATGGACACGTCTCCCAAGTAGACGCAACGGTCAGAGTTCAGGTTGATGTGCCAGCACTCTGGCCCTCCGAGGAAGGTCAGACGCACGTCACCCAGAAATCCTCGCATACGCGTCCCCATCGTCAACAGCAGGTACTAATCACGTTCGGGCCAGAAGCCAGGGAAGTCAGGGGCTTCTAACTCGTTGCCGCCGTCTTCGGTGAACACAATATGAATACAGACAACAGATAGCAGAACACAGAAAGAGGTAAGACATCCTACATCATTACCAATTATAGCATGCTAGGAACAGAACGGCGCCACGCGCCCAAATAGCAACTCAGAAATAGCATACTTAAATGATAAGCAGTAATTCCACAGTAAGCAAATAAACAGTTCCAGGCAGATAATCATCATCTTAACAATTAAATCAATTATAGTTGCAGAAAATAAGAATTTATGATGACAGTGTATATCATGATTCACATGCATGCTTTCCTAATACCTACTCCATGGAGCTAGACTCAAACAATCAGAGAGAAAGATCAGGAGACATGTCCGTAACTCGGCTGCTGAGGCCAGTGCTATCGATGATATTCTCGTGCGCAATCATGGCATTGTACATACATTCTACACTAGATCACGATATAGGACAGTGTCTCAATCCGGATTGTCGGTGCGTTTGCATCGGTCTACCCCACGGGCAGGAGAGCTACCAACCTCCAATTGCGAGGAACCCGCGCCCCGATGCCCCCAAGCTCATCAATGACCTACACTTGTCTATTCGCACCCGCACTAAGGTGTGTTCAATCTCCTAGGCAACTAGGCCTTACAATAGTCCACAAGAACAATCACAATGCATAAGACACTATGCATGCACATGTATGATCCACAATCTCATACAATTCCATAATATGCCACATTAGGCCAATATAAGCATCAATATATAAATGGTCACTCACATAGACCCACAACAACATAATATAAATACCAAGCCAATTGATGCATCATTAGGTTCATTACGAATCCTAACTTAGAGTTTATTTCCCTTCTCAAGGTTTATGCTCAAAATAAATTCTTGTAATCAATTTAGCGTTCCAAGGTAATTCAATCTCCTATAACTTACATTTCATTTAAGCTCTCAAGCCTCACACTCTCATGTTCTTTACCCACTTAGAATCACCTTAAGTCTTATGATGAATTCACTCTCGGTCCTTTAAAATTTATGGAGTCTTAACTATGATAAATTCTTCTAATTTAGAAATTGTCCATTTCCTTACATAGATCCCTAATTACCTAATTACTTATGTTTCCAAGCACTAAAACCACACTTTCACCTAATAATGCCCTAGAGGTCGTGGCCTCCTAATGGATCCAATTTCAAATCCTTTCAAGTCATCATCTTGTACACCATTCCCTTGATTCTTTAAATTGTTCACTTGTTAAATTAACTCACCAAAAACTCTAAATTCTTGGCTTCAAAACCGTAGCCCTCATGGTGGTTTCCATTCCAAATTTTTCATCCATTAATTTCCATTTACTACATTGATTAATTTAAGTCTTACACTTGTTACACATTAACCATAAATCATCCAATTTTTCCACTCCAAAACCGTGGCACTCCATGTAGGGTATTCAATCATTTTTCATCCATGTTAAATCATTCAATCCACTCCAACATTCCATTGTACATAACAAATCAATCCAAGGTCACAATTATCACAAAATCAATGCATAAACATAATTAATCATCAAATTCAAGAACAACCCTCATTAGGGTTTTTTTCCACAATTCATACAACCAAGGTTCCTAGATGCTAAGAGAGGTTGAGGAGGAGTGTCTTCCTCTTACCTAAGTGAAGAAATCAAAAGAACTCCAAGAATCCTCCTTGGAATTTTCGGATTTGGCCACCAAGACCCTAAAAATGGTGACTTTGTTAGAATCAATATTAAGGCTTGAAAAATCAACCATGGATGACCAATAAGAAGACCACAACCACGAAAATAAGAGAAGAGGGAGAGTGGTCTTGAAACTTACCCAAAATGTTCAAAGTTGGAGCTTGAAGAAGATGATGAAAATGGAGGATTTTCAAGAAACTCCAAGAAGAAAAAGTGTTTAGAATGTTGAGAGGATTCAAGAAATGTAGCTAGATGAAATTTTTGTGAAGATTTGGTGGTTGAGGGGCTGCTGGCCATATGGCTATGGTGGAGAGAAAGAAGAGAAGAAAAATGGAGAAGAAGGAGAAGAATGGATGAGAGAGAAAGTGTTTGATAATTAATGGATTTGTGTAATAAAAATTAAATGAAACAAAGCAATATTTTGCCTTGCATGGGCTGCAATCAGCCGTGCATAGAGAGAGAGAAGAGAGAGGGAAATGGCTTCCAAGGGAAGCTAAGGGTATTTGGGTCAATATTTGGTCAAAGCTTCTCAAAGAAGCTTTGATTTTTAAACATTAAATTTGAATTAAAGTGACTTGATTAGACATAAAGTGGATTGCATTAGAATAATGTGATAGTATTTTTATTACACACTATTATCCAATGGATAATAGTTACAGTTAACAGAAGTCAGTATTTAATTAGTTTGACAGATGAATTTTTCGCTGTATTGATTTATTTTATCTGTTAAGATTTCTCAAAAATTGTGAAATCTCGTAAACTGTGTCAAGTCTCGGGTTTAGTAAGATCCCCCGTCGACTTATCCATAGTTCAAGGATCGCGGAGAAAACATCGCGTTTTCTCAGTTTCGCTCAGTGCGCACGTAAAACGAGGAATATATTGTAATATTCGACGTTTTCGAAAAATTCCCAGAAAATTCTCAAAAATTACAAATATTATAAAACGACTATCCATCATATAAATTCTCAATTTTTGAAGCATTACAGTCGTTTTCACAACTCTGTTCAATATTCACGCAAAACGAGGAATATATTAAAATATTTGTCGTTCTCGGATAATTCCAAAAGAATTCACATAAATCACAAATATTGGAAAATGACTATTTGTGGTGAAATAATCAATTTCCAGGAGTGTTACACTGGTCTCAGCAATTCTCAGCTCAGTGCGCACGTAAAACGAAGAATATATTAAAATATTCAACAGTTCCGGAAAATTCTAGAAAAATTCCTAAAAATCAAGAATAATATAAAATGAACATTTATGATCAAATAGGTATTTTTTGGGATGTTACATTCATGCAAAATTGAGAAGTTATAACTTATGCCTCGAGGTTGTTGAAGGTGCGTTGGGAATTACCGACTCACGAACTGGTGTTAGCCGCGGTTATATCGGCTCTAAGAATATAGAGACACTTTCTATATGGAGCAATATTCAATGCCTTTCGCTGTCACAAGAACCTGAAGTATTTATTCGATGAGAAGGAACCAAACACGAGGCGAAGAAGGTGACTAAAGGTTTTGAAGGAACATGATCTCTAACTTTAGAGTCATCTTGGAAAAGAAAACGCCATGGCGGACGCTTGGGAATCGGAAACTGCCTAATGCCTTCATTATGATGGTCGAGAAGAAGGAATTAGTAGGGTAATTCGAGGACAGGTGGCTATCATTAGAAATGACACTAGATGAGGTATGTCTAGATATAATCGCTATTTCAAATGATCTATTGGGAAGGATTCAAGAGAAGTAGAATAGTGACCAATTTCTACAAGACAAGAAGAGGCTATTAAGACGAAGCATGGTGTTGGAATGCGAGGAAGGAACTCGATGGAATCTTAATGTTCACAGGTGAAGGTTGCAATACCAGATGACTCAGAACTTAAGGAGTTTGTTTCCAATAAAACTCACGAGAGTAAACCGAGTTTACACACCGGAGTGACCAAGGTATATCAAAATCTAAAACAGAAGTAATGGTAACAAGGGATGAAGAAAGGCGTTGCTAAATGTGTGTAATCTTATTTAAGTTGTCAGCAAACTCACTCTTAAATTCTACGGACTATCCTAAATTCTTTTTCGGACTGGTTCGGTATCCATAACTAATCTTTGCTATCCTTTCTTTTTAAATCTTCATGATATCTTCCGTATGTCATGATCACGAAAGTATATCTTTGGACCCAGCCATGTTATCGAATAGGACACAGTACGATTGAAAGAGAGTTTGACCCATGGGATGCTTCCTATAAGATCGAGAATAGAGTAGCAAAGCAACATGGAGGTAGGGAGATCACATTGGTAATAACAATTTGAATTGACGTGATTAGAAGCGCGATATGGAGGTCAGAAGATAAGGTGAAGAAACAACGTCGATATTTATCCTAAGGAATGAAAATTTCGAGGACGAAATTTCTATTTGAAGGGGAGTGTTGTAACATCCCGAAAATTTATAATTTCAGGATAAATGATCATTTTACAATATTTGGAATTTTTAGGAATTTTTTTGGATTTTTCTGAGAATGCGAAATATTTTAATATTATTTCTCGTTCTACGCACACGTTGAGCAGAATTGGCCGAACGGCTGTAACGCTCCCAAAGTTGGAAAATTTTATTATGAATAGTTATTTTCTAATGTTTGTGATTTATGTGAATTCTTTCAGAATTTTTCAGAAACGACGAATATTTTAATATATTCCTCATTTTGTATGCATATTGAGCAGAGTCGAAAAATGAAATATTTTTTCCGAGAACCTTGAACTATGGAAACGTCGACGGGGGATCTTACTAAACCCGAGGCCGGACACAGTTTACAAGGTTTCACGTCCTTCGAGAAATTTTAACAGATGAAATAATAAAACACTGCAAAAAAATTTATCTGTCAGATTTGTTAATGCTGACTTCTGCCAACTATAATTATTGTCCAATATATAATAACATGTATTAAAAATATTATCACATTATTCAAAATCTAATTTTTGTATCACATCTATTAGTTTTAATTTCAAAAGAAAGATTAAATTTAATCCAAGCTTGTTAGGGGAAGCTTCCTAGCAATTTCCCTTGTAACACATTTTCTCTCTCTTTCCTCTCCTCTCACTCCACGGTAAACAACTCCTTTTGGGGGAGTCAAAGGTGTTTTCTTCCTTCTATTAACTCATCTTCATTTTCTAAACACAAAACATTTAACACATCTCTCTTCTCTTCTTCTTCTCTTCTTCTCCTTCCTCTCCACCGTACACACACACCCACACATTGGAGACCAACTCCATTATTTGCTAAACAAATCACATTTTACTTGTTTTCTTCCATCATTCCAAGACCATTTTCCTTATGGCCATCCTTGGTTCTTCTTCTTCCTCCATTCTTCACCATTGAAGCTAAAGCTTTGAGCTTGGAGGTAAAGTCTTAACCTTTCTTTCACTTTCCTTTCATTTTCGTTTTTCTGGGTCACTTATGTGATCAAGAACTCATTTTTCCATGGTTTGAGTGAACATTATGGAAATCACTCACATTGGTGTTCTTCTTGAAGGGGAAAACGAAAATCTAGGGCAAGAAGGAGTGGCACATTGTGTTGTTTTCCAAATAGGTAAGAGGGAGATGATCCTCTTCAACCAATCTTGGTAGTAAGGGAATGTCTTGTATGTGAGTTGTTGTTGATTTCTGAATCCATGTATAAAGTTCTCTCATTTTTATGTTGTTCTTCATGATAGTGCATTTCGTTTGGGTTTGTATGATTTATTGATGCCTCTTGCATGATTTGAAGGTATATTTGAGTATCTTGATGATTAAACATGATAAGGATTGGTTTGGTTTGAGTTCAAGGACCTGAGAACTCTATTTTCTGCAAGTTTACGCGTGGTAATCGATTACACGGGGCTTGTAATCGATTACCAAGCTCTTAAGGGTACGAAATCGTGATTCTGGAAATCTGGTAATCGACTACAACTTGTGTGTAATCGATTACAGAGATTCTGTCTAGCTTGTAATCGATTACAAGAATGGTGTAATCGATTACCAAGCCTATGATCTTATGAAATGGTGCTTCTGGGAATCACGTAATCGATTACAACTTGTGGGTAATCGACACGGGGTTAATCAATTGGTAATCGATTACCACGGGTGTGTAATCGATTACGTGGCCTTGAAGTTACGAAACGTGATTACGGGAATCATGTAATCGATTACAATGAGATTGTAATCGACATGAGGATTCTGTTTCGATGGTAATCGATTACCAGGGTGATGTAATCGATTACCAAGACCCAAAAATGAGATTTTTGAGCTGGAAATAATTGAGATTATGGTTCTTTGTCCTTTGTAACTCAAACATAACCTAAATACCCTGGAATTCAAGGATTTTACTTTACTTAAATGCGATAAGAATATGTATTCATACCAATAAAGAAGAAATGATTTTGAAAAGGGAATTCTTGGATCCATGACATGGAAATTATGGTATGTGTGTGATAAGGAACATATATTGATGCTTATATTGGCCTATTGTGGCATATTATGTAATGGTATGAGATCGTGAATCATACATGTCCATGCATAGTGTCATATGCATTGTGAATGTCCTTGTGGACTGTTGTAAGGCCAAGTTGCCTAGGAGATTGAACACACCTTAGTGCGGGTGCGAGTAGACAAGTGTGGGTTATGTGATGACCTTGGGGGCGTCGGGGTGCAGGTCCCTCACATGGACAGTTTAGAGCTCCTCTATGCCGTGGGGCAAACCGATGCAAACACACCGACGATCCGGACTTGACACTGTCCTATATCGTGGTGTAGTGTAGAATGTCTGTACAATGCCATGATTGCGCACGAGAAAATTTATTGATAGCACTGGCCTCGGCAGCCGAGTTACAGACATGTCTCCTGATCTTTCTCTCCGCTTGTTTGAGTCTAACTCCATGGAGTAGGAATTGGGAAAGCATGCATTGTGCATCGTTCATTACTGATCTTATAAACTGTTGAGCATGAGTACCTGTGAATAATTATTTGATTGTTGTGCTGATTTCTGGAAATACTATTGTAATCTGCCTGCTATTGCTTACTGTTGTTCTACCTTTACTATAAATATCACTGTTGTTATTGACTCTGATTATTGCTTAGAATTGAATTGCTTTTGTTATAATTTCCTCTGTTGTTATTGATAAATATATGAATTGTATTACTCAGTGGGCGTTTTGCGCCGTGCTATTTTCTTGCTGCCAATAGTGGTAATGAAAGACAGGTGTCTCACCTCTTTCCTATATTTCTGTATTGCTGTTTTATATTCATATTTGATAAAAGATCGTGAAGAAGGTGATGGGGAACCACACCTTGTCGATGGGGTTGGGAACCTAGCAAGATTTCTTCGATTTCGTAGGAGTGTAGCTGCGTGGAGGCATTGATGCCTGTTGTGTCAACTGGGACGCCGAGTGTCATATGTATATGTTTTATTTGACAATATATATATATATATATATATATATATATATATATATATATATATATATATATATATATATATAGACTCCTGAGAATTTGAATGACTGTTATCATGACTGTGACACACTTGGATTTAGTAACTGTGGTGTAATGACGATTGCGCTCCGGTTGCTACATCAAGGGGTGTTACAAGGTCTATTTTGCTTGTGTTGTGTTCTCTGTGTTATTGTTTTCCGAAAGGAAACAATGTTGTTTATAATGGATATCAGATCCATTGTATTTCGATTCGCTCGTCTCTGAAGAAAAAAAAAAGGAATGACCCGGGATAGTTATACTTGTGTGGAAGTGGAACATGTTACTAGTAATGCAGTTGTAACTACAGGAGCAACGGGAGCAATGTGGAAGGATGACTGCACAAACAGAGGATCGCTGAACAACGAAAAACCGGAAGTTGAAGTTCAGGATCTGATGGAAGAGAATCCGTCTTGGAATATAAGATTTCGTAATTTTGGAACCTGGTATTTTTTTTTAGGATATTGAGAAAGTAATTGATTTCGACAGAAGATGTATTTACAACCATTGAGGAAACCAAAAGCAGTAAGTGATGTGAAAGAAGGTACTTAATGAAGGAATGTACGTCAAGGAAACAATTTGAGGAAAAGTTGGACACAATTTCCAGAGATTATGCTCTTTGAAAATAGACTTTTCTGTTAGTAAAATTTTAGATAGTAAGGGAAGTTGTTACCCTGAATGGAACGGGAGTGTTCGAAGCTGAAGACCTAAACAAGGGAGACTGTACTGCAAGAGGTAATTCTTTGATCATAGTATATATCTTTGTGAGGAAACCTATCCCTTGTGTAATATGATTGAGTAGATCAATTATATTTTAGAGTTATCCATAATCCTCTGATTTGTTTATTTCTGTTTCTATTCTTAGCCGATCGAGCTACTTGTGTTATTCAAATTATTGTTGTAGATCAAATCTTTGTGTTAGTTTGATCTGTCATTCAATACTTTGTGTTAGTTTGATCTATTTCATAAACAAATGTGATCTTTGAAAACAGATTGGTTATTTTCCAACCATATCCTATGAGATTATTTCAATAGAGTGTAAGTAATCCAGAGAAAATTCATTTTTGAAAATTGGGTTACATCCAATTCTTTGTTGGATATGTTCGATAATAGGTTTGATTCGTTTTGTTATCTTCCATGATGTTTTCTTTCATCTCCTGCAATTGAAGGAATATCTTGCAAGAAAGGATATTTCTATATTTGTATCCGTGTTAACATATCAGAGTGGTGCAGGGAAAGCGTGGTGGATTCTTCAAAGGTTAAAACAATTCTTTTATGTGAAAAATTAAGACGGTAATGGAAAATCGTAGAAAAATTTATGGAGATGTATGTTTGATCAATAGAAGTGAACAAGAGATAAAGGACTTTCATTGGTTAAAATCATTTGGAATAACGTAAGAGGTGAAACTACGAGGGAACTGTAAGAAAAGATGGAAGAGGAATATATTTATTCTGAGGATGTGAAATCATGGTTATTAAATTTCGAGGACGAAATTTCTGTAATAGGGGAAGTATTGTAACATCCTAAAAATTCCGTATCTCTTAACCAGTAATTTTGACAGTTAATAGAATTTTACTGTTTAGTAATTTCTATGTACTGTAAAATTATTTTGATTATTCCGTCAGCGTATTTGATCATTTTGAGTGATTTACACCGTGTCAGGAAAATAAAAATTTTCGGGCCGGGGAAAACTTTATGTAATTTAATTTTTACCGTTAGGTTTTAATTATTTTACGTAACCTGATTTGATATTTGTGTGTTTTCTAATATTTGTGATTTTTGTAGATGATTATGAAATTTTTTACTGTTTGTGGACCCAGGGGGTGTATGTGGGCCCAGGTGGGTCTCGCAAAGTGAAAATTTTTCTATGCATAGAAAAATTTGTATTGTTTAAAATTTTATTTTACTGTGTTTTGTACTGTATTTAATTATCGGGTGGTAAAAATACAGTAAAAATATTATTCAGAAGGTAATAGCAGATAGAAAAAAATAAATAAATATTATATTGCTTAAGTCAACATTGGTGATTTGGATATCCACCATTGATTTAATCAACGATGGAGACTTGATCTTGATTTAATCTATGGTGGAGATTTAGTCTTACAAAGTGACAAAGACCATTTATGACCCTTGGATGTAAAGTTTGAAGGAGTAATCTTAACCCTTCATTTTGGAGACACATCTAAGGGCTAGGATTTAAAGAAGAAAGATCCAATGGCCTAAATTAAGTCTTCTATCTAAAGCTACACCTAAAGTCTACCTTAATCCTAACCATTGAATTAATCAATGGCTTAGAATGCTTCAAATAATTACTTGGACTTTCAAGATTGAATCTTAACCATTGATTTAATCTATGGTTGAAATTTGGTCTTATATAATTGCTTGGGCTTCAATTGTGACCCTTGGATGGCAACATGGAAGGAAAGATCTTGACCATCCATTTAGTAGCTTCATCTAAAGGCTAAGATTAAAGGAGGAAGAAGATCCAATGGTCCAAGTTTGTAACTATCACTTGGAAAATTCTTCAATAATTTAGTACCAATTATTTGCTCAAATAATTCACTCTTTTCTCTCTTCACTCTACAGCAATGCATAGGAGGAAGGGGGCCAAAATTCATTTCATGCATTTCTATCTTACTTTATCATCTTTTCTATCATCTTTCTCAAGAAACAAAAACAAGACAACTCTTCTATTTTCTCTCCAAGCTTGGTTCGGCCATGGCACCCAAATATACTTTCCATCACTCTTTAATTTCAAACAACCATATTTCTTGAATCCTTACCTTATTCTAAACAACTTTCATGTTGGAGACTTTCTCTAAATCATTCATCTTCATGGACTTTCTTCAAGATCAAAGTTATGGGGCATTTATGGTGAAGTGTAAGGAAACTTCATTTTTTCTCTCTTTTTCATGATCTAAACCATGTTTGATCCATGGTTCCTCTTAATCAAGCTTAGTATACTAATTTCTATGTATTTTGTTTTGTATTTGAGAAGCCCTTGGTGGTGGAGGACTTGGAAAGAGAAGCAAAACAAGGAGCTTTTGAGGATCTTCAAGAGGTAAGAGGGAGATCCACCCCACCAACCAAGTATGGTGGTGAGAGATGGTTTTATATTTGGTGGATGGTGAATCCATGTGAGGATTCATATCCATGGTCTTGTAATTTATTTGTGGGTGTTTATGTGCTTTAATTATTTGTCTATACTTGGTATGCTTTGCATGATTTTATGGCTTTGATAGTATGCTTAAAATATGTATGATAAGTATATGGCATGCTTGTAGTTTTTATGATGAAATATGTATGTGTATGTCATGATGTGTTGATGGAAAGGAAATCAATTTTTGGCTCCAATGGCCAAGGGAGAAGGCTACGGTTTTGATGCCCTTAATTAGGGTTCATGTTGAAATTTTTCAAGAACAAGGGAATTGATTTTTGGGTCCTAGAACATAGTGAATTTGGGCCAAGACATCTCAAAATAGGGGTTCACAAATTAATATTTTCATGAATGATGACAATGGATGATTTGAAGAATATGAAAAATAAACAAAGGGTTTGCTTTTCAAGAGAACAAGAACACGGTTTTGAAGGGATTTTTATTGATTTATTTTGTGTAAAAAGTTTCTAAGTGTTTATTAAACTTGATTTCAAAAAACAAAACGGGCAAACGTTGATTTTAAAGATTTGCAAACAAAGTGAAAAAGGATTTGCAAACAAAGTGAAAAAAGATTTACAAAGAAAGTAAAAATGAATTTGAACAAATGGGTTTGGTTTTATAACCATATGTCTTGCGGTTTTGAAAACAAAGATTTTAATAGTTTTGTTTGTGTGAAAACAGAAATGATAAATAATTGAGTTAGAAGGAAAAATGTTTGATGGCTTCAATGGCCAAACACCCTACAATTTTGAAAAACTGGTTATGCCTAAATTTTTATGGAACAAAGTGATATTTTATAAAACGAAGTGTTTTGTCGCTCGAAAGATTTGACAGTTTTAAATGAACACGTTCACGGTTTTTGTAAAGGATTTTTAATGGTTTTGTTTGTGTAAAACCATATCAATTTAGAAGGAAAAAAATATTTGATGGTTTCAATAGTCATGTCCACATTTTTGAAGGCTTGTAATGCCTTGATTTTTATGAAGAAAGTGATTTTCAAAGTGGAAACGTAACTTGATTTAATACAAGGAATTTGGAAAGGGAATCAGAATGTTTTATCACTTGAGAGAATTTTGTAAACGAAAGATAAAGATGAGGTTGAACACGTTTGAACTTCAATTTATTTTGATGAAAATTGATTTGAATTGATTTGAGAAAAATGGAGAATATAATAGTGATTTGATATTTTCTAACGTATAACTTATTTCAGGTTTTGGAGTATGTTAGGAAATTCTTAAAGTTTGAAACATTGATTTAAATCAATGGAAAAGTGATTTTGTGGGTTATATTTGAAAAAGAATTTCTTGAGTAAAGAACTATGGAAAAAGATTTTCTTGAGTAAGAAAATATATTAAATGAAGTATAAAGTTATATTATTTTGAGAAAAGTTGAAAAGGAGTTTTTGAAGGTTAAGAAATATTTTCTGTAATGAAATTGTAGTGAAAAATTATTTGCGTAGCTTAAAAGCGATTTGAAATACGATAGAATATTTCTACGCGATTGGTAATATGTCAAAATATTTCTACGTGTTTTGAATTACGTGTTTACCTAATTTGAACTACTGTTGAAAAATCAATATGTGGTTTAAAAGTGATAGAATATTTTTACATGATTGTGCAAATGATGAAAAATCGTTATGTGATTTGGAAAGTGTTTTAAATATTTTGAGAATGATGGAAAATGATTTACGCAACTTAAAAGATTGATTTTTAAGTTATGCGATTTTGAAACAGTGGAAAAATACTATGCGATTTGAGAAACGTATATTTTTACGCGATTGAGAAAAACGTTAAAAAATTAGTATGTGGTTTAAAAGTGCAACAGAAGAGTTGCGGTATTTTGAAAATGTAACAGAAATATTACTGTATTGTGAAAACGTAACGAAGTGTTACGGTATTGTGAAAATATAACTAAAACGTTTTGGAATTGTGAAAACGTAACAGAAATGTTACGCGATTGTAAAAACATGACAAAAGTGTTTTATGACTATAAAAATATAATAACATGATGATTACTATTGGACTAGTGTCCATACACTATATGAGAAAATGACAAGTTTTGCCTGTGATTGGCATTTGGTGCATTTTACATACATTGGAAAGACATGCCTGTGATTGGCATTGGTGCATTATACATGCATTGGAAAAATATGCGTTGAGGCATATGATTATATTGAACAAATGAAATTGAAAAGATTTGACCCTTGTGGTTGGACTTGCACTGATATATTCGTGCATTGTATAAAGTATAGCTAATAGCTATTTTGGCCCTTATGGTTGAAGAGGGAATGAGAATTGATAGTGAGGTCTATGATGGATCTTGGGGTGTGTCGAGGCGCGGCGGTCGACCAGTGGATATCTGTTTATGGGCTAAGGCTGGACCATATGCCACTTGGCGATGCAGTCCGTTGCAACGCATTGACGATACCCGACAAGAACACGATTCTTTTCAACGACTGGGAGATTGTCTTTGGGCTAAGGCTGACAATTAACCAGAGCATTCTTCTCGAAATTGTGAAAACCTCCATGGAGTTGTTTTTGAAAAACTGAGTCTATGTGCGCATGCATGAATCTGAGCATTTATATCTGTATGATATATTAATTGAGGAATATTGGCTATGACAATTGTTTTGAATACTTGGATGATGATGATGATAATTAGGATAATGTTAAGGAAATTATCGTAATTGTTGTTTATGATAATTGAACTGATGAATGATTGGATGATGATAGTTGATTAATATTGATGGCATGATCATAGTTCTGGTATGATCTATCTGTATGATATGTTGTTTGTGTTATCTCTGTGCTACCATGTTGGTACTGGTGTAGGTGATCTCACTTCTTTGTTATGTTGTCTTGCTGTGTCTGTATTGTTAAAATGAAATAGTAGAAGGAATGAGTTGTCTTAGACATACCGGGAGGTAGATATTCTGAGTTCGGAGACAACATCAGAGAATGACTATTCCAGAGTCGATAGCGTGCAGTGTTGACAAGGAACAGATGTCTGATGCATTAAGAGGGAGACAAAAAGAAATAAGTATGATAAGTTTTCTCGTTAGTGTTGTACCATGCTATTAAGTAGGACCCGTCATAGGATTTGCTACTGTTAAAAAAAAAGAGTCTGTTAGTTTTATATTTCTCTTTAAATTGTTAAATATTAATTGATGTCAATATTGTATATTAATCAGTTTAAATATATTCTCAGTAATACTTATGGATTTCAGTAAGTTTATGTTTCAGCAAGAAAGAAATTTTAAAACCCATTTTTTTATAACTCAAACTTTGTGCGAACTTTTTTTTGATTTTTGAGTCGGCAGTCAGACATGTGGTACCCTGGGAGGGTGTTACATGTTGCTCCCGTGAGGATTTCCTCTTCTGAGGAGGATCCTGAGGAGGAATCTGAGGAGGTCCCATCTGAGGCTACTTCTCAGTAGTTGTTGGGGGCATGATACCTTTTGTAGCCTTGGTGGTTGTCTGTATATTTATTTTTGGGCATGTAAAGCTTCTGCTTTCTTTTGCTAAAGTTGTTGTTGTAACTAAATACTTATGTCATGTATCTTTTGTATAAATGTATGGTTTGATCTTCATGTTAATTTTCGCTAAGTTTATGTTTTCTGCTTACAAAAAAAAAAAGAATTTGCCAAGTTATTATATGCTTTATAAATGAATAGGTTACTATCTATATGTAGATAAACCTAGTCTTAGTGTTATCTTTTAAGTTTTGTTTTTGGTGAGACGCCCTACCGAAAAGGGCACTACAACTTTAATCACAGAACTAGTTTCAAAACCTAATTCACTATTTGAATTAGATTGTTTTATAGTGTTGATTGTTAAAGATTCAGATGCTTAAGATTTTTAAGTCTTTTGAGGTGTTTCAGGTACAATTGTATTCATATATTTAATGTGTTCATTAAGTTTTTCAAGAAATTCATTTTGTGGGGATTCATTTCTTTGTTCTTTTCTAAGTTGTAAATTCGTCTTAAATTGTTTCGATATTTTGAAAGGTTTGAAAAGGGGTTTTTCTATTGGTTTTTCAGTTTTAGTAAAGGAGGTTGATGGTTCATCTTTTAATTTTACTATGTTTAAATTTTCTCCTAAAATTTGAAGATATTTGTTTGTATAGTTTGACTGTTCCATTAGATTTTTAATGTCTTTTGGATTACTTAGTTCATCTGTTGGCTTTGTTTTGAAAAGAGAAACCATGATATAGTTTTTATCCTTGTCTTTTAGTTTTGGAAGTTGATACTGACTGGATGCAAGTAGTTCATGTTACCAAGTGGCCTCAATACTCAAGAAGGGTGATGAATTGAGTTTATAAAAAATTTTCATAAATCTTTCACAAAACGCTTAATTATCAATTTTTGTTGAAGCTATTGATTGATAGAAATGAATGAATAGAGAAGATTGAATATTTTCACTATCAAATGAATCAGCCAAAGGAGATAGTATTCAATCAAGCAAATAAAACTAATGTACAAAAGTAAAGGAGTAGAGTTTAGAAGATCAAACACAAGATTTATCCTAGTTCAACCACTCCTTGTGACCTACGTCCAGTCCTCAATGTAACATCCTCTTCAATATGTTACAATTGTAAATAGTTACAAAGATAGCTTAATACTTGCTTAATATCTTGCTTAATATGTCTGTGTAGTTTTGTGACAATCTGAGTTAGTTTAAGCATTTTGTTACAAGCCCAAAGGTGAAAAATAGCTTAAAATGACTCATATATTAGCTTAAATGGCTTAGCTAATGGAAATAGATGTGGATAATTTATTTCTAAGTCACAAATGCGTATTTTGTGATGTGATTAAAGTTTGAGAATTTTTGGAGTCAGTCTGATATTTTTAGGCATACTGATTGTCTATTTAAAGTCAGAATGACTAGCCACAGATATGGAAAATGATGGTTTTGCTGCAACAATATTTTTTATGAATCCTATGATTTATTTTAAAGTTGTTGGAACTTTAAAAACTTGATTTAGCTAAAGTTGAGTGCTTCTAGTAGATTCAGAATTATCAGTGTGATGATTAATGGCCATAAGCCATCCATAGTTTCCAGCCCTCTTTCTTGACTCTTTATATGATATTTCAAGCCTTCATTCTTGTTTTCTCATTCACTCTCCACGACTGAAAATAGAACAAAGAGAGACGAAAGAGAAAAGAGAAAAGAAGGAAGGGAAGAAGAAGAAAGTTAAAGGGAAAGGAAAGCTTGAAGATTTGTGATCAATTCCATCATCATCTCCATCACCATAGAAGCTTGAGAAACTCAAGGTAGGGGTTCTTGAACTCAACTTCATCTACTTCCTCATTTTTCCATGTTAGGCTTATTTGAGGTTTAATATGTCAAATTGAGTTCTTGTGGTGTGATATGTAATTTTCTTGCTTGGATGACTTATAAATGTTATTTATGACTTGTTTATGCAAAGAGTTTGGATTAGAAACCAAAACTATCTATTTTGGACCTAAAATGCTTAAAGTGTAGGATTTGGGGTTGATAATAGCATATTTGATTCATTAATAAACCCTCATGTTTAGTCAATTACACTCTTTATATTCTTAATTGATTAAGTTTGGGCATTATTTGTGAGTTTGGGCTCAATTTGGGCCTAATTGAATTTTTCTAGCATTATTGGGCTTTGATATTGTTTCTGTATTTTAGACATAACTTGAGTTCTAGATATCTAATAATCATGAATTTTACCTTGTAGGAGAGCTAAGAGGAAGCTCTACAACTTTGATGCAGAGCTCGAAGTCTCATTTAGATGTCTAGTGGGCCTAATTTTGCATGGAAGTCAGAATACGAGTTTAGAGACCCTTTGATGTTGTTTTGGTCATAACTTGAGTTATAGACCTCCAAATTGCATGGGGTTTGGACCCAAATGTTCATAACTGACCCAACTCTGTAATTAATGGATTTTTAATTATGTAAAGCTAAAATAGGGGGTAGTTTAGGGGGTTGCAATCCAGAAACTAAGGCACCCCTTATTTCTCATTTTCTTTCTTCTCTCTAGAACTCTCTTCCTCTTCCTTCTCTCTAATTTTAGTTTTCTTCTTCTTTCTTTTAATTTTCTGAGTTCTCCCCTTCTCATGGAGGGGTAGAGCCTTTAGATCATTCCAAGAGATTGAACATGCATGGTTGTTAATCATGAGATTTCATTTTTAATGTTTAAGTTCATCTATTAATCAAGTTTTTCTTCTTCTTCTTCTCTTTGTTAATTCTAGTTGCTTAATTAGAATTTTCATATGTTAATTGCTTAATTACCATCTGAAAAGAGATGAACTCAGAAATTAAACAAGGAATTGAAGGTGTTTGACGAAATGTTTAACTTAGTTGGATCTTGGCTTTTAAGTTTATTTCGGTTTTGATGAGTGCTTAACTTGTCCAATCTTAATTAATTGAAATCTAGAAGCATTTCTAGTAGAAGATCCATGATCATTGAGAGGCTTCTTGATGTGGTCTAAGACCAAGGACTTGATTAATAATTGAATGGACCTTTAGTAATCAAGGATGGATTAAAATCAAGTTTGGACAATTTTCTTGGATTGGTTGCTTTCTTAATCTTGATTATTTCGAATTCTGTTTGCTTAATTCTGTTTCTTAATCTCGCCTACCCCTCCCCCCCCAATTTTAACTTGACTTGATCAAATTGCATTTTGGTGAGTTCGACGCTCGTCAAAATTTTGGCGCCGTTGTCGGGGATTGTGATATGCAATTTGATCATATTGAGCACCACTGCTGCTACTGCATCCTGGTATATTCTGACTTAATCTCTATTGCTGCTTTCTGGTATATTCTAATCCAATATGCTGTTTTGCTGCATTCTGACTTCTGCTACTGATTGCTTCTAATTGCAAAATTTTGCTACATTACTGTTCCATTGGTAATTGCATTATAATTTTGCTGCATTGTATCTTACCAATCACACACAACTGCTAAACTGCATTTTTGCTGCACTGCATAATTCTGCATCCTGCTGCATAAGCTCAGTTACTGTTCCATTGGCTTTTGTTGTTGTTAACCATCCTTTTGTTAATCTTATTGCCAATCGCATTGCAAGACCTCATTGTGAGTGTCATTCATTCATTTTGGATGTGTTCTTAGCTGCCTACCACTGTTTCATACCCTGCTAGCACTCTTTTCCTAGTTTCTGAGTCTTTCTGGTGAAGGGGAGAAAAAAAAGTGTAATATGGATAACTTTCATTGAGTTGAAACTTGGTCCCCAAGGGTAAAACATCATTTGGAGCAAAATGATCCCTTTAGGGATCTAGTACTCAGATTTTAGCCAATTTTCAACATTTGGTAATGTAACACCCCAATTTTTTTTTGTTTTATGATAAATATTCATTTTCTAATATTTGTGATTTTTGAAAATTTTCTGAGAACGCAGAATATTTTAATATTATTCCTTATTTTATGTGCAAACTGAGCGGGCCCGGGAAAATGAGATATTTTTCTCGAGAACCTTGATCTGTGGAAACGTCAATGGGAGATCTTACTAAACCCGAGGTTGGACATGATTTACGAAGTTTCATGTTTTTCGAGAAATTTTAACAGATAAAATAATAAGTCGCTGTGTAAAATTTTATCCACCGAACAATTAATACTGACTTTCGTCAACTGTAACAATTGTCCATTGGATAATAACATGTATTAAAAAATCCTATCACATTATCCTAATGTAATCTACTTTATGTCTAATCAAACTCACTTTAATTCAAATTTATTATATTTTAATCAAAGCTTCTTTGAGAAGCTTTGACCACCAAAGGACAAGAATGCCCTTGGCTTGTTAAGGAAGCCAAAAATCTCCCCCTTCTCTCTCCCCATTACCGCGGCAATGCATGGCCAAAGGAGGCAAAATTTTCCTCCTCACTTAATGCATAACTCTCAAAATAATTTCATTTTACTATAACACTTTTCTCTCTCTAACTTCTTCTTCTTCATTTTCTCTCCACCTTCTCTCTTCTTCTCCTTCTTGGCTATGAAATTGCAGCCCCTTAAGTGACCATTTTCTTTGATTTTTCTCTTCATCAAGACCATTTCCATACTCACCTTAACCTCCTCCACACTTTCTATATAGAAATTCTCTCTAAAATCCATCTTCACCTCCATTGTCTTCCAAGACAAAGCTTCAAGCTTTAAGGTAAAGTTTTCATTTTTGTTCTCCTTTCTCTTCATTTTCGTGCTCCATGGTCTCTTTGTTGACCATGGATCTCTTCTTTTTCAACCCTTGATGTTGATTCATTGTCTTGAAATTCCTAGGGTTTTGGGAGCTCAAAACCGAAACCACCAAGAAGCAATAGGAGATCATTTTTGTGTTCTTCCTTTAGGTAAGAGGGAGATTACTCACTTCAACCATTATGATGGTGAGGGAACCTTTGTATGCTTACTTTGTTTTGGTGATTTTGTATGTTTATGTATTCTTGAATTGGATTAGTGTTTGAATGGTGATCTTGAATGTGTTGGAAGTGTTAAAAAATGCTTGATCATGTTAGGGTTATTAAATGGAAAATTTGGAGTTTCCTACCCTAATGTGAGGCCACGGTTTTGATTAGAATTTAGGGAGGTAAATTGGTTTTTGTATACAATGAAATGAAGCTCATGTGAATAAATGTTAAATGATAATATTAAAATTAATGAATGGAAAAATTTTAAGGGTTTAATACCCCAAAGTGAGGCCACAGTTTTGGCCTTGGATCCTAAGGGAATGGATTGATTGGGTGTGAAATAAAATCTAAGTAATTAGGTATTGAGTAACAAATGCATAAAATGGAAAGAAATTGGAACCTTGATGACTTAGTGTGGCCATAGTTTTTAGAGATAAATTAGGGATTAAATGATGCCTTGATGAATCTTTGGAGATTGAGGATTTAGAGACATGCATAATTCATAATCAAGTGGAAGAATTAAATTGAGTAATAACTCTTGAGAGTGCCACGGTTTTGAAAGGTTATTTAACCTAAAATTTTCATAATTGACCAAAGCTTAAGACTTTGAAAAATGAGGATCCATAATGTGGACTTGTGATAATTGATGAACCCTAAATATATGTTGATGTTGAGAAATGAATATATATGCCATTGTGGTATGCTTATGATGAATGCATCATTGATAAACATGTATGATGTACATTGTGTCGTCATGCATATGTGTTGTCCATTAGACATTGTTGTAAAGGCGGTGTATGCCTAGGAGTTTGAATAACACCTATGTGTGGGTGCGAATAGACTAAATGTAGGGTCATAGTGGTTGGCCCTAGCGGCGTCGGGGTGCTGGTGTCTCACAATGGGTAGTGGTAGCTCCATTGGGGCCATGGGATAGACCGATGTAAACACACCGGCGATCCAGACTGAGACGTTGTCCTATATCGCGATCAACTATTGAGGTTCTATGTATAAGCCGTATTGCGCAAATATTTTTATGAGATTAGCACACTATTTTTTTAAGGCTAACGAGATACTGGCATTACTCCTTGATCATTCACTCCGAAAATGTTCATGTCTAGCTCCATAGAGTAGGAATTTTGGTACCATTTGCATTGTGAACTGTCAGTCTCATAATTCATTGAGCATGAGCATTTATAATTGTGAAAAGTATCTGTTATTATTACTGCAATAATTATTCGAGTGCTTGGACTGTTGAATGTTGGAAATGTTAATGATGTCTGCCTGTTATTGATGATACTTACTTTTATTTATTGTTGTTATGCTCTTACTGTTAATTTCGATTATTACTGTAATTGGATGTATGAACTGCATTTATATGTGGGCATCCAATGCCGTTTCGTTTTCTCACTGCCATTTGGTATTGTAAGCTGGGTGTCTCACCTCTTTCTGTATTTTTTATATTTTTTGTTTTTTGTCGGACTGTGTTTCTAAGAAGACGCTCGTGAGGAAGAGAAGGAAACAACTGAGTTTCCGGATTTTTTGCCATATTACGACTAGAGCTGCTGAGGATGTCGTCGCGCCCACACCGCTTTTTGGGGTACATGAAGTTGACTCTTTCCTCTCCACTGCTTGGGCTTCTGCCCAAAATTCGGTCGCTTCGATGGTGATTTCGTCGGATGAAGAGGACCCTGAGGAGGACCCGGCTACGGTCCCTTCTCCTCAGTCTTAGGGGCTGATACTGTAGGTGGCTATTGATGGCTAACCGTTATCTTTTTGGGGAAGCTTGATGTTTTGCTAGTTCATGGGTGTAAATTTATAACTATCTTGGGTGGGTAAAGCCTTTACCTTTTTGTATATTTTGTAATATAACTAAACAGGCTGATGCATATAATATATATATATATATAAATATTGTGAATGTATGGTTTTTAGTTTATGTTGACTTTATTGTATCTGTAATTATTCTTATTTCTATTATTACAAAAAAAAATATAGCACGCATTTTCGATGTTCAATTATTTCTCTATCGAGAATACAAACTATTTAATCTTGTATTAATAATGAACCGGGTCTTAATTAATCAATGTAACTATTATTTTCCACATTTTGTAAATTTTAAATTCATAATGTGTGATGTTCCTTCTTCACGGGTTGAGAAAAAGGGGCGTTACACTGTCTTGGTATCAGAGCCCCAGTTTAAGTTTTCTTTTGGGTCTTGTGGTTTTGGACTGTCTTGTTTGTGCTGTATGACTCTCTGTGTTTGGTATTCTGCAAGGATACATCTGACTTTCTCTGTGTTTTGTATAGCTTGATTTGAGGAGAATTATGGCTCGTCGAGGAGACATGACTGCTGTAATCGAAGCAATCCAGAAGATGGCTGAAGCTATGTGCAACAAAACCAGCAAATAGCTCAACAACAAGTGAGGACTGCATAACAATTGGAGGCTACTGCTGATGCCCAGAATCTGGCAGAGTTAGCCCTCCACAATTTAAGGGAGAGTATGATCATGAGAAAGCTACTTTGTGGATCAAAGAACTAGAAAAGATATTCACAGGCATAAACTGTGCCAACGATAGGAAAGTGACTTATATTGCGTTCATGCTGACTGGGGATGTAGATGATGTTACCAAGTGGCCTCAATACTCAAGAGGGGGGGTGAATTGAGTAAGTAAAACAAGTTCACAAATCTTTTGCAAATCGTTTGATAAACAATTTTCGTTGAAGCTATTGAACGATTATTGGATGAATGAGATAAACATTTTTACTTATAAATGTGATAGCCAAAGGAGACAATATCCAATCAATTCAATAAAACAGTAAACTAAATAAAGAGAAGGGTTTAGAGAAAACAAACACAATCGTTTATCCTGGTTCGATCACCAATTCACTTGTGATCTACGTCCAGTCCCTAAGCAACAACTTGAGATTTTCCACTATATCTTCAAGCTTCAATGGGTGCTTGACAACCACTACAATCTTGAGCACTCAATATTATGGGATACCTCACCCTAATGCTTGAGCCTCTATTTTCCAAGGGATACCTCACCCTTACAATACTTGAGGGATACCTCACCCTCACTAAACAGATTGTATAAGATTTAAATGGAAGAAACTCTCTCTAGAGCAAGTATTACAAATTGAAGCACTATGGTATTTGGGATTCACACAAGTTCAAGCTCAAATCAAAGGATTTTGTAGAATGATGATAAAAACTTGTTTAAAGCTCAATACAAATTTTCCAGAATGATAGACTCAGTTTTTCTTAACCTCCCAACGAAGCCCAACATGCAAATATATAGGTAAGTGTTATTAAATACCGTTGGAAGTGGTTGTGAGCAATTAATGCTCAGCAATATAGCCGTTACGGGCTTCTCCTTGTTTTTCCAGAACATAGGCTAACCGGTTAGTCATGTATCCTAACCGGTTAGGGGCTCATTTAGACGTAAGGAGAAGTGTTCTGGTTTAATAACTAATCGGTTAGGAATGTGTCCTAATCGGTTAGGACACCACGAAAATGAGTTCTGGGAAGGATGCTAACCGGTTAGTCCTCCAAGCTAATCGGTTAGGACATTACCAACGTGGGTTCTGAGTTGATGAATAACCGGTTAGGTCTTCTACCTAATTGGTTAGGACAACACGTTTTTGGCTTCTGAGTTATAGAATAACTAGTTAGGCCATTTGCCTAATCGGTTATGACAAAACATTTTTGGCTTCTGGAAGTGATACTAACCGGTTAGGTCTTCTACCTAATCGGTTAGGACAAATATATTTTGGCCTCTGAGTTATAAAATAACCAATTAGCTACTTTGCCTAATCGGTTAGGCACGTTATAAAAAACGAGGCAAAGCTTTTGTTTGAACTAACTAATCGGTTAGGAGCTGGTCCTAATCGGTTAGGGGCCTTGAAATTTTGGCTCCTAATGTAAAGAGGCTGGTAAGTTTCCAAAAGGCTTAGGATATTAGATTCGAAAGAGTTGTTGCATAAAACCTTTTTGATCCTAACTTGAAAAACCATTTTACAAAAACATTTTAAGGAAATCATTTGAGCTTGAGGTGAATCTCTAGAATACCTTTACATTAGATCTATAACCTATATGCTAAGCTTGAGTTCCTTGTGACTTGATCATTGTATTCCCATTGCTTTCTTTGTTTGTCGACATCAAAACCATTTGCATCTTGTCCATATCAATCACATTCTCCCCCTTTTTGATGATGACAAACAATAATTGAGAAAAGATTAGTTAAATAGAAAGTGGAATTTACAAACGGTACTAGAGACTTACTCCCCCTCTATTTTTCAAGAGGTGACAATATCAGAGATGCACAGCTCCCTCTTAGTTTTTGAATACCAAGATGATTTTTACCTTACTTTTCTCAATGATTTATGAACTAGAAATATTCATAACCCTTCTCCCCCTTTTGTCATGATCAAAAATAGCATGTATGGGGACAAAAGGAAAGGATGCAGACAACCATTGCTATTAGAGTAGCTAAAGATAATCAATCAACAGTATGAGCATGTGAGTAATGCAAGCAGACCATTAAGTTCAAAAGCATATAAGTCATTTGAAACAGAGGAAATCTGTCATGAGTAGGGCAATATATCCAAAAAGATGAGCTTAAGGTTGTTAGATAAACTTTTAAGCATATTAGAAACTAACTACAGAAGAAATAAACAGCCATGCCTAAGCCCCGTGATCCTCTGGTTGTGAATAGTGATGCTCAAGCCTATCTAGCCGGCCTTCCATAGCGCTCAAGCGATCATAGATAGCAGAGTTGCTATGTTCTTGATAAGCTTTAAGATCAGCAATCCGGGCTTCAATACTGGCTTGCATGTTGGCAATTGCTTCCAGGACATGTTCATTGTTGGTGGCAAGGGCCTCTTCCATAGGGTCATCATTAGGTGCAGGAGGAATTTCGCCTTGTGGAGTTGCTGCTTCATTTCTTTGACTGTAAATCCATTCACCATCGACTTTCTTTGCATGCATGCGGTTTAGAGACGCATTGCCAAATTTGTGGGGACCAGTAGAGAAAATGACTCCACCATCCTTCAAATCGACCTTATAGTGATCCAAAATTTTAGCCACTATGAAGGCGTAAGGCAGATCCATCATTGCCTTGTCCTTGGCTTTCTTCATGTTGTGCATGATATAGTGTGGCCAGTTGATTTTCTTGCGGCTTTTAAGACCCCATATCACAAATATATCATCTTCTTCAACCAAGCCATAGTTGCTTGCTCTTGGTACCAAGATATGGGTTACCACAAAGTGAAGAAGGCAATCCAGCAATTTCAGAAAACTAGTAGTGAAAGATCCCGGGGGCACAGCAATACATG
This sequence comes from Ormosia emarginata, assembly GCA_029884605.1. NCBI lineage: Eukaryota > Viridiplantae > Streptophyta > Magnoliopsida > Fabales > Fabaceae > Ormosia > Ormosia emarginata. The sequence goes on from JAQQTP010000037.1 coordinate 6,081,170, forward strand.
GTTGAATCATGTCTTCTACAGCTCGTGCTCTATTAAAATCTACCCATGTAAGGTCGTCATTCTCAGTAAGTTTGGCTCCAGAGTGAGTAAGCCCAAACAGAGTAGTCCACTGACTTGGTGACACAATGATTTTGTGTTTCTTGATTTCAGACACCAAATTCGTACCAGAAAGAGACAAATTGCAGAAATAAACTTTAGTTGGTTCAAGATAGAAGTACCCTGGTTTAGTGGTGACAAGAGTTTTCAAACCCTAAAATTCCAAGAGCTCGGTGAAGGATGTAAAGCCTTCTTTTTCGAAGAAATCCCAGTCCATGAACTTGGGCTGAATGAGGCGTCGTGCATGAAACCTGTAACGCACCTAAATGTACTAACTGCAGCGCAATCGTCATTACACCACAGTTACTAAATCCAGGTGTGTCACAGTCATAATAACAGTAGTTTCAAAATTAACGAGTTTATTTTTGTTTTTCACATTTATGCATAAATAGAAAATACGAGCCATGAATGAAATATAAATGTATTCAACCCTTAATACAACCATTGAAATGAAATCACGTTCCTTATATATATATTTCATAGCCAACTTACACGAATCACTGATGACATAGAATATAATAATTACAGAGTCAAATAAAATACAGCAGAAATAAAAACATTAAAGGGGAGAAGTAGTAACCCAGGGATGGGTACTACCAGCAGACAAGGCCGCAACCCCATATGCACATGACACTCAGCGTCCCAGTTGATACAACAGGCATCAATGCCTCCACGCAGCTGCACTCCTACGAAAATCGAAGAAATATTGTCCAGGTTCCCAACCCCATCGGCAAAGTGTGGTTCCTCATCATCTTCTTCACGATCTTTTATCAAATATGAATATAAAACAGAGAATGCAGAAATATAGGAAAGAGGTGAGACACCCGTCATTCATTACCACTATTGGCAGCAAGAAAATAGCACGATGCAAAGCACCCACCGAGCGATACAGTTCATATATTTATCAATAGCAACAACGGAAATTATAATAAAAGCAATTCAATTCTAAGCAATAATCAGAGTCAATAATAACAGTGATATTTATAGTAAAGGTAGAACAACAGTAAGTAATAGCAGGCAGATCACAATAGTTTTTCCAAGAATCAGCACAATAATCAGATAACCATTTACAGAAGCACAACAGTTATCTTCACATTCACAGGTGTTCATGCTCAACAGTTTATAAGACCAATAATGAACGATGCACAATGCATGCTTTCCCAATTCCTACTCTATAGAGCTAGACTCAAACAAGCGGAGAGAAAGATCAGGAGACATGTCTGTAACTCGACTGCCGAGGCCAGTGCTATCAATAAATTTTCTCGTGCACAATCATGGCATTGTACAGACATTCTACACTAGATCACGATATAGGACGGTGTCAAGTCCGGATCGTCGGTGTGTTTGCATCGGTTTGCCCCACGGCACAGAGGAGCTCTAAAGTGTCCATGTGAGGGACCCGCACCCCGACGCCCCCAAGGTCATAACATAACCCACACTTGTCTACTCGCACCCGCACTAAGGTGTGTTCAATCTCCTAGGCAACTTGGCCTTACAACAGTCCACAAGGACATTCACATTGCATAAGACTCTATGCATGATTATGTATGATCAACATCACATATTATTCCATAACATGCCACAATTGGCTCAAATAAGCATTAATACAACATTGGTCACTCATATGGACCCACAATATCATAATATTGAAATCAAATAAGGTAATATACTTTTAAGGTTCATTATGCATTCTTATTCAAGATTTGCCATTCTCACAAGGATCCATCACTAAGTAAGTTTCCATCTCGCATTATGCCCAAATCTCTTAATACCAATCATTTAGTTTTTATTCTACATGGGATCAATCAAATTCCTAAAATCCATGATTAAAATCGTGGCTTCCCAAAGTCCACTGCTACCCTCAATTTCTCCCATTTTATGCATTGATTTCTTGATATCCTTTACTTAAGTTTTTGTTCACCATGTTCATTCCAATTCCCTATAGTTTCAATCTAAGACCCTAGCTTCAAATTGAGTTAAATAACCCTTAAAACTCTCCATCTCAAATTCCAACATTAACACTCACATCTCCAATTACATAGCTTCATCTCACAGTTACCTAGCTGGTTCTATTCTGGGCGCCTAGGTGCCATCTCTGTAGCGCCTGAGCGCTGGTGGAGCGCCTGGACCCTGACCACGAAGCGCCTGAGCGCTAACCAAGCCGCGTCACAGGGAAAACTTTCTAGGCATGGAGCGCGTAGGGCGCTCATGCACGCTTGCCGCGCGGGCGCTAGTGCATTAATCGGGGTTCTGCACTGTCGCAGAGCCCTGGCCTATCCTTTATCATAGTTTCTCATTTATTTTCCACAATCCAAAGCATGATTCATGTCCTCTAAATACAAAATAACAATATATATGTTCATGATCATCAAAGCACACAATATACATCCATACATTTATACCAATCAAACAACTACAACATCATGGAAATGACACAACATAACAAAGAGGGAAATCCAACATGGATTCCCTCATCAACACAATACACAAGACATTTCCTTACTACCAAGATTGGTTGAAGAGGATCATCTCCCTCTTACCTAAATGAAGACAATCACGAGAATGCTTTCCCCTTTTTGCTCTTGATTTTCGTTTTCCCCTTCAAGAAAAACCCTAGGGTGAGAAATTCCCAATGTGTTCACTCCAATCATAGAAAAATGACTCCTTGGCCACATAGGTGACCAATAAAACGAAAATGAGAAGAAGATAGAAGAAAGCTGAAGACTTTACCTCAAAAGCTCCAAGCTTTAGCTTCAATGGTGAAAAATGGAGGAAGAAGAATAAGAAGAATCAAGGAAGGCCACATGGAAAATGGTCTTGGAATGATGGAAGAAGCTAGATATGGGTTTGATTTAGCAAATCATGAAGATGGTGAATGGTGAGGGTGGACGGTGGAGAAGGAAGAAGAAGAAAAGAAGAAGAAGAAGAAGAAGAAAAAGAAAAGTAGAAGAGAAGAAGAGAAAGAGGAGAAGAAGAGATACAAATGAAAATGTGGTTATAGGCTTTCAAGGGGAGAGAGAGAAAATGTGAAATGGGAGGAAGTTTCCTCGAAGTTTCCCAAATAAGCTTTTGAATTAATTTAACTTTTATTTTGAAAATAAAGCTAAAAGGGCTTGACACCAGGTAAATTTTGAACAGTGTAATAAGATTTTTATCACATGTTATTATTCAGCGGACAATCGTTACAGCTGACCGAAGTTAGTATTAATTTACCTGACAGATAAAATTTATACAGCGATTAAAATTTTATCTGTTAAAATTTCTCGAAAAAAATGTGAAACCTTGTAAACTGTGTCTGGCCTCGGGTTTAGTAAGATCCCCCATCGACGTTTCCATAGTTCAAGGTTCTCGGGAAAAATATTTCATTTTCCTGGTTCGACTCAGTGTGCACACAAAACGAGAAATATATTAAAATATTTATCGTTTCCGAAAAATTCTGAAAGAATTCTCATAAATTACAAATATTAGAAAATGACTATTCATAATAAAATTTTCCAACTTTGGGAGCGTTACAGTCGTTTTTGTCAATTCTGCACAATGTGCGCGCAGAATGAGGAATAATATTAAAATATTCCGCATTCTCGGAAAAATCCAGAAAAATTCCTAAAAATCTCAAATATTGTAAAATGATCATTTATCCTGAAATTATAAATTTTCGGGATGTTACAAAACCCAAGTGTGTATGACTCTATTTGAGATTTGTGAGAGAAGTACCTTCCAATGTTGAGAGCGTTTGATAAATCTGGGGCAGAGAGTGAAGAGGCTTCAGGTTGAAGGGAAACATTGGGGTTTTTGGTACGAGAGCGCTTTGGTTGAGATGAACTGCTTGCCATGACATAAAAAGGAGGTAGGGCTCGGTTTAGGGGAGAGAAAGAATGAAGGGAAGGTGAAATTTTTTTTGGAATAAAATGGAATGTAATCGGTGAAATGTGATGGAAAGGGATGAAAAATGATGAAAATGGATTGTAAATGGTGGGGTTATGTTGGATTTGTGGTGGGGATGGAGTTTGAGGGAGTGGGTGTTGGAGAGGTTGAGAGGAGGAAGATGGCAATGGAGACGAAGGGGCTGCGGAAATGGTGAATATGGCTGAGGGTTGGAGTTTAAAGTGGATGTGGGTAACCGATTTGGGAGATTGGGTAACCAGTTAGGGGCTTGTAATGGCAAACGAGTGGGTTTCTATTTGGAGCAATAACCGGTTAGGATAATTGAGTAACCGGTTAGGAAATGTTACAGGGGCTTCTGCCAGATGCATTAACCGATTAGAGAAAAGATCTAACCGATTACCTTCTTTGAGTTTGTGAACATGCGAGCCTCTGTTTACTTGACTAACCGATTAGATCATTTATCTAATCGATTAGCTTGTGATTTCTAGAGATGTCAAGGCCTCTGTTTTGTATACTTAATCGGTTAGGGGCTTGCCTAATCGATTATGTAGGCTTGACAGAAAGCCCTCCCAAGTGCCAGAATATTTCCAAAGGCCAATCATTCAAGTTGTTCTCTTCTCCAAATGGTTGTTTCACTTCCAGAACTAGAACTCCTTCATGAGATCGCCCTTTAAACATATCAACCCTTGTCTTCTTGGGATTCACTTTAATTCCATCATAAATTTCTTCACTTTCCAAACCAGTATTTCTGACTTATGGATTGATTTTTCTTCTTCAAGAGAACCAGAATGCATAGTTCTTCAACAGAATCAGAATTACAGAAAATTGGGGGGCGTAAGCATGAACTCAGCTCCTGCAAAACAAAATAAGGGGACACTCCGACGCTCAAGTTAGTATTGGATTCAAATATAATGAGAAATTCAAAGATTATGCAGCAATTTGGCATGATTATACAGAAAAATGCAAGTTTATGCATGAGTTTTAGGATTATGCAGCAAATATTTAACTGATGCATGATTGATCCAATATGCCAAGTTCATTTCTTATATAGAAAAATGCTTCTTTTGCTAGGGGTTTAGTGAAAATGTCAGCTAGTTGCTTAGTTGTTTCAACAAATTCAAGTATGCAATCACCCTTTTGAACATGATCTCTAATGAAGTGATGTCTTATTTCAATATGTTTAGTCCTAGAATGCAAAATGGGATTTTTTGACAAGTTGATTGTACTAGTATTATCACATCTTATGGGGATATGGTCAAGCTCAAGACCATAGTCCAAGAGTTGTTGTTTCATCCAAAGGATTTGAGAACAACAACTCCCAGCTGCAACATATTCAATTTCAGCTGTAGACAATGCCACACTATTTTGTTTCTTGCTATGCCAAGAAACTAGTGAGCTTCTAAGCAAGTAGCATGTTCCACTAGTGCTCTTTCGATCCATTTTGCATCCAGCAAAATCAGAATCGGAGTACCCAATAAGACTACATGAGGCACCCTTAGGGTACCACAAACCCATTTGTGATGTGCCTATTAGATATTTCATTATTCTCTTAACAAAGACTTAGGTGTGATTCCTTAGGATTAGCTTGATATCTAGCACACATGCATACACTAAACATTATATCAGGCCTACTTGCAGTGAGATAAAGGAGTGAGCCAATCATACCTCTATATTTTGTAATTTCTACCGATTTACCTCTTTCATCCTTGTCCAAATAGCAAGAGGTGCCCATAGGAGTAGCCATATGCTTGGCATTGTCCATTCTGAACTTCTTGAGCAATTCCTTGCAATACTTGGATTGGCTTATGAAAGTTCCTTCTCTTGTTTGCTTGATTTGGAGACCAAGGAAGAAGTTGAGCTCACCCATCATAGACATCTCAAACTCACTTTGCATAATATTTGAAAATTCTTTACAAAGAGAGTTGTTAGTAGCTCCAAATATAATGTCATCAACATAGATTTGAACTAGAAGTATGTCATGCATTTTGTGTTTTATGAAAAGAGTGGTGTCAACCTTGCCTCTAGAAAAATCTTTTTCTAAAAGAAATTTGCTCAACCTTTCATACCAAGCTCTAGGAGCTTGTTTCAAGCCATACAAGGCCTTTTTCAGTTTAAAAACATGGTTGGGCATTTCAAAATCTTCAAAACCAGGAGGTTGTTCAACATACACCTCTTCTTGTATAAAACCATTTAAAAAGGCACTTTTGACATCCATTTGATAGAGTTTGAAATCCATGATGCAAGCATATGCAAGTAACATTCTAATAGCCTCTAACCTAGCAACGGGAGCATAAGTTTCTTCATAGTCTATGCCTTCTTCTTGATTATATCCCTTAGCTACAAGCCTAGCTTTATTTCTTATTATTAAGCCCGTTTCATCAAGTTTGTTCCTAAAGACCCATTTGGTGCCAATTATGGGATGATCATTGGGCCTTGGAACTAATTCTCAAACTTGATTTCTCTCAAATTGGTTTAGTTTTTCTTGCATGGCCAAGATCCAATGCTCATCATTAATGGCTTCATTTATGTCTTTAGGTTCAACTTAAGAGACAAAGGCTAGGTGATTACATGCATTTCTAAGAGAGTTTCGAGTAATTACCCCTTTTGATACATCACCTATCACCTTGTCAAGAGGATGATATCTTGAAGTCCTCCATTTCTTGGGTAGATCCAAGATTTCTGAATCTTCTTGCCATGAGTGATCAAGGAGTCTCTCTTCTTCCTTCTTGGACTTTTTCTCTTGATTTTCCAAGTGCGTCTTTGCCAAGATTTCTGCAACATCATCAACAAGCTCATTTCTCGGCTCATTTGGGTTAGTTTCATCAAATGCAACATGTATGGACTCTTCTATGGTCATAGTTCATTTATTATAGACTCTAAAGGCCTTACTATGTATAGAGTAGCCAATGAATATTCCCTCATCAGATTTTGCATCAAACTTCCCCAAGTTATCCTTTCCATTATTCAAAACAAAGCATTTACGTCCAAAGACATGAAAATGTGACACATTTGGTTTCCTTCCTTTGTACAATTCATATGGGGTTTTCTTTAAAATTGGCCTTATTAGGGCTATATTCATAACATAACAAGCGGTGTTAACCGTATCCGCCCAAAAGTACTTAGGAAGGTTGGCCTCATTGAGCATAGTTCTTGCCATTTCTTCTAAAAATCGATTTTTCCTTTCTACAACACCATTTTGTTGTGGTGTTCTAGGGGCTGAAAAATTATGCTCAATGCCATGTTCATCACAAAATGTTTCAAATTCATGGTTTTCAAATTTACCACCATGATCACTTCTTATGGATGCAATACAAAAACCTTTTTCGTTTTGGATAACTTTAGCAAGCTTTTTGAATGATTGAAAAGCATCATTTTTGTGAGATAAAAACAATGTCCATGTAAACCTAGAAAAATCGTCCACAATCACTAAGGCATAGTAATTCCCACCAAAGCTCATAGTTCTAGAGGGACCAAAAAGATCCATGTGCAAAAGTTGTAGAGGTCTAGAAGTTGAAACCACATTTTTAGCTTTAAAAGAGACCTTTACTTGTTTTCCCTTTTGACATGCATCACAAAGTTTGTCTTTTTCAAATTTGAGCTTTGGAAGACCAATTACTAGTTCTTTAGAAACCAATTTGTTTAAGTGATCTATGTGAATGTGAGCAATTCTTCTATGCTATAACCATGAATCATTTTCTTTACTCATAAAGCATTTAACATCATTTGAGGAAATATCATCAAGACTAATCATATATATATTATTGACTCTATGACCAACAAACTTAACTTGCTTATCATCCTTTCCCTCAATTATGCAACAAGAAGAATCAAATATAACTCTATTGCCTTTATCACACAATTGACTAATACTTAGCAACTTATGTTTAAGTCCTTCAATAAGCAAAACATTATCAATAGATGATGAAGGAATCTTACCAACTTTGCCAATTCCAAGAATCTTCCCTTTGTTGTTATCACCATGTGTGACATGACCATGTTTCTTATGAGTAAGGGAGGAGAACTTGGAGCCATCACTGGTCATGCGCTTGGAGCAACCACTATCAAGATACCAATTTGAGCTCTTGGTCTTCAAGCACACCTACAACACACATTCAAGTTTTAACTTTTGGTACCCAAATTGTCTTGGGTCCTTGTGTGTTAGAGTTAGGCATGGTGCCTTTAGGAACCCAAACCCTTTTTATTCCAACTTTAGTGTTTATATTCTTTCTAACATTGCAAGTGGATACACTATGCCCTTTCCTACCACAATGAAAACCTTTGATAAAGGGGCTACTTGAAGTTTTTGATGAAACAAAAAAGTTCTTATAAGATTTTTGATAGTTGTTTGGATTAAATCCTAAACCGGCTTTTTGAAAAACACATTTTTGTCTCCCTAACAACACATTCAAGTTGTCTCTTCCAAAAGTGAATTTCCCAAGAGTGTTGTTCAAGTCTTCAATTTCTTTTTCAAAAGCTTTACATGATAAACAAGGTAATGATATGGATGCATTATCATGTGAGGAACAAGTCATGCATGATGAATTAGCATCTATGAGTCCTAAGGTCTCATTTTCAATTTTAAGTTCATTTATCTCCTTAGTTAAAGTAGAAACCTTGTTTGTCAATAGGGAGATTGTTTTATTTGAAGACAAAATCATTTTAGAGAGTCTCAAAGATTCATCATGCAATTCTTGAAAGGCATCTTGCAATTCATCATAAGTAGGTGGAGGTTCTAGGTTAGAAGAGGTTACCTCGGTGTCGCTTTCTCCGCTTTCTTGTCCTTGAGCCATGAGGCAAAGATGGGCTTCTTCATTTTTCGAGTCGTCGGAAGAACTTAAGTCATTGTCCTCCCAAGCTATGTATGCTCTTCTTCCTTTCTTTTCCTTGGAGGGTCTTTTCTCAAACTTCTCCGTCTTCTTGAGATATATAGGACACTCCATTTTCATATGCCCCGGTTTTCTGCATTCGTAGCATTTTGGAGGAGTAGAGGATCCTTCTCCTTTGTGATATGCCTTCTTTTGAGGAAAGGGTGGTCTTCTTTGAAATCCCTTTTTCTTTAGGAATCTTCCGAATTTTCTCACAAGGAGACTAAGATTCTCCTCACTTAGTTCAATATTTTCAGCATCCTCTTCACCATCTTCATCATCATCTTCAAGTATGGAAGAGGTGGCTTTGAGTGCAATTCCCTTCTTCTTTTATCATGCTCTTCACTTTGATTGAGCCTATTTAGTTCCAGCTCATGTTCTTGAAGCTTTCCGAATAGGGTGGCTAGAGACATTGTTGATAAGTCTCTTGATTCCGCAATAGCCGTGACTTTGGGTTGCCAATTCCTCGCTAGACATCTTAAGACTTTGTTAATAAGATCCTCATTATTGGGGAATGTCTTTCCCAATGAGATGAGATGATTAACAATGTGAGTAAATCTCTTTTGCATATCTTGAATACTCTCATCTTGATTCATTCTAAACAATTCATATTCATGAGTAAGAGTGTTTATTCGAGATCGTTTTACCTCACTAGTACCTTCATGAGTTACTTGTGGTATCCCACATTTCTTTTACTTGCCTTACAATTTGACACCCTAAAGAATTCATCATACCCCAAGGATGTGGTGATGATGTTCTTGGCTCTCAAGTTGTATTGAACCTTCTTTTATCATCATCGGTCCATTCATTTCTAGGTGTATTGATTTTCACACCATCTTTAGTTTGTGTTGGGACAAAAGCACCATTTTCAACGGTGTCCCACACATCTAAGTCAATAGCTTCAATGAAAATTTTCATCCTTTCTTTCTAATAGGCATAACCATCCCCATTGAAATAAGGAGGTCTATTTATAGAAGAACTTTCATTTGAAAAACCATTTGAAGCCATCACTTCTCTTAAATGATAAGCATATTAAGTTTGGGGTTAAGCTCTTTATACAAGAGTCTAGCTCGATACCACTTGTTACTAAGTGGCCTCAATACTCAAAAGGGGGGGTGAATTGAGTAAGTAAAACAAGTTCGTAAATCTTTCGCAAATCGTTTGATAAACAATTTTCGTTGAAGCTATTGAACGATTAGAGATAATTAGATGAATGAGATAAACACTTTTACTTATAAATGTGATAGCCAAAGGAGACAATATCCAATCAATTCAATAAAAAACAAGAACTAAATAAAGAGAAGGGTTTAGAGAAAACAAACACAATCGTTTATCCTGGTTCGATCACCAATCTACTTGTGATCTACGTCTAGTCCCCAAGCAACAACTTGAGATTTTCCACTATATCTTCAAGCTTCAATGGGTGCTTGACAACCACTACAATCTTGAGCACTCAACACTATGGGATACCTCACCCTAACGCTTGAGCCTCTATTTTCCAAGGGATACCTCACCCTTACAATACTTGAGGGATACCTCACCCTCACTAAACAGATTGTATAAGATTTAAATGGAAGAAACTCTCTCTAGAGCAAGTATTACAAATTGAAGCACTATAGTATTTGGGATTCACACAAGTTCAAGCTCAAATCAAAGGATTTTGTAGAATGATGATAAAAACTTGTTTAAAGCTCAATACAAATTTTCCAGAATGATAGACTCAGTTTTTCTTAACCTCTCAACGAAGCCCAACATGCAAATATATAGGTAAGTGTTATTAAATACCGTTGGAAGTGGTTGTGAGCAATTAATGCTCAGCAATATAGCCGTTACGGGCTTCTCCTTGTTTTTCCAGAACATAGGCTAACCGGTTAGCCATGTATCCTAACCGGTTAGGGGCTCATTTAGACGTAAGGAGAAGTGTTCTGGTTTAATAACTAACCGGTTAGGAATGTGTCCTAATCGGTTAGGACACCACGAAAATGAGTTCTGGGAAGGATGCTAACCGGTTAGTCCTCCAAGCTAATCGGTTAGGACATTACCAACGTGGGTTCTGAGTTGATGAATAACCGGTTAGGTCTTCTACCTAATCGGTTAGAACAACACGTTTTTGGCTTCTGAGTTATAGAATAACCGGTTAGGCCATCTGCCTAATCGGTTAGGACAAAACATTTTTGGCTTCTGGAAGTGATACTAACCGGTTAGGTCTTCTACCTAATCGTTTAGGACAAATATATTTTGGCCTCTCGAATTATAAAATAACCGATTAGCTACTTTGCCTAATCGGTTAGGCACGTTATAAAAAACGAGGCAAAGCTTTTGTTTGAACTAACTAACCGGTTAGAGCTGGTCCTAATCGGTTAGGGGCCTTGAAATTTTGGCTCCTAATGTTTATCAAGAGGCTGGTAAGTTTCCAAAAGGCTTAGGATATTAGATTCGAAAGAGTTGTTGCATAAAACCTTTTTGATCCTAACTTGAAAAACCATTTTACAAAAACATTTTAAGGAAATCATTTGAGCTTGAGGTGAATCTCTAGAATACCTTTACATTAGATCTATAACCTATATGCTAAGCTTGAGTTCCTTGTGACTTGATCATTGTATTCCTATTGCTTTCTTTGTTTGTCGACATCAAAACCATTTGCATCTTGTCCATATCAATCACAGATGATTGGTGGACCGGAGAGCAGAGGTTGTTAGAGGCAGAAAATCGAGCGATTAATTGGGAATTGTTTAAGGAGAGATTTTTGAATAAGTATTTTCTGAAAAGTGCTAGGCATGCAAAGGAGATGGAATCTCTTGGCTTGAGGCAGGGAAATATCATAGTGAGTGAATATGCTGCCAAGTTTGAGAGTTTGTCCAAATTCTCAACCTACTTTCAACATCAACCGAACGAGGCATGGAAGTGTCGGAAGTTCGAGGAAGGTCTAAGAAATGACGTGAAGAGAGTCGTCATAACTTTGAAGATTACACAGTTTTCAGAACTACTTGATACGTGTCATCGAGTGGAAGATTTGGACCTGGCACGTGATGCAAGAAACAGAAACTTTAGGCCTTTTCGATCTCAAAGAGGAGGAAGCAATAATGTTAACCGTTACCAGAAGAAGCCCTATTCCAGACCACCTAGAAATCAACAACAGAGGCCACAAAGTGGAAGTCCTGGAGGAAGTCCAAGCAGAATTGGTCAAACAACGGCATCTCTGCCAAGATGCATGAAGTGTGGGAAGGAGTACTATACGAGAGACTGCACTATTAAAGGAATGATCTACTACAGATGTGGGAAACCGGGACATATTTCTCGTGACTGTAATCAACCTAAGGCGGAACCTTCCGTCAATGCTGCTAGAACTACTAAACCGCAGGCTGGAGGTCGAGTTTACACCCTGAGTGGTGCTGAAGCCTCCAAATCCGAAGATCTTATACAAGGGGAAGGTCTCATAGAAGGTAATCTTTTAACTGTACTGTACGACTTAGGTGCAACTCATTCTTTTATTTCCTATGACTATGTAAAAAGACTTAGCTTACCTGTGTCTTCCTTACCTTTTGATTTGACTATTTCAACTCCCACTGCTAAACCTGTTCTTACCACCAAAGTCTGTTTGAGTTGTCCATTGATTGTTAAAGGTCGAATCTTTTCTGTTGATTTGATCTGTTTGCCATTATCTCAATTAGATGTGATCTTAGGAATGGATTGGTTATCTTCTAACCATGTCCTTTTAGATTGTAGTAGAAAAACCATAGTTTTCCTTTTGGATTAGAATTCTAGATTTTTGACGGCCAACCAAATTCAAGCTTTCTTGAAAGGAGCTCGGGGATACATGTTGTTGTCTTCTTTGAAGGTCGAGAATGAGGTAGATGTGGACGCAATCTCAGTGGTTCGAGAGTTTCCAGAAGTTTTTCCTAAAGATATACCTGGTTTACCACCGAAGTGAGAGATCGAATTTTCCATTGATCTTGTACCTGGAGCTGGACCTATTTCCATAGTGCCTTACCGAATGTCGCCTGCAGAGCTAGTTGAGCTCAAGAAGCAACTAGAAGAGCCTTGGGAGAAGCAATTCGTGAGACCCAGTGTATCACCTTGAGGAGCACCAGTATTGCTAGTTAAGAAGAAAGACGGTATGTAATACCCACTGTAGGGTGCCACATTTATGTTACTTAATTACCCAAATACCCTCAAGATCATAAAAAGTGATGTTATGATAAAAATACGAATTGTAAATTTTTTTCTTCTTCTTTGATGACAATAAAATAAACTTAGCGGAAATTAAAAATATTATACATCATCACATATAATTTACATCATTATACATTACACATGTACTGTCAGGATTATTTATATTATAGACCATGTTCTCAAAGTAATTAAACATAATCTAAGACTCAACATATTGCCCAAGTCTGACTAAACAGCAGAACCCTCATATGGGTCCTCCTCAGATTCCTCACAGATAGGAATCCTATTACATGAAGCTCTACGGACAGTGTTGCGCAGACGACATGATACTTATCGCACTAGGAGTACGGTAGTAAGCTCCCCAAGATCGCCTAATGGATAGTGGAAACTCCAACCGTACATAAATATTGACACTAAAGTAGGGTTCCCTTGATAAAGCCCACGTAAGTAATGTTCGTGTCCCCTATATAAAATATACACCGTCGATCCAAATGGACATGCCACGCTCCGAACCTCCACGAAACCGTAATGTCACGTATCCTAGAAAGTTGGGCATCTCCATCTTATCAAAATTTCAATGCTCCCAGACGTGAGAAGTAGTTCTTCTTCTCCTTCTTGTACTATTTCTTTCTCAACGTCTTCACCAATTATAAATACAATATACAAATATATATACAAAGAGGTGAGATCACCTACGCCAATACCAACATGGTAGCATAGAGATAACATAACAGCAAGCTATATAAACACAACATATTACAAGTATGGCATCAACATATTATCAATCAAAATTAACATTTAATAATTACAGGAAATGCTAACTACACTAAGCAGATATTTTTAAAAAAGTATAATTGTCATAATCAATATTTCACAACTATTATATCTCACAGATGTAAGCATTTATGTTAATGCATGAACACAGAGACTCGATTTCCTACTCCATGGAGCTAAACTCAGGTCGGAGAAGTTGATCGAAAAGATCTGCCGGTACCACGTGCCTCAGACCAAGTGCTATAATTATATCTTGCACATCTAACACATACACGATAGTCTTTATCAGATCTCGATTAAGAATAGTGTCTCGGTCCGGATCATCGGTGTGTTGCATCGGTCTAACCCATGGTACAAAAGAGCTACTAACTGCCCATTGTGAGCAACCCGCACCCCGATGCCCCCAAGGTCAACAAGTGACCTACACTACGCGTATCGCACCCACTCAAGAGGTGTACGTTTCTCCTAGGCAATTAGCCATATACAGTCCATCGGATCATTTTCAATGCATATGTAATGCACCAATTACCAACCAAAGGTAAATCACATAATTTCTCATACCAGGTTCAAATATTGTTTTACGTTCGTAAATTAACGCCAATTACAGGCAAACTTTTCAATTTCTTGTACAGTATTCATATATTGATTTTAACTGTAAAGGTTACTGTATAATTAACAGCAAAACCACATTACTATGTTTTTCTCATTCGTAAAATATTTTTGTCACGTTTTCACTGTCACGTAATATTTTATTACGTAAACAATGATTTGTAATATTTCTGTTACGTTTAAAAATTCGCGTAACAATTTTCTACTATATTAAAACACGTCAAAATATTCTTTTATTTTTAAATCGCCTAGCGATATTTTTCTACAACATTTCGATCGTGTAAAATATTTAAACGCTTTAAAAATCGCATAGAAACATTTCAACGTTTTTCAAATCACGTAACTTAAAAATTACGTTTTTGAGTTACGTAAATCGTTTTTCACCGTTTTTACCCTTTGTAAAATATTTCTTAACTTTAAAAATATTATTTTGGACTTTTCTTACAATAATATAATTTCTTACTTTATTTTCTTCCTATTCTTAGTCAAAAATTCTTTTCCGTAATATATTTTCTCAAAATCACTTTTTATTGATTTAATCTTATAAAATCACCTTTAATTGATTTAATCACTGTTTCTAACTTTAAATTTCCTAACATTTTCCAAAACTCAATAAAAAATTCTATTAGTAAATTTAAGTTACAAACGTTTTTTTTATATTTCTAAATTACTTCAAAAAAATTAATTCTCTTTAAAATAATTTGAAGTTCAATACTTCCAATCTCCTTTTTCTTTTATTCATGAAAATTTCATTTCACGTAATTGATAACACTTTAATTCCTTTTCCAAAATCCTTATTTGAAAATTCTTGTATTTTATAACATCAAAACATTTTTTCTAAATTATCAAAACTTTATAGATGGCCATTGAAACCATGAAATATTTTTCTTCTAACTTAAATAAATTCCATTCTTGTTTCTACACAAAATAAATTCATGAAAACTCCACTCCAAAAACCGTGTGCATTCTTTTTACAAAACAAACCTTTTTGTTTCTTTTCTTTACTTCTCAAATCATTCAATTTTATCATTTACAAAAATATAATTTTTGTGAACACCAATTTGGTTGATGTCTTAACCGAAATTTGCTTTAGTTCAGGGATTAAAATTAACTCCATAGTTCTTGAAAAATTTCAATAAAAACCTTGGTCTTGGAAGTTCAAAACCATGACCTCCTCCATGGCCTTTGGAGCCAAAATTTTGCTTATTTCAACATACATCCATCATAATATATTCAACATATATCATCATGTATATTATAAGCATACCATATAAACAAATAAAAATCATACTAAGCATGCATACACAAGTAAATCATGCAAAGCACATCAAACATAGGCAGAAATAATCAAAGCACATAACACACATAAATTATTACATGACCATGGATAGGAATCCTCACATGGATTCACCATCCATCAAATATAAAACCATCTCTCACCACCATGCTTGGTTGGTGAGATGAATCTCCTTCTTACCTCTTGAAGAACCACCAAAAAGCTTGTTGATTTGTGTTTTGAACAAGATCTCCACCAACACAAGTTCTTAAACATGAAACAAATATAAGAAAATTAGTATATCAAGCTTGAATAAGAAGAACCATGGATCAAATATCGTTTAGAACATGAAAAAGAAAAGAATAAATGAAGTTTTCTTACACTTCACCAACAAAAACTCTAGAACTTGATCTTAGTAAAAGTCCTTCAAGATGGAAGATTTAGAGAAAGTCTTCAACATGAAAGTTGTTTAGAATGAGGTAAAGATTCAAGAAACTAGGTTGTATGAAATTAAAGAGTGATGGAGGATAAAATTGAAGTGCTTGGCCGAATGGTCTTCATTTGGGAGAGAGAATAGAGTTTGCTTGGGTTTGTTTCTTGAAACTTAAGTGAAAAAGTGAAGAAGTGATAATATGAAGTGTAGAAATGAATTTTCTTGGTCTTCAAAGGGATGCATTGCCGTAGCATGCATTGGAGAGAATGGAAAGTGAAGTTTGACAAACATGATCATTAATGATCAATAGGAAATGGTCTTGACACTTGGCTTGTCTTCATTCTTTTTTTCTTTGGCCTAAAAAGCCTACACTAAGTTGTCTCCCTTCATCCTTGCTTCTTCAAACCGTTCCCCCCCATCTTCATGACTCCAAATGTGACAAATTTCATAACTATCACTTTAAGCCATCCTAACCATTGATTAAAAGAATGGTTTGGATTTAAATTAGCTACTAGGTTTAGGTTATAGATAGAAGACTTCATTTGAGCCATTGGATCATTTTTGGCTTGTAATCCTAACCATTGAATGTGTCTCCAAAATGAAGGGTCAAGATTACACCTTCAAACTTTACATCCAAGGGTCCAAAATGGTTGTAGTCATTTTTTATGACCAATTTTCCACCATTGATCTAAATCCAAATCCAATGGTCATTAATGATCCATTCTCCACCATTGATTAAGTCTACATCTAAGGGTTGATAATGGTCATAGCTATTTATAAGATTAAATCTCTACCCTTCATTTAATTTCCATCCAACGGTTATAATTGATCCTATTCACTTTTAAGATCAAATCTCCACTGTTGATTAAATCAAGATTAAATCTCCAACGGTAATTAAATCGATGGTGGATATCCAAACCACCAATATAGACTTAACAGTATAGAATTTTATTTTTATTTGTTATAACCTCATGAAAGAATATATCTACTGTATTTTTATCATTCGATAATTAAATATAATACAAAATACAGTAAATAAAATTTTCTAAAATTGTTTCCGGATTCAAGTTTAGTAAGATCCCCTGTCTCCGTCTAAACAGTATAAATTTTTCTATACGTAGAAAAATTTTCACTTTGCGAGACCCACCTGGGCCCACGTATGGCCACATAGGCCCACATACACCTCATGGGGCCCACGAACAGTAAAAATTTCAAAATCACACATAAAATCACAAAAATTAGAAAACTCACAAATATCAAATTAGATTACATAAATTAATTAAGACTAAACAGTAAAAATTAACTTACGTAAATTTTTTCGGTCCGAAAATTATTATTTTCTTGACACGGAGCAAATTACTCAAAACGATCAAATATACAGACGGAATATTCAAAATAATTTTACAGTACACAGAAATCACTAAATAGTAGGATTCTGTTAACTGTCAAAATTACTGTTTGATAAATAGAAAGTTTGGGGTGTTACACGGTACTTCAAGGTTATGCGTGGATTATTGCCAGTTAAACAAGGTCACGATCAAGAACAAGTATCCATTGCCAAGGATAGATGACCTGATGGATCAGTTGAAAGGAGCAGCGGTGTTTTCTAAGATCAATTTGCGATCGGGCTACCATCAGATCAGAGTGAAAGTGGAAGACATTCCTAAAACAACTTTTCCTACTCGTTATGGATATTACGAGTACCTAGTGATGCCTTTTGGTGTGACTAATGCACCTGCTATTTTCATAGATTATATGAATAGAATCTTCCGTCCTTATTTGGACAGATTCGTTGTTGTTTTCATCGATGATATCTTAATCTATTCGAAAAATCAAGAGGATCATATCGAGCATCTCAGTATAGTTCTTCAGACTTTGAAAGAGAATGAGTTGTATGCCAAGTTATCGAAGTGTGAGTTTTGGCTGGATGAAGTGAAATTTTTGGGCCATGTGATTTCGAGGGAAGGAATTGCTGTAGACCCATCGAAAGTGGATGTTGTTCTTCAATGGGAAAGACCGAAGACGGTGACCAAAATCCAAAGCTTTATTAGGTTAGCCGGGTATTACTGGAGGATTATTGAAGGATTTTCTAAGATTGCTGGACCTCTCACTCAGCTCACAAGAAAGAACCAAGCTTTTGAATGGATGGATACTTGTGAAGAGAGTTTTCAAGAATTGAAAAAGAGACTAACTACTTCACCAGTGTTAGTTCTACCTGATCCATGTGAACTATTCGAGGTGTACTGTGAGGCTTCATACCAAGGATTGGGTTGTGTCCTTATGCAAGGTGGAAAAGTGGTGGCTTATGCCTCGAGACAATTGCGAGTGCATGAGAAGAACTACCCAACGCATGATTTGGAGTTGGCTGCTGTAGTATTTGCCTTGAAGATATGGAGACATTATCTCTATGGAGCAATGTTCAACGTCTTCAACGATCACAAAAGCTTAAAGTATGTGTATGATAAAAAAGAGTTAAACATGAGGCAGTGAAGATGGATAGAATTCCTAAAGAACTATGATTTCCAACTTCAGTATCACCCTGGGAAGGTAAATGTTATGGCCGATGCCTTAAGTAGGAAAACAATCAGTGTTTCTGCCATGATAATCAGGGAAAAAGATTTAATAGAGCAATTTAGAGACATATGGTCTTTTGTGGAGTTAATACCGGGCAGGATCTGAATGAATATGGTCACCATTTCGAGTGATTTGATGAATGACATTCGAGAGAAGCAAAAGGTTGACAAGTTCTTACAAGAGGAAAGAGAGCTGATGAAGCAAGGTGGTGTATCAACACTAGAGGAAGGAAGCGATGGAATTTTATGATTCCAAGGTAGAGTTTGTGTGCCTAAAGATGAAGAACTCAGGAAGTACATTCTTGAACATGCTCATACTAGCAAGTTGAGTATGCATCCTGGAATGACCAAGATGTACTAAGATTTGAAGAAATTATTTTGGCGGCATGGAATGAAAAGAGATATTGCCAGATGTGTATTTCTTGTTTAGTTTGTCAGAAAACAAAGATCAAGCATCAAAGACCATCTGGACTATTACAACCCTTGACTATTCTCGAATGGAAATGGGATAGTATTGCCATGAACTTTGTCGTCAGTTTGCCAAAGACCAGAAGAGGGTATGATTCGATATGGGTAATTATGGATCGACTTACGAAGTCAGCACACTTCTTGCCGATCAACATAAGATATCCGTTAGAAAAGTTGACTCAGTTGTACATCGGTGAAATCGTCAAACTACATGGTGTGTGTAATACCCTTAAACACATGTTAGACTGGTAAATAGTTACCAAAGGTACCATTTGACTTGTTTAGTTTTGTGACAAACTGAGTTCATTTAGGCACTTAGTTGCAACACAGAAGTTGTAAAGTGGCTTAAAATGACTCAGATAATAGCATAAGTTGCTAAGTTGAGGGAAATAAACATAGTGAGTTTATTTCTAGGTCACAAATAAGCCAAGTAAGATGTGGTAAAAGTTTCAAGAGAATCGGAGTCATTTTGGTATTTTTAGGCATACAGGTTATGCTTTTAATGCCGGATTGATCCCTAGCAGATATAGAAAATCATGAAAATGGTGAAACAACAATTTAGATGAATCTTATGATTTATTCTAAAGTTGTTGGAAGCTGAGAAACTTGAATTAGCATAATTCGGGTGTCCGTAGCAGATATAAGTTTCAGTGTAGAAACTTAAGTTAACCTTTTTCCTTAATTCCCTCCATGTCCCACCCTCTATTTCTATCCTCTCTCTTGGCAGAAGGAAGCAAAAATGAAAAACAGAAAGAAGAAAAGAGAAAGAGAGAAAGGAGAAAAGAGAGGAAGGGGAAGAAAGAAGAGGAAGAGCAAGATCAAGAGGATCAAGCTTCAAGATCTTCAAGAGTCTTCAAGAGGTAGGGGTTTAGAACTTCCACTCATCTATTTTCTCTATATTCTCTATGTATGCATATTAACAACCTAATATACTAAAGTGAGTTCTAGATGAGTTTGATGTACTTGGTTTGCATGGATATGTTTCTTAGATCAATTATGACTTGTTCATGTCATAAATTGAATTTAGAAACCTAGAAATATTTATTTAAACCATTGATGCCCATTTTGGGGTTTAGGGTCAAGCATGCATGATTTTGGTGCAAGAATCCAAATCAAGAGGTTTAGAATGGTGATTGATGTTTCCTAAGTGTTAATGAACTAATTAGGAACTTAAAATCACATAGAAAATGATCTTGAATGATTGGAAGTGAGAATTGTTCCAAAGGAACCATTCTCGGATTCTGCAGAATTCTGCAGAATCTAGTGAGTAGTCAGCGATATTTGTTGCATAACTCGAGCTACCAATATCGGAATGAGTTGATTCCAAAGCCATTTGAAAGCTAAGACATAAGGCTTCATGTGGTAAAAATTTAAGAATTATTGAGCAAGCCAATCAGTACCAGTTTCTGTTTGAATCCAAGGCAGATTCTGCTGAAAAAGGAATTCTGGCAGTCAGTAAACCAGATTGCATAATTTCTTGCTCCGATTTCGTATGGACATGAAACTAGTGCCATTTGAAAGCTAAGACATAAGGCTTCATGTGGTAAAAATTTCAGAATTTTTCCACATGTAGTTTATTCCCAGTTTCAGTTTAAAATTAGGTCAGAAATGAGTAAATCAGAGGATGCTCTGTTTTGACCTCTGCAAAATATCGCATAACAAGCAAGGTTTGTGGCATTGGAAAGATATGAGAAAGAGTTATGTACTCATAAAATTTCATAATTTTAGAAGTTATGATACATGTTTGGTGCAATCTTGAAAATCAGCCTTTTTAGGCAAGATTTGAGGTGTTTTTGAGAAAGTTGGACACTAGAATCTTTAGTAGCACCTTAGGCAACTTAGTGTTGCATTAGATATCACTTAAAATGTGATGAGATGGTGCAATGAAGATAAGTATTCTAGTATGCATAATAGTATTCACTCTAGTAAAGAATTAGAAAGGTGTGAACCTTAGAATATCCAAGAGAGTGGATTATCTTGGAAAAATTCCTAAGACCTTGAACAACAAAGAGTTGCAAGTAAGAATCACACTTGAGTTAGATTGCTTGAGTGGAGATAAAATGAGATGGTGTATCCGTTCCAAATATGGAATGTTTATGCACTAAGTCTCTAGTTAAGTGAGACCTTGTGCATTGTAGACACACAATAGAATGAATGTTGACTTGTAAGCTTGTTACATTCATTAAGTATGCAAAGTTCTAGAGAAATGTTCACTCATTCCTTTAAGTAAGGTTAAATGAGGCATTAGTTAAAATAGACTCTTTCACTAGGATGAGTTGAGTCTATAGGAAAGTTAAGATGGTGGCTATGTAAGAGATAAGCATAACACTAAGCTTTTCACACACTAGTTAATTAATCTAGTATGTATATGAAGAGAAAGAACCTTAGTGCAACCAAGATTAGTGGTTTTCCATAGGTAAGTATCTAATATATTAGCAACATAGTGTTGCGTTAGAAATCACTTAAGAGATATGAGTGATGAGGTGGAGTTAGGTACAAGTATGAGAAATGGTCTAGTAATGTTTACCTGAGAATGTAACGTTATATGACGCGAGGTCATTTAGCTAAGAAGGTAAGAAATCAGAGAAGTTCCTAGGGGGACAAGTATTTCTAACTAAATGCAAAGGTTACATGTAGTATGAGGTTACAGATTCTCCTTATTACAAAGGGTAAACATAAGAAGCCAAAGTTCCTAGGAGAATATGCTTAGATCGTAAAGGAAGTAAGTATATAAGTACGTATGTAAGTCTATGAATTGGTCAAGTAGTATCGATCTTGGTGAGTATCCTTTGATGTTCATTCATGGAGGCAAAAAGAGATAGATAGGTGTCCGAAGGACTTTTGAGAAGGACATAACCCTAATGTCTCGATAGTGCCAAAGCCAAAGGAGATAAGTGGGAAATCCAAAGATGCTCTTTGAGCAAGGATGAAGCCCGAATTTCTCAACGTGTCAGGATATGTGTAATGTGAGGATGAGCTTTCCCTCTAATTACCACTAGATGATATACTGACTAGTTCCTAGTAAACTTCCTTGTTTTCAAAATAAACTTCTGTATGTTTTTAAAACAAAACCCTGCATTTGCATTTCATCCACATACTCTTAGGATTCCTTCGGCATATTCATATTACATATCATTCTCATTGCATTCACGGACAGTTGTATAGGCATTGTCCGTCACTATTGGTATTTACAGCGGTATGGGCATTGTATATATTAACAGTGTGTAGGCTATAGGTTGATATCACACTATAAGAAAGTGTGCAGATATGAGAAAAGAGGAGGAAGCTCCTAAGTTAGAATTATAGCATCTGTTATATAATTGTTATATACAATGTTATAGGTAGATGGTATTGGAATTGCTTTTACTGAGAATGTTTATTCTCACTCCAGTTGCTATTCCATGTAAACCCAGATGCAACCAGATGCGTGGATCGTGCTGTGTACTACTACATACTGAGCACCTTGCTAAGGGTAAGAAGATAAAGCATGAAGACTAGAGTAGTTTTTATTGCTTTATGTAACACCCCTTGATGTAGCAACCGAAGCATAATCGTCATTACACCACAGTTACTAAATCCAAGTGTGTCACAGTCATGATAACAGTAACTTAAATTCTCAAGAGTCTATATTTTTTTTTTTTGACAATTTGCATAGGTAGAAAATATGAGCCTCGAATGAAATATAAATGTATTCAAGCCATGATACAACCACCGAAATAAAATCATATCTCTTATATATATATATATATATATATATATATATATATATATATATATATATATATATATATATATATATATAGTCAATTTACACAAATCATTGATGACATAGAATATAACAATTACAGAGTCCAATAAAATACTGCGGGAATAAAACACTAAAAGGGGGAAAAGTAGTGACCCAGGGATAGGTACTACTAGCAGACAAAGCCACAACCCCATATACACGTACGACGCTCGGAGTCCCAGTCAACAAGTCAGGCATCAATGCCTCCACGCCACTGCACTCGTACGTAGCCGAAGAAACCTTGTCCAAACGCCCAATCCAATCAACCAAGGTGTGGTCCCTCTTTATCTTCCTCACGATCTTTTATCAATATAAGTATAAAACAAACATACAAGGATATAGGAAAGAGGTGAGACACCCATCCTTCATTACCATTGCGGCAGTAAGAAAACGACACGGCGCAGAGCGCCCATAAAACAATACAGTTTATATATCTATTAACGGTAACAGCATAATTTATAATAACAGCAATTCAATTGTAAGCAATAATAAGAATTAATAATAACAACGATATTTATAGTAAAGTAGAACAACAGCAAACAATAGCAGACATATCACAATAGTATTTCCAAGAATCAGCACAATAATCAGATAATCATTTTCAGAAGTGCAACAGTTATCTTCACATTCACAGGTGTTCATGCTCAACAATTTATGAGACCGACAATGGATGATGCACAATGCATTATGATACCACAATTCCTACTCCATGGAGCTAGACTCAATCAAGCGGAGAGAAAGATCAGGAGACATGTCTGTAACTCGGCTGCCGAGGCCAGTGCTATCAATAAATTTTCTCATGCGTAAATCATGGCATTGTACAGACATTCTACACTAGATCACGATATAGGACAGTGTCAAGTCCGGATCGTCGGTGTGTTTGCATCGGTTTGCCCCACGCATGCGAGAGGAGCTCTAAACTGTCCATGTGGAGGACCCGCACCCCGACGCCCCGAGGTCATAACACGACCCACACTTGTCTATTCACACCCGCACTAAGGTGTGTTCAATCTCCTAGGCAACTTGGCCTTACAACAGTCCACAAGGACAATCACAATGCATAAAATACTATGCATGCACATGTATGATCCACAATTTCATACAATCTCATAATATGCCACATTTAGGCCAATATAAGCATCAATGTATACATGGTCACTCACATGGACCCATAACAACATAATATCAATATCCAAAGTAATTAATGCATTATTAGGTTCATTATGAATCCTAACTTAGAATTTATTCCTCTTTTCAAGGTTCATGACCAAATCCAATTCTTGCAACTAGCTTAATATCCCAAGGCAACTCGATTTCCTATAACTTGTAAATTAATTAAGCTATTAAGCCTCACACTCTCTTGTTCTTCACTCACTTAGAATCACCTTAAGTTTTACAATGGTCTCATTCTTAGTCTTCTAAAATTTATGAAGTCTTGACTATACTAAATTCTTCCAATTTATTAGTTGTCCATTTATTACATAGGTTTCTAATTACCTAATCACTTATGCTTCCAAATTATCCAAACCACATACTTACCTAAAACTTGCCCTAGAGGTCGTGGCCTCACAATGGTTACAATCCCAAATTCTCTCAAGTCATCATACTACATGTCATTCCCTTCATTCATTTAAGTGTTCACTTATCAAATTAGCTCACCAAGAACCCTAATCTTTATGCCTCAAAACCGTAGCCATCATTTAGGCTTCAATCTCAAACTTTTCTTCCATTAAATTCTATTTTGTCACTTGATTAATTCTAGTCTAATGCTTGTTACACATTAACCATAATTCATCCAATTTTCACCCTAAAAGCCGTAGCCCTCCAAGAGAAATTCCCAAATATTTTTCTTCCATCTCCAATCACATAATCCAATCCAACATACCATTATATACAACAAATCAATCTAAGGTCACAATTATCACATTATATGTTACACTCTTAATTCACTTAAATTTAGATCATCAAAATCAATCCATTTGTCTCTTTACGAAGACCAAAACCATGGCACCCTCTTGGATATTAAACCCTCAAAGTCTTCCATTCGTTAGTGTTAATACTATCATTCAATCTTTGATTATATAAGTCTTATTTCGCTTGTATACAAAACCAATATTCACCCCTAATTTCTAATCAAAACCGTGGCACCATGTTGAGGTACGAAACTCCAAATTTTCCATTTAGCAACCCCAACATGATCAAGCACAATTAATATATCAAACATATTCAATAGCATAATCAAGTATCAATCAAATTCAAGAATACTAAATTATACAAAATTTATAATTCAAGCAAGCATACAAAGAGCATACAAGGATGGATTTCTCCATCAACACACACACACAACGCCTTCTCACCACCATAAGTGGTTGAAGTGAGTAGTCTCCTCTTACCTAAAGGAAGAACACAAAAACAATCTCCTATGGCTTCTTGGTGAATTTTCGGTTTTGGGTCTTCAAGAACCCTAATTTTTCAAGCATCAAAAATCAACATTAATAGTTGAAAAGAATGGATCTTTGGTCTCCATTGAGATCCTAGATCACGAAATCAAGGAGAAAGAGGAAGAGAAGTGAAAGCTTTACCTCAAAGTTAGAAGCTTTGCCTTGTATGACAATGGAGGAAAAATGAGCTTTTGAAGAAAACCCCTCAAATAGAAGTTGTAGAGGAGGTTGGGAGGAGTCTAGAAATGGTGTTTATGAAGAGAAAAGTGAAGAGAAATAATGGTGGTGGTGGCTGGAATTTTCGTGGTGAAGAGGAGGAAGAAGAGAGAAGGAAGAGAAAAATGGAGGTGAAGATAGAAAATGAAGAAACTTTCTAAAGGGAAAGTGTAGAGGAGATAGAGACAAGTGAAGAAATGAGCTTGGTGAAGAGAAAAGATGAAGGAAAATGGTGAGGGAGGGGCTGCAATTTCGTGGTTGAGGAGGAGGTAGAGAGAAGGAGGAGAAAAGATGAAGAAGATGAAGTGAAGAGAGAGAAAGTGATAGGTAAAGTGAATTAGGGTTTGGTGGTTTTAGGTTAAGTGTGGATGAGTTACATTTTTGCCCTCCTTGGCATGAGTGGGCTGCTGAATAGAGGAGAGAGTGAGGAGAAAAAATTGGCTTCTCATGCAAGCCAAGGGTAATGGGTCATTTGGCGGTCAAAGCTTCTCAAAGAAGCTTTGAAAAAGTACACAAATTTGAATTAAAGTGAGATTGATTTGACATAAAGTGGATTACATTGGGATAATGTGATAGGGTTTCTAATGCATGCTATTATCCAATGGATAATAGTTACTGATGTAAGTCAAGTATTTAATTTATCCGACGGATGAATTTTTTGCAAGATTGATCTGTTTTATCCGTTAAGATTTCTCGAAAATTATGAAACCTCGTAAACTGTGTCAAGCCTCGGGTTTAGTAAGATCCCCCGTCGACATGTCCATAGTCCAAGGTTCTCAGAGAAAACATCGCGTTTCTCTGGTTCTGCTCAGCGCGCACGCAAAACGAGGAATATATTAAAATATTCGACGGATCCGGAAAATTCTCAAAAATTGCAAATATTATAAAACGACTATTCGTCATATAATTTTCCAATTTTTGAAACACTACAGTCGTTTTCATGACTCTGCTCGAGTTTCACGCAAAACGAGGAATATATTAAAATATTCGTCGTTTCCGAAAAATTCCAGAAAAATTCACATAAATCACAAATATTAGAAAATGACTATTGGCGGTGAAATAATTAGTTTCCGGAGCGTTACACTGACCTCAACAATTCTCAGCTCAGTGCGCACGTAAAACGAGAAATATATTAAAATATTCTGCGTTCTCAGAAAAATCCAAAAAAATTCTAGAAAATCCCAAATATTGTAAAATGATCATTTATCCTAAAATCATAAATTTTCGGGATGTTACAACACTCCTTCAAATAGAAATTTCGTCCTCGAAATTTTCATCCCTTAGGCTAAACATTAATGTGTTTCTTCATTTTATTTTCTTACCCTCAGATTGCGTCTCTAGCTACGTCAATTTAGATCACCCTTACCAACGCGATCTCTATATCTTTGTGTTGCTTTATTCTTCTATTCTCGATCTTCACGAGAAGTTCCTCATAGACCAGACTCTCTCTGAATTGCACCGGGTTTAGTTTGATGACGTGGCTGGATCGGTGATATACTTTCGCGATCGTGACATATGGAAGATATCATGGAGACTTAGAAAGAAAGGATGACAGAATTTGTTGACAAGCTATTGAACCAAACCCGAAACGAAATTTGATATAGTCCAAAGAATTTTGGAATGGGTTTATTAGTAACCCAGACAGGACGACACTGAAACTAGACGTTATACTCCTTCAAAAACTCTAATCACCTCTCCTATCTCATGTTCAGCCCTTTTTTATTGAATGGATACTTCAGGTCCTTGTGATTGCTAAAAGCGTTGATCGCAGCAAGTGTCTCCATATTCTCAGAGCAATTTCTAACTACAGCTAGCACCAAACCGTGAGTTGGGCAATTCTCGATGCGTCCTCAACTACCTTGAGGTGTAAGTCACAACCTTCCTAACCTTGCATGAACACATATCCTAGATTTTTCTGTGAAGCATAAAATTCTCCTAATAGTTCCCTGGGATTAGGTAGAACCAAATCTGACAAGCATTCGAATGTCTCCTCGACCTTTAAAACCTTTCTTCACACGCGTTAGTCCATAGAAGTTTTGATTCTCTTCTCGCAAACTGAGCAAAATATCCGGCTATCTTGGAGGATCCATTGACACTCCTTCAATCTTTGTGTCTTCTTCGATAAAACTAACTAATTCCACCAGTTATGTGTCTATTTTACGGTCTCCGATCTTTCCTTTTGAAGAACTGCTTCAATCTCTTGGGAATCCACAACAATTCCTCCATTTGGAATTTCATGATCCAAAACTGAACCTTCTCAATTAAGAATCCGTACTCTGATACTTTGGCATTTACTCTCTCTCCTTTAAAGTCAGGAAAACTATGCCGAGATGTCCAACGTGTATCTCCATATTCTCGAGAATATATCAGAATGCCATCATTAATGACAATGACAATTATGTCCTAGGTAAGGACAAAAGATACAATTCATGTCACTCATGAATGCGACAAGAGGATTTGTTACTCCGGACGGCATCACGAGACACCCATAATGCCCACAGCGCGTTCGAAATCATTTCGGGGACATTCTCAATCTTCCGCGAACTTAATGATGACCAGGACGTACATCTTTCTCCGAGGATACTCACCCTTGATCATGGTCTCGTTCGTTTGACGATGGTGCTAACCTCACTGAAATGTTCCATTCTTCTCCTTAACTGACAGCACCGTAGTTTATCACGAGAAACTTATTGACTACAATGGTGACAGTCATATTCCCTTTTCTTTTGTCCTCTATAAAAGGTAACACGTATCCTTGGATTTCTTTTCCCTCACAAAGCTTCAACTTTGTTGGCTGTTACGAACTCAAAAGCCTTAGTTTCAAAAATCACTAAGGTGTTGATCGAAACGCTCTAGCAGGTGATAATCGGGAGACGACCAATCAATTTCTAGAATCATGGGCTCAAATAGATATGATTTTAGGTAAGCGAGATAGATCGACGAAAGATTCAGTCTTTAGTAGAAATAGAATAGATTACATAAACTTAGGTGTCAACGACAAGTCTTAGTAACAGTAAATGGAAATAATTTAAGTTGAAGATAGGAAAGATACAGATGAATCCCAATGATCCATAAAGTTACAAATTGTAAAAGGAAGGGTTACCCCCAGAATTATACAGCACGATTACAGGATCGTCATTTGAGGCATAACTTCCACGGTTTAGTTCTCCGAACTTTGTAGTCTCAACACCTCCCAGGGTATAAGTTCGGCTTCGCTTGTGGTTCTACAACCCTTACAGCATTGACTGAAGAATTTGTCTTTGCTTGGTCGCAGTCGCTAGAGACGTGTCCAGGCTTTCCACATTTAAAACAGATTATCCCTTTGATCTTACACTCCCTTGTGAAGTGTTCCTTTCCGCATTTCATACATCTTGGCGAAGATGTCGAGATCTGACTAAATACACCGCCACTAGTACTTTGTCCAGGAATTGGTTGTTGTTGTTGTCTCCCTGATACTCGTGCGCATGGTTTCCGCTTAAATTGGTTAACTTTTCTATTATTCCTCCTTTGGAATCTAGGTAGTCCACGTTTGCCCTGAAGTCGACTTTCCTCCAACAGATTCTGAACCTCAACTTCCAACTCTCGTTGTTGCGTGATCCTCGATCCCGGTAAGTGTCATCTCGCCTACCATTTGCCTTTCTTTCGCAGTCGCGGCCATACTCCTATTGTCTTGTCCCGCGCTCACATGTATACGTCACATACGAGCCACCGCCTCTTGCATGTCTAATGCGAGCCATTGAATCTCTCTCAAGACGGACATAATTACAACAAACAAAAAAAAAAATTACTTCAAACAATGTTATCTCCCTATGAAAACCAAATACAAAGAGTCACACAATTCATACAATTCAAGCAAGACAAGTTCAATTCCATACAACCTAACAATCTCCAAATTTCGAACTTCTTCATTCTGCTTCCATAGCGTAATCCCTAAGTAAGCCGTCAACTCCCAAACTGCTTCTCGAATCTAGTTTACACCAACTATTTCTTTCTCCAAAAGATCGGTTTTTCCAAAACCTTTTGATCTCCTCACAAAAGAATTCCTATTTCCCTAACATAATACGCCTAGGTGAAGTCATAGTTTCTGTACATACATAACATTACACATTGAGTAGGCCGGTCCTCAATATCATGCAACTGTATAACAGTAGCTATCAACATTCAACTTACAGCAAGCCATGCATTCCTTTCCCATCATCTCAATCAAGAGACAAGGAAGTGCACAACATGCAAAATTCTAATATGCCTAAACATAGCAAGTCCATACCCCGGCTCAACAAGATGAACTGCTTTGATACCACCTAATGTAACACCCCTTGAAGTAGCAACCGAAGCATAATCGTCCTTACACCCATAGTTACTAAATCCAAGTGTGTCACGGTCATGATAACAAGAATTTAAATTCTCAAGAGTCTATATTTTTTTTTTTGACAATTTGCATAGGTAGAAAATATGAGCCTCGAATGAAATATAAATGTATTCAAGCCATGATACAACCACTGAAATAAAATCATATCTCTTATACATATATATATATATATATATATATAGTCAATTTACACAAATCACTGATGACATAGAATATAACAATTACAGAGTCCAATAAAATACGGCGGGAATAAAACACTAAAAGGGGGAAAAGTAGTGACCCAGTGGATAGGTACTACTAGCGACAAAGCCACAACCCCATATACACGTACGACGCCGAGTCCCGGTCAACAAGTCGCATCAATGCCTCCACGCCACCGCACTCGTACGTAGCCGAAGAAACCTTGTCCAAACGCCCAATCCAATCAACCAAGGTGTGGTCCCTCTTATCTTCCTCACGATCTTTTATCAATATAAGTATAAAACAAACATACAAGGATATAGGAAAGAGGTGAGACACCCATCCTTCATTACCATTGCGGCAGTAAGAAAACGACACGGCGCAGAGCGCCCATAAAACAATACGCTTTATATATCTATTAACTGCAGAACAAAGATAATTTATAATAACAGCAATTCAATTGTAAGCAATAATAAGAATTAATAATAACAACGATATTTATAGTAAAGTAGAACAACAAAGAAACAATAGCATACATATCACAATAGTATTTCCAAGAATCAAGACAATAATCGATAATCATTTTCGAAGTGCAATAATTATCTTCACATTCACAGTGTTCATGCTCAACAATTTATGAGACCGACAATGGATGATGCACAATGCATTATGATACCACAATTCCTACTCCATGGAGCTAGACTCAATCAAGCGGAGAGAAAGATCAGGAGACATGTCTCAGTAACTCCTCCGCCGAGGCCGTGCTATCAATAAATTTTCTCATGCGTAAATCATGGCATTGTACAGACATTCTACACTAGATCACGATATAGGACAGTGTCAAGTCCGGATCGTCGGTGTGTTTGCATCGGTTTGTCCCACGGTACAGAGGAGCTCTAAACTGTCCATGTGGAGGACCCGCACCCCGACGCCCCCGAGGTCATAACACGACCCACACTTGTCTATTCACACCCGCACTAAGGTGTGTTCAATCTCCTAGGCAACTTGGCCTTACAACAGTCCACAAGGACAATCACAATGCATAAAATACTATGCATGCACATGTATGATCCACAATTTCATACAATCTCATAATATGCCACATTTAGGCCAATATAAGCATCAATGTATACATGGTCACTCACATGGACCCATAACAACATAATATCAATATCCAAGTAATTAATGCATTATTAGGTTCATTATGAATCCTAACTTAGAATTTATTCCTCTTTTCAAGGTTCATGACCAAATCCAATTCTTGCAACTAGCTTAATATCCCAAGGCAACTCGATTTCCTATAACTTGTAAATTAATTAAGCTATTAAGCCTCACACTCTC
Source organism: Ormosia emarginata (assembly GCA_029884605.1). Lineage (NCBI taxonomy): Eukaryota > Viridiplantae > Streptophyta > Magnoliopsida > Fabales > Fabaceae > Ormosia > Ormosia emarginata. The sequence continues at coordinate 6,112,656 of JAQQTP010000037.1, forward strand.
TTGTTCTTCACTCACTTAGAATCACCTTAAGTTTTACAATGGTCTCATTCTTAGTCTTCTAAAATTTATGAAGTCTTGACTATACTAAATTCTTCCAATTTATTAGTTGTCCATTTATTACATAGGTTTCTAATTACCTAATCACTTATGCTTCCAAATTATCCAAACCACATACTTACCTAAAACTTGCCCTAGAGGCCGTGGCCTCACAATGGTTACAATCCCAAATTCTCTCAAGTCATCATACTACATGTCATTCCCTTCATTCATTTAAGTGTTCACTTATCAAATTAGCTCACCAAGAACCCTAATCTTTATGCCTCAAAACCGTAGCCATCATTTAGGCTTCAATCTCAAACTTTTCTTCCATTAAATTCTATTTTGTCACTTGATTAATTCTAGTCTAATGCTTGTTACACATTAACCATAATTCATCCAATTTTCACCCTAAAAGCCGTAGCCCTCCAAGAGAAATTCCCAAATATTTTTCTTCCATCTCCAATCACATAATCCAATCCAACATACCATTATATACAACAAATCAATCTAAGGTCACAATTATCACATTATATGTTACACTCTTAATTCACTTAAATTTAGATCATCAAAATCAATCCATTTGTCTCTTTACGAAGACCAAAACCATGGCACCCCTCTTGGATATTAAACCCTCAAAGTCTTCCATTCGTTAGTGTTAATACTATCATTCAATCTTTGATTATATAAGTCTTATTTCGCTTGTATACAAAACCAATATTCACCCCTAATTTCTAATCAAAACCGTGGCACCATGTTGAGGTACGAAACTCCAAATTTTCCATTTAGCAACCCCAACATGATCAAGCACAATTAATATATCAAACATATTCAATAGCATAATCAAGTATCAATCAAATTCAAGAATACTAAATTATACAAAATTTATAATTCAAGCAAGCATACAAAGAGCATACAAGGATGGATTTCTCCATCAACACACACACACAACGTCTTCTCACCACCATAAGTGGTTGAAGTGAGTAGTCTCCCTCTTACCTAAAGGAAGAACACAAAAACAATCTCCTATGGCTTCTTGGTGAATTTCGGTTTTGGGTCTTCAAGAACCCTAATTTTTCAAGCATAAAAAATCAACATTAATAGTTGAAAAGAATGGATCTTTGGTCTCCATTGAGATCCTAGATCACGAAATCAAGGAGAAAGAGGAAGAGAAGTGAAAGCTTTACCTCAAAGTTAGAAGCTTTGCCTTGTATGACAATGGAGGAAAAATGAGCTTTTGAAGAAAACCCCTCAAATAGAAGTTGTAGAGGAGGTTGGGAGGAGTCTAGAAATGGTGTTTATGAAGAGAAAAGTGAAGAGAAATAATGGTGGTGGTGGCTGGAATTTTCGTGGTGAAGAGGAGGAAGAAGAGAGAAGGAAGAGAAAATGGAGGTGAAGATAGAAAATGAAGAAACTTTCTAAAGGGAAAGTGTAGAGGAGATAGAGACAAGTGAAGAAATGAGCTTGGTGAAGAGAAAAGATGAAGGAAAATGGTGAGGGAGGGGCTGCAATTTCGTGGTTGAGGAGGAGGTAGAGAGAAGGAGGAGAAAAGATGAAGAAGATGAAGTGAAGAGAGAGAAAGTGATAGGTAAAGTGAATTAGGGTTTGGTGGTTTTAGGTTAAGTGTGGATGAGTTACATTTTTGCCCTCCTTGGCATGAGTGGGCTGCTGAATAGAGGAGAGAGTGAGGAGAAAAAATTGGCTTCTCATGCAAGCCAAGGGTAATGGGTCATTTGGCGGTCAAAGCTTCTCAAAGAAGCTTTGAAAAAGTACACAAATTTGAATTAAAGTGAGATTGATTTGACATAAAGTGGATTGCATTGGGATAATGTGATAGGGTTTCTAATGCATGCTATTATCCAATGGATAATAGTTACAGTTGACAGAAGTTAGTATTTAATTTATCTGACAGATGAATTTTTCGCAGTATTGATCTGTTTTATCTGTTAAGATTTCTCGAAAATTATGAAACCTCGTAAACTGTGTCAAGCCTCGGGTTTAGTAAGATCCCCCATCGACATGTCCATAGTCCAAGGTTCTCAGACAAAAACATCGTGTTTCTCTGGTTCTGCTCAGCGCGCACGCAAAATGAGGAATATATTAAAATATTTGACGGATCCGGAAAATTCCCAGAAAATTCCCAAAAATTGAAAATATTATAAAACGACTATTCGTCATATAATTTTCCAATTTTTGAAACACTACAGTCGTTTTCATGACTCTGCTCGAGTTTCACGCAAAACGAGGAATATATTAAAATATTCGTCGTTTTCGAAAAATTCCAGAAAAATTCACATAAATCACAAATATTAGAAAATGACTATTGGCGGTGAAATAATTAGTTTCCGGAGCGTTACACTGACCTCAACAATTCTCAGCTCAGTGCGCACGCAAAATGAGAAATATATTAAAATATTCTGCGTTCTCAGAAAAATCCAGAAAAATTGTAGAAAATCCCAAATATTGTAAAATGATCATTTATCCTAAAATCATAAATTTTCGGGATGTTACACTTTAAGTAGACAGAACTTATGTAATCAGTTTATATTTGTTCTATAAGTTTTATGTTATATGTATTACAATAAGCCCTCATCTGGCTAAGTTTGTATATATATATATGGGTTTAAGTTTTTTCGTAATCGCTAAAGGTTTCTATAATTACTCAGTTATAATTATAGATATATATTAGTATGTAGTATAGAAGTGACGTCTCTAGTACTGATTATCTTTATATATTGCTATCTATCTAGAATATGTCTAGATATCTGTATTAGGGTGTTACCTTTTGGTATCAGAGCAGTTCATCCTGTTGAGCCAGGGTATGGACTGACTGTGCTTAGGCATAAGTAGCAGTTTAGTAGAAAGTTATGCATTCTTTTATCTCTTTTTGAGATATGCAGATGGAATTACATGACTAGCCTTAGGTATGTGTGCTAATAGCTACTGTCACACAAGTACATGATATTAAGCCTAGCTAACTCAATATGTAATATTCTGTGTGTACAGGAAACTATGGCAACTCCAGGTGAACCTATGAGACTAGGAGCCTGGTAAATGAGGAGATAACCAGAGCTCTTAGAGAAATGGCTGCTGTGGTGAGAGAGCAGACTGCCATTAGTAGAAGTCTATCAGTAGTGATAGAATAAGACTCGCATGGTTAGTTGCGGGGATGAGAAGGAACTTTTGAGGAATCAATATTTCTTAGAGTTCAAGAAAGTTACTCCTTTGTTTTCAAGGGAGAGTTTGGTTCAATCAGAGCCGGAAGATGACTTCATATGATGGAAGAGATCCTTGAGGTCATATCATGCGCTGATGAACAGAAGGTGACCTTGCATCGTAAGGGTTAGTAGGAGAAGCCGAAAGCTGATGAGATGAAGTAGAGAGGTTACTAGAGATGGTTGGTGCTCAACCCACCTGTGAGGTGTTTAGAGTTACTTTGCTAGATAAGTATTATTCCCTTGAGTTATATAAAGCAAAGGAATAGGAATTCCTAAGTTGGAGCAAGGGGATATTACTGAAGACCAGAATGCGGAGCAATTCAAAGAATGTCAGGAGTTTTTTTCTTATTTTACGTCCAATCCAGATAAAGGCTGGAAGTGAGTAAAATTTGAAGTAGAACTGGGAGAAGGCATTAGAAGAGTTGCGATGAAAAAGGAGGTTATGGACTTCTTCGCTCTCGTCAGTGAATGCAGAGTTGTAGAAGTAGATAATCTCAGAGCCTCCATGGAACAAGAGTTCGAAGGTTCCTAAAGAGGAAAAGATCAGATGTTGAGATCAGTAAGGGTACCTCTTGATCTCAATTTGTATTAGAGTTGCACAGTGGAAGCTTGGAGTGATGACAAGTATAAGTAGAGTGCTTTTAGATGAGCAACCCTACGGAAAAAGGTAAATCAAGCTTCAAGTTACTAAGATGTGCTAGATGTGGTAAGATACATGGATGTAGACCATTTTTGATGGGTAATCCGTGTGCTGCATAAGTGAGTAACCAGGACATCGTAAGGGAGATGGTTCTTGGAAAAAGGAAGTGACAAAATCTTCTAACTTGGTATGAGATGAGAACACATGTAAAAAGAAATCTTTTAAGGTGTGTATAAGAAGAGTGTAGATTTACTTTGTAGATCATGTTGATTTACTTTGTGAATCTAGTTTGCGTACCTTGTTTGTATGGTTTGGTTGTTTTAGGGAGAAGGATGATCAGGTAGATCAGTTGAGAGAAGCTTTGAATTTTCTCAAGACATGATCTAAGACTTGGTTGTCATAGAAACAGTGTAAAGAAGAGCAGATCTCTGAGAGTTTTCTAGAATTATGAAAGGACATGAAGAGTATGTCAAAAGTAGTTTTGGAAAATTTTGGAAAAGAAGTGGTTAAGTACCAAGTAAGCCGAAAGTCAGTTTTGGATTACAAGTGGTACAATTTAAGAACTATGTAATTTCTCAAGACAGAAATTGCAGAGAATTTTAGTAGAGTTTAAGTAGAGGTACAATGGGTAGAGTAGCCATTGTATCCAAGAATAGAGAATCTATCAGTAGATTTTCTCAGTTAGTGCTACCTGGATTAGACCAGTTAAGGTAGGTGGTACTCAGCAGTGGACTCTAGATGGTGAGTTTGGTTTCCAAGAGTAGAAGAGAAGGTTGATTACTACGTTAGTTTTGGTAATTCCAAATTCCTGTGAGAACTTTGAGGTAGACAGATATACTTCAAAGATGGGACTAGGGTGTGTTCGATGCAATAGAGGTAGGTAGATGCCTACGCATCAAGGCAGTTAAGTCTGCAAGAGAAGGACTACCCTAGGTATGATTTAGAATTAGCCACAACAGTGATTACCTTATAGTTTTGGAGACATAACTCATAAGGAGTTTAGTTTGAGATGCTCAGCGATCATGATAGCTCAAAATGCTTGTTGATCAGAGGAAGCTGGACATGAAGCAGAATAGATGGATAGAGTTTTTCAAGGCTCATAACCTTGAGTTGAGATATCATTCGGGTAATGCCAATATAGTGGTTATCCCAAATGATAGTCCAAGAGAGAGTGAATTCCTTGAGAGTTTTCAAGAATTTGAGTCTAGTGATAACTATGATTCCAGATAGTCTCTCAGTGAGCAAAGTGGACATAGTAAGAGGCCTAAAGACTCAGATTTCTTTGAAGCTCAGAAGAAGAATGAAGCTCTAAGGGACAAGTGTGAGCAGATCTTCTAAGGAACCCTAAAGGATTTTGTTATGACTAAGAGGGAATAACGAAGTTTAGAGACAACTTTGTTTTCCAAGAGGGTCAAAAATCAAGAAAAAGGATTCCGGATGAAGCTCACTAAAGAAAGTATACTATCTATCAAGAGGCTATTGAGGTTTTCCAAGATTTAAGGATGATGTATGGTGGCCTAGTATGTTAAAGAACATAATAGAATATGTTGAGCTGCAGATAAAGGTGGTGAGATTAGGTAATCTGCCCATCTTTTGCCAAGAATAGTTAGCTATTTTCTAGATGAAGTAGTTCAACTACTTTTGAAAGAAATAGTCAGGATTCATGGTGTTTCAGTGAATCTAGTGTCTGGTAGAGATATTAGATTCACACCAGGTTTTAGAAGCCTTATAAGGAGTTCAAAGTTAAGTTATGTTTTAGTACAGCTTACCATCCATAAGCATAGAGATCAAGAGCTTTAAGGTAAACAGATCTCGTCAAGAGAAGATGGATGGGAGAAGCTGGTACTGAAAAAGGACTGCGTGGAAGCAGAAGTTCCATGTGGAGTTTTGTTTAACCAGAATTGTTTACTTGAGGTGAGCAATTTTGGGGACAAAATTTTTAAAAAGGAGGGGAGAAATGTAATATCCTTAAACACATGTTAGATTGGTAAATGGTTACCGAAGGTAGCATTTGACTTGTTTAGCATGTCAGTAAAGTTTTGTGACAAACTGAGTTCATTTAAGCACTTAGTTGCAACACAGAAGTTGTAAAGTGGCTTAAAATGACTCAGATAATAACATAAGTTGCTAAGTTGAAGGAAATAAACATAGATAGTTTATTTCTAGGTCACAAATAAGCTAAGTAAGATGTGGTAAAACTTTCAAGAGAATCAGAGTCAGTTTGGTATTTTTAGGCATACAGGTTGTGCTTTTAATGCCGGATTGATCCCTAGCAGATATAGAAAATCATGAAAATGGTGAAACAACAATTTAGATGAATCTTATGATTTATTCTAAAGTTGTTGGAAGTTGAGAAACTTGAATTAGCATAATTCGGGTGTCCTTAGCAGATATAAGTTTCAGTGTAGAAACTTAAGTTAATCTTTTTCCTTAATTTCCTCCATGTCCCACGCCTATTTCTATCTTCTCTCTCGGTAGAAGGAAGCAAAAACGAAAAACAAAAAGAAGAAAAGAGAAAGAGAGAAAGGAGAGAAGAGAGGAAGGGGAAGAAAGAAGAGGAAGAGCAAGATCAAGAGGATCAAGCTTCAAGATCTTCAAGAGTCTTCAAGAGGTAGGGGTTTAGAACTTCTACTCATCTATTTTCTATATATTCTCTATGTATTCATATTAACAACCTAATATGCTAAAGTGAGTTCTAAATGAGTTTGATGTGTTTGGTTTGAATGGATATGTTTCTTAGATCAATTATGACTTGTTCATGTCATAAACTGAATTTAGAAACCTAGAAATATTCATTTAAACCATTGATGTCCATTTTGGGGTTTAGGGTCAAACATGCATGATTTTGGTCCAAGAATCCAAATCAAGAGGTTTAGAATGGTGATTGATGTTTCCTAAGTGTTAATGAACTAATTAGGAACTTAAAATCATATAGAAAATGATCTTGAATGATTGGAAGTGAGAATTGTTCCAAAGGAACCATTCTCGGATTCTACAGAATTCTGTAGAATCTAGTGAGTAGTCACCCATATTTGTTGCATAACTCGAGCTATAGATATCAGAATCACTTGATTCTAGTGCCATTTGAAAGCTAAGACATAAGGCCTCATGTGGTAAAAATTTAAGAATTATTGAGCAAGCCAATCAGTACCAGTTTCTATTTGAATCCAAGGCAGATTCTGCAGAAAAAGGCATTCTGGCAGTCAGTAAACTAGATTGCATAATTTCTTGCTCCGATGTCGTATGGACATGAAATGGTGCCATTTGAAAGCTAAGACATAAGGCTTCATGTGATAAAAATTTTAGAATTTTTCCACATGTAGTTTGTTCCCAGTTTCAGTTTAAAGTTAGGTCAGAAATGGGTAAATTAGAGAATGCTCTATTTTGACCTCTGTAAAATGTCGCATAACTTTGGCTACACTTAGCCAAATGAAGCAAGGTTTATTGCATTGGAAAGATATGAGAAAGAGTTATGTACTCATAAAATTTCAGAATTTTAGAGGTTATGATGCATATTTGGTGCAAATTTGAAAATCAGCCTTTTTAGGCAAGATTTGAGGTGTTTTTGAGAAAGTTGGACACTAGAATCTTTAGTAGCACCTTAGGCAACTTAGTGTTGCATTAGATATCACTTAAAATATGATAAGATGGTGCAATGAAGATAAGTATGCTAGTATGCATAATAGTATTCACTTTAGTAGAGAATTTGAAAGGTGTGAACCTTAGAATATGCAAGAGAAGTGGATTATCTTGGGAAAATTCCTAAGACCTTGAACAACAAAGAGTTGCAAGTAAGAATCACACTTGAGTTAGATTGCTTGAGTGGAGATAAAATGAGATGGTGTATTCGTTCCAAATATGGAATGTTTATGCACTAAGTCTCTAGTTAAGTGAGACCTTGTGCATTGTAGAACACACAATAGAATGAATGTTGACTTGTAAGCTTGTTACATTCATTAAGTATGCAAAGTTCTAGAGAAATGTTCACTCATTCCTTTAAGTAAGGTTGAATGAGGCATTAGTTAAAATAGACTCTTTTACTAGGATGAGTTGAGTCTATAGGAAAGTTAAGATGGTGGCTATGTAAGAGATAAGCATAACACTAAGCTTTTCACGCACTAGTTAATTAATCTAGTATATATGTGAAGAGAAAGAACCTTAGTGCAACCAAGATTAGTGGTTTGACATAGGTAAGTATCTAATACCTCAGCAACATAGTGTTGCATTAGAAATCACTTAAGAGATATGAGTGAAGAGGTGGAGTTAGGTACAAGTATGAGAAATGGTCTAGTAATGTTTACCTGAGAATGTAACGTTATATGACGCGAGGTCATTTAGCTAAGAAGGTAAGAAATCAGAGATGTTCTTAAGGGGACAAGTATTTCTAACCAAATGCTAAGGTTACATGTAGTATGAGGTTACAGATTCTCCTCATTACAAAGGGTAAACATAAGAAGCCAAAGTTCCTAGGAGAATATGCTTAGATCATAAAGGAACTAAGTATATAAGTACGTATGTAAGTCTATGAATTAGTCAAGTAGTATCGATCTTGGTGAGTATCCTTTGATGTTCATTCATGGAGGCAAAAAGAGATAGATGGGTGTCCGAAGGACTTTTGAGAAGGACATAACCCTGATGTCTCGATAGTGCCAAGGCCAAAGGAGATAAGTGAGAAATCCAAAGACGCTCTTTGAGCAAGGATGAAGCCCGAATTTCTCAGCGTGCCAGGATATGTGTAATGTGAGGATGAGCTTTCCCTTTAATTACCACTGGATGATTTACTGACTAGTTCCTAGCAAACTTCCTTGTTTTCAAAATAATTTTTTGCATGTTTTTAAAAATAAAACCCTGTATTTGCATTTCATCCACATACTCTTAGGATTCCTTCGGCATATTCATATTACATATCATTCTCATTGCATTCACGGACAGTTGTTTGGGCATTGTCCATCACTGTTGGTATTTATAGTTGTATAGGCATTGTATATATTAACAGTGTGTAGGCTATAGGTTGATATCACACTATAAGAAAGTGTGCAGATATGAGAAAAGAGGAGGAAGCTTCTAAGTTAGAATTATAGCATCTGTTATATAATTGTTATATATAATGTTATAGTTAGATGGTATTGAAATTGCTTTTACTGAGAATGTTTATTCTCACCCCAATTGCTATTCCATGTAAACCCAGATGCAGGAACAGATGCAGGATCAGGCATAGGTATTATGGTACAGACCCTGCTAAGGGTAAGAAGATAAAGCATGAAGACTAGAGTAGTTTTTATTGCTTTAAGTAGACAGAACTTATGTAATCAGTTTATATTTATTCTGTAAGTTTTATGTTATATGTATTACAATAAGCCCTCATGTGGCTAAGTTTGTATATATATGTATGGGTTTAAGTTTTTCCGCAATCTCTCAAGGCTTTCTATAATTACTCAGTTGTGATTATAGATATATATTAGTATGTAGTATAGAAATGACGTCTCTAGTACTGATTATCTTTATATATCGCTGTCTATCTAGAATATATCTAGATATCTGTATTAGGGTGTTACATTGTGCCTACCAGTATTATTTCTGACAGAAATCTGAGATTCACATCAAAATTTTGGCAAAGTCTTCAAGAAACAATGGGGACAAAGTTAAAATTAAGTTCCGCATATCATCCTCAGACTGATGGCCAATCAGAAAGAACAATTCAATCATTGGAAGATTTGTTGAGAGCTTGTGCCATAGAGTAGACTGGAAGTTGGGATAAAATTTTACTATTAGTAGAATTTACCTACAATAACAGTTACCATTCAATCATAGGGATGGCACCCTATGAGGCTCTGTATGGACGAAGATGCCAAACACCTTTATGTTGGTATCAAGACAGAGAGTGACTTACAGTCGGACTTGATCTTATTCAACAGACGACTGAGAAGGTTAAGATGATTCAGGAAAAGATGAGAACGGCTCAGAGTCGACAAAAGAGCTATGCGGACAAAAGGAGGAAACCTCTTGAATTTGAGGAAGGAGAGCATGTGTTCTTGAAAGTCACGCTTACGACTGGGGTCGGTCAAGTTCTCAAATCTAGAAAGCTCACTCCAAAATTCCTTGGACCTTATCAAATTCTTCATCGGATAGGTCCTATTGCTGACCAAATAGCTTTACCACCTTTTCTTTCAAATCTCCACAATGTCTTTCATGTGTCACAACTTCGAAAATACATTCCGAGTCCTGATCATGTCATAGTGCTTGATTCAGTACGATTAAGGAAAATTTGACTTATGAAACAACTTCTATAAGGATTGAGGATAGGAGAATGAAGCAACTCAGAGGGAAAGGCATACCATTGGTGAAGGTAATCTAGAACGAGACAACTGGAGATGCGACATGGGAACTGGAGGACAAGATGAAGGAGCAATACCTAGAACTATTCTAAGGTATAAAAATTTCGAGGACGAAATTCTTATTTGTTGGGGAGAGTTGTAACACCCCAAATTTTATTTGTTTTATGATAAATATTCATTTTCTAATATTTGTAATTTTTGAAAATTTTTTTGGATTTTTCTGAGAACGCGGAATATTTTAATATTGTTCCTCATTTTGCGTGCAAACTGAGCAGGCCTGGGAAAATGAGATATTTTTTCCGAGAACCTTGATCTGTGAAAACATCGACGGGAGATCTTACTAAACCCGAGGTTGGACACAATTTACGAAGTTTTATGTTTTTCGAGAAATTTTAACATATAAAATAATAAATCGCTGTGTAAAATTTTATCCGCTGAACAATTAATACTAACTTCTGTCAACTGTAACAATTGTCCATTGGATAATTACATGTATCAAAAAACCCTATCATATTATCCTAATGTAATCTACTTTATGTCTAATCAAACTCACTTTAATTCAAATTTATTGTATTTTAATCAAAGCTTCTTTGAGAAGCTTTGACCACCAAAGGACAAGAATGTCCATGGCTTGTTAGGGAAGTCAAAAATCTCCCCCTTCTCTCTCCCCCTTGCCGGGACAATGCGTGGCCAAAGGAGGCAAAATTTTCCTCCTCACTTAATGCATAACACTCAAAATAAATTCATTTTACTATAACACTTTCTCTCTCTAACTTCTTCTTCTTCATTTTCTCTCCACCTTCTCTCTTCTTCTCCTTCCTGGCTACGAAATTGCAGCCCCTTTGAGTGACCATTTTCTTTGATTTTTCTCTTCATCAAGACCATTTCCATACTCACCTTAACCTCTTCCATGCTCTCTATTTAGAGATTCTCTCCAAAATCCATCTTCACCTCCATTGTCTTCCAAGACAAAGCTTCAAGCTTTAAGGTAAAGTTTTCATTTTTCTTCTCCTTTCTCTTCATTTTCGTTCTCCATGGTCTCTTTGATGACCATGGATCTCTTCTTTTTCAACCCTTGATGTTGATTTATTGTCTTGAAATTCCTAGGGTTTTGGGAGCTCAAAACCGAAACCACCAAGAAGCAATAGGAGATCATTTTTGTGTTCTTCCATTAGGTAAGAGGGAGATTACTCACTTCAACCATTATGGTGGTGAGGGAACCTTTGTATGCTTACTTTGTTTTGGTGATTTTGTATGTTTATGTATTCTTGAATTGGATTAGTGTTTCAATGGTGATCTTGAATGTGTTGGAAGTGTTAAAAAAATGCTTGATCATGTTAGGGTTGTTAAATGGAAAATTTGGAGTTTCCTACCCTAATGTGAGGCCACGGTTTTGACTAGAATTTAGGGAGATAAATTGGTTTTTGTATACAATGAAATGAAGCTCATGTGAATAAATGTTAAATGATAATATTAAAATTAATGAATGGAAAAATTTTAAGGGTTTAATACCCCAAAGTGAGGCCACAGTTTTGGCCTTGGATCCTAAGGCAATGGATTGATTGGGTGTGAAATAAAATCTAAGTAATTAGGTATTGAGTAACAAATGCATAAAATGGAAAGAAATTGGAACCTTGATGACCTAGTGTGGCAATAATTTTTAGAGATAAATTAGGGATTAAATGATGCCTTGATGAATCTTTGGAGATTGAGGATTTAGAGACATGCATAATTCATAATCAAGTGCAAGAATTAAATTGAGTAAAAACTCTTGAGAGTGCCATGGTTTTGAAGGGTTATTTAACCTAAAATTTTCATAATTGACCAAAGCTTAAGACTTTGAAAAATGAGGATCCATAATGTGGACCTGTGATAATTGATGAACCCTAAATATATGTTGATGTTGAGAAATGAATATATATGCCATTGTGGTATGCTTATGATGAATGCATCATTGATAAACATGTATGATGTACATTGTGTCGTTATGCATATGTGTTGTCCATTAGACATTGTTGTAAAGGCGGTGTATGCCTAAGAGTTTGAATAACACCTATGTGCGGGTGCGAATAGACTAAATGTAGGGTCATAGTGGTTGGCCCTGGCGGCGTCGCGGTGCGGGTGTCTCACAATGGGCAGTGGTTGTAACATCCCGAAAAATATATATTTGGTTAGGAATATCCATTTTATATTATTCTTGATTTTTAGGAATTTTTCTAGAATTTTACGGAAACGTCGAATATTTTAATATTTTCTTCGTTTTGCATGCACATTGGGCTGAGAATTGCTTGAGACCAGTGTAACACTCCGGAAATTGATTATTTCTCCATGAATAGTCATTTTCCAATATTTGTGATTTATGTGAATTTTTTCGGAATTATCCGGGAACGATGAATATTTTAATATATTTCTCGTTTTGCGTGAATATTGAGCAGAGTCGTGAAAATGACTGTAATGCTTTAAAAATTGGAAATTTATATGACGGATAGTCGTTTTATAATATTTGCAATTTTTGAGAATTTTCTGGGAATTTTACGGAAACGTCGAATATTACAAGATATTCCTCGTTTTTGCACGTACGACCGAACCGGAAAACGCGATGTTTTTCTCGCGAACTTTGGACTATGGATAAGTCGACGGGGGATCGTACTAAACCCGAGACTTGACACAGTTTACGAGGTTTTACAAATTTCGAGAAATTCTAACTGATAAAATAAATCAATATAGTGGAAAATTCATCTGTCAGATTAATTAAATACTGACTTCTGTCAACTGTAACTATTATCCATTGGATAATGGTGTGTAATAAAAATCCTATCATATTATCCTAATGTAATCTACTTTATGTCAAATCTACCTACTTTAATTCAAATTTAATGGTTAAATAATCAAAGCTTCCTTAAGAAGCTTTGACCAAAATATGACCTAAATGCCCTTAGCTTCTCTTGGAAGCCATTTCCCCTCTCTTCTCTCTCTCCCCACACGGCTGGAATGCAGCCTCCAAGCAAGGAAAATTCATTTCCTTTCATTAATTCATTATCACCAAAAACACCCTTTTTCTCTCTTCATCTTCGTCATTCTTCTTCTCCTTCCTTCTTCAACATTTCTTTTCTCCTCTCTTGCACTCCACGGCCGCCACCTCTCTTCTTCTCCCTCAACCATCACAAAAATCCAAACCAACCACATTTCTTTAACTCTCTCCTTCTTCTAAACACTTTTCCCTCTTGGAGCTTCTTGAGACTCCATCATCTCCACCATTTTCTTCAAGCCCCAACTTTGGACATTTTTGGGTAAGTTCAAGACCACTTTTTTTTTCTCTCTCATTTTCGTGCTCATGGTCTCCCCTATGACCACTCATGCTTCATTTTTCCAAGCCTTGGTATTTATTCTAACAAGTTACCATTTTTAGGGATTTTGGAGGCTAAATCCGAAAATACAAGGAGCATTCTTGGAGCTCTCTTGATTTCTACACTCATGTAAGAGGAAGACACTCATCCTCAACCTCTTTTAGCATCTAGGAACCTTTGATGTGTTGTTGGTGGGAAAACCCCAATGTGGGTTATCCTTTACTTTGATAAATATAAATGCTTGTATGTGGTTTTTTTTTTGGAGTTCATAACCTTGATTTGGATTGTTGGTAAATGACTTTAATATTGGAAGTTAATGGGTCACGGTTCTGCAGAAGGGGTTCTGCAGAATCCTTGAAATTGCATCAGCGCTCAGGCGCTGTGCGTAGAGCGTCTAGGCGCTCTATGCCCAGGGAAAATTTCCCTGAACGCGCATTGGTTAGCGCTCAGGCGCTTCGTGTTTAGCGCCTAGGCGCTCAACCAGCGCTCAGGCGTTCCAGACATGGCGTCTAGGCGCCCATAGCAGAATCACCCAGGTGATGGTGAAATGATGCTGAGACTTCCATGTGAAGGTATTACAACATAAAATGAAGTAAGGATCTAAATTTGTTAAGGGAATTTCTCTAGAAAGAGAGAGACTTTATGAGATTAGATTATGTTAAGAAACCTATGTCATAAAATGGATAACTCATGAATCAGAAGAATTTAATATAATTAGGAACTCATAAATCTTAAAGGACTAAGAACGAGATTTTTATGAAACCTAGGGTAATTCCAAGTGAGTGAAGAACAAGAGAGTGCAAGGCCTAAGAGCTTGAACGATTTACAAAGGTGGAAGAAATTTAATTGCCTTGGAATACTTTGCAAGTTGTAAGGATAGGATTGGACGTGAACTTTGACGAGGATGACAAACTTTAATTAAGAATGTATAATGGACCATGAAAATGTGTTACCTCAACTTATTTCAATAATATGATATTATGAGTACATGCGAATTACTATTTGTATACTGATGCTTATATTGGCCTAATGTGGCATATTATGGAATAGTATGAGATTGTGGATCATACATGTGCATGCATAGTGTCTTATGCATTGTGATTGTCCTTGTGGACTGTTGTAAGGCCAAGTTGCCTAGGAGATTGAACACACCTTAGTGCGGGTGCGAATAGACAAGTGTAGGTCATTGGTTGACCTAGGGGGCGTCGGGGTGCGGGTTCCTCGCAATGGGAGGTTGGTAGCTCTCCTGCCCGTGGGGTAGACCGATGCAAACGCACCGATGATCCGGACCGAGACACTGTCCTATATCGTGATCTAGTGTAGAATGTCTGTACAATGCTATGATTGCGCACGAGAATATTATTGATAGCACTGGCCTCGGCAGCCGAGTTACAGACATGTCTCCTGATCTTTCTTTCCGATTAGTTGAGTCTAGCTCCATGGAGTAGGAATTGAGAGAGCATGCATGTGAATCATGATATATACTGTCATCATTAATTCTTACTTTCTGCAACTATATTTACTTGCCATTATGATGATTATCTGCCTGGAACTGTTTATTTGCTTGCCGACGGAATTACTGCTTATTATTTGAATATGTTGTTTCTAAATTGCTATGTGGGCGCGTGGCGCCGTTCTGTTTCTAGCATGCTATAATTGGTAATGATGTAGGATGTCTTACCTCTTTCTGTGTTCTGCTATTTGTTGTCTGTACTTATATTGCATCTACTGAAGACGACGGCAACGAGTTAGAAGCCCCTGACTTCCCTGGCTTCTGGCCCGAACGTGATTAGTACTTGCTGTTGACGATGGGGACGCGTATGCGAGGATTTCTAGGTGACGTGCGTCTGACCTTCCTCGGAGGGCCAGAGTGCTGGCACATCAACCTGAACTCTGACCGTTGCGTCTACTTGGGAGACGTGTCCATTGCTCTTGCCTGGAGACGACATGAGGCGCCCGTGATCACCTGCCACGTCAGCCTACGTTTAGAGTTTTACTTGCCCATCCGTGAGATGTGGGGCGACCGCTACTACACTCCACGGGAGGACTCCTTTGATTCCACCGCTCGGGCCCCGTCCCGTGCTTCTGTGGTTCCAATGGAGGTATCCTCGGATGAGGAGGATCCTGCTGAGGATCCTGACACGGTTCCTCCTCATTTGAGGGATTGATGTCACTGGTGGCTACTGATGGCTGCCAGTGTTTTTATTTTTGGGGGCCTGATGTATTACTTTTTGGTGGGCTGTATATTTTATATATGCATGATTTCCTTGGGGCGGGTATAGTTTTGCTTTTTGGTGATGGCCAGGCTTGTATCTACAAACATTTGTATTAAAATTATATATATATATATATGTATGCTATTCAGGTGCAAATTCTGTGTACTGTTTCATTTGTTACTTTTATTCACATTCCGCATTATTGTTACTATAAACAAAAAGAAAAAAAATCTATTGCCAATTTTGCTCACATGGTTAAACATCAACTAAATATAATGAACCGGGTCTTAATCGTTTGTTTATTTAAATTTCCGCATTTTATTTCATTTGACAATGTGACGTTCCCTCCCAAAAAGGGGCGTTACATTAAGTTGGTATCAGAGCCCCAGTTTATGTTTTCTTTGGGTCTTGTGTATGAGTCTGTCTTGTTTGTGCTGTGTGAAATTTCTGTGGTTTGTGTTTTGAATGAATTTTTCTAACCTTCCTTGTGATTTTCAGTTAGCCTGAGTTGAAAAAGAGTAAAATGGCCAGAGGTGAGGAAATTACAGTTGCTATTGAGGCGATGCAGCGGATGGCAGAAGTCATCGCGTAACAAAATGAGCGTGCTGCTCAACAACAAGAACGAGCTACTCAATAATTTGAGGCGACTGCTGATGCACAGAACTTAGCAGAGTTTCGTCGTCATAACCCTCCTCAGTTTAAAGGAGAATTTGATCCTGACAAGGCTAGTCTATGGATCAAGGAGCTGGAAAAGGTCTTTCGCGGCATGAATTGCGTTGAAGACAAGAAGGTGAACTACGCTACCTTTATGCTTGTGGGCAATGCCGAAGATTGGTGGAACGGAGCTCAAAGAGCGTTGGAAGCCGAAGGAGCTGACATCACATGGGATGTGTTCAAGAACAAGTTCTTGGACAAATATTTTCCTGCTAATGCGAGACATGCGAAGGAGCTTGGGTTCCTCAACTTGAGACAGGGGAACATGACCGTCAGCGAGTACGCAGCCAAATTTGAGAACCTGGAGAAATTCTCAACGCACTACCAACACCAAACTGATGAAGCCTGGAAATGTTGGAAGTTCACTGAGGGACTGCGGTATGAAGTGAAGAAGGCCGTAATCACCCTGAAAATGAAGGTGTTTTCGGAATTGTTGGATACGTGTTGTGAAGTGGAGCATTGGAGCAGGCTAGAGACTCGAGAAACAGGAACTTTGGGCCTGTGCGGTCCCAAAGAGGTGGAGGCAGTGGTTCAAACCGCTTCCAAAAGAAGCCTTATTCCCGACCAACGGGAAGTCAGCAACAAACTGGTGGAAGTTCTGGTGGAGGTTCTACTGGGAACCGAACTGGTCAGAATACGACATATCCTCTTAAATGCCAGAAATGTGGGAAGGATCACCTCACAAGAGACTGCACGATAAAAGGAATCATTTGCTTCAGATGTGGCAAACTGGGCCATATGTCCAGAGATTGCAACCAAGCAAAGGCTGAGCCTTCAGTCAATGCAACCCGAGCCAAGAAACCGCAAGTCGGAGGTCGAGTTTACACTATGAGTGGAGTTGAAGCTTCGGAATCCGAAGACTTGATTCAAGGAGAAGGTACCATAGGAGGTAATCTTTTAAATGTACTGTATGACTCTAGGGCAACCCATTCTTTCATATCATATGACTGTGTGCTACGACTTGGATTACCTGTGTCTGAACTACCTTTTTAATTGACTGTTTCAACCCCTACTGATAAACCCGTAGTTACTACCAAAGTCTGTTTGAAATGCCCTCTAATTATTGAAGGTCGAGTCTTTTCTGTTGATCTGGTCTGTTTACCTTTGACACAGTTAGACATAATCCTAGGGATGGACTGGTTATCTTCCAACCATGTTTTGTTAGATTGTTCTAGAAAAACCATAGTCTTTCCTGTGGATGAGAATTCTAGATACTTGACGGCCAACCAAGCACGAGCTTTCTTAAAAGAAGGAGCTCAGGGATACGTGCTACTATCTTCTTTGAAAGTCGAGAGTGAGGCCGAATTGAGCACTATTTCGATTGTAAAGGAATTTCCTGAAATCTTCCCTGAAGAAGTACCTGGTTTACCGCCGACCCGTGAGATAGAGTTTGCTATTGATCTTGTATCGGGAGCTGGTCCCGTGTCTATAGCACCTTATCGTATGTCGCCAACGGAATTGGCAGAGCTCAAGAAGCAACTAGAAGAGCTTTTGGAGAAACAGTTTGTCAGGCCTAGTGTGTCACTGTGGGGAGCACCTGTGTTACTGGTTCGAAAGAAGGACGGTACCTCAAGATTGTGTGTGGATTACAGGAAATTGAACAAATTGACGATCAAGAACAAGTATCCTCTCCCAAGAATTGACGACTTGATGGATCAACTAAAGGGAGCAGCGGTGTTTTCAAAGATTGATTTGAGATCTGGGTATCATCAGATAAGAGTGAAAACAGAGGATATACCCAAGACTGCTTTTCGTACCCGATACGGTCATTACGAGTACCTTGTGATGCCGTTTGGTGTGACGAATGCACCTGCTATCTTTATGGACTTCATGAACCGCATCTTTCGTCCTTACTTGGACAAGTTTGTTGTCGTCTTCATTGACGATATCCTGATATATTCCCGGAATCAGGAGGATCATGCTGAACACCTCAGCATTGTTCTTCAGATTTTGAAGGAGAAGGAACTGTATGCCAAGCTGTCTAAGTGTGAGTTCTGGCTTGATGAGGTGAAGTTTTTGGGTCATGTGATCTCAAAAGAAGGAATTGCAGTGGATCCGTCAAAAGTAGAGGCAGTGTTACAGTGGGAACAATCGAAGTCAGTAACGGAAGTTCGTAGTTTTGTGGGTTTAGCCGGATATTACCGGAGGTTCATTGAAGGATTTTTCAAGATTGCCGGGCCACTCACCCAATTGACAAAGAAGAATCAGACTTTTGAGTGGACTGATAGCTGCGAGCAGAGTTTCTAAGAATTGAAGAGGCGACTGACTACCTCACCTGTGTTGGTGTTACCTGATCCGAACGAACCGTTCGAGGTGTACTGTGACGCTTCGTACCAAGGATTGGGATCTGTTCTTATGCAACACAGAAAAATGGTGGCCTATGCTTCGCGACAGTTGCGAGTGCATGAGAAGAATTACCTGACTCATGATTGGGAGTTGGTAGCTGTGGTTTTTGCTCTGAAGATATGGAGACATTTCCTTTATGGAGCAACGTTCAACGTCTTCAGTGACCATAAGAGCTTGAAGTACTTATATGATCAGAAAGAGCTAAATATGAGACAACGAAGGTGGCTGGAGTTTCTGAAGGATTATGATTTCCAGTTGTTATACCACCCTGGTAAGGCGAACGTTGTAGCTGACGCCTTAAGTAGAAAGACTATCAGTGCTTCTGCCCTGATGATCAAAGAAAAGGAGCTCATAGAACAATTTAGGGATGTATGGTCGTTTGTTAAGTTGGAACCCGGAAGGATTTGTATGAATATGGTCACCATCTCAAGTGAATTAATGGAAGACATACGGGAAAAGCAGAAGGCCGATGAATTCTTGCAAGGGATAAGAGAACAAATGAAACAAGGTGAGGAAACAGAGTTCGAAGAAGGAACGGATGGAATTATGAGATTCCGAGGTAGAATTTGTATTCCCCGTGACCAAGAGCTTAGGCAATATATTGTGGAACATGCTCACACCAGCAAGCTAAGTATGCACCCTGTTATAACAAAGATGTACCAAGACTTGAAGAAGTTGTTCTGGTGGCATGGACTAAAGAGTGACGTCACTAGATGTGTGTCGACTTGTTTAGTCTGTCAAAAAGCTAAAGTGGAACATCAAAGACCAGCGGGATTGTTACAACCGTTGTCTATTCCTGAATGGAAATGGGACAGCATTGCGATGGATTTTGTTGTGGGATTGCCAAGGACAAGGATAGGACATGATTCGATTTGGGTAATAGTCGATCGACTTACAAAATCGGCTCATTTCCTCCCGATTAACATAAGGTACAGTTTGGAAAAGCTGACCCGACTGTATATTGGGGAAATTGTCAAATTACATGGTGTGCCTACTAGTATAGTCTCGGATAGAGATCCGAGGTTTACCTCAAAGTTTTGGCAAAGTTTACAAGCTTCGTTGGGAACGAGATTGCGCCTAAGTTCGGCGTATCATCCGCAAACCGATGGTCAATCGGAAAGGACGATCCAATCTCTAGAGGACCTACTTAGAGCTTGTTCTATGGAAAGATGTTGGAAGTTGGGATGAAGTTCTACCACTGGTGGAGTTCACCTACAATAACAGTTATCATTCGAGTATAGGGATGGCACCCTATGAAGCTCTGTATGGAAGACGGTGTCGAACACCATTATGTTGGTACCAAGACGGCGAGCGTCTTACGATTGGACCAGACATTATCCAGCAGACGACTGAGAAGGTTAAGATGATTCAAGAGAAAATGAGAACCGCTCAGAGTCGACAGAAGAGTTATGCTGATAAGAGGAGAAAGCCTCTTGAGTTTGAGGAAGGTGAGCATGTGTTCTTGAAAGTCACACCCACGACTGGGGTCGGCCGGGCTTTGAAATCTAGAAAACTCACTCCGAAATTCCTTGGACCTTACCAAATTCTTCGCCGGATAGGTCCAGTAGCTTACCAGATAGCCTTACCCCCAATTCTTTCGAACATACATAATGTATTCCATGTGTCACAACTTCGTAAGTATTTGTCTGACCCAAGTCATGTTATAGCACCGGACACAGTACAATTAAAAGAGAACCTAACCTATGAGGCACCTCCTGCGAGAATCGAGGATCGACGGATAAAGCAACTTAGAGGAAAGGAGATTCCATTGGTGAAAGTGATTTGGAACGAGACAACTGGTGATGCAACGTGGGAACCGGAAGATAAGATGAGGGAGCAACATCCTGAGTTATTTTGAGGTACGTAAAAATTTCGAGGACGAAATTCCTTTTAGTTGGGGAGTGTTGTAACATCCCGAAAAATATATATTTGGTTATGAATATCCATTTTATATTATTCTTGATTTTTAGGAATTTTTCTAGAATTTTACGGAAACGTCGAATATTTTAATATTTTCTTCGTTTTGCGTGCACACTGGGCTGAGAATTGCTGAGACCAGTGTAACACTCCGGAAATTGATTATTTCACTATGAATAGTCATTTTCCAATATTTGTGATTTATGTGAATTTTTTCGGAATTATCCGGGAACGATGAATATTTTAATATATTCCTCGTTTTGCGTAAACATTGAGCAGAGTCGTGAAAATGACTGTAATGCTTTAAAAATTGGAAATTTATATGACGGATAGTCGTTTTATAATATTTGCAATTTTTGAGAATTTTTGGGAATTTTTCGGGAAACGTCGAATATTACAAATATATTCCTCGTTTTACGTACGCTGTGACGCGGATCGAGGCGGGAAAACGCGATGTTTTCTCTGCGAACTTTGGACTATGGATAAGTCGACGGGGGATCGTACTAAACCCGAGACTTGACACAGTTTACGAGGTTTTACAAATTTCGAGAAATTCTAACTGATAAAATAAATCAATATAGTGGAAAATTCATCTGTCAGATTAATTAAATACTGACTTCTGTCAACTGTAACTATTATCCATTGGATAATGGTGTGTAATAAAAATCCTATCATATTATCCTAATGTAATCTACTTTATGTCAAATCTACCTACTTTAATTCAAATTTAATGGTTAAATAATCAAAGCTTCCTTAAGAAGCTTTGACCAAAATATGACCTAAATGCCCTTAGCTTCTCTTGGAAGCCATTTCCCCCTCTCTTCTCTCTCTCCCCACACGGCTGGAATGCAGCCTCCAAGCAAGGAAAATTCATTTCCTTTCATTAATTCATTATCACCAAAAACACCCTTTTTCTCTCTTCATCTTCGTCATTCTTCTTCTCCTTCCTTCTTCAACATTTCTTTTCTCCTCTCTTGCACTCCACGGCCAGCCTCTCTTCTTCTCCCTCAACCATCACAAAAATCCAAACCAACCACATTTCCTTAACTCTCTCCTTCTTCTAAACACTTTTCCCTCTTGGAGCATCTTGAGATTTCTCCATCATCTCCACCATTTTCTTCAAGCCCCAACTTTGGACATTTTTGGGTAAGTTCAAGACCACTCTTTTTTTTCTCTCTCATTTTCGTGCTCATGGTCTCTCCTATGACCACTCATGCTTCATTTTTCCAAGCCTTGGTATTTATTCTAACAAGTTACCATTTTTAGGGATTTTAGAGGCTAAATCCGAAAATACAAGGAGCATTCTTGGAGCTCTCTTGATTTCTACACTCATGTAAGAGGAAGACACTCCTCCTCAACCTCTTTTAGCATCTAGGAACCTTTGATGTGTTGTTGGTGGGAAAACCCCAATGTGGGTTATCCTTTACTTTGATAAATATAAATGCTTGTATGTGGTTTTTTTTTTTGGAGTTCATAACCTTGATTTGGATTGTTGGTAAATGACTTTAATATTGGAAGTTAATGGGTCACGGTTTTGCAGAAGGGGTTTTGTAGAATCCTTGAAATTGCATCAGCGCTCAGGCGCTGTGCGTAGAGCGTCTAGGCGCTCTATGCCCAGGGAAAATTTCCCTGAACGCGCATTGGTTAGCGCTCAGGCGCTTCGTGTTTAGCGCCTAGGCGCTCAACCAGCGCTCAGGCGTTCCAGACATGGCGTCTAGGCGCCCATAGCAGAATCACCCAGGTGATGGTGAAATGATGCTGAGACTTCCATGTGAAGGTATTACAACATAAAATGAAGTAAGGATCTAAATTTGTTAAGGGAATTTCTCTAGAAAGAGAGAGACTCTATGAGATTAGATTATGTTAAGAAACCTATGTCATAAAATGGATAACTCATGAATCGGAAGAATTTAATATAATTAGGAACTCATAAATCTTAAAGGACTAAGAACGAGATTTTCATGAAACCTAGGGTAATTCCAAGTGAGAGAAGAACAAGAGAATGCAAGGCCTAAGAGCTTGAACGATTTACAAAGGTGGAAGAAATTTAATTGCCTTGGAATACTTTGCAAGTTGTAAGGATAGGATTGGACATGAACTTTGACGAGGATGACAAACTTTAATTAAGAATGTATAATGGACCATGAAAATGTGTTACCTCAACTTATTTCAATAATATGATATTATGAGTACATGCGAATTACTATTTGTATACTGATGCTTATATTAGCCTAATGTGGCATATTATGGAATAGTATGAGATTGTGGATCATACATGTGCATGCATAGTGTCTTATGCATTGTGATTGTCCTTGTGGACTATTGAAAGGCCAAGTTGCCTAGGAGATTGAACACACCTTAGTGCGGGTGCGAATAGACAAGTGTAGGTCATTGGTTGACCTTGGGGGCGTCGGGGTGCGGGTTCCTCGCAATGGGAGGTTGGTAGCTCTCCTGCCCGTGGGGTAGACCGATGCAAACGCACCGACGATCCGGACCGAGACACTGTCCTATATCGTGATCTAGTGTAGAATGTCTGTACAATGCTATGATTGCGCATGAGAATATTATTGATAGCTCGGCTCTCAGAAATGAGTTACGTACATGTCTCCTGATCTTTCTCTCCGATTAGTTGAGTCTAGCTCCATGGAGTAGGAATTGAGAGAGCATGCATGTGAATCATGATATATATTGTCATCATTAATTCTTACTTTCTGCAACTATATTTACTTGCCATTATGATGATTATCTGCCTGGAACTGTTTATTTGCTTGCCGATGGAATTACTGCTTATTATTTGAATATGCTGTTTCTAAATTGCTATGTGGGCGCGTGGCGCCGTTATGTTTCTAGCATGCTATAATTGGTAATGATGTAGGATGTCTTACCTCTTTCTGTGTTCTGCTATTTGTTGTCTGTATTTATATTGCATCTACCGAAGACGACGGCAACGAGTTAGAAGCCCCTGACTTCCCTGGCTTCTGGCCCGAACGTGATTAGTACTTGCTGTTGACGATGGGGACGCGTATGCGAGGATTTCTGGGTGACGTGCGTCTGACCTTCCTCGGAGGGCCAGAGTGCTGGCACATCAACCTGAACTCTGACCGTTGCGTCTACTTGGGAGACGTGTCCATTGCTCTTGCCTGGAGACGACATGAGGCACCCGTGATCACCTGCCACGTCAGCCTACGTTTAGAGTTTTACTTGCCCATCCATGAGATGTGGGGCGACCGCTACTACACTCCATGGGAGGACTCCTTTGATTCCACCGCTCGGGCCCCGTCCCGTGCTTCTGTGGTTCCAATGGAGGTATCCTCGGATGAGGAGGATCCCGCTGAGGATCCTGACACGGTTCCTCCTCATTTGAGGGATTGATGTCACTGGTGGCTACTGATGGCTGCCAGTGTTTTTATTTTTGGGGGCCTGATGTATTACTTTTTGGTGGGCTGTATATTTTATATATGCATGATTTCCTTGGGGCGGGTATAGTTTTGCTTTTTGGTGATGGCCAGGCTTGTATCTACAAACATTTGTATTAAAATTATATATATATATATGTATGCTATTCAAGTGCAAATTCTGTGTACTGTTTCATTTGTTACTTTTATTCACATTCCGCATTATTGTTACTATAAACAAAAAGAAAAAAAAATCTATTGCCAATTTTGCTCACATGGTTAAACATCAACTAAATATAATGAACCGGGTCTTAATCGTTTGTTTATTTAAATTTCCGCATTTTATTTCATTTGACAATGTGACGTTCCCTCCCAAAAAGGGGCGTTACAGTGGTAGCTCCACTGGGGCCGTGGGATAGACCGATGCAAACACACCGGCGATCCGGACTGAGATACTGTCCTATATCGCGATCAACTATTGAGGTTCTATGTATAAGCCATATTGCGCAAATATTTTTATGATATTAGCACACTATTTTTTTAAGGCTAACGAGATACTGGCATTACTCCTTGATCATTCACTCCGAAAATGTTCATGTCTAGCTCCATGGAGTAGGAATTTTGATACCATTTGCATTGTGAACTGTCAGTCTCATAATTCATTGAGCATGAGCATTTATAATTGTGAAAAGTATCTGTTATTATTACTGCAATAATTATTCGAGTGCTTGGACTGTTGAATGTTGGAAATGTTAATGATGTCTGCCAGTTATTGATGATACTTACTTTTATTTATTGTTGTTATGCTCTTACTATTAATTTCGATTATTACTGTAATTGGATGTATGAACTGCGTTTATATGTGGGCGTCCAATGCCGTTTCGTTTTCTCGCTGCCATTTGGTATTATAAGCTGGGTGTCTCACCTCTTTCTTTATTTTTCGTATTTTTTGTATTTTGTTGGACTGTGTTTCTGAGAAGACGCTGGTGAGGAAGAGAAGGAAACAACTGAGTTTCTGAGTTTTTTGTCATATTACGACTAGAGCTGCCGAGGATGTCGTCACGCCCACACCGCTTTTTGGGGTACGTGAAGTTGACCTTTCATGGAGGACCCGACTACTGGCACTTACATGTGTAGATGGATCGATGCGTCTATCACGGGGAGTTGACGGTGTCTTTAGCCTGGGGTTGTTATGACCCTTCTATCTTTGATTTTTCTGCTTTTGTTATTTTAGAGTTTTACCTACCCGTAAGGGATATGTGGACTGATATGTTCTACACTCCATAAGAGGACTCTTTCCTTTCCACTACTCAGACTTCTGCCCAAAATTCGGTCACTCCGATGGTGATTTCGTTGGATGAAGAGGACCCTGAGGAGGACTCAGCTACGGTCCCTTCTCGTTAGTCTTAGGGGCTGATACTGTAGGTGGCTATTGATGGCTAACCGTTATCCTTTTGGGGAAGCCTGATGTTTTGCTAGTTCATGGGCGTAAATTTGTAACTATCTTGGGTGGGTAAAGCCTTTACCTTTTTGTATATTTTGTGATATAACTAAATGGTGATGCACATATATATATATATATATATATATATATATATATATATATATATATATATATATATATATTGTGAATGTATGGTTTTTAGTTTATGTTGACTTTATTGTATTTGTAATTATTCTTATTTCTATTATTACAAAAAAAAATGTAGCGCGCATTTTCGATGTTCAATTATTTCTCTATTGAGAATACAAATTATTTAATCTTGTATTAATAATGAATTGGGTCTTAATTAATTAATGTAACTATTATTTTCCGCATTTTGTAAATTTTAAATTCATAATGGTGTGGCGTTCCTTCTTCGCGGGTTGAGAAAAAGGGGCGTTATAGGTAAGGTTTTTGGGTAGTTTTGTAATTTCTGGAAAAAGTGCCTAATCTCAGATTGAGCTGAAACTTGTTCCCTTGTAGGAACATGGCATTTTAAGCAAGGCTTCAGTTTGAAGGGCACTCATTTTTAAGCCAAATTCCATCGCTTAGACCACTTTTTCAATTTTTGAAATATTTCCTTTCCTTGGTAATTTTCTAAAAAAATCATAGTTTTCATTCTGTGGTGGTCCCATATTTTTTAAAAATCATTTGATATGTTTTTTATTTTTTTCTAGTCATTTTTTCTAGTCATTTTTGTAGTGTAGATTTGCATGGTTTTTGAGATTTTGGCTTTCTGACACTTTTAGCCCTGATTGGTTGCATGACTAGGTCTGCCTCTGATAATTTGTTTGATTTTGATCCTGAAATTGATAGGACTTTGCATTCATTGATAAGAG
The DNA here is from genome assembly GCA_029884605.1 of Ormosia emarginata. Classification (NCBI taxonomy): domain Eukaryota; kingdom Viridiplantae; phylum Streptophyta; class Magnoliopsida; order Fabales; family Fabaceae; genus Ormosia; species Ormosia emarginata. Next base: position 6,139,142 of record JAQQTP010000037.1, read on the forward strand.
CTCGTAGGCTTAGTCATGTAATTGATTCTTCATTTCATTCTAATACTGCATCTATCACCGAATCTATCACTGCATCTGAGAATTTAAGTGATATTGAAACCATGGCTGATAACATGCATAATAGGACTCTTAAAGAGCTTGTTGCCCCTGATGTTGCTTATCAACCATTATGCATTCACTATCCAGAGATTGATGCTGACTTTGAGATAAAGTTTGGACTAATCCATTTGCTGCCTAAGTTTCATAGACTTGTAGTGAGGATCCTCATAAGCATCTCAAAGAATTCCATGTTGTGTGCTCAACCATGAGACCTCAAGGCATCCATGAAGAACACATCAAGCTGAGGGCATTTCCCTTTTCTCTTGCTAATGCAGCCAAGGACTGGCTTTACTATCTCTCACCTGGTTCCGAGACTTCCTGGAATGATATGAAGAGGCTGTTTCTAAAGAAATTTTTTCCTACTTCCAGAGCTGCTGCAATTAAAAAGGACATTTGTGGCATCATGCAAATTTCTGGTGAAACCTTGCATGAATACTGGGAGAGGTTCAAGAAGTTTTGTTCAAGTTACCCACATCACCAAATCAGTGATCAATTGTTGATCCAATACTTTTATGAGGGTCTGATGCCAATGGAGAGAAGCATGATTGATGTTGCCAGTGGAGGGGCTTTGGTGGCTAAGACCCCTGCTGTTGCTAGAGACTTAATAGAAAACATGACAGCCAATACTCAGCAGTTTGGAACTCAAATGATCACCTCAACTAGAGGAGTCAATAAGCTTCAAGTGTCTTATGTAGATCAACAGAGAATGGAACACAGATTGGATGAGTTAACATCTTTGGTGAGGCAGCAAGAGGTGGCACAGCAACCACCTATGCAAATGGTTATCACTGCTTGTGGAATTTGTTCTTGTCCATCCCATCCTGCTGATGCTTGTCCAACCCTTCAAGAAGACAATTCTGGTAACCAAGCATGTCATGTTGCTGCAGTAGGCATTTTTCCTGGTAGACCCCAATACCAGCAGCCCCAACAGCCAAGATATGATCCATTTTTGAGTACTTATAACCCTGGCTGGAGAGACCATCCCAACTTCAGATATAGGAATTCTGGGTAGCAGCAGCAGCCCCACCAGCAGCAGCAGTAACAACAGTTTAGATACCAAGCAGCAGACCTTAGCAACATATACCAACCACCTGCATTCCGACAAGCACAACCTGTGCTGCCACCCATGCAGCAGCCCCTCCAGCTACCTAGTCCAACAGCCATTCCAGCCGAGCCATCCTTGGAGGACTTGATGAAACAGATGGCCTCAACCAACATTCAATTTCAATAGAATGTCAATGCCACGATTCAGAATTTATAAACTCAGATTGGGCAGTTGGCAACCACTATGAGTGAGCTGACAAGTCAAGGGTTGAGCCAACTTCCTTCCCAAACAACTCCCAATCTGAATGTGAGTGCCATTATATTGAGGTCTGATAAGTCTGTACCAGCACCAACTGAACCTCAACCTGCAAGTAAGCAACAACTAGCAGAGAAAGCAGAGAAATCAGTTTCTGAGGATAAGAAGAAATTTGCAGTTGTTGATAAGTCGCAGCAGCCTACCATAGCCCTTCCCTTCCCACAGAGAACCCTTCAAACAAAAAAGATAGATGAGGATGAGAAGGATAGAGAGGCTAAAGGGCAATGAGAGAATCAATATGAGCCAAAATGTTTCAGCCCTCATTCAGTCTATGCCTCAGAAATGTAAGGATCCAGGGACTTTTACAATTCCATGTATTATAGGCAATTACAAATTTGAGTATGCCATGCTAGATTTAGGTGCTTCTATTAATGTAATGTCTATATCTATTTTTAATTCACTTGGACTTGGCCCTTTGCATTCTACAGGTGTTGTGATTCAGTTGGCTAACAAAGTACTGCGCAACTAGCTGGGTTGATTGAAGATGTATTGGTTAAGGTTGATTAACTGATTTTTCCTACAGATTTTTATATTCTAGAGATGGAAGGGGAGTCACCATCTAGCAACGCCCCACTCATTTTAGAGAGGCCATTCCTCAAAACAGCAAGGACTAAAATAGATGTGCATGCAGGAACTCTATCCATGGAGTTTGGAGACTCAATTGTTCAATTTAACATTTTTGATGCTATGAAGCATCCCATAGGGCATTCTATTTTTCATATTGATATACTTGCTAATTTAGTTGAGTGTAAGGAAACTGCTGATCAGTTGTGTGCTGAATTTCCTGACTTTATTGGTTTTAATAATTCTGTCCATTGCCACTCATGTACTGATTGTGATGGAGATATGATATGTGCTATTTGTGCTGAAATTTTTGCATTCTTGCGAGTTGATGATTTTGTTTAGCAAGAACTGATCATAATAGTTATATCAGCAATGTTCTTGATGCAATTGTAGACTCTGAAACACAAGGGGAGATGGCATTAAAGGCCATTGATGAATTTTCAGAGAAGGGAAAAGAGCACCAGATGGAGGTCATTACTATAGTGGATTCTGTTTTTAGGCCATGGTCCAACATAAACAAGAAAAATGAAGTTAATGAAATAAACACATTGCATTCTAGTGGTGAAGCCAAGAAAATTAAAGAAGGTCAATGGGATCCCAATGGATGCTCTCATGATGCTTCTAGCATAAGTTGGTCATTCCACTTCAACCAATGGGACCCTGCTGGAAGCCTTCCCACTTGATCAGGTTGTTTCTTTCTCCTTTCTCTTGTTTTGTTTGTCTTATATTTGTTGATGCTATTGCTAGTTTGCTACTGATTTTTGAGCTTTACATTGAAGACAATGCAAATTTTAAGTGTGAGGGAGAGATTTAACATGTTGTCTGCTATTTTTCTATTTTCTTTGTTTCTGTTTTGCTGTTTTTAATTTTTGTTTTCTATAAAAAAAAATTGATGATGTTCTGAGATTTGTGATGTTTATAAGTTTGAAGCAATTGAAATTTAAGGTCATTGCATGATGGAATAAATTTTCTTCCTTCTTGAAACTGATTTGCTTGGTAGTGGATGTTTGAATTGGTGGATTGAGTTTGATAGATGCATACCTTGTGAGATTTTGAGTCTATTGATGGATGGATTTAACATTGCACCATTCCCTTCTTTCTTATGTGATTTTCACTCATGTTAATATTCACTTTAGAACTTGTTTTGATTCTTTTTTAGGCTACATTTCACTTGTATGCATGAACATGATTGAGGCCTTTTTTCTTGTTTAGCTACTTTGGCTAAATAGCCAACCTTGCATCATTTCCCTTTGATTCCCCCCTTGAGCCTATTTACCTATTCTTTGTCTTAGCTCATTTTATGCCTTTGTGAAAAACCATAATTTTACCTTACCTTAGGGAATGGGAGAGCATTGGTTCATTTTCATTTGAGGAGCTCTTTTGCTTGTGGACAATTAATAGTTTAAGTGTGGGGGGATTATGCAAATTGATATGTAATATGCAAGGTGATTGAAAAAAAAATATAGAAATAAAAAAAATGAAAAAAAAATGAAATGAAAAATGAAAAGAAAAAGAATGAATGCAAGAAAGGTTGTGTTCTGAAAGCAAAAGGAAAGGAATATGTAAGAGAATGTGCATTACATGAATTTTGGGGGGAAAAATTTAATGCTTGTTACTTGTCATTTGAGTTCCTTCCCATTGCTCTTTTATTCTCTAGGGTGCTTAACTTGTCATATCCATATTGTTTCCTTCCCTTACCTTGGCCCTATTACAACCTTTAATAAAGTCATCTTAATTTTTGTGTGCATGTGTTTGGCAGTGGAGAAGTAGAAGATAAGCAAACTTATGGTAGTGCAATTTTCATGGGTTGAATTGAGTGAAATACTTACTTTGTAAACACTTGAGGGTTGAGAATGTATCTTGTGAGGGACTATCATTCTTGATTCATGCTTTTCAATTTGAAGCTACCTTGCTTGTTGGTTTGAGTTGTAAAGAAATGTTAGCTCATAAATGTTTTGATCCCTTGAACCTTTGATTGTTCTTCTTGCTTGTAAACTTTTGCATTCTTGAATGTCATTGGAATTTCAATTCTTTTTGTTGATCCCTTTTGCCCTTGTTTTGGTCTTTTGTGTTTTGCCCAAGTGTGCAAAAAGCTAAGTATGAGAGAATTTGATAATTGCATATTTGATTCATTAATAAACCATCATGTTTAGTCAATTGCACTCTTTATATTCTTAATTGATTGAGTTTGGACATTATTTGTGAGTTTGGGCTCAATTTGGGCCTAATTGAATTTTTCCAACATTATTGGGCTTTGACACTATTTCTGTATTTTGGACATAACTTGAGTTCTAGATATCTAATAATCATAAATTTTACCTTGTAGGAAAGCTAAGAGTAAGCTCGACAACTTTAATGAAGAGCTCGAAGTCTCATTTAGATGTCTAGTAGGCCTAGTTTTGCGTGGAAGTCAGAATACGAGTTTAGAGATCCTTTGATGTTGTTTTGGTCATAACTTGAGTTATAGACCTTCAAATTGCATGGGGTTTGGGCCCAAATGTTCATAACTGACCCAACTCTATAATTAATGGGTTTTTAATTATGTAAAGCGAAAATAGGGGTAGTTTAAGGGGTTGCAAGTCAGAAACCGAGGCACCCCTGATTTGTCATTTTTCTTTCTTCTCTCTAGAACTCTCTTCCTCTTCCTTCTCTCTAATTTTAGTTTTCTTCTTCCTTCTTTTAATTTTCTGAGTTCTCCCCTTCTCATAGAGGGGTAGAGCCTTTAGATCAATCTAAGAGATTGAACATGCATGGTTGTTAATCTTGAGATTTCATTTTTAATGTTTAAGTTCATCTATTAATCAAGTTTTTTTTCTTCTTCTTCTCTTTGTTAATTCTGGTTGCTTAATTAGAATTTTCATATGTAAATTGCTTAATTACCATGTGCAAAGAGATGAACTCATAAATTAAATAAGGAATTGAAGGTTTTTGATGAAATGTTTAACTTGGTTGGATCTTGACTTTTAAGTTAATTTCGATTTTGATGAGTGCTTAACTTGTCCAATCTTAATTAATTGAAATCCAGAAGCATTTCTAGTAGAAGATCCATGATCATTTAGAGGCTTCTTGATGTGGTCTAAGACCAAGGACTTGATTAATAATTGAATGGACCTTTAGTAATCAAGGATGGATTAAAATCAAGTTTGGACAATTTTCTTGGATTGGTTGCTTTCTTAATCTTGATTATTTCGAATTCTGTTTGCTTAATTCTGTTTCTTAATCTTGCCTACCCACCCATTTTAACTTAACTTAATGAAATTACGTTTTATAATCCTTGAGAGACGATTCAGTGTTGCTTCCTATGCTACAAGCCGTAGGCGTAACTTGGTTATAATTTTGGTGAGTTCGGCACTCGTCAAGGGTTTTGATGGAAGACCTTGTGTTTTGATCCAATTTTGATGAAATCAATTAGTGTTTTATGTTTCCCTCATGTTTATGAACTTGTTTAGGACTTAAAACCACCAAGAAACAGATTTGGAATGATTAAATTTCGTGTGAGGCACTAATGGAACAGTGCCACACTTCTGCAGAATTCTGCAGAAGCTACTGTCTCGGGGTCACACCTAGGCATAACAAATCCACGCCTAGGTGTGGGTGTTCAGGTTTTTCAGTCAGGTGAGACAGAGAGGGTCACACCTAGGCGTGAGTACTGTAACGCCCCTTTTTCTCCCTTCAGTCATAACGGGTGAGAAGAAGGAACGTCGCACTATAGTGAAACGACCCAAAAATGTCTACGGAAAATTTGAGCATTTTTTTTTCTTAACATAGTTCCGGTTAAAACTTCCATTGAATATACATATACACCTGTTTGTAAATATATCGCGTGATTGATTTAAAATTAAAATTTCCTCCTTCATATAAAACTTCTTATAAAAAACGTTAAAGAGAAATCAACAGGGAATGAAACATACAGCCATACACAATATGGATAATTACATGTTTTATATCAAAAGCACGAGCCTGTTAAATTTACATTTCCAAAAAAAAGATATACAAAAAGCAAAATGTGTACCTACCCCAAGAGATACAAATATATCTACCCACAATCCAGTAGTACGTCAGGCTCCCTCAAAATAAACGGATAGCCATCAGTAGCCATCGATTTGCAACCAACCCTAAGACTGCCTGGAATGAGAAGGAACCATAGATGGATCCTCCTCAGGGTTCTCATCGTCCGATGAGACATCCATCGGGACGACAGAACAGCGGGCAGGAGCCCGGGCAGTAGACAGGAAAGAGTCGTCACGTGGGGTATAGTACATATCTACCCACATATCTCTTACAGGCATATAAAATTCCAACCACACAATAGCATGAAAGTCAAAAATAGAAGCAGTATAGCGTCCCCATGCCAAAGACACCATCAATTCGCCGTGGTACACGCATCGGTCAGTCTGCACATTGATGTGCCAGCAATCCGGACCACCATGAAAGTTGATCCTCACGTAACCAAAAAATCCACGGGGGCGAAAAGACATCCTCAGCAACTTCGGTCTCAACCGAGATAAGGCCAGAAACCCTGAAACTCAGTAGTTTCCTTATCCTCCTCACGAACGTCTTCTAGAGAGCATACGATCCAATCCAAAATGTAAAATAAAGAAAAGTACCGAAAGAGGTGAGATTCCCAGCTTTCAGTACCAACAAGGCAGCAAGAAAATAAACGGCATTGAACGCCCACATAAGACACAGTTAACTCATACAGGTATGGTAATACATGAAAGCAATTAATGAGAGCAAAACAGCAAGGAACAGTAATTAACATCATCCATAGCCAACTAGCAACATTAGCATTACCAAGAATCAAATAAATATCACAGTCGTAATAGTAAACACATTATCCAATCATGAATGCTCAATGGACCATGTGACTGACAACTCACAATGCAACAAGGGTACCAAAGTTCCTACTCCATGGAGCTAGACATAAACATTTTCGGAGTGAATGATCAAGGAGTAATGCCAGTGTATCGTTAGCCTTAAAAATATAGTGTGCTCATCACATAAAAACATTTGCGCAAAATGGCTCACACATGGCACCTCGACAGTTGATCGCGACATAGGACAGCATCTCAGGCAAGATCGTCGGTGTGTTGCATTGGTCTATCCCACGGCCCCAGTGGAGCCACCACTGTCTATTGTGAGACACCCACACCCCGACGCCCCCAGGGTCAACAACATATGACACCTACGCTTAGTCTATTCGCACCCGCACATAGGTGTTATTCAAACTCCTAGGCAACATAGCCTTCTCAACAATGTCCCACGGACAATACGCATGCATGATGACTCAATGTCCAATCATGTACGTTCATCAATGATGCATTCAGTATAAGCCTTTCCTCAATGGCACATAAGCAATATTCAATGTCCAACATGACATATCAACAATACATTTATTCAAAACATTGCCTCAATGGCACTTCATCATCCTTATCTCATTGAGTACTACATCAATAATTCTCAGCATCAACATGCATTCCTCATTACATACATACCACAATTTCCATATCATGGGTCCAAGGATTCTATATTCAAAATCATTTCTTCCCTATTGGGGTGAATGCACATTTCTATCACAATTTAGTAAAGTAAAATCCTTGAATCCAGGGTTTTTAGGTTATGTTTGAGTTACAAAGGATAAAGAACCATAATCTCAATCATTTTCAGCTCAAAAATCTCATTTTTGGTCTTGGTAATCGATTACAGCACCCTTGTAATCGATTACCTGAGAAACAGAACCTCTGTAATCGATTACAATCTCATTGTAATCGATTACGTGATTCCCAGAATCACGTTTCGTAACTTCAAGGCACTGGTAATCGATTACACAATCGTGGTAATCGATTACCAATTGACGAACCTCCATAATCGATTACCCATAAGTTGTAATCGATTACGTGATTCCCAATGAGCACCATTTCGTGACATCAGAGGCTTGGTAATCGATTACACTCCTCTTGTAATCGATTACAAGCTAAACAAAATCTCTGTAATCGATTACACACCAGATGTAATCGACAGATTTTGAATCACGATTTTGTATCTTTATGAGCTTGGTAATCGATTACAAGCCCCGTGTAATCGATTACCACGCATAAACTTGCAGAAAAATAGAGTTCTCAGGTTCTCTAACTCAAACCAAACCATTTCACATCATATTTAATCAACAAGACACTCAAATACACCTTCAAATCATGCAAGAGACATCAATAAATCATACAAACCCAACAAAATACATTATCATCAAGAACAACATAAAAATGAGAGAACTTTATACATGGATTCAAAAATTAACAACAATACACATACAAGACATTCCCTTACTACCAAGATTGGTTGAAGAGGATCATCTCCCTCTTACCTATTTGGAAAACAACACAATGTGCTACTCCTTCTTGTCCTAGATTTTCGTTTTCCCCCCTTCAAGAAAACTCCAATGTGAGTGATCACCATAATGTTCACTCAAACCATGAAGAATAGGTTCTTGGTCACCAAGGTGGCCAAGAGAAAACGAAAATAGCAAGGAAATGGAAGAAAGTTGAAGACTTTACCTTAAAGCTCCAAGCTTTAGCTTTAATGGTGGAAGAGAAATGGAAGAAGAAGAAGAAGAGGAACCAAAGGATAACCACCAAGGAGAGTAGTCTTGGAATGCTGGAAGGAACAAGAAAATGTGATTTGTTTGGCAAATGAGGAAGTTGGTCTCCAATGTGAGGGTGTGTGTGTGTGTACAGTGGAGAGGAAGAAGAAGAGAGAAAAAGAGAAATGGGTATTTGAGTTTAGAGAAATGAGAGTGAAATATGAAGACAAGGAATGGGAAATATTTGGGCTTCCCCCTTGTGGCTTCTGCCATAGAAGAGTGGAAAAAGGGAGAGAGAAAAATGTGTTGCAAGGGAAATTGCTAGGAAGCTTCCCATAACAAGCTTGGATTAAATTTAATCTTTCTTTTGAAATTAAAACTAATAGATGTGATACAAAAATTAGATTTTGAATAATGTCATAATATTTTTAATACATGTTATTATTTATTGGACAATAGTTATAGTCGATAGAAGTCAGCATTACAAATCTGACAGATAAATTTCTCACAGTGTTCTACTATCTCATCTGTTAAGATTTCTCGAAAAATATGAAACCTTGCAAACTGTGTCCGGCCTCAGGTTTAATAAGATCCCCCGTCGACGTTTCCATAGTTCAAGGTTCTCGGAGAAAATGTCTCATTTCTCCGGTTCCGCTCAGTACACGTAAAACGAGAAATATATTAAAATATTCCGCGTTCTTATAAAATTTCAAGAAAATTCCAGAAAATCATAAATATTTTTAGAATGAATCCTGAGAGTAGAAAAGTAAATTTTGGGGTGTTACAAGTACTATGATTTTTCAGGATTGTATTCTTGAGGTTTTGTAATTCCTTAAGTGTTGGGATCATTCTTATATACTTTCCTAAGTGTGTTGAGACACAAATAGGGGTAATTCTTAGAGAGAATAATCATATGACATATATCTAAGAATGGTGAAACCTTAGGAAAATCTTTGAGTTAGAATGCCTTAGGGACAATCTAAATCTTTAATCAACATGAGGTTGACTTGGAAATCACTTGTGAAGTGATGACGAGAAGTTACAAGTAAGGAAATACTAGTTACATAGTTCTTGCTGTAACACCCTTGTGGGGATGTCACATTTATGATGCAATGAAAGAAAGACAAATAAAATATTACCCAAGTTGTAAAACATTTGTTACATTAATAATATGGGTTGTAAATTTTTTTCCTTTTTATATAGGATATTACTAAAAAAAATAACACGGAATATAAAATAAAACAAAATGTCATCACATATAATATATAAATGATTTTGTTTTAAGTAGTATAAATAATTTACAGCTATAAAATATTTAACAAAAACAGTAAAGAGTTAATATAATACATATGATGATCACATATTTTATGCATTAATAAACCCTCATTTTTAGTCATTTACACTCTCTATGTACTTAATTGATTAAGTCTAGTATGTTTTGTAAGTTTGGACTCAAATTGGACTTAATTGATTTTTTTCAGCACTATTTTGGTCTTACGTTGTTTCTGTATTTTGGCCATATCTTGAGTTCTAAATGTCTGATAATTATGAATTTTACCTTGTAGGAAAGATAAGAGAGAGCTCTACAACTTTGATGAAGAGCTCAAAGTCTCAATCAAACATCTAGTAGAGCTAATTGGGCTTGGAAGACAGAACACAAGTTTTGTGTTTGAAACCTGAACAGTGTATAGTAATCAGAGCATAACTCGGGCTACAAGAATTATCTTGGGCTGAAATTTGGACATTTGAAAGTTAAGACCCAGATCTAAAACTTTCATGTTGAACACAGAACTTGATTCGGGCTCCTTGATGGTGATATTGGGTCTGAAAGTCAAAACAGAGGTGCTGAAACTGGGCCTGAACAGTTTGTAGTAATTGGGTCATATCTTGGGTTGTAGGACGAATTTTTGGGTGATTCCAGAGCCATTGGAATTAGACAATTTCCTAGAACTTTCATGAAGACCACTTGGCTCGAAAATGACGAAATCAATGACTTAAGCAATGAATGATTTCGGAGACAAGAAATCTCAATGATTTTTCACTCTTATCCTCACCATTTGGCATTCTCCACTCATTCATCCACTCATCCCACCTACCCCTAATCAGCCCCTTTGTCATTTTGTATCCCTAATCCTCTATAAAAGGCACCATTGGCTGACCATATGGAGCACTAGGTGTTAGGCTTAGTTTTTACAAGTTAAGGTTATACTTGTTTATTGTTTTCCTTTGTTGTAATTTTCTCTTGTTCTAAATTGAAGCCATGTTCATCTTTCTCTTCTTCTCTCTTTCTTTCTTCTTATCTATTAGTAACTAAATCTTCATCTTGCTTGGGTGAAAGAGTAAAGCTCATGGTAATGAAATAAGGTTAGACTATTTTATTTCTTGTGCTTAAATGATATATTATTAAATGAACATTATATGTGTTGTATTTTGTTTCCAATCATTTTAGAAACCTTCTTTGTTAATAGAGATCTTGATTTATTGTAGATAATAGGATTGACACAGTGAATGCTTGAACTCATTTACAAATGTTGGTAGATAATTAAAGGAATCATAATATGATTACATATATAATTGAACTTTGAATATTATATTTTTCGATTGGAACCTCTGTTGTGTGTGGATTTTAATTGAGTTAAAAAGAGAAATAATCTTACCTTTAATTTATTACCAAGAGTGGATCTCCTAACCCAAGCAAGCCCTTAAATTCATTTGTGAACTCGTTTTATTACTTTTGGTGTTGTGACAAATCCTCTTCTTACCTCAATTAATTTTTCTTCATCAATTCCCTGTGGATCGACCTTGGACTCCCGAGAAATTTACTACTTGAGACAACCTACACTTGGGTTTGCATCCTTAAATCTTGTAGTCAAGTTTTTGGCTCCGTTGCCGGGGACTTGATTTGAAGTTTTGATTTATTGAGGTTCGTTTTCTTTAATAAAATTTATTCTCTCTTCTCCCTCACCGGAGCAAAAGATCGGCTTGCCGATCCTTCGGTTTCTTTACTAACTCTCTAACTTTCTAACTATCTAACTCTAACTTACTAACTTGCTAACATACTAACTTTCTAACTTGTATATTTATGTCATTTATTTTTATTTTTTAATTTTATTTATTTATTTTCACCATTTTTTTTCGTCGGTTGGGGTAACTCTCCCTTTTATTTTATGCACTAACTTAGTGGGGGAAACTCTCCTTTTACTTTTTCTGTTATTTATTTTTCGCAATCTAACTTAATGAAATAATATTTCTTCTTCTCTTCTCTCTCACCTAGCTCTGTGAGGCTCTGTCACTCTCCGTTTTCATATTTAAATTTAGTTTCTGCACTTTATTTTCTATATTTTAATTTCTGCATTTTATTTTTCATATTTTATTTTTTGCACTTTATTTTTTATTTTATTTTTATTTTTTATTTTTATTTTTTGGGTGGTTGGTTTATTACCCCACCTTTGTTATATATATATTTTTGGTGGTTGGTTTCTACCACACTATTTTTTTTTAATTTTTATTGGGTGGTTGGTTTATACCACTTCCTTGTTAATATTTAATGGTGGGTTACACCGCCAGCTTGTACATTATTTTTTTGTTTATTTATTTTTAGTTATTTATGTATTTATACTTAATTAGTATCATGATTTAAATTCTGGTCGTTTCGTTAAAATTAATTCTGGTACTTTATATATTGACTTGTTTGAATCACAATCACACACAATTGACACAATGGCTAACAATGAAAGTGTACATGATGAATCGGAAAATCAACCGTTGCGAACCATGCGTGAATATTTGCAACCACCTCGAAATTCTAGTCCATCATGTTTTATCTTTCCACTCAATGCCAATAATTTTAGATTCAAACTAGGTATGATTTATTTACTTCCTAATTTTCATGGTTTAGAATCTGAAAGTCCATATTTACATCTGAAAGAATTTGAGAAAGTATGTATTGCCTTCAATGATCAAAATTGCACTGAAGAGATTGTTAAGCTTAAATTGTTTCCTTTTTCTTTAAAAGATAAAGCAAAATCCTGGCTTAACACTTTGAAACCAAGATCAATTGGCACATAGCAAGAAATGCAAAGTGAGTTCTTAAAGAAATTTTTTCCAACACATAAAACTAATACTATGAAAAGACAAATCCAAAATTTTTCCCAAAATTCAAATGAAGCATATTTTCAATGTTGGGAACGATTTAAAGATTTATTAAATTCTTACCCACATCATGGTTTTGAAAAATGGCACACTATAAGCTTCTTTTATGAAGGTTTAACTCCTGAAACTAAACAATTTGTGGAAACAATGTGCAATGGTGAGTTTCTTGATAAAGAACTTGATGAAGCTTTAGACTATTTGAACCAGTTGGCTGAAAATTCTCAATCTTGGCATAGTACTAATATTTCTGAAAATTCAATTAGATCTAATCTTGCAAGTGCTGATAAAGGAAAATATCACCTTAGTCAAGAGGAAGATCTAAATGCTAGGTTTGCCAGTTTGGCTAGAAAGGTTGAAGCCATGGAATTAAGAAAAGCAAAAGAAATCAAATCTGTGCAAAATGAAGAAATTTGTGGCATTTGTGATGATTTAGGACACTCAACACATGAATGTCCTAAAATTCCTGTTTTTAAAGAAGTTGTACATGAGCAGGTAAATGCAATGAATAATTCTAACAAGCCATTTACTTCTTCTTTTTCAGATACATACAATCCGGGATGAAGAAATCACCCGAATTTCAGCTGGAGGAATAATAATCAGTCACAATTTGTGCAACCACCACCTCCTCAGGCACAATAAGACTCTCAAAATTCTCAAGGATATGCACCTTATGTCCCACCATATAGGAAAAACCTTGAAGAAACACTGCATGCATTCATAGAAAAACAAGAGGCCATTAATAAACAAAACAATCAAACCATAAATGACATAAAAGACACTCTTGCTAAACTTTCTTCTGCACTCACCATTCACGAGAAAGGAAAATTTCCTTCTCAACCTCAACCAAATCCCAAAGGTCAGTGTAGTCTAAATGAGGGGAGTTCAGAAAACCAACAAATGCACCAAGTCCAGTCAGTGATAACTCTTAGGAGTAGAAAGGTTGTTGAAAAACAAATCCCTGAATCTTGTGAGAAAGAAGATGAACCAATTCCCGAAGAAAATGAAGAAGTTGACCAAAAGGAGACCAAACTCTCGCCTTCACCCCCCATTTCCTCAAGCATTGAAAAATCCAAAGAAATTGGACCATAACACTAGAATTTTTGAAATTTTGAAACAAGTGAAGATCAATATTCCTCTGTTAGATGCTATCAAATAGATTCCTTCTTATGTCAAATATTTGAAGGACTTGTGCATTGTTAAAAAGAAATTAAATGTGAAAAAGAAAGTATTTTTGGCAGAACAGGTAAGCTCCATTCTTCAAAATAATAATGTGTTGAAATATAAAGACCCTGGTTGTCCTACAGTTTCATGCATTATTGGAGAACATAAAATTGAAAAAGCTTTACTTGATCTTGGCTCTAGTGTCAATTTGCTTCCATATTCAGTTTATTAGCAACTCAACTTAGGTGAGTTAAAACCAACTTCTGTAACTCATCTACTTGTAGATAGATCAATTAAAATTCCAAGAGGAATAGTGGAAGATATGTCGGTTCAAGTTGATAAATTCATATATCCTGTGGATTTCATTGTCTTGGATACTGAACCTCTGGTTGATAGTTGCAAGTCAATTCCTATTATTTTAGGCCGTCCATTTTTAGCAACATCTAATGCTTTGATAAATTGCAGAAATGGAGTGGTGAAGCTAACATTTGGAAACATGACACTGGATCTCAATGTTTTTAACATGTGCAAGCAACCACAGGAAGTCCTTGATGAAAATGAGGAAGTTGAAGGAATTGAAGCCATTATAGATGATCATCTTCAAAAAGGGAGTTCTTCTGACCCATTAGAAGTTTGTTTAATTAATTCATTTGATTTGCTTGATTGTACAGAGGAAATAGAATACAAAGGAAGAAAGTCAAAATTCGAAGAGCTAAAACCAATGAATGATAATGCTCATGAAGAAGTACCCACACCGGAACTAAAGCCATTACCTGCTGGGTTGAAGTACACATTTTTGGAAGAAAAGCAAAGCTTTCCTGTGGTAATTTCCTCGTCTCTTACTGAAGAACAAGAAGGAAAGATGTCACCTCAATGGACGCACCAAGATAGAAGAAAATTTCTGACAGAGGTGAAAATTTTTTATTGGGATAACCCATACTTGTTCAAATATTGTCTTGACTAAATTTTTCAGAGATGCGGGCTCGACAGTGAGGTAGGTAGTGTCATTAAATTTTGTCACTCGAAAGCATGTAGAGATCACTTTTCTTCAAAGAAAACAGCTGCGAAAATCTTACAGTGTGGATTTTATTGGCCCACTTTATTTAAGGACTGCAATACTTTTTGCAAAAGTTGTGAAAATTGTCAAAAGACAAATCCAATAAAATCTACAGTCAAGACAATTTTGAGAACATCTTTTGAAATTGGTCAAAAAGTTCTGCTTTATGATTCTCGCCTGCACCTATTCCCTGGAAAATTGAGATCTAGGTGGAGTGGTCCTTTTGTTGTCAAACACGTGCATCCTCATGGGGTCGTAGATATTGCGAATCCTAGGAATGGTAATGTGTTTAAAGTCAATGGACAAAGGCTCAAACCATTTCTGAAAAAACCAAGTTGATGAGTTCTTTGTGTTACCAGTTAAGTGGCGGATACGGTACTCCGTGACTCTCAAGTCGGTTTTTTTTAGTTTCCCAAAATAACTGAATCCTTCTTCTCCTTTAAAATGGATGTCATTCTTTCAAACCTGAGAAAACATTTTCCTTCTCTCCCTCAAAATGCTCTGAAAAAATCTACAAAGTTCGATGTGAAAGATTGAGACTGTTAATGTACAAAGGTATGCCAGAAGATGTACGCTGGATAATTGAAGCAAAGGTCTGACTAGAAGGTGAGTCTTCAATTTCCTTTGACTCATACATGCCAGGTCTTGGAAGAAGTTCGTATTCTAAAAGGAAAAGAGCAAAAAGGTT
This sequence comes from Ormosia emarginata, assembly GCA_029884605.1. NCBI lineage: Eukaryota > Viridiplantae > Streptophyta > Magnoliopsida > Fabales > Fabaceae > Ormosia > Ormosia emarginata. The sequence goes on from JAQQTP010000037.1 coordinate 6,154,800, forward strand.
ACAAGTCTGTTACAAATGTGGATGATGGAATTGTAACATGCAATGTCGTTCTTTGGGGATGGTTTCCGCAAATAGATTCTTCATTAAGAATGGACTGAGTAAGGAGTCATTAGATGATATCTTATTGACTCTTGAGACGCGTTCTTATGGATTGATGCAGCGTGAAATTCTTAATTTGTGGAATCTCTTCAAGGATGAAGAAAAACGCTACAGTCTTGGGAATCTGACTCTAAAAGACCCTATTTGCCAATTTATAAGAAAATTAGATGGGAAGCTTATCCTCGACTCATAGAAGGCATTTAAGCCGTCATTGGACGTTAAACCGAGAGGCAGATGTGAGCCATATCCACAACAATCTGTACATATCATCTTCTTCTTCTTCATGTAATCTTAAAAAAAAAGAAAAAAAAAAAAGGAAAAAAAAAAAGAAAAAAAATGTTTGAACAAGGGCAATCCGGAAGGAGTACCATGGCTTTAATTAGTTACGGAGCCCCAGCCTCTGGCTGACCCGTCATTGACTCGGGTGGACCTTTGCACGCTGGTCTTTAAAAAAAAAAAGTTCGTGAGTGTCTACTGCACTGGTGACACGCAGTATAAAGATATGCCACTACTGCACTCATGACGCGCAGTGTAAAGATACACCATGAAAGCTGTACATACAAGTATGTCATCAGTTGCTATTATATCTCTTTTATCTTTTTATGATTTTGCTTTATTTTGGTTTTGGACAGACGATCCTTTAGGTAGGGTCCTTCAGGGGTTTCTAGACTTCTTTACCCTGATGGTTTTCTTGAAGTCACAAAAAAAAAATTCATTTACCTTTGATCTTTGATCCTGACCCAGCAATAACTCAGATAGATTGGTCAGCAAGAGCCAGTAAGGGAAACAGGATGAAAAAGGAGCTAGATTTGACACTTCGTTTAAAGCTTTCCTTTACTTTGGATTTATCATACTTTGTTTTTGTTTAAATTTGTGTCAGTTTTCTCTAACAGGTAATATCTTATATCCTTTACTCATCTATATTTTAACATTGAGGACAATGTTGTGATCTAGTGGGGGGGAAGGATAGTTGACCCAAAAAAATTTTTTTTTTTGTTTTATTTGGGAAGTATGATATGATTGTCATAGACTTACTAAACCAATTAGTGATGGCAGAGTAAGGAGTAATTTTACTTCTTAGACACATCTTAATTGGTGGCAGAGTAAGGAGTTTTTTTTTAGATAGTAATTAATTAGTATTGATTTGTGGAAGTAACAAAGTTTTTGTCTTTTGATTTCCTTTGAAAGATTCAAGCGAATGCACTCTCACATCCTTGGAACAATTGAAATTCAGGAATTATAGCATGATTGAATAAATTATCTTCTTTCTTAAATTTCACATGCTTGGTTATAGATGTTAAATTGGTGGATAGAGAATGATAGAAATATGCCTTGTGAGATTTTGAGCCTATTGATGAATGGATTGAATATCTGTACCATTCTCTTCTTTCTTGTGCGATTTTCACTCATGGAATTGTTACTCTAGAACTTGCTTTGATTCTTTTTTAGGCTATATTTTCACATGCATACATTAATATGATTGAGGCATTTTGAAATAGCTACTTTGACCAAATAGCCATCCTTGTATATTTTCCATTGTGTAACCCCTTTGAACTTGTTTGACCATTCCTTGTTTTTAGCTCATCTCATCCTTCAAAAAAAAACAAAAAAAAAAACATGTTTTTACCCAACCTTAGGGAATAAGAGAGCATTGACCTTGTTCTTGAACAAGTGTGGGGGTGTGTGTGCAAAATGATCCAAAAAAAAATAATTTTGAACACCGTTGCAATCAAAGGATTATCAGAATAAAGGTGGATGCTTGGAAACAACAAGAAGAAAAGGAGAATGTTCAAGTCTAACAATGAATTCAATTCACCAATTTGGGATTGATCTTCAACAAAACATTAGTCAAATGTTGGTGATTGTCCTTTATGATGAATGTTCTCAAACATTTTCTCTACTCTAACTATACCATAATACTCTTTTATTCTCTTCAGTATTTATCTTTTCATATCCATATTATCCCTTCTCCTTTACCATGACCTCATTACAACCTTGAATAAAGTCCTCTTGATTTTTGTATGCATGTGTTTTGAGTAGCGGAGAAGTAGAAGATAAGCAAGCTTATGGTAGTGCAATTGTTCATGGGTTGAATAGAGTGAAATACTTACCTTTTAAACACTTGAGAGATTGAGAGTGAATTCTGTGAGGATCTATCATTCTTGATTCATTCTTTTCAACTAAAGTTTCCTTGCTTGTTGGTTTGAGATGTGAAGAAATGTTACCTCATTAATGCTTTGATCCCTTGAATTTCTTGTTGCTCTTCTTGCTTCATTAAGTCTTTTAGAGTTTTTAGCTTTTGAGTCTGTGTCATTTTTCTTTGTCTCCTAACTTTGGTCTTATGTGTTTTGCCCAGGAGTGCAAAAAGCTAAGTGTGGGGGAATTTGATGATCACATATTTTATACATTAATAAACTCTCATTTTTAGTCATTTACACTCTCTATGTACTTAATTGATTAAGTCTAGTTATGTTTTGTAAGTTTGGACTCAAATTGGACTTAATTGATTTTTTTCAGCACTATTTTGGTCTTATGCTGTTTCAGTATTTTGGCCATATCTTGAGTTTTAAATGTCTGATAATTATGAATTTTACCTTTTAGGAAAGATAAGAGAGAGCTCTACAACTTTGATGAAGAGCTCAAAGTCTCAATCAAACATCTAGTAGAGCAAATTGGGCTTGGAAGACAGAACACGAGTTTTGTGTCTGAAACATGAATAGTGTACAGTAATCAGAGCTAACTCCGGCTGCAAGAATTATCTTGGGCTGTAGGACGAATTTTTAGGTGATTCCAGAGCCATTGGAAAGCTTAGACAATTTCCTAGAACTTTCATACTCGAAAATGACGAAATCAATGACTTAAGCAATAAATGATTTCGGAGACAAGAAATCTCAATGATTTTTCACTCTTATCCTCACCATTTGGCATTCTCCACTCATTCATCCACTCATCCCACCTACCCCTAATCAGCCCCTTTGTCATTTTATATCCCTAATCCTCTATAAAAGGCACCATTGGCTGACCATTTGGAGCACTGGGTGTTAGGCTTAGTTTTTACAAGTTAAGGTTATGCTTGTTTATTGTTTTCCTTTGTTGTAATTTTCTCTTGTTCTAAATTGAAGTCATGTTCATCTTTCTCTTCTTCTCTCTTTCTTTCTTCTTATCTATGAGTAACTAAATCTTCATCTTGCTTGGGTGAAAGAGTGAAGCTCTTGGTAATGAAATAAGGTTAGATTATTTTATTTCTTGTGCTTAAATGATATATTATTAAATGAACATTATATGTGTTGTATTTTGTTTCCAATCTATTTAGAAACCTTCTTTGTTAATGGAGATCTTGATTTATTGTAGACAATAGGATTGGCACAGTGAATGCTTGAACTCATTTACAAATGTTGGTAGATAATTAAAGGAATCATAATATGATTACATATATAATTGAACTTTGAATGTTATATTTTTCGATTGGAACCTCCGTTGTGTGTGGATTTCAATTGAATTAAAAAGAGAAATAATCTTACCTTTAATTTATTACCAAGAGTGGATCTCTTAACCCAGGCAAGCCCTTAAATTCATTTGTGAACTTGTTTTATTACTTTTGGTGTTGTGACAAATCCTCTTCTTACCTCAATTAATTTTTCTTCATCAATTCCCTGTGGATCGACCTCGGACTCCCGAGAAATTTACTACTTGAGACAACCTACACTTGGGTTTGCATCCTTAAATCCCGCAGTCAACATAAAATCCAAAAAGTGCCCAAGTGCACATCCTAAATTCCTAACCCTCTGAAGGATCACTCTCAAATGACACTTCAGGTGATAGGTATCCAGGATGTCTCATAGCTCTACGGACAGGAGTCCGCGCTGTTGACACTATACTGATCTCACTGGGAATACGGAAAAGTCCTCCCCAGTGATGCCTTAAATCCAATGGCAGCTGCAGATGTAGATATAGAGTCGTGGTAAAAACAGGCCCAGTATCAAACTCTACTCGTAGAGACAAAGTCAGACATCCCACATAGACAACCGATCCTTAATCCTCGCGTAAACGCCAGGCCTCAAAGCCTCCATGAAACTCCAGACTCACGAACCCAAGAAATCCTGGCAACGCCATCCTCCAAATCAATCTAGCAGGTATGGGTGATCGGATGGTTCGTAGTCGTCGAACTGATCCTCTGCTTGCTGCTGTTCCTCCTCCTCAGGATATACAAATCAAGAGGCTGATCCTCTTCCTCAAACTCTTTACAACATAAATTAAAAATACAGAAGCAGTACATATAGAGAGGTGAGATAATCATACATCAATACCAGCATGACAAATAAGAAAATGCCAAATACAACAGGTATAACAAATAATCAAAGCATACCATATTACAATAAAGTATACCATAATCATCATAAATAATTATGCAATATAATACAGAAATTCAATATAACAGTATCACAGAAAATTTAATACAACAGTACAAAAATATCAAAGATAATGATGTTAAGATGCATGATACAAATACAAAACGACTCATTCCTACTCCATGGAGCTAGACACAGATATCTGAGAGAATGACCCGCAAAGATCTATTAGCACCTCAGGCTGCCCAACCAAGCTATTACACTGTCTAACGTTGTGTCTATAGCCCACTGTCCAACATCGTGTAGTAGTACACAGTCCAAACATTGTGTAACTACAGGCATTGTACTAAAATAGACTTTACAAGATCTTGATTAAGTATAGTGCGTGTCGAGATCACTAGTGTGTTGCCAGTTATCACGGCCCAGAGGAGCGACCAACTATCCACATGTAGAATACTCCGCACACTAATGCCTCCAAGTCTATACGAAGTAATGAATCACACTATGCTTATCACACCGACAACACGGTGTAATTCATCTCGTTAATCAAATCACCAATTATCAACCAAATTGGCACAACTCAATACATAAATAAAATCATAATTATCAAATTACCCTTAGTCTCAAAATATTCTCATATTTACTCAAATGCCCTCAATGGCAAAAATCTCAATTATGCAATACGTCCCACTTGACAGTACCGTATCTCAATATATCCGGGTCCACCACTTTGGCCCGACAGTAAAAACTTGTTGTTCCAATTAATCGCGTAGAAATTTTATTGCGTTTTTACAATTTCATCATTTTTACAAACGTTTTTAAATCGCGTAAATATATTTTGTTGTTTTTAAAATCGCGTAGTAGTTTTAAATCATTTTCTCAATTGCGTAAAATTTTTAAATTGTTTTTTTTACCAAAAAGCTTTAAAATCTCCATTTTAAAATTACGTAAGCTATTTTCAATACTTTAAAACTACGTAGAATAATTTTTCTTACGTTATAAAATATATTATGAAATGTTTTATTTTATTTGTCTGTTTTTAATAAATTTTGATAGCATTTTGTCTATAAAATCTATTAAAATTGTATTTTCAACATTTTTCCTCTAAAAATTCGTTTACTTAGTTTATTATTACTAAATCCACTTTAGTAATTATCTCTATGCTTTAAAATTCAATGGTAAGCATTTTTCAAAGGTTTGGATTTATTTTTCTTCTATATCATATTTCTAATAAAAATTGGTTTACTTCTTTAAACCTTGGAAATCCATTACAATTGCATTCTTTTTAGGTAAAACCTTAAGTTTACACTTAGAAAATAAATTTTTGATTGATCACTCATTTATAAGGCATGTTAGCCGAATTTCATAAAGTCTTGGCATTTGATCTTTGGATCATTTTTCTTCTTCTAAAACATTTTGAAATTCATTCATTTACCTAATTCCATTAAGTCCTTCCTTTTGAAAATAGTTGAGAACATTTTGGTTCTCTTTTCTTGGTTGAGGCCGTGAGCCTCTTCATGTGCTCTTTGGAACACTCATGCAAACCTTTACATGTTAATCACATCCTAAGTAATAATCATGCAATATTTCACACATGCAATATATTTTAAAGCTTATAGACATGTATACAAATAATATCAAACACAAATAAGAAAGCATTTAAACAATCAACACAAGTGAATCCTTATGGATTCTTCACACACATACAAGTTCATTTTCGCATCACCACACATGGTTGATGAAATTGAATCTCCCTCTTACCTTTAAGGAAGATAAAATCCACTTTCACTCCTTTCTATGGATTTCGTGATCTCCTCCAAAATCCCTAAAAGACCTTAAACAAAATTTTAAAGAGTTATAACTATAAGAGAAAATCATAAACCATGGATCAATCATGGCTTAGGACCTTGAAAAAGAGATTAGAAATGAAAAATAAGGATTTTCACCTTCTAGAAAAAATCTCCAAAGTGATTTTCCAAGCTTTAGATGATGGATTTAGGAAGAACTCTCAACTAGAGATGTTCTTAGAATAGTGTTTAGGTTTAGAAAAGTAGGTTAGAAGAAATTTTGGATGGATGGATGGTGAAGAAGAGTACTTGGCCGAATGGCCTCTTCAAAGTGCATCAATGGTGGTTTGTGTTTTTGGAAGAGAGAGAAGAGTGAAAGTGTGATAGCAAGGATGAAATTGAAGTGAAAATGCTCTCCAAACTCAAGCTTGGCCGTGGAGCTCAAAGGAGTGGAGATAGCCACTTTGTTTGACTCTCCAAGACTCCATCCAAGCCTTAGACTTCATCAAGGGTCAAGATTAAAACTTGATCACCAAGCTTGTCATCCATTGGCTAATCCAAGCCTTGTCATAAGCCTTGTCATTTGTTCTTGAAGATTCCACCCTAATAGTGATTAATTAAGCTACCAATCCCATTGAGCTTTTAAGCACTCTTAACTTAACTTAATTAAGTTAATTAGTTACATTACTAATTAATTAACATTCTACTAATCTAAGCTTCAAGAACCATTGATGATATCAAGAGTTGATATTAGATAGTGATATGATCAAATCTAAACCATTAGATCTTATTTCCATGAAATTCTAACCACTAGATTCATCTTCAAAGATAAAGGGTCAAGATCTTCCCAATATTCTTTACATCCAATGGTTACATATGCTTCTAACCATTTTTGTAAGACCAATCTCCACCATCCAATCGATCAATGGTGGATATCCAAAGCCTTCTTTAAGAAGCTTATCATGACAACCATAGATTAAATCAACGGTTGATATTCAATCTTAAACCTTCTCATCCCACGGTGTAGATTAAGTCAAGCCCACATCGTTGACTTAATTCCTATTGGCTTAAAACAATTCAAGCCATTATCGTTGACTACTTTCTCTAGACGTGGGTCCCGCAACCAATTGTGGGTCCTACAAACCAAAAGTGGATCCCACAAACATTTTCGGGTCCACTGTCGTTTATTTGTACTGAATAATAAAATAATATTATAATAATATAAAATTATTTTATTGCATAGTTAAATCCTAAAAATTAAAAGATTAACAACCATATCATTCAGAATTGGGTTTAGTAAGCTCCCCTAGCTCCGAATAATTAAAATAAGATTTCCCCTGCTTGAAAATTATTATTTTCCTGACCCAGAGCAAATCACACAAAACACTCATATATGAACTCAAAACAGTCAAATAAATTTTATATCATACAGAAAAATAAAAAACAGCACAATCAAGACATAACGGTCATTTATCCTAAAGTTGGGGTGTTACACTTGCTACCTTGTGGGATAGGTGATGTTAGGACCTATATGTATTAGTATTGGATAGTCACTTGGTTATAGGAATCTTGTGATATGTCTTAATTGTGAAATGAGATAGTTCTTGATATTTGGTTTTCAAACTTGGTACTTGTTAGTTTCCTATGTATTGTAACTTAACATGGTGTGCACAACCATATGGCTAGAGCACAAGGTGTTGATCTCGATTCTCGTAGCAAGTATGCTATTGTGGTCAGGGTTACTGGTATGTGGGTGATAATAGTACTCTTACATTGGTGAGGGGAAGGTGTTTACCTATTACCAAGTGGGTTTAGGCTTTTTGGCTTACCCTACTTTGTATATACAAGAGACAGAGGTTTTTGGGAAATTAAGCAAGTAGCTTATGATTTCAAATTTTAAAACCTGCATTTACATTACATAATCATTATATTAGTACTTTGTTTGAGCATAATCATACCTTATCACATAAAGTATTGCATGATTGACAATTGTATGGGCAGTTGTCATTACTTAATCGATTGTGTGGTTGGTTATTCGTTTGATAGTATCTTAGGATTGTATGGGCGATCTTTTGATGTTATTGATTTTTAGATATTATATTATATAGAATATTAATGTGTTCAAGTCATTATTTGTTGTAAATGATTAACTGCTGGTCTTGGTATGAGAATATTGAGAAATTGTGATTTCTCACCCCTATGTACTCTATGTAATTCTAGGTGAAGACCCTACAAAAGGAAAGGGCAAGGAAAAGAAGAAACAGAAGACTTAGTCTAGCAGTTTTACTTCTTGTTGAACCAGTTTGTATATTAGTATCTTTCTGGTTGTATGTAAAAGTTTATGTATACAATATGACTTGTTAGCCAGTGATGTATGTATATATGATCTTTTTATCATTCGAGGCTTTCTATAATAACTATAGAAGTTATTATGGATTTTATTTATATGCATTCTTAGAAGTGACATGTTTAATGTGATTTATCTTGAAATATTTTGTGCTTATTTTATGAAAAATTGTATTAGGGTGTTACACTCAAGGAATCACCCAAGATTTTTCACTAAAACTTCAAGCTTGAACAGGTGCTTGTTATCTTTACAAAATAGAGCACTCAACAACACCTTGGGATACTTCACCCTTTGTGCTTGAGCCTCAACTTCAAGAGATTCCTCACGCTTACAATTTTGAGGGATACCTCACCCTCTTTATAAGATAAACAGAGTATGAATAAAATGAAACTCTCTCAAGAGTAGGTAATACAAATTGAAGCTTGATGGGTATGTCGATTCACACTTTGAAACTCAAAATAGAGGATTTAATGAAATGGTTATGAAAGCTCTTATTAATGCTCAACAAAGATTTTCAGATTGATTTCCTAACCCTCATTAATGCCCAATAATTTGTATTTATAGCCCAAAGCAATAACGAGCCATTGGAGGTGGTTAGGAACATTAAATGCCATCAACTAGTCGTTTATTTCTGTTTCTGGTATATGCACGAATAACAACTTTGTTATTCAAATAAAGCTGCAAATAACACGTATACAATTTGTCTCTGAAAAGCATTATTCAAATAACATAAGTGTTATTTGAATAAACCATTTAAAACTAGTTTATGGAAAAACACGTTATTCGAATAACAAATATATTATTCGAATAAACCATTTGAAAGCTTAAGCATCAATGCATATTTTAAACCTTTAACTAGATGAAATTTTTGGCGTCTCTGACTTTGGTTATTCGAATAAGGGATCCTTATTTGTAACACCCTAACTATATATATTGTAATGTATTGTTAATATACTCAAGTAAATAGAATTAAGCTTGTTACTTCTATACTTAAAACTTAAACACAACCTGTATATTAACTATCAACAATTAGATATATAGAGCCTTTAACATCAGAGTAGAGAGAATAAGACATTTTACACAATTTGGAAACTTGCTTTTTACTACGAATTTACAACATATATGTCTAAGATATACTGAACACACAATGGGGCCATATTGGCACTTATACAAACTATAAGAACTACATATAACAATAATATATATAAAGGAAATGCTATAAGTCTTCAGTGCTTTGACTTGCTCCTGCTTTGGTCCTCCACTGGATTTACCATGGAAATAGAAAATTTGGGTGACAATTTACAAATTCTCAATAGTACATTTTCAAAATATGTCATCACAATAAATCCAGTTGCTTTGGAGAAAAACAAGTTACACACAAATATATGTGGAAAAGTGACATAAGCCAAAACTCAGTCATTTCCCTTCTTGAGGCAAACAATTCATTTAATTATAAAAGCAATGTAAACTTCACATTATAACCAACATTAGTAAACTTACTTGCTCATAAAGCAATTTATATATATATATATATATAACACATTTCATCATTCTAGTGGTAACAAGACCATTATCATCAGTCTTCATCACTTTTAGAAAAATAAGACAATTGTCCATAGAATTGTCATTTTATACATTGCATTATGAATTATGATTATGCCAAATAAATGCCCTAAAGTATGCTTATGTAATGTTTTTAAAAGATTTTTTTTTTGAAAAACACATGTTATTTGTGTATTTCCAAGGATCCCTTTCTTCTAGGAAGACCTTTGTTCCAAGAAGTCCTTCCATGAAGACCTTTGTTCCAGGAAATTCTTTTCATCCTTATATATCCTCAGGTAGGAAGAGGTATGAAAACATTTGTTTCTTGACCTCCTTGCACTACCTTGGTATGAGTGGTCAATCTTGACCCATAATAGTGAGGTTACCGTTTACCTTTCCACCATACTGGGTATAAGAACCCACAACCTTGACACTAGGAGTCCCTTTTGCTCAAGCCATAGGGTCATTCATACAAGGAAATGTCAAATAACAAGTTTGAAAACAAAACATGCAAAAATATTTTAAAATCTTTCCTTCATTCACTTTTCATATAACCTTACTTTTCTTTGCATAATATAGAGGCATAACCTTAGTCATCAAGCTTTTCATTCATATAGTTCATTGTATATATAATTATTCAATCCTTTCACTTTTATTCAAGTAGAGCTTATTTGAACATTTGGCCAAGAAAGCCAAATCCTTGGAGTTGGAATAATCACCTTATAGCATCCAATTTTAAGTGCTTGAATGATGCTTGAATTTATTGGTTTTGGCCATGTACATAAGAGAGTTGGTTTATGCTTAATTTGATGATAAATTGATGTTTGATTATATTTGAAATGGTTCACTTATGTGAATTTGTGGAATGTGATGAAAGAAACAAAATTGTACATTTAATGAGAATTTATGGTATACAATTAGAATTTAAGAGATTTCAGTCATGTACCACGTACCTGGAGATAATAATCAATGTTAGAAGAGATTGTTGATTATCCTTGTACCAGAAGGATACATTGTTAACTATCCATGCACGTGATAGAAATTATATTGACTATCCATGTACCAAATGGATATTATATTGATCATCCTTGAACCTGAAGGATATATTGTTGATTATCTATGTATGAGATGGATATTATATTAATTATCTTTGTATCTGAAAGATATATTGTTGATTATCCATGTACTTGATAGAAATTGTATTGACTATCCATGATCCAGATGGATAATATATTTATTATTGTAACACTCACCATAGGGTAACACATTTTAGTGTTATTATTATCGAATTACCCCAAGTTATCAAATAATATTTAAAGTAATAGTACGAGTTATAAAATTTCTTGATATTGATAAGATAAACTTAGCAGAATATAAAAATACTAAATAGTATCACAAATAATTTACATCATATACATAATCGTAGAACTGATATACTTAAATATATACAGATAGAGTTCTCAAAAGTAATTAAACATTACCATACTATCACACTGGCCCAAGTACACGTCTATGGAGCAGAACCCTCAGACGGATCCTCCTCAGACTCCTTAGAAGATAAGAATCTTGCATGACACGTAGTCCTATGGACAGGTGTCCGAGCAGATGACACAATGCTAATCTCACTAGGAGTATGGTAATAAACACCCCAATACTGCCTAATGGATAATGGAAACTCTAAGTGTATGTAAATATTGACATTGAAGTAAGGGTTCCCATGATACACCCTACTTAGGGAAATAGTTAGATCTCCCATGTAGACAACACGCCCTCTATCTAAGTGAACACGCCAAGCCTCCGAACCTCCTCGGAATTGTAGCCTGGCGTAGTCATCGACTCAGAAATCAGCTTCCTCCGCTGGAATCTGCTCCTCACCTTCTTGCTTAAACCCTTGCTCACCGTCTTTACCAATTACAATTACAATACAAGAACAACATACAAAGAGGTGAGATTACTAACACCAATACCAACATGGCAGTAAAGAGATAGGAATGACAGTAACGTCATACAAATATAACAAACAATAATTATAATCATGCCCTCTACATTATCCAATTTTTGACAAATAAAATATCACACAGATATAGATGTACAAATTATGCATATGCGCACAGACTCAATTTCCTACTCCATGGAGCTAACTCAAGTCGGAGAGATTGATCTAGAAGATCTATTGGTACCACAATTGCGTCAGACCAAGTGCCACAACTTTCTTCAGTTTTGCACATCTAGCATTATACACGTCAGTCTACGTCAGATCTTGATTAAGAATAGTGTCTTGATCCGGATCGTCGATGTATTGCATCGGTCTGATCCATGGTACAATAGAGCTACCAACTGCCCATTGTGGAAAACCCGTACCCCAACGCCCCTAAGGTCAACAAGTGACCTACACTACGTATATCACACCACACAAAGTTGTAATTCTCTCCTAGGTCATTGGCCTCAACATAGCCTATCAGACTTTTTCAATGCATGTTCAACGCATACAAGCCAATCATAGGCTAAAGTCACATTTCACATATATAGGTGGCCTAATAGTAATTCTACTATATTTTCAATCGCATAATTATTTTACTACATTTTCACAATCGCGCAACATTTTTTGTCACGTTTTCAAATCACATATTGATTTTTCAACATTTTCTCAATCGTGTAAAAATATTCAAACGTTTTCCGAATCGCGTAGCGATTTTTCAATGTTTTTCAAATCACGTAGCTAAAAGTCACATTTTTAAGTAGTGAAACACATTTTTCATCATTTTTCAATTGCGTAAAATATTTCTCAAAATTTTGAACATCATTATAGCCTTTCTAAAAATTAATATGACTCCCAACTTCATTTTTCCATATTTTCTCACTTAAGAAATCCTTTCCACAATATTTTCCACAAAATCACCTTTTCATTAAATTAAATTAAAGTTTCTAGCTTAAAATTTCCTAACGTGCACCAAAACCCAAAGAGTAAGCTATACGTTAGTAAATTTCAAGTCACCAATTTATTTCTCATTATAACATGATTAATTCTAAAAGATTTGTTTACTGTATAAATATTTTGAAGTTTAAATACTTTCAACCTCATTTTTCTTTTATAAAACGAAATCTCCCTTTTTCAAATAATAATTGTTTTGTTTCTATTTTTATTTCTTATGTTCTTGTATTAATTTCCTTGCATTTAATCAACTAAGTTACCATTTATAAATCATATTTTTACACAACAAATCCATTTTTAGCCTTCATGGTCGTGAGGTACATGGTCATTGGAACTAAAATACTTATTCATTTCTTCGCTTCTTACTCATCTCATTTTATTGTTCAGAAAAACATTTGACTTGAAATAACCATTTTTAATATATAGAGGCCGTGATCCCCCTAGGCCATTGGAACCCAAAATAATTTTCCTTTCCAACATATATCATGACATATAATCATATATCATACTATAACATACATCAAGCATATCATTAAAGCAATAAACCCATATAAACCATAAATAAATAAATTGAAAGCATATAAACACATATAAATAATTTACACAACCATGGATATGAATCCTTAATTGGATTCACCACCCATCACATACAAATTCATCTATCACCACTATACTTAGTTGGTGAGATAGATGTCCCTCTTACCTTGTGGTGAAACCTCCAAAGCTCCTTGCTTTGCTTCTTGTACTAGTCCTTCACCACTAAGAGCTTCTTGAACATAAAACAAAGACAAGTTTATTAGCATCTAAAGCTTGAACAAGAAAGATCATGGATCAAAACATGGCCTAGAACATGAAGATGAAATAAATTGTGAAGTTTCCATAAACTCCACCTTAACACCCTAGAACTTGAGTCTTGGAAAACTCCTTGAAGATAAATGATCTTGGTCAAGACTTCAACTACAAAATGTCTTGTATTTAGGTAAGGATTCAAGAAATAAGGTTAGTTAAAATTATTGGAGAGCGAATGTGTGATTTAGGCCTCTTGGCCATAGGGTTTAGGGAAGAAAAGAAAGAGAAGTTTTGTGAGTTTTGGTGATAGATTTCTCTTGAGTGAAAAATGAAGATGAGTGATAGAAATGAATTAAAAATCTTCCTATAGCTTCCTAAGCCTTAAAACCGTGAGCTTTCCCTCCCCCCCTTTGAACACTAAAGGAGTGTCTAAATTCATCTAGCCATTTTTTGAGACTTCAATAGCCATAGATTGAATCAATGGTTGATCTTTATGGAGGCTTCCCAGTGATAGGTTTGAATTTGAACCATTGGATCCCTCCTCCATGAAGCCTTAACCATGAGATTCATCTTCAAAATGGAGGGTCAAGAGCTTCTCTTCCATTCTTGTCATCCAAGGGTCACAAAAAGTCCTAGCCATTTTATGAGACTAATCTCTACCATAGATTAAATCAATGGTAGATATCCAAAGCCTTCACCTCTAAGCTTACTTCCTATTAGTTAGAAGAAGTCATAGCCACTAAGTTGGACTAGTACTTTGCTTAGTCTTGAAGTTTTCTTCCTATTGGTGCACAGTAGATATTTTCTAGACAATGACTATAGAAATTATTACTCCATGAACAGAACATTACTGTTCACAAGTCAGTAATTATTTGTCCACTGTAAAATAAAAATATAGTATATTTTATTTCACAGATAATTTCTAAAGATTAAAAGATTATGTCACGTATTTCTCGGAATTGGGTTTACTAAGATCCCTCGGCTCTGAATAAATACGTAAAGATTTTTCTCGGTCCGAAAATTATTATTTTCCTGACTTAGAGCAAATCACACAAAATGATTAAATAAAGTCACGAAACAGTAAAATTAATCTTACAATATACAGAAATCACAAAATCGTAAAATTTTGTCATTATTGTCAAATAACAATTTTTAGGGTGTTACAACTCTCCCCCTTTCGTCCTCGAAACTTAAACACATACTCAAAACAAATACGAATATTGTTCTTTTATCTTATCCTCCAACTCCCATGTTGCTTCTCCACTTACAACACTCCAGACTACTTTGACCAATGAAATTTCTTTACCTCAGAGTTGCTTTATCCTCATATCCTCAATCTTGACTGGAAATGTTTCATAGGTTAAATTCTCCTTCAGTTGTACTATGTCTGGTTAGATAACATGAGTGGGATCAGGAATATACTTCCATAGTTGCGATACATGAAATACATTGTGAAGATTCGATAGAAAAGGCGGTAACGTAATTTGATAAGCTATCGGACCTATCCGACGAAGAATCTGATATGGCCCGATAAACTTTGGAGTGAGCTTTCTTGACTTAATCACTCGTCCGATTCCAGTCGTAGGTGTCACTCGCAAAAATACATGGTCACCTTCAAACTCCAACGGTCTCCTCCTTTTATCAGCATAGTTTTTTCACCGAGTCTGAGTTATCCTCATCTTATCTTGAATCATCTTCACTTTTTCTATAGTCTATTGTACCAATTCGAGTCCTAAAATAGCATTTTCACCGTCCTGATACCAGCACAACAGTGTTTTGCATCATCTCCCATACAATGCCTCATAGAGTGCTATCCCTATGCTCGAATGAAAACTATTGTTGTAGATAAATTCTATCAAAGGTAAGAACTTATCCCAACATCTAGTTTGTTCTAGCACACAAGTCCTTAATAAATCTTCTAATAACTGAATCGTTCTCTCTGACTGACCATCTGTTTATGGGTGGTAAGCAGAACTTAAAAGTAGCTTTGTTCCCATTGCACCTTGTAGAATGTGCCAAAATCTCGATATGAATCTCGGATCTCGATACAAAATAATACTTGAAGGTACACCATGAAGTCTAATGATTTCACCAATGTACACTTGGGTCAACCTCTTCATTGAGTACTTAATGTTGATTGGCAAGAAGTGCACCGATTTCATAAGCCGATCAATAACTACCCATATAGAATCATGACCTTTTCGAGTCTTTGGTAGTCCAGTCACAAAGTCCATTGCTATATCATCCCATTTCCATTCAGGAATAAACAAAGATTGCAACATTCCAGAAAGTCTTTGATGTTCAACCATATCCTTCTGACAAACTAAGCAGGATGATACATATTCAGCAACATCTTTCTTCATTCCTTGCCACTAATACAACTGCTTCAAATCTTGATACATTTTTGTGGCTCCGGGATGCATACTCAACTTACTCCTATGAGCTTTATCCAAAATTAATCTCCTAAGTCCTTGATCATTGGGCACACAAATCCTTCCTTTGAATTTCAAAATTCCATTAGTTCCTTCTTTGAATTCCAACACTGCACCTTGGTTCCTTGCTTCCTTCGCTTCTTGCAAGTATTGGTCATCGTTTTGTCCCTCTCGGATTTTATCTATTAAACTATTTGAGATAGTGATCATGTTCAAACACATCTTTCCCGGCATCAACTTCACAGATAACTGCATATCCTGAAATTCTTCTATCAATTCCTTCTCCCTGATCATCGTAACGCCCATAACGCATCTGAAATATTGTCTTGGGGATATCTTCCACCTTCACACAAATCTGGTGATATCTAGAACGTAAATCAATTTTGGAAAATATCGCGGCTCCCCGCAGTTGATCCATCAAATCATCTATCCTTTGAAGTGGATATTTATTCTTAATCGTAATTTTGTTCAACTGCCAGTAGTCTACACATAGACGAGAAGTCCCATCCTTCTTTTTGGCTAACAACACTGGAGCTCCCCATGGTGATACACTAGGTCTCACGAATTGTTTCTCTAAGAATTCCTCTAGTTGTTTCTTAAGCTCTGCCAATTCCGATGGCAACATCCTGTAAGGCGCCATAGATATAGGTCCAGCTCCTAGTACCAGATCACTAGCAAACTCTACCTCTCTTGTTGGTGGTAGTCCAAGTATATCTTCAGGAAAGACTTCAGGAAATTCGTTGACTACAAAAATATCTTTCATAGCATCTTTGCTTTGTACTTCCAAAAAAGATAGCAATAAGTATCCTTGAGCTCCTTCCTTCAAACAAACTTCTACTTGAATAGCCGTTAGGAATCTAGAATCCTTAGTCTCTGGAAAAACTAATGTCTTATTAGAACAATCTATCAAGATATGATTAGAAGATAACCAATCCATTCCTAAGATTACATTAATCTTGGAAAGAGGCAAACATATCAAGTCAACATGAAAGATTATATCCCTAACACAAACAGGACAATTCAAGCATACTTTTGCAGTAATCACAGGCTTATCAGTAGGAGTAGCAACACTCAAGTCATAAGGCAATGCAGTCACAAATAATCCTAAACATTCCACACAATCATGGGCAATAAAAGAGTGGGTTGCTCCTGAATCATATAATACGGTTAAAGGATTACCTTTAATGGCATACTCCTCCATAATTAAATCCTCTGACTTTGTGGTTTCCTCCCCGCTCATAGTATACACACGACCACCCGCCTGTGGTCTGGCAGTACAGATGTTTCCCACAGAGGGTTTTGCCTTCAGTTGATTACAGTCCTTTGAGAAATGTCTAGGCTTCCCATATCTGAAGCATATGATTCCTTTGTGTGGGCAGTCCTTACTCAAGTGGTCCTTTCCAAACTTAAAACATTTGGATGTAGAAGTTCCAGCTTGACCAAACTTGTTTCCACCAGAAGCTCCTCCAAAGGATTGCTGTCGAGTCTGACCTCTTGATGGTCTAGCATATGGTTTCTATTGATAACAGTTGCCACTGCTACCCTTTCCTCTTTGGAACCAAGTAAGTCCAAATTTTCGGTTCCTCATATCAAGGTGATGATCTATCTCCTCAACTTTATGACATTTATCTAACAGCACTGGGAACTGATCGATTCCCATGGTTACCACTGCCCGCTTGATGTCGTGTCTCAGCCCCTCTTCAAACTTCCTACACTTCCATTCTTCATCTGGTTGTATTTGAAAACATCTCGAAAACTTAGACAAGCTTTCAAACTTCGCAGCATATTCACTTACTAACATCACCCCTTATCGCAGACCAAGGAATTCCATCTCCTTAGCATGTCTAACACTAGCTGGGAAATACTTTCCCAAAAATCTTTGTTTGAAGAGTTCCCAAGTTACAACTCTCCCTTTTGCTTGTATTAACCTTCGGGCTCTTGCCTACCAATCTTCACCATCACCAACCAGCACAAAGGTCGTATACATGACCTTCATCTCATCAGTGCAACCCATACCATCGAATATTTTCTCTAGCTTTTTGATCCAAAGATTGGCTTTCTCTGGGTCAAATTCTTCGTTGAACTGTAGCGGATTATTTCTATGAAACTTTGACAAATTCTGAGTTTCTTCATTTGCCCTTTGATTTTGTTGTACGATGACATCTACCATTCTTTGCATTGCTGCTACAGCTGCAACCATGCCTTGATTGTCATCTTCAACATTCATACGTCCAGCTCTAGTATTCATACGTCCACTTCATTGTCCAACCATCGTAATTCTTAGAAATCAAACTAAACAATACAAGACAAGAGTCAAGTATAATCATTTCAAACAATATTGTTCCCTTTCGGAAACCAAACATAGAGAATCACACAACACAAACAAGACAAACCTAACCAAAAATCCAAAAGACTCTAACTTGGGCTCTGATACCAACTAATGTAACACCCACCATAGGGTATCACATTTTAATATTATTATTACCGAATAACCCAAGTTATAAAATAATATTTAATATAATAGTACGAGTTATAAAATTTCTTGATATTGATAAAATAAACTTAGCAGAATATAAAAATACTAAACAGTATCACAAATAATTTACATCATATACATAATCTCAGTACTGACATAATTAAATATATACAAACAGAGTTCTCAAAAGTAATTAAACATTACTATACTATCACACTGGCCCAAGTACACGTCAATGGAGCAGAACCCTCAGACGGATCCTCCTCAGACTCCTCAGAAGATAAGAATCCTGCATGATGCGTAATCCTATGAATAGGTGTCCGAGTAGACGACACAATGTTAATCTTACTAGGAGTATGGTAATAAGCACCCCAATACTGCCTAATGGATAACAGAAACTCTAAGTGTACGTAATTATTGACATTGAAGTAAGGGTTCCCATGATACACCCTACTTAGGGAAACAATCAGATCTCCTATGTAGACAACACACCCTCTATCTAAATGAACACGCCAAGTCTCCGAACCTTCTCGGAATTGTAGCCTCATGTACCCAAGAAAACTTGGCGTAGTGATCGACTCAGAAATCAGCTTCCTCTACAGGAATTTGCTCCTCTCCTTCTTACTCAAACCCTTGGTCACCATCTTTACTAATTACAATTACAATACAAGAACAACTTACAAAAAGGTGAGATTACCAACACCAATACCAACATAGCAGTAAAGAGATAGGAATGACAGTAACATCATACAGATATAACAAACAATAATGAGGATATAACAAACGATAATTATAATCATGCCCTCAACATTATCCAATTTTCGACAAATAAAATATCACACAGATATAGATGTGCAAATTATGCATATGCACACAGACTCAATTTCCTACTCCATGGAGCTAACTCAAGTCAGAGAGATTGATCTAGAAGATCTGTCGGTACCACAATTGTGTCAGACCAAGTGCCACAACTTTCATCAGTTTTACACATCTAGCATTATACACGATAGTCTACGCCAGATCTTGATTAAGAATAGTGTCTTGGTCCAGATCATCGGTGCGTTGCATTAGTCCGATCCACGGTACAGTAAAGCTACCACTGCCTATTATGGAAAACTCGCACCCTGATGCCCCCAAGGTCAACAAGTGACCTACACTACGCATATCACACCACACAAAGGTGTAATTCTCTCCTAGGCCATTGGCCTTAACATAGTCCATCGGACTTTTTCAATGCATGTTCAATGCATACAAGCCAATCACAGGCTAAAGTCACATTTCACATATATAGGTCCACACTTTGGCCTAACAGTAATTCTACTGTATTTTCAATCGCATAATTATTTTACCATGTTTTCATAATCGCTCAACATTTTTTGTCGCGTTTTCAAATCGCGTATTAATTTTTCAACATTTTCTCAATTGCGTAAAAATATTCAAATGTTTTCCAAATCGCGTAGCAATTTTTCAATGTTTTTGAAATTAGTAGCTTAAAAATCACATTTTTAAGTAGCGAAACACATTTTTTTATCATTTTTCAACTGCATAAAATATCTCTTAAAATTTTAAACATCATTTTGACCTTTCTAAAAATTAATATGACTCCCAACTTCATGATAAATAGTCGTTTTATAATATTTATAATTTTTGTGAATTTTTCTGAGAATGCAGAATATTTTAATATTATTGCTCATTTTACGTGCACATTGAGCGGAGCCGGAAAATGAGATATTTTTCCCGAGGACCTTGATCTATGGAAACATCGACGGGGGATCTTACTAAACTCGAGATTGGACACAGTTTACGAGATTTCATATTTTTTGAGATTTTTATCTGATAAATAAAAATTGTTGTGTATTTTATTATCTATTGGACAATTAACACTGACTTCTGTCAATTGTAATCAATTGTCCATTGGATAATAGCATGTAGTAGAAATCCTATCACCTTATCCAAAAATCCACTTTATATCAAATTAAATCACCTTTATTTCAAAAATAAGGATATTTTAATCAAAGCTTCTCAAGGATGCTTTGACCAAAAATGACAAAAATGCCCAAAACTTGCAAGAGAAGCCAATCTCTCCCTCTCTTTCTCTCTTGTGTGCCATGACTTTGGAGCCTTGGAGGAGCCAAAAATTTGGTTTTTCATCTTATTATTCTTTACTCCAAAATCCTAAAACACAAAAAGCTATTACCTTTTCTCTTCATTTCCTCTTCATCATTTTCTCTCTTCTTCTTTCTCCCTTCCTTTCCTCTTCTCCACGGCAACAGCCCCATTCATGTGGCCATCTCCATTTGTTTGCTTCACTACTACCATCTCTACACTCCTCTTCTCATTCTAAACCATTTCTCTTTGGAGATCATCTTCCACATCCATTATTTTCTTTACTTTTCTTCAAGAACAAAGCTTGAAACTTTTGAGGTAAACTATTGATTTCTTACTTTCACTTCTTCTTTTTCGTTTCTATGGTCATTTTCATGGCCATAGATCCTTTCTTTTTCAAGCTATTGGTGTTGATTCTTTGAGTTATGATTCTTAGGGTTTGGTGGAGTTTTTGACGAAAATCACAAGCACCATCAAGGAGTGATTTTTCGTGTTCTTCTTTTAGGTAAGAGGGAGATTTACTCACTTCAACCATTATTGGTGGTAAGAGAACTTTTGAGTGGTTGTTGATGGAGGAATCCATGATGGATTGCTCACTTTGTATGCTTGTTTTTCATGCTTTTGTGTATATTTGATTTATATGGACATGTTGGTTGTTTTGAATGCCTTGATGATGTTGGATTGCTTGGATTGGATGAATGGAAAAATGTAGGGTTTCCTACCCTTTGGGAAGGTCACGGTTTTGGACTATATTTTGGGGGGTTTGAATTTGATTCTTGTATGAACTGGAACTTAGGTAATTAGGTGTTAAAGGTTTGATGCATGTGATGAAAAAATTGAGTCTTCATACTCTTGGGAGGCTCACTATAACATCCCAAAAAGTACCTGTTTAATTATAGATAATCATTTTATAATATTCTTGATTTTTAGGAATTTTTCTGGAATTTTTCTAAAATGATGAATATTTTAATATATTACTCGTTTTGCATGCACACTGAGTTGAGAATTGCTGAGGTCAGTGTAACGCTCCAGAAATTAATTATTTTACCACAAATAGTCATTTTCTAACATTTGTGATTTATGTGAATTCTTTCGGAATTTTTCGGAGACGACGAATATTTTAATATATTCTTCGTTTTGCGTGTATATTGAGCAGAGTCGGGAAACGACTGTAATACTTCAAAAAAATTGGGAAACGATTAGACGAATAGTCGTTTTACAATATTTGCAATTTTTTAGAATTTTCTGGGATTTTTTCGGAAACGTCAAATATTTTAATATATTTCTCGTTTTGCGTGTGCACTGAACGGAACTGGAGAAACGCGATGTTTTCTCCGTGAACCTGGAACTATGGACACGTCGATGAGGGATCTTACTAAACCTGAGGGTGGACACAGTTTACGAGGTTCTACGTTTTTTGAAAAATTTTAACAGATAAAATAAAATAATACTGTGTGAAATTTATCTGTCAGATTAATTAAATACTGACTTCTGTCAACTGTAACTATTATCCATTGGATAATAGCATGTAATAAAAATCCTATCACATTATCCTAATGCAATCTACTTTATGTCTAATCAACTCACTTTAATTCAAATTTAATGTAAAATAATCAAAGCTTCTTTGAGAAGCTTTGACCAAACAATGACCAAGAAGCCCTTAGCTTCCAAGGGAAGCCACAAACTCTCCCTCCTCTCTCTCCAACACCACACGGCTGCAGCCCATTATGGGGAGAAAAATTAATTTGCTTCACTTAACCAATTACACATCACAAAATTCATTTAACCTAAAAACACTTTCTCTTTCTTCTTCTTCTTCTTCTTTCTTCATTTCATTTTTCTCCTCCCTCTCTCTTGGTGTGCTACGGCCAGCAACCCTCTGCCCCACTCATTCTTCACAAAATTTTCATCCAACTACATTTTCTTAATCCTCTCCCTCTCCTAAACACTTCTCTTGCTTGGAGCATCTTGAGATTCCACCATTTTCACCATCTTCTTCAAGCTTCAAGCTTTGAGTTCTTGGGTAAGATTTTTGATTCTTCCTCCCCTCTCTTCATTTTCGTGTTCATGGTCCTCTTAGTGACCATCCATGCTTTATTTTTCAAGCATTGGTGTTGTTTTAACCAAGTTGACATTTCTAGGGTTTTGGTGGCACCAAATCCGAATTTGCAAGGAGTTTCTTGGTGGTTCTTCTTGATTTCTGCATTTAGGTAAGAGGAAGACACTCCTCCTCAACCTCTATTAGCATTTAGGAACCTTGATTTTGTTGTTTGTGGAAAAACCCTAATGAGGGTTATCCTTTGATTTTGTGATTAGTATGCTTATATGTTGATTTTATGGAGTTCATGACCTTGATTGGATTGATTGTGTATATTGATACATTGGATTAGATTGGATGGCTTGAAATGGAAGAAAATGAATTTGGAAAGGCTCTTGGGTGGCCATGGTTTTGAGGTTTAAATTGATGTGTTCTTGGTGAATAAATTTTAACAAGTGAATGGTTAAATTAATCAAGTGTGTGGTATAAAATCAATGGAATGGAAAATTGAGGATTGACCCCTTTAGGGAGGCCACGGCCTCTAGGGCAAATTGGGACTTAAATATGTAAATTTTGGTAATCTTGGAGATTGAAAAAATTAAATGGTTAAAACATAGATAATAGATTAGTAAATTAGTAAATTTGGAAGAATGAAATAAAATCGGAGATTCATAAATTTTAAAGAACCAAGAAAGGAACTTGTCATGAAGCTTGAGAAATTTTACAAGAGCAAGAACAAGAGAGTGTGAGATCTCAAGACCTTAGAATAACCTTCTAAGTGTATGAGGATAGATTGCTTTAGAAAAACTTAATTGGTTTTGAGGACTTACTTAGTGATGGATTCTTGTAAGAATGGCAAATCTTGAATAAGAATGCATAACGGATCTTAAAAATGTATTGCCTTATTTGATTTCAATATTGTGATATTATGGGTCCATTTGAGTGACCATTTGTATATTGATGCTCTCTTGGCAAATTGTGGCATATTATGGAATTGTATGAAATTGATGATCATACATGTTCATGCATAGAGTCTTATGCATTGTGAATGTCCTATGGACTGTTGTAAGGCCAAGTTGCCTAGGAGATTGAACACACCTTAGTGCGGGTGCGAGTAGACTAGTGTAGGTCATATTATGACCTTGGGGGCATCGGGGTGCGGGTCCTTCACAATGGGTAGTTAGTAGCTCTCCTACCCGTAGGGCAAACCGATGCAAACGCACCGACGATCTGGACCGAGGCACTGTCCTATATCGTGATCGAGCATGGAATGTCTGTACAATGCCTGGATGTGCACGTGAGAATTATTGATTTTAGCACTTTGGCCGTGACAGCCGAGTTATAGACATGTCCCTTGATCTTTCTCTCTCACTGTTTGTGTCTAGCTCCACAGAGTAGGAATTTGGGAAAGCATGCATGTGCATCATGAAATAATCTGTCATTGTAAATCATTACTTTCCGTAACTGTGAATTGTCTGATCATTACTGTAATAAACATCTACCTGGAATTGTTTATTTGATTACTGTTGGATCTACTGTTTATTAATTTGAAATGTTGTTTTGAATCGCTATTTGGGCGCATTGCGCTGTTTTGTTTCTGGCTGCTATAATTGGTAATGATGGTAGGATGTCTTCCCTCTTTCTTGTATTCCTATTATTTATTGTTTGTGTGTATATGGTATCTACCAAAGACGACGGCCAGGAAGTTGAAGCCCCTGATTTCCCCAGCTTCTGGCCAGATCAAGACTAGCATCCACAGAGGAAGATGGAGGTACGCATGTGCGGATTTCTAGGCGATGTGCGTCTGACCTTCCTCGGAGGGCCGGAGTGTTGGCACATCAACTTGAGTTCCGACCGCTGTGTCTATTTGGGAGACGTGTCGATTGCTTTAGCCTGGAGATGTCATGAGACGCCTGTTTTTACCTGCTATGTTTTTACCGTTACTACATCCCGCAGGAGGACTCTTTTGATTCCACCGCTCGGGCATCTGCCCGTGGCTCTGTGATCTCGATGGAGGTTTCCTCGGATGAGGAGGATCCTGCTGAGGACCCTGATATGGTCCCTCTTCCTTTGAGGGACTGATTTTACTAGTAGCTGCTGATGGCTGCTAGTGTTTTATTTTGGGGGCCTGATGTATTACTTTTGGTGGGCTGTATATTTTGATATTCTGGTGGATGTGTATGTAAAATCCATAGGCAGGTATAGTTTTACTTTTTGGAAATTTCCAGGCTTGTATCTAAAGTATAGTTGATATTCATATATATATATATATATATATATATATATATATATATATATATATATATATGCGTATTATTCAGATGTGAGTTTTGTTTCCTGTCTTACTCTTTACTGTTGTTCAAGTTTCGTCACTTGGTTTTATTGATTAACAAAAAAAAAATACTGCCGTTTTACTCACGTATTAAAGCATCGAACAAGTTAACTTTAAATTAAATGAACCGAGTCTTAATTTAGAAAAATTTTACTTTTCGCATTTTCATTTATGTTTAATAATGTGACGTTCCCTCTCCAAAAAGGGGTGTTACACTCACGGCCTCTAGGGAGTTTTTGGGGCCCAAGTGGTGTTTTTGTGTAACTTTGTGATTTAAGTAATTTAGTGTTATGAAATCCATAATGTGATGGAAGAAAAATGGTTAGAATCTTGTTTTGAGAGGCCACGGCCTCAAGTGTCTATTTGACCTAGACTTATGTAATTAATCAAGACTTAGGTAATTAGGAATGTTGGATTCATAAAATGAAATTGTGGGTTGTGTTGAACCTTATAAATGTATGTTGTTATTGAGAATTGATTATATGTCATTGTGGGACTAAAGACTTGTTGATGTTTAATTTGACCATATTTTGGTATATTCATGAGAAGTATATTATTGACGAATATACATGATATGCATTGAGTCATCATGCATTTGTGAAAGTCCGTTGGACTTTATTGTATAGGCGGTGCATGCCTAGGAGATTGAATTACACCTTAGTGCGAGTGCGAGTAGACTAAGTGTAGGTCATATTGTTGACCTTAGGGGCGTCGGGGTGCAGGTGTCTCACAATAGACAGTGGTAGCTCCACTGGGGCTGTGGAATAGACTGATGCAAACGCACCGATGATCCAGATCGAGACATTGTCCTATATCACAATCTTGTTGAGAGTGCCATGTATAAGCCATGTTGCGCAAAAGATTATTTTTATGATGAGCACTTTATTTTAAGGCTAACAAGATACTGACATGACTCCTTGATCATTCTCTCCGAATGTTTATGTCTAGCTCCAAGGAGTAGGATTTTGGTACCTCATGCAATATGCATTGTCGATCTTATATTTCTTCTGGCATGAGTGTCCATAACTATTAAATTATCTCTTTTAACGTTGTAATAATTATCTGATTGATGAACTACTTACTGTCTGAGATGTTATTACTGTTTCCCTTTTATTGCTTATTTTATTATTACTGATGATATATATATATGTTGTGATGTCATGTGGGCATCCTATGCCGTTCTGTTTTCTTACTGCCATATTGGTATTGAATGATGGGTGTCTCACCTCTTTCCTATATACCTGTGTTTCTGTTTTATTTATGTGCTTCTGAGAAGACGTTCGCGAGGAAGGGGAAGTGCCTGAGTTCCCTGGTTTCTGGTCTAACTACGATTAGCGCTTATTTGAAGATGTCATCTCGTCCACGTAGATTTTTGGGATATGCGAGGATGACTTTCCACGAAAGTCCAGATTGTTGGCATATAAACCTGTGCATGGACCATTGTATTTATCATGGGGACTTGACGGTGTCACTAGCTTGGGGTCGCTATGACCCGCCTATTTTTAACTTTACTGCTTTTATCCATTTAGAGTTTTACCTACCTGTCCGTGATTTGTGAGATGATCTCTACTACATCCCACAAGAGGATTCATTCCTATCTACTGCACAAGCCTCGGCTCGTAATTCGGTCGCTCCGATGATGTTTTCATTTGACGAGGAAGACCCTAAGGAGGATCTTGCTACGGTTCCTTCTCGTCAGTCTTAGATGGGGCTGGTACTGTCAGTGGTTACTGATGGCTATCCATTTATCTTTTTGGGAAGCCTGAGGTTTTGCTATTTTGATAGGTTGTATATTTATACACATCTTAGGGTGGGTAAAGCTTTTACTTTTTGTATACTTAATGATGTAATTAAATAGGCTTAATACAAATATATATATATATATTTGCATTTATTATTATTATTATTATTATTATTATATAATAATAATAATAATAATAATAATAATAATAATAATAAATATTCAAGATGCAGTTATTATGCCTTTACGATTGAAGATGTTTATATAAATATATATATATATATATTAAATGAACCGGTCTTAATTCACGATTTATTTATCTTTCCGCCTTTTGTTATTTTGATGGGTTGTATATTTATACACATCTTAGGGTAGGTAAAGCTTTTACTTTTTGTATACTTAATGATGTAATTAAATAGGCATAATGCAAATATATATATATATAATAATAATAATAATAATAATAATAATAATAATAATAATAAATATTCAATACCAGATTATTATGCCTTTACGATTGAAGATGTTTATATATATATATATATATATATATATATATATATATATATATTAAACGAACCGGGTCTTAATTCACAATTTATTTTTCTTTCCACCTTTTGTTTTATTTTATTATGGTGTGACGTCCCCTCTTCTCCCTATAGAAAAAGGGGCGTTACATTCTCACTTAAGAAATCCTTTCCATAATATTTTCTACAAAATCACCTTTTCATTGAATTAAATCAATGTTTCCAGCTTAAAATTTCCTAACGTGCTCCAAAACCCAAAGAGTGAGTTATACATTAGTAAATTTTAAGTCACCAATTTATTTCTCATTATAACGTGATTAATTCTAAAAGATTTGTTTACTGTATAAATATTTTGAGGTTCAAACACTTTTAACCTCACTTTTCTTTTCATAAAACGAAATCTCCCTTTTTCAAATAATAATTGTTATATTTCTATTTTTATTTCTTATGTTCTTGTATTAATTTCTTTGCATTTAATCAACAGAGTTACTATTTATAAATCATATTTTTACACAACAAATCCATTTTTAGCCTTCATGGCTGTTAGGTACATGGTCATTGGAATTAAAATACTTATTCATTTCCTTGCTCCTTATTCATCTCATTTTATTGTTCATAAAAACATTTGACTTGAAATCACCATTTTTAATATATAGAGGTCGTGAGCCCCTTAGGCCATTGGAACCCAAAATAATTTTCCTTTCCAACATATATCATGACATATAATCATATATCATACTATAACATACATCAAGCATATCATTAAAGCAATAAAACCATATAAAGCATAAATAAATAAATTCAAAGCACATAAACACACATAAATAATTTACACAACTATGGATATGAATCCTCACATGGATTCACCACCCATTACATACAAATTCATCTCTCACCACCATACTTGGTTGGTGAGATAGATCTCCCTTTTACCTTGTGGTGAAACCTCCAAAGCTCCTTGCTTTGCTTCTTGTACTAGTCCTTCACCGCCAAGAGCTTCTTGAACATAAAACATACACAAGTTTATTAGCATCTAAAGCTTGAACAAGAAAGACAATGGTTCAAAACATAGCCTAGACCATGAAGATGAAATAAATAGTGAAGTTTCCATAAACTCCACCTTAACACCCTAGAACTTGAGTCTTGGAAAACTCCTTGAAGATAAATGATCTTGGTCAAGACTTCAACTACAAAGTGTCTTGTATTTAGGTAAGGATTCAAGAAATAAGGTTGGTTAAAATTATTGGAGAGTGAAGGTGTGATTTAGGCCTCTTGGCCATGGGGTTTAGGGAAGAAAAGAGAGAGAAGTTTTGAGAGTTTTGGTGATAGATTTCTCTAGAGTGAAAGATGAAGATGAGTGATAGAAATGAATTAAAAATCTTCCTATAGCTTCCTAAGCCTTAAAATCGTGAGCTCCCCCTCCCTTTGAACACTAAAGGAGTGTCTAAATTCATCTAGCCACTTTTTGAGACTTCAATAGCCATAGATTGAATCAATGGTCGAGCTTCGTGGAGGCTTCCAAGTGATGGGTTTGAATTTGAACCATTGGATCCCTCCTTCAAGAAGCCTTAACCATGAGATTCATCTTCAAAATGGAGGGTCAAGAGCTTCTCTTCCATTCTTGCCATCCAAGGGTCACAAAAAGTCGTAGCCATTTTGTGAGACTAATCTCCACCATAGATTAAATCAATGGTAGATGTCCAAAGCCTTCACCTCTAAGCTTGCTTCTTATTGGTTAGTGACTGCGAGATTTAAGGATGCAAACCCAAGTACAGGTTGTCTCAAGTAGTAAATTTATCGGGAGTTCGAGGTCGATCCACAGGGAATTGATGAAGAAAAATTAATTGAGGTAAGAAGAGGATTTGTCACAACACCAAAAGTAATAAAACAAGTTCACAAATGAATTTAAGGGCTTGCTTGGGTTAGGAGATCCACTCTTGGTAATAAATTAAAGGTAAGATTATTTCTCTTTTTAACTCAATTGAAATCCACACACAACGGAGGTTCCAATTAGAAAATATAACATTCAAAGTTCAATTATATATGTAATCATCTTATGATTCCTTTAATTATCTACCAACATTTGTAAATGAGTTCAAGCATTCACTGTGCCAATCCTATTGTCTACAATAAATCAAGATCTCCATTAAAAAAGAAGGTTTCTAAATTGATTAGAAACAAAAAACAACACATATAATGTTCATTTAATAATATATCATTTAAGCACAAAAAATAAAATAATCTAACCTTATTTCATTACCAAGAGCTTTACTCTTTCACCCAAGCAAGATGAAGATATAGTTACTCATGGATAAGAAGAAAGAAAGAGAGAAGAAGAGAAAGATGAACATGACTTCAATTTAGAACAAGAGAAAATTACAACAAAGGAAAACAATAAACAAGCATAACCTTAACTTGTACAAACTAAGCTTAACACCAAGTGCTCCAAATGGTCAGCCAATGGTGCCTTTTATAGAGGATTAGGGATACAAAATGACAAGGAGGTTGATTAGGGGTAGGTGGATGAGTGGATGAATGAGTGGAAAATGCCAAATGGTGAGGATAAGAGTGAAAAATGATTGAGATTTCTTGTCTCCGAAATCATTCATTACTTAAGTCATCGATTCCGTCATTTTCGAGCCAAGTGGTCTTCATGAAAGTTCTAGAAAATTGTTTAAGCTTTCCAATGGCTCTGGAATCACCCAAAAATTCGTCCTACAGCCCAAGATATAGCCCAATTACTACAGACTATTCAGGCCCAATTTCAGCACCTCTGTTTTGAATTTCAAACCCAATATCACCATCAAGGAGCCCGAATCAAGTTTTGTGTTCAACATGAAAGTTTTAGATCTGGGTCTTAACTTTCAAATGTCCAAATTTCAGCCCAAGATAATTCTTGCAGCCTGTGTTATGCTCTGATTACTGTACACTATTCAGGTCTCAGGCACAAAACTCGTGTTCTATCTTCCAAGCCCAATTAGCTCTACTAGATGTCTGATTGAGACTTTGAGCTCTTCATCAAAGTTGTAGAGCTCTCTCTTATCTTTCCTACAAGGTAAAAGTCATAATTATCAGACATTTAAAACTCAAGATATGGCCGAAATACAAAAACAGCGTAAGACCAAAATAGTTCTGAAAAAATCAATTAAGTCCAATTTGAGTCCAAACTTACAAAACATAACTAGGCTTAATCAATTAAGTACATGGAGAGTGTAAATAACTAAAAATGAGGGTTTATTAATGTATAAAATATGTGATCATCAAATTCCCCCACACTTAGCTTTTTGCACTCCTGGGCAAAACACATAAGACCAAAGTTAGGAGACAAAGAAAAATGACACAGACTCAAAAGCTAAAAACTCTAAAAGACTCGATGAAGCAAGAAGAGCAACAAGAAATTTAAGGGATCAAAGCATAAATGATGTAACATTTCTTCACATCTCAAACCAACAAGCAAGGAAACTTCAGTTGAAAAGAATGAATCAAGAATGATAGATCCTCACAGAATTCCCTCTCAATCTCTCAAGTATTTAAAAGGTAAGTATTTCACTCTATTCAACTCATGAATAATTGCACTACCATAAGCTTGCTTATCTTCTACTTCTCCGCTACTAAAAACACATGCATACAAAAATCAAGAGGACTTTATTCAAGGTTGTAATGGGGTCATGGTAAAGGAGAGGAGATAATATGGATATGAAAAGATAAATACCAAAGAGAATAAAAAAGCATTATGGTATAGTTAGAATGGAGAAAATGTTTGAGAACATTCGTCATAAAGGACAATCACCAATATTTGATTAATGTTTTGTTGAAGATCAATCCCAAATTGGTGAATTGAATTCGTTGTTAGACTTGAACATTCTCCTTTTCTTCCTGTTGTTTCCAAGCCTCCACCTTTATTTTGATGATCCTTTGATTGCAATGGTGGTTAATTTTTTTTTTGATCATTTTGCACACACACCCCCACACTTGTTCAAGAACAAGGTCAATGCTCTCTTATTCCCTAAGGTTGGGTAAAAACATGTTTTTTTTTTTAAGGATGAAATGAACTTAAAACAAGGAATGGTCAAACAAGTTCAAAGGGGTTACACAATGGAAAATATACAAGGATGGCTATTTGGTCAAAGCTATTTCAAAATGCCTTAATCATATTAATGTATGCATGTGAAAATATAGCCTCAAAAAGAATCAAAGCAAGTTCTAGAG
The DNA here is from genome assembly GCA_029884605.1 of Ormosia emarginata. Classification (NCBI taxonomy): domain Eukaryota; kingdom Viridiplantae; phylum Streptophyta; class Magnoliopsida; order Fabales; family Fabaceae; genus Ormosia; species Ormosia emarginata. Next base: position 6,186,506 of record JAQQTP010000037.1, read on the forward strand.
TAACAATTCCATGAGTGAAAATCACACAAGAAAGAAGAGAATGGTACATATATTCAATCCATTCATCAATAGGCTCAAAATCTCACAAGGCATATTTCTATCATTATCAATCCACCAATTCAACATTCATAACCAAGCATGTAAAATTTAAGAAAGAAGATAATTTATTCAATCATGCTATGATTCCTGAATTTCAATTGCTTCAAAGGATGTGAGAGTGCCTTCGCTTGAATCTTTCAAAGGAAATCAAAAGACAAAAATTTTGTTACTTCCACAAATCAATACTAATTAATTACTACCTAAAAACTCCTTACTCTGCCACCAATTAAGATGCGTCTCAGAAGTAAAATTACTCCTTACTCTGCCATCACTAATTAGTTTAGTAAGTTCATGACAATCATATCATACTTCCCAAACAAAACAAAATAATTTTTTTTTGGGGTCAACTATCCTTCCCCCCCAAATAGATCACAACATTGTCCTTAATGTTAAAATATAGATGAGTAAAGGATAGAAGATATTACCTGTTGGAGAAAACTGACACAAATTTAAACAAAAACAAAGTATGATAAATCCAAAGTAAAGGAAAGCTTTAAACGAAGTGTCAAATCTGGCTCCTTTTTTATCCTGTTTCCCTCACTGCCTCCTGCTGACCAATCTATCTGAGTTATTGCTGGGTCAGGATCAAAGATCAAAGGTAAATGAATTTTTTTTTTGTGACTTCAAGAAAACCATCAGGGTAAAGAAGTCTAGAAACCCCTGAAGGATCCTGCTCAAAGGATCGTCTATCCAAAACCAAAATATAGCAAAATCAAACAAAGATAAAAGAGATATAATAGCAAATGATGACATACCTGTATGTACAGCTTTCATGGCGTATCTTTATACTGCGCGTCATGAGTGCAGTAGTGGCATATCTTTATACTGCGTGTCACCAGTGCAGTAGACACTCATGAACTTTTTTTTTTTTTAAAGACCAGCGTGCAAAGGTCCACCCGAGTCAATGACGGGTCAGCCAAAGGCTAGGGCTCCACAACTAATTAAAGCCATGGTACTCCTTCCGGATCGCCCTTGTTCAGACTTTTTTTTTTCTTTTTTTTTTCTTTTTTTTCATTTTTTTAAATAAAAAAAGAAAACATGAAGAAGAAGAAGATAATATGTACAATTTTTTGTGGATATGACTCATATCTGTCTCTAGTTTCACGTCCAGTAACGGCTTAAACGCCTTCTATGAGTCGAGGATAAGCTTCCCATCCAATTTTCTTATAAATTGGCAAACAGGGTCTTTTAGAGTCAGATTCCCAAGACTGTAGCGTTTTTCTTCATCCTTGAAGAGATTCCACAAATTAAGAATTTCACCCTGCATCAATCTATAAGAACGCGTCTCAAGAGTCAATAAGATATCATCTAATGACTCCTTACTCAGTCCATTCTTAATGAAGGATCTATTTGCGGAAACCATCCCCAAAGAACGACATTGCATGTTACAATTCCATCGTCCACATTTGTAACAGACTTGTAACCTTTTTGCTCTTCTCCTTTTAGAATACGAACTTCTTCCAAGACCTGGCATATATGAGTCAAATGAAATTGAAGACTCACCTGCTAGTCGGACCTTTGCTTCAATTATCCAATGTACAACTTCTGGCATACCTTTGTGCATTAACAGTCTCAATCTTTCACATCGAACTTTGTAGATTTTTTTTCAGAGCATTTTGAGGGAGAAAAGGAAAATGTTTTCTCAGATTTGAAAGAATGACATCCATTTTAAAGGAGAAGAAGGATTCAGTTATTTTGGGAAACTAAAAAATAAATCGACTCAAGAGTCATGGAATACCGTAGCCACCACTTAACCGGCAACACAAAGAACTGCAAAAATAAGGGAACAAAATTAGAGTGAATTCTATTCATAACAAAGATGAGAAAGAGAGATGAATTCTACCTCATTAACTTGGTTTTCCAGAAATGGTTTGAGCATTTGTCCATTGATTTTAAACATATTACCATTCCTACGATTCTCAATATCTACGGTCCCATGAGGATACACGTGCTTGACAACAAAAGGACCACTCCACCTAGATCTCAACTTTCTAGGGAATAGGTGCAGGCGAGAATCATAAAGCAGAACTTTTTGATCAATTTCAAAAGATTTTCTCAAAATTGTCTTGATTGTGGATTTTATTGGATTTGTCTTTTGACAATTTTCACAACTTTTGCAAAAAGTATAGCATTCCTTAAATAAAGTGGGCCAATAAAATCCGCACTGCAAGATTTTTGCACCTATTTTCTTTGAAGAAAAGTGACCTCCACATGCTTCTGAGTGACAAAATTTAATGACACTACCTACCTCACTGTCGAGCACGCATCTCTGAAAAATTTGGCCAGGACAATGTTTGAACAAGTATGAGTCATCGTAATAAAAAATTTTCGCCTCTATAAGAAATTTCCTTCTATCTTGGTGCGTCTATTGAGGCGACATCTTTCCTTCTTGTTCTTCAGTAAGAGACGAGGAAATTACCACAGGAAAGCTTTGCTTTTCTCCCAAAAATGTGTACTTTAACCCAGCAGGTAATGGCTTTAGTTCTGGTGTGGGTACTTCTTCATAAGCATTATCATTCATGGGTTTTAGCTCTTCGAATTTTGGCTTTCTTCCTTTGTATTCTATTTCCTCTGTACAATCAAGCAAATCAAATGAATTAATTAAACAAACTTCTAATCGATCAGAAGAACTCCCTTTTTGTAGATGATCATCTATAATGGCTTCAATTCCTTCAACTTCCTCATTTTCATTAAGGACTTCCTGTGGTTGCTTGCACATGTTAAAAACATTGAGATCCAGTTTCATGTTTCCAAATGTTAGCTTCACCACTCCATTTCTGCAATTTATTAAAGCATTAGATGTTGCTAAAAATGGACGGCCTAAAATAACAGGAATTGACTTGCAACTATCAACCAGAGGTTCAGTATCCAAGACAATGAAATCCACAGGATATATGAATTTATCAACTTGAACTAACACATCTTCCACTATTCCTCTTGGAATTTTAATTGATCTATCTGCAAGTAGAAGAGTTACAGAAGTTGGTTTTAACTCACCTAAGTTGAGTTGCTGATAAACTGAATATGGAAGCAAATTGACACTAGCACCAAGATCAAGTAAAGCTTTTTCAATTTTATGTTCTCCAATAATGCATGAAACTGTAGGACAACCAGGGTCTTTATATTTCAACGCATTATTATTTTGAAGAATGGAGCTTACCTGTTCTGCCAAAAATGCTTTCTTTTTCACATTTAATTTCCTTTTAACAGTGCACAAGTCCTTCAAATATTTGGCATAAGAAGGAATCTGTTTGATAGCATCTAACAGAGGAATATTAACTTTCACTTGTTTCAAAATTTCAAAAATTCCAATGTTATGGTCCAATTTCTTTGGATTTTTCAATGCTTGAGGAAATGGGGGTGAAGGCGAGAGTTTGGTCTTCTTTTGGTCAACTTCTTCATTTTCTTGGGGAATTAGCTCATCTTCTTTCTCAAAAGATTCGAGGATTTGTTTTTCAACAACCTTTCCACTCCTAAGAGTTATCACTGACTGGACTTGGTCCATTTGTTGGTTTGCTGAACTCCCTTCATTTAGACTATACTGACCTTTGGGATTTGGTTGAGGTTGAGAAGGAAATTTTCCTTTCTCATGAATGATGAGTGCAGAAGAAAGTTTAGCAAGAGTGTCTTTTATGTCATTCATGGTTTGATTATTTTGTTTATTAATGGCCTCTTGCTTTTCTATGAATGCATGTAGTGTTTCTTCAAAGTTTTTCCTATATGGTGGGACATAAGGTGCATATCCTTGAGAATTTTGAGAGTCCTACTGTGCTTGAGGAGGTGGTGGTTGCACGAATTGTGACTGAGTATTGTTCCTCCTGCTGAAGTTCGGGTGATTTCTCCATCCCGGATTGTATGTATCTGAAAAAGAAGAAGTAAATGGCTTTTTAAAATTATTCGTTGCATTTACTTGCTCATGTACAACTTCTTTAAAAATAGGAATGTTAGGACATTCATGTGTTGGGTGCCCTAAGTCATCACAAATGCCACAAATTTCTTCATTTTGTACAGATTTGATTTCTTTTGCTTTTCTTAATTCCATGGCTTCCACCTTTCTGGCTAATCTGGCAAACCTAGCATTTAGATCTTCCTCTTGGCTAAGGTGATATTTTCCTTTATTAGCACTTGCAAGATTAGATCTAATTGAATTTTCAGAAGTGTTAGTACTATGCCAAGATTGAGAATTTTCAGCCAACTGGTTCAAATAGTCTAAAGCTTCATCAGGTTCTTTATCAAGAAACTCACCATTGCACATTGTTTCCACAAATTGTTTAGTTTCAGGAGTTAAACCTTCATAAAAGAAGCTTATAGTGCGCCATTTTTCAAAACCATGATGTGGGCAAGAATTTAACAAATCTTTAAATCGTTCCCAACATTGAAAATATGCTTCATTTGAATTTTGGAAAAAATTTTGGATTTGTCTTTTCAAAGCATTGGTTTTATGTGTTGGAAAAAATTTCTTTAAGAACTCACCTTGCATTTCTTGCCATGTGCCAATTGATCTTGGTTTCAAAGTGTTAAGCCAAGATTTTGCTTTATCTTTTAAAGAAAAAGAAAACAATTTAAGCTTAACAATCTCTTCAGTGCAATTTTGATCATTGAAGGCAATACATACTTCCTCAAATTCTTTCAGATGTAAATATGGACTTTCAGATTCTAAACCATGAAAATTGGGAAGTAAAGAAATCATACCTGGTTTGAATCTAAAATTATTGGCATTAAGTGGAAAGATAAAACATGATGGACTAGAATTTCGAGGTGGTTGCAAATATTCACGCATGGTTCGCAATGGTTGATTTGTCAGTTCATCATGTACACTTTCATTGTCAGCCATTATGTCAATTGTGTGTGATTGTGATTCAAACAAGTCAATATATAAAGTACCAGAATTAATTTTAACTAGACGATCAGAATTTAAATCACGATACTAATTAAGCATACATACATAAGTAACTAAAAATAAATAAACAAAAAAATAATGTACAAGCTGGCGGTGTAACCCACCAGTAAATATATAACAAAGGTAGGGTAATAAACCAACCACCCAAAAATAAAAATAAAAATAAAAATAAAGTGCGAAAAATTAAATAACAAAAAAGTAAAAGGGAGAGTTTCCCCCACAAAGTTAGTGCGTAAAATAAAAGGGAGAGTTACCCCATGACAAAAAAAATGACAAAAATAAATAAATAAAATTAAAAAGCAAAAATAAATGACATAAATATAAAAGTTAGAAAGTTAGTATGTTAGTAAGTTAGAGTTAGATAGTTAGAAAGTTAGAGAGTTAGTAAAGAAACCGAAGGATCAGCAAGCCGATCTTTTGCTCCGGTGAGGGAGAAGAGAGAATAGATTTTATTAAAGAAAACGAACCTCAATAAATCAAAACTTCAAATCAAGTCCCCGACAAATGGCGCCAAAAACTTGACTGCGGGATTTAAGGATGCAAACCCAAGTGCAGGTTGTCTCAAGTAGTAAATTTCTCGGGAGTCCGAGGTCGATCCACAGGGAATTGATGAAGAAAAATTAATTGTGGTAAGAAGAGGATTTGTCACAACATCAAAAGTAATAAAACAAGTTCACAAATGAATTCAAGGGCTTGCTTGGGTTAGGAGATCCACTCTTGGTAATAAATTAAAGGTAAGATTATTTCTCTTTTTAACTCAATTGAAATCCACACACAACGGAGGTTCCAATTGGAAAATATAACATTCAAAGTTCAATTATATATGTAATCATATTATGATTCTTTTAATTATCTACCAACATTTGTAAATGAGTTCAAGCATTCACTGTGTCAATCCTATTGTCTACAATAAATCAAGATCTCCATTAACAAAGAAGGTTTCTAAATTGATTGGAAACAAAATACAACACATATAATGTTTATTTAATAATATATCATTTAAGCACAAGAAATAAAATAATCTAACCTTATTTCATTACTAAGAGCTTCACTCTTTCACCCAAGCAAGATGAAGATTTAGTTACTCATGGATAAGAAGAAAGAAAGAGAGAAGAAGAGAAAGATGAACATGACTTCAATTTAGAACAAGAGAAAATGACAATAAAGGAAAACAATAAACAAGCATAACCTTAACTTGTACAAACTAAGCCTAACACCAAGTGCTCCAAATGGTCAGCCAATGGTGCCTTTTATAGAGGATTAGGGATACAAAATGACAAGGAGGTTGATTAGGGGTAGGTGGATGAGTGGATGAATGAGTGGAAAATGCCAAATGGTGAGGATAAGAGTGAAAAATCATTGAGATTTCTTGTCTTAGAAATCATTCATTGCTTAAGTCATTGAGTCCGTCATTTTCGAGCCAAGTGGTCTTCATGAAAGTTCTAGGAAATTGTCTAAGCTTTCCAATGGCTCTAGAATCACCCAAAAATTCGTCCTACAGCCCAAGATATAACCCAATTACTACAGACTGTTCAGGCCCAGTTTCTGCACCTCTGTTTTGACTTTCAGACCCAATATCACCATCAAGGAGCCCGAATCAAGTTTTGTGTTCAACATGAAAGTTTTAGATCTGGGTCTTAAATTTCAAATGTCTAAATTTCAGCCCAAGATAATTCTTGCAGCCCGAGTTATGCTCTGATTACTGTACACTATTCAGGTTTCAGACACAAAACTCGTGTTTTGTCTTCCAAGCCCAATTAGCTCCACTAGATGTCTGATTGAGACTTTGAGCTCTTAACAAAGTTGTAGAGCTCTCTCTTATCTTTCCTACAAGGTAAAATTCATAATTATTAGACATTTAAAACTCAAGATATGACCGAAATACGTAAACAAACAGTAAGACCAAAATAGTCTTTGAAAAAATCAATTAAGTCCAATTTGAGTCCAAACTTACAAAACATAACTAGGCTTAATCAATTAAGTATATGGAGAGTGTAAATGACTAAAAATGAGGGTTTATTAATGTATAAAATATGTGATCATCAGTTAGAAGAAGTCATAGCCACTAAGTTGGACTAGCACTTTGCTTAGTCTTGATGTTTTCTTCCTATTGGTGCACAGTAGATATTTTCTAGACAATGGCTACATAAATTATTACTCAATGAACAGAACATTATTGTTCACAAGTCAGTAAATATTTGTCTGTTGTAAAATAAAAATATAGTATATTTTTATTTCACAGATAATTTATATATATTAAAAGATTATGTCGCGTATCTCTCAAAATTGGGTTTAGTAAGATCCCTCGCTCCGAATAAATAGGTAAAGATTTTCCCCAGCCCGAAAATTATTATTTTTCTGACTCGGAGCAAATCACACAAAATGATCAAATACATTCACAAGACAGTCAAAATAATTTTACAATATACAGAAATCACAAAATAGTAAAATTCTGTCATTACTGTCAAATAACAAATTTTGGAGTGTTACAATTATCCTTGTACCTAAAGGATATATTATTGATTATCCAAGTACCAGATGGAAATTGTATTGACTATCCATGAACCAGATAGATATTATATTGATTATCCTTGTACTTGAAGGATATCTTGTTGATTATCCATGTACTTGATGGAAATTGTATTGACTATCCTTGTACCAGTTGGATATTATATTGATTATTTTTGTACCTGAAGGATATATTGTTGATTATCCATGTACCAGATGGATATTATATTGATTATCCTTGTACCTAAAGGATATATTGTTGATTATCCATGTACTTGATGGAAATTGTATTGACTACTCATGTACCAGATGGATATTATATTAACTATCCTTGTACCTGAAGGATATATTATTGATTATCCATGTACCTGATGGATATACTATTAGTTAAACCTCATACCTGGAGGTTATGTTTTAATTACCCCTGATATCTAAAGGGTATATTATTAATTATTCCTTGTATTTGGAGGAAATGAGACTATAATCTTGTTATAGAGAATCATGACTCATGAGATGAATTTGAATTTGAATATCAAGTTATAACTTAGTTATGTTATAAAGACCATTAATTGAATTTGAGATTATAATTTTTGTTTAGGAATTATTTCCGAAAGTATTTTGGATATAAATTGTGTTGTTTGTTAATAAATGCTTTTGGAAATTATTAATATTAGAAATTCTATTTTAGGAAGAGAAATGACCTGATTTGACAGATTGCCACCTTTCTAGTATATAAAGCTTTTAAGTTTTAAAATGTGTTTTCCCCTGAAATAGCTAGAAATATTATGATGACACCAATTTTTAAATAGTATTACTAAGAATTCTTAGAATTCTCACCTCTTTTGTTTATATTTCCGTAATATTTCCAAGGACATGTTCTTCGGCAAGGAGATAGAAGACGAAGACGTAGAATATTTTTTACATCATTTTTTAATTTAAGATGTATAATTAGTACTTGAAACAAATTTTGTAACTTATGAGAATTGTAAAATACAATGTATATTATCCTTTTTAGTATATAAATGTTAATATATTCCATGACAGGCTCATATTTTCTATATATCATTAAAATATAATTTCAAATTTAATAAGATAGTTATAAACATACTTAATTTTAGTTACTAATACGTAATTAAGTATGTCAGGTCTTGCTAGAAGTTCGTATTCTAAAACGAGAAGAGCAAAAAGGTTACAAGTCTGTCACAAATGTGCATGATGGAATTGTAACAAGCGATGTCATTCTTTGGGAATGATTCCTGCAAAATCGAGAAGATAAAATATTTTTCATTAATAATGAACTGAGTAAGGAGTCAATAGATGATGTCTTATTGATTCCTGATACAAATTCTTGTGGATTTATGCATCGTGAACTTCTTAACTTGTGGAATCTCTTCAAGGATGAACAAAAATGTTACAGTCTTGGGAATCTGACTCTAAAAGATCTTGTTTGCCAATTTATAAGAAAATTAGTTGGGAAGTTTATCCACGACTCATAGAAAGAATTTAAGCTGTTACTGGACGTAAAACCTGTAACAACCCCAAATTTGATAATTATAGTAAAATCGTCATCATACCACAGTCACCGAAATTCAAGCCTGCTACCGACAACAATGCATTTCCAAAAATGTTGACAAGGTACATGTATAGAAAATACGAGCCACGATATGAAATATACTAACATTTACTCACATCCAAAATACAATGTCCACTTAATATAAAGTTACATTTCCACAATTCATGCATAGAAGTAACATACAACATAATTAAACATAAGTTTTACATAGCATAACTACCATATAAAAGATCATCCTCCCCCGAATTCAAACACTTGGAGAGGAGAGTCCGGCACTTGATCCTCCTCTGGATCCCCAATAGATGATCATTCCCCTTACAACACGTCATGATGAATGGGAGCCTGAACATGCATTATAACTGAAATCTCTCTAGGGAAGAGGTGGCGGTTATCCCACATCTTCCTAATAGGTATAGGGAACTCCACATGCATAAAAGTATGAGAGATGCTCGTACCAGCTCCAAGGTCATTTCCACACTAAATTAGGGTCACATTCCTTATATAAGTAAAATGCTCTGTGTCACGGTCGGAATGCCAAGCTTCCAAGCCTCCATTGAACTGTATCTACATGTGACTAAAGCAAACTTGTCCAGATGCCATCGCAAGGAAACAAAAGTCGATTCCAAACTATACTAAGCGAATTTAACTCGCACTCTTCACAGTCTTTATCGAATATAGCATAAGACAGAGTAATACAACAAAGAGGTGCGACATCGTACTTACATTACCAATTATGGCAGTAAAGAAACATAACGGCGTAGGATGCCCATATAGCAGAGTAACAACATTCAAGCAGCAATAATCATATACGATAAAAGAAACAACAACAGAGTCTCAGATAATAAACAATAAAATAGTTCAAATAATCATAACATCATTTAAAACAATAGTTCAATCATCATATAAATGAGTGCCAAATGATATGCTGACCCACCATGCTGACTCACAATGCCGACTCACAATTGCTTACTCAAAATGCATGTGCACTTGGCACCAAGAATTTCTACTCCATGGAGATATGTCAATATCAATGATGAACGTTCCAGAAGATCTGTCCCCCTCAATGATAGTCTACGCCGGACCACGAAGAGAATAGTGATTTGTCGGGCCCGTAATGCATTGCAATCGATTTATCATGGCCAGGGGTATATAATGTGATAACATCATCACGAAATGAACCACCGCACCTTACACCTCCCATAGATCCTTCCATTGGATCACACTATTCAATTCTCGTTCACTCACCGTGAAAGAAAGATTGATTTGTCGGGCTCGTAATGCGTGCAATCGGTTTACACCGTGCCTTACGCCCCCCATAGATCCTTCCATTGGATCACACTATTCAATTCTCATTCATAGGCTCATACAGCCTTTTAACAGTCATCGACTGAGCAAATATTCAATGCATGTTGACTCAATGCATAATCATAGGCTCATACAGCCTTTTAACAGTCATCAACTAAGCAATTATTCAATGCATGTTGACTTAATGCATAATCATATATATTCAACAATAATGATATACTTTCTATATCACACCGCAATTAGGCCAAGTTAATCATCAATAAAATTTTAGTCCCAAACACGGACCCACAATGGCATAGTATTAAGTTCTCAAGTGTGATAACACACTTTTTGAGGTTTATTTCGGGGTTTCACTTTAACTCAACAATTCTTATGAATTCATTTTCTAGAGGGATTCTCTTAAAGTCCTTATTCAATCTTCACTTTTTTAGATTAGTCAAGTTCTTTAATCTAATCAAATTATGCTTACTTAAAACTACTCTAAGGTTTTACAAGTTTCACAAACTCTCTTGTTCTTCCCTTATGTTCAAAATCATTCTAATCCATAAGATAAAGTCTTGTTCTTTATTCTTTCCATTTTATGAACTCCCAAGGAATCTAAGATTTTCCAATCATCCAAGTCTCATTTTAGCACTACATTTCGGGGCATTTTGCCTTGATAGACCGTGGGCCTCATTATAATAAAAGTCTAACAATTTTTTTTTCACCACATTGTTGATCACTTATCACCTAATTACCTAAGTCCTAAGGTGACACAAAAATCACAACTTGGACCAATAAATCCCCTAGAGGCCGTGAGCCTCCCAATGGTATAAATCTAACCCATCTTTCCTCCACATTGTTAGTTACTTTCATTGAATTACTTAAGTTCCAAAGTTGCTAAAAATTGAAGTCTTGAACCCTAACAATTATCCAAGAGGCCGTGGGCCTCCCAAAGGGTAAGAACCCAAAGTTTTCCATTTCATTCATTTGCTCTTTAACTCTTCATCACCTAAGTTCCAATCTTTACAAAACCACACCTTGAACACCAGAAAATTTGGCCTTTTGACCGCAAATCGAAAAGGGTAAAGAACCCTAAAATTTCTCGACATAATAATCCAAGCAATCCAATATTTTTTTACATAGTCATCAAGGCATATAATGACAATCAATAAATCATACAAGTCAAAATAGTACAAAATCATGAAGAACATCACAACCAAGAGAGCAATCCCACATGGATTCCTCACCAACAACATAAAGAAAATGTTTCCTCACCAACAAGATAGGTTGAAGAGGATTATCTCCCTTTTACCTTATGGAAGACAACACAAAAAGCAAGCTTCTTGGTCTTCTCCTTGATATTTTGTCCAAAGGGTCCAAGAAACCCTAGAATGGGTAAACTTTCATAATCACAAACCAAAGCTTGAACACAGGAGTCCTTGGTCACAAAGATGATCAAAGATTTCGAAAATGGGAAGAAAGAATAGAAAAGTTACAAGCTTTACCTTTAAAACTCCAAATCTTAGAGCTTTATGGAAGATGATGGAAATGGTTGATCTAGTTATTGTCCACAAAAGAGAAAAGCTTTATGATGACGAGAAGATGTAGGAAACAAAGTTATGTTGAGCAAGAAAAGTGGATGGCCAAAAATGGGTCTTCTTGGCCGTGAAAGAGGAAGAGAATGGAGAGGAAAGGTGATCTTTTTAGAGAGTGATTCCAACAAGAAAGAAAGATCTTCAATGGAAGTATAGATTCAAGCAAGGTTGAAGCTTGAAATCAAGCATTCATGGAGGGGAAATGGAAGGGTGTAGCCATGGAAGAGAAGAGGAGGAAGGAAGAAGAAAATGTGAGAGAAAAAGAGAGAGGAGAGAATGGTAGAGAGAGAAAGTGATAGAAACTTTTGAGTGAAAATGAAATGTGATATGTGGTTGAGAGAAAAGATGACAAATGGTCATTTTCTCCTTCCTCCAACCGTAACCACACAAAAGAGAGGAGAGAGGAATTGGTTTCTCCAACAAGCCATGAGGAAGTTGCTTGGAAGCTTCCTCCAAGCTTCTCCAACAAGCTAAGTTTCCACCTTTTTGAATAGTCGAAGTGATGTGACATAAAGTAGATTTCCTTTAGATAAGATAGGATTTCTATTGCAAGCTATTACCCAATAGACAATTGTTATAGATAGCAAAGCCAATATTAATTGTCTAATGGATAATAAAATGTACAACGATTTTTATTTTTATCTGATAAAAATCTTAAAAAACGAGAAACTTCATAAACCGTGTCCAGTGTCGGGTTGAGTAAGATCCCCTAATACCACTTTCATAGTTCAAGATTTTCGAGAAAAATATCTCATTTTTTCGGCTCCGCTCATCGCACACGCAAAACAAGGAATAATATTAAAATATTTCAAGTTCTCAGAAAAATCCAAAAAAATTCATAAAAATTCATAATATTATAAAATGATTATCTATCATGAAATTGCCAAATTTTGAGGTGCTACAACTCTCCTTTTCAAATAAAAATTTCATCCTCGAAATTTTTATTCCTTAGAATAAGCATGGATGTTGTTTCTTCATCTTATTTTCTAACTCTTACATCGCACCTCTAGTCGCGTCAATACAGATCATGCTTACCAATGTAATCTCTTTGCCTCTGTGTTGCTTTGCGCTCCTAGCCTTGACTGTTACAGGAAGTATCCCATAGATCAAACTTTCTTTTAATTGTACTGTTTTCAGTTCGATGACATGGCTAAATCGGGGATATACTTTTGCGATTATAACATATGGAAGATATCATGAGAATTAGAAAGAAAGAGTGGTAAAACTAGTTGGTATGCTACCAGACCAATCCGAAGAAGAATTTGGTATGGTCCGAAGAATTTAGGAGTGAGTTTGTTAGTTACTCAGACAAGATGACACTAAAACTAGAAGTCATACTCCTTCAAAATGTCTAGTCACCTTCTCTGTCTCATGTTCAGTTCCTTTTTTTCAAACAGATACTTCAGGCTCTTGTGATCACTAAAGGCGTTGAATGTTACTCCATATAGAAGGTGTCTCTATATTTTCAGAGCAAATACAACTGCGGCTAACTCCAAGCCATGAATTGGGTAATTCTTCTCATGCACCCTTAACTACCTCGAGGCGTAAATCACAACTTCCCAACTTTGCATAAGCACACATCCTAGACCTTGATGTGAAGCATCACATAACACTTCAAATGGTTACTTAGGATCAAGTAGAACCAAAACTAGCGAGTATTTGAATATCTCCTCAACCCTGAAACTTCCCTTACTTTTGTCGGTCCATCAAACGACTTGATTCTTTCTTGTAAGCCGAGTAAGACGTCCTATTATCTTGGAGAATCCATCGATGCTTCTTTAATAGAAACCAACTAACCTTGCAAGTTACTAGGGTATTATGGTCTCCAGTCTTTCCCATGGTAAAACAGCTTTAACTTTTGACAGACTCACAATACTTCCCTTCCTTCGTAATTTCATGACCCAAGTTTAACCTCCGCAAACCAGAATTTGTACTTTGATATTTTGGCGCACACTTCTTCTCCTTTAAAGTCTAAAAAACTATATCGAGATATCTAACATGTTCCTCCATATCTTCGAGAATAGATCAGAATGTCATCGATAAAGGCAATGACATATCTATCTAGATAAGGATGAAAGATCCGATTCATGCAATCTGTGAATATGACAGGAGCGTTTGTCACTCCAAACGGCATCACAAGATACCCATAATGCCCATAGCGCGTTCGAAAAATCATTTTGGGAACATCTTCAACTTCCCACGAATTTAATGATGACCAGAACGTACATTTATCTTGAAGAAAACAACAATTCCCTTCTTGTTGATCCATCGAATCGTTCATCTTCTTCTGAGGATACTCATCCTTGATCATAATCTTGTTCAATTGGCGACAGTCCTCATATCACCAAGAAGTTCTATTCTTCTCCTTAACTGATAGCATTGTAGCCCATCATGCGAAACTCATTGACTACAAGAGTGACATTCATATTCCCCTTGTTTTTGTTCTCCACAAAAAAAAATAACATGTATCCTTGGATTCTTTTTCCTCACAAGCTTCAACGTTATTAACCGTTACGAACTCAAAAGTCTTAGTTTCGGGAATCACTAAGTTTTTCATTGAAACGTTCTAGCAGAATATAACTAGAAAATAACCAATCTATTCCTAAAATCATGAACTCTAATTGACGTGATTCTAGGTATGCAAGTCGAATCAACAAAAGATTCAATCTTTAGTAGAATTAGGATAGGTTAAACAAATTTAAGTATCAACGACAAGTCCTAGTAACGGAAGTAGAAATAACTAGGTCAAAGATAATGAAGACACAACTGAATCCAAATAATCCACACAGTCATACGCTATAAAGAAATAGGTTACCCCTAGAATTGTACAGCACAGTTACGAGATCATCGCTTGTGGCATAATCTCCACTATTTAGATCTTCAGTTTGGGAAACTTTCGCTTCATTGAGGGTATAAACTTTCCCTTCAGCATGAGGTCTTGAAGCATGTACATCATTAACAGAAGACTTCTTCTTTGGTGGAACACAGTCTTTAGAAATGTGTCCGAGCTTCCCGCACTTGAAATAGATTACCCCCTTGATCTTACACTCCCTTGTTAAGTGGTTCTTTCCACACTTCTTACATCTTGGCAAAGATGTCACAGTCTGGCTGAAACTAAGGTCACTAACACTTCCTGCATAAGCTGGACATTGCTATTGCTTCCCTAATAATCATGAATACAGTTTCCGCTTAGACTGATTAACCTTTCTATTTTTCCTCCTTCGGGATTTAGGCAGTCTAAAGTCACCCCAAAATCAACTTTCCTCTAACATATTATGAACTTCAACTTCCAATTCTCGCTGCTGTGCGACCCTCAGATCTTGGTGAGTTGTCACGTCAACTATCCTTTGCATTTCTTCTGTAGTCGCAGCCATAATTCCATTATCTCGTCCTACGCTCACATGTGTATGTCCACCACGAGCCATTGCCCTTGCATGTCTACCATGAGCCATTGACTTTCTTCAGAGGCAGACAAAACATGACACAACAAAGCAAACGTAATTACTTCAAATAGCATTGTTCTCCTTTCGGAAACCAAACATAAGGAATCACACAGTTCAAACAAGTTAGGTCTAATCCACGAATCCTAACAGACTCCAAATCAAGCTTCTTCATTCTGCCTTTAATAGTGTAACCTCTTGTAGGTCTTTAACTCCCGAACAACCTCTCAATCCAAACTTACACCAGTTATTCCTTTCTCCAGAAGACCGGTTCTCGAAAACCTCTTGGTCTCCTTACTAAAAGAACTCCTATTCTCCTAATACGCCTAAGTGAAGTCATAGTTTCGTGTCCATACAGAACATTACATATTGAGTAGGTCAATCCTCAATATCACGCAACTGTATAATAGTAGCTACTAAAATTCAACCTATGGCAAGCTATGCATTCCTTTCCCATCATCTCAATTAAGAGACAAGGAAGTACACAACATGCAAAAACTCTAATATGCCTAAACATAGCAAGTCCATACCCCGGTTCAATAGGATGAACTGCTCTGATACCAAGAATGTAACAACCCCAAATTTGATAACTATAGTATAATCGTCATCATACCACAGTCACCGATATTCAGGCCTGCTACCGACAACACTACATTTCCAAAAATCTTGACAAGGTACATGTATAGAAAATATGAGCCACGATATGAAATACACTTACATTTACTGGCATCTAAAATACAATGTCAGCTTAATATAAAGTTACATTTCCACAATTCATGCATAGAAGTAACATACAACATAATTAAACATAAGTTTTACATAGTATAACTACCATATAAAAGATCATCCTCCCACGAAGTCAAAGACCTGGAGAGGAGAGTCTGACACTTGATCCTCC
Source organism: Ormosia emarginata (assembly GCA_029884605.1). NCBI lineage: Eukaryota > Viridiplantae > Streptophyta > Magnoliopsida > Fabales > Fabaceae > Ormosia > Ormosia emarginata. Next base: position 6,202,806 of record JAQQTP010000037.1, read on the forward strand.
TCTGGATCCCCAACAGATGATCTTTCCCCTTACAACACGTCATGATGAATGGGAGCCTGAACATGCATTATAACGAAACCTCTCTAGGGAAGAGGTGGCGGTTATCCCATATCTCCCCAATGGGTATAGGGAACTCCACATGCATAAAAGTATGAGAGATGCTTGTACCAGCTCCAGGGTCATTACCACACTGAGTTAGGGTCACATTCCCTATATAAGTAAAACGCTTCATGTCACGGTCGGAATGCCAGGCTTCCAAGCCTCCATTGAATTGTATCCACATGCGACTGAAGCAAGCTTGTCCAGATGCCTTCGCAAGGAAACAAAAGTCGATCCCAAACTAAACTAAGCGAATTTAACTCGCATTCTTCACAGTCTTTATCCAATATAGCATAAGACAGAGTAATACAACAAAGAGGTGAAACATCCTACTTACATTACCAATTATGGCAGTAAAGAAACATAACGACGTATGATGCCCACATAGAAGAGTAACAACATTCAAGCAACAGTAATCACATACGATAAAAAAAACAATAACAGAGTCTCAGATAATAAATAATAAAATAGTTCAAATAATCATAAAATCATTTAAAACAATAGTTCAATCATTATATAAATGAGTGCCAAATGATATGTTGACCCACTATGCCGACTCATAATGCCAACTCACAATTGCCGACTCACAATGCATGTGCACTTAGTACCAAGAATTTCTACTCTATGGAGATATGCCAATATCAAACATGAACATCCCAGAAGATCTGTCTCCCTCAATAACAATCTACGCTGGACCACGAAGAGAATAGTGATTTGTCGGGCTCGTAATGCGTTGCAATCGGTTTATCATGGCCAGGGGTATATAGTCCCCCCATAGATCTTTCCATTAGATCACACTATTCAATTCTCGTTCACTCACCGCGAAAGGAATAGTAATTTATCTGGCCCGTAATGCGTGCAATCGGTTTACACCGCGCCTTATGCCCCCTATAGATCCTTCCATTGGATCACACTATTCAATTCTCATTCGTAGGCTCATACAGCCTTTTCACAGTCATCGATTGAGCAAATATTCAATGCATGTTTGACTCAATGCATAATCATAGGCTCATACAACCTTTTAACAGTCATCGATGGAGCAAATATTCAATGCAAGTTGACTCAATGCATAATCATATATATATTCAATAATAATGATATACTTTCTATATCACGCCGCAATTAGGCCAAGTTAATCGTCAATAAAATTTTAGTCCCAAACACGGACCCACAATAGCATAGTATCAAGTTCTTAAGAGTGATAACACACTTTTTAAGGTTTATTTCAGGGTTTCACTTTAACTTAACAATTCTTATGAATTCATTTTCTAGAGGGATTCTCTTAAAGTCCTTATTCAATCTTCACTCCTTTAGATTAGTCAAGTTCTTTAATCTAATCAAATTATGCTTACTTAAAACTACTCTAAGGTTTTACAAGTCTCATAAACTCTCTTGTTCTTCCCTTATGTTCAAAATCATTCTAATCCATATGATAAAGTCTTGTTGTTTATTCTTTCCATTTTATGAACTCCCAAGGAATCTAAAATTTTCTAATCATCCAAGTCTCCATTTTGGGGCATTTTACCTTAGAAGACCATAGGCCTAATTATAATAAAAGTCCAACCCTTTTTCTTTCACCACATTGTTGATCACTTATCACCTAATTACCTAAGTCCTAAGGTTGCACAAAAATCATAACTTGGACCAATAAATTCCCTAGAAGCCGTGATGTAACGCACCTAAATATACCAACTGCAGCGCAATCATCATTACACCACAGTTACCAAATCCAGGTGTGTCACAGTCATGATAACAGTAGTTTCCAAATTTTGGAGTTTAAATTTTTTTTTCGCATTTATGCATAAGTAGAAAATGTGAGCCATGAATGAAATATAAATGTATTCGACCCCTCATACAACCATTGGAATGAAATCACGTTCTTTATATATATATATAGCCAACTTACACAAATCACTGATAACATAGAATATAATGTAATTATAGAGTCAAATAAAATATAGCGGGAATAAAAACATTAAAGGGGAAGAGTAGTAACCCAGGGATGGGTACTACCAGCGGACAAGGCCGCAACCCCATATGCACATGACACACGGCACCCCAGTTGACACGACAGGCGTCAATGCCACCACACGGCTGCACTCTTACGTAGTCGACGAAATCTTGTCTAGATGCTCAAGTCAATCAATCAAGGTTTAGTCCCTCTTTATCTTCCTCACGATCCTTTATTAAATATAAATGTAAAACAGAAATGCACAAACGTAGGAAAGAGGTGAGATTCCCAGCTTTCAGTACCAACAGGGCAGCAAGAAAATAAACGGCGTCGAACGCCCACATAAGACACAGTTAATACATACAAGTACTGTAATGCATGAAAGCAATTAACGAGAGTAAAGCAGCAAAGAACAATAGATAACATTATCCATAGCCAGCTAGCAACATTTGCATTACCAAGAATCAAATAAATACCACAGTCATAATAGTAAACACATTATTCAATTATAAATGCTCAATGGACCATGTGACTGACAACTCACAATGCAACAAGGGTACCAAAGTTCCTACTCTATGGAGCTAGACATAAATATTTTCGGAGTGAATGATCAAGGAGTAATGCCAGTGTATCGTTAGCCTTAAAAATATAGTGTGCTCATCTCATAAAAATATTTGCGCAAAATGGCTCACACAAGGCACCTCAACAGTTGATCACGACATAGGACAGCATCTCAGGCAGGATCGTCGGTGTGTTGCACTGGTCTATCCCACGGCCCCAGCGGAGCTACCACTGTCTATTGTGAGACACCCACACCCCGACGCCCCCAGGGCCAACAACATATGACACCTACGCTTAGTCTATTCGCACCCGCACAAAGGTGTTATTCAACTCCTAGGCAACATAGCCTTCTCAACAATGTCCCACGGACAGTACGCATGCATGATGACACAATGTCCAATCATGTATGTTCATCAATGATGCATTCAACATAAGCATTGCCTCAATGGCACATAAGCATTATTCAATGATCAACATGACATATCAACAATATATCTATTAAAAACATTGCCTCAATGGCATATCATCATTTCTTATCACATTTAAGTAAAGTAAAATTCTTGAATCCAGGGTTTTTAGGTTATGTTTGAGTTACAAAGGACAAAGAACCATAATCTCAATCATTTCCAGCTCAAAAATCTCATTTTTGGTCTTGGTAATCGATTACATCACCCTTGTAATCAATTACCTGAGAAACAGAACCTCTGTAATCGATTACAATCTCATTGTAATCGATTACGTGAATCCCAGAACCACGTTTCGTAACTTCAAGGCACTGGTAATCGATTACACAACCGTGGTAATCGATTACCAATTGGACAGAACCTCCGTAATCGATTACCCACAAGTTGTAATCGACACGTGATTCCCAGCAGCACCATTTCGTGACATCAGAGGCTTGGTAATCAATTACACTCCTCTTGTAATCGATTACAAGCTAAACAGAATCTCTGTAATTGATTACACACCAGATGTAATTGATTACCAGATTTCCAGAATCATGATTTTGTACCTTTATGATCTTGGTAATCGATTACAAGCCCCATGTAATCGATTACCACGCGTAAACTTACAGAAAAACAGAGTTCTCAGGTCCTCTAACTCAAACCAAACCATTTTTCATCATATTTAATCAACAAGACACTCAAATACATCTTCACGTCATGTAAGAGACATCAATAAATCATACAAATCCAACAAAATACATTACCATCAAGAACAACATAAAAATGAGAGAACTTTATACATTGATTTAAAAATTAACAACAATACACATATAAGACATTCCCTTACTAAGACAACACAAGGTGTTACCTCTTCTTGCCCTAGATTTTTGTTTTCCCTTCAAGATGAACACCAATGTGAGTGATTTCCATAATGTTCACTCAAACCATGGAAAGATGAGTTCTTGATCACATAAGTGACCAAGAAAAACGAAAATGAGAAGAAAGTGAAAGAAAGGTTAAGACTTTACCTCCAAGCTCAAAGCTTTAGCTTCAATGGTGAAGAATGGAGGAAGAAGAAGAAGAAGAAGAACCAAGGATGGCCACAAGGAAAATGGTCTTGGAATGATGGAAGGAAACAAGTAAATGTGATTTGTTTGGCAAATAATGGAGTTGGTCTCCAATGTGTGGGTGTGTGTGTACGGTGGAGAGGAAGGAGAAGAGAGGAAGAAGAAGAAGAAGCGAAGGGAAGGAGAAGAAGAAGAGATAAAATGAAAATGTGATTATGGCTTTCAATGCCATCTGCCGCGTAAGAAGAGTGGGGAGGGAAGAGAGAGAAAATGTGTTACAAGGGAAATTGCTAGGAAGCTTCCCATACAAGCTTAGACTAAATTTAATCTTTCTTTTGAAATTAAAACTAATAGATGTGATACAAAAATTAGAAATTTGGATAATGTGATAATATTTTTAATGCATGTTAGTATTTATTGGACAATAGTTATAGTTGGTAGAAGTCAGCATTAACAACTCTGACAGATAAATTCTTCACAGTGTTTTATTATCTCATCTGTTAAGATTTCTCGAAAAATGTAAAATCTTGTAAACTGTGTCCGGCCTCGGGTTTAGTAAGATCCCCCGTCGACGTTTTCATAGTTCAAGGTTCTCGGGAAAAATATTTCATTTTCCTGAATCTGCTCGATACACACGCAAAACGAGGAATATATTAAAATATTCGTCGTTTCCGAAAAATTCTGAAAGAACTCACATAAATCACAAACATTAGAAAATGACTATTCGTAATAAAATTTTCCAACTTTGGGAGCGTTACAGTCGTTTTGCCAATTCCGCCCAATGTGCACGCAAGACGAGGAATAATATTAAAATATTTCGCGTTCTCTGAAAAATCCAAAAAAATTCCTAAAAATCCCAAATATTGTAAAACAATCATTTATTCTAAAATTATAAATTTTCGGGGTGTTACACGTGAGCCTCCCAATGGTATAAATCTAACCAATCTTTCCACCACATTGTTAGTTACTTTCATTGAATTACTTAAGTTCCAAAGTTTGTAAAAATTTAAGTCTTGAACCCTAACAATTATCCAAGAGGCCATGGGCCTCCCAAAGGGTAAGAACCCAAAGTTTTCCATTTCATTCATTTGCTCTTTAACTCTTCATCACCTAAGTTCTAATCTTTACAAAACCACACCTTGAACACCCAAAAATTTAGCCTCTTGGCCTCGAATCCAAAAGGGCGAAGAACCCTAAAATTTCTCCACATAACAATCCAAGTAATCTAATATATTTTTACATAGTCATTAAGACATATAATGACAATCAATAAATCATACAAGTCAAAATAGCACAAAATCATGAAGAACATCACAACCAAGAGAGCAATCCCACATGGATTCCTCACCAACAACATAAAGAAAACATTTCCTCACTAACAAGATAGGTTGAAGAGGATTATCTCCCTCTTACCTTATGGAAGACAACACAAAAAGCAAGCTTCTTGGTCTTCTCCTTGAAATTTCGTCCAAAGGCTCCAAGAAACCCTAGAATGGGTAAACTTTCATAATCACAAACCAAAGCTTGAAAAGAGAAGTCCTTGGTCATAAAGATGATCAAATATTTCGAAAATGGGAAGAAAGAATAGAAAAGTTACAAGCTTTACCATTAAAACTCCAAATCTTAGAGCTTTATGGAAGATGATGGAAATAGTGGATCTAGGTGTTGTCCACAAAAGAGAAAAGCTTTATGATGATGAGAAAAAGTAGGACACAAAGTTGTTTGAGCAAGAAAAGTGGATGGCCAAAAATGGGTCTTCTTGGCCATGAAAGAGGAAGAGAATGGAGAGGGAAGGTGAGCTTTTTAGAGAGTGATTCCAACAAGAAAGAAAGATCTTCAATGGAAGTGTAGATTCAAGCAAAGTTGAAGCTTGAAATCAAGCATTCATGGAGGGGAAATGGAGGGGTGTAGCCATGGAAGAGAAGAGGAAGAAGGAAGAAGAAAATGTGAGAGAAAAAGTGGGAGGAGAGAATGGTAGAGAGAGAAAGTGATAGAAACTTTTGAGTGAAAATAAAATGTGATGTGTGGTTAAGAGAAAAAATGAAAAATGGTGATTTTCTCCTTCCTCCAACCGTAGCCACACAAAAGAGAGGAAAGAGGAATTGGTTTCTCCAACAAGCCATGAGAAAGTTGCTTAGAAGCTTCCTCTAAGCTTCTCCAACAAGCTAAGTTTCCACCTTTTTGAAAAGTCAAAGTGATGTGACATAAAGTGAATTTCCTTTAGATAAAATAGGATTTCTAAGACAAGCTATTACCCAATGGACATTTGTTATAGATAGCAATGCCAGTATTATTTGTCCAACAGATAATAAAATGTATAGTGATTTTTATTTTTATCTGATAAAAATCTTGAAAAACGAAAAGCTTCGTAAACCGTGTCTGATGTCGGGTTGAGTATGTTCCCCCAATACCGCTTTCACAGTTCAAGGTTCCCAGGAAAAATATCTCATTTTTTCGACTCCGCTCAGTGCACACACAAAATGAGGAATAATATTAAAATATTCCACGTTCTCAAAAAAATATAGAAAAATTCACAAAAGTCCATAATATTATAAAACGACTATCTATCATGAAATTACCATTTTTCGGGGTGTTACAAAATCATAGGAAGATGTGAGTCACAATCACTATAACACCCCTTTTTCTTATCTCACGAAGAAGGAATGTCACACCATAAAGAAACTAAAACGAAAAATGCGGAAAACATTAATTATTCAGATTAATTAAGACCCGGTTCACTTTTAACGCATGATTAAATAATTTACGTCCTAGAGTTGCAAAGTAATTCGAGTATTGAAATCTGTGTACATTTTTTTTTGTAACAACGGTAAAGAGATAATAATAAGAATTTTAGATACAGTCGAATCGACACAGAATTGAAAGTCATACATTCACAATTCATATATAACATTATATGCATCAATCTGTTTAATTACATCATGATTTACATAAAAAGCAAAAGATATGCTCACCCAAGAAGATACAAATATATACCCATCAAGTATGACAAAACATCAGGCTTCTCCAAAAAGACAAGCGGTTAGCCATCAGTAGCCACCGATAGTATCAGCCTCTATGACTGACGAGAAGGGACCATAGCCAAGTCCACCTCAGGGTCCTCTTCATCTGATGAAATTGCCATCGGAGCGATCGAATTTCAGGCAGAAGCCCGAGCAGTGGAGAGGAAAGCGTCCTCTTGTGGGGTGTAGTAAAGGTCATCCCACAGATCTCTAACAGGCAAGTAAAATTCCAAATGCATAACAGTGGTAAAATAAAAAACAGGCGAGTCATATCGGCCCCATGCCAAAGAGACAGTCAACTCCCCGTGGTAGATGCAATGGTTTGTGCTCAAGTTGATGTTCCAGCAATCAGGTCCTCCATGAAAAGTCATCCTAGCGTACCCCAAAAATCGGCGCAGATGCGAAGACATCTTCAGCAAACCCTAGTTGTAGTATGGCCAAAAACCAGGAAACTCAGGAGCTTTATTTTCTTCCTCACCAATATCTTCTCAAAAGTATATAAATAAACAGAAATATCGAAATACAGAAAGAGGTGAGATACCCAGCTTTCATTACCAATATGGTAGCAAGAAAACGGAATGGCGCTGGACGCCCATATATCAACACAGTTCAAATATCCAATCACAGTAATAATTAAAATTGACAGTAAGAGCAGAGCAACAATAAACAGCAGTAAGAATCCACAATAACAGGCAGACAACATCAATATTTTCAACAGTCAACAGTTCTAGCAATCAAATAATTATTGCAGTAATCAGAACAGATATTTTTCCACAATTATAAAAGCTCATGCTCAATGAATTATGAGACTGACAGTTCATAATGCAAATAGTACCAAATTCCTACTCCATGGAGCTAGACATACACATTTTCAGAGTGAATGATCAAGGAGTTATGCCAGTATCTCGTTAGCCTTAAAAATAGCATGCTCATCATATAAAAATATTTGCGCAATGCGGCATATACATGGCACCTCAATAGTTGATCGCGATATAAGACAGGGTCTCAGCCCGGATCGTTAGTGTGTTTGCATCGGTCTATCCCACGGCCCCAGTGGAGCTACCACTGTTTATTGTGAGACACTCGCACCCTGATGCCCCCAGGACCAACCACTATGACCCTACGCTTAGTCTACTCACACCCGCACATAGGTGTTATTCAAACTCCTAGGCATACATCGCCTTTCCAACAATGTTCAATAGACAACACATGTGCATGACGATGCAATGTACATCATGTATGTTCATCAATGATACATTTATCATAAAGCATACCATAATGGCATATATTCATTTCTTAATATCAACATGTCATAATTTCGTCAAGAACTTAGTCCCACATCGGAACTCACAATAACATCAACCAATTCTTAGTATCAATATATATACATATACATTGTTTCACACATACCACAATTTCCATATTATGGATCCTAAGTCTTGATCAATTATGAGATTTTTCTTTGGGCTAATAAAACCCTTCAAAACAGTGGCCTCTAAGGACCATTACCACTTTAATTTCTTCCATTATGAGTATCAGTCCTTAAATGTCCAATTGCATAGGTTTTATTATTCACAATTTTAATTCTAACCTTTAACCATTTGGGCCAAAACCGTGGCCTCCCAAGGTCACCAAGGTTCCAATTTTTCTTCACATTATGCATTAGTTACTTGATACTTAATCACTTAAAGTTTATCTCACCCAAAATTTATCCAATCTCTTAAATTCCAAGCCAAAACCGTGACCTCTCCTTAGTGTAGGAAACCCTCAAAATTTCCATTCATTAATTCTAACATTTCCAAACATTCCAACACCACCAATGCATTCAAAATCATTAATCAATCATCAATTACAATTAAGAACACATGAACATACAAAATTTTCAAATAAAGCAAGCATACAAGTATAGATTTCTCCATCAAACAATCACACAAGGTCTCCTCACCACCAATAATGGTTGAAGTGAGTAAATCTCCCTCTTACCTAATGGAAGAACACGAAAATGGTCTCCTATTTGCTTCTTAATCGTTTCGGTTTTGAGCTATCAAAACCCTAGAAATTTCAACACAAAGAATCAACACCAATGGTTGAAAAAGAAGAGTCTTTGGTCTCCAATGAAACCATAAAACACGAAAATGAAGAAAAGGAAAAGAAAAAATGGAAACTTTACCTTAAAGTTTGAAGCTTGGTCTTGGAAGACAATGGAGGAAATGATGGATTTTGAAGAAATTTTCTAAATAAGAAGTGCAGAGAAGGTTGAGGTGAGTGTAGAAATGGTCTTGGTGAGGTTCAAAAATGAAAGAAAATGGTCTCCTTAGGGGCTGCAAAACTGTGGAGGAGAAGGAGAAGAAGAGAGATGGAGAGAAATGGAAGAGAAGCTTGAAAAGAGAGAAAATGTTAGGATAAAATGTGAAATATTTTGATAGAGTGTATTAAGTGTGGGAGCAAAATTTGCTCCCTTTTAGAGATGCATTTCTGTGGCAATGGGAGAGAGAAGGAGGGGGAAATTGGCTTCCCCAACAAGCCAAGGGTAGCTTGATCTTTTGGTGGCCAAAGCTCCTCAAAGAAGCTTTGATTAAAATACACTAAATTTGAATTAAAGTGGATTTGATTAGACATAAAGTGGATTACATTACGATAATGTGATAGGATTTTTAATACATGGTATTATCCAATGGACAATTGTTACAGTTGACAGAAGTCAGTACTAATTGTCCAGTGGATAAAATTTACACAACAATTTATTATTTTATCAGATAAAAATTTTTCAAAAAATGTAAAATCTCGTAAATCATGTCTAGCCTCGAGTTTAGTAAGATCCCCCATCGACGTTTCTATAGATTAAGATTTTCAAAAAAAATATCTTATTTTCTAGGCTCACTCAATTTGTACGCAAAATGAGGAATAATATTAAAATATTCTGTATTCTCAGAAAAATCCAGAAAAATTCCCAAAAATCACAAATATTATAAAATGAATATTTATAACGAAATAATTAAATTTTGGAGTGTTACAACTCTCCCCAACAAATAAGAATTTCATCCTCGAAATTTTCATACCTTAGAATAATTTTGGGTATTGCTCCTTTATCTTGTCCTCCAGTTCCCATGTCGCATCTCTGGTTGTCTCGTTCCAGATCACTTTCACCAATGGAATGTCTTTCCCTCTGAGTTGTTTCATTCTGTTGGTGTATGCCCTAGTGGCCAATACGTTTTGTTTGTATTTACATACATTATATTATGCTATTTTATATGAGGCATTTCATTTATTATGTTCTTTTTTTGGTAAACATGATAAAGTCCTTAGAATAGTAAATTTGATACCATAGGACATCAAGTGGATGACTTGATCGTGAGATCCTATTGGATAAAACACTATTCTTAAATGTCCCTAGTCAAGTATTATTGTTAATTAGGACAACAATAATGCTTTGAGACTAGTATGTGCGTAGACTGATGACCACATCTCACGGGTCATGGATATGAGATATCAAGTCTACACATAGATACATATTAGAGTAATGATGTATTGGACAGACCCGCCATGAGAACGCTACGTGGATCGTTACGTGAGTGTCATAAGCAATTCTCATAGTGATAATGGTGTATGTGGTCCTTTGACCTGAAATCACTACGATTCCTACATGAGGAGTTGTGTGTTTTAATGCCATCAAACGTCATCGTAACAAGATGATTATAAAGTTGGTTATTAGACATACCGCGATACATGTGGAGGGATGTGAGTGACCTAGATGGGATTTGTCCCTCCTACATAACAGAGTGATATCTTCGGGCCCCCGATTGAGTGAGACTATGAAATGCATGGCCATGCTCAAATGAGTCAATATGAGATATTGATCTCATTTGTCATTACTATGTCTACTCGGGAATCGTGAAACCGAAGATTGAACTAAACAAGGGTGACACGTTCCATGCCTTATGTTCAATTTGGATATCGGACAAAGGGACTAAACTACACGGAAACATTGGTCACAGATAGGTTATGTCAAATCACTGACATTCTCATTACTTGGGTAGCAGTGATGTGTTGCTAGATACCGCTCACTGTTTGTAATATTAAAATGAGATTTTAATATTACTACCAACGTCATGAGAACCTGCAGGGTCGCACACTTAGAACAGACTAAATTGGAGTAATCAGAATCCAAGTTGGACTCGGATTCAATTATGGGCCTAACTCATGACGGATGGGTTTAGGGTTGCACCACTTACCTTGCTACTGCTCACACTCACTTAAGGCAGCCACTATTATAAATAGTACTGCTAAGGGGGCTGCTACTAGGTTACATCACAACCCTAGCCGCACCTACAGAAAGTGAGTGAGAGATAGTGAGGTCTTCTTCTCCTCTCTTCGCAGCTAGCACTACGAAACAGAGGCGTGACTCCTTTTGCAAGTCTGTTCGTGTGGATACCGCAGAAACATCGTCGCTATTACGGTGTTGGTGATTCACCTCGCTTGTGTCTGTCACGCTTCAAGAGGTAAAATTTTAAAACCTCGGATTATGGATTTTTCGCATGGATCCTGTGAGGGAATTCTGTTATTCCGCTGCGAGACTTTGATCCGCAAATTCCCAACACATTCTCCTATCCTCAATCCTTACAGGAGTTGTTTCATAAGTCAAGTTTTCCTTTAATTGTACTGAATCGAGTGCTATGACATGATCAGGACTTGGAATGTATTTTTGAAGTTGTGACACATGAAAAACATTATGGAGGTTTGAAAGAAAAGGTGGTAAAGCTATCTGATAAGCAACTGGACCTATCCGACGAAGAATTTGATAAGGTCCAAGGAATTTAGGAGTAAGTTTTCTAGATTTGAGAACCCGACCAACCCTAGTCGTAGGTGTGACTTTTAAGAACATATGCTCTCCTTCCTCAAATTCAAGAGGTTTCCTTCTTTTGTCCGCATAACTCTTTTGCCGACTTTGAGCCGTTCTCATCTTTTCCTGAATCATTTTGACCTTCTCAGTTGTCTGTTGAATAAGATTTGGTCCAACTGTGAGCCGCTCTCCATCTTGATACCAACATAAAGGTGTTCTACATCTTCATCCATACAGAGCCTCATAGGGTGCCATCCCTATACTTGAATGGTAACTGTTGTTGTAGGTAAATTCTACCAACGGTAAAATTTTATCCCAACTTCCAGTCTGCTCTATGACACAAGCTCTTAGCAAATCCTCCAACGATTGAATTATTCTTTCTGATTGACCATCCGTCTGAGGATGATATGTAGAACTCAAATGTAGCTTTGTCCCCATTGCTTCTTGAAGGCTTTGCCAAAATTTTGATGTAAATCTCGGATCTCTGTCAGAAATGATATTTGTAAGCACACCATGTAGTCTGACAATTTCACCAATGTACAACTGAGTCAACTTCTCCAATGGATACCTTATGTTGATCGGCAAGAAGTGTGCTGACTTTGTAAGTTGATCCACAATTACCCATATTGAATCATATCCTCTTCTGGTCTATGGCAATCCGACAACAAAGTCCATGGCAATACTATCCCATTTTCATTCGGGAATAGTCAAGGGTTGCAGCAATCCTGACAGTCTTTGATGTTCAATCTTTGTTTTCTGACAAACCAGGCAGGAAGATACACATCTAGTAATATCGCTTTTCATTCCATGCCACTAAAATAATTTCTTCAAATCTTGGTACATTTTGGTCATTCCAGGATGCATACTCAGCTGACTCTTATGAGCATGTTCGAGTATGTACTTCCTGAGTTCTTCATCTTTAGGCACACAGACTCTACCTTGGAATCTTAAAATTCCATCGCTTCCTTCCTCTAGTGTTGATATACTGCCTTGCTTCATCAACTCTCTTTCTTCTTGCAAGAACTTGTCAACCTTCTGCTTTACTTGGATATCTTCCATTAAATCATTCAAAATAGTGACCATGTTCATGCAAGTTTCTGAGAGGAGACAATGTTGTTTGAAATAATTATGTTTGTTTTGTTGTGTTATGTGTTGTCCATCTTTGAAGAAATTCGATGGCTCACGGTAGACATATGAGGGCAATGGCTCGTGATAGGCCTACGCATGTGAGCGTAGTACAAGACAATAAGAGTATGACTGCAACTGCAGAAGAAATGCGAAGGATAGCTGAGGTGACAACTCACCAAGGTCAAAGGGCCATGCAACGACGAGAATTAGAAGTTGAGGTTCAGAATCTGTTGGAGGAAAATCGGAATTGGGGCAACCTTGGACTACCTAGATTCCAAAGGAGGAATAATAGAAAGGTAAATCAGTTTAAGCGGAAACCTTATTCACAATTGTCAAGGAAACAACAACACCCAACTCATGGAGAAAGTGCTAGTGGTAGTTGACCTAGTCAGACCCCGACATCTTCCCCAAGATGTCAGAAATGCGGAAAGAACCACTTCACGAGGGAGTATAAGATCAAAGGGGTAATCTGCTTTAGGTGCGGAAAGCCCGGACACATTTCTAAACAATATGCTTTGTCGAAGAAGAAGTCTTCTGTTAATGATGCATGTGCTTCAAGATCCCAAGCTGAAGGGAAAGATTACACCCTGGATGGAGTGAAGGTTTTCCTAACTAAAAATCCAAACGATGGAGATTGTGCCACAAATGATGATCCCGTAACTGTGTTGTAAAATTCTGAGGGCAACTCATTTCTTTATAGTGTATGACCGTATGGATCATTTGGATTCATTTGTGTCTTTATTATCTTTGACTTAGTTGTTTCTGCTTCTGTTGCTAAGACTTGTCGTTAATACTCAAGTTTATTTAATCTATCTTATTTCTGCTAAAGATCGAATCTTTTGTTGATTTATCTTGCTTACCTAAAATCACACCTATGAGAGTTCATAACTTTAGGAATAGATTGGTTATTTTCTGGTTATATCCTGCTAGATCGTTCCAATGAAAACCCTAGTGATTTCTGAAACTAAGACTTTTGAGTTCATGACGATCAACAAAGTCAAAGCTTTGTGAGGAAAAGAAATCCAAGGATACGTGTTACCTTTTGTAGAGGACAAAAGTAATGGGAATATGAATGTTGTTATCATAATCAATGAGTTTCTTACGATGAGCTACAATGTTGTCAGTTAAGGAGAAGAATGGAACTTCTCGGTGCAATGAGGACTGTCGCCAGTTTGACAAGATTATGATCAAAGATGAGTATTCCCGGAGGAAGATAAATGATTTGATTGATCAGTGAGAAGGAAGTCATTGTTCTCTCCAAGATAGATGTACGTCCTGGTCATCGATGAATTCGTGGGAAATTGAAAATGTTCCCAAAGCGATTTTTCAAGCGTGCTTTGGACATTGTGGGTATCTCGTGGTGCTGTTCGGCGTGACAAATGCTCTTGTCATATTCTTGGATTACATGAATCAGATTTTTTGCCCTTACCTAGAACAGAATTATTGTTGTCATTAATGATGACATTCTGATCTATTCTCAAAGATATGGAGAGATACGTTGGACATCTCGGTATAGTTTTCCTAATTTTAAAGAAGAAGAAGTAAATGTCAAAGTGTCAGAGTGCGAATTCTCGTTTAAGGAGGTTCAGTTTTGGATCATGGAATTCCAAATGGAGGAATTGTTGTGGATTCACAAAAGGTTAAAGCAGTTCTTCAAAAGGAAAGATCGGAAATCGTGAAGGAGATTCATAGCCGGTGGGATTAGTTGGTTTTTATCGAAAGAGTATCGATGGATTCTCCAAGATAGTAAAACATCTTACTTAACTTACAAGAAGAGAATCAAAACTTTTATGGACCAACACAAGTGGAGAAAGTTTTCAAAGGTTGAGGAGATATTTCAGTTTTGATACTACCCGATCCCAATGAAACATTCGAAGTGTTTTGCGATGCTTCACACCAAGGTTAGGATGTGTGTTCATGCAAAGTTGAGAAGTTGTGATTTATGCTTCGAAGTAGTTAAGGGTGCATTGAGAATTGCCCAACTCACGACTTGGTGTTAGTCACAGTTATAATTGCTTTAAGATTATAGAGACACTATCTGTATGGAGCAACATTCCATGCCTTTAGCAATCACAAGAGCCTGAAGTATCCATTCGATAAAAAGGGGCTGAACATGAGACAGAAAAGGTGATTAGAGTTTTTGAAGGAGTATGATGTCTAGCTTCAGTGTCGTCTTGTCTGAGTTACCAATAAACTCACTCCAAAATTCTACGGACTATATCAAATTCCTCTTTGGATTGGTCCGGTAGTTTATCAATTGATTTTGTTGTCCTTTCTTTCTAATTTTCATAATGTCTTCCGTATGCCATAATTACGAAAGTATATCCCCGATCCAGCCGTGTCATCAAACTGGACACAACACAATTAAAAGAAGGTTTGATCTATGGAATGCTTCCTGTAAAGGTCAAGGTTTGGAGAGCAAAGCAACACAGAGGCAGGGAGATCATGTTGGTAAAGATGATTTGAATTGACGTGACTAGAAGAGCGATGTGGAGGTCAAAAAATAAGATAAAGAAATAACGTCAATATTTATTCTAAAGAAATAAAAATTTCGAGGATGAAATTTCTATTTGAAGGGGAGAGTTGTAACATTCCGAAATTAATAATTTTATGATAAATAGTCATTTTATGATATTTATAATTTTTGGGAATTTTTCTGTATTTTTTTGTGAACGTGGAATATTTTAATATTATTTCTCATTTTGTGTGCACACTGAGCAAAGCCAGAAAAATGAAATATTTTTTCCGAGAACCTTGAACTGTGGAAACGTTGACAGAGAATTTTACTAAACCCGAGGCCAGACATGGTTTACAAGGTTTCACGTTTTTCAAAATTTTTATCAGATAAAAATAAAAATCGTTATACATTTTTATCTGTTGGACAATTAATATTGGCTTTGCTATCTATAACAATTATCCATTAGGTAATAGCTTGTAGTAGAAATCCTATCACCTTATCCAAAAGGAATCTATTTTATGTCACATCACATTTACTTTTATCAAAAGGTAAGCCTTAGCTTCTTGAAGAAGCTTGGAGGAAGCTTCCTTGCACCTTCCTTTGTTTGGCTTGTTGGAGAAGCCATTTCCTCTCTTCTCCTCTCCACCACACATTCTTGAGGGCTCTTTGTAGCCACACATTTTAATTTATACACTTACACAAAATACACCTAATTACACATTTCACTTCATTTCACTTTACTATCACTTTCTCTCTCTAACTTTCATTTTCACTTTTCTCCAACTTCTCTCTATCTTCTTTTCTTCTCTTCTCCTCCTTCTCTCTAACTCCACGGCACCCACACCCTTCCACACTCCATGGATGCTTGATTTCAAGCTTCAATCTTGCTTGAATCTACACTTCCATTGAAGATCTTCCTTTCTTGTTGGATCTTTTTCTTTCACAAAAGAAAGTCATCACCTTTCTCTCCTCCTCCTCTCATATTCGGCCAAGACACCATTTTTGGAGTCTTCAAGCTTTTCTTTCAAACAACCACATTTCCTTGATCTCCATTACATTCTAAACACTTTTCTAGTTGGAGTCATCTTCAAAAACTCAACCTTTCCTCTCCATTTTCTCACCCTCTTCCACGGCCAAAACCCCCATTTTTGGCCATCCAAGCTTTTTCATTAAACCAACCCTAGATCTTGAATCTAGGCACCATTCTAAGCAACTTTCATATTGTGCCCATCACCAAAATCATCCATTTTCGTTTTGGATATATCAAGCTTCAAAGTTGGAAACTTTAAGGTAAAAGTTCATAACTTTACCATCTTTTCTCCTCATTTTCGTAATCCTTGATCTCTTAGGTGATCAAGGGTTCCTTTTATAAGCTTTGATTATGATTTTGATGAGTTTTGATGTACTTAGGATTTCCTTGAAGGTGTAGTACGAAAATCCCCACAAGGGACCAAGAGGCTTGCTTCCTTGTGTTGTCTTCAAGAGGTAAGAGGGAGATAATCCTCTTCAACCTATCTTGGTAGTAAGGAAACCTTTGTGCGATTGTTGATGGAGAAATCCATGTTGGTATGCTCACTTTGTTTGGTATTTTGCATGTTTAAGTATTCTTGAATTGGATTAATGCTTGAATGGTGATCTTGAATGTATTGGATGTGTTGAAATTGCTTGATCATGTTAGGGTTGCTAAATGCAAAATTTGGAGTTTCCTACCCTAATGTGAGTCCACGGTTTTGGCTAGGATTTTGGGGTATAAATTGGTTTTTGTACACAAATAAAATGAAGCTTATGTAATTAAAGGTTGAATGATAATGTTGGAATTAATAGATGGGAATTTTTGAGGGTTTTCTAACCTAAGGTGAGGCTACGATTTTGGCTTGGAATTTAGGGAAATAAGAATGATTTTGTGTGAACTAAAATTTGAGTGATTATATATCAAGAAATTAATACATAAAATGGAAGAAATTGATGTCAGTAATGGACTTTGGAGGCCACGGTTTTGGTCTTGGATTCTAGGAAGTTGGATTGATTTTGTGTAAAATGAGAGTTAAGTGATTAAATGGTAAGTGATCAATATTGTGATGAAGGAAAAAGAGTGGAACATTATAATGATCTTATAAGACTTGTTAAGCTAGGGTGAAACCCTGAAATGAACTTCTAAAAGTGTGCTATCACTCTTGAGAAATTAACATTATACTATTGTGGGTCCGTGCTTGGGACTAAAAATTCTGTTACTGCTTGAATTGGCTAAATTGTGGCATATTATGAAAAATGTGTATTGTGAAATATATGTGAACATGTTGAATATACATGATTGTGCATGGAGTCAACATGCATTAGACATTTGCTCAGTCGATGACTATTAAAGGGCTAGATGAGCCTAGGATCATGCATTGAGTCAGCATGTATTGAATAAATTGCTCAGTCGATGACTGTTAAAAGGCTAGATGAGCCTATGATTATGAATTGAGTTAACGCATTGAATAATTTGCTCAGTCTATGACTGTTAAAAGGCTGGATGAGCCTATGATTATGCATTGAATTAGTATACATTGAACAAATTGCTCAGTCGATGACTGTTAAAAGGCTGTATAGGCCTATGAATGTGAACTGAATAATGTGGTCAGTGATGGATCTATGGGGGGCGTAAGGTGCGGTGCATACCGATTGCACACATTACAGGCCCCACAAATCATTATTCTTTACGCAGTGAATTATTGAGAATTGAATAGTGTGATTTGTGATGGATCTGATTAAGGACCGTAAGGCGTGGTGTATACCGATTTCACGCATTACACGCCTGACAATCATTGTTCTTTTTATGGTAATTGAATGAGAACTGAATAGTGCGATCCTGTGGGAAGGATTTAGGGGCATCAAGGCGTGGTGATTCATTTATATATGTATACCCCTGTGATTTTAGCCATGAAGAACCTTTGCAACGCTTTGCGGATGGCCCGACAGACACTATTCTCTTCGTGGTCCAGTGTAAACTATCATTGAGGGGGGCAGATTTTCTGGAACGTTCATATTTGAAATGAAATAGAAAATCTTAGTACCAAGTGCATATGTATTGTGAGTCGGCATGGTGAGTTAGCATTGAGAGTCGGCATTGTGAGTCCGCATATCATATGGCACTCTTTTATATGATGATTATATTATTGTGATATTGATGCCATGATTATCTAAAATGTTTTAATTGTTCATTATCTGAGACTCTGTTGACTGCTTGGGGTATTATTGATGTTTACCTATTATTGTTGATTCTTACTACTATGTGTTGTTGTCCTACTCTTACTGTTCATTCTATTGTTACTGTTGATGAATATATGTGCTGAAATGCTATGTAGGCGCTCTGCGCCGTTCTGTTTCTTTACTGCCATAATTGGTAATGTAAGTAGGATGTCTTACCTCTTTTTTGTATTCTTGTACTTCTGTTATATATATATATTTGATAAAAGATCGTGAGGAAGAAGATGAGGGGCCACACCTTTGCTGATTGGATTAGGACGATTCATTATTCTCGATTTGGCGTCTGGATGAGATCCCTTCGGTTACGTATGATTACAACTTCGTGGGGGCATTGATGCCTATCGTGTCGACTGGAACACCGAGCGTCATGTATATATAGGGTTGTGGCTTTGTCTGCTAGTAGTGCCTATCCCAAGGATTACTACTTTTCCCCTTTAGTGTTTTGTTCCCACTGTATTCTATTTAACTATGTAAGTATTATACTTTGTGTTATCAGTAATTTGTGTTAAGGATGACTATAATATATATATGGAATATGTTTTATTTCAGTGGTTGTGTATAAAATGGTTGGGTGCTAATTATGTTTCATTCGAGGCTCCTATTTTCTATTTATGCATAATGGAAATAACTTAAACTTTGAAATTAATGTAATTGGAACTGTGACATGCCTGGATTTAGTAACTGTGGTGTAATGACGATTGTACCGCAGTGGCTAGATCTAGGTGCGTTACACTAACTCATGTGTTGGGTAGTTCTTCTCATGCACTTGTAATTGTCTTGAGGCATAAGCCACCCTTTTTCCGCCTTCCATAAGGACACAACCCAATCCTTGATATGAAGCATCACAGTACACTTCGAATGCTTCATTTGTATTAGGTAGAACTAACACTGGCGAAGTAGTTAGTCTCCTTTTCAACTCTTGAAAACTTCCTTCGCAAACATCCGTCCACTCAAAAGCTTGATTCTTCCTTTTGAGTTGAGTAAGAGGTCCGGCAATCTTAGAAAATCCTTTGATAAATCTCTTATAATATCTGGCTAATCCAACAAAGCTTCGAATTTCTGTCACCGTCTTCAGCCTTTCCCATTGTAGAACAACTTCAACCTTTGACGGGTCTACAGCAATTCCTTCCTTCGAAATTACATGGCCTAAGAATTTAACTTCATTCAACCAAAACTCACACTTTGATAACTTAGCATACAACTCTTTCTCCTTCAAAGTCTGAAGAACTATACTGAGATGTTCAACATGATCCTCCTAATTTTTGGAATAGATTAAGATGTCGTCGATGAAGACAATGATAAATCTATCCAAATATGGATGGAAGATTCTATTCATATAATCCATGAAAATAGCAGGTGCATTGGTCACACCAAAAGGCATCACCAAGTACTCATAGTGTCCATATCGAGTATGAAAAGCCGTTTTAGGAATATCTTCCACTTTTACTTTGATCTGATGGTAACTTGATCGCAAATCGATCTTAGAAAACACTGCCGCTCCTTTCAGTTGATCCATTATGTCATCTATCTTTGGCAGTGGATATTTGTTCTTGATCGTGACTTTATTCAGTTGACGGTAGTCCACACACAATCTCGAAGTACCGTCTTTCTTCTTAACTAGTAGTACCGGTGCTCCCCAAGGTAATACACTAGGTCTAACAAATTATTTCTCCAAAAGTTCTTCCAATTACTTCTTGAGTTCAACTAGCTCTGCTGGTGACATTCTGTAAGGCGCTATAGAAATAGGACCAGCTCCAAGTACAAGATCAATGGTAAACTTGATCTCTCGCTCCAGTGGTAAACCAGGTATATCTTCAGGAAAAACCTCAGGAAATTCTCTAACCACTAGAAGTGTGTTCACATCCACCTCATTCTCGATTTTCAAAGAAGACAACAATATATATTCCCGAGCTCCTTCTTTCAAGAAAGTTTTCACTTGGTTGGTTGTCAAAAATCTAGAATTCTCATCCAAAGGGAAAACTATGGTTTTTTCTAGAACAATCTAACAGGACATCGTTAGAAGATAACTAATTCATTCCTAAGATCACATCTAACTGAGATAGTGTCAAACAGATCAAATCAATAGAAAAGATTCGACCTTCAACAATCAAGGGACAATCCAAACAAACTTTGGTAATAATAATGGGTTTAGTAGTAGGGGTTGAAACAGTCAAATCAAAAGGTAAAAGATTACAGTCAAATCATAGGTAAACTAAGTCTTTTCACACAGTCATAGGAAATGAAAGAATGAGTTGCACCTGAGTCATACATTACAGTTAAAAGATTACTTTCTATGTCACATTCCCTTTGTATAAGATCTTCGGATTCAGAGGCTTCAGCACCACTCAGGGTGTAAACCTAACCTCCAGCCTACGGTTTAGTAGTTCTAGCAACATTAATGGAAGGTTCCGTCTTGGGTTGATTGTATTCAAGAGAAATGTGTCAAAGTTTCCTGCATCTGAAATAGATAACTCCTTTAATAGTACAGTCCCTCGTGTAGTGCTCCTTCTTGCACTTCATGCATCTCGGCGTAGACACCGTCACTTGACTAGTTCTACCTGGACTTCCTCCAGGACTTCCACTTTGTGGTCTTTGTTGTTGATTTCTAGGTGATTTGGAATAAGGCTTCTTCTGGTAACGGTTAACATTACTGCTTCCTCCTCTTTGGGACCGAAAAGGTCCAAAGTTGTGGTTTCTTGCATCACGCACCTGGTCTAAATCTTCCACCTAGCGACACATATCAAGCAGCTCAGAAAACTGGTTAATCTTCAGAGTGATAACTGCCCTCTTCACATCGTGTCTTAGGCCTTCCTCGAACTTTCGACATTTCTATGCCTCGTTCGGTTGATGTTGAAATTAGGTTAAGAATTTGGACAAACTCTCAAATTTAGCAGCATACTCACCTACAGTTATATTTCCTTGCCTCAAGCCGAGAAATTCCATCTCCTTAGCATGCCTAACACTTTTCGGGAAATATTTATTCAAGAATCTCTCCTTGAATACCACCCAAGCAATCTCTTGACCTTCTGCCTCTAGCAGTCTCTGTTCTCCGGTCCACCAATCCTCTGCATCTCCTACAAGCATAAACGTCGCATACGTCATCTTCTTGTCGTTGGCACAGTTCATGCCCGTGAATATCTTTTCCAGCTCTTTGATCCACAGAGTAGCCTTCTCAGGATCATACTCTCCCTTAAATTGTGGAGGGTTAGTGCGACGAAATTCTGCCAGATTCTGGGCATCAGCAGTAGCCTCCAATTGTTGTGCAGTCCTTGCTTGTTGTTGAGCCATTTGCTGGTTTTGTTGCAGCATGGCTTCAACCATCTTCTGAATTGCCTCAATTACAATAGTCATGTCTCCTCTATGAGCCACAATCCTCTTTCAAGTCAAGCTATACAAAACACAAGAAAAATTCAGATGTATCCTTTCGGAATACCAAGCATAGAGAATCACACAACATAAACAAGACAGTCCAAAACCACAAGACCCAAAAGAAAACTTAAACCGAGGCTCTGATACCAAGACACTGTAATGCCCATTTTTCTTATCTCACGAAGAAGGAACGTCACACCATAAGGAAACTAAAACGAAAAATGTGGAAAATAATAATTACTTTGATTAATTAAGACCCGGTTCATTTTTAATGCGTGATTAAATAATTTATGTCCTTGAGTTGCAAAGTAATTCGAGTATTGAAATCTGTGTACATTTTTTTTTCTAACAATGGTAAAGAGATAATAATAATAATTTTAGATACAGTCGAATTGACACAGAATTGAAATTCATACATTCACAATTCATATATAACATTATATGCATCAAACTGTTTAATTACATCATGATTTACACAAAAAGCAAAAGATGTACCCACCCAAGAAGATACAAATATACACCCATCAAGTACGGCAAAACATCAGGCTTCTCCAAAAAGATAAGTGGCCAGCCATCAGTAGCCACCGACAATATCAGCCCCTACGACTGACGAGAAGGGACCGTAGCCAGGTCCTCCTCAGGGTCCTCTTCATCTGATGAAATTGCCATCAGAGCGACTGAATTTCGAGTAGAAGCCCGAGCAGTGGAGAGGAAATAGTCCTCTTGTGGGGTGTAGTAAAGGTCATCCCACAGATCTCTAACAGGCAGGTAAAATTCCAAATGCACAAAAGTGGTTAAATCAAAAACAGGCGAGTCGTATCGGCCCTACGCCAAAAAGACAGTCAGCTCCCCGTGGTAGATGCAATGGTCCATGCTCATGTTGATGTGCCAATAATCAGGTCCTCTACGAAAGGTCATCCTAGCATACCCCAAAAATCAACACAGACGCGAAGACATCCTCAACAAACCCTAGTTGTAGTATGGCCAAAAACCAGGAAACTCAGGCGCTTCCTTTTCTTCCTCACGAACATCTTCTCAAAAGTATACAAATAAACAGAAATATCAAAATACAGAAAGAGGTGAGACACCCAGCTTTCATTATCAATATGGTAGCAAGAAAACAGAACGGCGCTGGATGCCCACATATCAACACAGTTCAAATATCCAATCACAGTAATAATTAAAATTGATAGTAAAAGCAGAGCAACAATAAACGGCAGTAAGAATCCGTAATAACAGGCAAACAACATCAATATTTCTAACAGTCAACAGCTCTAGCAATCAAATAATTATTGCAGTAATAAGAGCAAATATTTTTCCACAGTTATAAATGCTCATGCTCAATGAATTATGAGACTGACAGTTTACAATACAAATGGTACCAAATTCCTACTCCATGGAGCTAGACATAAATATTTTCGGAGTGAATGATCAAGGAGTTATGCCAGTATCTCGTTAGTCTTAAAAATAGTGTGCTCATCTCATAAAAATATTTGCGCAATGCGGCTTATACATGGCACCTCAATAGTTGATCGCGATATAGGATAGCGTCTCAGTCTGAATCGTTGATGTGTTTGCATCGGTCTATCCCACGGCCCCAGTGGAGCTACCACTATCTATTGTGAGACACTCGTACCCCGACGCCCCCAGGGCTAACCACTATGACCCTACGCTTAGTCTACTCGCACCCGCACATAGGTGTTATTCAAACTCCTAGGCATATATCACCTTTCTAACAATGTCCAACGGGCAACACATATGTATGACGACACAATGTACATCATGTATGTTCATTAATGATACATTTATCATAAAGCATACCACAATGACATATATTCATTTCTCAATATCAACGTGTCATAATTTCGTCAAGAACTTAGTCCCACATAGGAACTCACAATAACATCAACCAATTCTCAATATCAATATATATACATATACATTGTTTGACACATACCACAATTTCCATATTATGGATCCTAAGTCTTGATCAATTCTGAGATTTTTCTTTGGACTAATAAAACCCTTCAAAACCGTGGCCTCTAAGGACCATTACCAATTCAATTTCTTCTATTATAAGTATCAATCCTTAAATGTCCAATTGTATAGGTTTTATTATTCACAATTTTAATTCTAATCCTTAACCATTTGGGCCAAAACTGTGGCCTCCCAAGGTCACCAAGGTTCCAATTTTTCTTCACATTATGCATTAGTTACTTGATACTTAATCACTTAAAATTTATCTCACCCAAAATTTATCCAATCTCTTAAATTCTAAGCCAAAACCGCGACCTCTCCTTAGTGTAGGAAACCCTCAAAATTTCCATTCATTAATTCTAACATTTCTAAACATTCCAACACCACCAATGCATTCAAAATCATTAATCAATCATCAATTACAATTAAGAACACATGAACATACAAAATCATCAAATAAAGCAAGCATACAAGTATGGATTTCTCCATCAAACAATCACACAAGGTCTCCTCACCACCAATAATGGTTGAAGTGAGTAAATCTCCCTCTTACCTAAAGGAAGAACATGAAAATAGTCTCCTATTTGCTTCTTGATGGTTTTGGTTTTGAGCTTCCAAAACCCTAGAAATTTCAACACAAAGAATCAACACCAATGGTTAAAAAAGAAGAGTCTTTGGTCTCCAATGAAACCATTGAACACGAAAATGAAGAAAACGAAAAGAAAAAATGGAAACTTTACCTTAAGGTTTGAAGCTTGGT
This sequence comes from Ormosia emarginata, assembly GCA_029884605.1. Taxonomy (NCBI): domain Eukaryota; kingdom Viridiplantae; phylum Streptophyta; class Magnoliopsida; order Fabales; family Fabaceae; genus Ormosia; species Ormosia emarginata. Next base: position 6,227,731 of record JAQQTP010000037.1, read on the forward strand.
CTTGGAAGACAATGGAGGAAATGATGGATTTTGAAACATTTTTCTAAATAGGAAGTGTAGAGAAGGTTGAGATGAGTGTAGAAATGGTCTTGGTGAGGTTGAAAAATGAAAGAAAATGGTCTCCTTAGGGGCTACAAAACCGTGGAGGAGAAGAAGAAGAGAGAAGATGGAGAGAAATGGAAGAGAAGCTTGAAGAGAGAGAAAATGTTAGGATAAAATGTGAGATATTTTGATAGAGTATATTAAGTGTGGGAGCAAAATTTGCTCCCCTTTGGACATGCATTACCGTGGCAATGGGAGAGAGAAGGAGGGGGAAATTGGCTTCCCCAACAAGCCAAGGGTAGCTTGGTCTTTTGGTGGTCAAAGCTTCTTAAAGAAGCTTTGATTAAAATACACTAAATTTGAATTAAATTGGATTTGATTAGACATAAAGTAGATTACATTAGGATAATGTGATAGGATTTTTAATACATGGTATTATCCAATAGACAATTGTTACAGTTGACAAAAGTAAGTATTAATTATCCAGTGGATAAAATTTACACAACGATTTATTTTTTTATCAGATAAAAATTTCTTGAAAAATATGAAACCTCGTAAATCGTGTCCAACCTCTGGTTTAGTAAGATCCCCCATCGACGTTTCCATAAATCAAGGTTCTCGGGAAAAATATCTTATTTTCCCGGCTCCACTCAGTTTGCATGTAAAACGAGAAATAATATTAAAATATTTCGTGTTCTCAAAAAAATCCAAAAAATTTTTCAAAAATCACAAATATTATAAAATGAATATTTATAACGAAATAATTAAATTTTGGGGTGTTACAATCACAACAACATGTATATATTATCTTGTTCTTATTCTTCTTTAAAAAAAAAATTAATAAGGGCGATCCTGAAGGAGTACCATAACTTTAATTAGTTGTGGAGCCCCAGCCTTTGACTAACCCATGATTGACTCAGGTGGACCTTTGCACACTGGTCCTTAAATAAGGTTTGTGTATCATGCTCTGTAGAGAGCCACGTGCTACATTCCCAGTTCTGGGAACCAAGGCTCTGTAGCACTAATGGACAGAAAGAAGCGTCCCGTCTTTACAGTGAACAAAAATTGTTACTGAGCTGTATACTTACTTTAATTAGTAGGCCTCTATTGCGATTTCTAACTGGCTGTAGTTAGGTACCATCTTCTTAGAATACAAGCCTTTAATTAGGTTTGCAGGAGGATAAAGGGCTGCTATTCCGTAAGCGGGATGGAAAGAACTCAAAGGTTCTTATTGTCAGTTTGATATTCATTGTGGAGTTCATATGTTACACCGGTGACACGTAACTCAAAGATATGCCACTACTGCACTCATGACACACAATATAAAGATACGCCATGAAAACTATACATAAAGGTATGTCATCATTTGCTATTATATTTCTTTTATCTTTGTATGATTTTGTTGTATTTTGGTTTTGGATAGACAATCCTTTGAGCAGGGTCCTTCAGCGGTTTCAAGACTATTTTACCTTGATGGTCTTCTTGAAGTAAAAAAGAAACAAAAAACAAAAAAATAAAAAACAAAAACAAAAAAAAAAGATTTTGTATTTCTTAATTTCAAACTTTTCTGACAACGGTCAACCTACCCTTATAGGTGCTATTACTACCCTTTCCATTCTTTTTCTTATTTAAACAATTCATTTTCTCCATTTTCATCTAACTGAAAATCATTCAAAGGGAAAGGTGAGTATAGAAATGGAAGGTGTTTTTATGGGTCTAAGTATGGGAAGGGTTTAGAGTTTGTAAACGCAGCTACCACTCTTGGTCGATCACTTGCTGCAAGAAATATTCATCTTATATATGGGGGAGGTTGCCGTGGGTTAATGGGAATTGTATCACTTGCTGCATATATAGGAGGCAGTCAGATTTTAGGTGTCATTCTTGGACCTTTCACACAACAGAACATCACTGGAAAGACAAATTGGGGAGGAACTTAAGGTATCATCTATGCATGAACGAATGAAGATAATGCTTGACAATTCTGATGTATTCATTGCCTTATCGAGTGATTTTGGTACTTTGGAAGAAATTTTTCAAATTGTCTCTTGGGCCCAACTGAACTTCCTCTATAAACCCATAAGTTTGTTAAATGTAAATACTTTCTTTGATATTTTGTTACTTTTTATCGACAAAGTTGTGGAACAGAAATTTATCTCACCTTCGACAAGATAACTTCTTATCTCTGCTTCTACTATTAATGAGTTGATTGATAAATGAGAAATTTTTGTTTATAAACCTGATCTAGCAATAGCTTAGATAGATTGGACAATAAGAAGCAGTGAGAGAAGTAGCATGAAAATAAAGTTTGATCTGACACTTCGTTTATAACTTTTCTTTACCTTTGATTTTATTTACCATACTTTGTGTTAGATTTCTCCAGCAGGTAATATCTTCTATCCTTTACTTATATATATTTTAACATTGAGGACAATGTTATGATCTGGTTGGGGGGAAGGATAGTAAAGGATAGTTTACCAAAAAAAATTTTTTTTTTAGGAAGTATGATATGATTGTCATGGACTTACTTAACCAATGAATGATGGCAGAGTAAGGAGTAATTTTACTCCTGAGACACATCTAAATTGGGAAGTATGTTTAGTGATATGACTGTCAGAAACCTATTCGTAGTAAAACCAATTAAGGATGGCAAAGTAAGGAGTAAATTTTGCCTTGGAGGTAAGTTTACTCTTGAGATGCATCTTAGTTGAGGAAATAATTATTTTGTGTAGAAGTAGCAAATGGTTTCTTGGATCTTAGCATAAATTGTCTTCTTTCTTAAAAATCACAAGCTTGGATATGAATGTTGATATGGTGGATTAATAATGATAGAAATATGCCTTATGAGATTTTGAGCCTATTGATGAATGGATTAAATATCTGTATCATTCTCTTCTTTCTTGTGTGATTTTTTTCACTCATGAATTATTACTGTAACACTTGCTTTGATTCTTTTTTAGGCTGTATTTTCACATGCATACATAAATATGATTGAGGCATTTTGAAATAGCTACTTTGACTAAATAGTCATCCTTGCATATTTTCCCTTGTGTAACCCCTTTGAGCTTATTTGACCATTCCTTGTTTTTAGTTCATTATGTGCCTTTAAAAAAAAACATGTTTTTACCTAACCTTAGGGAATAAGAGAGCATTGGCCTTGTTCTTGAACAAGTGTGGGGGTGTGTGCAAAATGATAAAAAAAAAAAAAGCTAAACACCGCTTCAATCGAAGGATTATCAGAGTCCCTTGATATACCATGTGACATATCCATACCTAGAATAAAGGTGAATGCTTGGAAACAACATGAAGAGAAGGAGAAGGTTCAAACTTAACAATGAATTCAATTCACCAATTTGGGATTGATCTTCAACAAAACATTATTCAAATATTGGTCATTGTCCTTTATGATGAATGTTCTCAAACATCTTATCCACTCTAACTATACCATAATGCTCTTCTATTCTCTTTTGTATTTATCTTCTCATATCCATATCATCCCCTCTCCTTTACCATGGCCCTATTACAACCTTGAATAAAGTCCTCTTGATTTTTGTGTGCATGTGTTCTGAGTAATGGAGAAGTAGAAGATAAGCAGGCTTATGGTAGTGCAATTTTTCATGGGTTGAATTGAGTGAAATACCTACCTTTTAAACACTTGAGGGATTGAGAGTGAATCTTATGAGAATCTATCATTCTTGACTTATTCTTTTCAACTGAAGTTTCCTTGCTTGTTGGTTTGAGATGTGAAGAATTGTTACCTCATTAATGCTTTGATCCCTTGAATTTCTGGTTGCTATTCTTGATTCATTAAGTCTTTTAAAGTTTTTAGTTTTTGAGTCTGTGTCATTTTTCTTTGTTTCCCAGCTTTGGTCTTATGTGTTTTGCCCAGGAGTGCAAAAAGCTAAGTGTGGGGGAATTTGATAATCACATATTTTATACATTAATAAACCCTCATTTTTAGTCATTTACACTCTCCATGTACTTAATTGATTAAGCTTGGTTATGTTTTGTAAGTTTGGACTCAAATTGGACTTAATTGTTTTTTTCAGCATTATTTTGGTCTTACACTGTTTCTGTATTTTAGCCATATCTTGAGTTCTAGATATCTTATAATTATCTATCTTACCTTGTAGGAAAGATAAGAGAGAGCTCTACAACTTTCATGAGAGCTCCAGGGAAAAATCAGACATCTAATGGAGGTAATAGGGCTTGGAAGTCAGAACACAAGTTTTGTGACTAGAAACCAAATAGTGTGCAGTAATCATTGCATAATTCGAGTTGAAGAAACTAAAATAGCTTGAAAATTTAGTGTCTGAAAGTTAAGACCCATATCTACAACTTTTATGAAGAACACAAGAGCTCATTCGGACAGCTTGGAGGTCATATTGGGTTTGGAAATCAAAACATAGGTGCTGAAATTGGGCCTAAGCATTCTGTAGTAATTGGGTCATATCTTAGGCTGTAAGATGAATTTTTGGATGATTCTGGTGGCATTAGAAAGCTGAGACAATTTCTTAGAACTTTTATGAAGACCACTTTGCTTAGTCCTGACGTTATCCATAAGTTCATCACTGAATGATTTCAGAGACAAGAAATTTCAATAATTTTCCACTCACAAAAGTTCTTTGGCATTTTCCACTCATCCACCCACTCATCCACTCACTCATTAATCAATTCCCTTGTCATTTTGTATCCCTAATCCTCTATAAAAGGAACCATAGACAGTTCATTTGAAAAATCTTGGTTTTAGAGTTCATGCTATTATGTTATTTACTTGTAGTAATTTTCTTTTGTTGTAAATAGAAGTTATGATTATCTTCTTCTTGTTTCTTTCTTTCTTTCTTCTTGCTCATGGGTAACTAATCTTCATCTTGCTTAGGTGAAAAGGTGAAATTTTTGGTAATAAAATAAGGTTAGATTAATTTCTTTCTTGTGCTTAAATGATATATTATCAAGTGATCATTATACGTGTTGTATTTTGTTTCCAATCAATTTAGAAACCCTCCTTGTAAAGTGGAGTTCTTGATTCATTGTAGACAAATGGTTTGGTATAATGAATGCTTGAACCCATTTACATGTGTTGGTAGATAATTAAAGGAACCATAATATAACTACGTATATAATTCTAAATGGACTTTGAATGTTTTATTTTTCGATTGGAACCTCCGTTGTACGTGGATTTCAATTGAGTTATAAAAAGAATTAATCTTGTTCTTAATTTATTACCAAAAGTGGATCTCCTAACCCAAGCATGTTCTTTAATTTAATTGTGAACAAGTCTTATCATTTTTATTTTTATGACAAAGTCTTTCCTTACCTCAAAGAATTTTTCTTCATCAATTCCCTATGAATCGACCTCAGACTCCCGAGAAATTTATTACTTGAGACAACCTACACTTGGGTTTGTGTAACACCCCTTTTGAGGATGTCACACATAAAAGAAAATAAAATAAATAGAAATAAAATCTACCCAAGTTGCGGAATATTTGTTAAAATTATTACGGGTTGTAAAAATAATTCCTGATAGACAGAAATATGTAATAAAAAGATAATGCGGAAAATACGAAATAAAAAAAAAAAACTTCATTACCGATAATATACATATGATTAAGTTATACACCTGTACAAATAATTTACAACTAAGTCTACAACTATTTAAATAAAAACAAGAAAGAAAGCAATAAAAGAGTTAATATATACGAGACATACATACCGACGCCAAAAAAAAAAAACATCATGGTTATCTAATCCTCGATGGATCACTCTGTCCGAAAATGATCATCGGGAGATAGATATCCGGATGTCTCGACACACGGCGATAACGGGATCGCGCGATCGATACGATGCTTATCTCACTAGGCTCGGGGTTTTCAAAGACCCCAATAACGCCTAATGGATAAGGGTAACTCTAAGTGCGAGAAATAATGTCGTCGTCGCAATCGGATCTCCATCAAACCGATGACGTAGAATCACGGCCATACGTCCAAAGATAGGTAATGTAAGCACGATCTCCTCGTAAATGCCAAGCCGATCACCTCCATGGAATATCAGCTCTATGAATCCCAAAAATGCAAAGGCGCGCCATCCCCCACACAATCAATCCAAAGGGTATGGATGATCGGATGGTTCTTGCTCGTAAACCGATCGTCGGCTTGCCGACCTTCCTCTTCCTCGTGGTACACGATCTCAAGAGGTTGTTCCTCTTCTTCCTCTTCAAACTCTTTACCGCATAAAATAAATAGACAACAGACACATACAATAAAGAGGTAAGACAACATAAAATCATCACAACATGGCAAATAAGAAGACGACAAATAACTACTACACAGTTTCATACAATACGAATAAGCTATAACAAGTAATACATATTAAATATCCTAGTGTTTCAGAACATCACGGATATAACACAAATAAAGAAATTCACACAGATAAATCAATCTCACAGATAAAATAAGATAAGAAATAGACAACTAACATAAAAATTATCAGATAAATACAAATAGAGAAAATGTAAAAACATCCAAGATGTTACCAGATAAAGATAAATAGAGAAAAATGGAATATTATCCAAGATATACTCAAATACACCAAAACACAACCCTACTCCATGGAGCTAAACCCAAACAGATATCAGAGAGAATGACTTGCAAAATCTATTAGTACCACGGCTGCCCAACCAACTATTACGCGATCACACGTTGCGTCAATAGCCTACGACACGGGAATCCACCATCCAGCGTAGTATAGTTCACGGTCTCCGTTGTGGCACTATAGGCAATGTACTACTAGACTTTACAAACCTCGATTAAATATAGTGAATGTCGAGTACATTAGTGTGCTATCGGTTTACCACGGCCCAATGAGCTACCAACTGTCCACATGTGGGATCCCGTACACTAAAGTCTCCAAGTTTATTAGAACAATAAACTACACTACACTTATCGCATCGACAACACGATGTGATTCGTCTCGTCAACCCAAAACACCAAAAATTGGTATAAAGACAAAACATAATTCCAAATATATGAAATTACGAAAATGCCCTTAAGATAAAAATATACCCTCAATGGCATAAAGCCTATACGGGTTCACATTTTCCCGACAAATAAATAACCTCAAAAGCTTGGACGGGTTCACATTTTCCCGACAGGCGAAAATTAAATATAGTAACGGTCAATCGCGTAGAAATTTTATCGCGTTTTTGAAATCTCGTCGTTTTTACAAACGTTTAAAAAAAATTGGGTAAGGATATTTTTCTATTTTTAAAATCGCGTAGCATTTTTAATACGTTTTCTCAATCGCGTAGGATTTTTAAATCATTTTCTTATTCGAATGCCTTTAAAATTATCTGTTTAAACAGATAGAAATAGTACTTAGTACATTTAAACTACGTTGAATAATTTTTCATACCGCATATCGTCATTAGGATATTGTTACTATCTTATAGGTTCATTTTTACTAAAAATTGACAGTATTTTGTTTATAAACTTATAATAATGGTTTTCTAAATTTTCCATAAAATTTCTATTTACCTAATTATTTAACCATTTCATTAAATTCTTTTTGAAATCTCTAACATGCTTCAAAACCTAAAGTGAGCTATATGTTAGAAAATTTCTTAACATTACTGTATTTCCTTCCTAATGATAAACTTATGAATTTTAACCCTTTAAACTTACTTCTAATCAATTGGTTCTTTCAAAAATCATTATAGAAAATTTCTTCTTAACTTGTATTGTTTCTTTTTGATTGAAAAAGGTTTGGAATCAAGTTTTTAGAAATCATAATTACCTATAGTGGCATGTTGGCCGAATTTTGTTAAAACTTTTTCATTTGATTTCTAAATCATGTCAAAGGTATTATCTTATCTAAATTCATTAAATCATGTTATAAAGTAATGATTATGAATCAAATAAATCTTTTAGGCATGTTGGCCCAAAATGTACTAAATTTTTACCATTTGATTTATAAATTCCTTTTCTTTGATCAAAACCATTTAAAACCTTCTTATTTCTCCTAATCAATTAAGTTGCACTTTAGGAAAAATGAAGAGAACATTTTGGTCCTCACATTTTGGCATTGCCGTGAGCTATTGGATGTGTTCTTTGGAACACTCATGCAAATTTACACATGTTATTCACATCCTAAACCTTATCATACAATTCTAACACATGCATTTATATCTCTAACACATGCAAAATATTTCTAACACATGCAAAATATTTCTAACACATAAACCTAATTTAAAGCTTATAGACATACAATCAAAAGCTATTAGACATGCAAAATTATTACAATTACCAAATAAGAAAGCTACTAACACATAACACTTAAGCTACTAGCAACCACAAAAATTAACAAATACACATCAATAAACACACCACAACCGAATCCTTATGGATTCTACAAACAACCCATCTTCTTACCACCATCAAGGGATGATAAGAATTGTCTTCCTCTTACCTTAAATGAAGACAAAAAGCTTGCTTTCTCACCTCCTAGGTCACGGTTTTCACTCCACCAAACACCTAAAAATTTCAAACAAAACCTACATGTTACTAACCATGAAAAAGAAGCTAAACCATGGAAAAATCATGGCTTAGAACTTTGAAAAAGAAGAGAGAAAAGAAAAGCATGAAATTTCACCTTCTAGGTAAAACTTTCAAGGTTGGTTTCCAAGCCTTAGATGGAAGAATTTGAAGAAACTTCCAACTACAAAGGTTCTTAGAATGGTGTTTAGATTAAGGAAACTTGGTTAGAAAAATTTTTGGATGGTTGGATGGTTAGGAAATGAGCTTGGCCGAATATGGTGAAGAAAATGGACAAGAATGGTGGCTAGGGTTCTTGATGAGAGAGAAGAGAGAAAAGTGATGAAGATGAAAGTGATTCTTGTCTCCTAAGGCCTCTTGGCCGTGAACATGATGTGGGGTGCAAGGTGGGCACCTTGCTTGGCTTCATCCAAGCCATTGGATGAATCAAAGGCTAAGATCAAGCCTTGGTGAGCAAGCCTAATTCTCATTGGTTGGTTCCGGTGACTCACATGGCTTAGTCACACTGCGTAATAAATGCTCATTGAGTCACTAGTGAGTCACTGTTGCTCGAAAGTTCTACAAATTTACGGTGATTATTTAAGCTACCGATCTAACCGTTTCGCTAATTGTGGGTCCCGCAAAATATTTCCTAGGGTCCACTGTCACTACTAAAACATACCGACTAATAAAATAATATTATAATAATATAAAATTATTTTATTTGATGCTTAAATCCTAAAAATTAAAAGATTATTTTTAGTCTCATTCAGAATCCAAGTTAAGTAAGATCCCCCAATTCTAAATAATCAAATAAGATTTTCCCGCCCGGAAAATATTATTTTCCCGCTCGAGCAAATCACACAAAAAGTTCATATAAAATCACAGACGATTTTCTCGGCATTAAATCAAGAAGAAAACAATTAAAAATAGACAAAAACAAAAAAACAAGACGTTCGGGACGTAACGGTCATTTTCCCATTTTTTCCCACAACGTAGGTAATCGTCCAAAACGTTCAAATAAAATATCCAAAGAAGATTATTTAGTCTGTATATCTTTCGAGAAAAATTAATACAAGAGTTCGAGAAAAATTTTTATTTTACCGTCTCAAGCAAACTACGTAAAACGATCAAATAAAATTTGAACTCAGTATTATCGTAGTTGTTTTCATACAAAATTCAAGAACGTAAAAATAGGGACACGCGGTCATTCATACAAAAGCATGAAAAACAGAAAAACAAGACATTCAGTAATATTTTCTAAAAATTGGGGCGTTACAACTCTCCCCAACAAATAAAAATTTCGTCCTCGAAATTCGATGTTCATCCAAACAAATGAGGATACTGATCCTTCATTTTACCTTCCAGCTCCCAAGTAGCTTCACCCGTCACCTCATTCCATATAACTTTCACCAGCTCGATCATCTTCCCTCGAAGTCGCTTTACCTTTTCTGTCCTCTATCCTGACAGTAAAGTTTCGTAAGTCAAATTCTCCTTTAATCGTACGTCATCCGACCGTATAACATGTGTCTGATCTCGCATATACTACCAGTAATCGAGACACATGAAACACGTCATGCAAATTGGATAGAAACGGCGGCAAAGCAATTTGATATGCTACAGGACCAATACGTCGGATGATCTGATATGGTCCAATGAATTTAGGAGTAAGCTTCTTAGACTTAATTACTCTTCCGACACCAGTCGTAGGAGTAACTCTCAGAAACACATGCTCACCCTCCTCAAATTCAAGAGGTCGTCTTCGCTTATCCGCGTAACTCTTTGTCTCTGCTTTGCGTCGTCCTCATCTTCTCTTGTATCATCTTGACTTTATCCGTAGTTTGTTGTACAAGCTCCGGTCCAACAGTCATACTTTCTCCATCTTGATACCAGCATAACGGCGTTCGACATCGTCTTCCATACAATGCTTCATAAGGTGCCATTCCGATGCTTGCGTGAAAACTATTGTTGTAGGTGAATTCTATCAAAGATAAAAATTCATCCCAACTTCCCCGTTGTTCCAAAACACAAGCACGCAATAAATCCTCCAAAGACTGTATAGTTCTTTCGGTCGACCGTCACCATGGATGATACGCCGAACTCGCCGTAACTTAGTTCCCATAGCTTCTTGCAGACTTCGCCAAAATCTTGACGTAAACCTCGGATCACGATCGAAATTATACTTGTCGGCACACCATGTAGTCTGACAATTTCACTGATGTACAACTGGGTTAATCTTTCCAATGAATATTTGATATTGATTGGTAAGAAATGAGCCGATTTCGTAAGTCTATCGACTATAACCCATATTGCGTCATGACCTCTCCTTGTCTTTGGCAAACCAGGAACGAAATCCATAGAAATGTCTGTCCCATTTCCATTCTGGAATCGATAATGGTTGCAACATCCCAAAGTCTTTGGTGTTCAACTTTCGACTTTTGACAAACTAGGCAAGTTGACACGCATCTAACAACATCACCCTTCATTCCATGCCACCAGAATAACTTCTTCAAATCTTGATACATTTTTGTTATGCCTGGATGCATACTCAATAGACTAGTATGGGCATGTTTCACAATATATCTTCTCAACTCTCGATTACGAGGAACACAGACTCTACCCCGAAATCTCAGAATTCCATCAGTTCCTTCCTTGAACTCTAGTGTCTCGCCTTGTTTCATTTGCTCCCTTATTCCTTGCAAAAATTTATCGGCATTTTGCTTTTCTTTTATGTCTTCCATCGCCTCGCTCGAGATAGTAACCATGCTAATACGATCTTCCCTGTTTCAACTCAACAAATGACCACTCATCTCTAAACTGTTCAATGAGTTCCTTTTCCTTGATCATTAGAGCAGTAAACACTAATAATTTTCCCGCTCAAAGCATCGGCCACGACATTCGCCTTACCAGATGGTATAAAAGTTGAAAATCGTAATCGTTCGTAAATTCCAACCACCTTCGCCGCCTCATATTCAGCTCCTTCGGTCGTACAAGTACTTCAAACTCTTGTGATCACCGAAAATGTTGAACGTTGCTCCATAGAGAAAGTGTCTCCATATCTTCAAAGCAAAAACTACCGCAGCCCAATTCTAAATCATGCGTAGGATAATTCTTCTCATGAATCTTCAATTGTCGAGAAGCATATGCCACCACATTCCGGTCTTGCATCAACACGCATCCTAGTCCTTGATAAGAAGCGTCACAATACACATCGAAAGATTTCGTCGAACCGGTAGGATTAACACCGGCGCAGTTGTTAACCTCTTCTTCAACTCTTGAAAACTAGCTTCACGTTCTTCTGTCCATTCGAAAGCTTGACTTTTCCTTGTAAGTTGTGTAAGTGGTCCAGCAATCTTGGAAAAACCTTCGATAAATCTCCGATAATAACCAGCAAGTCCAACAAAACTTCGAACTTTCATCGTCTTAGGTCTCTCCCATCGTAAAACAGTCTCCACTTTCGATGGGTCCACCGCTATACCTTCTTTAGAAATTACGTGTCCAAGAAATTGAACTTCTTCCAACCAGAACTCACACTTAGACAACTTCGCATACAACCGCTTCTCCTCAAAATCAAGAACAACACTCGATGTTCAAGATGTTCTTCCTTCGATTGAGAATAGATCGAATGTCATCGATAAAGACAACGACAAATCTGTCTAGATATGGACGAAATATTCTGTTCATATAATCCATAAATATAGCAGAGCATTCGTCACCCCGAATGGCATTACCCCGATACTCATAATGTCCATAACGAGTTCGAAAAAAGCAGTTTTCGGCACGTCTTTCCCCTTTACACGAACCGGTGATAACCTCGATCGTAGATCTATCTTGGAAAATATCACAGCCTCCTCTCAATTGATCCATCAAATCGTCGATTCTTGGAAGCGGATATTTATTCTTGATAGTCACCGTTCAGTTGCCGATAGTCCACACAAAGTCGTGACGTTCCATCCTTCTTCTTGACCAAAAGTACGGTGCACCCCATGGGAAACACTAGGTCGTACAAATTCTTTCTCCAACAGTTCCACCAATTGCTTTTTCAGCTCCTCCAACTCTACCGGCGACATACGATATGGTGCAACCGAGATAGGACCTGTTCCCGTACTAAATCAATTGAGAACTCGATCTCCCGCTCAAAGCAGTAAACTGTGTACATCTTCGGGAAAACATCCGGAAATTCGTTGACAACAGAATAGTATTCACATCCTTCTCATTCTTAACTTCTAGAGAAGACAATACCGTATATCCCCGTGCTCCATTTCTCAACAAAGACTTGACCTTAACAAAGCAGCTTAAGAATCCAGACTCTTCTTCCTTAGGAAAACTATAGTTTTCTTTGCACAATCTATGAGGATATGGTTAGAACATAACCAAATCCATCCCTAAGATTACATCTATCTCAATGAGAGGCAAACAAATCAAATCAACCAAAAACAAACGGTCCTTCACAACAATTGGACAATCCAAACAGATCTTAGAAGTAACTACAGTTTAGCAAGCCATGGCGTAGATACATTCAACATAACATTCAGAGAAGATATGGGCAACTTCAACCTTTCTACACAATCATATGCAATAAACGAGTGTGTAGCACCCGAGTCATACAATACAGTCAGAAGATTACCTCCAATGTCTCCTTCTCCCTGAATAAGATCATCAGACTTAGAAATCTCAGATCCCATCATTGTATACACTCGTCCTCCGATCTCGGTTGAGTACTTCCACATTTTTGCTGATTAGCTTTAACATACCGAACAACACGAGGTTTTCTCTCCTACTGTGGACAATCCTTTGCTATGTGCCCGTGTTGTTTACAATTGAAACAAACCGCACCTTTAATCGTACACTCGGGAGAAATATGACCTTTCTTCCCGCACTTAAAACATGTTGGCGTAAACGCCACCCTCTCCCCCAGCTCCACTACCACTTGCACTTCCACTAACAGATGGTCGTTGAGATTGACTTCCGTTGGCCGGTATACGGCTTACGCTGAAACCGATTGGCATTACTACCTCCACCTCTCTGGAACCTTGTCGGTCCAAAATTCCGATTCCTTTGATCTCTAGATGGCTCTAACTCTTCAAGTCGAGCACAAGCATCCACCAAAGCATGAAACTGAGTCATCCTCAAAGATACCACTCCTCGTTTCAGTTCCACCCTTAAACCTGATTCAAACTTCCTGCATCTCCACACATCATCTTGTCGTGTCTGAGCATAATCTGAGAATTGAGACAAACTCTCAAATTTTGTGGCATACTCATTCACCGTCATATTCCCCTCGTCGCAAACCAAGAAATTCCATTTCCTTGGCATGCCTAGCACTCGCAGAAAATATTTATCCAGTAAAAGTATTAGAAAACACTTCCTGTGTGATCTCGGTCCCTTCACTTGCAACACTCGGCGGATTCCTCTCCACCAATGTTCTCAGATCTCCTCTCAAGATGAAAACAACATAAGTTACTTTCTTTTCATCTGTACATCTCATCCCCTCAAAGATTCTCTCTAAATCTTGCATCCACTGACTCGCTTTCTCCGGATCCACCTCGCCTCTAAATTGTGGCGGATTATGACGCCTAAATTCAGATAAATTTAGGGCATCCGTCGTAGCATCTTGTTGTTGGGTTGCTCTCAAATTTTGCTGAGTTATCACTTCAGCCATCTGCCGCATAGCCTCAGCAGCAACCAACATCGGGTCCTCATCTCGATTTACGTTAGCACGTCCTCTACCTCTACCAGCCATCTTCTTTCTTCAAACATAACAAAACAAAGTTAGATACATCCTTCTAGATATTTCCGAAAGGATATAAATCACAAACATCACAGAGAATCACACAGCACAAACAAAAACAGACCCAACCACAACCCCAAAAGACTCTAACTTGGGCTCGATACTAACTAATGTAACACCCCTTTTGAGGATGTCACACATAAAAGAAAATAAAATAAATAGAAATAAAATCTACCCAAGTTGCGGAATATTTGTTAAAATTATTACGGGTTGTAAAAATAATTCCCGATAGACGTAAATATGTAATAAAAAGATAATGCGGAAAATACGAAATAAAAAAAAAAAACTTCATTACCGATAATATACATATGATTAAGTTATACACTGTACAAATAATTTACAACTAAGTCTACAACTATTTAAATAAAAACAAGAAAGAAAGCAATAAAAGAGTTAATATATACGTACATACGCCGACGCGCCAAAAAAAAAACATCATGGTTATCTAATCCTCGATGGATCACTCTCACCGAAAATGATCATCGGGAGATAGATATCCGGATGTCTCGACACACGGCGATAACGGGATCGCGCGATAGTCGATACGATGCTTATCTCACTAGGCTCGGGGTTTTCAAGACCCCAATAACGCCTAATGGATAAGGGTAACTCTAAGTGCGAAATAATGTCGTCGTCGCAATCGGATCTCCATCAAACCGATGACGTAGAATCACGGTCATACGTCCAAAGATAGGTAATGTAAGCACGATCTCCTCGTAAATGCCAAGCCGATCACCTCCATGGAATATCAGCTCTATGAATCCCAAAATGCAAAGGCCGCCATCCCCCACACAATCAATCCAGAGGGTATGGATGATCGGATGGTTCTTGCTCGTAAAACTGATCGTCGGCTTGCTGACCTTCCTCTTCCTCATGGTACACGATCTCAAGAGGTTGTTCCTCTTCTTCCTCTTCAAACTCTTTACCGCATAAAATAAATAGACAATAGACACATACAATAAAGAGGTAAGACAACATAAAATCATCACAACATGGCAAATAAGAAGACGACAAATAACTACTACACGCTTCATACAATACGAATAAGCTATAACAAGAATACATATTAAATATCCTAGTGTTTCGAACATCACGTATATAACACAAATAAAGAAATTCACACGATAAATCAATCTCACAGATAAAATAAGATAAGAAATAGACAACTAACATAAAAATTATCAGATAAATACAAATAGAGAAAATGTAAAAACATCCAAGATGTTACCAGATAAAGATAAATAGAGAAAAATGGAATATTATCCAAGATATACTCAAATACACCAAAACACAACCCTACTCCATGGAGCTAAACCCAAACAGATATCAGAGAGAATGACTTGCAAAATCTATTAGTACCACGGCTGCCCAACCAACTATTACGCGATCACACGTTGCGTCAATAGCCTACGACACACGGGAATCCACCATCCAGCGTAGTATAGTTCACAGTCTCCCGTTGTGGCACTATAGGCAATGTACTACTAGACTTTACAAACCTCGATTAAATATAGTGAATGTCGAGTACATTAGTGTGCTATCGGTTTACCACGGCCCAGCGGAGCTACCAACTGTCCACATGTGGGATCCCGTACACTAAAGTCTCCAAGTTTATTAGAACAATAAACTACACTACACTTATCGCATCGACAACACGATGTGATTCGTCTCGTCAACCCAAAACACCAAAAATTGGTATAAAGACAAAACATAATTCCAAATATATGAAATTACGAAAATGCCCTTAAGATAAAAATATACCCTCAATGGCATAAAGCCTGTACGGGTTCACATTTTCCCGACAGCGAAATAACCTCAAAAGCCTGTACGGGTTCACATTTTCCCGACAGCGAAAATTAAATATAGTAACGGTCAATCGCGTAGAAATTTTATCGCGTTTTTGAAATCTCGTCGTTTTTACAAACGTTTAAAAAAAATTGGGTAAGGATATTTTTCTGTTTTTAAAATCGCGTAGCATTTTTAATACGTTTTCTCAATCGCGTAGGATTTTTAAATCATTTTCTTATTCGAATGCCTTTAAAATTACTGTTTAAACAGATAGAAATAGTACTTAGTACATTTAAACTACGTTGAATAATTTTTCATACCGCATACTGTCATTAGGATATTGTTACTATCTTATAGGTTCATTTTTACTAAAAATTGACAGTATTTTGTTTATAAACTTATAATAATGGTTTTCTAAATTTTCCATAAAATTTCTATTTACCTAATTATTTAACCATTTCATTAAATTCTTTTTGAAATCTCTAACATGCTTCAAAACCTAAAGTGAGCTATATGTTAGAAAATTTCTTAACATTACTGTATTTCCTTCCTAATGATAAACTTATGAATTTTAACCCTTTAAACTTACTTCTAATCAATTGGTTCTTTCAAAAATCATTATAGAAAATTTCTTCTTAACTTGTATTGTTTCTTTTTGATTGAAAAAGGTTTGGAATCAAGTTTTAGAAATCATAATTACCTATAGTGGCATGTTGGCCGAATTTTGTTAAAACTTTTTCATTTGATTTCTAAATCATGTCAAAGGTATTATCTTATCTAAATTCATTAAATCATGTTATAAAGTAATGATTATGAATCAAATAAATCTTTTAGGCATGTTGGCCCAAAATGTACTAAATTTTTACCATTTGATTTATAAATTCCTTTTCTTTGATCAAAACCATTTAAAACCTTCTTATTTCTCCTAATCAATTAAGTTGCACTTTAGGAAAAATGAAGAGAACATTTTGGTCCTCACATTTTGGCATTGCCGTGAGCTATTGGATGTGTTCTTTGGAACACTCATGCAAATTTACACATGTTATTCACATCCTAAACCTTATCATACAATTCTAACACATGCATTTATATCTCTAACACATGCAAAATATTTCTAACACATGCAAAATATTTCTAACACATAAACCTAATTTAAAGCTTATAGACATACAATCAAAAGCTATTAGACATGCAAAATTATTACAATTACCAAATAAGAAAGCTACTAACACATAACACTTAAGCTACTAGCAACCACAAAAATTAACAAATACACATCAATAAACACACCACAACCGAATCCTTATGGATTCTACAAACAACCCATCTTCTTACCACCATCAAGGGATGATAAGAATTGTCTTCCTCTTACCTTAAATGAAGACAAAAAGCTTGCTTTCTCACCTCCTAGGTCACGGTTTTCACTCCACCAAACACCTAAAAATTTCAAACAAAACCTACATGTTACTAACCATGAAAAAGAAGCTAAACCATGGAAAAATCATGGCTTAGAACTTTGAAAAAGAAGAGAGAAAAGAAAAGCATGAAATTTCACCTTCTAGGTAAAACTTTCAAGGTTGGTTTCCAAGCCTTAGATGGAAGAATTTGAAGAAACTTCCAACTACAAAGGTTCTTAGAATGGTGTTTAGATTAAGGAAACTTGGTTAGAAAAATTTTTGGATGGTTGGATGGTTAGGAAATGAGCTTGGCCGAATATGGTGAAGAAAATGGACAAGAATGGTGGCTAGGGTTCTTGATGAGAGAGAAGAGAGAAAAGTGATGAAGATGAAAGTGATTCTTGTCTCCTAAGGCCTCTTGGCCGTGAAATGATGTGGGTGCAAGGTGGGCACCTTGCTTGGCTTCATCCAAGCCATTGGATGAATCAAAGGCTAAGATCAAGCCTTGGTGAGCAAGCCTAATTCTCATTGGTTGGTTCCAGGTGACTCACATGGCTTAGTCACACTGCGTAATAAATGCTCTTGAGTCACTAGCCGAGTCACTGTTCGGAAAGTTCTACAAATTTTACGGTGATTATTTAAGCTACCGATCTAACTGTTTCGCTAATTGTGGGTCCCGCAAAATATTTCCGGTCCATCATGTCACTAAAACATACCGACTAATAAAATAATATTATAATAATATAAAATTATTTTATTTGATGATTAAATCCTAAAAATTAAAAGATTATTTTTAGTCTCATTCAGAATCGGGTTAAGTAAGATCCCCCAATTCTAAATAATCAAATAAGATTTTCCCGGCCCGGAAAATATTATTTTCCCGCTCGAGCAAATCACACAAAAAGTTCATATAAAATCACAGACGTATTTTCTCGGCATTAAATCAAGAAGAAAACAATTAAAAAGACAAAAAAAGAAAACAAGACGTTCGGGACGTAACGGTCATTTTCCCATTTTTTCCCACAACGTAGGTAATCGTCCAAAACGTTCAAATAAAATATCCAAAAGTATTATATTTAGTCAGTATATCTTTCAGAAAAATTAATACAAGTAGTTCGAGAAAAATTTTTATTTTACCGTCTCGAAACAAACTACGTAAAACGATCAAATAAAATTTGAACCTCAGTATTATCGTAGTTGTTTTCATACAAAATTCAAGAACAGAAAAATAGGGACACAACGGTCATTCATACAAAAGCATGAAAAATGTAAAACAAGACATTCAGTAATATTTTCTAAAAATTGGGGCGTTACAACTCTCCCCAACAAATAAAAATTTCGTCCTCGAAATTCGATGTTCATCCAAACAAATGAGGATACCGATCCTTCATTTTACCTTCCAGCTCCCAAGTAGCTTCACCCGTCACCTCATTCCATATAACTTTCACCACTCGATCATCTTCCTCGAAGTCGCTTTACCTTTCTCGTCCTCTATCCCGACGGGTAAAGTTTCGTAAGTCAAATTCTCCTTTAATCAGACGTCATCCGACCGTATAACATGTGTCGGATCGGCATATACTCAGTAATCGAGACACATGAAACACGTCATGCAAATTGGATAGAAACGGCGGCAAAGCAACTCGATATGCTACAGACCAATACGTCGGATGATCGATATGGTCCAATGAATTTAGGAGTAAGCTTCTTAGACTTAATTACTCTTCCGACACACGTCGTAGGAGTAACTCTCGAAACACATGCTCACCCTCCTCAAATTCAAGAGGTCGTCTTCGCTTATCCGCGTAACTCTTTTGTCCGCTTTGCGTCGTCCTCATCTTCTCTTGTATCATCTTGACTTTATCCGTAGTTTGTTGTACAAGCTCCGGTCCAATGATCATACTTTCTCCATCTTGATACCAAAGATAACGGCGTTCGACATCGTCTTCCATACAATGCTTCATAAGGTGCCATTCCGATGCTTGCGTGAAAACTATTGTTGTAGGTGAATTCTATCAAAGATAAAAATTCATCCCAACTTCCCCGTTGTTCCAAAACACAAGC
Organism: Ormosia emarginata; assembly: GCA_029884605.1. Classification (NCBI taxonomy): domain Eukaryota; kingdom Viridiplantae; phylum Streptophyta; class Magnoliopsida; order Fabales; family Fabaceae; genus Ormosia; species Ormosia emarginata. The sequence continues at coordinate 6,247,335 of JAQQTP010000037.1, forward strand.
ACGCAATAAATCCTCCAAAGATCGTATAGTTCTTTCTCGTCTCGACCGTCACCATGCGGATGATACGCCGAACTCGGCCGTAACTTAGTTCCCATAGCTTCTTGTAGACTTCGCCAAAATCTTGACGTAAACCTGATCACGATCGAAATTATACTTGTCGGTACACCATGTAGTCTGACAATTTCACTGATGTACAACTGGGTTAATCTTTCCAATGAATATTTGATATTGATTGGTAAGAAATGAGCCGATTTCGTAAGTCTATCGACTATAACCCATATTGCGTCATGACCTCTCTTTGTCTTTGGCAAACCAGTAACGAAATCCATAGAAATGCTGTCCCATTTCCATTCTGGAATCGATAATGGTTGCAACATCCCAGCTGGTCTTTGGTGTTCAACTTTCGACTTTTGACAAACTAGGCAAGTTGACACGCATCTAACAACATCACCCTTCATTCCATGCCACCAGAATAACTTCTTCAAATCTTGATACATTTTTGTTATGCCTGGATGCATACTCAATAGACTAGTATGGGCATGTTTCACAATATATCTTCTCAACTCTCGATTACGAGGAACACAGACTCTACCCCGAAATCTCAGAATTCCATCAGTTCCTTCCTTGAACTCTAGTGTCTCGCCTTGTTTCATTTGCTCCCTTATTCCTTGCAAAAATTTATCGGCATTTTGCTTTTCTTTTATGTCTTCCATCGCCTCGCTCGAGATAGTAACCATGCTAATACAGATCTTCCCGGTTTCAACTCAACAAATGACCACTCATCTCTAAACTGTTCAATGAGTTCCTTTTCCTTGATCATTAGAGCAGTAAACACTAATAATTTTCCCGCTCAAAGCATCGGCCACGACATTCGCCTCTTACCAGGATGGTATAAAAGTTGAAAATCGTAATCGTTCGAAATTCCAACCACCTTCGCTGCCTCATATTCAGCTCCTTCTGGTCGTACAAGTACTTCAAACTCTTGTGATCACTGAAAATGTTGAACGTTGCTCCATAGAGAAAGTGTCTCCATATCTTCAAAGCAAAAACTACCGCAGCCAATTCTAAATCATGCGTAGGATAATTCTTCTCATGAATCTTCAATTGTCGAGAAGCATATGCCACCACATTCCGGTCTTGCATCAACACGCATCCTAGTCCTTGATAAGAAGCGTCACAATACACATCGAAAGATTTCGTCGAATCTGGTAGGATTAACACCGGCGCGGTTGTTAACCTCTTCTTCAACTCTTGAAAACTAGCTTCACGTTCTTCTGTCCATTCGAAAGCTTGACTTTTCCTCGTAAGTTGTGTAAGTGGTCCAGCAATCTTGGAAAAACCTTCGATAAATCTCCGATAATAACCAGCAAGTCCAACAAAACTTCGAACTTCTGTTACTGTCTTAGGTCTCTCCCACTGTAAAACAGTCTCCACTTTCGATGGGTCCACCGCTATACCTTCTTTAGAAATTACGTGACCAAGAAATTGAACTTCTTCCAACCAGAACTCACACTTAGACAACTTCGCATACAACTGCTTCTCCCTCAAAATCTGAAGAACAACACTCAGATGTTCAAACATGTTCTTCCTTCGATTGAGAATAGATCAGAATGTCATCGATAAAGACAACGACAAATCTGTCTAGATATGGACGAAATATTCTGTTCATATAATCCATAAATATAGCAGGAGCATTCGTCACCCCGAATGGCATTACCTGATACTCATAATGTCCATAACGAGTTCGAAAAGCAGTTTTCGGCACGTCTTCCCCTTTTACACGAATCTGGTGATAACCTGATCGTAGATCTATCTTGGAAAATATCACAGCTCCTCTCAATTGATCCATCAAATCGTCGATTCTTGGAAGCGGATATTTATTCTTGATAGTCACCTTGTTCAGTTGCCGATAGTCCACACAAAGTCGTGACGTTCCATCCTTCTTCTTGACCAAAAGTACTGGTGCACCCCATGGGGAAACACTAGGTCGTACAAATTCTTTCTCCAACAGTTCCACCAATTGCTTTTTCAGCTCCTCCAACTCTACTGGCGACATACGATATGGTGCAATTGAGATAGGACCTGTTCCCGGTACTAAATCAATTGAGAACTCGATCTCCCGCTCAAAGCAGTAAACCTGTGTACATCTTCAGGAAAAACATCCGGAAATTCGTTGACAACAGGAATAGTATTCACATCCTTCTCATTCTTAACTTCTAGAGAAGACAATACCAGATATCCCTGCGCTCCATTTCTCAACAAAGACTTGACCTTAACAGCAGTTAAGAATCCAGACTCTTCTTCCTTAGGAAAAACTATAGTTTTCTTTGCACAATCTATGAGGATATGGTTAGAACATAACCAGTCCATCCCTAAGATTACATCTATCTCAATGAGAGGCAAACAAATCAAATCAACCAAAAACAAACGGTCCTTCACAACAATTGGACAATCCAAACAGATCTTAGAAGTAACTACAGGTTTAGCAGTTGGCGTAGATACATTCAACATAACATTCAGAGAAGATATGGGCAACTTCAACCTTTCTACACAATCATATGCAATAAACGAGTGTGTAGCACCCGAGTCATCATACAAGACGGTCGAAGGTTACCTCCAATGTCTCCTTCTCCTTGAATAAGATCATCGACTTAGAAATCTCAGAT